>CM046874.1:328671451-330076451 GCA_025667525.1 Glebionis coronaria | reverse complement strand
GTTGATCTTCATATTCCTACATAAGCTCTCCTACGAATAAGCTATAAGCTTTTGATGCTTATTAGCTTCTTTGTAGTCTCGGCTTATTCATTTTCAAGCTTTGTTTTAAAAAGTTTTCTTATTTTATGTTTTGTTCATTAAATCTCGGATATTAGATTTCAAAAGTTAACGAATTTGTGCTTATTAAATCTTTGAGAAGTTTGAAATTGCTTATTTGATTACTGCTTATTGGATTAAACTTATTTTCTTTCTTGGAAGTCTTTGCCATCTCATTAGGTTTTACTGCTACGATCGTCTAGAGTGCGATCAGTTGTCCCTTCCCTGGTACGATCCACGCCCACGATCACTTACTTTGATCTGGGGTGCGATCGGGTCGCTTGTCCCTGCTACGATCGCCTAGAGTGCGATCCATTGTTACGATCTGGAACCACGATCAAGACCACGATCATTAAGCTGCGATCGTGGTTGCGATATGTTAGTAAGATCCCCCCCATCGTACTGGAGAGTACGATCCATCTCTTTGATATCATCGCATTGAGTGCGATCGGACTACTGTTTGAACACGATCCATCGTGTTATTTTGGATACGATCGGGTTGCGATCTGGATTACTTTTGAGTACGATCGCATTACGATCGGACTCAGATTTATGTTTTGTTTTTGCTTAATTTTTTCAAATCTAGTTTTTCCCGCTCTTTTACTTAGTTTATTTCCAACTTGTTTTTAAGTTTTTGAATTGTCAAGTTTTAATTTCCAAAGTCGCACGCTCTTATTTGTAGTTTAATTTTAAGACTTCCAATTCTCTCAACGACAATTTTAATTACTTGCATTTAGTTTAAAATTTAGATAACTAAAAACCAAACCCCTTATTTGTAACCAAGAACAATCATTCCACTTAGAACCGTGATCAATTCGAGAGGATTCAAGAGACAATCTAGAACCCCATAATAAAATCACTAGTATCAAATGGCGCCGCTGCCGGCTCTTCTCGTTAAGATCAACAGTTTTTTATGAGAACTTGGATTTTGAGATCCGTTCCCCGTGAACGTTACTTTTTCATAAAAAATTTCAAAAACACAAAAATATATATATATATATATATATATAAAATTTTCAAAAATCCTAAAAATTAAAAACATAAAAACCAAAAATATTTTTGCTTTGTTTTTGCCTTGTTAGTTCTTTTGCAGGTGCATGCGTACACGATCAACGTCTTATCAAGAGCCCGAGCCTCTTGAAGACTTAGACATGGCCGGTGTACAAAACAACAACAATAACCCACCTCTCAACAATAATAACAACAACAATAACAATCCTCCTCTTAACAAAAATGAGCCTCTACCGGATAATCGCCCGATGATTGAACTTCTGCAAGCACATGTAGATGGCAACAATGATCCCATTGTCATACCCGCGATTGCAGCCAACAATTTTGAGCTCAAATCCGGCTTTATCCAGATGGTCTCTACTCAACCATTCTTGGGACGTACCATTGATGATCCACATGACCACATTAAGAGATTCTTGCAACTCACTAATACGGTCAAATTCAATGGTGTTCCACAAGAGGTAATCCGTTTACGACTTTTTCCCTTTTCTTTAGAGGGACAAGCCCGACATTGGCTTGCTAAGGAACCGCCACAGAGTATTCTTACGTGGACGGATTTGGAGACCAAGTTTATAAACTACTTTTTCCCACCCTCTCGTACTACCGCTTTGCGGAATGAAATTATCAATTTTGAACAAAAGTACGATGAATCTTTTAGTGAATCTTGGGACCGTTTCAAAGATCTTTTGAGAAAATGCCCACAACATGGTTTTACCAAAGTGCACCAAATTAACACTTTTTATAATGGTTTAAGCATGAATGACCAAGATTCACTAAACAGTGCCTCAAGGGGTAATATTTTGGCTAAGACTTCTAATGCCGCTTGGGATATTATTGAAAATAAGTCTCGTGTGCAAACCAAGAGTGTTCGGACCAATGTCGCTAGTGCTGGTACTAGTGACAGCGACAAGCGACTTGACAAAATTACTACGCTTCTTGAATCGCTTGTTACCCACACCGCCAACAACACCAACAGCATCAATGCTAAAAACGCTCAAGACGCTCAAGTCAATGTTGTTAGCCAACCATGTGAGATATGCGGGGGTCCTCACTCTTACACCACTTGTACTGCCACCCAAGACTACCCTTCTGAGAATGTGAATGAAGCATATGGTACCTACCCTCAACCCGCTTATCAAGCTCATCCTCAAGGTGACCGCAACTTGCTTAGCTATCGTTCCAACAACTATCTATCACCACCCGGTTTTACTCCTAACAACCCAAACCAACAACAAAACCTCAACCGCCCTCCTCAACAACAACAACAACCTCGTGGACCATACATACCACCTCACAAACAACCACATCCACCTCAAAGAAACAACCAAGTTTACCAGCAACCTGATTATCAACCACCCGCATACAATGCTCCTTCCAACCAACCCACCGCATTACACCAAGACATTGGAACCTACATGAGGACTAACGATGTGATCGTGGACAATCTCCAACAGGAAGTGCGCAACTTGAAAGCAGACCTGGTGAAACAAGGGAACGATCTGAGAGCTGATATGAGAAACACTTTGGATACTCAAACGAATGACTTAAAGAACATGATGGCTAGTTTCTTCCAAGGTAATCAACCCTCTTCTTCGGGTACTCTTCCGAGTAACACCGTTGCGAATCCAAGAGGGGAGATGAAAGCAATCACCACTCGGAGTGGCAAAGGTACCAAGGAACCCGAGCTTCCTATACCTCCACCGGTGCTTGTGACTAAAGAGAACGAGTCCCCTGCTCCTATTCCTCCTCCTTCTACTTCCCCAATTTCTCCGCCTCTTACTTCTACCCCTCCTCCACCCAAGGATGTGAGTGATCCTTCGATCCCAAAGCCTTCCTCTTCTTCCGATATACCTTATCCCTCAAGGTTGAGGAAAGAGAAGCTCAAAAGCAAGGATGATATTCAGGTTTCGAACTTTCTCAAAATGTTTAAACAATTGAATTTTAACATCTCCTTCGCTGAGGCTCTCGCTCACATTCCTAAGTACGCGAAAATGTTCAAAGATCTTCTTAGCGACAAGGAAAAGCTTCTTGATATTGCTAACACCCAACTTAATGAGAATTGCTTTGCAGTGCTCTTAAGGAAATTGCCAACCAAGCTTGGTGATCCGGGTCGTTTCTTAATCCCTTGTAACTTCCCGGAAGTAGAGAATTGCATGGCCCTAGCCGATCTAGGTGCCAGTATTAATCTAATGCCTCTAAGCGTTTGGAAGCAATTATCTCTCCCTGAGCTAGTCACCACCAAAATGAATTTGGAATTAGCCAACCGTACGGTTGCTTATCCAGTGGGGATAGCCGAAGACGTCTTTGTAGGAGTCGACAAATTCACTTTTCTTGCCGATTTCGTCGTCGTCGACTACGAGATGGACCCTCGTGTGCCATTAATTGTTGGTCGTCCATTCCTGAGGACCGGTCGCACTCTCATCGATGTTGAAGCTGGTGAGCTTATCATGAGATTGGGTGACGATAGAATCGTTTTCAACATGGGAAAGTTGTCTAAATAGCCTTATTCTAACGAGAGTGTTAATTGTATTGACGTTCTTGATGAGGCTTGTGAAGAACACTTCAAAGATGCTTGCAAAAGTATTCCTACCTCTCTTCCCAATGTTGAAACCGTTTCCTCTATCGATTCATCACTATCTCTATTTGGAGAAAGTGATTTCCTTTGGAAAGATTTGGAAGCCACCATGGGAGATGTGAACTTAGCTAATGACGATTCTACCACCAATTGGGATGAAGATCTCTGCCTCATTGAGAACCTTCTTAAAGAAGACAATCTTTCTCCACCATCTCCCACGGTTATTGCTATCGATGCTCCGACTTTGAAAACGCCTCCCATCGAAAATCCTCCGGATTTAGAACTTAAGGAGTTGCCGCCCCATCTCGAGTACGTGTTCCTTGAAGAAAACAAGAAGTCGCCTATCATCATCGCGAAGGACTTGAAAGAAGAAGAGAAATCTCGCCTCATCGCTGTGCTTAATGACCATAAGAAGGCAATTGCTTGGAACATTTCCGATATCCGCGGAATTGATCCGAACTTTTGTACTCACAAGATTCTCATGGAAGATGACTTTAAACCCGTAATCCAGAGCCAAAGAAGGGTTAATACTCGCATTCATGACGTCATCAAACAAGAGGTTATCAAACTTCTAGATGCCGGCTTGATTTACCCTATTCCGGATTCGCCGTGGGTAAGTCCCGTCCATTGTGTGCCCAAGAAGGGCAGAATAACCGTTGTTCCCAATGAACACAACGAGTTTATTCCCACTCGTCTCCTTACTGGGTGGAGAGTTTGTATCAATTATCGCAAGCTCAATGATGCCACGAGAAAAGATCACTTTCCTCTTCCTTTCATGGATCAAATGCTCGAGCGTCTAGCGGGTAATGATTATTACTGCTTTTTAGACGGTTTCTCCGGGTATTTTCAAATTCCCATCGATCCCAAAGACCAATAAAAGACCACATTCACTTGTCACTATGGAACATTTGCTTACAAACGTATGCCTTTCGGTTTATGCAATGCTCCTGGGACGTTCCAAAGGTGTATGATGGCTATCTTCCATGACATGGTGGAAGACACTATGGAAGTATTCATGGATGATTTCTCAGTTTATGGCGATTCTTTCTCTGCTTGCCTTGCCAATTTAGAACGTATGCTTAAGCGGTGTGAAGACACTCGCCTTGTTCTTAATTGGGAAAAATGCCATTTCATGGTAAAATAGGGCATCGTGCTAGGACACAAGATCTCCAAAGCCGGTCTCGAAGTAGACCGTGCTAAAGTCGATGTTATCGCTAAGTTGCCTCCACCTTCAACCGTGAAGGGTGTGAGAAGTTTCCTTGGTCATGCGGGCTTCTACCGTCGATTCATCAAAGATTTTTCTCAAATCGCTCGCCCGATGACCCACCTCTTGGAAAAAGATACTCCTTTTATCTTTTCCAAATAGTGTATCGAAGCTTTCAACTCGCTTAAGGATAAGCTAACTAAGGCACCCGTCTTGGTTACCCCTAATTAGGAGCTGCCTTTCGAGTTGATGTGTGATGCTAGTGACTTTGCTATTGGAGCGGTTCTGGGCCAAAGAGTGAACAAACACTTCCAACCAATCAATTACGCTAGCAAGACAATGACTGGGGCTCAATTGCATTACACGACAACCGAAAAAGAGCTTTTAGCTGTTGTCTATGCTTTTGAAAAGTTCCGCCCCTATCTTGTCCTTTCCACCACAATCGTTTATACCGATCATTCCGCGTTGAAGTACTTGTTGACTAAACAAGATTCCAAACCAAGACTTCTTCGCTGGGTTTTGCTACTCCAAGAATTTAAAATCGAAATTCGCGATAAAAAAGGAGCTGAAAACCTAGCCGCGGATCATCTTAGTTCTAACACCCCACCAAATGCTATGCGCAGCGGAACTACAACATTTGGGTGCTAGGCAGTTATCATCGCACACAAGATATATCGAACGACTCCAAAGAGACGTCAAATTTAAACTAAATTAAAAATTGTTAAAAAGTTACATGTCTACGGTTTTCCAACCCCAAATGATACAACAGAGTTTGCGTTTCGGTCCCCATGAATCTCAACCCCAAAAGATACAGTTTTCACAACAACATGACATAAAGTTTAAAAATGTTCAAGTAATAATGGGAGGAAAAACAAGTAGACTCCAAGCCATACACAGAACTTCCATCCAATGCATGATCCATGCTACACTTCATCGGTTACCTGAAACACATGCTAAATTTGGTCAACGAAAACGTTGAGTGGAATTCATAGGTTTTACAATTCATTTTGAACATATGTGTAATAAAACCATTCACGATCATTCATAGACTTGTCGATCAAACAATCTATATTCAAGGTACTGACAATTGTGTTTAAGCTCATGACACTAAACCGTTAACTCAATCACCCGCGTAATAGTTACCAGCGTGATTCAGATGAAACCAGTGCCCCTACTAAGGCATCAGTTGCAATTATACCTTATCTCTTATCACAAATTATCCGTTCGCAGGGGGTATCAACGTACTAGTCCTCGTCTCGGATAGGGTAGTCAACCCCATAGTACTATCACTTTGTATAAGCGGCTATTTCTAATCCACGCTAGGACTAAACAATAGTTAATAGTTCATGAATTTAGGGCCTTTTGCAACTAGGTACTCAACACAATTTCAAGGCAACATTCGGGTCCAACAATCATTCATGACATATGTTCATTTTGAAAACTAGCATGCATTTCCCTCGCGGGTAAAACAATTTGAAATAACAATAAGCGAGGCTATAAATTCACACCTTATATAACAAGTAGTCGATAGCTCGAGTGACGGTCACTGGCGACGATGAGGATGCCCGGGAAAATCAACACCTATCAAACCAATAACGCGTAATGAGTAATCTCATTTATAAACCTTAAGGTACTGTATATAATACATACATATAAGTCACTTGTGATAATTACAACTCACGCCAAAACAAAACAAATAAGTGTTACTCGTTTTATACCATTTGTCCATATTATTAACGTTATTCATTTTTACGAATTTTTCGCCGATACATACCAAAAGTACGGACTGTTTTACTAGACTTAAACCTTTTTATAAAAATTGAGAAAATTCTCAAAAATACCTTAAGACCTGTAGAAAACACATATTTAATCCCATTAAAAGTTTTCGCTTTTACGACCCATTACTCAACACATTACCAAAACTACATTTTTCGGACTGAAATTGTACTTTGACCAAGTCGGACTCATTTGACCCGTTTAAAATGTTCCATTGACCCATTTGACACCTAAGTACTATAATAGACTCAAATATGCAGGTTTGAGACCAAAAATAAACCTTTGACCATTTACCAAACTAAACCTATAGTCCCCGGGATTTGACCTAAAACCAAGCATAATTTTGGATTATGACGGTTTTCATCTCCCGGTACACGAATTTCAAAACGTCGTAACTTTTGACTCGTTAGGAGTCGTAAGCTCTATATTATACCAAATCGAAGCTAAGAAGATGCTCTAAAACTACATCCTAACCACAAGACCTGTTTACAAAATAATTTTTACGAAAACACCTCAAACTTTCTGCCTAAAATCACCTATACCAAAATCATCCCAACGCTCGTTTTCAAACCCATTTATCGACACTAGACATCAACCTAAGTACTCCTAATCATACTCAAACACCATAATCAGTCCTAAACCCCTATTAATCAAAATCATCATAAAACCCAATCACAAAAATAAACATGCAAATGGTTTTACCCATTTAAAAACATGTAAAAACAAACATACATACAATATCCATCATCAAAACAACAACCACCATGATCCCCCAAACACCCCCCTTGTGCCGTGGGGTTTGGGTGATCAAAACCCATCAACCAAATTGATTTTGGTTGATTTGTTTAGTGATTTAACATCATTCATCCATGAATTAAACATGCAAATGGCTAATTAACATCAAAATAAACTTTTGAAAAATCTTTAATTTTTGGAATAATTCATGTTAATGCATGTTAGATTAAACCATGGATTAACACTTACAAAAGGTTTTTAGGATGTGGTCTTTAATTGTAATTAATCAAAACCAAGAAAAATTGAAGGTGGTGGTGGTTTGGTGTGTTTGGTCGTCGGCCTAAAGAGAGAAGAAGGAAGGGATGGGTTTTTTTTTGAAATGTTTAGTGTGTGTGTGCTTGATTTCCATTTTGTGCATTTGGGAGGGACCTTGGGTGTAATTTAGGCTTTCTTTTGTCCTTAAGCAAAAACGACTTTATAAGTTTACGGGATTGACTCACTAGTCATTTTAGAAAATTTTACGAGAGTCGGGGATCATCCTGAACACTCCAAAATATTTTTAGGACACTTTAAATGTACCCGAAAAGCGATAAAACTCACCCGACTAGACTTAACACGAACCGAAAGTAAAATTCTCGAAAAATTACAATATCGCTAAAATGACAATAATCATAGAAATTTGGGCATCCATCGGGATCGTATTCGTCATCGTTCTTCTTAAATCGTCAATCGTCAAAATTATAACCTCGAATATCGGTTTCAACCAAAATAATAAAATATATAGCAAATAAAATTTAATAAAAATTTCAAAAATAAGCGTAATTTAGGGTAATGTAAGTGACCTCGGTTCTAGGGTATCACATCCACCCCTCCTTAAAGAGAGCGACGTCCCGACGCTCGCCTCTTCTTATACTCACATTTCGTGCCGCTGGAACAGATGAGGATACCTTTCCTTGAAAAAGTCCTCACGTTCCCAAGTGTATTCCGGTCCACGCCTAGAATTACATCGAACCTTCACAATGGGAATTCTACTATGCTTCAGTCTCTTGACCTCTCGGTCCATAATTTCCACGGGTTCTTCCACGAAATGCATTTTGTCGTCCAGTTGAATCTCGTCCAAAGGAATCACCAATTCCTCATCCGCCAAACTCTTCTTCAGATTTGATACGTGAAACGTGTCGTGAATAGCACTAAGCTCGTTCGGCAACTCTAACTTATACGGTACTGGTCCAATTCGTTTAACGATCTTAAATGGTCCAATATACCTCGGACTCAACTTTCCTTTCTTCCCAAAATGAATTACACCCTTCCACGGCGAAACCTTAAGCATAACCATATCTCCGACTTCAAATTCCAACGGTTTTCTTCTGTTATCGGCATAACTCTTTTGTCGGCTTCTCGCAGCAAGTAGTCGGTTCTTGATTTGCACAATCTTCTATGTCGTCTCTAAAACCATTTCGGGTCCAGTCAATTGACTTTCTCCTACTTCACTCCAACACACAGGTGATCTACACTTCCTTCCATATAACGCTTCGAACGGTGCAGCCTTGATGCTCGCATGGTAACTATTATTATACGAAAACTCCACTAAAGGCAAGTGGCGTTCCCAACTTCCTCCAAAATCAATCACGCATGCTCGGAGCATGTCCTCCATCGTCTGAATAGTGCGTTCACTCTGGCCATCAGTCTCCGGGTGATAAGCCGTGCTCAAACTCAATTCAGTGCCCATCGCACGTTGAAGCGATTTCCAAAATTCCGAAGTAAACCTACTATCACGATCCGAAATGATCGATAAAGGTACTCCATGTCTGCAAACGATCTCCTTCACGTACACACTGGCCAGCTTCTCCATACTGTCCGTTTTCTTCATAGGTAAGAAATGAGCAGATTTCGTCAATCTATCCACTATTACCCAGATCATATCACATCCACTAGGAGTTCTGGGTAAACCCGTCACGAAATCCATAGTGATTCTCTCCCATTTCCATTCTGGGATCTCTGGTTGTACCAACAACCCAGACGGCTTCTTATGTTCGGCTTTAACCTTCGCATAAGTCAAACACTTACTAACGTAACGAGCAATATCCGCCTTCATATTCGGCCACCAATAGACTTTCTTCAGGTCATGATACATTTTATCCGATCCAGGATGTATCGAGTACTTCGACTTATGAGACTCGTTCATAACCAAATCTCGTACTCCAGGCTTTCCTTCCTCGGATGGACACAACGGTAACCAAATCCGATTCTCGAAATATCTCAGCCCGTCTGACCTAACCACAAAAAGAGGTTTCAACATTCTTCCCAAGTTCTCAGCATCAACATTCTCTTTCATTAATCCCCTCTCTTGAGCCTTCAGTATAGTTTCGGTTAAATCAACACTCTCAGTCATCACTAAAGCTCAGACTCTCAAAGGTTTCTCTCGATCCTTCCTACTAAGTGCATCTGCTACGACATTCGCCTTACCAGGATGGTAGCGAATTTCACAGTCATAGTCACTCAGTAATTCTACCCATCGTCTATGTCTCATGTTCAACTCCTTCTGGTCTAAAATGTGCTGCAAACTCTTATGGTCGGTGAATACAACACACTTCGTCCCATACAAATAATGTCTCCACAATTTCAACGCAAAAACCACAGCTCCTAATTCCAAATCATGCGTCGTGTAGTTCTCTTCATTCTTCCTCAGTTGTCTCGACGCGTAAGCAATCACCTTCTCACGCTGCATCAATACAGCTCCATAACCCTTACGAGATGCGTCACAATACACTACAAAGTCTTCGGTTCCTTCAGGTAATGACAATATCGGTGCGGAACATAACTTGTCCTTGAGTGTTTTGAAAGCGAATTCTTCCTCAGTTCCCCATTCATACACTCTATTCTTCTCGGTAAGCTTTGTCAGTGGCTTCGCAATCAACGAAAATCCTTCAATGAATCTCCGATAATACCCAGCTAAACCAAGGAATTGTCGAACTTCAGTCAGCGTCATCGGTGCCGACCATTCCCTGATCGCTTCGACCTTGGCAGGATCCACGCGAACTCCTTTGCTATCAATTACATGACCAAGGAATTGCATAGACTCTAACCAAAACTCACACTTCGAGAACTTCGCATACAACTTCTCTCTCTTCAGCAGATCCAATATCTTTCTCAGGTGCTTCTCGTGCTCTTCCTTACTATTAGAGTAAATAAGAATATCATCGATAAAAACAATGACAAACTTATCTAGATACGGCTTGCATACTCGATTCATAAGTTCCATGAATACAACAGGCGCGTTTGTCAACCCAAACGGCATCACTCGAAATTCGAAGTGTCCATACCGCGTACAAAAGGCAGTTATAGGAATATCCTCCTCTCTCACACGCAGTTGATGATACCCTGACCTCAAGTCGATCTTTGAGTATACACTGGAACCTTGCAATTGGTCAAACAAATCGTCAATCCTCGGCAATGGATACCGATTCTTAACCGTCAGCTTGTTGAGTTCTCTATAGTCAATACACATCCGAAATGACCCATCTTTCTTCTTTACAAACAACACTGGCGCTCCCCATGGTGACGAGCTTGGTCTAATAAATCCTTTATCCATCAACTCCTTCAGTTGATCCGATAAATCCTTTAACTCTGATGGTGCTAATCGATAGGGTGCGCGCGCAACTGGTGCAGCTCCCGGCACCAAATCGATTCGAAACTCGACCTCACGGGTGGGTGGTAAACCCGGCAACTCGTCTGGAAAAACTTCCGGATATTCGCAGATTACAGGTACCTCTTCTAACTTCGCCTCTAAGTCACCATCACTAGAAACTTGTGCCAAAAACACATCGCATCCATCTTCTACATACTTCATCATTTTCAAACAAGAAATCACCTTCAAACGAGAAGTGCATTCATCTCCCTTCACAGTCAAGACTCTATTCCTCAACGGGATCTGAACTACTCTCTCTCCACAGACGATCACGGCACAATGCGCCATCAGCCAATCCATTCCCACGATCACATCGAATGATCCTAGCTCTATGGGCATTAAGTCGATTTCAAAAGCGTAATTTCCTAACTTCAAGGTACACCCTTTCAGTATAGAATTGGTACTAACGATTTTCCCATCGGCTAATTCCACGTTATAACTAGTCGTTAACAATACCGGTTTTCTATCGATATGACGACTAAATTTAACATCTACGAAACTCTTGTCGGAACCAGAATCAAACAAAATACTAGCATAACAAGCGTCTAGAAAAAACGTACCGGTAACCACGTTAGGACCTTGTGGTTTATCAACCGTCCCTACTTGATACACGGCAGCAGCATTGTTACCTCCTTGCTTGTTTCCTGCCTTCGGGCAATTTCCTTGCTTGTGTCCTCTTTCTCCACATCCAAAACAACCCATCACTCTCGTAGCATTCGCCCTAGTGGCTACCCCCTTTGTTTGGCAATCAGACATCCTGTGGCCTGCTTTTCCACATTTGCCGCACGCAGGTGGGAAACTCCCTACATGGTACAAGTTGCATCGACCACAGTGGGGATTCACCTTCGCTCCTCTGGGGTTTGTAACAGCTCTCATCCCATCATTCCTGCGCTGGTTGAACTACTGATTGTGGTTCTGACCATTGTTGTTACGGTTTCCACCTTGGCTTTGACCCTGGGATTGATTGCTCTGTGCTGCCTCCCACTTCCTCTTATTTCCTTCAGCAATGAAGTTCTTCTTGTCTTGGAGTTTGACATCCATCAACGCGTGAGCCATTTGGACCGCTTCATCAAACGACCCAGGCTTAGATGAAGTCGTTTCACCCTTGATATTACTGGACAGACCTTTGATGTACTGTTTCATCTTCTTGTTATCATCGGCAAAGGTATCGGGACACAAAAGGCTTAGTTCATTAAACCTCCTGGTGTAAGCTGTGATATCATTGTTTCTCAAAGTCAGGTGCCTCAACTCATCTTCCAATTGACCCAGCTCCTCTTCAGGACAGAACTTCTTGGTCAAAAGAGCTTTAGTAGCAGTCCATGTTCTTGCATTCGCTACTGCTAACCCAACAGTGGCTACTTAGGTGTTCCACCAACTCAATGCGTCGTCAAGAAAAGTAGCAGCCGCAAACTTGACCTTGTTCGCCTCTGAGCAACCACTAATCTCAAAAGTACTCTCGACCTTTTCTAACCATCTCCTGAGTTCTAGAGCTCCACCAGTTCCACAAAATTGAGTGGGACCGCATTTCATAAAACTAGAGTAAGTACACTCTCTTGGGGCTTGCTGTCTCCCCACATTTCTGCCTTGGTCTGGGTTTCTCTCTGCTTGATCTGCTTCTAGCGCATTCGCAATGGCTTCCTGAATCATCGTGTTCACACGGGTTGCTGTTAGCTTTGGAGGCATGGTGCGTTATCAAATACACCTCTCTGCAAAGACAGGGAAAATAGAAAAACAATGTAAGTATACACATCAAGATTAAGATGGATTTCTCTTTCAAGACATAATATAAATACAACGACACATCGCTACAAAGTTACTAATATTCATCAATTCACATCACAAAAGAGCAAATTACAGACATATCACAGATCATGAAAGGTAAACATGGATTGTATTGATAATCAACCAAAATTGTGACAAGTATTCCCACTACAACTATTCACAATAAAACTTAAGTCCTCAAGTTTTTCGTCACAATGCCATCATACAAAAGTCTAAAATAGTTCTATTACAACGATCAAAGATAAAATACAAGACAAGCAACTAGGCATGTGGTGATCCACACGGCCTCTTGGATGGCGGTTCATCATCATCTTCCTCGGGTTCCTCGTCGCTATCTTCCTCGTCCACTTCATCCATCTTCCTCTTTCCTTTGTCGTTCGGCCCACATTCAGTCGCCTTCTTCGTCCCAGACGTAGACCCACACTCAACTGCTACATGATTTCCCACAGTGATACAAACACCTCTGGTAGGTGGCTGGATCATGAAGTCATTAGCTTCCATTTCCAAGTCGTCCATAAATCTCCAATCTGGGGGCAAGGATGCTCTCACTCGATGCTCCCAACTCTGCATCCTAGTCAATCTCGCTTGATCTTCCCTAACTCGATCAAGAATGGCGCTCAAGTTTGCTATCATCGATCTCAGACTGTTGATATCACTCTTGTTTGCATTTCCATCATACTCAATCCTTGAAGTTCTTGCCAATAATCTTTGGTGTGCACTTTCATTCTGGTCAAACCTCTTAATTACCCTGGTCTCCACCACAAACCGCTCATACATCAACCTATCCATCCTCCTCAAACGACCTTCGGGATCCCAGTAGTGTCTTGGTCTCGGAAAATAGACCCTCACGATATTCTCATGAATAGATTGTGATTTAGATGAATTGCTGGATTCTGCACCACTCCCATTACTTACTCGAACAAACCCTGGCACTGTCCTCAGGTAGTCCTTACAATTTTCCATCAGGCGACGAAAGGGTTGCTGCTCATATCGGTCGGTCGGAGGCACTTCATAACCCTTTGGCGAATTTGGAGATTGAAATAATTCAGGTTCGGTCTGACCGACAGCGTTCTCGGGAATTCCATCATCCACCGGTTCCTCGGGCTCTTCCTCAGAATCCTCACTACCATCGCTACTGATACTGAAGTTGTCCACGTCACTTTTGTCACTGTCATTTCCCGGCTCTACCGCTTCTTCTGGAGCAATCCATCCATTGTCATTATTCGGCAGGTTCGGAGGAAACGGTCCCCCTTCGTGTCCAACGACATAATCGTCTCCATTTCCATTAGGAGGTACCTCGGCCATTCCTGCAATAACAGAGAATTTTGGAGGGTACGTAAGATTACTATTCAATATTTATAAATACATGCATGCAAATGTAATGCAAAGGTGGTACACATGCCCAAAATGCGATAATATGATGCTCATGCATAAGTAATACAAGAATTATGGTATCGGGTACTCCACGTATAATTTCAACGTTTACATATAGTAATTTCCATATCTACGTAATAAATACCCACATATATACTTCAACTCAAAAGTATACGTCAATGCCATGAATACAAAAATAAACCTTACCGGAGCCATGCAGGATAGTTGTGTGCGCTTGGACAATTTCTTACGACACCAAAAGTTATAGTTTAGGAATTTTCAAAATGACCTAGTTCTCTATAACTCATGGCTCTGATTACCAATCTCTAACACCCCACCAAATGCTATGCGCAGCGGAACTACAACATTTGGGTGCTAGGCAGTTATCATCGCACACAAGATATATCGAACGACTCCAAAGAGACGTCAAATTTAAACTTAAATTAAAAATTGTTAAAAAGTTACATGTCTACGGTTTTCCAACCCCAAATGATACAAGAGAGTTTGCGTTTCGGTCCCCATGAATCTCAACCCCAAAAGATACAGTTTTCACAACAACATGACATAAAGTTTAAAAATGTTCAAGTAATAATGGGAGGAAAAACAAGTAGACTCCAAGCCATACACACAACTTCCATCCAATGCATGCTCCATGCTACACTTCATCGGTTACCTGAAACACATGCTAAATTTGGTCAACGAAAACGTTGAGTGGAATTCATAGGTTTTACAATTCATTTTGAACATATGTGTAATAAAACCATTCACGATCATTCATAGACTTGTCGATCAAACAATCTATATTCAAGGTACTGACAATTGTGTTTAAGCTCATGACACTAAACCGTTAACTCAATCACCCGCGTAATAATTACCGGCGTGATTCAGATGAAACCAGTGCCCCTACTAAGGCATCAGTTGCAATTATACCTTATCTCTTATCACAAATTATCCGTCCGCAGGGGGTATCAACGTACTAGCCCTCGTCTCGGATAGGGTAGTCAACCCCATAGTACTATCACTTTGTATAAGCGGCTATTTCTAATCCACGCTAGGACTAAACAATAGTTAATAGTTCATGAATTTAGGGCCTTTTGCAACTAGGTACTCAACACAATTTCAAGGCAACATTCGGGTCCAACAATCATTCATGACATATGTTTATTTTGAAAACTAGCATGCATTTCCCTCGCGGGTAAAACAATTTGAAATAACAATAAGCGAGGCTATAAACTCACACCTTATATAACAAGTAGTCGATAGTTCGAGTGACGGTCACTGACAACGATGAGGATGCCCGGGAAAATCAACACCTATCAAACCAATAACGCGTAATGAGTAATCTCATTTATAAACCTTAAGGTACTGTATATAATACATACATATAAGTCACTTGTGATAATTACAAATCATGCCAAAACAAAACAAATAAGTGTTACTCGTTTTATACCATTTGTCCATATTATTAACGTTATTCATTTTTACGCATTTTTCGCCGATACTTACCAAAAGTACGGACTGTTTTACTAGACTTAAAACTTTTTATAAAAATTGAGAAAATTCTCAAAAATACCTTAAGACCTGTAGAAAACACATATTTAATCCCATTAAAAGTTTTTGCTTTTACGACCCATTACTCAACACTTTACCAAAACTACATTTTTCGGACTGAAATTGTACTTTGACCAAGTCGGACTCATTTGACCCGTTTAAAATGTTCCATTGACCCATTTGACACCTAAGTCCTATAATAGACTCAAATATGCAGGTTTGAGACCAAAAATCAACCTTTGACCATTTACCAAACTAAACCTATAGTCCCCGGGATTTGACCTAAAACCAAGCATAATTTCGGATTATGACGGTTTTCATCTCCCGGTACACGAATTTCAAAACGTCGTAACTTTTGACTCGTTAGGAGTCGTAAGCTCTATCTTATACCAATCGAAGCTAAGAAGATGCTCTACAACTACTTCCTAACCACAAGACCTGTTTACAAAATAATTTTTACGAAAACACCTCAAACTTTCTGCCTAAAATCACCTATACCAAAATCATCCCAACGCTCGTTTTCAAACCCATTTATCGACACTAGACATCAACCTAAGTACTCCTAATCATACTCAAACACCATAATCAGTCCTAAACCCCTATTAATCAAAATCATCATAAAACCCAATCACAAAAATAAACATGCAAATGGTTTTACCCATTTAAAAACATGTAAAAACAAACATACATACAATATCCATCATCAAAACAACAACCACCATGATCCCCCAAACACCCCCTTGTGCCGTGGGGTTTGGGTGATCAAAACCCATCCACCAAATTGATTTTAGTTGATTTGTTTAGTGATTTAACATCATTCATCCATGAATTAAACATACAAATGGCTAATTAACATCAAAATAAACTTTTGAAAAATCTTTAATTTTTGGAAAAATTCATGTTAATGCATGTTAGATTAAACCATGGATTAACACTTACAAAAGGATTTTAGGATGTGGTCTTTAATTGGAATTAATCAAAACCAAGAAAAAATGAAGGTGGTGGTGGTTTGGTGTGTTTGGCCGTCGGCCTAAAGAGAGAAGAAGGAAGGGATGAGTTTTTTTTTTTGAAATGTTTAGTGTGTGTGTGCTTGATTTCCATTTTGTGCATTTGGGAGGGACCTTGGGTGTAATTTAGGCTTTCTTTTGTCCTTAAGCAAAAACGACTTTATAAGTTTACGGGATTGACTCACTAGTCATTTTAGAAAATTTTACGGGAGTCGGGGATCATCCCGAACACTCCAAAATATTTTTAGGACACTTTAAATGTACCCGAAAAGCGATAAAACTCACCCGACTCGACTTAACACGAACCGAAAGTAAAATTCTCGAATAATTACAATATCGCTAAAACGACAATAATCATAGAAATTTGGGCATCCATCGGGATCGTATTCGTCATCGTTCTTCTTAAATCGTCAATGGTCAAAATTATAACCTCGAATATCGGTTTCAACCAAAATAATAAAATATATAGCAAATAAAATTTATTAAAAATTTCAAAAATAAGCGTAATTTAGGGTAATGTAAGTGACCTCGGTTCTAGGGTATCACATTAGTAGACTTGAGGATCCTTACCAAGGGGAACATCCGAACAAAGAGATCAATGATTCTTTCCCCTGGAGACCTTAATGTCTATCAACTCGACTTCTGATGAAACCCCGTGGTTTGCGGACATTGCAAACTACTTAGCGGGTGGATTTCTCGTTGACGGGTTAACATCCCAGCAAAAGAAAAAGTTCTTCAAAGACGTTAAGACTTAGTTTTGGGATGACTCGTATCTATTCAAACAATGTGCTGATTTGATTATTCGCTGATGTGTTGATGGACCGGCAGCTTTAGAAATCCTTGACACTTGCCACAAAGGACCCACCGGTGGTCACTTTGGTCCCAACTACACCGCCAAAAAAGTGTTTGACTCGGGATTTTATTGGCCCACCATCTATCGTGACACTCACGAGATGGTTAAGCGTTGTGATGCTTGCCAAAAACAAGGCAAGATCACACATAAAGACGAGATGCCTCAGAATTTCATTCAAGAGTGTGAAATCTTTGATGTTTGGGGTATCGACTTTATGGGGCCATTCCCTTCCTCTAAAGGAAACAAATACATCCTTGTAGCCGTTGACTACGTTTCAAAGTGGGTTGAAGCCAAAGCTTTACCTACTAATGACGCAAGGGTGGTTTGTAACTTTTTGAAATCGCTATTCGCTAGATTCGGTGTGCCTCGTGCCATTATTAGTGATCGCGGGACTCATTTTTGCAATGACCAATTTGCAAGAGTCATGGCTAAGTATGGTGTAAATCATCGTCTTTCCACCGCATACCACCCACAAACTAATGGCCAGGCTGAAATCTCTAACCGAGGATTAAAGCGAATTCTTGAAAGAACCGTGGGAGAGCATCGTGCCTCATGGGCTGATAAACTTGATGATGCTTTGTGGGCTTTTCGTACCGCATACAAGACTCCGATTGGTTGTACACCATATCGTCTCGTGTACGGGAAAGCGTGCCACCTCCCCATTGAGTTGGAGCACAAGGCTTACTGGGCCTTGAAGTGGACTAATTTTGATATCAACAAAGCCGGTGACCTGCGCAAGATCCAACTCAATGAGTTGAATGAACTCCGTAATGAGGCTTATGAAAATTATTTGATCTATAAGGAGAAGACTAAGCTCATTCACGACTCCAAGATTAAAAACCGAGAGTTCCAAGTTGGAGACAAAGTTTTACTCTTTAACTCTCGGTTGAAAATCTTTTCGGGCAAGCTGAAATCTCGTTGGTCCGGCCCATTCACCATTGCCCAAATTTTTCCATATGGTACTCTCGAGCTCGCTAAACCTAATGGACCTAATTTTAAGGTGAATGGCCAACGAGTGAAGTTGTACTTTGGTGAGGACATCTCTCAGGAGATGCTTCCATCCCTCACCAGTTTCCCCATGAACTAATTTTGGGTCGAGTCAGGCTCGTGACTCGGTTATCAAAAGCAAGCGCTCCTCGGGGGGCAGCCCGAGTTTCTATCCTTTTCTGTTTTAACCTCCTAAGTGTAGGGGGACCTATATAGGTGTTTGTGTTTGTATGGTGATGTGATTCCTGGGATAAGTGCACTTTTGGAACCTTTGAAGAACCGTGCTCCCGTGTTATCCAAAATCCGGTTCTATCTCTCAACTATCGTGATTCAATTTTCTTCATACTCACATTTGAAATTGATCACTTTAGTCGTCTCTTCCTTAACTTGATTTAACCAACGTGCACAATGTCCTAAGTGTAGGGGAGTTCACTCCCACATGCTTAAACATTGAGGACAATGTTTATATTAAGTGTAGGGGGGACTTCTATCGAAGTTTTAAGTGGAATTTTCCATGAAAATGCCTTCATTTAACCGGAAAATCATATTTTTCAACATTTTTCAAATTTTTTATTAACTTTGGCTATTTAGTCGTAATTTTTAAATTTTTATCGTTGCTTTCATATGTATATATCCCGTAATAAAGTCAAAAATATTAATAAAGTGGTGTAGCTAGTTTAGAAGTCTTTGACATATTAGGCCCGTTGCGATTATTTTGACTCAACCCGAATAGACTTATCCAAGTTTATTCTAGCTAGTATCCTTAACCATGTAGACCTTAATTGGTTTATTAGGCTAAGCATCCACGAGTCTCATTACTTGAGATTTTAAATTGTGGAGGACGAGAAATGATAGAGTCAATTATAAGTCGGTATTCTTGCACAAGCTCACTTGGTGTAATTATTTGCCTTTTCTCCCATCACTTGCTAATAATTTATCTGCAATAAGTAAGGTCGTACGATTTGAAAAGTTACTTAGCTTCTAGCCCAAGATCGTTTAAAAGTTGCTCGGTAATGATAAGAGTTCATAGCCAAGGCATAACTTATGAAGCGGGGCGCGAAGATTGGCGAGTCCAAAAAGGCCCTAACAAGGCATGAGGATTCCATTTTATTGCTGAAGATCCAAAGTGATGTGAAAAGCATTATTCCCAAAATCAATATGAAGGATCAAGACTCACGATGAAAAGCAATCAACTCCCATAAAGATCATGGAGAAGTCTATCCGAAAAGACCCTAACAAGGTATGAGGATAAATAGATCCAAGTCCGAAAAGGAGGCGGATCGTTGTATCTCAAAATCCCAATTAGAGATTGAAGAAATAATCATGAAGTCGTGGTCAACAAAGTTGGAGTACCCCTCAAAAGTCTCCAAGTGAAGAAACTCTATTAACGATGAGAAGACCATTATCTCAAGCACGTCTCTCAAGATATGAAGTATGAAGTACATGCCAAATATCGGCCCGAGAAAGGTCTCAAATCGTGAACCGAGTTATGCCAAGATATGAACTTTTTGATATCTCGAGAAGCAGTTTTAAGAGATTTTGTCATTTAGCTAACTATTGATCAAATCGTCCTACTTTGCTTTCAGCCTAAATAAACTATCGAAATAAGTCCAAAAATGCATCTTCATGATCATTCTAAGACAAAAATAAAATATAAGAGATACACCTAGGAATAAGGGAGTTTAAGCATTTAATTAAGCCATGTGTGTAAGTGTTTGATATGCTAACTTATAATAACAATGATCTCGTTTTTAAGCTTAGTTTGGGGAACGTGAAACTTGAGGGTGATAAATCTTCGCAGCACCAAAGCCCTAATGTAATTCCTTGATCTCTTTGCAAGTTATTTCCATCCTTTTGTTTACTTTAAAGTTTTGATTTCTCTCAGTACTTTAATTTTTGTTTAGTAGCATGTTAATAAGGCCAAGGTTGATTGATTATGAGAAAAGTGTAAATTTGCTTTATCACTAAGCATTGCATGAGGGCATGGCAATGGTTAAGTGTAGGGGATTTGATAGGTGTAAAAACACCCATCCTTTTACCACTTATTTCTGGCTAAAACAAGGCCAAAACACGTATTTAATATCATTTGTTTGGAATTATGCGTGGTTTTTGTGTTTATTGTGTTTTCAGAGTCAACCGGGAGAATATTGAAGAAAACATGGGATTGCACGAGTTTTATCGAGGAAAAAGACTCAAGACGAAGTCTATTGTCCAAGAGATACAAAAGATTTGAAGTCATTGTCCCTATTTGAAGATTTATCGAAGAATAGAGCCAAAGATGGAAGATTCATATATGTCGAAGAACTTGAGTCTATTAAACAAAAGATTATAAGACGAGTTGGAATTATTCACCGACACTTCTCAAAATCCAAAGTCGGAAATGTTTATTTAAAGAAACGTGAAGACTAAAGAAGAAAGAAGAAAAGAAGCCCAAACCAAAGCCCATTCACAAGCCCACCATCACACGCCTATAAATAGGACTTTACTTCACAAAATTCCCAAGTAAATCATATTTTATAGCCCTTTGATTTTTTTCATTCTCTCTAGTTTTAGAGAGAGAAAGTTCTCAACTTTCTCTCACTAGGATTTTTCTTTTCTTCATTTTTACCTTTTCAAGTTTTAAGCTTTTTGTATTTTGGATTTCACTAATCTAATTCAAGGTAAGCTTTTTCTTCCTTAATCTATTTCTACCTTTCTTTATATTATATTGATCTTAATCCGAAAAGTTAATGCTTGATTCGATTGGTTCTCAAATCGTGTTGATTTTGATGTTTCGTGATTAAGAGGTTGATATTCATATTCCTACATAAGCTCTCCTACGAATAAGCTATAATCTTTTGATGCTTATTAGCTTCTTTGTAGTCTCGGCTTATTCATTTTCAAGCTTTGTTTTAAAAAGTTTTCTTATTTTATGTTTTGTTCATTAAATCTCGGATATTAGATTTCAAAAGTTAACGAATTTGTGCTTATTAAATCTTTGAGAAGTTTGAAAATGCTTATTTGATTACTGCTTATTGGATTAAACTTATTTTCTTTCTTGGACGTCTTTGCCATCTCATTAGGTTTTACTGCTACGATCGTCTAGAGTGCGATCAGTTGTCCCTTCCCTGGTACGATCCACGCCCAGGATCACTTACTTTGATCTGGGGTGCGATCGGGACGCTTGTCCCTGCTACGATCGCCTAGAGTGCGATCCATTGTTACGATCTGGAACCACGATCTAGACCACGATCACTAAGCTGCGATCGTGGTTGCGATTTGTTAGTAAGATCCCCCCCCCATCGTACTGGAGAGTACGATCCATCTCCTTGATATCATCGCATTGAGTGCGATCGGACTACTGTTTGAACACGATCCATCGTGTTATTTTGGATACGATCGGGTTGCGATCTGGATTACTTTTGAGTACGATCGCATTACGATCAGACTCAGATTTATGTTTTGTTTTTGCTTAATTTTTTCAAATATAGTTTTTCCCGCTCTTTTACTTAGTTTATTTCCAACTTGTTTTTAAGTTTTTGAATTGTCAAGTTTTAATTTCCAAAGTCGCACGCTCTTATTTGTAGTTTAATTTTAAGACTTCTAATTCTCTCAACGAAAATTTTAATTACTTGCATTTAGTTTAAAATTTAGATAACTATAAACCAAACCCCTTATTTGTAACCAAGAACAATCATTCCACTTAGAACCGTGATCAATTCGAGAGGATTCGAGAGACAATCTAGAACCCCATAATAAAATCACTAGTATCATCTACCCTTAGATCTAGGTGTCCCCAAAATTTTAGCCAAAATTCCCAAGTAAATCATATTTTATAGCCCTTTGATTGTTTTAGGTGTTTCAAACCACAAAACTTGCAGATAAATGCCACTTAGCAACCAAATAACAGATACCAAACCAAAGGAAACAAAAACAACAACTCAATATTCCATAAATCCTGCTTATGCAGTTAACCCAAACACCCCTTAATTATCTGATTTCACAAATTTTCAAAGGATATTTCAGATTTAACCCACAAATCAAGTGAACATCAATTCAATAACATCAAACAAGCACAGATAAACAAGATTCAACCATAAAAACACAGATTCAACAATAATCATGCAAAATCACCAATACTCAGAAAAATAAAGAAAAACTGAAAAAGGAAGAGGGGTGCAAACCACCAAGACCTACATCCAGGCCCTAGATTATTTGTGCTGAGGTACTAGCAAAACAAGTACCAGCTTCCAAGCTGCTAAGATGAACAAACAGAAAAGTGAGATCATAAACAGATTTAACCATTGATTTTTGAAAACAAGTGTTTTAATCCTTAAAACCCTTTCTCAAAACCAACAAAACATGTAAGTGGAACTCAGATTTCAGCTAATCAGACACAAAACTTTTATAAATAACAAATGAGAATTCAAAATTTTCAGAAATTCAACTTTATTTCATAAAAAGGAATTACAATGAAATTAGCTAAAATCTGGAACAAAGGGACTCTCACAGGTTGAGGTCTCCTTTTATAGGCAAATGCATACGAAACACTATTCATAAACCCTAGAACTAAATTCCCAAAAGTGCCCTTGAGGTCTTCTAGATCATTTGATGAAATGAGCTGTCCAAATGCATCATGGACGTTTATCTTGGCTTTGGGGTTAAGCTAAGAGTCTTGGCCGTTGATCTTGACACGTGGCAATCCTTGGGGAATAAGTTGTCATGTGATGGGTGAAAAAGTTTTGGGTGTGGGGTCCATTGGTGAGTGGAGAAGAGAATTTTAAGGTTAGGATGGGTTTCTGCATGTGTGAATCACACGAGGGAACAACTAATTGCAATTTACCCTTTGTTGGTAAAAAGTAAAATCTGGGTTCTTACTTGCTACAGTAACACGTTTTGATCCGTTTTCTTAGGGAAGGGTTTGTTTGGCGCGTGTTTAGGGATTTAAACTTCTAAACTTGGCAGCTTAAGTCCTTGGCTTTTGGAAAAAGGTGCATAATAAGAATTTCAGCCACAAAAACGTGTTCCCTTCATTAATAAACTTTGTACTTTCACACTTTTGCCCCAAAAAACTTTGGCAAAAGGTTTTAATGGGTTGTTTTTGCCATTTTTCCATAATTGAGGGACTGAATTTGGACTTTCTTGATCTTCAAAGGTCTTCAATAGATACTTGCCTTCATGAGGGACCATAATTGACAAATTAGATTTGATGAGGTACTAACCTTTCCATTTCTTCAAATTTGAAGGACCTTTTTGCAATTTTGACAAACTTAAGGGACCAAACTTGTAATTACATTCACAAGGGTTTTAAGTGTCATTTCTTCATTGTTTGAGGATAAATCTTGCATATCTTCAAGGGTAAATGTTGGATAATTCATGAACTAGGGCCCGGTTCTTTGTACGCCTTCGTTTCTCGTGTCCGTTTTTCCTTGTTTCTTGTGATCTTTTGTCTTTTTCACGATATCCATACCTAAAATACACAAGTAAACAAACACAAGCATATATATGGTATTTTATGACATTTTAATGCATTTAAAGCCCGAAAAGAACGATGAGATCATGTATAAATGCCATCTCATCACTCCCCCATACTAAGCCATTGTCGTGCCCTCACGCAATGCTAGAATAAAGTATCTAAGCATCACCAAAATTCAATTTTATTAACCTTTATTGAAAATTAAAAGACTTGCAATAATACTACGAAGATGTGTAAAGACATAATGTATGATTTTCATCACGAATGTGACTTTTGGGGTCAATGAATAGAAACAAGTAAATGTCCCTTAGAGTAAATTTCGTCATCCTTGATTGTCATACATTCCATGCTAAGTGCAAAAACGAGATCATTGTTGGTACAAGTCACAATGCTAACACTACTCATATGTCCAAATTGTGTAATACTTTTTCTCCCCGCAATCCTAGTTATTATAAAAGGAAATGGGTTACTAGCATTTTTTAACTATTTGTCATGGATCATAAATGATTCATATTGACTTATTTAAGTAGTTATTAGTCCGAAAGCAAAGTAGCACGATTTAACCGATAGTTAGCCGAAGGACAAAATCTTTTAAAACGGATTCTCGTGTATCTCCTTAAGTTCATATCTTGGCATAACTCGTTTCACGATTTGAGACCTTTCTCAGACCGATATTTGGCATGTACTTCATACTTCAAATCTTGGGAAGACGTTCTTAGAATTATGGTCTTCTCTTCAAATATTGGAATTTCTTCACTTGACGTTTTTGAGAGATTCTTCATATTTGGACCACGACTTCATCATTTTTCTTCAATCTTTATTTTGGACTTTGATATACAATGATCCGCCTCCTTTTCGGACTTGGATATATTCATCCTCATACCTTGTAAGGGTCTTTTTAGATAGACTTTCTCCATGATCTTTAGGGGAGTAATTGCTTTTTGTCGTGTGTCTCGATCCTTCATATTGATTTAGGAATAATGATACTTCACATCATCTTGGATCTTTAGCAACAAAATAGAGCTCCTCATGCCTTGTTAGGGCCTTTTTGGATATTCACCAATCTTCGCGTCCCGCTTCAATAAGTTATGCCTTGGCTATGAACTCTATTCAACCCCGAGCAACTTTTAAACGATCTTGCGCTAGAGGCTAAGTAACCTTTCAAATCGTACGACCTTACTTATTGCAATTATTTTTATTCCTAATGCATTGATCTTATGGGAAGAAAAAGCCACAATTAAAAACATATGAGTTTTTGAAAGAACATTTTCATGTTCTACGTTTAGCATGATCACTTGTCTAACTCTATCATCTCTCGTTCTTCACTATATAAAGACCTCTAATTAAAGAGACTCGTGATACTTAGCCATGCAAGTCAAAATTAATCCAAATTTGGATTAGCTTTCATTAAGACTATATCAAATCAAAGTTTTGGGTTTTCAAGCCACCTATAGGATCTTGCACTTTCTTGGACTTTTTCAAGTTTAGAGAATGCATTTTATAGTTCCCTTGATAAGTGACTTTCTAGGATCAATTATAGGAACTTGCGAAAAGTTCTTGTTCTTAACCCGAATGCGCTAAGACTTTCGCGTTTTAAAGTTCCCTATATATTAGTCTAGCAATACTTGAATTGAGCGGGTTAAGGAATGTAAATGGCTCCAAATGCCCATAAAGTCAAAAATTAGCTCTTATTCTACCCATCGGAAAATATACATTCGTGTCTTAAAAACACTTATGAAAACTAAGAAAAATTTTAAAATTTGGTCATTTTTAGCCTTATTAGCAACAAAACATTGAAAGTTGGAAAACGTGAGGGCGTAGCAAAGCAAGTATCTATTCACCCCCCATACTAAAAGTAAACATTGTCCTCAATGTTTCGAGTCTAAAGGTGGAGCACCCCCATACTAGAGACGAAGAGTCGAATGCTTAGGATCTAGCATGGAAAGGGTGATCAACAATATATCTAAAGCCGTTTATTAAGTATGCTAAAAGATAATTGTTAGAACAATAAAGGATATGTCATGGATTCGTGAAAAACTTCTTCAAGCAAACGATAGAGGCTCACGTAAACGAACACGAGAGTCTTCAATCGTAGATGATGATGATGATCTAGATAACACAATCACAAACAACCACGAGACAACGAGTTGGAAGGGCACAAATCCCCTCTAATTAGTTATTAGTAAGCATAAAAGGATAAGCATGGGATCTCCCCCACGAGGCACCTCGTTTTTGATTACCGAGTCATGAGCTCGACTCGATCCCCTCAATGCTAATTATCATTGGGGAAGGTGACTTGGTCGAGGTCAACCATTGAAGGAATTTCCCCACCAAAGTAGTGCTTAAGCCTATGTCCATTCACCTTAAAGTTAGGACCATCATCTTGAGCTAGCTCGATGGTCCCATAAGGAAACACTTGTGTAACGGTGAAAGGACCCGACCAACGAGATTTCAATTTCCCAGAAAATATCTTAAGTCTAGAGTTAAAAAGTAACACTTGATCCCCAACGTTAAAAACCCAGTTTTTAATTTTTGCATCATGAAACTTTTTAGTCTTTTCTTTGAAAATCAATGAATTTTCATACGCATTGTCTCTTAGTTCATCCAGTTCATTCAATTGTATTTTCCGGTGATCTCCCATGGTCTTTAAGTCAAAATTTGCATGCTTAAGGGCCCAATATGCCTTGTGCTCCAATTTAATGGGAAATAACAATTCTTCCCATAGACTAACTTATAAGGAGTATAACCGATAGGTGTCTTATAAGCGGTCCTAAAGGCCCATAAAGCGTCATCGAGTTTGTCGGACCATGAAGCACGGTCTTCTCCAATCGACCTCTCTAAAATCCTCTTCAAAGCTCGGTTCGAAACCTCGACTTGCCCACTCGTTTGCGGGTGATAAGCCGTAGAAAGATGATGAGTAACTCCATATTTCTTTAAGACCTTCTCGAATTGGTCATTACAAAAAATGGGTTCCACGATCACTTATAATAGCACGAGGGGTTCCGAACCGAGAGAATAGTTGCTTCAAAAACTTCACTACCACACGAGCGTCATTAGTCGGTAAAGCCTTACCTTCCACCCACTTAGAAAAGTAGTCCACCGCGACGAGGATATACTTTTTACCATGAGACGATGGGAACGGCCCCATAAAGTCTATGCCCCAAATGTCGAAAATCTCACACACTTGAATGATGTTTTGCGGCATTTTATCAGGTTGAGACGATTTTCCTTGACGTTGGCACGAATCACACGACTTCACAAGTGCGTGTGCATCACGATAGATAGAAGGCCAAAAGAAGCCGACATCGAACACTTTCTTAGCCGTAAGATTAGCACCGTGGTGACCACCCGTGGGTCCCTCGTGACAAGATCTAAGGATATTAGAAGCTTCGACACCAAAAACACAACGTCGAACGAGTTGATCCGCACAAACCCGAAAGAGATAAGGGTCGTCCCAAAAATAGAACTTGACGTCACGAAAGAATTTTCGCTTTTGTTGTGTCATCATACCCTTGATTATGAAATTCCCCGCATGGTAATTTGCAATGTCGGCAAACCATGGGGTGGTGTCTTTAGAATTCACTACACCGAGAGTCTCGAGAGGAAATGTTTCGGTGATTTCCTTGTTCTCTAAAACATCTTTGTGAGGATCTTCTAGACGAGAGAGATGATCGGCCGCTAGATTCTTGGCTCCTTTTTTGTCAAGCACGGTGACATCAAATTCTTGGAGGAGGAGCATCCAACGAAGCAATCTCGGCTTAGCATCTTGCTTAGCTAAGAGATACTTGATAGCCGAATGGTCGGTATACACGATGCTTTTAGTTAAGACGAGATAAGGTCGGAATTTCTCAAAAGCATAGACCACGGCAAGGAATTCCATTTCCGTTGTGGTGTACTTTAATTGAGCATCGGTCATCGTCTTACTAGCATAATGGATAGGACGGAAATGCTTTTCATAACGTTGCCCTAAGACGGCCCCTATAGCATAATCACTTGCATCGCACATGATTTCAAAGGGTAATTCCCAATTATGAGCAACAAGAATGGGAGCTTCGGTAAGTTTCCTTTTAAGAGTTTAGAAAGCTCTAACACAATCCTCATTGAAATTAAAAGGAGCATCCTTCTCGAGAAGGTGTGTCATAGGTCGAGAGATTTTCGAAAAGTCTTTGATGAAACGACGATAAAAGCCCGGGTGGCCTAGGAAACTCCTAACTCCCTTAACGGTTTTGGGATGAGGTAACTTGGCGATGACGTCTACCTTAGCTTTATCGACCTCAATCCCCGCTTTCGAGACCTTATGTCCTAAGACGATTCCTTGTTTACACATAAAATGACATTTTTCCCAATTAAGCACAAGATTGGTTTCTTCACAACGTTTTAACATTTGCTCGAGATTAGATAAACGCGACGTGAACGAATTGCCAAACACCGAAAAGTCATCCATAAACACTTCCATCGACTTCTCGATCATATCGTGAAAAATTACCATCATACACCGTTGAAACGTACCCGGTGCATTACAAAGTCCGAAAGGCATCCTACGATAAGCAAACGTTCCATAAGGACCCGTAAACGTAGTCTTCTCTTGATCACGAGGGTCGATAGGGATTTGAAAGTAACCGGAAAAACCATCTAAAAAGCAATAGAATTCATTTCCCGCGAGTCGCTCCAACATTTGATCCATGAAGGGCAAAGGAAAGTGGTCTTTACGAGTGGTGTCATTTAACTTTCGGTAGTCAATACACACCCTCCAACCGGTCACAACACGAGTGGGAATTAACTCGTCGTTTTCATTAGGCACAACGGTCATTCCTCCCTTTTTAGAGACACAATGGATTGGGCTCACCCATGGGCTATCGGAGATAGGATAAATCATTCCCGCGTCAAGGAGTTTCAAGACCTCCTTTTTTATAACATCGTGAATTTTGGGATTCGCCCTTCTTTGACTTTGAATTGCGGGTTTGTAGTCCTCCTCCATTAAAATCTTGTGAGTACAAAATTTTGGGTCAATACCCTTAATGTCGGAAATATTCCACGCAATTGCCCCTTTATAAGCTTTAAGAACTTTCAAGAGCTTGGTTTTTTCATCATTAGCAAGACCTCTTGCAATAATAACCGGCAACTTGTCATCACCTTCCAAGAATGCGTATTCAAGGTGAGAATGGAGATCTTTTAATTCTAGGATAGGTGGTTCCTCGATTGAAGATTTTGGTTCAACACTCATAACTTCCATCGGCGGAAGAAATGGTGGAATAGAAGTATCATCACTAATCAACACCTCATCTTCATTGTCGATTTCATTTGAAGTAAAATCGCCTCCTTGGAATGGAGTGAGATTTGGTGTAGAATTAGCAAGAATCGGATCCAAAATAGTGGGATTGCCACTTGACGAGCTATCAGAAAAACCTAACACTTCTTGTGAAAACTCATCGCAAACCACATCAACTAAGTCAATGTGATTGATGGTATCGATTGCATAAACATGAGAAGGTTTTGAGTTTTGAGTAGCGTTTATAACAAGTTCCTCTTCGTTGAATCTCAAAGTGATAGTTCTTGCATGAACGTCGATAAGCGATCTCGAGGTGTCTAAAAATGAACGACCTAAAATTAGAGGAACTTGAGGATCCGCGGGGATGTTAACTACTATAAAATCAACGGGATAGTAAAACTTCCCCACTTTCACGAAAACATCTTCGGCTACTCCACATGCTAAAATCGTAGAATGATCGGCCATCTCGATAGACATGTTCGAAGGAATAAGAGCCGGAAGCGAAAGCGATTTCCATATGGAAAATGGAATCAAATTAATGCTCGCACCAAGATCGGCCAAGGCGAGGCATTCTTTCATATCTTGTATGTCACAAGGAATGAGAAACTCCCCGGGGTCACCAACTTTTTCCGGTATGCGATTAAGATAAACCGGAGAACAATTAGCAAGCTTTAAAAGCTTTTCCTTATCGCTCATCATACTTTTAAAAGTGGAAGCGAAACGAGGCATATATAACAACGCGTCGGCTAAACTCACATCAAAATGCACTTGTTAAAACATTTTTATAAAAAGCTCAATTTGTTGTTTGTTACGTTCTTGCAATTTCTCTTTGTTTCATCTCGAAGGGTAAGGTAAGGGTGGTGTGGGTTGGACATTAGGCAACGTCCTTGGAATCTCGGGTTCCACAATTGGTATTGGTTCAATCGTAGGTGTGGTATGAGCGGTACTTCGTGGGATTGTAATATGCTCCTTTTCGACCACCACCTCGGGTTCTTTCTCTTTTTCCTTCTCCGTAGAAGTACTTGGACGAGAAATGGGTTCTTTGAAAGTTTTACCACTTCGTGTAGTAATAACCTTCATTTCTCCCTTCGGGTTTGCAATGGTATCACTAGGAAGACCACCCGAGGAAGAGGGTTTACACATGATTGCTTCAAACATTTTTGCTATTCGGTCTTCAAATTTTGATTGCCTAGCATCCGCTTTTAACAATTCTTGCTTAATCTCATGTTGTCCTTGTTCCATCTTTTGTTGATTTTATTGAAGACGTTGAACATTTCCTTCCATTTTATTTGCATGAGTTTTAAGTTCATTAGCAAGTTCGCTTTTAAGCTCGTTTTTCAACTCGGATCTTAAGCTAATCATCTCACGTTGCATGTTATCAAATTTAGCATCATTTGCTTTAGCATAATCCAAAAATTATCCTTGAAGATTTTTAGTGTGAGCATTTTGAAAACCTTGTGTAGTGTTTTGAAAATCACGGTTTTGGTTTTGATTAGTGACTTGTCCATTCCCACTTTGGTAATTCCCTTTGTTGTAGTTACGTGAATTGCCTTGATAATTACCACCTTGATTGTTGTTTCGATAGTTATTAGCATTTTGATTTGTTGTTCCCGTTGCTACGTAAGCACTCGAAGTGTTACCACCGGTGGTAATGCACTCGGAAAGATCATGAGCTCCACCACAAGACAAACAACTCTTTTCAACCGCTTTAACCGAAGCGGAATTCAAAGCCTCTTGAGCTTTCCAATGAGTCATAAGATTAGCAAATCTATCGAAAAACCGATTTTCCTCATTAGCTTCATCATGTAAGGCATTAATTCTACGAGACGATGACGACGATGACGAACCCAAATTGGCAACACGCGGTGTGTTACGAGGGCTATAAACCTTAGATCTATTCTCGATAATCTTTAAAGCTTCATCGGTCGTTTTGCACAAAAAATTACCACCCGCGGCGGCATTCAAGTAATCTCGTTCATGATCATTAAGCCCATTATAAAAAGTATCAATTTGATGCAATTCCGAAAAATCATGGTGTGGACATTCATGTAACATTTCTTTAAAGCGTTACCATGCCATTGAAAAACTTTCATTATTTCTTTGAACAAATTTTGAAATCTCATTTTTCAAATGCGTTGTTTTAGATGGTGGAAAAAAAATTTTCACAAACTTAGAAACGAGATCTCCCCATGTCAAAATTGAATTTGGCGGTTCTTTATCAAGCCAAATTTTTGCGGGTCCATCTAACGAGTATGGAAACAACATCATCTTAATGGCGTCATGTGGAACATCCTTAAACTTGCTAGTTGCGGTGAGACAGTTAAAATTCCTTATGTGGTAATGCGGGTTGTCTTTCTCATGACCTCTAAACTTATTAGCTTGCAACATCGACATAAAACCCGTCTTAATTTTGAAATTCTCCGCAAGGATAGCGGGAATCACAATGGCCTCTCCAAAACCCTCGGTGGGTGCTTGTAGCAACTCCATCATAGTACGATTAGCCATGACGACTTCTTGTTCTACAATAGGTTCAACAATTGGATTTTGTTCTTCAATCAACGTCTCTTGATTGGATTGCTTTTGAAGACGTTTACGAGCTCGTTTTGCTTGATTACGAGTGATCATAAAATTCACGAAGAATGGGAGGTGAGCAAAGAAGATTCTTTTTGGGTGTTTTGTGAATTTTCAATTTTTTTTTGTGTTTTTGATTGTTTTTAATTTTTTTGGATTTTGGTGTATCTTCGTAGACAACAATCTACCATCTCCTCGAATCAAACTCTTGATTAAAGAAGCCTCAAAGGAATGAAAATGAACAATTGGAGTGAACGCCTTCGAATGACTTTAGAGCTTTGGTGAAAACCAAATTGTTCAAGAGGGTTTAATCACAAAGAAAACCAAGCAAATATATTATACGTAATAATACTTTGGGCGGCAAAACCCTCGATTAGCCTTCAATCTCAAAATACTCACAAGCAAGCGGGGAAACGAGGCGGCGCGAAGCACTTAAGAGCCTTTTTCCTTAGGGTATATTGTATAATACCCGCCTTATACCCACCTTATAATTTGTATTTTTCAAAATCGAGCTTCACGAAAGTATTTATCTATTTTTGCCTCTTTCTTTTCGTTTGAGATTCGAATACAATAATTAGGAGATCAAATCCCAGTTATGGTTATGTTTTCACACTTTTGGAGATATTTTGTATTGATTGTGATACTTAATACAATATAGTAATAATAATTTCACAAGAAAAACCAAAAAACCGATAATACGTATTAGTAGATTTCTACTAATACAAATACTATTTATGGTTAATATTAAAAACAACAAGATAAATTAATCACGACACACCTCCCCGGCAGCGACGCCAAAATGATTGTAGTGTTTTACCACACCTTTAGGAAAAGGAGGGTAAATATGGAAAGTATTAAATACGACGGTTTAGGAAAACCGTGTACAAATGACCCTTATGAAGTTCAAAGTTCGTTTCCCAAGGAGGTATATGTGTGTGAATAATTCGTAATTGGTTTGAGATAAATATTGGTTAGTAATACTCGGTTTTACCCTAGTATAAAATAATTTCGTTGTTCCGAATCCTTTCGAATTGAAAACCGGTCTTGAGTGCGACTCAATCGTCTTTTGGTGAATCAAGAGAATGGTTTGGTTGATTTGTTTTAAACAATTAGCAAGTAATTAAAGTGTCGTTTAGTAAAGTGGAAGTTAAAAGATTAATCCTAAAATGACGAGTGAAAACAAAAGCTTGAAAACTTAAAGGCAACAATGGAAAAGTACTATCACACTAAATAAAACTAACACTTGGAAAATTTTCTAAAAAATAAAAACTTAGTGGAAAAGTACTATAAGAAAGTAAGAACGGAGTACACCAAAACAAGCCAAAAGAAGCCCCGATCGGAATGTATTCCGATCAGTTGATCGGAATATGGGTGGACGGGAGTTGATCGGAATATCCACGAAATAGGGGAAATCGGAATACCCACTAAAACTACCAATCGGAATATGGGATAATGCTACAATCGGAATGTTACCAAAGCTACCGTCGGAATACTAAATAAAGACTCCCAATCGGAAAGTTCATCAAAAGGTACAGATCGGAATATTACAAACCCTAATCCGATCGAGGGTGATCGGAATGAGGGGTGCTCAATCGAAATACTCAAAGCCCTCTTCCGATTGATCAATCGGAATGCGAAGATGGGGTCCGGTCGGAAAAGCCAATCGGAAAGGGGTTTTAAACCCTTTCCTAAAATTATGGAATTCGGTTAAAGCTAATGAATAAGCTATATTGGTAAGCTTTTCACTAAACTAACACGAATCAAAGTCTACACGGATCAAATAAGCACTTTCTCAACTTATTCAACCCGAAATTAAGCAACTTTTTAGATTAAACAATAAAAACATAAACTTTTTAAGGAAGATTTTTACAAAGTAACTAAGCTAATCATAAAGATAAGCCAATAAGCACAAAAGTCTTAAAGCTTAATCAAATGAAAACTTATGAAATAATCAAAAGATTAACTTTTTAAGCACGCAATCAATTAGAACAACACGGATCACATGATAATCGCACCAAAATCAATCTAAAATCAAAGAAAAGTAGAATGAGATTAAGAAATAAAAGCTTAAAGTAGAACTTTGATTAATGAAATAAGTAATACAAAGAGTTCAATCTTAAAAGATTAAAAGAAAAGATGAAGTTTAGTGAGAGAAAGTTTAAGACTTTCTCTCTCTAAAACTAGAGAAAACTAAGAAAAAGTGAAAACTAACTAAAAAATCTAACTCCTCACCTAATGACTATTAGGAGGGTATTTATAGGGAAGGTGGAAGGAGTGCATGTGTTGCATCTTCTCTCTTGCTTTCTTCACGTTTTCTCGACTCGACTTTAATTCTTCGTCTTTGTCGTCTCGGGATTTGAACTTGTCTTTTAAATTTTCTTCTTCTATTAGACTTAAGTTCTTCGACTTCGTTAAAACTTCCGTCTTTAGACTTTTTCTTTGATAAATCTTCAGAATAGGTCTTGGACTTCCGTTCTTTTTGCACTCTTGATCTTTTGACTTCGTCTTTTCCCGTTTTCTTTGATAAAAGCCCGTGAAAGCCCGTGTTTTCTTCCTTTTTCATATTTTGGTCCTAAAACACAATAAAAACACAAACCACGCATAATTCCGACTTTTACGACATAAATCACACGTTTTGGTCTTGTTATTATTGGAAATAAGTGGTAAAAGGATAAGTGTTTTCACACTTATTAAATCCCCTACACTTGACCATTGCAATGCCCTCATGCAATGCATTAATTTTTAAAGCACGGTTTACATTTCCCATCATTAATAACCCACCTTGGCCTTTATTAAATACTAATCATAAAAGATAGAAATAAGTAAAGAAATTAAAAACTTACATTGGGTTTAGGTGGCCATGAACGTTTATCATCCTCAAGTTTCACGTTCCCCATACCAAGATTAAAAACGAGATCATTGTTATTATAAGTTAGCAAACTATCCCGAACTAATGTGGGTCAATTATTCACTTAGACTCCCTTATTCCTAGGTGTATCTCTTATATTTTATTTTTGTCTTGAATGATCACGAGGATGCATTGTTCGACTTATTTCGATAGTTATTTAGGCCGAAAATAAAGTGAACGATTTAATCAATAGTTAGCTAAAGGACCAAATCTTTTAAAACTGCTTCTCGGGACCTCATAAAGTTCATATCTTGGCATAACTCGCTTCACGATTTGAGACCTTTCTCGGACCGATATTTGGCAACGACTTCATACTTCGAATCTTCGAGAGACGTTCTTGAAATAATGTTCTTCTCTTCATAATTGGAATTTCTTCACTTGAAGTTTTGAGAGATTCTTCATTTTTGGACCACGACTTCTTCATTTTTCTCCAATCTTTATTTTGGACTTTGATATACAACGATCCGCCTCCTTTTAGGACTTGGATCTATTTATCCTCATACCTTGTTAGGGTCTTTTCGGATAGACTTCTCCATGACTTTTGGGGAGTTCTTACTTTTCGTCGTGTGTCTCGATCCTTCATATTGATTTTCGATAAATGATTCTTCACATCACTTTTGGATCTTTAGCAACAAAATGTAGTCCTCATGCCTTGTTAGGGCCTTTTCGGACTCGCCAATCTTCGCATCCCGCTTCAATAAGTTATGCCTTGGCTATGAACTCTAATCCGTACCGAGCAACTTTTAAACGATTTGGGGCTAGAAGCTAAGTAACCTTTTAAATCGTACAACCTTATTTATTAGCAGATAAATTTATTAACAAGCGGAGGGAGAATAGGCTCATAATTAACTCACATAAATTCACGAAAGAATACCGAACTTATAATTGACTCTATCATCTCTCGTTCTCCACAATTTAAAATCTCAAGGAATGAGACTCGTGGATGCTTAGCCTATTAAATCAAAGTTTTGGGTTTTCGAGTCGCCTATAGGATCTTGCAAATTCTTAGACTTTTTCAAGTTTAGAAATCGCATTTTAAAGTTCCCTTGATAAACGACTCTCTAGGATCAATTATAGGAACTTGCGAAAAGTTCTTGTTCTTAACCCGCGAGAGTTAAGACTTTCGCGTTTTATAGCCCCCTATATAAAAGCCTAGCAAAACTTGACTTAAACACGTTAAGGATACTAGCTAGAGTAAACTTAGGTAAGTAAACTCGGGTTGAGTCAAAATGTTCACGACTAAGAAAAATCTAAAACCACTTTCTTGAAAAACTATTCTAGCAATGGAGAGAAAATAAACATAACAAAGGCAAATACAACTATACAACTAGGCCAAAATAGATTAAAAATTTTGAAAAATGTCGAAAAATCAAATTTTCCAGTTAAAATGAGGGCAAATTCATGGAAAAGACCACTTACTTCGATAGAAGTCCCCCCTACACTTGAGATAAACATTGTCCTCAATGTTTAAGCATGTGGGAGTAAACTCCCCTACACTTATGACATTGTGCACTTTGTTTAAATCTTGCTAAGGAGAGGACTACTAAAGTGAATTCAATGTGAACATATAATATATGAAATATTGAACCACAAGAGTTTAGGATGGAACCGGGAAGATGGGAAACACGGTATCACCGTTCGTCAAAAGTCATCAAGATGCTCTCTGAAGCTTTAATCCCTGCACATCACAAGAAACAAGACAACAAACACATACGGGGCTCCCCCTACACTTATTACGAAAGCAGTAAAGGATAGATCACGGGTTGCCTCCCGAGAAGCGCTTGTTTTTGATTACCGAGTCATGAGCCTGACTCGACCCAATTTTAGTTCATGGGGAACGTGGTGAGGGATGGAATCATCTCATGAGAGATGTCCTCACCAAAATACAGCTTCAGACGCTGGCCATTCACCTTGAAATTGGGCCCATTCGGCTGAGAAAGCTCAATGGTCCCATAAGGAAAGACTTTGGTGACGGTGAATGGACCAGACCAGCGGCTCTTCAACTTGCCAGAGAAGATCTTCAATCGAGAGTTAAAGAGTAAAACTTGATCACCAACGTGGAACTCTCGGTTCTTGATTTTAGCATCGTGGATAATCTTCGTCTTCTCCTTGTAGATCAGCGAGTTCTCATAAGCTTCATTCCTCAGTTCATTTAGCTCGTTGAGTTGAACCTTGCGATGATCACCGACTTTGTTGATGTCGAAGTTAGCCCACTTCAAGGCCCAGTGCGCCTTATGTTCCAGCTCGATGGGTAGGTGACAGGCTTTCCCGTACACAAGACGATAGGGTGTACAACCGATCGGGGTCTTGTAAGCAGTACGGAAAGCCCACAGAGCATCATCTAACTTATCGGCCCACGTGGCGCGATGCTCTCCCACAGTACGCTCCAAAATTCTCTTCAATCCACGGTTGGATATCTCGGCTTGCCCATTGGTTTGGGGATGATAGGCGGTGGAAAGACGGTGATTGACACCATACTTAGCCATGACTCTTGCAAATTGATCGTTGCAAAAATGAGTCCCGCGATCACTGATGATAGCACGAGGAACGCCAAATCGAGCGAAAAGCTGCTTCAAAAAGTTCACAACCACCCTCGCATCATTCGTAGGAAGAGCCTTAGCTTCAACCCATTTAGAAACGTAATCGACGGCGACGAGGATGTACTTGTTCCCTTTGGAGGATGGAAACGGCCCCATAAAGTCGATGCCCCATACATCAAATATTTCACATTCTTGTATGAAATTTTGAGGCATCTCATCCTTATGTGTGATCTTGCCTTGACGTTGGTAAGCATCACAATGCTTAACCATTTCGTGAGCGTCACGATAAATGGTGGGCCAATAGAATCCAGAATCAAACACTTTCTTAGCGGTGTAGTTGGGACCAAAGTGACCACCGGTGGGTCCTTTGTGGCAAGCTTGGAGGATGTCAAAAGCTTCCGGTCCGTCAACACATCGACGAATAATCAGATCAGCACACTGTTTGAATAGATAAGGGTCATCCCAAAAGTAAGTCATAACATCATTCAAGAACTTCTTCTTTTGTTGGGATATTAACCCTTTGATGAGAATACCACCCGCTAAGTAGTTTGCAATGTCTGCAAACCACGGGGTGCCATCAAGATTGAGGTTTATAGACATTAAGGTCTCAAGGGGGAAAGAGTCATTGATCTCTTTGTTCGGATGATCCCCTGATATGGATCCTCAAGTCTGCTCAGATGATCCGCGGCCAGGTTTTCGGCTCCCTTCTTGTCACGAATTTCAATGTTGAATTCTTGAAGGAGTAAAACCCAGCGAAGAAGTCTTGGCTTAGCATCATGTTTTGTCATCAAGTACTTCAACGCGGAATGGTCCGTGTATACGATGGTGGTGGATAAAACAAGATAGGGGCGAAATTTCTCAAAAGCATAGACAACAGCTAAAAGCTCTTTTTGGGTTGTCGTATAATGCAATTGAGCCCCCGTCATTGTTTTGCTAGCATAGTGGATTGGTTGGAAGTGTTTATTCACTCTTTGGCCCAAAACCGCACCAATAGCAAAGTCGCTAGCATCGCACATCAATTCAAAAGGCAGCTCCCAATTAGGGGTGACCAAGACCGATGCCTTAGTTAGCTTGTCCTTAAGAAGATTGAAGGCTTCGAGACACTCTTTAGAAAAGATAAAAGGAGTATCTTTTTCCAAGAGGTGGGTCATCGGGCGAGCGATTTTAGAGAAATCCTGAATGAATCGACGATAGAAGCCCGCATGACCCAGAAAACTTCTCACACCCTTCACGGTTGAAGGTGGAGGTAATTTGGCTATGACATCAACTTTAGCACGGTCGACTTCAAGACCGGCTTTAGAGATTTTGTGTCCTAGCACAATGCCTTCTTTTACCATAAAATGGCATTTTTCCTAATTCAGAACAAGGCGAGTGTCTTCGCACCGCTTAAGCATACGTTCCAAATTGGCAAGGCAAGAAGAGAAGGAATCCCCGAAGACTGAGAAATCATCCATGAAGACTTCCATGGTTTGCTCAACCATGTCATGGAAGATAGCCAACATGCACCTTTGGAAAGTCCCGGGGGCATTGCATAAGCCAAAAGGCATTCTTTTATAAGCAAAGGTGCCATAGGGACAAGTGAATGTGGTCTTCTCTTGATCTTGGGGATCGATGGGTATTTGAAAATAACCCGAGAAACCATCCAGAAAGCAGTAATATTCATTACCTGCTAAACGTTCAAGCATTTGGTCCATAAAAGATAGAGGGAAATGATCCTTTCTCGTGGCATCATTGAGTTTGCGGTAGTCTATACAAACTCTCCACCCAGTAACGAGACGGGTAGAAATTAACTCGTTGTTTGCATTGGGCACAACGGTGATTCCGCCTTTCATAGGCACACAATGGACTGGACTAACCCATGGTGAATTCGAAATAGGGTAAATCATACCCGCATCAAGAAGTTTGATAACCTCTTTTTTGATGACTTCATGGATTTTAGGATTCACCCTTCATTGACTTTGAATTGTGGGCTTAAAGTCGTCCTCCATGAGAATTTTATGTGTGCAGAAGTGAGGATCAATTCCACGGATGTCGGAGATTTTCCAAGCGATAGCTCTTTTATGCTTCTTCAACACAGCGACAAGTCGGGCTTTTTCGTCTTCTTTCAGATCCTTTGCGATGATGACCGGTAACTTCTCGTTGTCTTCCAGGAAAACGTACTCAATATGAGGGGGTAGGTCTTTAAGCTCGAGAGTGGAAGGATCCTCAATAGATGGTGAAACTAACGATGGATCATCATTAGTCACCTCTTTAGGAGAAGGAGGAGACAATGGGTCCTCATTGAGAAGTCTCTCAATAGTACGAATGTCTTCATCCCAATTGGTGGACAAATTATCATACTTAATATTGAGAGGACCCAAGCTAGCTTCGAAATCATCCAAGTCACTTTCTCCGAAAGGAGTCAATGCTGGAGCAATTGAGGCAACAGTCTCAACATTGGGTAGAGAAGAAAGAGTACTTTTGCAAGCATCATGAAAATGTTCTTCACAACCCTCATCGAGAACATCAATAGAATTAACACTCTCATACGAATAAGGTTGCTTAGAAATCTTACCCATGTTGAAGACAATTTGATCGTCACCAACTCTCATGATTATTTCGCTTGCGGCTACATCAATAAGAGTGCGACCGGTCCTCAGAAATGGACGTCCAATGATTAATGGAACACGAGGATCCATCTCGTAGTCAACGACGACAAAATCCGCCGGGAAGGTGAATTTATCAACGCCAACAAAGACATCTTCGGCTATCCCCACTGGATAAGCAACCGTACGGTTGGCTAATTCCAAAGTCATTTTGGTAGGGACTAGCTCGGGGAGAGATAATTGCTTCCAAACACTTAAAGGCATTAAGTTTATACTGGCACCTAGATCGGCTAGGGCCATGCAATTCTCTACTCCCGGGAAGTTGCAAGGAATCAATAAGCGACCCGGATCACCAAGTTTGGTGGGCAATTTCCTTAAGAGCACTGCGGAGCAGTTCTCATTTAGTTGGGTCTGAGCGATGTCAAGAAGCTTTTCTTTATCACTTAGAAGATCTTTAAACATCATAGCGTATTTGGGCATGTGAGCGAGAGCCTCGGCAAAGGAGATGTTAAAATTCAATTGTTTAAACATTTTTAGAAAGTTTGAAACCTGAATATCATCCTTGCTCTTTTGCTTCTCTTTCCTCAACCTTGAAGGATAAGGTATATTGGATGAAGAAGAAGGCTTTAAGGGAATAGGATCACTCACAACCACGGGTGGTGGGGAAATGGGGATAGAAGGTGAAGGAGGTGAAGAAAGTTGCTCGTTTTCCTTGTTCACAATCACGGGTGGAGGTGTAGGAAGCTCAGGTTCCATATAACCTTTTCCACTACGAGTGGTGATTGCTTTCATCTCCCCTCTTGGATTCGCAACGGTATTACTCGGAAGAGTACCCGAAGAAGAGGGTTGATTACTTTGGATGAGCGAACCAATCATATCACGAAGGTGAAGAGCTTGATTATTAAAACAGTTTTGCATGTTCGCATTAATCTCATTGTTGTGTTTGGCCATATCATTCCTTAGCTCGGCTCGAATATCGCTCCCTTGTTTCACCATGTCATTCTTCAAGTTTACAAATTGACTCTGAAGATTCGTCACCAACTCACGATTAGTCTTCATGAACGTCTCGACGTCTGGATTCACTGCCATCGGTTGATTGAGAGGTGGAGCTTGGTAAGCTTGAGAATTTCCTTGAGTTGGGTATGGGTTTCTTTGGGATTGATATTGATTTTGAGCACGAGGTTGGGATTGGTTGTTTCGGTTATAACTTTGTTGTTGGTTTTGGTTTGCAGGAGGGAAACCAGGAGGAGCAAGATAACTGTTGGAACGATAACTTAGCAAGCCACGGTCTCCTTGAGGGCGGGCTTGATAGCCTCTCGTGGGATAAGTGCCGTAAGCTGCGTTAACGTTTTCAGAATAATTGCCTTGGGTAGAAGGACAATCATTATAAGAGTGAGGGCCACCACATGTGTCACAAGAAATAGCAACGGCTTTAGCTTGTTGAAAGTGGTTTGTGGCCATGGCCATGAAATTCTTGTTCATTTCAGCGAGTTGTCGAGAAATTTCAGACATTTCAGGATTGGAGGTAGTAGAAGAAACATTGACTCTCGAGTTAGATCTTGAGGATGCGGATGAATCCCAATTCTTGTGGTGAGTAGTCATGTTTTCGATCAACTCTCGGCACTCCTCCGGTCTCCTTTTCATAAAAGTATCACCGGCGGCGGCATTGATCGTGTCACGATCACGAAAAGTGAGACCATTGTAGAAGGTGTCAATGAGAGTGACGGGGAGCATATTGTGATTAGGACAGCGGTCGATCAAATCATTGTAGCGTTCCCAAGCATCGAAAAGCGATTCATCATTCTCTTGCATAAATCCACTGATTTGGTTACGAAGGCTAGTGACCATGGATGGGGGAAAGTAGCGCGATAAAAAACGTTGAGTCATGTCATTCCACGTATGAATAGAATTCTTAGGAAGACGGTCAAACCATTTTTCGGCATGGTGAGAAAGTGAGTGGGGAAAGAGTTGAAGGCGAAGGTCATCCATAGAAACACCGGAGCACTTCATGCTTTGGGTCATGGTAATGAATTTGTCGAGGTGTTTGTTGGCATCATCATCCGGAATTCCACGAAATGGGTTCGTTTGTACTTGCTGGATCATGTGATGCTTCAACGAAAATTCCTGGGCCGTGACGTGCATCGGCGCAATCGGGCCTCCGCGTCCGTTCATGGTGGGTTGGCACAATTCCTCCATGGTTCGTAAATCAGGCAAGAGGACATTGTTGTTGTTGTTGTTGTTGTTGTTATTCAAATTGTGTTGAGGTGGGTGATTATTGTTGTTGTTAACACCAGCCATATCTAAATCTTCAAGAGTCTCGGGCTCAGAATAGTTGGAAGATCTAGTACGCATACACCTGCAGAAGAAAAATATACACAAAGAGAATATCTATAATATATTTTTTGTGCAAAACCTGTGGACAAGAATTGCTTTTTAATGATTTTTTATTGTTTTTGTATTTTTGAAGATTTTTATATTTTTTAGGATTTTTTTTAAAAAAATTTTTAAAGCAAGGAAAATAACGTTCAAAGAACGGATCCCAAAATTTAATGCGTCTCTCACTAGAAACCGTTTATCGTAACGAAAAGAGCCGGCAGCGGCGCCATTTAATACTCGGTTTTACCCTAGTATAAAATAATTTCGTTGTTCCGAATCCTTTCGAATTGAAAACCGGTCTTGAGTGCGACTCAATCGTCTTTTGGTGAATCAAGAGAATGGTTTGGTTGATTTTTTTTAAACTATTAGCAAGTAATTAAAGTGTCGTTTAGTAAAGTGGAAGTTAAAAGATTAATCCTAAAATGACGAGTGAAAACAAAAGCTTGAAAACTTAAAGGCAACAATGGAAAAGTACTATCACACTAAATAAAACTAACACTTGGAAAATTTTCTAAAAAATAAAAACTTAGTGGAAAAGTACTATAAGAAAGTAAGAGCGGAGTACACCAAAACAAGCCAAAAGAAGCCCCGATCGGAATGTATTCCGATCAGTTGATCGGAATATGGGTGGACGGGAGTTGATCGGAATATCCACGAAATAGGGGCAATCGGAATACCCACTAAAACTACCAATCGGAATATGGGATAATGCTACAATCGGAATGTTACCAAAGCTACCGTCGGAATACTAAATAAAGACTCCCAATCGGAAAGTTCATCAAAAGGTACAGATCGGAATATTACAAACCCTAATCCGATCGAGGGTGATCGGAATGAGGGGTGCTCAATCGGAATACTCAAAGCCCTCTTCCGATTGATCAATCGGAATGTGAAGATGGGGTCCGGTCGGAAAAGCCAATCGGAAAGGGGTTTTAAACCCTTTCCTAAAATTATGGAATTCGGTTAAAGCTAATGAATAAGCTATATTGATAAGCTTTTCACTAAACTAACACGAATCAAAGTCTACACGGATCAAATAAGCACTTTCTCAACTTATTCAACCCGAAATTAAGCAACTTTTTAGATTAAACAATAAAAACATAAACTTTTTAAGGAAGATTTTTACAAAGTAACTAAGCTAATCATAAAGATAAGCCAATAAGCACAAAAGTCTTAAAGCTTAATCAAATGAAAACTTATGAAATAATCAAAAGATTAACTTTTTAAGCACGCAATCAATTAGAACAACACGGATCACATGATAATCGCACCAAAATCAATCTAAAATCAAAGAAAAGTAGAATGAGATTAAGAAATAAAAGCTTAAAGTAGAACTTTGATTAATGAAATAAGTAATACAAAGAGTTCAATCTTAAAATATTAAAAGAAAAGATGAAGTTTAGTGAGAGAAAGTTTAAGACTTTCTCTCTCTAAAACTAGAGAAAACTAAGAAAAAGTGAAAACTAACTAAAAAATCTAACTCCTCTCCTAATGACTATTAGGAGGGTATTTATAGGGAAGGTGGAAGGAGTGCATGTGTTGCATCTTCTCTCTTGCTTTCTTCACGTTTTCTCGACTCGACTTTAATTCTTCGTCTTTGTCGTCTCGGGATTTGAACTTGTCTTTTAAATTTTCTTCTTCTATTAGACTTAAGTTCTTCGACTTCGTTAAAACTTCCGTCTTTAGACTTTTTCTTCGATAAATCTTCAGAATAGGTCTTGGACTTCCGTTCTTTTTGCACTCTTGATCTTTTGACTTCGTCTTTTCCCATTTTCTTTGATAAAAGCCCGTGAAAGCCCGTGTTTTCTTCCTTTTTCATATTTTGGTCCTAAAACACAATAAAAACACAAACCACGCATAATTCCGACTTTTACGACATAAATCACACGTTTTGATCTTGTTATTATTGGAATAAGTGGTAAAAGGATAACTGTTTTCACACTTATTAGTTAGAAGGGGATGAGAAAAGAGGATGACGAAGACGTGAAATTAATTACTACTACGACTTAACGTAAAACCGTAAAATGAGCTAAAATAAAAATTAATTCTAAAAATTACCAAAAATTCACCAAAAATCAAAATAAATAAACTAAGAGTTTACCAATGATCAAAACTTTTTCAAACCTTTTAATTAATTAAGTATTTAATTTTTAAATGCTAATTAAAGCCCTAAAAATAAAATTAATTATCAAAAAGCCCAAATAAAAAATTTTCAATTGTAAACCTCTAAAATGACCTAAAAGGATTAAAAACAATTTTTAGAAAATTTTAAACTAATAAAAACTATTTAAAATGATTTAAAAACTATTAAAACTTAAAATAATTATAAAAATTAATCTAAAAGTGATAAAATTAATCTAAGAGTTGAAAAAATCCTATTTTAATGTAGTTAAGCTAAGAAAAATATAAAAAGTGCAAAAATGTGAAATTTGAAAAATAATAATAAAATAATATTAAAATAATATTAAAAATCCAAAAATTATAAAAAATTCTAAAAACTTGCAAACTAGTTTATTTTGACCTAAATAATCAAAAAATGAAAGTGAAAAGACCAGAATACCCCTATTGGGCCCCAAATTGGGCCAAAACCCAAAACAATCAAGCTTATTGGGCTTTTTAGCCCAAAAAGTCAAAATAAGCCCAAAACACTTGAAAAAGCACTATCTGACTCAAAATTTAATTCTAAACACAAAACTCTGAATGCCCAAAAGCTGAAAGTGAGCTTATCATAGCTTAATGATCAAACAGCTTATCCTTATTGGGCCATTAAGCCCATTAAGCAATAAGCTAATGCCATAAGCTCTAATTTGACACACAACCTTCTTTTGGGATACTAAAGAGATCTGTAAAAATAAATTTTGAAAAAGCACACTCAATAAGCCAGAAATAAGCAAAGTACAAATCTACTAAAACATAAAATAGTCGGGTTTGAGATTTAGGGCACCTCAGGACTTGATTCAACTTGCAAAATGTCACAAATTACTTCAATAAGCCAAATCAATCAACAAAAATCCAATAAACAACACTAATAAGCCAGAATAAGCCAATAAGCACTTATGAAAAAGTCAATTAAGTTGGTTTTCTAGTCAAACCCTAAAGCCAACCCACCAATTGCTCCAGTATGAACAAATGGGTCAAATAATGAGCACCTATTACAAAATCCAAGTTGTTGCTGGTTAAAATAAGCTAGAATAGCTTATTGATAAGCTGAACACAAAAATACACTAGCAGTGGCTAGTAGCAGGGGAAAGGAGTTCCCACTGCTTTGACTATTTGACCTGTGATTTGTGAGAGATCCAGTTGGATTCAAATGGAAACAAGGGCACCCTTGTGATCAGTGAATCACAAGGAGTCTATATCAACAAAGAAATCACAAATTGGTTCACACAAGAAGCCCAGATTAAGCAAACAGTCCACATATATTGCACAGACCTTGATATTAAGTAGTTATGAACAAATAAGCAGTTTTAGCATGAATAAGCCAGCCAAATTGAACCAAATGCATACACAAGCTATAATAAAGTCCAATAAGCACGAATAAACTCGTTTCAAGCAATGGATCAAAGTAAATAAGCAGATTCAAGCACCAACAGTTACTGATAAGAAAAAGTGAGTATTCAAAATCCTTTTGCTGATCTATTTGACCACCAAACCAATTTTAAGCCTTCAAATCTCTTTCCCTGATTAAGTTAACCAAACTTTTACACTTCTTAACCGTAGTCTACCCTTAGATCTAGGTGTCCCCAAAAGTTTAGCCAAAATTCCGAAGTAAATCAGATTTTATAGCCCTTTGATTGTTTTAGGTGTTTCAAACCACAAAACTTGCAGATAAATGCCACTTAGCAACCAAATAACAGATACCAAACCAAAGGAAACAAAAACAAAAACTCAATATTCCACAAATCCTTCTTATGCAGTTAACCCAAACACCCCTTAATTATCTGATTTCAAAAATTTTCAAAGGATATTTCAAATTTAACCCACAAATCAAGTGAACATCAATTCAATAACATCAAACAAGCACAGATAAACAAGATTCAACCATAAAAACACAGATTCAACAATAATCATGCAAAATCACCAATATTCAGAAAAATAAAGAAAAATTGAAAAAGGAAGAGGGGTGCAAACCTCCAAGACCTATATCTAGGCCCTGGATTGTTTGAGCTGAGGTACTAGCAAAACAAGTACCAGCTTCCAAGCTGCTAAGATGAACAAACAGAAAAGTGAGATCTTAAACAGATTAAACCTTTGATTTTTGAAAACAAGTGTTTTAATCCTTACAACCTTTTCTCAAAACCAAAAAAACATGTAAGTGGAACTCAGATTTCAGCTAATCAGACACCAAACTTTTATAAATAACAAATGAGAATTCAAAATTTTCAGAAATACAAACTTTATTTCATAAAAAGGAATTACAATGAAATTAGCTAAAATCTGGAACAAAGGGACTCTCACAGGTTGAGGACTCCTTTTATAGGAAAATGCATATGAAACACTATTCATAAAACCTAGAACTGAATTCCCAAAAGTGCCCTTGAGGTCTTCTAGATCATTTGATGGAATGAGCTGTCCAAATGCATCATGGACGTTTATCTTAGCTTTGGGGTTAAGCTAAGAGTCTTGGCCGTTGATCTTGACACGTGGCAATCCTTGGGTAATAAGTTGTCATGTGATGGGTGAAACGGTTTTGGGTGTGGGGTCCATTGGTGAGTGGAGAAGAGAGTTTTAAGGTTGGGATGGGTTTCTGCATGTGTGAATCACACGAGGGAACAACTAATTGCAATTTACCCTTTGTTGGTATAAAGTAAAATCTGGGTTCTTACTTGCTACAGTAACATGTTTTGATCCGTTTTCTTAGGGAAGGGTTTGTTTGGCGCGTGTTTAGGGATTTAAACTTCTAAACTTGGCAGTTTAAGTCCTTGGCTTTTCGAAAAAGGTGCATAATAAGAATTTCAGCCACAAAAACGTGTTCCCTTCATTAATAAACTTTGTACTTTCACACTTTTGCCCCAAAACTTTGGCAAAAGGTTTTAAAGGGTTGTTTTGCCATTTTTTCCATAATTGAGGGACTGAATTTGAACTTTCTTGATCTTCAAAGGTCTTCAATAGATATTTGCCTTCATGAGGGACTATAATTGACAAATTAGATTTGATGAGGGACTAATCTTACCATTTCTTCAAAGTTGAAGGACCTTTTTTCAATTTTGACAAACTTAAGGGACCAAACTTGTAATTATGAATTCATAAGGGTTTTAAGTGTCATTTCTTCATTGTTTGAGAATAAATCTTGCATATCTTCAAGTCTTCAAGGGTAAATGTTTGATAATTCATGAACTAGGGCCCGGTTCTTTATACGGCTTCGTTTCTCATGTCCGTTTTCCTTGTATCTTGTGATCTTTTGTCTTTTTCACGATATCCATACCTAAAATACCCAAGTAAACAAACACAAGCATATATATGGTATTTTATGACATTTTAATGCATTCAAAGCCCGAAAAGAACGATGAGATCATGTATAAATGCCATCTCATCAGTTATGTCACTAAAAGTCCCATTAGCATGAATTGTTAACTACCGGGATTTGGTAGACGCTTATGCATATAATAGTACTATTTGGGGAAGATCACCCCAGTTCGCGCCTTGATGGTTGATCCCCGTCGTGCCACATTGATTGGTAAGCGAATTTATGTATGAGGAGACTTATATAAGCGTGATTATTGTGACGACACGCTGTTTTAGATGGGCACGAAGGAAAGTACGGGTTAGCTAACCGTTTTTTGTTATAGTAAGGTAGCAATTGTTGATCCCAAACTTAGATCGATTAAGCTTGTGTATACGAGATTAGATCAAGTTATACACGTAGAGAAACTTTGTTTATGTATAAAGTAATCTAAGTGTTATGCGGAATTAACACTTAAACAAGAACACACAAAGATGTAAAACAAACTTTCACTTGATTGATAATAACAAACTTGGTTACAATGAAAGTGTTTAACATATGAAAACTTATTATTAAACATAACCTAAAGGTCTTCTTTTATAGACATAAGAAGCCTTGTACAAGAGTCTACGTATCAACTATTCTAGGTAAAGATAATTATAGAAAATACAATGTTGAACTTATCTTTACTAGAAACAAACTAGAAACATAATACGTGTAGACTACATCTTCCTATCAGTGCTTGTCTTCAACCTATCAACACTTGACTTCTTCTTGTCAACGCTTGATTTGTCAGTGTTTGTTTTCTTCCAATCAACGCTTGTTTTCCTCTTGTCAGCGCTCAAGTGGACCGGCTATATTTTATTCCCAACAATCCTCCCCTAAACTTGATATCTACTCTAATGATCAAGTTTCTGAATAAAAATTAAGAACTAGGAGGAATCTTACAACTCTTATCATATTGGTAATAAATATGTCTGATCAAATCTTTGGCCACGCCACTTGAATAATCAATCTCCAGCTGTGTTGTCTTCATCTTCTCCAAAACTTCTTTGGACATGGAATACTGACCATCTACAAGAAGATACATAGCAAACTTTGTAGAGCTCAAATAATATACACCAGCAGCTGAATACAAACGCCATTGAAGACCACTGAGGTCATCTTCAAGATCCTTCCAAACAGCAGGATCTTCTTCTCTTGGTCTACACATTCTCTTGAATGTTGACCAAAGTTTTATTCCATTGACTGAAGCAGGAGCTTCAGTCTCATACTTGGCCTCTAACAACCTCCAAAGGTCTACCAAGTCTTCTCTATCCATACTTGCAAAGAGAGATATAAGAGTGGTAAATGTGTGTACCTCTTTCCCATACCTGCCAATCTTCCAAAACCCAATTTCATCTTCTTCATAGCTTATAATAGGGTTTCTGGCATCAAGAGGTAACACTTGTACCATATTTGAAGCTTCCAATGGTGAGAGCTTGATGCTCCTTCTTATAACAGCTTCACTAGGCTTCAATCTATCCATATCTTTAGGAAACTCAAGAAGGACTCCCTTCTTCAAAGGTCATGGAACAATCATTGCCTTCTTAAGCTCCATCTCTTTTGCAAGTTCTTCTTTCCTTTCATCTGAAAGAAGTCTTAGGATGTTCATTTCCTGCACTTTTACCCAAATGGGATAAGCCTTGTACTCCAACTCTTCAAAGGATAATCCCAACAATTTCTTATAGGTCCATCCTGTTCCATGACATCTGAGTAGCATGTAGTACAACTCCCTTCTATCCCTCTTTAGCAGTGAAAGAACATTGCTAGCTTTGTGTTTCAGAATTACCTTGCAGTCTTTTTGTACTCTTAGAAGAATCTCTAAACCCCAAATTTGGTCTGAAATAGTCAAATCTGGATTCTCCATACACCTATCTTCCCAAGCATGATACATCTGAACAACTTCTGGCATATCAAAATCTACTTGCAATTTCAACTCATTCAGCTTCTCTCTTGCCAAATCATCACCATATTCAAGTCTCTCAGGTTGCTCAATTATCATCACACTTGAATCTGAACTAGCTTCATCACTTCCTTCTTGTTCCTCTGAAGTGACAACAAATGGTGATTCACCAACCTTCTTCCTTTCTTGTTCCACAAGTTGTGCAGCCAACCTTCTATCAAACTCTACCTGTGCTGCATCCTTTGGAACTTCTACTTCTACCATGATTCCTTTACCCTTATCTAATGGATCAATGATGGGTAAGGATGATGGTAATACATGTGAAGATACTTCTTTGATGATGGCTGATGACTGGAATACATCAACCTCATCTACAGGTCTGTCAACGCTCAAATTTCTTGTGTCAGCGCCCAATTTGCTCATGTCAGCGCTTGGTGTGTCAGCATTCAAATTTTGCTGGTCAACACCCAAATTACATGTCTCAGAGCCCAAATTACCTGTCTCAGCGCCTCTGGTAATTTTCTCCAACATAGCTGTAAAAGACAAGTCTAAATTGGTAGGAGTTACCAGAGATCCGTCAAACCTTGGTTGCTTCTTCAATTCAGTTAGGGCTTCAGCAACACCCAAAGATTCACCATCATGTGAGCCTTTATCACTCACATTAATCTGCTCATCCTACCCTTTGGAAGATTCCTCCATCCCACGCCTTGTGCTAGCATTCTCCAAAATAACAATCCTCTCCCTCAATTGCTTGAGTTCAAGGCCTTGTGTACTGACAATTTGTACCAAGTCTACATTTTGCTTTTGCAAGCTAATGCAGACAGCCGTCAATTCCAATAATGTGTATGGTTCCAATCTGCCCTCCTCTAAAATGGGTATTTGACCTCCCAAGTTAGATTCACAGGGCATGGATGAGGTCTTAAAGATGTTAGGACTGTCTTGGCCTGCATCTAAGCCAGAACCAATAGTCCCAGCCTCATCCATAGCACCAACCACACTTGTGGTGGTGGTTCTCTCTGCTACATGGCTAGGACCACTAGAGGAGAACACTCCAGTAGTCCTTTGGTGTTTTTGCAACCTATATTGTGGTGGGTGGAAGATTATGTAGATTGGGTGGATGTTGGAAGGTTAAGGGGTGTTTAGGCCTGTGAAGGAATGGTGTCAACGTCTGGATTAGTTGTGTCAATGCCAACATTTAAGGTGTCAGCGTCGAAGGGTTGTTGGTCAAGTTCCATGTGTTGAGGTGAAGGTAAAGGTTCTGGTATTGGGTCAATTTGTGGTTGAGGGTCTGGTTGGGGTTGTGCTGCTGCAATAACAGCAAGCATAGCTGGGGTGAGGGGTAATTCACGATGAGGGGGTGAATTCATCTTTGTAAAAATAGCTTTCTTTTGCACAGGGATCTCATAAAAGTCATCATGATCCCTTGTGCAGTAATTTTGCACATCAAAAACCATTTGTAAAAATCTGGGATAAGCTAAAGTCATCTTATTCCCTTTGTTTTTACACATGTCATCAAAAATCATTTTAGAATAATTAAACTTTTGCCCAGTTGCAATGCACACAATAGCACTAGCAATGGATCTGTTAATCTCATTGTGTGCAGTACACTTGGGACTCAAACATTGTAAGATGACATGTATGAGGTACTTCCAGGCTGGGGGAAACTCCTGTTTATGATATTGTTTAAAGTTCCCTCATCAGGGAAAGGATAACCCAAAGCCCTTAGTCCTTGTTCTATTTCATGAATGGGGAGGGTGGTTATACCATCTGCATCATCAAGATGCAAAGCCTGGCGAACCAAGGCTTCAGGAACCACCCATGTACGCCCATGAACAATAGATGATAATGTAGTCACATTATTAACTGTTAAGGAACTTACAGTGTTCCAGAACTGTTTAATATGTGTGACAGAGATGAGAGGAGCATGAGAAAGAGCATACCTAATTGGGGATGCATTCAAATACGCCACCATCTGGGTGTATTGGGGAAACAGAGTATCATCAGCGTCCAAATATGCAATCATGTTGTGTTGACTCCTAAATCCTAATACCAAATCACTTGGTTTAAATTTTGGTGCCATTGTAGAAGAAAGCTGTTTGTGAATGATTTAGAAAGATGAATTATAGGAGAAAATTGTTAGACAAGAATATGAGGTACCCTGTTTAAAAATAGGAGCCAAATATATAGGAGAGATATATGCATGTGATTGGTCAAAAATGAGGCAACTATTTTCAAAATATCATGATGAAAATATTGAAAAGAAAATAAGTTATCTCATGCATTAATATATAGAAGAAAGTTATCTCATGCTCCCAAAATTACGGCCCCAAAATTCGTTAAAAAGTAACAACTGGGTAGGTCCCAATGAGTGTCAACGGTCAAAAATAACCCATCAACGCCCAACGGCTATATTCTTGTCAACGTTTGCCAAATCCATGTCAGCGTCTAAATTGTTCATAACAACGCTTGGAAAAATAAATGTCAGCGTCCAAAAATAAAAGTAATAAAAATGAAAAAGGACCTTAACAAAGTAATTTATCCTAGTGAAGATAACCTATAAGTTGATAATGATTATAGGGCGTCAAGCACTATCCAGTTATGCACACTTGCTTATGCAAGATTGACATAACAGTCCTCTAGTGTCCCTTGCTAACCAAAATTCTTAACAACTAAGTTATCTCATAAAATTCCTTGTAACTCCCAGGTAAACCCATAATAAAATCATTCCCAAGTCTCCCAACAGACCACAACCAATTCAAGGCCAAAAATGTCTTGGCAGCATGCATAGTATATCAACTTTGCATGCTGCAGTGCCTCATGATTTAGTAAAACTAACTCATACTCACCTGTGGACACAATCTAGAATTGTGATAAGAGTATCATAAGAATACCCAAAAGTCCTAAAGGTTCCTAAAACCTCCCCTTAACAGAAGCATACAGATCATTATATGTGAAGAAGCAAAATTTTATCTCAAGATAGGAATGTAAACATTCCAACCATCATAAATAAAAGTTTGCAATTCTGTATCCATCCAAATGTAGCTCCATTTTCCTACATAGTTAGACAAAAACCAAAAAAAACACACCAACATAGGCTACCCTTTCCCACAGTAATGGGTAGAGATAACATGTCAGTAGATAAAAATAATAACAGTGGAAAGACCAACAATGCATGTTCCTTGAGCATCCACTATCCCAATATCCTTGATCATTAACCTGCTTTTGGATAGGCTGCTCAAAAAGAAAACAAATTAGTTTCCTTTGGAGATCCAAGCCTCATCAGACTTGGATCTGTCTAGTTGTTCAACTAGAGTGGACTTATTCTTTACCACAAATCCCTGTTCATCCCTTTAGGACCTAATCACCTAATTTTTTCCAATGAGACTAGTAATGACCTTCTCAAGATATTTAAATCTATTCCAAGTCATTGAAATACCATTAAAATTTGAGTTTTGCTCTTGTTTAGGTTTCCAAGTTAAGTAGGATGATGCTTCAGACCCTTGACCCTTATTAACCAAGTATCTTTGTTTATATGGTCTAAAATAAGGTCTCATACCAAACTTGGAGCTGTCAGCGACTTAGATCGATTTAGCTTTGTGTTATCGAGATTAAATCAAGTATAACACGTAGAGAACTTTGTGTATTCAACAATCTAAGTATTATGCGGAAACTAATACTCAGAACGAAGAACAAACAAAATATATGAATACCAAACTTTCACTTTGATTAATAATAACAATGAAAGATTACAATGAAAGTGTTATGAGATATGTGGAAGAGGTGTATGTGAGATGTATCTTATGTCTAACCCTAAGGCCTCCTTTTATAGGTTTAAGGAGCCTTGTACAAAAAGCTAAGATCAACTATTTTAGGAAGAGACATAAGATAAACATACTCAAATAACTTATTGACTAAATCTTTTAAACACTTAAGAATATATTCTGAATTCTTATCTTCATATTTTGTCCACCAGCTTGAAGAATTCATCATTTGCAGATTTAGTCCTTGTCTTTGTGTTAAGATTCTTCTTGTCAGCGCCTTGATAATTCTTATCAGCGTCTCATCTGTCAACGCCTCGTTTACTCTTGTCAGCGTCCAAGTTCCTCTTGTCAGCGTCTAGGGATTTGGTCAATTTTATTCCCAACAATCCTCCCCTTAAACTGTGATACATATGTTGCCAAAAAATATGCATGAACATAAAAAAAATTCTATGTCAAGATAGGAATATAAATATTCCAACCATCATCCATAAATAAAAACATGCTCAAATGATTCTCCAAGGATCCATAAGCAACTCTGTATCCAATGGTATAATGCTAACACCACCTGCACACTTAGATTAAAAACCACAAAACTAACATTGTTGCTGACAACGCCACGATAACACTTGTCAGCGTTAAGGTAACCTTTGTCAGCGTTAGAAAAATATAGTGGAAAATCTAACTTCAAAAGACTAATAACAATGCATTATCCTGTACATACTTTTACATTAAGACCCCAAAACACATATTATGTGAGATTGATCATTCCAATACTTGTTACCAAGTATTGAAACTTCTAGCATCAAAAGGTATAGTTAATAAATCAGACACATTTTCTTCTGTGTCAACCCTATCTGGTTGTATTAAACCCTTTTCAAAACAATCCCTTATAAAATGATGTCTAATTTCTATGTGTTTTGTTTTAGAATGATGTACAGGATTTTTAATAATACATAAAGTGTTGTTATTGTCAACAAAAATCTTGGTATGCATAAAATTATACCCATAATCTAACAGTTGGTTCTGAATCCATAAGACTTGTCCACAGCGAGCAGCTGCTGCAACATACTCTGCTTCAGTTGTAGAATTGGCCACCACTGTTTGTTTCTTGCATTGCCAAGATATCAACCTACTCCCAAGAAACTGACATCCACCAGTTGTGGATTTTCTATCAAACTTATCACCACCATAGTCACTGTCTGAATATGCAATAAGCTCCAATGGTGAATCTATTGGGTACCACGAGCCAAGATCTGGATAACATCTAAGGTACCTAAAGATTCTCTTGACAGCATTAAGGTGACATTCTTTGGGAGTCACTTGATGGCGTGCACATGCACACACAGCAAACATGATGTCAGGTCTTGAGGCTGTGAGATACATCAATGAACCGATCATTGATCTATAGTGCCTGACATCCACATCTTTTCCATCACCAACTTTTCCCCAATGGTGTTCTCTATCCATAGGAGTAGTAGCCCTCTTTTCATGTGGAGAAAAGCCAAAATTCTTCAAGATCTCTGTTACATACTTATCCTGAGAGATGAAGATACCATCTTCTTTCTGCTGAACTTGTAACCCTAGAAAGAAGTTCATCTCCCCCATTACACTCATCTTGAATTTGTTTGTCATAAGCTTGGAAAAGTATTCACTCATCTTTGGATTGATGGAGCCAAAGATGATATCATCAACATAAACTTGAACAAGTAAGACATCCTTACCAGCCTTCTTTGTAAACAATGTCTGGTCTATGGTGCCCCTCTTGAATCCATTTTCCACCAAATAAGTGGACAATGTACCATACCATGCTCTTGGGGCTTGATGAAGTCCATACATAGCTTTCTTGACTCTATACACCATGTCTGGATTCTATGGATCCTCAAAACTAGGAGGCTGCATAACATATACCTCCTCACAATTGTGCCATAGAGGAAGGCACTCTTCACATCCATTTGATAGACAGTGAAGCCCATGCAAGAAGCATAGGCTAGAAATATCCTTATAGCTTCAATCCTTGCAACTGGTGCAAAGACCTCCTCATAGTCTATCCCTTCCTCTTGTGTATATCCCTGAGCCACTAAACGTGCCTTGTTTCTGACCACAATGCTTCTTTCATCTTTCTTGTTTCTAAGAACCCATCTTGTCCCAATAGGTCTGACATACCTGGGACAATCAACCAGCTCCCAAACATCCTGAATAGCAAATTGGTGAAGCTCATCCTGTATTGCTTCCACCCAAGTTGGTTCTTTGAGAGCATCAAAAATCTTCTTGGGTTCCTGTTGTGACAGAAAACAGGCAAACAAACATGCTTGAACAAGAGGGGTATCAACCTCCTTGTCTATATTGGTAATAAATCCACCAAGATTCTGATGAGATCTTCTAGTCTGAACAGGAGTCATGATATCCCCAATAATTTGAGAAGTGGGGTGATTCTTCATAGTAGAAGTAAGTACTCCTCCCTCAAAAAGTCTGTTGTCTTCAATCTCATCCTCGAAGTTGCCAATATCTTCTCCAAACTCTTTTCCATCAATATTTGTATGAACCTCTTCATGTTTGCTTGAAGGTTCACCTTGTTCAAAATTGGAAGTGAAAATATGCTCAAAAGTGTTATCAACGCCTGAACCAAGGTTGTCAGCGTTTGTTCCATCAACGTCTGAAATGGTGTTGTCAACGTTTGAGCCATCAACGCCTGAATTTGTCCTGTCAGCGCCAGATTTTCCTTTTTCAGCGCCTGAAGGACCATGCATGTTGTTAACTGGTGATACTTGGGGACCACCATTTTCCTTTCTAGCAGCAGCAGCAGCAAAAGCATCTGTCCATATGGGGATAGTGACATACTCTTGTATGGGAGATGCCTTGTCTACTTGTGATCCAACCTCTTCATTAACCTGTGTACCTGAAACATCAACAACTGGTTCTTCCACAACATTTGAAGTTACCTTCACAATGTCTGGATTAGTAACAGGCATATAATTCAAAGTCCTAGATAGAGGTTCTAAGTCAAACAACCAATTTGGACCACTTTCAAGATCACTAGGTTTACTTTCTAAAAACCTAACATGTACTCTTTCAAGTATACGTTTTTCCTTCTTAAGGTAAACCCTATATCCCTTGCTCTGCACTAAATAACCCATGAAATAGCCTTCATCACCTTTTGCACTAAATTTACCTAAGGCATCACTAGTATCTAACACAACTACATGACAGCCAAAAGGTTTAAGAAAACCAATATTAGGTTTTCTTCCCCAAAGTAATTCATAAGGTGTTTTGTTCTGTATCTTATTGACCAATGCTCTATTCTGAACATAACAAGTTGTATTCACAGCCTCAGCCCAAAAAGCTATGGGAAAATGAGCATCAGCCAACATAGTCTTGGCTGCTTCAATTAGGGTTCTATTCTTTCTCTCAGCAACCCCATTTTGCTGTGGGGTTCTGGCAACACTAAACTGCCTAGAAATCCCTTTCTTGGCACAAAAATCATCCAACAGTTTAATTCTAAACTCACCACCATTATCACTTCTAAGCATTTTAACTTCATTACCAGTTTTCTTTTCTATCTGAGTAATAAAATCAATTAAAGTATCAGCAGTGTCACTTTTCATAGCTAAAAAGAAAGTCCAAGTAAACCTAGAAAAGTCATCTGTGATGACAAAGCAGTATGATTTACCATTCAAACTCTCTATATTAGTTGGACCAAACAGGTCCATATGCAGTAAGTGAAGTGGTTTAGAACTAGAATGCACATGTTTAGACTTAAATGAGACCTTGTGCTGCTTGCCTTTAAGGCATGCAACACAAGAGTGGTCATTGTGGAAAGCCTTTTCAGGCAAACCATCAACCAAACCAAGTCTCACAAGTCTGTTTATATTTTTAAAGTTTATGTGCTCTAGTCTCCTGTGCCATAGATTACTCTCATCAACTGAAGCTTTAGCATAAAAACATGACATATTATTATTCATCCTAATCCCATTAAGATTCACATTATAAATGTCTTTATGCCTAGGTGTTCTATAGTCAATATATTTCTCATCTGGGATTTTAAAATCCTTGCTTAACACCAAGCATGCAGTATCAGTAAAGAGAACTTTATTTTTGTTATCACAAACTTGTGATACACTAAAAAGATTGTAATCAAGTTCCTTTACCAGAAACATGTTTTCAAAACGCAAGTTCTTGGTGAGAAGAGTTCCTTTGCCTGTGATAGTTCCATATCCGCCTCCAAAGTAAACTTTATCACCATCTTTAATGGGAGTGAAGTTCGTCAGGTAATCTTCCTTCCCAGTCATGTGCCTAGAGCATCCACTGTCCCAATATCCATAATCATTGACCTGTTTTTGAATGCCCTACACATAAAGAAAACAAATTAGTTTTCTTTGGGAACCCAAGCCTGAGCAGACTTGGATTCATCTGGTTGTTTAACAAGAACAGACTTAGTTCTCATAACAACCCCTTGTTCATCCCTTTTTGGATGAAATACCCAGTTAACCCCAATTGGTTTTGTAATGAACTTTGAAATATAATTAAATCTGTTGCAGGTCATAGAAATCCCATTATAATAAGAGTTTTGATCTTGCTTAGGTCTCCATGTCAAGCTAGAAGAAGCTTTAGACCCCTTCCCCTGTGGTTGCAAATATTTAGGTCTGGCAACGTTTCTGTCAGCGTTAGATTTGGTCTTGTGAACGCTGAAATTACCCTTCTCAGCGTAGAACCTAGGGTTTGCTACAGAAACCCATTGCCTATTAGACCAAGTATTGGTCTTCTGAAATGGTCTTTGTCCATGAGTGTTAGACCTTTTAGTGAAGAATGGGGCTGGTCTAACAACTTGTGGACTTTTCTCCACAAAAGTTTTGGGTCTGACAATGTTTGAATTTTTAACAGTGTTGACCTTGGAAGCGTTGACACACTTATATGCTAAATGTGAGAAGCTACCACAAGTGTAACAGGCTTTTCTAGACACAACTCTAGGTCTAGAAGAGAAGAAGCCAGTTCCATTATTACTAACTTGGCTTTTAGGTGACCTAGTATTCCTATACATTTCTGCATACTTAATGCTAGGTTTTCTAACAGTGTTTGAGCCAAGGTCAACAGTCTTGCTAGTGATTGGGTTTGTTACCTTAATAGGGGTAGATTCATTTGGACTTTCACACAACATGCCACCCTTAACAAACAAGGTAGGGTTGGCTTTCTTCCATTCATCCAAATCAGTCAGCTTTTGCCTATATTCTTCAACTGGGGTAAGGACTCTTGGTGGAGGAGTAAATTCATCCTCTTGGAGTTCTGGTAAACCAGTCCAAGATAAGTCCTTTCTTTGGACACCATAAAAGTCCCCAGCTGGTGGTAGAACAACAGTATAGTCTTTCATCCCAATCCCAGTCATGTCCTTAGGATCCCTCTGTTTATTAACACATTCTCCTAGGGTCTGTGAGGCCTTATCAAATCTCTGAATTTTAAGGTCAAAATTATCCTTATTCTTGATACCCTCATCTAACTTAGCCTGTAATTCGGCATTGACCCTTTCCATGATGTTTCTAACATCATTACTAGCATTTAACTCATGTTTTAAGATATTTATTTTATCTTTTAGGTCAAATTCCATTTTCTTATACTCAGAAACTGTCTTTTCAGTTTGAGTGAGAGCAATTTGATAGTTAGACAATTTGCATCTCTCAGTACTCACATCACTTAACAATCTTAAAACCTCTGTGTTAAGTTTTTCAGTATTTAAACGACAACCCTTACTACAAAAAGCATCATCGTATACCTCATTATCTGATGAAGAGGAGGAGTGTGCCATGAGAGCATATTGAACATGCTCTTCTTCTTCTATCTCAGCAACCAAAGCTTTATCCTCTTATCCATCCTTAGCCAAATAGCTCCAGTCCCATCCAATACCATCTATTTCTTGCACAGCCACCATAGCCTTAGGATCCCGAGCCTTAACAACTTGGCTTGAGGGTTTTCCAGCATCAGATCTTCTTGGAGATCTGTATTCCCTCATAAAGTGCCCCATACGATGACAATTGTAGCACTCAACCTTGGATTTATCAAATCCAGCAGTGTCCTTTGCATTAAAGGTCATCTTCTTCTTGAACCTTCTATTCCACCTGTTTGCTCTTATACTTGCAAGAGCCATGTTCCACTTTATATCCATCTCCTCCAAGTGCTCATCACTTATTTGCTCAAGGTCCTCATATGCAATCACTGAACCATTGGGAAATGAAGCAATGTATGCACACACAGTATCTAGATCCAAACCAGCAGGCTTAACTCTTGGAGAGTCAATTTTGTATGTGTCAGCGTCTAAATGTGAGGCGTTGACAGGACATGATCCAGCGTTGACACATGTTGATCCAGTAACTGGGTGCATGTATGAGTCCTTCTGATCAAATTGACCTTCACTATGTGAGAAGAAGGCCATGTTACTATTGGTAGACTTACTTCCATGCTCCAAAAGAGTTTCATTCTCCAACAGCCTCAGTTTGTTGTAGATATCATCAAAAGTAGAACTTTTGTGAGTGTTATTGGCAAGTATAGATCTTGCCTCAATCTTCCACGCATCACCAAGGCTTTTAAGAAAAGTGGCAATAATGTCAACATCACCAACTTTTGTCCCCATGAAGGACAGCTTGCTTGTAATGTCAAGCAGTCTGCTTCTCATACTGCTAAGCTTTCATTAGGTTGAGCCTTAAAGACAGCATACTCATGCATGAGTTGCTTCTTCTTCTCTTCCTTAGTATCAGAATTACCACCATATGCAACTTCAAGAGCTGCCCAAAGGTCTTTTGCAGACTCATAACCTCTATATTTATGCTGGTTTTCTTGTCTCAAAGAAAGTTTTAGAATGTTTAGGGTTTTCATATCAACCCTTTTCTTTGCTATGTCCTCAGCAGGCACAGCTCTACCATCATCAGGTTTTTCTTTCTTATCTTCTTCTGAACATCCTTGAACAGCTGTTCTTGTAGCAATGGCATTATCAATCTTTTCAGCTTTATTGAATGTGTTTCCATATTCAATAACTTCCCAGAGAGTGTAGTCATAGATCCCTAGATATTGCTCAATGTTGAACTTCCACAGCTCAAAGTTGTTTGCATCAAGCATGGGAATCTTGATGCTGGGGTTTGAGGAGGAGGAGATTACTTCTGGATTGGACATGATGTTTTTAGGGTTTTGTGAAAATTAGGGTTTTGGTGATTTTAGGGTTCTTGTGTTCTTTAAGATCAAAAGTTTCTCAACAAGCTCTGATACCACTTGTTGATCCCAAACTTAGATCGATTAAGCTTGTGTATACGAGATTAGATCAAGTTATACACGTAGAGAAACTTTGTTTATGTATAAAGTAATCTAAGTATTATGCGGAATTAACACTTAAACAAGAACACACAAAGATGTAAAACAAACTTTCACTTGATTGATAATAACAAACTTGGTTACAATGAAAGTGTTTAACGTATGAAAACTTATTATTAAACATAACCTAAGGTCTTCTTTTATAGACATAAGAAGCCTTGTACAAGAGTCTACGTATCAACTATTCTAGGTAAAGATAATTATAGAAAATACAATGTTGAACTTATCTTTACTAGAAACAAACTAGAAACATAATACGTGTAGACTACATCTTCCTATCAGTGCTTGTCTTCAACCTATCAACGCTTGACTTCTTCTTGTCAACGCTTGATCTGTCAGCGTGTTTTCTTCCTATCAACGCTTGTTTTCCTCTTGTCAGCGCTCAAGTGGACTGGCTACATTTTATTCCCAACAGCAATGTCATGCGGCTTATAATAATCCAATAACGAAAATACTGCTATACGCATTGAAATATAATATATTGCCTGACTAGCAATACAAGGTCTTATTATTGATATTATGTTCGTGTTTTGGTTTGACATAAGCATATTCATATAACGGTTTTTATTTAACTCTATACAACGTTATAAAACGTATTGTATGATGTTTTTACGACATTGGTTCGTATAATAATTTTGAAGGCAAAATCCTATAGTATGATTTACAACAAAGATTTGTATAAAATGTTTTGGCTTATTTTATGGCCTACGACAAAGAATTGTACAAAATGATTTTCGGTTATAATTTTATACCGATGATATATTAATGGATTTCATTAAACTCTATGAATTCACTCGGCGTTTTCGCTGACCTTTTCTTGTAACATGTTTTATCTCAGGTACTTGAAGGTAATTCTCGGGAAGACTACAAGAATTTATGGCCCGCACTTAAATAACAATTTCCATTCAAATATTTTGTAAAATTGTATGAAATACTATGACTTGGGACCTATGTAATTTGATATTTATGAATAGAAAATGCTTTATTATTATACGACGTGATTTTTATGCGTTGTCTATGATTTGAGTAATGTGATATCCCGTAACACCAGCGACTCTTCCGCTGAACTAAAGTATGAATATTTGGGGGTGATACAGGTCATCTCAAGAAATTACCATCAGAGCCATGTACAGTATTCCACGTGTACTTCTTGTACAATATTCCAGGTGTACTCCATGTACCTTACTCCAGGTGTATTGTTAATCGATCCTCAATCATCTCAGACGTTTCCACTTGTCGATATTTTACCAAATACTGATGCTGCTAACACTTTGGAGACCTCACGAATGTTGATGCTGCTAATACTTTGGAGATTCCACAAGATGTTGATGTTGTTTATATTATGAAGACTCTTCAGAGCAAGGACGTAGATTATAGATTTGAATACAGATAAGAATATAGTTCAACCATTAGGCACTACCATCCCATTCCATGCCTTTACCTCCTCAGTTAAATGCTACACGTCACTCAGCTATTTCTTTCAGCCAGAAGAGTGAGAACCGGTACCCAGCCGACCACCCAGTAGAATAGTTACATGAACCGCGACCAAAATGACAATCACGTGCCAATAATTAATCAGTCAGTAGCCATCAAAACTCCAGAATGGACGTGACCCAAAATACAGAGGTCAGCAGTCTAACCGGTCCGCCAATCCTAATTGTAACCAAAATTTTCAACCTTATTCGTATCCACCTACCAAAACACAGGTCTAGACATCAGTCAAGACAGAGGTCACAAGTATCATTTCAGAAGACACATGTCAGGACACCAGTCATGGTACATGTCATACGAATATCTTCTCAAAGTATGATTCAGAACTCATAACTCTAGTGTGTCTTCTAAACCAGGCCCTCAGCAATTCAGGGTACCCTCCAAGGAAGTATACCCGTTTTATTATGCCACGTATAAGTCAGACGATTAAAAATCCAGTTACTACCACGGGAGTATTATCCAGGTTAGACACGCAGTGTTCATTCTGTAGGGTTACAGACGAACATATTCAGCGAGATCTGCCACGTTTACTTCACGTGTTCATATGTCAACTTTATCTTAAATAATATATTACCTACCTACCAGCCATAAAAGACTCCATCGTATCACCCTTATTTATGAAGGTTTTCCTTTCAGTGGACGACGAGATCCGTCTTACTAACTCCTGAACATGTTCACTATAATTCCTACCAGAAAAATCAGTACAAATTGTTTCAGCTTTACAAGCACGTGAATTATTATCCTATAGTTGCAAAGACTTCTAGTCACCATTCATGATGCGACTTCTGAAATTCCTTAAAATATGATCAGCAGATTATTCTAGAGTTTTCAAATGTATTTCCCAAAGGGTTTCCAGAAATTCCTCCCTAACACGAGACGGAGTTTAACATCGAGCTTGTTAAAGGACATAACTTGTTTTCAAAACTCCTTATCACGGGGTTCCAACTGAGTTATAGGATTGCAGGATTAGCTGCAAAAGTCCCTAGCATGAGGCTTTATCCGCCGAGTGCACCACCAGTAGGTGCACCGTTTCTGTTTGTTTGGAAGAAGGCCGGTAACATGAGATCATGTATCGACCACCGAAAAATTTGACAAGATCACCATTCATAAACGATATTCATTCCACGTATAGAAGGTTTATATGATCTGTTATAAGGTCTTAAAATTTTTTTAAGAACATTTCACGATCATGCTACCATTAGTGGTGTGAAAAATAACATGACATATCCAAGATTGCTTTCGCTCACGTTATGGTCTCTCTGAATTTGTGATTATGCTTTTGGAATCCCAAATGCTCCAGCCATATTATGGAATTGATGCATAAAAGTTTTCCATGAATTCTTATACAAGTTCGTTAGTATACTCATTGATAACATCCTGATCTTCTAGATTACAGAGAAGAACACGAGAATCATCTTCTCACGGTCATGCATATTCTCCGATAGGCAAAAATTATATGCGCAGCTTTTCATATGTAAGTTCTAGTTGAACAAGGTGGCATTTATTGGCCACATTATTTCAGCGGAAAGAAATTCCATGAATCCTAGGAAGGTGAAGGCCATCACCAGATGGTCAAGACTGACGTCTGTGACGGAAGTACGAAATGTTTTTTTCTCTAAAATACAATTGGTTACTACCACCGAAATTACTGACAGTTCTCACGATTAGCTTTACCATGACTAAGCTTACACATACAGGAGAGAACCTACACTAAATTATGTATTCCAGAAGATCCTACGCTATAAGAGGTCTAATTTATCGAGACTCGTAGTTCTTCCATGACTATTCATCCGGATTTCACAAGAATGTACCATAATCCCAGGAAATATTTTGATAGAAGCAGTATAACATATTGATGCATCTATGATCATATCTAAATGCCTGACATGCCAGCAGGTTTAAGATAGAACGCGGACATGCTAGTAATTTGTTACAACCTTTAGGAATTTCCGAACAGAAATGAGACAAGATTTCCATGGAGTTGTTATCAGATTACCACAGACTCAGAAGAAGCATGATACTATCTAAGTCGTTGTCGACCATGAACCTATCTTACACATATTCTTTCATCTGGAAGAATTACATAAGTTAGCATATCTGCAGAAAGTCCAGCAAGAGATCGTACGATTTCATGGTATCCCATCAACAATCAGATCAGATAGAAATTCACGTTCACGAATCACGCTCACATTCATGTTTACGATCACGTTTACATTCACATTCACGTTCATGTTTATGTTAATATCCACGTTTACGTTTACTTTCACGTTTACGTCTCACGCCCACAATTATGATTTTTTTGGTTCATATTTTGTTCCATCTCATGATCTACGTTTACGTTTGCGTTCATGACTTTGTTCAAGTTCAGGTTCTTGTTCCATCTCATGATACACGTTCCATATCTTGTTCTGGAAATTGTTGTAGAAAGCTTGGAAAACCGGACTCAAGTTTAGCACAACTTTTCCACCCTCAGGCAGACATTTCACGACACGTTTCACGTCTTATCTTGTATAGTTTATCATTTTCTCCTCAGTCAGCATACGTTCACGATATGATCACGTATCACGTTCATAATTGCTCACGTATCACGTTCACAATTGTTCACGTAGTTCGTTCCACTATGCTTTCAGTATAATTGCTCATAGATATAAAGGTTATATTTTCAGTTCATTTGTACGTATCATTTCATGTATCCTACATGTTATATCCTATTCATTTGAGCGGATTCAGAAATCCATCTTGAGTATTGAACCAGAAACTTTTCAGCATCGTCAGGACAGGGTCATTAAGACCAGGATTTTCATTGTGTTTAGACCTTTGAAGGAGCCGTTTCGAGCGGGAAGCCACTCGGAACGGAGGAGTCCATCCGGACCTTTCATCATTTCTTTCAATAATTCAATTAAGTTCTTTCAGTCATGTTACGTCCATGTCCTTTCAGCTTATATGTTTTTTTCAGCTTTTGAGTCCTTTAAGCTCTTACAACTCCAGCAGCTTTAATACCTTTAATTCGAGGACGAATTTTCTTTTTTTTAGAGGGGAAGAATTGTAAAACCGCAGCATTATCGTGTCTCTAATTCGAGGATGAATTATTTTTTTAGAGGAGAAGAGTTGTAAAACCCGCCTTAAAAATCCATAAAATATTAACTACATGAAATAACAGACTTAACTATAAGTTAATTAAGTAATTGACGAGAAGTATATATATAAAACAAATAAATAAATATATGTAATAATATTACTGACTACTACAAGAATATTAGAAAAGATGTATTGATATTATAATCAGTCATACTCTTTATGCAACATCCATATCTTCACTTTAAATACTAAAGACAATTTCAAATAACAGAAATAGAAGTTTGACCATTTACACTATACTAAATTTGGAGCTGATCGAATACATTTAAAATATTTACAAATTTACTAAGTTTTCTTTCGCTTCAATCTCGATGATTTCTAAAACCGTGTATACTCGCATTCATACAAATATATTCTCTACCAAAACCCTAAACGATAGCTATCTTAGTGAGAGAAAGAAAATGATGTTGCATGTTTTTTTTACTTGACGTAATGGAGATGTGTAGTTAGACGTGTGTTCGAGATCGAGTCAGGTGCATGTCCTGGCCCGAGTTTGCGTCTATTGTTCGAGTTTAGGTTAGGATCGATCGTACCATGGCTGGGAGAGCGGTTCGAGTTCAAGCGCTGGTAACTATAGTTCATAAACCTCATAGACGGTGCGAGTATCGAATTTCAATCGTCTCATTGAATCTTTTGCTCGTGTTTGATTCCGAGTCCGTGCGGACGAAGGTGTTGGTTCACGTTTGTTGTTTTAGTTGTGCGAGTACATCGACTTGTGGGTTCGATCATATCTCGTTATATGATCATGTCGGTGTTCGTGTTCTTATTGTTTCAATCTGTTTCATTACACCTTAAGGTAATTTTTGAACTATCTAATGAGTGCATATTCGTACACCACACATATAATATGTTAACTTGGTATATATTTTGATGAATCATAACCGAATATTACTCTTTAAGATGTACCTTACGAACGTAATATTATGAGTTCAAGATAAACCGTTTTACTGATTAGTCGAATGTTGTAAGGCTATAGGCGAAATCGAAGAGTAAAAGAAGATTCAGATTGTGTAGTCAAAACTTTGGGAAAGATAGTGAAACGTTGTGTGCATGATTTGTGAGACCAATCAATTATCAGCTTATTAACTTGACAAAGATGTTTGTCAATAAATTATGAAATGGAGTAAAAAGGTGACGTAAAAATCAGTATTACATAATAAATCATAAGTATATGTATATAGTTAACAATGGAAGCACGCATGTAAAGTGAAGTGATGTAAATTATACATGATAATGAGTTTTAAAAGTAACTGTTATGTGGTCTTCTTACATGTACAGTATTTCATGGTAATAGGAGTTGATATTTCGTTATATAAGAGAAATAGGAGACGATGGTTTTATTTTAACATTTCGTCAACATTTAACCCAAATGGGAAATATTAGTTTTTGGGTAAACGAGTATGAAGTTAAAAGACTAAAACAATGATAAGTATAATCGTTATTAACTAGCAACGATACTTTATGTAGATCATTTGTCGAAGTTGGGCGTCAAATAAACATCTTGATCATTAAGGTACGGGTATTCCTATCTCTCTACTATCATTTGTCTCTTTCGTTTATTCGATTGAATGTACGGATTTTCCGTTCTTCAGTAAGAACTTTCTTACTTACGCATGATTAGGATTTCTCGTCTGCAGCCAAATGTTTTCCTCAGTATATGTTATGAACTTTACATTAATTACTTTGATAACTATGTTAAATTCATATACATGCATGACCAATTATAACTAGTTACGGAGGTACCGTAACCATGACACTTGAGGCACCGGTGTCATGACTCCTCTACGGGGGAGTGATTTCTCGCAACATCCCTTTTATTCAGCTTGGCCATTTTATTAGTATTATCAGCGGGGCATATTGATGCATCCTAGCTTATCAGTTTATAGTTTATCAGGTAAATGTGGTGTGTGCTCTACATCCTTCACATTGGAGTTGATCCCTCCACCCAGCTTATCAGTTAGAGGTCACCCCTCTACAGCATGACGAGGTCACCCCTCTATGTATTCATGCAGACGTTGTTACAGCATGACCTATATATGCTCTTGGCACTTAAAATATAGTAAATGCATGTTTTCAGATTTAACAGATAATAATCCAGCTTTTCTATTTATAAATCATACTTTTCAGGACATACATAGTTTTCCCGCTGCTCTTTACTTATCAGTTCTATAGCTTCAGTATTTGTTATCTATTTCATTCCAGTACATTCTTAACATGCTTTATATCCGTTCACTGGGCGTTATGCTCAGCCGTTACTTCCCTTTCATGTTCCAAATGGTTGGTACACAGGGACGCTCTTAGGATTCTGAGAGAGTATGTGCATTGGTTGGAAGATATCCAAACTTCTTTACTTTATGCACTTCATACATTATTTTGCTTGTTTGAACATTGCTTAGTCCTTCCTTTTAGTACTTAATCATTTATATTTGAGCTTATGTTTGGATTACCGATGTTTGATTCCGTATTTCCGTTTTGGTCAGTTAATGTTTTTAAGACATTTGCCTTGCTTGCTTTAATGATACGCCATAAGTACACGTAACGGTCTACTTATCTAAGTGGGGTGTTACAGATTCTTTCATTAAATAGTCTACGATCGGTGTCATCCATGTAGGACCTTCTTCCTCCACGACCGATGTGACTTCTTTCTCTTTTACTGATTTGTCCTTAAGGATTTCTACCAGGACCTGATTTGATAGGTGTGCAAAGCTGGTGGGCGCTATCTTACTGAGCGCGTATGCTTTCTTGTTCTCCCCTCTAGGTACTTGGCGTATTAGGAACTTTTTAAATCCTTCTATCAATGACTTGGCTTTGTGCAAGTATTGTATCATGTTTTCCTCCTTTGCTTCATACTCACCAAGTATGTGGTTCGCTACTAGGCGAGAATCTACATTTGCTTCGAGATTGCGCACGCCCATTCGGGCTGCGATTCTTAGTACTGCTATAAGCGCCTCATATTCTGCCTCATTATTTGTAGCTGTGAATTTAAAACGCAGCGTGTATGTAAATTCCATTCCTTCGGGATTGGTTAGTATGAGTCATGCGCCAGATCCGTCAATGCAGGATGATCCATCAGTGAATAAGATCCATGGGTTTTGGTCTTCTTCCTCCTGTTTTGGTTCCTGCTCGCCTTCTTTTGGTTTTTCGACGATGAAGTCTGCCAAAATTTATCCGTTTACGGTATTGCGTGGTTTGTACGTAATATTGTGTTCTCTAAGTAGAACACTCCACTTCTGTAGTCTTCCCGCTACATCTGGTTGTGATATTATCTGTTTTATGGGTTGATCCGTGATCACCACTATGGGATGTGCTTGGAAGTATCTGCGCAACCTTTTCACCGCGAATACTAGTGCGAGTACCAACTTCTCCATTGGGTTATAACTCGGTTCCGAGCTTTGTAATGCTCTGTGTATGAAGTATATTGGTCTTTGCACGTTCTCCCTATCCGTCATTAGCACCGCGCTGATCGCTCCATGTGTAGCTGACAAGTACATTATCAGCTCTTCTTTTGGGCGTGGTGCGACTAACATAGGGAGCGACGCTAAATGTGTTTTTAGTTCCTCAAAGGATTTTTCAGCTTCCTTTGTCCAATTGAAGTCTTCCTTTTTTATACACTTCTTGAGAGTTTTAAATAAAGGGAGCGATTTCTCTGCGGATGTTGGACAAGAACCTGTTCAACCTTGCGAGCTCCCCGTTTAACGATTGCACTTCCTTTTTTTTCTTTGGGCTTTGAAGCTGTATTACTGCCTCTGTCTTTTCTGGGAAAGGTTTGATGCCATTGGGATCAATCATGTAGCCTATGAACATGCCTTCTGGCGCCCGAAAAGTGCACTTTTTTTTTTGTTTAACTTCATGTTTATTCTCCTAAGTGTTGAAAATGTTTCCTCTACATCCCAGATAAGTTCATCCTCTGTGTGACTTTTTATCACCAAGCCATCAACGTAGACCTCCAAATTTCGCCTTGATTTGGCCTTCGATCGCTTTATCAACCAATCGCTGGTACGTGGCCCCTGCGTTCTTAAGTCCAAATGGCATTTTGGTGTAGCAATACTCACCTTCGCTGGTATAAACGTCGTTTTTTCTTTGTCTTGCTCTGCCATTTGTATCTGGTGGTATCCCTTGTATGCATCTAGGAAACATTTAAAAGGATATCCGCATAGCGATTCCACCTGTCAGTCTATCTCTGGAAGTGGATAGCAATCCTGGGGACAAGCTTTATTGAGATCTTTGAACTCAACACACATGCGCCAGCTACCATCATGTTTTTTGACCATCACTAGGTTATCGAGCGAATCATGGTAGTAGACTTCTCGCATAATTCCTGCATCTACCAGCTTCTTCACTTCCTCAAGTATCACCTTGTTGCGTTTTGGAGCTTGTCCTCTTTTCTTTTGCCTGATTAGGGTATATCCTTCGCGGATTTGCAGCTTGTGTTTGGCTATTGACCTTGGTACTCCAGTCATGTCTTTAGGTTCCCACGCGAAGATGTCTAGATTTTACTTTAAGAGGTGGCACATGTCTGCCTTTCCTTTGTCGTACAGTATCCTCCATTCGTTTTCTCTTGATCCGGGTATTGCGGATGGATTGCCACTTTTAGGTTTGGTGGTGAATCCACCTTGGGTTCCATTGTAACCCGAGGGGGTTCCATGACCCTGTTGCACTCTGTGAGTGGGACGACTGTGTTGAAGATTGTTACGATTCCTCCATCCACTGGGAACTTCATCATGCCATGGGCCGTAGAAGGTACTGCTCGCATTGCTAGTATGACAGGTCGCCCAATGATTCCATTATACTGCGATGGTGATCGTATTATTAGAAAGTTCATTGAGACCTTCGTTGAATGTTCATCATTTCCCACTTTCACTACTAGCTTTAGTTGGCCCAAAGGCCACACCGCTTCTCCACTGAATCCAATGAGCGGTGAGGTTGCAGGTACCATCTGACTCCTTATGTCTGCGCTGAGTTTCAGGAAGCAGTGCTCATACATTATTTCCGCTGATGAGCCTCCGTCGACATACATACGATGTATACTGTGTTCACCGATGTTTATTTCTATTATTAACAGGCCTTCTGCCACATTAGTTGCGCTGAGGGGTGGGAAAGAGATGTCTCTCCCTTTCGAGAATTTTTTGCTCACTTTTTTCTTTGTCCTTTGTTGCCATGTTTGTACCATGTCAACATTTGCGTTAGTAGTTTTGTTTTTTCATCCTCCGCGGCTTCTTTGACAAGGTGTTTCAGCTTGCCTCCTCTCACATTCTCGATATGTTTCTGTAACTGAATGCATTCATTCGTAGTGTGCCCCTTCTCACCAAGATATTCACAATATGTGTTGCCAACGTGCCTTTCTACCGGAGTGGTCATTGGTAATGGTCTTGGGAAGTTCGCACCTTCTGATATAAGGATTTCCCTCGGAGTTAACTTAAGGGGAGTAAACCTGAAGTTACTGGCTTGTCCTTTTATTTTATTTCCTTGGTAGTCGAGATCTCCAGGCTTGCTTGGTATACTAGATGCTTTATTAGGCGCGTCACAAAGTCTATAACCATGGGCATTTTGCATGACTTCTCAGACAGCTGATTCCCCCTGTATGAAGGATCTAACTCGTCGTAGTACCCCATCAAAGGTTTTTGGGGTTTTTTCATTTAGCTTTTGTATCAGATCACTGTTGCGCATACTTGCTATGAAGCAAGATACTTTTAAAATCTCTGGGTATTCCTTTCTTTGAAGACATTCGCTTTTGAAACGCTCTAGGAAGTCCTCCAGGTATTCGCCCTGGTTCTGATTAATTCTTGCGAGTGCTACGACACTCCTATCATGTCTTTTCTGTTGCACAAAATTTCTTTTGAAGGCCCTCCGTAATACTTCAAATTCGTTTATTGTTCGCGGTGGGAGTCTGTCGAACCAGTTCCGCACGTTTCCTATGAGTTCGGCATGCGAACATATTACACCATACATGTTCGGGCCATTGCTCAATTCCTGCTTATGATTCGAAGACCTTCAAGTGGTCTTCTGGATTTGTGGTGCCGTCATACGTTTTGATATTTGTCGGCATGCGACGCTTTATCGTATCCGGGTAATAGTGTATATTCCTTCTGAAAGCGTTTTTTCTTTCCATTCTCCATGGTTGCGAGAAGTTTCTATCTTTCCTTTTACGCGGATAAAGAGCTCGCTCTTCTCCTTCTGGATTTTCTGGAGAGGAATGCCTGTGCCCTTGTTCCGTATGGTGACTGTTTGTCGGTTCTGAATTTGACGAGTTATCGTCTGAGGATGGATAGCGTCATGCGCGTCCTTTTCCTTTCATGACCTGGAGGTCCTACATGTATTTAGTGGCGAACGGTAGCAGAGCCTCTAAATTATTTGCTACATATTACTCCATTGCACGCGCCTATGTAGCAATTACTTGCTCACTTTCCTCATATGTGAAGGGTAGCTTTCGTTTATCTTTGTTGGGGGGGAGGCTGAGTTGATCTTAGTTCTACGTCGCACTTCTCTATGACGGGTAGGGGAGTTGAGAATGGAGAGCGCGCCCCTCGAAGAGGTGGTTTCGCTGCGTCGCGACTGTTCGTGTCGCTGGCTGGTCCGGGGGTGTTCCCCATGGATGTGATTTGGCCGTCTATCTTCATCGACCTTCGGCCACCTCCATCCGTTCCTTTTCTAGTCATGCTTAGATTTTAGTGTAGGGTCCCACGGATAGCGCCAACTTGTTGATACAAAAGTTGGATGGACCGAGAAAGACCCGAATTAGGCTTAATTCGGGGTCTTGTGGACTCTGGCTCTTGCACCAAGTGAAACTTGTTTGAAGACCCTGCACACTAAAAAGAGACGTTGTTAGGCTTACGGTGGGCGCTTGTCCCACGATTAGACTCCAACGTGAGAGTAAGTAATCGGTTTGAGTATTATGTGAGGGTTTAGAGTATTGTGTCTAACGTACCTTTGTGGAACCTTGGGGGTTCCTTTTATACCCGAGAGAGTCCTGGATGGGCTCTCCTACTCTTGTAGCCTAAGGAAGAGATAATGACCCAGAATAGCTTAATCCTTATCGCATAACCAAGGTAAGTGTATATCTCTTGCCCTTAGGCAAATATATCTATATGATAGATTATATTCTTGTCTGATCATGTCGCATTGCGACGAGGACACAGTTAAGTAATGAACCGTATGCGCGACAACGACTTACCGGGCTTCCTGGGCTGTGCGCGTGTTGTATAAGTATTAATCCATTCTTGAAGGATACGGGTAGTACCCGTGAGTCAGACTATCCAGCCCGACTAGGGACTATACGACATTAGTACTATTCACAATATTAGCGCTCATTAAATTATTAATGGTCACAATTAAAAAGGGACTTAATGGTAGAGTAAACGTAGTGGCAATAATCATATCTGAGAAGCATACCAAAATACTTGTATTCTAGTTTAACATATATCCCCTCACGGGTTGTGAAGTCATTATAAAGTAGTACTTTTGTGAGGCTAACTCACATGGGATCCATAGAGTCTAGCTATATAATATATATTTCATTCACATATAAACAACTTGATTACACAAACCACAACTTGGTCTCATAAAAAACAGCTTGATCTCACACAAACCTAGATTAACACATTTTTTTATAGTATCAAGTCTTTAATATTTTTATCCAATATTTCTAAGTATTTGGTTATTTATTATTTAATTATTGTTTGGTGGTAATTCTAGCACCATTGTTCGGGCCATCATACTTAGAATCCATTCTATAAACATTTGAGGAGCGAGGGCACTTTAAATCGTAAACCCAACCAATCAGTCAGAACGTAATATCGAGATGGAACATCTTTGTACAAATCTCCCTACTAGAATGATACTTTCATTAATTTATCATATTTATAAATTAGTCTTCTTTAGTTTCAAAATTGGCAAAATAGCCCTTTTAGTTATACTTTGGTATAATTACACTTTTAACCCCTTAAGTATATAGTTTAAGTATTTGCAATTTAAACCCTCAATATTTAAACCTTAGGCTCTCAAACTTTCTAACATTTATTATTATAGATTATACTTTCATAAAATGACACTTTTGTCCCAAAATATAAATAGTTTCAAAAATGACAGTTTTAGTCCCTATACTTGTAAAAATCACATAACAACCACAAAAATGGACCAAATGATCTAAAATTTTAAAACAAAGTTTAAAAACATGTTAATAATCATAATAAAAACATTTCTTCAGAATTATAGCTTTTGAAATGGGTTTTTGCTTATTATTTCATGTAAATTATAAAACTAGGGTTTTAAGACATCTTTAACTTATAAATTTCATTTAAATTGATGAATACTTATTTTCTTTTAGATTATCTTTCTTACATAATTTTGGCATTATAAAAAGTCTAATATAACATTATAACAAGATCAAAGCATTACTAACATAGAAGTTACATAGGATGCTCCAAAATGACTCCTAATGGCTTCCTATGAACACTACTTGCTATCAAAGCTTCAAGAGATTCAATGGCTACCTTATAGACCTGGTTTCTAGTATTGGGACATGTCCTAGGACGTATATATAAGTGGAAATGGAGAATGGGTAGGAGATACAAAGGAAACAGGGTGCAAGTTCTAACTATGTACATTCGGCCCTATTTATAGTTTATCCAACACTTAGGCTCCAAGGTAAAGCCTAGGACGTGTAACACAGCTAGGGTACTGACTAAGGGAGGCTAGTGAAGGCCTATACACGTTTTTAGAGTCTAGTTTCAATCCTATTCATGGTTTGTGGTCTAAAATGTACACGACATGATAAGGATGAGAATGGTGATGTGTAGCAAGCAAGGAGGTGATGCACCTAATTTTCAAAACTTGGAAAATATCTTAGAACATGGAAATATATGGTTTTAAAACTTTTAATGGAGGGAAATTGTTTAAAAATGGGGTTTGGAGGGAAAATACAAAACCGAGTCCTAAATTAGGGCTTGTAACTTGTAACTTTGTAATTTTGGTGACTAAGGGCTTAGGAATATGATTAGTGATGGATTAGGGTTTAATTATGTTATATAAACTGTAATTAAGAAGTTTGGGTCTTTGATTTGAAGTTTAACAAATGTTTAATGTGAAAATGGGAAGAAAACTTAGGCGGGTTAGCGTTTTTAATGATCTATGCTTAAGTCTTAATAAAATTGATTATCTTTCAATTAGATACTGATGTAAACTCAATTTATACACCCTACATTATCCTTGATGTGTTCATGAAGTCCTTACATTGGTTTTACTAGGTTATTCTAAGTAAACATGTCTAAAGGGTGAAAATACTCATTTTGACCTAAATTACAAGTCATGCATTGAAATCTTTACCTTTTGCATTAGGGTACTTGTACATTGTCTTAATATAATCTTATTACCTTAATGAAGTGCTATGGGTGTTTGTAGACTTTTTCTAAAAGACTAGGTAGTGATTCTATGTAGATTTCTTAATATAAGGGTTTTTAGGTCATTTATCCTAATGACTTTCTATCTTAGGTAATTAGGGTTTATATCCTTATGTACACTTATTCTAGGGCTTATATGATATGTTTATGATTTCCATGGTTTCTACATTCTTGATTTAAGGGTTTATATAGGTTTACCATATTCTAGGCATAATTATAGGAGCTTAAGATCTTATGCTTTGATAACTTGTACCTTATGATTTATTAACTTGTATCTTAACTTGAAATAAATGTGTAACTTTAATATGATACTTAGTTGATTTTTATAATTAGTGGCAAAATATAAGACTCTAATTCATTATAGAATGGATTTTATATCCTAATCTTGGTTATAGGTCATTTACTTGTAATTAGCTTGTGATTAGTGAATATTAGTGTTTTGTAATTATTTACCTTTTCTTTATATGGTAGATTATGATTAGTATAAAGTGTTTAATAATAGTACATAGTTATTTTGTAGTTATATTGCTTGAAACATTGTTTATTAAGGGTTTCTAGGTGATGATCTTAGACTATTATGTACATTTACTTGTACTTAGCTTTGTATGGTTTATTCTTACTATTCTTGAGCATTCTTATATCTTCAAGGTATAGTTTGTAACTTTTTTATAATCCTTAATGACTTATTCATATGTACTTTCCATTCATAGTTTATCATTCTTGAGTTTATAACTCATTTTTAGGGATCCTAGGGTTTCTAAGGGAATTTAGGGCATCATAGTTATATTTGAGATGTTACTATCAATATTGAACTTATAAGATAACTTTTAGATCTTATACCTGACATATACATTGTGTTTACAACATATAAGGATATGTTGTAGTGGCAGTTCAGGTTGTGAGAAGCAGTTCATCTTACCAAGTAAGGTACAAAAAGTAAAAATTTCTAGGCAAATTCTCATATTGAGACAATTATAGCTTATAACACATAAGTGAAATTTGAGGATTGTCACAAATAATCATTTAATGAGCGCTAATATTGTGAATAATACTATTGGAGACTGACATCTCCTATCTGCGCAAGTCGCACTTTTTTTACCAAAGGTAAATTTCATTAAAACAAAAGAAAAAGTACAAATGACAAAAAAGCACAAAGACTAAGAAGCAAGGACAAACCCCTAAACTTCTAGCGTTGGCAACAAAAAACAAATGGCCATGGACAATCCCTATGCTCATATCAACAAGTACTAATACATATAGCAACTAAATCTAATGTAGACAAAGCTGCTAACTCCTTTCAAAACTTGGTCCCTTTTGATGAAGACCAAGCTCCTGCTCTTCAATAGCAAACCAATAATAACCAACACTTAGTTCAAGTAAGAGTCCTACTTCAGAATCTATGGCAGCCCTTAGTATAATCCACAAAGGGAAAATACCAAGAACAACCAACCCATCCCAATAGAACCTCTAACCAAAACTAAGTATAAGGAAGCAAGCCATAATAAACCTGCATAATCACCATCTGAACAAGCTGAATACTAAGAGAGGTGCCACTGTAACACATCATATCTATTGCCTCCTCAAAACCCCCATTTATGTAAAACCCAGTGGGAAACCATAAAAGGGGGAAAGAGTACAACTAAATATGAATCCTCTCATGATGCAATAAACAAAATATCTAGTAGCTAATGGTTCCTACCTAGGCTAAACATATATGCTTTATTTTGCTAATTTAGGATAGTCTGACAAACTTCCTACTTTAGGGAAATTTGTTGGGTTTTTCCTGATAATGTCTAGTCGCAGGGTCATGAGCTAGTGCAATAATAACTGATTGTTTTATGTGAGCGAATAACAACGTAGCTCGGGAAAAGGAATCTTGTATTCAAATTATTTAAAACCTATGAATTCACTCAACCTTTGTGTTGACTTTAAGCATATATTTCAGGTAACTGTGACTGATAGTATGGAGCAGCATGAGGATGGCATGAAGAGGCACACACTTGAAATTATTATCTTAGATTTTGGGAACCTTATATTGTAAATCTCTAAATTTAATAATATATAAAGAAAGTTCATTTAATCACTCTTTTGATTTTTTTCTATTATTATAACTTGTGTTCTATGAAGTAATACCCCAGATCAATGTGCTGCTGCGTAAAGGTAAAAATGGGGGTGTTATAGATTGGTACTCAGAGCCATGGTTATAGAGAACAAGAATTAAACTCTTAACTATAACTATTTTAACAATAATTTCAAGAAAGTTCTTCGTGCCAATGCCTGTGCTGCTACAAGAATAAGGTAATATTACACCAAAACTAGTATTGTTACTCTTTAGACCAATGTGTAAATGATACCATGTTTATGTGTAAGTATAAATATTATATTTACGATTAAGTAATATTAAGTTTAAGTATACATAACAAGTTAGGATTTATCAACGTCTCCAGAAATATGTATCCCTATCTTCCTCCTATTATCATCTTATCGGATTCCAAGATGAGCATTCTCCAAGTATTCCTGATGATTCCCCAAAATATATTTCTAATCTCCCAATGAATAACCCTTATGATATTTCAGAAAATACACCCATAGATCAGAAAATCCCAAAATCCGTTTTACCTTTTTATGATGACCCCTATATGCAAGTTATACGAGCATATAATGAAGAAATAGATTTTACACCTCAACACCAAAATTTTCCATTACCTTACCCTATTAATGTACCATCACCTATATCTGAGAACTTACCCAAAAATACTTATGAACAACAAGTTAGAGATATCCTACCCTATATGAAAGAATTTCCTACCAAGCGTATTGAAGATGTTGAAGATAAAGTCAAAGGACTTTAGAAAGGCCGAAGAATTATACAAACGGATTTTGAGAAGTAAGAAAAAGATTTTGAAGAAATTAAGGCTAAGTTGTGGAAAAGACAGATGTTACACGATGAAGAAATTGTTCAAGCTCGGCTAAAGATTTCAACTCTAAAATTAGTCATTGAGGACATTCAAATTAGACATCGAGCCAACATACAAAGTCTTTTTGATGCCATCAAAGAACTTAAGAGAGAGAAATGAAGACATTAGATTAATAAGTTGTAAATACTTTTAACTTTATGCCTTTACTTTTATGTTAACAATGAAGCTTGTCTTGTAATGATGATTATCAATTGAATATAACCCGCAAGTTTAAAGAAAGAGTAAGGAAACTTCCCAAGTTTTCTATTCTTGGATTTTGTCTATCAAAAGGTTCTTTTGTAGAATATATGAAATATAAAAGAGAAGCTTGTTCTATAAGACGAGTTTTTACATTTTCTGTTATATTCCTCCATTCCATATCATGGAAAAATTATGTTACGATTATGTATGAGTCATATCTTTTTAAATCCGTTGTAAACTTTGAAATCCTATTTTATAGTTGAATTTATTATCCTCGGATATGAATGATAATCAACATAGTAAGTTTCCTATATGTAAACCCAAATGATACCTTATGTTCGATAAGCATTTATATGTATCCATATACATATGTGACAAATGTTTTCTGATATAAGTATACATTGGATTCTAAATTATTTCTATTATTTCCCTTCATTCTAAACCCTAAAAGTATTTAACGAAGAAATGACGATTACGTGGCTGCAATCCTGCAATTATAAATTGTCTATGTGAAGTAATGGCTGATTAGTTTTCGATATCCAAGGAAAAAAAGATGCTATTAGTATCACCCGTTGGATTGAAAGAGCCAATTCAGTTTTCTATCGTATTAATCGTGTTTGGTATTATAAAGGGAAGTTTTCTATAAGAAAATAGCACTTTGTCATTTATCTTGGTAAATTCTTATGCTCAATCCATTGAGATAAAAGAAGTACCTAAGATCGCTTGATTAAATTTCAAATATTTCTTAGAAATATGATCGAGAAGATGAAAGAAGATCACTGCTATCTAATAATAAAAGAAATTAACTTCGAGACATACACGAGGAAATTTCAAGAGTTAGTAGAGTTATACCCTAGAATGAGAAAAACCTTCATCAGGAGATTTTATCATGGAATTTCATCTTAAATTCTATTAAGAAGACTTCATCAGAAGATTTTGTTTGTTAAGTAGTTTTATCGAAGGTTTTGAAGAGATATTACCACTTCCAAAATCCCAATATATTGGAAAAAGTCATTTACCTCTACCCAAAGAGCTAATTAACAAGGTAATTAAGCACAATCCTGTGCAGAAATCAGAAAAATCATAAGCGTAAATTCAGCAATAAAATAACGTCTGTAAAATTCAAGTAAACTAGAATCCAACCTACGATGAATATGATGGAAACCTTCTTCTGTGTAAGAAATGCACTATGCATCACACAGAACTTTGCACCATCTGGTGTTTGATTTTCAACATAGTAGATTGTTGGATTAGGAATTTTAAGGGCAAGTGGCCTTATAAGTTGTATGTTCAATAGAATTATCATGTATCTTATATACATGTCGTAAGGAATAAAATATCGTCTTCTATTTAATATCGTTCGTCTCTAGAAAATCGTATTCTTAGATTTTATATACATAACGTCTAACATACGCCAACGTAAGAAGGAAATATAAAGATATAATAAAGATATTAAATACTATAATATTTGTTTATATTCGTATTATGTCGGAAATTTCTAAGTCAATGATTTACATTCTGTTTATTTGATTGAATTAGGACGCTTATTCAGTCAAACGAATAAATCTAAATCACCAAATTTATGATTTCTTTCTTACATAAAGTTGGACGCATCTTTAGTAAGAACTTATAAATGGACTTAAAGATATTCGATATAAGACAAGTATAGACCTATTAAAACGTTAGAATACTAAGTAAGGAATTATGTATATTACTATATAGTATATTGGAAGATACGTCAATATTCGTCTTAGATTTGGAATTTGTAAAGTATTCCATTCAACTCGAAGAAACTTTGAAATCCTTATATTATGCTAAGTCATCCAACTTACTCGTTCAACCTGAATTTTCTGCATGGAAATAGGAAAGAACAATGAGGATTTTGTTACTTCAAGTAGACATGATGCCATCCGGATCATTGTCAGTTATCTTACTAGAACTGTAAGATTTATTCCTATCAGGAAATTAATAATATGGAAAGTCTAACAATGTTATATGAGATAATCTCTTGACATAGAGTATCAATATCTATCATCTAATATTGTGACGAGTGTTTCACATCTTGATCCTAAAAGTATACTCAAAATTTCTATATTATACTAATGTATTAAGTGAAAGAACTATCCAAATACTAAACTACATACTCCATGTATGTGTTATAAATTTTGGAAGGACACTTATCATTGGTAAAATTTCCCGTGTATTGTCATACTAGAATTACTATTTGAAGCCCTTTATCAAAAGAAGTGCCATTTACGTATCTACTAGGCTAGAAGTTAGAGATTTTCTACTTACGAAACCTAAAATTAGTTCATAAAACTATTGGAGAAATTACAATAGAACGAAGCTTCGTAAAGCGTTAAATTGTGATAATTAAGTATCTGCTGGATTAAAATGGTGATTTAAGATAATTCGAGAGATTATTTTGATGAAAATTTCTCACTATAGTTGATAAATTACACCATATTAAATAGTAAATACTTAAGAAGGATGTTTTCTCTATCAATACCCAAACTGATTTTGAAAAATGCGATAATTAATTCAAGAGTTTGAATTAACTAGTGACTTATTAACTTGAGTTTCCCAAAGAACTCAGTACTAATCACAAAATTTTTTGTATTTTGAAATCTAAGGAAGATTTATGTGATTAACTGTTATGTTTTGTGACAACCCAAATCCGAGGTCATTTATTTAATATTATATAATATTATTTTTACGAATAATTTTGAAAATTTTAATGAGTTGAATGAAATGACGATTGATGGTTTTATTTAAAACCGACGTTGGAGGTTTTATTTTTATCTTTTTACTAATAGCGAGGATTATTAGTGACCACGATATCGACGGATGCCCGAGATTTTGTGTTTTATCATTTGTTGTCTCGATGTTTATATTTTTGACGTTTTTATTTTAAGTTCGTATTAAATCGAACCGGGATCATATTATCATCATATTTTGAGTGCGTTTTAACTTTTGAAAAGTATTTTTACGAAACCCGAGCCTCGTAAATATTTTCAAAATTGACAATTTACATTTTATACCCTTACAACTATTTAATTGCATTTTGGACCAAAACTATCACAAATTGGCAAAACAAGCCCCTCCACCCCACTATAAAAGGAAATTCCACTAGCTAAAACACATAGTAAATGTGTGTACATACAAAATCTCTCTCCCCTCCCTTGTTCTCTCTCTTGTTTGCCGTCCACCACCCCACACAAAACCCATTTGATTTTCAAAAATTACTTTGAATAAAAGAAATCTAAAACAAGTCCCATCTTGCAAATTCCATGGTGATTCTAATGGTATAATTTTTAGCAACATGCAAGAACTTTTAAATTTTTGATGATGATCCAAGGTGGTTTGATCTAATTTCTTATTATATACTTGTTGTTAGTGATGATATATATATATATATATATATATATATATATATTAATGGTTGCATGTATGGATTTTTGAGTGGGTAATTTTTGTATGATCATTTATATGTGTTATGGGTTGGTTATGTTGTTAGTAATGATATGAGGGTGATATTAGGCATATGAGAATGATTAAATTGTAGTGAAAAATTAATTTTGATGGATTTTTAAAAGTATATTTTTAAACAGATATTAAATTTTATTTTCTTAAAATATGAGTTTGAATTTGAGATGAACTAATTAGATATTGTTGTAGAGGATGTTTTTACTTTCTTTTTGGTATAAGATAGAGCTTCTAGCTCCAAACGAGCGAAAAGTTACGTTAGTTTGATTATTCGTGTACTGGGAGACGAGTATCGTCACAATATATAATTGTTGTCGATATTTGGATCGAATCTCGGGGACTATAAAATGGATTTTAAAATGAGTCATAGACTGATTTTTAAGGATAAGTATGATGGTGTTGAGTTATTTTCAAAGTTAAGTGTCGGTTTTGTAGCCGGAGAAAAATAAATGGTTTAAAAGACTATAAGAGTTGTTGACGTAAAACTGTCCGGTTTTTGTAGTTCAAAGATGTGTCGGGCGGGGAACTTTAAAAGTAAAATCTTTTGATGGGTTTTTAACAGGTCTTTCTATATATAGTAAGTGAGGTCTCTGATTAGTATCATAAATATTTGATGTGTTTAAGTGGGGTAAACGAGCCCGTATATTTGGTGTGTACCGGCAGATTTTTATCGAAAGAATTAACTAATAGTAAACATATAGAAGAAAGTAATAGGTCACTTGTATTGTTTTCATCTTTGGGTTGAGTGTGATTTTATGATTTTGAGTTTAATGTTAGTAAGTATGGATTTTATTCGAGTTTATTATTGATGAACGCGCCTTATTTGATAGGTTGGGTTTTTGTGTTTATCGGGCATCAACTATCGTCGAAGATCGTCTTGCTACTGCTATTACTCCAGGTGAGTCTATAGCCTCGCTTTTGTAATTGTTTTGAATGATTTTAAAACCCGCGAGGGGGATACATGCTATTTGAAAGTAAAATGAACACAAGTCATGATGGATTGTTTGGACCCGAATGTTTCCTTTGTTGCCTTTGTTGTTTTGAATTGTATAAGTACCTACATTGCAAAAGTCCCTAAATTCATGAGCCGTTAACTATCTTCTGACTTGATGTTGTGAGTTGGGAATAGCCGCTTATTTTAATAATAGTACTATTGGGTTGACGACCCTATCTGAGACCAGGGCTTTACGTTGAGTAACCCGCTGGGAAGGATAATTTTACGAGAATGAGAATTGGTATTCTTGCAATGGATACCCTAGTAGGGGCACTGGAATTTCATCTAGTCATGTCGGCTTTAGGCGTGGGTGACTATGTTAAGGGGTCAGTGTCATGAGCTTAATACAATTCTATAGCTATTGTTATATGCCAGATTACCAGAATAATAGATTGTATACGTAGCAATTCTATTAAATTATCTTGATTGATTTTTTCTCTTGTGTTCAATTGTTGATTTGGAAAACCTATAGACTCGCTCAACCGTTCTGTTGATGATTTTAAGCATGTATTTCAGGTATTGAAGATGATGAATTGCGAAGCTTGCTGGAGAAGGATTGCGGGATTGCTTTTGTGGTGATTGGTCTAAAACAGATTTCTTTCCCTTTTGTTATAAAAATAATAATGGATGGTCAAGTACTTTGGTAAATTGTTGTTGATTTGATAAAGTCTTTCGGGGACCTAAATGTGACTCTGATATTTCTGAAATTGTTTTACATGGGATCGAAAGTTTTAGACAATGGTTAAATTATGTCCTATACTACAAATTTATCATTTTAAGTTTGTTCAAAATGTCTTTTGTAACAATGTTTTGTATTTAGCACCCAAATGTGTATTTCCGCTGCACAATGTAATTTGGGGGTGTTAAAGATTGGTAATCAAAGCTATTTAGTTATAGCGAATTAGGTCGATTTTTGAAAAATGTCCTAAACTATAACTTTGGTGTCGAAAATATTTCACAAAAGCACACAACTTCTCTGCAAGGCTCCGGTAAGATTATTTGTTTTGTATTGTTTTATAGTTGATGTATTCCTTAAGATTGAAATGATTTTAGAGTATTTATTAAGTAAATACTATGATGATGTATTGATGTTGTTGAAAGTACGTTGATTACTTCTTATCGTAATTTTCTTTATGTAATGCATATGTATATAATTTTAAATAATGACCTTGTATACCGCTGAGGGTCTAGAACAATAGACCAGATGATGAACGATTTTTCAACTGAATTCTTGCAACTTGTATCGGGTATGAGGAAGTTTGATTAGTTGATGTATGATAAATATGTGGGTGAATTGGTGTGATTAGAAGGTTGATGTGAAAGAAAATTGGTTTTAAAAGGTTGTATTTGGTATGTGGAGAATTGAGTTTGTTAGGACTTGAAAGATGGATGAGATTGCTAGTCTTGGGTCGATTGTGATGAATCTGTGTGCTTGAATTGAAAGGTTTAAAGAGAAGTAGGTAAGATTTGAAAGGATGAGTGAGTGGGAGTCTCATGTGAGATCAATTCTGATTGGAGATTGGAAGCTTAGGAATGTTGAAAGTCGTACTGAGACTTGTTTTGTGATTAATCTGCCGTGTAGCAGTGAGTATTTGGATTTTGGGAATGAGGTGCCATCAGGTTATGGATTTGACTTTGAAGTGTGAAATGGGAAATAGACAAGTGTGATAAAGCTGACAGCAATGTTAAGGAGGATGAGGAGCTGCTGTCTAAGGAACTAATCTCGTATTGGATTTCTTTGTATCTTATTTTCTTTTGTGATTGGACTTATTTAAACCCTTGTTTCGTAGCATTGTGATGGAACTTATTATCTTTTAAGTTTGTTCGGTAGACGATTGTAGTGACAGACAGTGCCACTATTTTGTTGAATCCTCAACGCAATCTAAATTACCCTCATGATCTATGATGTGCCTTTATTAACTATTTTGAGTTTTGGTTGATGAACCATTGTAGCTTGTCTTGTTCGTACATGTGGTATTCATGAGACATCCTGATAAAGAATTCCTTCTTTATTCTTGATATGTATACTTATCATGTTTCTTTCTTCCGTGATGATGGAAGAAGGAGTAAGGGAATCATATTTCTGTCATTAGTAGATCGCTACGTGACTAAGTTTCTTGAAATATGTTGCCAAAACTAACGACTGCTACTATAAACACTATGATTGAACAAGTTATTGCTAGAGCATTTGGATCCGGTGGTGCTGCAAGGAATTAATAGATGTTGGGATTAATGGTGTCGGAGATAATGATGATGCTGCTCTGAATAATGATGATGCTGCTGAGAATAATGATGATGCTGCTAAGAATAATGATGATGCTGCTGAAAATAATGGCGATGCTGCTAACAACGATGAGGATGCTGCTGATCCAGATGATAGTGGTGTTGTTGTTCTACAAGTTCCAGAGAATGTACTTATGTTAGTCCTCAGAAGTGTGGTTCTGCGCTGTTTGGTGGTATTAGTAGTGCATTAGAATTGCATAGTCGGATTGATAAGATAGAGAGTATTTTGAGATTATTGGGTGTTCAGAAATTAATAAGGTGAAATTTGCTGTTGCTATATTTCAGGATGGTACACTAAGATGGTGGGAAATTTTCTGAGCTATAATTTCTATGTCCTTATACTTTTGTGAATGACTGTACGGTAAGGAAGCAGTACATTAGGGGATTGTCTAGTGATATCAAGAGTGAGATTATTTCTTCATAACCTGAATCTTTCGATGAAGCTGTTCAGAGGACGTTTGATTTAATGGACGTGAAAGTGCAAGTTAGGAAAGATAGCATGGTTGAAACAAAAAAAAGTGGGAATCTGCTCAGTCCAACCCGAATCAAGGTCAGAATTATAAGGATTACAGTACTAACAATAACCAAAGACAGAACCGAATCAGTATTTAAACCCTGGAAGGAATGATGGAATTCGTGCTGCCACTGTGTCTAGAAGTGACAAGATAAATCTCGAGTGTGTTTGTTGTACTATATACCATGTAGGTAATTTTCCCACAAATGCGACTAGAGTTAGGAAAACCTGGTCATAAAGCTGCAAAGTGCAGAACAAGAGGATTAGTCATTGTAATTAGTACCTAATAAGTGTGAAAACACTTATCCTTTTACCACTTATTTCCAATAATAACCAGACAAAAACGTGTATTTTATGTCGTAAAAGTCGAAATTATGCGTGGTTTGTGTTTTTATTGTGTTTTAGGACCAAAAGATGAAAAAGGAAGAAAACACGGGCTTTCACGGGCTTTTATCGAAGAAAACGAGAAAAGACGAAGTCAAGAGATTAAGAGTGCTTAAAGAACGGATGTCCCAGACCTATTCTGAAGATTTATTGAAGAGAAAGTCTAAAGACGGAAGTTTAATGAAGTCGAATAACTCAAGTCTAAATTAAAGAAAATTATTAACACAAGTTCAAATCCCGAGACGACATCGAGAAAAGACAAAGAATTAAATCGAGTCGAGAAGAAAAGAAAGAAGGAAGCACACCATACATGCACTTCCCACTTAGCCTATAAATACCCTCCTAATCACATTAGGAGGGTGGTTAGCTAGTTTTTAGTTTTTTTTTATCTTTTCTTTCTTGTTTTTAGAGAGAGAAAGTTCCAAACTTTCTCTCACTAAGTTTTTCATCTTTTCTTTCTTTTAATCTTTCAAGTTTAAGCTTTCAATAATCTTTGTATTGGAGTTTCTTTAATCAAAAGTTAAGTTTAAGTTTGTGTTCTTTAATCTCTTTCCACATTTCTTGGTTTCATTTTAATTTTGATCCGAATATCTTACTTCATACGTTTGATTTGATGATTTCGTGATTAAAAGGATAATCTTTTCATTTCTACATAAGCTTTCATACGGGTTAGGCTATAAGCTCTTTTAGCATATTGGCTTATTTCATGTTTTAGCTTATTGGTTTTCGGATTTCTTAATAGACTTAATCTTTTTAAAAGTTTCTTTTATAAAGTTTATCATTTTTCTTGTATTAAAAGTTGTCGAATTTTAGCTTATTAAGTTGTTTGAGATTTGGTCGAGAGAGCTTATTGATTGTGCTTATTGAATCTTGGCTTATTTTCAATTTCGGATTACTTTTGTATTCCATCGCAACATTAGGGATTCTACACATTCCGACGGCTGCTTGTTTTGATCACAATAACCCATTGTGGTTCTACTTTGCGATCACTTGGTAACTTCCCCCTTATTCCGATCTGGATTCCGATCGCTCATTGCGATCGCACATTCTGACGGGACTTAAGGTCTTGTTAAGTCAAAACTCTGCCCAATTTTTATAGCTTGTATTCCGACAGAGCACATTGCGACAAAGGTGTTTAATATATTGCGATATAGGACATTCCGACAGACATTACATTGCGATAGAATTGATATTGTTGCATTCCGATGGGTATTCAGATGAACATTCTGACAGCTTTAAATTTGATTATTCTGATGGCTTTCATTTTGATACATTCCGATAGAACATGTTTTTTTGTTTTATGTTTTAAGTGTTTATCTAAATAACTTTTAGTTTAATTTTCAAAAGGTTTAATCATTACTCAACGACAATTATTTTCTTTTAGTTTAAAAACAGATAATCAAATCAAACCATTTCCTTTATCCACCAAGAACAATTGAGTCTCACTTTCTACCAATAATCAATTCGAAGAGATCGGACGATAATATTTTATACTTAGCTAAAATCTTTGTATTAAATGGCGCCGCTGCCGGCTCTTTTCGTTAAGACTAACGGTTTTTAGTGAGAGACGCGTTGGATTTTGGGATCCGTTCATCTTTGCACGTTATTTTCCTTGCTTTAAAATTTTCAAAAATCCAAAAAAATATAAAAATTTTAAAAAAATACAAAAAAAAATTAAAAAAATTAAAAAACATAAAACACAAAAATATTTCTGCTTTGTTATTTCTTTTGTAGGTGTATGCGCACTCGATCAACGTCTTATCCCGAGCCCGAGACTCTCGATAACTTAGACATGGCCGGTGTACACAACAATAATAATAATCCACCTCAACCCAACATGAATAATAACAACAATGAACTCTACCCGACAATCGTCCAATGATCTAACTTTTGCAAGCACATGTAGAGGGAAACAACGATGCTATTGTCATACCCGCGATTGGAGCCAACAACTTTGAGCTCAAATCCGGCTTCATTCAAATGGTCTCTGCTCAACCATTCTTGGGGCGTTCAATTGATGATCATCATGACCATATTAAGAGGTTTCTTCAACTCACTAATACGGTTAAGTATAATGGGGTTTCACAAGAGGTAATTCGCTTGCAACTTTTTCCTTTCTCCTTAGAGGGACAAGCCCAGCATTGGCTTGATAAGGAACCGCCACAAAGTATTCTTACGTGGACGGATTTAGAGACCAAATTCATCAACTACTTTTCCCCACCCTCACGTACTACCGCTTTGCGGAATGAAATCATTACTTTTGAACAAAAGTACGGTGAGACATTTAGTGAATCTTGGGACCGTTTTAAGGAACTTTTACGCAAGTGTCCACAACATGGTTTAACAAAAGTACATCAAATTAATACTTTTTACAATGGTTTAAGCATGAATGACCAAGATTCACTAAATAGTGCCTCGGGGGGTAATCTTTTGGTTAAGTCTTCTAGTGCCGCTTGGGATATTATTGAGAACAAGTCTAGAGTGCAAACCAAGAGTGTTCGGACCAATGTGGCTAGTGCTAGCACTAATGAGAGCGACAAGAGACTTGATAAGCTTACTTCGCTTGTTGAATCACTTGCTCTCCAAGCCGCCAACAATACCAAAGCTATCACTGCCCAAGCTAGTGCTTTGACTCAATCATGTGAAATTTGCGGGGGATCCCACTCATACACCGATTGTCCTTCGACTCAAGATAATCCAGAAAATGTGTATGCCGCCAACGGCACCTTTGCTACAGGAAGCTATCAAGCACGTCCTCAAGGTGACCGCAATTTGCTCAGCTATCGCTCAAACAACTATCTTTCACCACCCGGTTATCCCCCACAAAACCCAAACAACCTCAATCGCAACAATCAAAACCAACCACGTGCTCCAACTCCATATCAAAACCAAAGAAACCCATATCCACCTCAAAGAAACAACCAAGTTTACCAACAACCTGCTTATACCATGCTCCTCCCAACCAACCCACTGCATTACACCAAGAGGTTGAAACTTACATGAGGACTAATGATGCGATAGTGTAAAATCTTCAGCGGGAAATGGCCAACATGAAAGTAGATATGGTGAAACAAGGGAATGATCTTCGAGCTGATATGCGAAACACTTTGGCAAGTCAAACGAATGACTTAAGGAACATGATGGCTAGTTTCTTCCCATGTAATCAAGCCTCTGGATCGGGTTCTCTTCCGAGTAACACTGTTGCTAATCCAAGAGGGGAGATGAAAGCAATCACCACTCGCAGTGGAAAAGGGTTAAAGGAACCCGAGCTTCCTACACCTACACCGGTGATTGTGACAAAGGAAAACCAGTCTCCTTCTCCAATTCCTCCACCTTCTACTTCTACCCGTCCACCACCCAAGGATGTGAATGCGAATTCTATACCAAAGCCTTCATCTCAAACCAATATACCTTATCCTTCAAGGTTGAGGAAAGAGAAATTGAAGAACAAGGATGATATTCAGGTTTCTAACTTTCTCAAGATGTTTAAATAACTGAATTTCAATATCTCCTTTGCTGAGGCTCTCGCTCACATGCCCAGATATGCTAAAATGTTTAAAGATCTTCTCAGTGATAAGGAGAAACTTATCGATATTGCTCAGACCCAACTTAATAAGAATTGCTTCGCAGTGCTCTTAAGGAAATTACCAAATAAACTTGGTGATCCGGGTCGTTTCTTGATTCCTTGCAACTTCCCGGGAGTAGAGAATTGCATGGCCATAGCCGATCTAGGTGTTAGTATTAACTTAATGCCATTAAGTGTTTGGAAGCAATTATCTCTCCCCGAGCTAGTCCCCACACGAATGAATTTGGAATTAGCTAACCGTACTGTTGCTTATCCAGTGGGGATAGCCGAAGACGTCTTCGTTGGTGTCGACAAATTCACCTTCCCGGTGGATTTTGTTGTCGTTGACTACGAGATGGATCCCCATGTTCCATTAATTGTTGGACGTCCATTCTTGAGGACCGGTCGCACTCTTATTGATGTAGCCGCGGGCGAATTAATCATGAGAGTTGGCGACGATAAAATCGTCTTCAACATGGGTAAACTTTCTAAGCAGCCTTCGGAAAACGAGAGTGTTAATTTCATTGACGTTCTTGATGAGGCTTGTGAAGAACATTTCAAAGACGCTTGTAAAAGTGGTTCTTCTTCTCTTCCCATTGTTGAGACCGTTGCCTCTATTGCCCCATCACTAACTCCATTTGGAGAAAGTGATTTCATCTTGAAAGAATTTGAAGCAACTTTGGGAGATGTGGACTTAAAATATGACGATTCTCCCTCCAATTGGGATGAAGACATTCGTACCATTGAGAAACTTCTCAATGAGGACCATATTTCTCCACCATCTCCTAAGGATCTCTCTATTGATGAACCGAATTTGACTACGCCTTCCATCGAAAATCCTCCAGATTTAGAGCTTAAGGACTTACCGTCTCATCTCGAGTACGTTTTCCTTGAAGACAACAAGAAATCACCCGTCATCATCGCAAACGACTTGAAAGAGGAAGAAAAATATCGACTTATCGCCGTGTTGAAGAATTACAAGAAAGCGATTGCTTGGAAAATCTCCGATATTCGTGGAATTGATCCTCACTTTTGTACACATAAAATTCTCATGGAGGACGACTTTAAACCCACTATTCAAAGCCAAAGAAGGGTGAATCCTAATATCCATGACGTTATCAAAAAAGATGTTATCAAACTTCTTGATGCGGGATTGATCTACCCTATCTCGGATTCACCATGGGTTAGTCCCGTCCATTGTGTGCCTAAGAAAGGCGGAATCACCGTTGTGCCCAATGAAAACAACGAGTTGATTCCTACTCGTCTCGTTACAGGGTGGAGAGTTTGTATAGACTATCGCAAACTCAATGAGGCTACGAGAAAGGATCATTTTCCCCTTCCTTTCATGGACCAAATGCTTGAAAGTCTAGCGGGTAATGATTATTACTACTTTTTAGACGGTTTCTCTAGGTATTTCAAAATTCCCATCGATCCCAAAGACCAAAAGAAAACCACATTCACTTGTCCTTATGGAACATTTGCCTACAAAATAATGCCTTTCGGCTTATGCAACGCTCCTGGGACATTTCAAAGGTGTATGATGTCTATCTTCCATGACATGGTTGAAGAAACTTTGGAAGTCTTCATGGATGATTTCTCGGTTTATGGTGATTCTTTCTCTACTTGCCTTGCCAATTTAGAACGTATGCTTAAGCGGTGTGAAGACACTCACCTTGTTCTAAATTGGGAAAAATGCCATTTCATGGTAAAAGAAGGCATCGTGCTAGGACATAAAATCTCAAAAGCCGGTCTCGAAGTGGACCGTGCTAAAGTGGATGTCATAGCCAAATTACCTCCACCTTCAATCGTGAAGGGTGTGCGAAGTTTCCTTGGTCATGCGGGCTTCTATCGCCGATTCATCCAAGATTTTTCTAAAATCGCTCGCCCGATGACCCACCTCTTGGAAAAAGATACTCCTTTCATCTTTTCCAAAGAGTGTCTTGAATCCTTCAATATTCTTAAGGATAAGCTAACTAAGGCACCGGTCTTGGTTACCCCTAATTGGGAGCTACCTTTTGAGTTGATGTGTGATGCTAGCGACTTTGCTATTGGAGCGGTTTTGGGCCAAAGAGTGAACAAACACTTCCAACCAATCCATTACGCTAGCAAGACAATAACGGGGGCTCAATTGCATTATACCACTACCGAAAAAGAGCTTTTAGCTGTAGTGTATGCTTTTGAAAAATTCCGCCCCTATCTTGTCCTTTCTACCACCATCGTGTATACCGATCATTCCGTGTTGAAGTACTTGTTGACTAAGCAAGATTCTAAGCCAAGACTTCTTCGTTGGGTTTTGCTCCTTCAAGAATTCAACATTGAAATTCGTGACAAGAAGGGAGCCGAAAACCTAGCCACAGATCATCTAAGTAGACTTGAGGATCCTTATCAAGGGGATCATCCGAATCAAGAGATCAATGACTCTTTTCCCCTTGAGGCCTTAATGTCTATAAATTCCAATCTTGATGACACCCCGTGGTTTGCGGACATTGCAAACTACTTAGCGGGTGGAATTCTCAAGGAAGGGTTAACGTCCCAACAAAATAAAAAGTTCTTTAAAGATATTGAACATTATTTCTGGGACGACCCTTACCTCTTCAAACAATGTGCGGATCTTGTCATTCGTCGATGTGTTGATGGGCCGGCAGCGGTATAAATCCTTGATGCTTGCCATAAAGGACCCACCGGTGGTCACTTTGGTCCCAATTACACCACGAAGAAAGTATTCGACTCTGGATTTTATTGGCCCACCATTTATCGTGACGCTCACGACATGGTTAAACATTGTGATGCTTGCCAAAGACAAGGCAAGATCCCACATAAAGATGAGATGCCTCAAAATTTCATACAAGAATGTGAAATCTTTGATGTATGGGGTATCGACTTTATGGGGCCATTTCCATCATCTAAAGGGAACAAGTACATCCTCGTAGCCGTTGACTATGTTTCTAAATGGTTTGAAGCAAAGGCTCTCCCTACAAACGATGCGAGGGTGGTTGTGAACTTTTTGAAGCAGCTTTTTGCTCGATTCGGTGTTCCTCGTGCTATCATCAATGACCGCGGGGCTCATTTTTGCAATGATCAATTTGCAAGAGTCATGGCTAAGTCTGGTGTCAATCATCGTCTTTCCACCGCTTATCATCCTCAAACCAACGGTCAAGCCGAGATTTCCAACCGTGGATTGAAGAGAATTCTGGAACGTACTGTGGGAGAGCATCGTGCCGCGTGGGCCGATAAGTTAGATGATGCTTTGTGGGCTTTCCGTACCGCATATAAGACCCCGATTGGTTGCACACCTTATCGTCTTGTGTACGGGGAAGCATGCCACCTCCCTATCGAGCTGGAACATAAGGCATACTGGGCCTTGAAGTGGGCTAACTTCGACATCAACAAAGCCGGTGATCTTCGCAAGATTCAACTCAACGAACTTAATGAACTGAGGAATGAAGCTTACGAGAACTCACTGATCTAAAAGGAGAAGACCAAGATCATCCATGACGCAAGGATTAAGAACCAAGAGTTCCATGTTGGTGATCAAGTTTTACTCTTTAACTCTCGATTAAAGATCTTCTCTGGCAAGTTGAAGAGCCGCTGGTCTGGTCCATTCACCGTCGCCAAAGTCTTTCCATATGGGACCATTGAGCTTTCTCAGCCAAATGGGCCCAATTTCAAGGTGAATGGCCAGCGTTTGAAGCTGTACTTTGGTAAGGACATCTCTCATGAGATGATTCCATCCCTCACCACGTTTCCCATGAACTAGTTTTGGGTCGAGTCAGGCTTGTGACTCGGTTATCAAAAACAAGCGCTTCTCGGGAGGCAACCCGTGATCTATCCTTTACCGTTTTCATAATAAGTGTAGGGGGAGCCCCGTATGTGTTTGTTGTCTTGTTTCTTATTATGTGCAGGGATTCAAGCTTCAAAGTGCACCTCAACGACTTTTGACGAACCGTGATCCCGTGTTCCCATATTCCTGGTTCTATCCTAAACTATCGTGATTCAATATTTCATATTTTATATATTCACATTGAAATTACTCTAGTTGTCCTTTCCTCAGCAAGACATAAACAATGTGCACAATGTCCTAAGTATAGGGGAGTTTACTCCCACATGCTTAAACATTGAGGACAATGTTTATATCAAGTGTAGGGGGGACTTCTATCGAAGTAAGTGGTCTTTTCCATGAATTTGCCCTCATTTTAACTTGAAAATTTGATTTTTCGACATTGTTCAAAATTTTGAATCAACCCGAGTTTACTTATCTAAGTTTATTCTAGCTAGTATCCTTAACGTGTTTAAGTCAAGTTTTGCTAGGCTTTTATATAGGGAACTTTAAAACGCGAAAGTCTTAACTCTTACGGGTTAAGAACAAGAACTTTTCGCAAGTTCCTATAATTGATCCTAGAGAGTCGTTTATCAAGGGAACTTTAAAATGCGAATTCTAGACTTGAAAAAGTCTAAGAGTTTGTAAGATCCTATAGGCGACTCGAAAACCCAAAACTTTGATTTAATTGGCTAAGCATCCACGAGTCTCATTCCTTGGGATTTTAAACTGTGGAGGACGAGAGATGATAGAGTCAATTATAAGTTTGGTATTCTTTCGTGAATTTATGTGAGTTGATTATAAGCCTATTCTCCCATTGCTTGCTAATAAATTTATCTGCAATAAATAAGGTTGTACGATTTGAAAAGTTACTTAGCTTCTAGCACAAGATCGTTTAAAAGTTGCTCGGTATTAATTAGAGTTCATAGCCAAGGCATAACTTATTGAAGCGGGATGTGAAGATTGGCGAGTCCGAAAAGGCCCTAACAAGGCATGAGGGCTACATTTTGTTGCTACAGATCCATAAGTGATGTGAAGAATCATTTATTGAAAATCAATATGAAGGATCGAGACACACGACGAAAAGCAAGTACTCCCCAAAAGATCATGGAGAAGTCTATCCGAAAAGACCCTAACAAGGTATGAGGATAAATAGATCCAAGTCCTAAAAGGAGGCGGATCGTTGTATATCGAAGTCCAAAATAAAGATTGGAGAAAAATGAAGAAGTCGTGGTCCAAATATGAAGAATCTCTCAAAACTTCAAGTGAAGAAATTCCTATTATGAAGAGAAGACCATAATTTCAAGAACGTCTCTCAAAGATTTGAAGTATGAAGTCGCTACCAAATATCGGTCCGAGAAAGGTTGCAAATCGTGAAGCGTGTTATGCCAAGATATGAACTTTATGAGGTCCCGAGAAGCAGTTTTAAAAGATTTTGTCCTTTAGCTAACTATTGATTAAATCGTCCCACTTTATTTTCAGCTTAAATAACTATCGAAATAAGTCAAAAATGCATCCTCGTGATCATTCAAGACAAAAATAAAGTATAAGAGACACACCTAGGAATAAGAGAGTCTAAGTGAATAATTGGCCCGCATGAATTCGAGTTAGTTTGCTAACTTATAATAACAATGATCTCGTTTTTAAGCTTGGTATGGGGAACGTAAAACTTGAGGATGATAAACGTTCATGGCAGCCTAAAACCAATGTAAGTCTTTGATTTCTTTACTTGTTTTTTATCTTCTTAATTTCCTTAAATGTTTAGTATTTAATAAAGGCCAAGGTGGGTTATTTATGATGGAAATGTAAACCGTGCTTTAAAATTAATGCATTGCATGAGGGCAGTGCAATGGTCAAGTGTAGGGGATTTAATAAGTGTGAAAACACTTATCCTTTTACGACTTATTTCCAATAATAACCAGACCAAAACGTGTATTTTATGTCGTAAAAGTCGGAATTATGCGTGGTTTGTGTTTTTATTGTGTTTTAGGACCAAAAGATGAAAAAGGAAGAAAACACGGGCTTTCACGGGCTTTTATCAAAGAAAACAAGAAAAGACGAAGTCAACAGATTATGAGTGCTTAAAGAACGGATGTCCCAGACTTATTCTGAAGATTATTGAAGAAAAAGTCTAAAGACGAAAGTTTAATGAAGTCGAAGAACTCAAGTCTAAATTAAAGAAAATTATTAAGACAAGTTCAAATCCCGAGACAACATCGAGAAAAGACAAAGAATTAAATCTAGTCGAGAAGAAAAGAAAGAAGGAAGCACACCATACATGCACTTCCCACTTAGCCTATAAATACCCTCCTAATCACATTAGGAGGGTGGTTAGCTAGTTTTTAGTTTTTTTATCTTTTCTTTCTTGTTTTTAGAGAGAGAAAGTTCCAAACTTTCTCTCAGTAAGTTTTTCATCTTTTCTTTCTTTTAATCTTTCATGTTTAAGCTTTCATTAATCTTTGTATTGGAGTTTCTTTAATCAAAAGTTAAGTTTAAGTTTGTGTTCTTTAATCTCTTTCCACATTTCTTGGTTTCATTTTAATTTTGATCCGAATATCTTACTTCATACGTTTGATTTGATGATTTCGTGATTAAAAGGATAATCTTTTCATTCCTACATAAGCTTTCATACGGGTTAGGCTATAAGCTCTTTTAGCTTATTGGCTTATTTCATGTTTTAGCTTATTGGTTTCGGATTTCTTAATAGACTTAATCTTTTTAAAAGTTTCTTTTATAAAGTTTATCATTTTTCTTGTTTTAAAAGTTGTCGAATTTTAGCTTATTAAGTTGTTTGAGATTTGGTCGAGAGAGCTTATTGATTGTGCTTATTGAATCTTGGCTTATTTTCAATTTCGGATTACTTTTGTATTCCATCGCAACATTAGGGATTCTACACATTCCGACGGCTGCTTGTTTTAATCGCAATAACCCATTGTGGTTCTACTTTGCGATCACTTGGTAACTTCCCCCTTATTCCGATCTGGATTGCGATCGCTCATTGCGATCGCACATTCCGATGGGACTTAAGGTCTTGTTAAGTCAAAACTCTGCCCAATTTTTATAGCTTGTATTCCGACAGAACACATTGCGACAAAGGTGTTTAATATATTGCGATATAGGACATTCCGACTGACATTACATTGCGATAGAATTGATATTGTTGCATTCCGATGGGTATTCAGATGAACATTCCGACAGCTTTACATTTGATTATTCTGATGGCTTTCATTTTGATACATTCCGATAGAACATGTTTTTTTGGTTTTATGTTTTATGTGTTTATCTAAATAACTTTTAGTTTAATTTTCAAAAGCTTTAATCATTACTCAATGACAATTATTTGCTTTTAGTTTAAAAATAGATAATCAAATCAAACCATTTCCTTTATCCACCAAGAACAATTGAGTCACACTTAAATCCCTTTCTCAATTCGAAAAGATCGAACGATAATATTTTATACTTAGCCAAAAGCTTCGTATTAGTACCCCTGGAGTAGTGATATGTTTTAGCCGTGGTGAGAAAGAATACAAACAAAGGAATTGTCCAAGGAAAGGAAATTGACAAGATAGGAATGCTGCCGCTCCAGCTTACGTTTGAATGATGCTGACAAACCCTTAAGGTCTGGATGTTGTAAATGGTATATTCTTACTTGAGATTCTTTATGTCAGTATGTTGTATGGTTTCATATCGGGTAGAAACTGTAGAAAGGTAAAGATTCAGTTGTTTTATCAACAGAGAGTGATAGGTGTGAAAACACCCATCCTTTTACCACTTATTTCTTACTAAAACAAGACCAAAACACATATTTAATATCATTTGTTTGGAATTATGCGTGGTTTTTGTGTTAATTGTGTTTTCAGAGCCAACCGGATGAATATTGAAGAAAACATGGGATTGCACGGGTTTTATGGAAGAAAAAGACTCAAGACGAAGTCTATTGTCCAAGAGATGCAAAAGATTTGAAGTCACTGGGCCTATTTGAAGATTTATCGAAGAAAAGGACCAAAGATTGAAGATTTACATATGTCGAAGAAACTCAAGTCTATTAAACGAAGAAATTAAAAGACGAGTTGAATTTAATCGTCGACAAATCCCGAATCAGAATCGAAAACGTCGACTTTTCTGAAAAGACGAGAAGACAAGAAGAAAAGGAGAAAGCCCATTCACCAACCAAAGAGAACACCTATATAAATAATTCCCTTCACACTTTTCATTCAGTTTTTGATTCCCTTTTTTCTCTCTTTTTCTGTTCGTAGGCATCACCAACACCATTAGGGTGTTTGGTGATTTTGATTCTTGTTTTTCCAATCTTGTAGTTTAATCTTTGTCTTTTGATTGTTTAAACATTAATCTATCAATTTAATCCTTCATTTCATCTTGTTCATCTTCATCTTTTTGATTCAAAGTTAAAATTCTTATTTGGTTGATTTTGATTCTTAAAAGTTATTGGGTTTTAAGTTTTTATTGATGGGATTTGATGTTTATGGTTAGTAGATGATTAGGCATTAGTTTTGTTTAAGTTTTGGTTAAACACTTGGTGGATTTTGGCTTGAAATCGTGTTCCCCTGTTCTTCTGTCGCCCGCTGTTCTTAAGTTTTTCCAGATTCCGAATGAGCACAAAAGTTCCGAATAAAGCAACTTAGTGAAAAGTTCCGAATCAGTTCATTTATAAGTTCTGAATCAATTTGTATTAAAAAGTTCCGAATCAATTAGTTCCGAATGAAGTCTTTTAAAAGTTCCGAATGAATGGTTTTTCAAAAGTTCCGAATCAGTTTAAAAGTTCCGAATGAAAGTGTTTAAAAGTTCCGAATCAATTTTGTTTAAAAGTTCCGAATAAACTTCCGAATAAACTTCCAATCCAACTTCCGAATCAATCTTTTTCAAATCTTCCGAATCAATCTTTTTCAAAAGTTCCGAATCAGTTCAAAACAAAAAGTTCCGAACGAAAGTTCCGGATCAAGGAAAACTTCCGAATCAGAGAGTTCCGAATCAAGCTTGTTCACTCGGAAGACTTCCGAATCAAGGAGTTCATCCGGAAGAGTTCCGGATCAAGAAAGTTCCGAACCAGAGGGTTCATTCGGAAGAGTTCCGAACCAAAATTCCGGATCAAGGGTAAAGTAGAAACTTCCGAATCAATTTTCTTTTGAGTATTTCGAATCAGAGTTAAGTGATATTTACTGTTTCTTTTATAATACTTAAATTTTAATTCAAGTTTTATTTTTTATTAATTGCTATTAAGTTAATTGCTTTTAATTTAAGTTTACATCTTAGTGCATCTAAACCTTTAGTAGATTAGAGAACCAATCCCCTTTCTAGTAACTAAGAACAACTATTCCACTTTGAGCTGTAATCAATTCGAGAGGATACCGAGAACTAATTCCGAACCCCATACAAAAAAGACTTGTATCAGAGAGTCAATAAGATTAACAATTAACTATGCTGTGGAGTTAACCGATGGAAAGGTTGCTAGTGTTAGTTTTACACTGAGAGTGGGTTCCTTGAATTTAGGAAAGTAGGTGTTTAGTATCGACTTGATGCTCAAGGAGTTGGAATCCTTGGATATGGATTATTGGTATGAATTGGTTAGTGGTGCGAAGTGCTGATGCTTGAGATTGGACTAATCTTCATTATAAATTGATAGCTGCTGGTTTAGATTTTGCTACAAAAGCTGAGTGTTGACTATGAGAGGTGATGAGTGAATTTTCCGTTTGAGAAGTATCTTGTCTGGAAACAAGGAAGTATGTGAAAGAGGGATATGATGTATTCCTAGCTCAGGTAATTAGTGTTAGGGTAGTTGATACAACGCTTTTACCTAGGAAGAAAGTATCGTTGTTCCTGTCTAATCGAATTGATCTTGGTTAACTATGCGACTCAGTCGTTCTTTGGTGAAACAAATAGTTGTGTCGTTGTAGTAATTAAAAAGTGCAAAGACTTAAAAGTAAATGGCGGGTATTTAAAAGCGTGACTAAAATTAAAAGGCACTAAAATAAAATAACGCAAACTTAAAACTAACTAAGGAAAACTTAAAACGCAACTAAAACTTAAAACTAAGGCAAGGCTAAAATCTATCTAAGGCAAATAAACTTAAAGTGCAATTAAGTAAAAGGCGGGAAAAATAAAACTTGAAAATTAAAAACAGAAAATTAAAGACAAAAATTTAAAGAACCTGAAAAATAGCTCATCCGGAATAATACCCTCATGCGGAATAAACATTCATCCGGAATGTCACCTTCGTTCGGAATGTTCTTCTTTACTCGGAATATCAACCAAAGCCCTTGATCCGTAATAAATTGCTTACTCGGAATATGTCACCTATCCGGAATAAACTTCTTTATTCGGAATGTTGGTCTTGATCCGAAATGTTGCTGATCCGGAATAATATTCCGAATAAAACTCCTTGATCCAGAAAATGTCACTTATTCCGGATGGAAGCCCTTGATTCAGAATAATGCCTTGATTCGGAATATCTTGATTCGGAATGTTCAGTTGATCCGGAATGTTCTGTCTATCCGGAATGTTCTGTCTATCCGGAATAATTTCCTTGATCCGGAATATTGGATATTCCGGATGAACCACCTTGGCTAAAACCTTGATCCGGAATGTTGAAGATTCCGAATAGAGCACTTTGATCCAGAATAATTAATTATTCCGGATGAACGACTTTAATACGGAATATCACAACTCAATTCCCACACTTGGCTTGATCTGGAATGTTTTCCCGTGAAAGATACAGTAACAGAAACAACGAAGAACACGGAGGAACAATATAACACGAATCAAAACAAAACTAAACAAAATCAACCACAAGATTAAATCAAACTAATAACAAAACATATACTAATGATAATCAAACAATCCAAAACAATCAAACTAACAAAACTAACTACAATAATCAAAACCCACTTTGATCAAATCAATAAAAATAAGAACATGAACATGAACAAATAAACATAAAGATTAAAGAAAGGTGGAATGAGAGATAAACAATAAAAATAAAGATTGACAAGAATTAAAAGAACACTTACTTGAAGTTAAAGGAATTTAAGGTGCAAGACAAGGTATTTAAATTTGACAAGTAATTAAATGGACATGAATTTAAAGGTGCAAGGCAAATAAGATGGAAGAAATAGTTTGTCATGCTATCCAACAAAATGAAAATGATTATCCTAATGACTATTTATAGGGGAGGATTAAGGAGTGCTTAGGAAGCTTCCTTCCCTCCTTCATTTTTCCTTAGTTGCACTCTTAAGTCCTTAAGCCTTTTAATCTTCTTAATCTTGGGCTTTAATGACTTTGTCTCGGGATTTCTTCAAACTCGTCTTGTAATTCTTCAATAAATTAGACTTGAGTTTTTCGGCTTTTGATAAACTTCCGTCTTTTGACTTTTTCTTCGATAAATCTTCAGAATTGGTCTTGGACTTCCGTTCTTTTTGCACTCTTGACTTCTTGACTTCGTCTTTCATCTTTTTCTTCAATAAAAGCCCGAGAATGCCCGTGTTTTCTCCACTTTTCACCTTTTCGTCCTAAATCACAACAAAAACACAAACCACGCATAATTCCGACATAAATGACATAAAATACACGTTTTGGCCCGGTTATTATTGTAATTAAGTGCTAAAAAGGATGGGTGTTTACACACCTATCAAATCCCCTACACTTGACCATTGCAATGTCCTCATGCAATGCATTAGTTACAAAGCAAGATTACATTTCCCATCATAATCAATCCACGTTGGCCTTTATTAAAGAGATAGAAAATTAAAAACATTCAAAGTAAAGAAATCAAAAGCATACCTTGGGTTTTGAAAATGTCATGAATGATCATCATCCTCAAGTTTTCACTTTCTCCAAACCAAGCTTAAAAACGAGATCATTGTTAATATAAGTTAGCAAACTAACACGAACTCATGTGGGCCAATTATTCACTTAGACTCCCTTATTCCTAGGTGTATCTCTTATATTTTATTGTTGTCTTGAATGATCACGAGGATGCATTGTTGACTTATTTCGATAGTTTATTAGGCTGAAAATAAAGTGGGACGATTTAATCAATAGTTAGCTAAAGGACAAAATCTTTTAAAACTGCTTCTCGGGACCTCATAAAGTTCATATCTTGGCATAACTCGCTTCGCGATTTGAGACCTTTCTCGGACCGATATTTGGCAGCGACTTCATACTTCAAAACTTGAGAGACGTTATGAAATAATGGCCTTCTCTTCATAATAGGATTTTCTTCACTTGAAGTTTTGAGAGATTCTTCATAAATGGACCACGACTTCTTCATTTTTCTCCAACCTTTATTTTGGACTTTGATATACAACGATCCGCCTCCTTTTTGGACTTGGATTTATTTATCCTCATACCTTGTTTGGGCCTTTTTGGATAGACTTCTCCATGACTTTTGGGGAGTTTTTGCTTTTCGTCGTGTGTCTCGATCCTTCATATTGATCTTTGATAAATGATTCTTCACATCACTTGGGATCTTTAGCAACAAAATGTAGCCCTCATGCCTTGTTAGGGCCTTTTCGGACTCGCCAATCTTCGCATCCCGCTTCAATACGTTATGCCTTAGCTATGAACTCTAATCCATACCGAGCAACTTTTAAACGGTCTTGGGCTAGAAGCTAAGTAACTTTTCAAATCGTACAACCTTATTTATTGAAGATAAATTTATCAGCAGGCGATGGGAGAATAGGCTTATAATTAACTCACATAAATTCACAAAAGAATACCAAACTTATAATTGACTCTATCATCTCTCATTCTCCACAGTTTAAAATCTCAAGGAATGAGACTCGTGGATGCTTAGCCTATTAAATCAAAGTTTTAGGTTTTCGAGTCGTCTATAGGATCTTGCAAACTCTTAGACTTTTTCAGGTTTAGAAATCGCATTTTAAATTCCCTTGATAAACGACTCTCTATGATCAATTATAGGAACTTGCGAAAAGTTCTTGTTCTTAACCCGTGAGAGTTAAGACTTTCGCGTTTTATAGCTCCCTAAATAAAAGCCTAGCAAAACTTGACTTAAACACGTTAAGGATACTAGCTAGAGTAACTTAGATAAGTAAACTCGGGTTGAGTCAAAAGATTCACAACGTTTGAAAATTAAAACCACTTTATTAAAATTTATTTTAGCAAAGAAAGAAAATAACTAAAATAAAGGAAAAACTAATAGGCCAAAATAGATCAAAAAATTTTGAAAAATATCGAAAAATTGATTTTCCGGTTAAAATGAGGACAAATACAAGGAAAAGAGCCACTTAACTTCGATAGAAGTCCCCCTACACTTAACATAAACATTGTCCTCAATGTTTAAGCATGTGGGAGTAAACTCCCCTACACTTAGGACATTGTGCACGTTGTTTAAATCTTGCTAAGGAAGAGACAACTAAAGAGATTCCTATTTTAATATTGGAAAATATAAAATAGTGAATCGAAAAGAGTTTAGGATAGAACCGGGAAGAAGGGAACACAGAATCACGGGTCGTCAAGAATCATCAAGAGTGGATCATTGAGCACTCGAATCCCTGATTAAGAGAGGAGAGGAAATAGCAAACACCAACGGGTCTCCCCTACACTTAGGATAAAGAAAGCTAAAAGATAGATGCATGGGTTGCCTCCCAAGAAGCGCTTGATTTTTGTTAACCGAGTCGTGAGCCTGACTCGACCTTGATTACCATATGAAGAAGCATGAAACATATCCACCGGGATCAAAGACATAGTTTTCGTCCATCAAATAGCACAAGCTTAAGGCGAACAAGGCAAGCCAAAGAAGAGTAGGCAAGGTTCCCTTAAGCAAAGACGAAGCACGGTGGAAGCAAGGGTGAAGTGGTGCAAGCATGTCTTCAATAATTCCAAAGATTTTTCCTTTTATTTCATCAGGTGGATACTGAGATGGCTGAAGAATATCAATACCGGGGTCGAACACCTTTTCCTTTAAAGGAAAATAGCACTCAGGCTCAGCAGAATGTGAAGAAGATCCGCGAAGAAGATGCACAACCTCGTCCTCAGAAGGTGGACAAAGAGGTGTTAAATCATACGTGTTGCGGATGATGGTGTCGACTGGTTGCTTCTCCTTTGAAAGAATTTTCTTCAAATCCAAAGTAGGATCAAGACGATAATCTTTAAAGTCCAAAGGAGGTGCATCACTCTCATGAGGGAAGTAAGTATTGAGAAAAGTAGAAAAGTCTTCCTCAAATGAGTAATCGTCCAAAGTAGGATCGAGTGATGGCGGAGGATCTTCATCATGTGAAGAATCGCTCGAAAGAGTATCGGCCTCATCAAAATCATCATATGTGGGCATGTCGAGATACTCGGAGGTACAATCCTCAAAATCATCTGAATCTGAGCTAGAATCATCATCATAAGCATCAAAGATCGGTGGAGAATCATAAATGGGTGAAGGTTCCAAATTGGAGAGAGAATCATCCACATCATCTTCAAAAAGTGGATTATCAATGCAAGACTCGAATAGAGGATTGTTGTAGATGACAAAATCATCGAGCACATTAATCATATTCGTAGATTCTCGTCCAAAGGATTTTCTTGTAAGCTTCCCCATTTTAAAAACTTGGGCATCATCCCCGACTCTTAAGATTAACTCACCTTCGACAACATCAACTAGAGCTCGTCCGGTTCTCAAGAATGGCCGACCAAGTATTAAAGGAATACGAGGGTCCATTTCATAATCAACAACGACAAAGTCGACCGGGAAAGTAAATGTGCCAACTTTAATGAACACGTCTTCGGCAATACCAACAGGGTAAGCGAGAGTGCGATTTGCTAGTTCAAGAGTCATCCTTGTGGGAGTAAGGTCGGGTAATGATAGTGTTTTCCAAACACTCAAAGGCATAAGATTAATACAGGCCCCGAGATCAGCTAGGGCAGTGAATTCTTCAGTTTTGTTAAAGAGGCAAGGCAACACAAAACGACCGAGATCTCCAAGATTTTCTAGAAGTTCTTTAAGAATAACTGCAGAACAGTTTTCATTTAAGCGTGTGTTGGCGAGCTCAATCAACTTCTCCTTCTTGTTAAGCAATTCCTTGAATGCTTTGACAAATTTCGGCATGTGGACAAGTGCTTCAACAAGGCTAATGTTGATGTTCATTTGAGAGAGCATCTTCACATAGCTCGACACTTGAGAGTCATCCTTGTTTAGCATGGTGGTCTTGCCTAGCCGTGAAGGATAAGGGATATTGGGTTTGGGTGGTGAAGGTGAAGGCGTAGCAGGTAAAGGTTGAGATGTTGAAGGGTTCTTCTTGGTGACATCGTCATGACGAGGCGGAGACGGTAATGGTGTACTAATACTAGGTGTAGGAGGAGTAGGGATAAATGGTGGTGGAGGAGGTGTAGATGATGGGGGTGGGATAGGTGGTCCTACTATGGTAACTCCACTACGGGTAGTAATAGCACTCACATTCGCTCACTGATTGGTGACGGTGTTTGAAGGTAGAGAACTCGAAGAAGAGGGTTGAGCGGCGGGCAAGAAACTAGCAAGCATATTCTTCAAATCATTCGTTTGATTGCTGAAGGAAGATTGGATATTATCTCGAAGCTCGGATCTAATGTCATTTCCTTGCTTGGTAATATCTCCTTTAAGAATGATAATTTGGCTCTGTAGATTCTTGATTTGCTCACCTTGGGTTCTCATTATAGCTTCAATATCCGGGTTAATGGGTGGGGTTTGTTGAGCGGGTGGGTGATAAGGATTAGAAGCTTTTGGTGGGATTTGGTTGCTTCTATTGTAATTGTTGGCGGGGTTTTGGTTTTGAGGAGAAAAACCGGGTGAACGGTAGTTGTTTGACCGGTAACTCAACAAATTTTGATCCCCTTGAGGTCGGTTTTGGTAATTTTCCGGTGAATAATTACCATAAGCTGCATACACGTTTTCCGGATTTCCTTGAGTAGAAGGACAATCAGTGTATGAGTGTCGACCGCCGCATGTCTCACAAGAAGGTGCAACCGCTTTCACTTGTTGTTGTTGGTTTGAAGCGAGAAGCAAGATACTTTTGTTCATTTCAGTCATCATGCGGGTGAATTCGGTCATGTCGGGGCTTGCTGAGGTAGAAGAAACATTGACTCTCGGGTTATTCCTTGAAGAAGCGGAGGAATCCCAGTTTTTGTGGTGAGTAGTCATTATCTCAATAAGCTCTCTACACTCCTCGGGTCTCCTTTTCATGAATTTGCCACTGGCGGCTGCATTAATCGTATCACGATCTCGAAAAGTCAATCCGTTGTAGAAAGTATCAATCAATGTGACTGGAAGCATGTTGTGGTTTGGACAACGATCGATCAAGACATTATATCTTTCCCAAGAATCAAAGAGAGATTCATCAGGGTCTTGCATGAAACCGCTGATTTGATTGCGAAGGCTCGTGACCATGGATGGTGGAAAGTAGCGCGACAAAAAGCGTTGAGTCATGTCATCCCAAGTATGAATGGAATTCTTCGGGAGACGATCAAACCATTTCTCGGCATGATGTGATAAAGTATGTGGAAAGAGTTGAAGGCGAAGAACATCCATTGTGGCACCGGGCAACTTCATGCTTTGAGTGATTGTAATGAACTTGTCGAGGTGTTTGTTGGCATCATCATCAGGCATTCCGGCGAATGGATTAGTTTGCACTTGCTGAATCATGTGGTGCTTCAACGAAAACTACGGAGCCGTGATTTGCATCGGCGCAATCGGTCCTCCTCGTCCAAACATGGTAGTTGACAAAGCTCCTCCATTGTCCGAAGATAGGGTTGTGGATAAACATTGTTGTTATTATTGAGGTGTGGTGGATTATTGTTGTTGACACCTGCCATACTTAAATTTTCTTGAGTCTCGGGCTCTTGATAATTAGAAGATCTAGTACGCATACACCTACAAAGGCAAAAGAAAACAATACCAAACACAAAGACAATATATATACACAATAAAAATAAAATCTTTTTGGATTTTTGAAATTTTTAATTTTTATGTATTTTTAACAATTTTTTAATTTTTATGGTTTCTTGAAAATTTTTGTGCAAAAAAATAAAGCTCACAAGTGAACGGATCCCAAAAAGCAACGCGTCTTTCACAGAAAACCGTTAATCTTTACGAAAAGAGCCGGCAGCGGCGCCATTTGATACAAGGCTTTTACCTAGTAAGAAAGTATCGTTGTTCCTGTCTAATCGAATTGATCTTGGTTAACTATGCGACTCAGTCGTTCTTTGGTGAAACAAATAGTTGTGTCGTTGTGGTAATTAAAAAGTGCAAAGACTTAAAAGTAAAGGGCAGGTATTTAAAAGCGTGACTAAAATTAAAAGGCACTAAAATAAAATAACGCAAACATAAAACTAACTAAGGCAAACTTAAAACGCAACTAAAACTTAAAACTAAGGCAAGGCTAAAATCTATCTAAGGCAAATAAACTTAAAGTGCAATTAAGTAAAAAGGCGGGAAAAATAAAGCTTGAAAATTAAAAACAGAAAATTAAAGACAGAAATTAAAAGAACCTGAAAAATAGCTCATCCAGAATAATACCCTCATGCGGAATAAACATTCATCCGGAATGTCACCTTCATTCGGAATGTTCTTCTTTACTTGGAATATCAACCAAAGCCCTTGATCTGGAATAAATTGCTTACTCGGAATATGTCACCTATCCGGAATAAACTTCTTTATTCGGAATGTTGGTCTTGATCCAGAATGTTGCTGATCCGGAATAATATTCCGAATAGAACTCCTTGATCCGGAATATGTCACTTATTCCAGATGGAAGCCCTTGATTCGGAATAATGCCTTGATCCAGAATATCTTGATTCGGAATGTTCAGTTGATCCAGAATGTTCTGTCTATCCGGAATAATTTCCTTGATCCGGAATATTGGATATTCCGGATGAACCACCTTGGCTAAAACCTTGATCCAGAATGTTGAAGATTCCGAATAGAGCACTTTGATCCGGAATAATTAATTATTCCGGATGAACGACTTTAATACGGAATATCACAACTCAATTCCCTCACTTGGCTTGATCCGGAATGTTTTCCTGGGAAAGATACAGTAACAGAAACAACGAAGAACACGGAGGAACAATATAACATGAATCAAAACTAAACTAAACAAAATCAACCACAAGATTGAATCAAACTAATAACAAAACATATACTAATGATAATCAAACAATCCAAAACAATCAAACTAACAAAACTAACTACAATAATCAAAACCCACTTTGATTAAATCAATAAAAATAAGAACATGAACATGAACAAATAAACATAAAGATTAAAGAAAGGTAGAATGAGAGATAAACAATAAAAATAAAGATTGACAAGAATTAAAAGAACACTTACTTGAAATTAAAGGAATTTAAGGTGCAAGACAAGGTATTTAAATTTGACAAGTAATTAAATGGACATGAATTTAAAGGTGCAAGGTAAATAAAATGGAAGAAATAGTTTGTCAAGCTATCCAATAAAATGAAAATGATTATCCTAATGACTATTTATAGGGGAGGATTAAGGAGTGCTTAGGAAGCTTCCTCCCCTCCTTCATTTTTCCTTAATTTCACTCTTAAGTCCTTAAGCCTTTGAATCTTCTTAATCTTGGGCTTTAATGACTTTGTCTCAGGATTTCTTCAAACTCGTCTTGTAATTCTTCAATAAATTAGACTTGAGTTTTTCGGCTTTTGATAAACTTCCGTCTTTTGACTTTTTCTTCGATAAATCTTCACAATTGGTCTTGGACTTCCGTTCTTTTTGCACTCTTGACTTCTTGACTTAGTCTTTCATCTTTTTCTTCAATAAAAGCCCGTGAATGCCCGTGTTTTCTCCACTTTTCACCTTTTCATCCTAATTCATAACAAAAACACAAGCCACGCATAATTCCGACATAAATGACATAAAATACACGTTTTGGCCCGGTTATTATTGTAATTAAGTGGTAAAAAGGATGGGTGTTTACACACCTGTCAGAAGTTGAGGAGAAGTTTGGAGATCTGCTAACGACTCAAGGGTATTCTGAAGTTTTCCTGAAGTTTTGCAGAATTGCTGCCGCCTCATGAAGTGGAGTTCGTTTTGATTGAGTGTTGTAAACAATAGGTGTAGTGCTTCTGCGTTTCGTTGTGTAGTGCTGCTGCGTTTTGTTGAGTAGTATTTGTATCCCTTATCATTTGGCACCGTCAGAGTGGAATGAGTTATTCGGTCAACTGCGAGAAGTGATGGATAAGAGATGTATTATATTAAGTTTCGTTGCAACGACAATCACATGTATTGTTTGTCAAGAAAAATGGATTGTTTCGGATGTGTATTGATTATCGAGAGCTTAACAATTGACAGCCAAGAATCGGTTTCCATTACCGAGGATTGATGATTCGCTGATCCTTGCAACTTGTATGGATCCAGTGTGTACCAAAGATCACTTTGAGTCCTGGTTATCCTTAACTGAGAATTAGGAAGGAAGATATTGCTATAGTTGTTCTTTGTACTTGATGTGGGTACTTTAAGTTTCAAGTGGTGTTTTTGGAATTGACGAATGCGTATGCCGTATTCATGGACTGGGTGAATCTTGTGTGTAAGATGTCGTAGGATGAGTTAGTCATTATATCTATTGAAGATATTCTATTTTAATCCAAGAGGAAAGGAGGAACATAAGTGGCATATGAGGATAATTTTTGGGATGGTTGGAAGAAGAGAAACTGTATGTAAAGTTTCAGATGTGTGAATGTTGGTTGACATATTTGCGTTTTCTAAGGCAGTTGTTTGACAACAAAGGTATTTGTGAAGATCTTGCCAAGATTGAAACAATTAACGATTGGTCGGTACCAACGACGCCGATGGAAATCTGTTAATTCGTTGGTTTAAGCTGGGAATAATCGGAGGTTTATCGAAAGGTTTTCACTGATTGTTAAACCATTGATTAAGCTGACTAAGAACAATTAGGTGTGTGAGACCCACTTATACATCTAAATTGTAAGTTTCGAGATCTGATCCTTATCAGATGAGGAAGTTGTATTCAGAACACTGAAGGGTAAGTTGTGTTCTGCATCGATGTTGTCATTATTGAAAGGACCTAAAGGATTTATAGTCTGTTATGATGCGTCTCATAAGGGTTATGTAGTTGTGGTGTTTGCTTTGAGATTGTAGGAATATTACTTGTATGGAATCAAGTGTGTAGTGATAAAGGATCATAGAAGTTGCTCCATAATTAATTTCTTGGGATAAAGGAAATGAATAGAGGATTACCAGTTATATATTTCAAGTACTTGAGTATGTTGATGGATACGACTGTGAGTGATTATGACTACGGGATTCGCTACCATCCAGGAAAGGCGAATGTGGTAGCTAATGCACTTATCAGGGATAAAAAGGGAAAAACTTTTAAGATTTGAGTTTTGGTAATGACAAGAAGTGTGGGCTTGATAGCAAGGATATTGAAAATTTTAAGTTAGTGGTCTGATTTGAGAAGGAGGTCAAGATAAGTGATTTCAACATTCTATCAAACTTATGGAAAGGATTTTGTTTTGAAGTCAAGTGAGACATGGTATATTGAGCACTCCTAACATATCTAAGTTGAGAGAGTAAGACTTAGTGATGAAGGAATCTCACAAGTCAAGTAATCGATACGATTTGGTTTGAATAAAGACGAAAGTTGAGTTGGGTACTGTGTGTTACACAGAGACTGATGGATAGAGTGAAAGGACGATTCGAACATTGAACGATATGCTTGTGCGCATGCAATTGACATAGAAATTGTTGGAAATTTTACATGACGATGATTGTCATGCTAGTAATGAGGCTGTACTATTGATGGTACATAAAGAACTTCAATTTGTGAAGGTTAAAGATAGTGAGTTATGGATGTCAGATTAGGCTTTTGGTGCATTGCAGAAATGTAGGTGGAATTAAATGAATAAACTAGAAGTGATATTAGCAATATTGATAAGATTGTGTGGGTTAAAGGTCGTTTATTAGTACCAAGGAATTGTCAGAAGGGTTATGTTGACAATCGAAGGAAATCGATGGAGTTTGAAATTGGGAACGTGGATATGCGTAAGGTGTTGTCATGACGGGTCAAATTTGTTTTGAGAACAACAAAGAAAGAATTCAACTTGAAGATAAGTTGCTTTTCAAAGAAAGAACTGTGAAGAGTTCTTATGAGGTCGAAACATAGTAAGGATTATATTGTGAAGATACAAGAATTCTAGGAATGGACTTGAATTCGTAAAGGAAGCATGAGGATTTCTTTAAGGAAAAAGAGTTCTCATTTGTTCCGGAGGTATGGAATGTGAGTATAAGAAGGGCCGAGCGCTGGGACGTCGCTCTCTTTTAGGAGGGTAGGATGTGACAACCCAAATCCGAGGTCATTTATTTAATATTATATAATATTTTTTTTACGAATAATTTTGAAATTTTTAATGAGTTGAATGAAATTACGATTGATGGTTTTATTTAAAACCGACGTTGGAGGTTTTATTTTTATCTTTTTACTAATAGCGAGGATTATTAGTGACCACGATATCGACGGATGCCCGAGATTTTATGTTTTATCATTTGTTGTCTCGATGTTTATATTTTTGACATTTTTATTTTAAGTTCGTATTAAGTCGAACCGGGATCATATTATCATCATATTTTGAGTGCGTTTTAACTTTTGAAAAGTATTTTTACGAAACCCGAGCCTCGTAAATATTTTCAAAATTGACAATTTATATTTTATACCCTTACAACTATTTAATTGCATTTTGGACCAAAACTATCACAAATTGGCAAAACAAGCCCCTCCACCCCACTATAAAAGGAAATTCCACTAGCTAAAACACATAGTAAATGTGTGTACATGCAAAATCTCTCTCCCCTCCCTTGTTCTCTCTCTTGTTTGCCATCCACCACCCCACACCAAAACCTATTTGATTTTCAAAAATTACTTTGAATCAAAGAAATCTAAAACAAGTCCCATCTTGCAAATTCCATGGTGATTCTAATGGTATAATTTTTAGCAACATGCAAGAACTTTCAAATTTTTGATGATGATCCAAGGTGGTTTGATCTAATTTCTTATTATATACTTGTTGTTAGTGATGATATATATATATATTTTAATGGTTGCATGTATGGATTTTTGAGTGGGTAATTTTTGTATGATCGTTTATATGTGTTATGGGTTGGTTATGTTGTTAGTAATGATATTAGGGTGATATTAGGCATATGAGAATGATTAAATTGTGGTGAAAAATTAATTTTGATGGATTTTTAAAAGTATATTTTTAAACAGATTATTAAATTTAATTTTATGAAAATATGAGTTTGAGTTTGAGATGAACTAATTAGATATTGTTGTAGAGGATGTTTTTACCTTCGTTTTGGTATAAGATAGAGCTTCTAGCTCCAAACGAGCGAAAAGTTACGTTAGTTTGATTATTCGTGTACCAGGAGACGAGTATCGTCACAATATATAATTGTTGTCGATATTTGATCGATTCTCGGGGACTATAAAATGGATTTTAAATGAGTCATAGACTGATTTTTAAGGATAAGTATGATGGTGTTGAGTTATTTTCAAAGTTGAGTGTCGGTTTTGTAGCCGGAGAAAAATAAATGGTTTAAAAGACTATAAGAGTTGTTGACGTAAAACTGTCCGGTTTTTGTAGTTCAAAGATGTGTCGGGCAGGGAACTTTAAAAGTAAAATATTTTGATGGGCTTTTGACAGGTCTTTCTATATATAGTAAGTGAGGTCTCTGATTAGTATCATAAATATTTGATGTGTTTAAGTGGGGTAAACGAGCCCGTACATTTGGTGTGTACCGGCAGATTTTTATCGAAAGAATTAACTAATAGTAAACATATAGAAGAAACTAATAGGTCACTTGTATTGTTTTCATTTTTGGGTTGAGTGTGATTTTATGATTTTGAGTTTGATGTTAGTAAGTATGGATTTTATTCGAGTTTATTATTGATGAACGCGCCTTATTTGATAGGTTGCGATTTTTGTGTTTATCGGGCATCAACTATCGTCGAAGATCGTCTTACTACTGCTATTACTCCAGGTGAGTCTATAGCCTCGCTTTTGTAATTGTTTTGAATGATTTTAAAACCCGCGAGGGGGATACATGCTATTTGAAAGTAAAATGAACACAAGTCATGATTTATTGTTTGGACCCGAATGTTTCCTTTGTTGCCTTTGTTGTTTTGAATTGTATAAGTACCTACATTGCAAAAGTCCCTAAATTCATGAGCCGTTAACTATCTTCTGACTTGATGTTGTGAGTTGGGAATAGCCGCTTATTCTAATAATAGTACTATTGGGCTGACGACCCTATCTGATACCAGGGCTTTACGCTGAGTAACCCGCTGGGAAGGATAATTTTACGAGAATGAGAATTGGTATTCTTGCAATGGATACCCTAGTAGGGGCACTGGAATTTCATCTAGTCATGCCGGCTTTAGGCGTGGGTGACTAAGTTAAGGGGTCGGTGTCATGAGCTTAATACAATTCTATAGCTATTTCTATATGCCATATTACCAGAATAATAGATTGTATACGTAGCAATTCTATTAAATGATCTTGATTGATTTTTTCTCTTGTGTTCAATTGTTGATTTGGAAAACCTATAGACTCGCTCAACCGTTGTGTTGATGATTTTAAGCATGTATTTCATGTATTGAAGATGATGAATTGCGGAGCTTGCTGGAGAAGGATTGCGGGATTGCTTTTGTGGTGATTGGTCTAAAACAGATTTCTTTCCCTTTTGTTATAAAAATAATAATGGATAGTCAAGTACTTTGGTAAATTGTTGTTGATTTGATAAAGTCTTTGGGGGACCTAAATGTGACTCTGATATTTCTGAAATTGTTTTACTTGGGATCGAAAGTTTTAGACAATGGTTAAATTATGTCGTTCTATACTTTAAATTTATCATTTTAAGTTTGTTCAAAATGTCTTTTGTAACAATGTTTTGTATTTAGCACCCAAATGTGTATTTCCGTTGCACAATGTAATTTGGGGGTGTTAAATGTTTCTATATTCCATTTGGATTAAACTAAATTCTTATGAGGTAATAACATGATTTTGATCACTAAAACATGAGTACTATTTCATATATAACCATTTTAATGAAAATGATGATAGAAGAAATTGATATATGAATACAATTCTAAGAGAGAAATTGAGCCCCTAGGAGCTATGTTTGCCCTTGATATGTTATGTTACCCTTATAATCTCGGGACGAGATTTATTTAAGGGGGAGGGACTATGACAACCCTTAAATTTCACATCTATGATGTATGCTATGATTTAATTAAAGTGGCCCCAGAGAATCTCTTGACTAGTAAATCAAGGAACTCATCCCATCAGTGCCCTCTTGTTAGTGCTAGTCAGCTCTCCATTAGAAATTTTTGCTTTTATGCCTTACTTGGTAAGATGAATTGTTTCTCACAACCTGAACTGCCACTTCAACATATTCCTATATGTTGGAAATACAATGTATATATATCAAGTCTAAAGATCTAAAAGTAATTTAATAAGTACATTATGATAAGAAAATCTCAAATATAACTATGATGCCCTAATTTCCCTTAGAAATCCTAGAATCCATTTAAATAAGTTGTAAACTCAAGAATGGTAAACTATGAATGGAAAATATATATAAATAAGTTATTATGAATTATAAACAAGTTGTAAACTATACTCTGAAGACATAATAATAACTAAGAATGGTAAGAACAAACTATACAAATCTAAGTACAAATAAATGTACATAATAGTCTAGATCACCACCTAGAAACCCTTGGTAAACAATATTTCAAGCAATATAACTAGATAATATCGATGCACAAGTATCAAATACAATGTACTAAGTATAATCTACTATATAAAGGAAAGATAATTAATCATAAAATACTAATATTCATAATCCAAGGCTAATTACAAGTTAAGACCTAGTAACCAAGATTACCATATAAAATCCATTTCACATTGAACTAGAGTCTAATCTTTTGCAACTAGTTATAAAACTCAACTATGTATCATATTAAGATTATAAATTTACTTCAAGTTAAGTTACAAGTTGGTAAAGCATAAGGTACAAGTTATCAAAGCATAGGATCTTAAGCTCCTATAACTATCCTTAGAATATGATCAACCTATACCAACCCTTAAACTAAGAATGTAGAATCCATAGAAGTCATAAACATACTATATAAGCCCTATAATAAGTATTTATAAATATACAAACACTAATTACCCAAGACAGAAAGTTATTAGGATTAATGACCTGAAAACCCTTATATTAAGAAATCTACATGAAATCACTACCTAGTCTTTTAGGACAAGTCTACAAACACCCATAGCACTTCATTAAGTTTATAAGATTATGTTAAGATAATGTACAAGTATCTTAATACACAAGGTATAAGATTTCAATGCATGACTTGTAAATTAGGTCAAAATAGGTATTTTCACTCTTTAGACATGTTTATCTAAACTAAACCATTAAACCCAGTGTGAGGACTCTTTGGACACTTAAGACAATGTCTAGGACCTAAATTAAGTTTACATCAGTAGATAATAGAAGGATAAAGCCTTTTACTAAGATTTAACCCTAGATCATTAGAAAACCCTAATCTACATAAGTATACTTCCCATTTTCACATTAAACCTTTGTTAAACTTCAAACCACAAAGACCCAAATCTCTTAAATAGAATGTCTAAACCCAAATTAAGCCCTAATAACTAATAACTTTCCTAAGTCCCTAATCACCAAAATCACAAAGCATAAGTTACAAGCCTTAGTTTTAAACCCAATTTTGTTATTTTCCCTCCAAAACTCATTTCAAACACTTTCCCTCTGATTCTGAGTTTGAAAACAAGATATTTACATGTTATATGATATTTTAGAAGTAGTTAAAAGTAGGCGCAACACCTACTAGGGTGCTACACATCACCATTCTCATACATATGTTGTTGTGACCTATTTAGAGCCACAAGTGAAGATTGGAATGAAGCTAGGAGCTATAAACTTGTATAGAGCTTCACAAACTATCCTTAGTCATTCTGCTATCTATGTTGTATGTATAGAACAAAACTTGGAGCCTATGTATTGCTACAAGTATAAATAGAGACGTATGGCATACCTTGAAGACTTACACCTCATTTTCTCTTAACCTCCTACCCATTATTCATATTCACTTCTATAAACATCCTAGGACATCCCCCAAGACTAGAAAACATGTCTATAAGGAAGCCATTGAAGCTTTGATAGCAAGTAGTGTTCATAGGAAGTCATAAGGAGCCATTTTGGAGGTACCTAGGTAATTGTTATGTTAAGTAAGCTTTGATCTTGTTATAATGATATATTAGACTTGTTATAATGCCAAAATAATGTTAGAAAGATAATATAAAAAGAACTAAGTCATTTCATGAATTTAAATTAAAGTTATAAGCTAAAGATGTCTTAAAACCCTAGTTTTGTAATTTACATGAAATAATAAGCAAAAACCCATTCCAAAATCTATAATTATGAAGAAATGTTTTTATTATGATTATAAACATGTTTTGAAAATTTTTTATACAATCCTAGATCATTTGGTCCATTTTGAGGTTGTTATATGATTTTTACAAGTATAGGGACTAAAACTATCATTTTTGAAACTATTTAATATTTTGGGCCAAAGGGGTCATTTTGTGAAAGTTAAATTTATAATAATAATTATTGGAAAGTGTAGTGATTGTAATGTTTTACTACTCTTTAGGAAAAGAGCGTAAATAGCGGAAAGTATCGAACAAATGACTTTAAGAAAAATCAAGTGTTAATGACCCAATCACTTAAAAAGAGAGAAAGTTCGTTTCCCAAGGAGGTATATGTGTGTGAATTAACTTGTAATTATTTGAGATTAATATTTGGAAGAATGGGGATGAAAGGATGAAAAGACGGTTACGTTAAAATTACACTACGACGTAAGAGACGTAAACGTAAAGTCGTAAAAATTACCCAAATTAAAAATTATACTAAAACCAAAAACAAAATCAAGAAAAGATTAAAAAGGCTAAAACAAGTCTAAAATAATATAAATAAAGTTAAAAATCCAACAAAGATATTTTAAAACCTTTTATTAATTAAATATTTAATTTTAAATGCTAATTAAAGCCCTAAAATTAAATATAACTAATTCAAATGTCAAAAATATGATTTTATTGAATAATCACTTAACTTATATTATTAGAAGACTAAAAAGTAATTTTCTAAACATTAAAAGCTATTAAAACTATTTTTAAAACTCTAAAAATGATTAAAAATGATTAAAAACTAATTAAACTTAAAATAATTATAAAAATAAATCTAAAAGCTATAAAAATATTCTAAAAATGGAAAGAGTACTAATTAATGCTAAGGAATCTAGGAAAAATGAAAAATAAAGAAAACTAAAACTTTGAAATTTTAATAATAAAATAATATTAAAATAATACTAAAAATAAAAAGTTTCAAAAATTAATTCTAAAAAATTTCTAAAATCTTAAAATATTCTAACTAAGAGAAAAACACAAATTAGAGTTCCTAAACCCTTTTTAATAATTTTATAAAAATTATTAAAGTTTATAAAAAACCTTAAAATAATATAAAATTAAAAATAAAAGTTTATAAAACCAAAACCTAATGTAAACCTCAAAATATTATTTTAAAAGCTAAAAATTATTTTTCCCTAATTAAAAACTACTTTTAACTATTTTTTAATGATTTTATAAAAAACGTATAAAGAAAAATGTAAAGAAAATAATTTAGTAATAGGAAAATTAAGAAAACTATCTAGAAAAATCTTAAATCCTATAAAGGTCCTAGGAAAAATCAAATAAGCCAAAAACACAAATCAAATAAGCTGGAAATGGGGGAAATAAGCCACGGCTTTTTATTTAAGCTAGAAATGAAAAACGTGTTAAATAGAATTTGAAATCAAACATAAACGTAAAAAAGCATCTAGATTAGCGGTAGAGCTCCTAACCCTCCAGCGAGAGGTCTGGGGTTCGAGTCCTGCTACGGGTGACTTTTTGCTAAAAATTTCTTTTTTTTATTTTTTTCTTTTTCAAATCAATATGTGACCTTAACAAACTTCTAAACTTAATCCAATTCACCTCTTATGCAAGATTAAGTCCAAATGAAGATCAAAAATGTTGCCAGTTTCAACTTAAACACCTAGCAGATTTGTGGCTTTGTGTTTGCTTGAGGATTTAGCCAAGAGGGGCTTGGCTATGGCTTATTTGGTGGTTGTTTTTGGTACAATAGGGCACCCTTGTGCTTATTGAAGCACAAGGAGTCAAGGACTAGCTAAAATAAGCACTTTGCACACCCAATTCAAAAACCAAAGCACACAAGGCACAAAGCAAGTTTCTGATGTAAAAAATGAAGGTCTGTGGACTTTTATCTAGACAGATAGCACACAAGTGACTTATAGCTTCCCAAATTTAGCACACAGACTTACCTAGCAACACACAAACAATCTCAATTCTCCAAATATCCTAACACTTAACAATTTGCAGGATTCAAGCATCAAAATTCATGAAAAATAAGCATAAAAATGGGTATGCAGATTCAAACTTCACTTTTTCCTTTTTTTACTCAACAAACTAGCTTAAAACTTGATCCAAATTTACTTACCACTAACTAACAACCTATCTTAATCTTATCTCAGTTATTCTAACACCTTTTCAAAGCATGAATCAAAACTTCTACCCTGCTTAAACCCGTTTCCAAACACCACTTTAAAAACTGAAACCAAGATTTTATCAAACCAAAGCACTTAAGAACTTGCTCAATTAGATCCTACTAGCATCTAACAAGCATATAACAACATAAAAACTCAATTCAAACCAGACTTATCAACAATTATCACAAAATCATGCAAATCACATAAGCTTTCACTTTTCTGAAATTCAAAAAGGGAAAATAGTGATTACCTCAGGACCCTACATCCAGGGCCCTAGTGGATGTAAATCCACCTCCCACAAGGCTGGAGGCCTGTGCAGATCAATAATCAACAGAATATCACCACCTGCTAAGAGAAATCAAACAAGAACACAAGAATAAAATCTAATATAATCTTTTCTGTTTTCTCTTTTTCTTTCTTAAACCTATCCAAAAACTTCCAAACCTTCTTAATACGTTTTTGTAACTCTATATCACCAACACAATGAATTCTTAACACAAAAAACAACTTTAGAACAAATTCTTCCAAAAATATTCTCAAATTTTCAGAAAACCTTAAATAATTTTGAACCTCAAAATTACCTCACCAAATTTAGAATTGGAACTCAGAATCAAGCTTTTACACAACACACAACTTTTTAAAAGAATAAAAAGGAATTACACTTGATTTTCTCAAACACCAAACTTTTATTTCATAAAAAAGGAATTACAAGTGCAAAGCTTGAAAACTGGAACAAGGAATGATGAACAGGCTCATCTCCTTTTATACTACTCTTAGGACTATTCTAGAATCATAAAATACAAACCCTAATCACTACAAAATCTCCAAAATGCCCTTGACGCGTTTTTGAGGTTAGCTGTCCAAATTTGATCTCCATCGTTTGTTTTTGCGTTGTGAGTAAGCATAAATCCTCCACTATTGATTTGGGACACGTCATATGCCTTGGAGCCTAAGGAGTGTTTTGATTGGTGGAAAGGGGAATTGGGGGTGGGGTCTACAGTGAGTGGGATGAGGGTTTTGTGCGTGGGTTTTGTTTCTGTGTGTGTCAATCATACGTGTGCACAAGCAATTGAATTTTAACCCATGTTTAAGTTGGGTAAAAACTGGAGGTGTAAAAGGTGAATAGTAACTCTCCTTGATCCGATTTTGGGGGAACAGGTTTTGTTTGGCGCAATTTGAGTTTGAAAGTTTCAAATGTGCAACTTCAGCCCTTGTGGTTTGAGATTTTTGGCAATACACGTTTTCAGCCCTAGAAACTAATATCCTTTGCAAATAACTTTCATCTCTTGACACTTTTGGCACAAAACTTTGACAAAAAGTTATCAAGGAGTATTTTTGACACTTTGGGATAATTCAAGGGCTGTTCTTGGACAATGTTGATCTTCAAAGGTCTTCAATGTGTCTTTTTCTTCATGAGGGACCATTATTGGCAATTTTGATTTGTTGAGGGACTAATCTTGCCATTTCTTCAAAGTTGAAGGACCTTTTTGCAATTTTGACAAACTTAAGGGACCAAACTTGTAATTATTAATATACAAGGGTTTTAAGTGTCATTTCTTCATTCTTGGAGGATCAATCTTGTTTGTCTTCAAATCTTCAAGGGTATTTGTTGAATATTTCATGATTAGGGCCCGGTTCATTGTACGGCTTCGTTTCTCGTGTCCGTTTTTCCTTGTATCTTGTGATCTTTTGTCTTTTTCACGATATCCATTCCTAAAATACACAAGTAAACAAACACAAGCATATATATGGTATTTTATGACATTTTTATGCATTTAAAGCCCGAAAAGAACGATGAGATCATGTATAAATGCCATCTCATCACTCCCCCATACTAAGCCATTGCCGTGCCCTCACGCAATGCTAGAATAAAGTATCTAAGCATCACCAAAGTTCAAATTTATTAACCTTTATTGAAGAGTAAAAGACTTGCAACATACTACGATGATGTGTAAAGACATAATGTATGATTTTCATCACCAAAATGTGACTTTTAGGGTCAAAGAATAGAAACAAATTAATGTCCCTTAGAGTAAACTTCGTCGTCCTTGATTGTCATACATTCCATGCTAAGTGCAAAAACAAGATCATTGTTGGTACAAGTCACAATGCTAACACTACTCATACGTCCAAATTGTGTAATACTTTTTCTTCCCGCAATCCTAGTTATTATAAAAGGAAATGGGTTACTAGCATTTTTTATCTATTTGTCACGGATCACAAGTGATACATATTGACTTATTTGAGTAGTTATTAGTCCGAAAGCAAAGTAGCACGATTTGATCAATAGTTAGCCGAAGGACAAAATCTTTTAAAACGGCTTCTCGTGTATCTCCTTAAGTTCATATCTTGGCATAACTCGTTTCACGATTTGAGACCTTTCTCGGACCGATATTTGGCATGTACTTCATACTTCAAATCTTGGGAAGACGTTCTTGAAATAATGGTCTTCTCTTCATATTTTGGAATTTCTTCACTTGACATTTTTGAGAGATTCTTCATATAGGACCACGACTTCATCATTTTTCTTCAATCTTTACTTTGGATTTTGATATACAACGATCCGCCTCCTTTTCGGACTTGGATATATTTATCCTCATACCTTGTTAGGGTCTTTTTGGATAGACTTTCTCCATTCTTTAGGGGAGTAGTTGCTTCTCGTCGTGTGTCTCGATCCTTCATATTGATTTTAGAATAATGATACTTCACATCATCTTTGGATCTTTAGCAAAAATAGAGCTCCTCATGCCTTGTTAGGGCCTTTTTGGATAATCGCCAATCTTCGCGTCCCGCTTCAATAAGTTATGCCTTGGCTATGAACTCTATTCAACCCCGAGCAACTTTTAAACGATCTTGCGCTAGAGGCTAAGTAACCTTTCAAATCGTATGACCTTACTTATTGCAATTATGATTTATTCCTAATGCATTGATCTTATGGGAAGAAAAAGCCACAATTAAAAACATATGAGTTTTTGAAAGAACACTTTCATGTTCTACGTTTAGCATGATCACTTGTCTAACTCTATCATTTCTCGTTCTTCACTATATAAAGACCTCTAATTAAAGAGACTCGTGAATACTTAGCCATGCAAGTCAAAATTAAGCCAAATTTGGATTAGCTTTCATTAAGACTATATCAAATCAAAGTTTTGGGTTTTCAAGCCACCTATAGGATCTTGCACTTTCTTGGACTTTTTCAAGTTTAGAGAATGCGTTTTATAGTTCCCTTGATAAGTGACTTTCTAGAATCAATTATAGGAACTTGCGAAAAGTTCTTTTTCTTAACTCGAATGAATTAAGACTTTCGCGTTTTAAAGCTCCCTATATAAAAGTCTAGCAAAACTTGAATTGAGCGGGTTAAGGAATGTAAATGGCTCCAAATGCCCATCAAGTCAAAAATTAACTCTTATTCTACCCAACGGAAAATATACATTCGTGTCTTAAAAACACTTATGAAAACTAAGAAAAATTTTAAAATTTGGCCATTTTTAGCCTTATTAGCAAAACGAAACATTGAAAGTTGGAAAACGTGAGGGCGTAGCAAAGCAAGTACCTATTCACCCCCCCATACTAAAAGTAAACATTGTCCTCAATGTTTCGAGTCTAAAGGTGGAGCACCCCCATACTAGAGACGAAGAATCGAATGCTTAGGATCTAGTATGGAAAGGGTGATCCACAATATATCTAAAGCCGTTTATTAATTATGCTAAAAGATAATTGTTAGAACAATAAAGGATATGTCATGGATTCGTGAAAAACTTCTTCAAACGAACGATGGAGGCTCACGTAAACGAACACGAGAGTCTTCAATCGTAGATAATGATGATGATCTAGATAACACAATCACAAACAACCACGAGACAACGAGTTGGAAGGGTACAAGTCCCCTTATTAGTGAATATAAAAGATAAGCATGGGATTTCCCCCACGAGGCACCTCGTTTTTGATTACCGAGTCATGAGCTCGACTCGATCCCCTCAAAATGTGAACATTTAGGGAAAATCATGGTGTGGTCAATTTTTGATGGGGCTTACATGATAAACAAGGCCCAAAAAGCAACCGGTAAAAAGGACTAAGTCCTTAAATGATGCAAAATACCGGGATCGAAAATGACGTTCTCGTTCTCTTTGGAAAAACAATTTAACACCACTCCAACATGTGCCATAAACTCAAAGAGTTTGAAGAAAATAGATGAGAAATAGAAGGGTGAGACAATTGGTAAGACAAACTTTCGAGTTACTTGAGGTAGACTCGCACCAAGCAAATAGAAAGATTTTCCATTTATTGCATCGGTGGAAGACCGAGATTTCCCTTTACATGAAATTCCGGGATCGAATATCTCGTCCTCGGTGGACAAGGATGAGGGAACATAAGGGGCTTCCCCCATACTAGAACCACACAAAGCATCGTCAAAAGGAGTAGACGAGCTTGTAGCACTCAAAACACGTGGTGATGACGGAGTTAGATTTGTAGAAAAATCAATTAAATCACATTTAAGATCTTTTTCTTTGTTATCTTTTAAACTCTCCTTATGAAAACCCTTTTTGATTATGTCGAAAATATTCGGTGTTTCTAAGACGATGTTAGTCACACTAAAAATTCTCACATTTTGAAACCGTTTTGGTTTTGGTGGTGGCAAGTTCTCAAAACGTTTATCGACGAAGAAAACCTCCCCATTGGGGTCAACATATTCATCATCCGAAAGATCTTCCGTAGAAACCGGCAACTTATCAACACTTTTCAAGAATGAATGTTCGAGATGAGGCGAAGAATTTTTCGATTCAAGTATTGACGGTTTCTTCTTTGTAGGCTTTGCACTCATAACCTCCACCGGCGGAGGAAATGGTAAATTGTTTTTGGCGACATTCCCTAAAACTCTTGGTGAAAATTCTTTGCAAACGACATTGGTCGAGTCACCATGGTTTAAAGTTGCAATAGAATAGACATGAGAAAGATTGGAGTTTTGTGTTGCATTGATGACAAGTTCTTCCTCATTGAAACGAAGGGTGATTTTTCGAGCATGAACATCGATAAGTGCTCTTGATGTATCCAAAAATGAACGACCCAAAATGAGAGGAACTTTTCGATCGATGGGAATGTCTACAACGATAAAGTCAACGGGATAGTAAAACTTTCCGACTTTAACGAAAACGTCCTCGGCTACTCCACATGCTAAGATCGTAGAATGATCGGCCATCTCGATAGACATGTTCGAAGGAGTAAGAGCCGGAAGTGAAAGCGATTTGAAAATCTCGAGAGGCATTAAATTAATACTAGCGCCAAGATCGGCCAAGGCGTAGCATTCCTCCATATCTTGAATTGCACACGGAATCAAAAATTTACCGGGATCACCGACTTTTTGTGGTATGCGGCTAAGAAAAACCGATGAACAACTAGACGATTGTTGTAACTTCTCTTTGTTGTTTAACATACTTTTGAAGTTTGCGGCAAATCGAGGCATCATGATAAGAGCGTCGGCAAAACTTATGTTAAAATTTAGATCACGAAACATTTTCATAAATAGCTCAAATTGATAATTGTTCCGTTCTTGTGCCTTCTCTTTGTTACGTCTTGAAGGGTAGGGTAAAGGTGGTGTGGGTTGGTCATTAGGCAACGGCCTTGGAAACTCGGGTTCCACAATTGGTATTGGTTCAACCGTAGGTGTGGTTTGAGCGGTACTTCGTGGGATTGTAATATGCTCCTTTTCGACCATCACCTCGGGTTCCTTCTCGATTTCCTTCTCCGTAGAAGTACTTGGACGAGAGATTGGTTCCTTGAAAGTTTTACCACTTCGTGTAGTAATAACCTTCATTTCTCCCTTCGGGTTTGCAATGGTATCACTAGGAAGACCACCCGAAGAAGAGGGCTTACACATGATTGCTTCAAACATCTTAGCCATTCGGTCCTCAAATTTTGATTGCCTAGCATCCGCTTTCAATAACTCTTGCTTAATCTCATGTTGTCCTAATTTCATCTTTTGTTGGTTTTGTTGAAGACGTTGGACATTTCCTTCCATTTTGTTTGCATGAGTTTTAAGTTCATTAGCAAGTTCATTTTTAAGCTCGTTTTTCAACTCGGACCTTAAGCTAATCATCTCACGTTGCATATTATCAAATTTAGCATCATTTGCTTTTGCATAATCCAAAAATTCTCCTTGCAAATTCTTAGTGTGAGCATTTTGAAAACCTTGTGTAGTGTTTTGAAAATCACGGTTTTGGTTTTGATTAGAGATTTGTCCATTCCCACTTTGATAATTCCCTTTGTTGTAATTGCGTGTGTTGCCTTGGTAATTACCTTGGTTGTTGTTTCGATAATTATTAACATTTTGGTTTGGTGGAGCTTGATTTTGGCGGGAACCTTGGCCGTTTTGGTTGTAAGTTCCCGTTGCTACATAAGCACTCGAAGTGTTACCATCCGCGGTAATGCACTCGGAAAGATCATGAGCTCCTCCACAAGATAAACAACTCTTAGCAACCGCTTTAACCGAAGCGGAATTGGAAGCTTCTTGAGCCTTCCAATGGGACATTAGATTAGCAAATCTATCAAAAAACCGATTTTCCTCATTAGCTTCATCATGTAAGGCGTTAATGCTACGAGACGATTGTGACGAAGATGACGAACCCATATTGGCAACACTCGGTGTGTTACGAGGGCTATAAACCTTAGATCGATTTTCAATGATTTGTAAAGCCTCATTTGTCGTCTTGCACAAAAAATTACCACCTGCGGCGGCGTTCAAATAATCTCGTTCATGATCATTAAGCCCATTATAAAAAGTATCCACTTGATGCAATTCCGAAAAATCATGGTGAGGACATTCATGTAACATCTCTTTGAATCGTTCCCATGCCATTGAAAAACTTTCATTATTACGTTGCACAAATCGTGAAATCTCATTTTTTAAGTGTGTTGTTTTAGATGGTGGAAAAAACTTCTTCACAAACTTAGAAACGAGATCGGCCCATGTCAAAATCGAATTTGGCGGTTCTTTCTCGAGCCAAATTTTTGCGGGTCCATCCAACGAATATGGAAACAACATCATCTTAATGGCGTCATGTGGAACATCCTTGAATTTGCTAGTGGCGGTGAGACGGTTGAAATTCCTAATGCGGTAATGCGGGTTGTATTTTTCGTGACCTCTAAACTTGTTTGCTTGCAACATAGACATTAAACCCGTCTTAATCTCAAAATTCTCCGCAAGGATGGCGGGAATCACAATAGCCTCTCCAAAACCCTCGGTGGGTACTTGTAGCAACTCCATCATAGTACGATTAGCCATGACGACTTCTTGTTCTACAATAGGTTCAACAATTGGAGGTTCTTCAACAATCAACGATCCTTGACTTGCTTGCTTTTGAAGACGTTTACGAGCTCGTTTTGCTTGATTACGAGTGATCATAAACTTCACGAAGAATGGGAGGTGAGCAAAGAAGATTCTTTTTGGTTGTTTTGTGTATTTTCAATTTTTTTGTGTTTTTGATGATATTTAATTTTTTTGGATTTTGGTGTATCTTCGTAGACAACAATCTACAAAATCTCTCCTCGAATCAAACTCTTGATTAAAGAAGCCTCAAAGGAATGAAAACGATCACGTGGAGTGAACGCCTTCGAATGACTTTAGAACTTTGGTGAAAACCAAATTGTTCAAGAGGGTTTAATCACAAAGAAACCAAGCAAATATAGTATACGTATTAATACTTTGGGCGGCAAAACCCTCGATTAGCCTTCAAGATCAAATACTCACAAGCAAGCGGGGAAACGAGGCGGCGCGAAGCACTTAAGAGCCTTTTTCCTTAGGGTATATTTTATAATACCCGCCTTATACCCACCTTATAGTTTGTATTTTTCAAAATCGAGCTTCACGAAAGTATTTATCTATTTTTGCCTTTTCTTTTTGTTTGAGATTCGAATACAATAATTAGGAGATCAAATCCCAATTAAGGTTGTGTTTTCACACTTTTGGAGATATTGTATATTGATTGTGATACTTAATACAATATATTAATATTTCTACAAGAAAAACCAAGAAAACCGATAATACGTGTTAAGGGAGTTCCACTTAACACAAATACTTATTATGGATAATATCAAAAACAAAAGCTTCCAAATTAAAGCACAACACACCTCCCCGGCAGCGGCGCCAAAATGATTGTAATGTTTTACTACTCTTTAGGAAAAGAGCGTAAATAGCGGAAAGTATCGAACAAATGACTTTAAGAAAAATCAAGTGTTAATGACCCAATCACTTAAAAAGAGAGAAAGTTCGTTTCCCAAGGAGGTATATGTGTGTGAATTAACTTGTAATTATTTGAGATTAATATTTGGAAGAATGGGGATGAAAGGATGAAAAGACGGTTACGTTAAAATTACACTACGACGTAAGAGACGTAAACGTAAAGTCGTAAAAATTACCCAAATTAAAAATTATACTAAAACCAAAAACAAAATCAAGAAAAGATTAAAAAGGCTAAAACAAGTCTAAAATAATATAAATAAAGTTAAAAATCCAACAAAGATATTTTAAAACCTTTTATTAATTAAATATTTAATTTTAAATGCTAATTAAAGCCCTAAAATTAAATATAACTAATTCAAATGTCAAAAATATGATTTTATTGAATAATCACTTAACTTATATTATTAGAAGACTAAAAAGTAATTTTCTAAAAATTAAAAGCTATTAAAACTATTTTTAAAACTCTAAAAATGATTAAAAATGATTAAAAACTAATTAAACTTAAAATAATTATAAAAATAAATCTAAAAGCTATAAAAATATTCTAAAAATGGAAAGAGTACTAATTAATGCTAAGGAATCTAGGAAAAATGAAAAATAAAGAAAACTAAAACTTTGAAATTTTAATAATAAAATAATATTAAAATAATACTAAAAATAAAAAGTTTCTAAAATTAATTCTAAAAAATTTCTAAAATCTTAAAATATTCTAACTAAGAGAAAAACACAAATTAGAGTTCCTAAACCCTTTTTAATAATTTTATAAAAATTATTAAAGTTTATAAAAAACCTTAAAATAATATAAAATTAAAAATAAAAGTTTATAAAACCAAAACCTAATGTAAACCTCAAAATATTATTTTAAAAGCTAAAAATTATTTTTCCCTAATTAAAAACTACTTTTAACTATTTTTTAATGATTTTATAAAAAACGTATAAAGAAAAATGTAAAGAAAATAATTTAATAATAGGAAAATTAAGAAAACTATCTAGAAAAATCTTAAATCCTATAAAGGTCCTAGGAATAAGCCAAAAACACAAATCAAATAAGCTGGAAATGGGGGAAATAAGCCACGACTTTTTATTTAAGCTAGAAATGAAAAACGTGTTAAATAGAATTTGAAATCAAACATAAACGTAAAAAAGCATCTAGATTAGCGGTAGAGCTCCTAACCCTCCAGCGAGAGGTCTGGGGTTCGAGTCCTGCTACGGGTGACTTTTTGCTAAAAATTTCTTTTTTTTTATTTTTTTCTTTTTCAAATCAATATGTGACCTTAACAAACTTCTAAACTTAATCCAATTCACCTCTTATGCAAGATTAAGTCCAAATGAAGATAAAAAATGTTGCCAGTTTCAACTTAAACACCTAGCAGATTTGTGGCTTTGTGTTTGCTTGAGGATTTAGCCAAGAGGGGCTTGGCTATGGCTTATTTGGTGGTTGTTTTTGGTACAATAGGGCACCCTTGTGCTTATTGAAGCACAAGGAGTCAAGGACTAGCTAAAATAAGCACTTTGCACACCCAATTCAAAAACCAAAGCACACAAGGCACAAAGCAAGTTTCTGATGTAAAAAATGAAGGTCTGTGGACTTTTATCTAGACAGATAGCACACAAGTGACTTATAGCTTCCCAAATTTAGCACACAGACTTACCTAGCAACACACAAACAATCTCAATTCTCCAAATATCCTAACACTTAACAATTTGCAGGATTCAAGCATCAAAATTCATGAAAAATAAGCATAAAAATGGGTATGCAGATTCAAACTTCACTTTTTCCTTTTTTTACTCAACAAACTAGCTTAAAACTTGATCCAAATTTACTTACCACTAACTAACAACCTATCTTAATCTTATCTAAGTTATTCTAACACCTTTTCAAAGCATGAATCAAAACTTCTACCCTGCTTAAACCCGTTTCCAAACACCACTTTGAAAACTGAAACCAAGGTTTTATCAAACCAAAGCACTTAAGAACTTGCTCAATTAGATCCTACTAGCATCTAACAAGCATATGACAACATAAAAACTCAATTCAAACCAGACTTATCAACAATTATCACAAAATCATGCAAATCACATAAGCTTTCACTTTTCTGAAATTCAAAAAGGGAAAATAGTGATTACCTCAGGACCCTACATCCAGGGCCCTAGTGGATGTAAATCCACCTCCCACAAGGCTGGAGGCCTGTGCAGATCAATAATCAACAGAATATCACCACCTGCTAAGAGAAATCAAACAAGAACACAAGAATAAAATCTAATATAATCTTTCTGTTTTCTCTTTTTCTTTCTTAAACCTATCCAAAAACTTCCAAACCTTCTTAATACGTTTTTGTAACTCTATATCACCAACACAATGAATTCTTAACACAAAAAAAAACTTTAGAACAAATTCTTCCAAAAATATTCTCAAATTTTCAGAAAACCTTAAATAATTTTGAACCTCAAAATTACCTCACCAAATTTAGAATTGGAACTCAGAATCAAGCTTTTACACAACACACAACTTTTTAAAAGAATAAAAAGGAATTACACTTGATTTTCTCAAACACCAAACTTTTATTTCATAAAAAAGGAATTACAAGTGCAAAGCTTGAAAACTGGAACAAGGAATGATGAACAGGCTCATCTCCTTTTATACTACTCTTAGGACTATTCTAGAATCATAAAATACAAACCCTAATCACTACAAAATCTCCAAAATGCCCTTGACGCGTTTTTGAGGTTAGCTGTCCAAATTTGATCTCCATCATTTGTTTTTGCGTTGTGAGTAAGCATAAATCCTCCACTGTTGATTTGGGACACGTCATATGCCTTGGAGCCTAAGGAGTGTTTTGATTGGTGGAAAGGGGAATTGGGGGTGGGGTCTACAGTGAGTGGGATGAGGGTTTTGTGTGTGGGTTTTGTTTCTGTGTGTGTCAATCATACGTGTGCACAAGCAATTGAATTTTAACCCATGTTTAAGTTGGGTAAAAACTGGAGGTGTAAAAGGTGAATAGTAACTCTCCTTGATCCGATTTTGGGGGAACAGGTTTTGTTTGGCGCAATTTGAGTTTGAAAGTTTCAAATGTGCAACTTCAGCCCTTGTGGTTTGAGATTTTTGGCAATACACGTTTTCAGCCCTAGAAACTAATATCCTTTGCAAATAACTTTCATCTCTTGACACTTTTGGCACAAAACTTTGACAAAAAGTTATCAAGGAGTATTTTTGACACTTTGGGATAATTCAAGGGCTGTTCTTGGACAATGTTGATCTTCAAAGGTCTTCAATGTGTCTTTTTCTTCATGAGGGACCATTATTGGCAATTTTGATTTGTTGAGGGACTAATCTTGCCATTTCTTCAAAGTTGAAGGACCTTTTTGCAATTTTGACAAACTTAAGGGACCAAACTTGTAATTATTAATATACAAGGGTTTTAAGTGTCATTTCTTCATTCTTGGAGGATCAATCTTGTTTGTCTTCAAATCTTCAAGGGTATTTGTTGAATATTTCATGATTAGGGCCCGGTTCATTGTACGGCTTCATTTCTCGTGTCCGTTTTTCCTTGTATCTTGTGATCTTTTGTCTTTTTCACGATATCGATACCTAAAATACACAAGTAAACAAACACAAGCATATATATGGTATTTTATGACATTTTTATGCATTTAAAGCCCGAAAAGAACGATGAGATCATGTATAAATGCCATCTCATCATGTAGAAACTAGAAGGAGGGGGGGTTGAATAGTTTCTCTTCGGTTTGTCTCATAATTAAAATTCCTATCAATTAGGTGAATGCCAAAAGTATCTTTTACTTGAATGCTAGTTGCATAATGATTAGGTTCAATTCTAATGCATTAACAATGAAAATTATTAAGTGTAATGATAATGGAAGTAAGTAAAGAGTAAGGAAGGAAACAACCTAATAGGAAGACACCAAGATTTGTAGTGGTTCGACAACGAAGCTCTATCCTCGTTGCTACTCCACTCCTCGAGTACACCTACTCGAGATTTCCACTATATCCACAAGCTCCCTTCTTGGCGGAGAAAACCTTACAACGTCGCTTACATTATTTTCCGACATTAAGCTAAATGTCGAGACCTAATCTTAGATAGGACCAATCTACACAACGTCACCCACTTCACTATTTTACGACACAATGCTAGATGTCAAGTTCTAATCAAAAGATAGAATCAATCTTCACAACGTTGCCTACTTCACCATTTTGCGACATGTCGAGTTCTAGTCTAAATCTAGAACCAATCTTTACGACTCTTCACTTTGAAGCTAAGTGAGAACTTCACATGACATAACTACACATCACTTTATAGTTTAGTGAGAACAGACAAGACACAACTACATCACTTTATAGTTTAGTGAGAACTTACACAAATCATTACAAATCAACTAAAAATATCCAAGTACACACATGTAACATGGATTTACACAAGAGAAATCCAAGCACACACATATGCAATGGACTTACACAACTCTAATCCAAGTATTCACAAATAGCTTATATGAACACAACTAGTCCAAGTATTCACAAATACATTGGATCTACACAAGACACAAATAAAAAAATAATGAACATGACTAGATATTTAGGAGAGGATGATCTTCATCAACCCCCTTGCTTGGGACAACAAGTAAAAGAGCTAAGGTGACATGCTACACAAAGGTTAGAAGAAAGAAAAGAAACACCAATGTATATATGTGCACTACCTACTAAATAACTTGAGAGGGAGGAAGAAAATAAATATCAAATTAGAAGTAAGTATTTGCTAAGTATGTCCAAAGAGTGTGTGTGTTGACAACATCAAAGTTCAATTGGTCGAATAGAGGAAGAAAAGAAACATCCAAACCAATTGAAATGATTAAAATGTTAATGGATTAAAAATTTAGAATTTATGGAATCACCCATAACCAATTATAAATTTTAACCATGATCAACTCCTTAACAAATGTGTGAAAAAGAATTAGCGGGAAAGGGATAACACACATAACATTCATATTACACAAATATGAAAGAGCATACAAGAGAAATATTCATACACACAATATGAATATTTAAAGAAAATAATATGGAAAATAAACCACAAAGCATAAACTACTCTAGTAGTGATAATCTTCCAAGATAGCTATAGTTTTATTGACTCAAACAACTAAAGTACAAAATGTGCCTTAGTTGGAAAAGAAAGGCGACGAGGCATCATTTGAAGTTTTGTTCACAGGAACGAAAACTTTGAGAGGAGGTCGAGTGAGAAGGAATTCAAGAAAATTTAGCTTGTCATAAACATGAGCAAGTTCAATTTGTTAAAATCGACAACAAACACACGAGGATCCATGATGCAAAACAAAGTCGTTAGATGGGGGAGGACCATCAAGATGAGAGTTTGGTGGAGAGGGAGATAATGCGTAAGAAACGTTTTCACAATGCCTAGTGAGGTTTGGGAAAGAAGATATGTCATTTAGTTGTGGAGTGTTGAAAGGTTTAGGTGATGGTGGAAGAATTTCCTTTTCTCCGGTAATTGGATTTATAGAGTAAGTCTCATTCTAATATTTGATCGGAGAGAAAGAAGAATTCTTAGAAGGTTCGGGAGGAGAAGAATCATGAGGATTCTTGCTTTTCTTGATCCAAACAGGTTGAACCAAGATTTTTGGTTTCTTTGAAAGCTTAGAAGAAGAAGCTTTAGGTTGAGAAGATTGGGACAAAGATATGTCAAGGTTAGGAATGGAAGAGTTAGACATTGTGAGGGATGAAGAAGAGAACTCCCAAAAGAGAAGAATTTAAAGAAAATAGACAAGGTAAAGATTTGAAATGAAAACAAAAGGTTTTAAGGAATGTTTAGCCAAATTGGGTAAACAAGAATCTTGACAAAGACAGTGGTCAAAGAAGAAAGACAAAAAATAAGCCAAAAACGGGCTTACTGTCCGTGGTTCCTTAAAGGGACCGGCGGTTCCATATCGATATAGAGTCGCGCGACTGCTAAGGAGCCGCACACAGTGGACTTGAAACCATCATTTTTCAATGTTTTGAAGATAAATAATACTCTTTTAAAAAATTGCAAATCTTGGATTTTTACCTCTTTTAGCACTAGAATTTGCTAGGGTTGCATAAGAGCAACACGTTCACAAAGAATGTGTTGGTCCCTAGTAATTCGATATTACTTATTATCTTAAGTAATAACTATTACTTTGACTCAAGTGTGTTGTTTTAACATTAGATAAGAACTATGAAAGATTAAAACAACAATACCAATATACTTTTCAACGTATAGACTTTTATTAGAATCAAATAAAGAATCTATAGCCCACTTTGTTTACGGAATAACAAAGTGGTTGAATGACAATGAGGTTTGATCTCCTCTACTTAAACGTTTAACCAAAGTTAAACTCTAAGCTCCAATCTAAACGTTCATATGCATCTTTGGCTATATGGTTTAGTTGGTATCGAGAGAGAAAGGTTTTACAGAGTTTAAGCTCTTGTATTGGTTACCTTTCTCTCAAAATGTACACTCCTTTATATAGGTAGTGTAAATTAGGATTTGCATTTTTCATGTACCAATGCATGAGTTTATCCAGTGGGTGGTTGATGCCCATGCTAGATAAACAGTATAAAGTACTTAATAAACTATTATAGGAAAGATAAAGGTTGTACTTATATCTAAGTATACAAGCAACCTACTTTGACTTAAAGTTATCTTTTCCCGCCTAATGCAAACCATCAGAATACTGAAGAGTCTTCAGTATCCTAGAGGAGATCAACATCATTCAGTTTGGTATTGTTAAGCGAAACTGAACTGAAAGCCCTTCTTCAGTCCTTGTTCTTCAGCAACTAGACCGTCTAGTATTTGAAGCGAAGACCTCTTATTCTTCTAAGTTTACTAGAAGGGGAGTTCTGAACTTTCTTCAACATTAAAGTCTTCAGTAGGAACTTTGTTCCTCTGGTCATCCATTAGCAGACTGGCCTTACTGTTGAGCAAGAAACACTTAGGGGGATTTTATATATTCAAATCCTAGAGTTGCTTCAGGGTCAGTAAATACTGACCCAACAATCTCCCCCTATTTGGATATACAAATAGCCTAATAAGTCTAATGTTAGTAGTAAGTGAGCATAACAACTTCTTCTTACTTGCATTGAAATATTAATAACGTATAAACATCAGATAATCATTTATTCAACAACATTACAAATTACAACAAAAATTATTACAAATGATTATTCAATTCTCCTTAGGCCTAAGTTCTTCAATGATGGAAGTCTGAGTTAATGTGTGACAACCCTAGATTTTGGATTTTTCACTTTTGACTGTTTGATGTTGATCATGTGCTTGGTGTGGGTTTATGTGTTATGTGCTCATATTTGAGACTTTATCATGATGTTAGACATTGTTTATGTAGTACATGATACGTTATATGATGATGTGATGGGGTTGGTTCGTGCTCATGAGTTCATATGAATGTATAAATCATGGTATAAGTTGGAAATGAAACGAAATGAAATGAAATGAAATGAGTTTAGAAATGAACTGCAGAAAAGTTCGGGTATCGTTTTGATAAGGTTTCGTGTACGTATCGTATGTTGTATGTATGTATTAAGTATATATAATATGGTTAGGATAAGTTTTATAGTTACTTTCTATATTTAGAAACTTTTAGAAATGAAGGCTAGTTCAAAAATCGCGTAAAAAGTCGAAAAATTAGCAAAAGGGTACCCGGTTTGGTCCCGAAAGTGTATAGGAGTATAAGTAAACATAAAATAGAAGGGGGAGAGTGTAAATATGATAAAACACAGAGAGGAGTCGAATTTGTGGGTCCCATAGCCGTAATTTTAATAATTAAATTAATAAAAATAGGATAATTACCATTTAAAAGTCCTAATTGGGCCTAAACTTGTCCAGAAGATTACCAAGGCCTATATAAACACCCCTAGACCCCTAAAAACGACTAATAACCCTAAATAAACCTAAAATCAGTCTAAATCTTCCATGGATATCAAGAGAAGTCGAAATTATGATTAGGGTTCATTAATTTTTCTTGTTTCAAGGTAAGTGATCAATTAAACCTTAATATAATTTATGTTTTTATTAATTAATCATAATTGTACTGTTAATTAACCATCATTGAGATGATTAGGGTTTTATTAATTTTATGGAAAAATATATTAATTAAGATCCATTAATGATTTTAGGGTTTGTGTTATAAATTTAGGGATAATTAATGATGTTTAGAGGGTTAGTGCATAAAGGCGTAAAACAGTCTGATTTTTAAGGCTGTCTTGTGTCGACTGTTCCGGGCAGTAGGTAGCACCTTTGGTCGAGTTCGTTTTTTTTAAAATTAAGTTCAGGGAGTCTACTTTTCAAAAATGTAAGGTTGGTTGAAAATGGAGTTGGGGAAGGTCGTCAAATAATTTTTACAAAAACAGTGCGCTGTTTAGGAATAAATTTTGATTTCGGGGATTTGAGTCAAAACCTAACCAAACGGATGAGATAGCCAAATATTTTTAATTTGGGAACTCTTTATAATGTATATAAAAGTACTGGAGGTTTTCAATAAAATTTATGGTGTTTAGGTCGGGGTTTTGGTGTCAAACATTTAGCATGTACGGAAAATCAGTTTTGGTGAAAACGACTTTTGGCGTAGAGACTAAACGAAAGGGTTAAACGTGTAATTAGAAAGTAAAATTGGTTTTTGAAGTTCTTAGATCATATAACAACATAACTCCAGTAGGGTAGGAGTCAAGTGTGGTGTTAAGTTCACTTCATGTGATCGTTTAGTGACTAGTAAACCGTACCGGGGAAAAACTGGAATTTTACGTATAGAATAGCTTGTAGTGGGAGCACTAGATAGTGGGGATTGGGGGATTAGATTCATCTCCTTGATTGTTACTTAAATTGGGTGTTAAGACCTGAGCTAAGGGTGTCGTGTATGATTTTATAGGTTTGTAGGAGTGCTAGCTTGCTGTGCTATCAGGTGAGTTCATAGTCCCGTTTTGCTACGTTTTTAAATGTTTTTCCAGTATGGGATGGAGATGACACTTGCAATGTTCTTTAACATGATTTAGTACTATGTTTTAAAATGTGTGGACATACATGTGATATTGTGTGACTTGCGTGCTTATGTGTTCTCATATGTGCTTTGATATGTGTTCTGATATGTGAATCTTGATGGGGTTATGATTGGGATTGGTACGTAGATGTATGGGCGTCTATAGGACCAGTTGTGATGTGTGTGGAGCGTGGGGCACGATCCGTCCTGAGTTCTTGGTTCTGAGTTCTTGGTTCGTGGGACACGATCCGTCCTGAGTTCTTGGTTCGTGGGGCACGATCCGTCCTGAGTACTTGTGCATCGTCTCTTCGGAGGCAAGATATCTCGACGGGGATATAGTTCATCTTCCACAGGTGGTGTGGGAAAGATCCGGATAGTGTGGTGTGTGTTCTTGTGTGTGTGACGGGATACTTCTTGATTTTTATAGTGTGCTTTGTGAATTGTAGATGTGATCGGTACTTGGTTTATGTTTTGTTGTGGATGCATGTAACATGATTATCACATTATGGTCCATTACTATAAATTGTTTTCCTTCAACTTATTTGCAGCGGATGTAAAGGTTTCTTATGATGTTCTAGATAACTTAAACCTATGTTCTCACCAACTTTATGTTGACAGATTTTAGTGTCATTTTCAGGTGAGGTAGTTGAGGAGGATGATGTTAGAAGTGGCTAGAGTGTAGAGGCTGCTAGGATTGCATTAGGAGGATTCCCTTTCCTCTTAGATTTTATTTTGTGTCTTGGTTAAGTGAACTTTATGGTACCTATATGTTTGATGTTTGTTCATTTGTATGTCTTTGGTAAGATAGGCCTGTTACCTACTTACCTAGATGCCTGCATTGTTGAGATATTGTTACGACATTTGTGTCGCCATTTATGATATTTCAATTTCATTTAGTTCTCTCTATAGACACGCTGTTGTTGTGATGATATCTATACGTCGCGCCCCATATTCCGCCATGGTGGGGTGTGACAAACTGGTATCAGAGCCAATGGTTATAGAGAATTAGGTTGCTTAGTCACGTAGCCTAATCTATAGCTTAAGGGTCCCTGCATATAGGCGTCATAGGAGTATGTGTGCATTTTATATTAATTGATGTGTTTGGATGTTATTTATTGCGATGTTTTGACTAGTATGAATTGAACCATAGTAAGTCATACTTAGCTACATTTTATTTTCTTTACGAGTTTTGACTAGTGCGGGTAGAACTATAGTCGTATACGCTAGTCATTGTTGGATTTCGTTTAATTACGTTTTCATGTTCTTTATACATTTTGAATTTAGTCTACGCTGGTTCAGCTGGACTACGAGTTTATTTGTTTCATGCATTGGCTATGTTATTTTAATACATGTGATTTTGGACCATATGTTATGTTGTGGATTATGTGCTTATATGAGTTGTAGGATCTATGTGATTATTTGAGTTGGTAGACTGATGTGTTATGTGTAGTATTAATTCTTATAAGTGTCATCATAGGAGGGAGTGCATTAGTGAAAGGGGACTGGTATAAGTATGGTGGCCAACATAGTTATACAAGTACCACGACATCAGTGGATTCCTAAGTATGGTTGCATGAAAGAGGGTTAATACATGCTTGTATTGTATATGTTGTATGGACTTGAGTGTATGTACGTGTATGCCTATATATATGTATATATCCCTTCTACTTATCGGTTGTATTCTTAGGATGGTTTTATAGCTCTTCATTCTTTGGGATGTTCAACGTTTGTAGTAGCGCATTTATCGAGTCCTCATTTCACGTATTTGTTTGTACGGTACTTTTGGTGTAGAGGCTATTGAGAGGGTGGAGAATTCTTTTTGGGATCACGGTATCTTTTAGTTTGTATCTTATGTAGTAAAAGAAATGGAATTTGTAAATAGTTAAAATAGTTGTTGGTAGTCGGTGAAATAAGGGTTAAGTGTCGTAAGCGTGTTTGAAATAAGATGGGATATATATATATTTTTTTAACATATAAGTATGGCTTGTTTATTATTATTATTTTTTTAAAAAAAAAAAAAACTAAAATTGGTTTTGATCACCTAAAGCTAATGATCTTTAGTTAAATTCTTGTTCTTATTTAATTAAATATGTTAAAATCATGTAATTACTCATATGATGGGTAAGGGTTTCTAATTTTCTGGAATTAAAATAAATTAGGTCTTGAATTTGGTAATTAATGAGGGGTTTTAGGGTTTCAAATCGTTTTTTTTATTATAATTCGGAGTAGGCAGAAACTGTCGCTAAATTGTCAGAATTCATCGCTAAACTGTCAGAAACTGTCGCTAATGTCTGGGCAGATTCTAGGTAAAAATCGTTTTGGTTATAACTTATTCGTTTTTAAAGATTTTTGGGTGATTCAAAAGCCTAAAGTTATGTACTCGGAGCGTACTTTTCAAATATTTAGAACGTATTGTCAATGGAAGTCAGTAGCTTGGTCGAATTAATTGTACAACTATCGAGTTCAAGATTAATTTTTGGACAACATGGTTTAAACTCGTGTTTTGGGTATTTTAGGATAGTGGACACTTAGAAGGCTAACATAGGGCTGCTTTGGGATAGGATTTTAGATGTATCCATCATAGATATTGTTACATTAATGAAGAATGTGGGTTCTGGAGTCAATGTTGACGCGTGATATTGTGTTGTGTGCTTTAGACAATTGATCGTTCGTGAAGAGACTATAGATTTTTTTTCGTCAAATGATTACATAAATTACTAATGTGATACCATGGTTTTAAAACAACTAATATACATTAAGGTACAAAATCCATTCTGGGGTAAAATTTGGTTTTGCACAAGGTTCTAATAGTATGTCACCGGTCGTAATACGTTTCGGTTGTCGTTGGGTGCTTCTTGTGTCATTGGTCCGTTTTCATGGTTCGTTGGGAGTCGATACATGTTTTATGTTGAGTATCTTTTGGAGTCTCAGGTTTTGGTTCATATTTTTAAATTCTTTCACGTAAACGTCCGTTAGTTGTCCATGGGCTTGATCGTTTATCCGAAGTTGGGGGTCCTAAAATTTGTCTTGAGCTTATATTCATTGAGGGCGTTGTTGTAGTCATACGGATGATCCGGTTACGTTCTTATGAGAGAGATAGCGAGTTGGTTGTGAAATGAAGTTTTTTGAGCTTATGGAGTAAATCTCGGGACGAGATTTCTATTAGGAGGGAGTGATGTGACAACCCTAGATTTTGGATTTTTCACTTTTGACTGTTTGATGTTGATCATGTGCTTGGTATGCGTTTATGTGTTATGTGCTCATATTTGAGACTTTATCATGATGTTAGACATTGTTTATGTAGTACATGGTACGTTATATGATGATGTGATGGGGTTGGTTCGTGCTCATGAGTTAATATGAATGTATAAATCATGGTATAAGTTGGAAATGAAACGAAATGAAATGAAATGAGTTCAGAAATGAACTGCAGAAAAGTTCGGGTATCGTTTTTATAAGGTTTCGTGTACGTATCGTATGTTGTATGTATGTATTAAGTATATATAATATGGTTAGGATAAGTTTTATAGTTACTTTCTATAGTTAGAAACTTTTAGAAATGAAGGCTAGTTCAAAAATCGCGTAAAAAGTCGAAAAATTAGCAAAAGGGTACCCGGTTTGGTCACGAAAGTGTATAGGAGTATAAGTAAACATAAAATAGAAGGGGGAGAGTGTAAATATGATAAAACACAGAGAGGAGTCGAATTTGTGGGTCCCATAGCCTTAATTTTAATAATTAAATTAATAAAAATAGGATAATTACCATTTAAAAGTCCTAATTGGGCCTAAACTTGTCCAGAAGGTTACCAAGGCCTATATAAACACCCCTAGACCCCTAAAAACGACTAATAACCCTAAAAAAACCTAAAATCAGTCTAAATCTTCCATGGATATTAAGAGAAATCGAAACTATGATTAGGGTTCATTAATTTTTCTTGTTTCAAGGTAAGTGATCAATTAAACCTTAATATAATTTATGTTTTTATTAATTAATCATAATTGTATTGTTAATTAACCATCATTGAGATGATTAGGTTTTTATTAATTTTATGGAAAAATATATTAATTAAGATCCATTAATGATTTTAGGGTTTGTGTTATAAATTTAGGGATAATTAATGATGTTTAGAGGGTTAGTGCATAAAGGCGTAAAACAGTCTGATTTTTAAGGCTGTCTTGTGTCGACTGTTCCGGGCAGTAGGTAGCATCTTTGGTCGAGTTCTTTTTTTTTAAAATTAAGTTCAGGGAGTATACTTTTCAAAAATGTAAGGTTGGTCGAAAATGGAGTTCGGGAAGGTCGTCAAATAATTTTTACAAAATCAGTGCGCTGTTCAGGAATAAATTTTGATTTCGGGGATTTGAGTCAAAACCTAACCAAACGGATGAGATAGCCAAATATTTTTGATTTGGGAACTCTTTATAATGTATATAAAATGACTGGAGGTTTTCAATAAAATTTATGGTGTTTAGGTCGGGGTTTTGGTGTCAAACATTTAGCATGTACGGAAAATCAGTTTTGGTGAAAACGACTTTTGTCGTAGAGACTAAACGAAAGGGTTAAACGTGTAATTAGAAAGTAAAATTGGTTTTTAAAGTTCTTAGATCATATAACAACATAACTCCAGTAGGGTAGGAGTCAAGTGTGGTGTTAAGTTCACTTCATGTGATCGTTTAGTGACTAGTAAATCGTACCGGGGAAAAACTAGAATTTTACGTATAGAATAGCTTGTAGTGGGAGAACTAGATAGTGGGGATTGGGGGATTAGATTCATCTCCATGATTGTTACTTAACTTGGGTGTTAAGACCTGAGCTAAGGGTGTCGTGTATGATTTTATAGGTTTGCAGGAGTGCTAGCTTGTTGTGCTATCAGGTAAGTTCATAGTCCTGTTTTGCTACGTTTTTAAATGTTTTTCCAGTATGGGATGGAGATGACACTTGCAATGTTCTTTAACATGATTTAGTACTATGTTTTAAAATGTGTGGACATACATGTGATATTGTGTGACTTGTGTGCTTATGTGTTCTCATATGTGCTTTGATATGTGTTTTGATATGTGAATCTTGATTGGGTTATGATTGGGATTGGTACGTAGATGTATGGGCGTCTATGGGACCAGTTGTGATGTGTGTGGAGCGTGGGGCACGATCCGTCCTGAGTTCTTGGTTCTGAGTTCTTGGTTCGTGGGACACGATCCGTGCTGAGTTCTTGGTTCGTGGGGCACGATCCGTCCTGAGTACTTGTGCATCGTCTCTTCGGAGGCAAGATATCTCGACGGGGATATAGTTCATCTTCCACAGGTGGTGTGGGAAAGATCCGGATAGTGTGGTGTGTGTTCTTGTGTGTGTGACGGGATACTTCTTAATTGTTATAGTGTGCTTTGTGAATCGTAGATGTGATCAGTACTTGGTTTATGTTTTGTTGTGGATGCATGTAACATGATTATCACATTATGGTCCATTACTATAAATTGTTTTCCTTCAACTTACTTGCAGCGGATGTAAAGGTTTCTTATGATGTTCTAGATAACTTAAACCTATGTTCTCACCAACTTAATGTTGACAGATTTTAGTGTCATTTTTAGGTGAGGTAGTTGAGGAGGATGATGTTAGAAGTGGCTAGAGTGTAGAGGCTGCTAGGATTACATTAGGAGGATTCCCTTTCCTCTTAGATTTTATTTTGTGTCTTGGTTAAGTGAACTTTATGGTACCTATATGTTTGATGTTTGTTCATTTGTATGTCTTTGGTAAGATAGGCATGTTACCTACTTACCTAGACGCCTGCATTATTGAGATATTGTTACGACATTTGTGTCGCCATTTATGATATTTCAATTTCATTTAGTTCTCTCTATAGACCCGCTGTTGTTGTGATGATATCTATACGTCGCGCCCCATATTCCGCCATAGTGGGGTGTGACATAATGGATCTGAGTTTATGTGGTCCAATATAGCAAGCAAGCACATGTTGAAGGTTTTAGCAGCATCAGTAAGTCCTAGACCACCATGAAGAGAGTAAAAGATCCTTTGAACATTCAAGAGAAGTTCATTGTTCATTTCATCAAGATCACTTATGCCCACAAAGTCTTGACGTTCTTGATGATTGAACATAATCATTCCTAGTTCTAGTTCGTCCAGTACATGACCAGGGAGATGATTTTGAAACTGAACAAGGCCTTTGTATTTCTTTGTAGTGAAAAGATGTCACAAACTTCAGGTTGTATCAGATTTGCCCTTTTGTTCAGCTCCAGTATTGGATCTTGATCTTCCAGAGAAACTTGACTGTTGATGTTCAGAATTTCACCTAATCTTTCATGATTTCTCATATAATGCTCGATTCTGGTGCAAACTTCATCCCATCTCTTGGATTTTCTTTTCTCGATCATCACACTCATTTCCATCCATTCAGAGTAAGAAAGTTCTTTTCCTTGAAAGTTTTCAAGTATCTCATCAGTTCCATCATCCCTATAGAACTTGAGATTGATGTCGTCTTTGCTTGTCAACATGTCAACATTGGTTATTGGTGAGATATTTCTTCTGTTAAGCCTTGTTATACAAAACTTTTCATATAACACTTTCTTCTTGAAGACACTTTCTACTTCAAATTTTCCAATTTGGTCATACAAGCTTAGCTTCAGTTCTCTTAGTTTTTCTTCTTGCTGAAGCTTGTATAAATTGATAAGTTCTTTTTGAGAGGCCACTCCAGCGCTGATCAAACGATCATTCATAGTAAGGTCTCCTTTGTTTTTGTGTATAAAGGGAGGTGACCCACTATCAGTTATTTCCCCACTTGTGGCCAGCCCTTGCATATCATCATCTTTGGCTGATGGCTCCCCCTTACCCTTTACTGGGCTCTTTTCAGTAATAGGTGACTCAATGGATTGTTTCTGAGCCTTCTTTTGGGCATGTTTTTGAAAGAGCTGCTGGATTGTGTTTTTCTCCCCCTCAGCAGAAGACTGTACAGCAGCTTCTGATAACCCACCAGCAGGGAAGAAACCACAAAGATGATCAAGAGTGGTAGTTACCTTGGCCAGCATGACTGGAACAGTTTTAAGGGCATTTAGCTTCTGCTGAACCTCCTCAGAAATGGTCAGGTTTTGTTGTTCCAACAACGCCACTCTATCTTTGATTTTGGACACAGAATCACAAAGGGTATTAACTTGGCCAGGAACTGGTGTGAATTCTGGTGGAAACTCCATGGAAGAACCGTTGATGGACTTCATTAGAGAGGACATCTCTTGCTTTAAGGAAGTGGTGGTGGCCACATCTTGGACTAAGGTCTTTAAAGCAGCAATGATGACATCCTTAATTTGTTCAGCAGAAGGAGGAGGTGGTCTTGCTTTGATAGTTGAGACTTAATTGTCAGCAAGCACCTTTTCTTCCTTCAGTCTGGCAACCTGTGATTGAAGAATCAACACTTGATTGGTTAATTCTTTTACCTGCTCAGTTATTGGGGAAAGTGGCTTTTGTGTTGCATCAGCAGGTTCTTCATCACTGTCATCTAGATTGACTGGAATTCTCTCATTGAACCCAAGTTCTTTTTCCAGATCGTCTCAGACATACTGATAACAAAAGTAGGCAAGTGTCCCACCTTGGCTCCAGTGGTGAGATGCACTTCCTTGGGAATCTTTACAGCATCATCATGAGTGTGTGGATCAGTTTCAAGCCCTTCACCACCAGGGTTGGTTTGACTTGATGGATCCTGAGAAAGAGTCCCTGATAAATTTAGATCACTGATAATTTTTTTGGTTTCTTCAGTAGAACCCTATTGTGGGGGAGCTACTTCATTAGAAACAGATAGGACAGGGTCAGCATCAGCTATTGGATTTGCTGACACATCATTCCCTGATGCAGACTCACAGTGACAAGTGATAGAAATTGGTAATGAAGTATGACATGTATTCAGAATGAAAGTACTTACCAATGCTGACTCCACACTACTAAGCTGAGGGTGAGCTCCATCTTCACCCGTCTCTCTTAAAGAAGTTGAGAGATGGGTTGCTTGCTGGGCCTCTTTATGCATATCTTCTCTAGCAGAGACTGAAGGTGATGGTTGGCTGGGGTTCTTGTCCTTGGCCAGGGACATGGTCTTCTTCAAAGCATGGCCTTGTGAATTGATAGGTGTGTAAACACCCATCCTTTTACCACTTAATTCGGGCTAAAACAAGACCAAAACACGTATTCAATATCATTTGTTTGGAATTATGCGTGGTTTTTGTGTTTATTGTGATTTCAGAGCTAACCGGATGAATATTAAAGAAAACATGGGATTGCACGGGTTTTATCAAGGAAAAAGACTGAAGACGAAGTCTATCGTCCAAGAGATGCAAAAGATTTGAAGTCACTGGGCCTATTCGAAGATTTATCGAAGAAAAGGACTAAAGACGGAAGATTTTCATAAGTCGAAGAAACTCGAGTCTATTTAACGAAGAAATTAAAAGACGAGTTGGATTTAATCAACGACAAATCCCGAATCAGAATCGAAAACGTCAACTTTTCTGAAAAGACGAGAAGACAAAAAGAAAGGGAGAAAGCCCACTCACCAACCAACCACTAGGAGTATAAATAGATACTCCCTTCACACAATTAGAGAGAGCTTCATTTTTTCTTTTCCCAGTTCTTTTTTTGGTTCGTGGTTTCCATCACAAACACCACTAGGGTGTTTGATGATTTTTCATTTTTCTTTTTCAATCTTGTAATCATTGTTCATTAACCTTGTTACTCTTCCATTAATCAATCTATTCCATCTTTCTATTCATCTTGTTCTTCATCATTTTTATTGCAAGTTCTTAAGCTTTTATGTGATTTTAGTTTGATCTTAAAAAGTTGTTGATTTAGTGTTTTTATTGGTGGGATTTGTTTCTTATGGTATTTTAAATTGTTTGTGCTTGATTTGGTAAGACCTTTGTAAGTTTCGGAGTTGATTGTGAATCAAACGACCTCCTTGTTCTTCGCTGTTTATCAGACCTGAGTTTCTCAGATTCCGAATAGGAATTTTGGGTTTACCTCTATTCGGAATATCTCAATTATTCCGAGTAGAGGTTGTTTTTCTCCCTTATTCGGAATTTCACAAACTTTCCGAATTGAGCCTTTATTCCGAATAGGGTTCCTCATTTTTCTTTTACTCGGAATATTTTCAATATTCCGCATGATGGTTCCTTCATCTCCTTATTCGGAATGTTTTTCCGAATAGACCATTTTTCCGAGTAAGCTTATTTTCCGCATAGAGCAGTACTTTCCGAATAGCATCATTTTTTCGAGTAGACATTATTTTCCGCATAGGATTCATTTTTCCGCATGGTCATATATTCCGAATGACCTTAATTTTCCGCATAGACGTGATTTTTCCGCATAGGATTCTACTTTCCGCATAGAACATTTATTCTGAATAAAAGAGTTTTTCCGCATGAGGCTTTTTCCGAATCATACGAATTATTCCGCATAGATGTCAACTTTCCGAATGGAGTTTTATTCCGCATAGGGTATTCTTCAGTAAGAGTTATTTTTCAGCTTTGTCATTTAATTAATTTTATATTCTGTTTCCAGCTTTAATCTTTATTCACTTAAGTTTACTTCATTACCATTTTATTCACTTTCCTGTTCAGTAGAATAGAAAACCAAATCCACTTTTTGTCACCAAGAACAATCATTCCACTTTTAACTGAGATCAATTCGAGAGGATTCCGAGAATTATTCTGAACCCACACAAAAAGCGTGTATCAAATGGCGCCGCTGCCGGCTCCTCTCGTTAAGATCAAAAGTTTTTTGTGAGAATTTGGATTTTGGGATCCGTTCCCCGTGAACGTTACTTTTTCCTAAAAAATTTCAAAAACACAAAAAAAAAAAAAAAAAAAAAAAAAAAATATAAAATTTTCAAAAATCCTAAAAAGTAAAAAACATAAAAACCAAAAATATTTTTGCTTTGTTTTTCTTTGTTCGTTCTTTTGCAGGTGTATGCGCACTCGATCCACGTCTTATCAAGAGCCCGAGCCTCTCGATAACTTAGACATGGCTGGTGTACAAACCAACAATAACATACCACCTCCGAACAACAATAATAACAACAACAACCCGCCTTTCAACAACATGAATAACAACAACAATGAGCCACTTCCGGATAACCGCCCCATGATTGAATTGCTCCAAGCTCATGTTGATGGCAACACGGATCCAATTGTTATACCACCAATTGCCGCCAACAATTTCGAGCTCAAGTCAGGCTTTATCCAGATGGTCTCCGCTCAGCCATTCTTGGGACGCACCATTGATGACCCACACGACCATATCAAGAGATTTCTACAACTCACCAACACGGTCAAGTTCAATGGCGTTCCACAAGAAGTGATAAGGTTACAACTTTTTCCCTTTTCTTTAGAGGGACAAGCCCGGCATTGGCTTGCTAAGGAACCGCCACAGAGTATTCTCTCGTGGACGGATTTGGAAACAAAGTTTATCAACTACTTTTTTCCACCCTCTCGTACTACCGCTTTGCGGAATGAGATTATAAACTTTGAACAAAAGTACGATGAGTCATTCAGTGAATCTTGGGATCGTTTCAAAGATCTTTTAAGAAAATGCCCACAACATGGTTTTACCAAAGTACATCAAATTAATACTTTTTACAATGGTTTAAGCATGAGTGACCAAGATTCACTGAATAGTGCCTCAGGGGGTAATTTATTGGCTAAGACTTCCAATGCTGCTTGGGATATCATTGAGAACAAGTCTCGTGTGCAAACCAAGAGTGTTAGGACCAATGTTGCTAGTGCTAGCACTAATGACAGCGACAAGCGACTTGACAAAATCACCACGCTTCTTGAATCGCTTGTCACCCACACCGTCAGCAACAACAACAGCAACAACGCCAAAAATGCACAAGTGAACGCTGTCAGCCAACCTTGTGAGATATGCGGTGGCCCCCACTCTTACACAACATGTATCGCCACCCAAGATTACCCTGCTGAGAATGTGAATGCGGCATATGGCACCTACCAACAACCTGCTTATCAAGCTAAACCTCAAGGTGACCGTAACTTGCTTAGCTACCGCAGCAACAACTATCTTTCACCACCTGGTTTCCCTCCTACCAACCCAAACCAACAACAAAACCTTAACCGTCCTCCTCAACAACAACAACAACCTAGACAACCATACATCCCACCCCACAAGCAACAACAACCACCTCCACGTAACAATCAAGTCTACCAACAACCTGCTTACCAACCACCTGCATACAATGCCCCTCCTAACCAAGCCACCACTGCATTACACCAAGAGGTCGCCACCTACATGAGAACCAATGATGTGATAGTGGGAAACCTCCAAGAGGAAGTGCGCAATTTGAAGGCAGATTTGGTAAAGCAAGGAAATGATTTGAGAGCCGATATGCGAAACACGTTGGATAGTCAGACGAATGATCTGAGGAACATGATGGCTAGTTTCTTCCAAAGTATTCAACCCTCTTCTTCGGGTACTCTTCCGAGTAACACCGTTGCGAACCCAAGAGGGGAGATGAAAGCAATCACCACTCGAAGTGGTAAAGGTACCAAGGAACCCGAGCTTCCTATACCTCCACCGGTGGTTGTGACTAAGGAGACCGAGTCACCTGCTCCTATTCCTCCTCCTTCTCCTTCCCCAATTTCTCCACCTCTTCTTTCTACCCCTCCTCCACCCGTGGTTGTGAGTGACCCTATTCCTCTAAAGCCTTCCTCTTCTTCCAATATACCTTATCCTTCAAGGTTGAGGAAAGAGAAGCAAAAGAGCAAGGATGATATTCAGGTTTCGAATTTCCTTAAAATGTTCAAACAACTGAATTTCAATATCTCCTTCGCTGAGGCTCTCGCTCACATGCCCAAGTATGCTAAAATGTTTAAAGATCTTCTGAGCGACAAGGAAAAGCTCCTCGACATTGCCAACACCCAACTTAATGAGAACTGCTCCACAGTGCTCTTAAGGAAATTGCCAACCAAGCTTGGTGATCCGGGTCGTTTTCTTATCCCTTGCAATTTCCCGGGAGTAGAGAATTGCATGGCCCTAGCCGATCTAGGTGCCAGTATTAATCTCATGCCTCTAAGTGTTTGGAAGCAATTATCTCTCCCAGAGCTAGTCCCCACCAAAATGACTTTGGAATTGGCCAACCGTACGGTTGCTTATCCAGTGGGGATAGCCGAAGACGTTATTGTAGGAGTCGACAAATTCACTTTTCCTGCTGATTTTGTTGTCGTCGACTACGAGATGGACCCTCGTGTACCACTTATTGTTGGTCATCCATTCTTGAGGACCGGTCGCACTCTTATTGATGTTGAAGCCGGAGAGCTTATCATGAGAGTGGGTGACGACAAAGTAGTCTTCAACATGGGAAAGTTGTCTAAACAGCCTTATTCATATGAGAGCGTTAATTGTATTGACGTTCTTGATGAGGCTTGTGAAGAACACTTTAATGATGCTTGCAAAAGTATTCCTACCTCTCTTCCCACTGTTGAGACCGTGTCCTCTATTGATTCATCGTTGTCTCTATTTGGAGATAGTGATTTATTCTGGAACAATCTTGAAGCTACCATGGGAGATGCGAATTTAGCTACTAATGATTCTCCCACCGAGGGGGATGAAGACACGAGTTTCTTTGACAATCTTCTTACTGAAGACAATCCTTCGCCTCCATCTCCCACGGTCATTGCTATCGATGCCACGACTTTGAAAACGCCTCCCGTCGAAAATCCTCCGGATTTGGAACTCAAGGAGTTGCCGCCACATCTCGAGTACGTGTTCCTTGACGACAACAAGAAGTCGCCCGTCATTATTGCTAAGGATTTGAAAGATGCAGAGAAGACTCGCCTCGTTGCCGTGCTGAAAGCTCATAAAAAGGCTATTGCTTAGAAAATCTCGGATATTCGTGGAATTGATCCTCACTTCTGCACGCACAAAATTCTCATGGAGGACGACTATAAGCCCACTATTCAAAGCCAACGAAGGGTGAATCCAAAAATACATGAAGTCATCAAAACAGAGGTTATCAAACTTCTTGATGCGGGTATGATTTACCCTATTTCGGATTCCCCGTGGGTTAGTCCAATCCATTGTGTGCCCAAGAAGGGCGGAATAACCGTTGTTCCCAATGAACACAACGAGTTGATTCCCACTCGTCTCGTTACTGGGTGGAGAGTTTGTATAGACTACCGCAAACTCAATGATGCCACGAGAAAGGATCATTTCCCTCTACCTTTTATGGACCAAATGCTTGAACGATTAGCCGGTAATGAATATTACTGCTTTCTCGATGGTTTCTCGGGTTATTTTCAAATACCCATCGATCCCCAAGATCAAGAGAAGACTACATTCACTTGTCCCTATGGCACTTTTGCTTACAAAAGAATGCCTTTTGGCTTATGTAATGCGCCCGGGACTTTCCAACGGTGTATGTTAGCTATCTTCCATGACATGGTTGAACAAACCATGGAAGTCTTCATGGATGATTTCTCGGTCTTCGGGGATTCCTTCTCTGCTTGCCTTGCCAATTTAGAACGTATGCTAAAGCGGTGCGAAGACACTCGCCTTGTTCTAAATTGGGAAAAATGCCATTTTATGGTAAAAGAAGGCGTCGTGCTTGGACATAAGATTTCGAAAGCCGGTCTTGAAGTAGACCGTGCTAAAGTCGATGTTATAGCTAAGTTGCCTCCACCTTCAACCGTGAAGGGTGTGAGAAGTTTCCTGGGTCATGCGGGCTTCTATCGTCGATTCATCAAAGATTTTTCTCAAATCGCTCGCCCGATGACCCACCTCTTGGAAAAAGATACTCCTTTTATCTTTTCCAAAGAGTGCCTTGAAGCCTTCAACTCGCTTAAGGATAAGCTAACTAAGGCACCCGTCTTGGTCACCCCTAATTGGGAGCTGCCTTTTGAGTTGATGTGCGATGCTAGTGATTTTGCTATTGGGGCGGTTCTTGGACAAAGAGTGAACAAACACTTCCAACCAATCCATTACGCTAGCAAGACAATGACTGGGGCACAATTGCATTATACGACAACCGAAAAAGAGCTTTTAGCCGTTGTCTATGCTTTTGAAAAATTCCGCCCCTATCTTGTCCTTTCCACCACCATCGTGTATACCGATCATTCCGCGTTGAAGTACTTGTTGACAAAGCAAGATTCCAAACCAAGACTTCTTCGCTGGGTTTTGCTGCTCCAGGAATTTAAAATCGACATCCGCGATAAAAAAGGAGCAGAAAACTTAGCCGCGGACCATCTTAGTAGACTTGAGGATCCATACCAAGGGGATCATCCGACCAAAGAAATCAATGATTCTTTTCCCTTGGAGACCTTAATGTCTATAAACTCGAAGCCGAATGAAACCCCGTGGTTTGCGGATTTTGCAAACTATTTGGCTGGTGGAATTCTCAAGGAAGGGTTGACGTCCCAGCAAAAGAAGAAGTTCTTTACCGATATCAAGACTTACTTTTGGAACGACCCTTACCTATTCAAACAATGTGCCGACCTGATTATCCGTCGATGTGTTGATGGACCGGCAGCGTCTGAAATCCTTGATGCTTGCCACAAAGGACCCACTGGTGGTCACTTTGGTCCCAACTACACCGCAAAGAAAGTGTTTGATTCGGGATTTTATTGGCCCTCCATATATCGTGATGCTCACAATATGGTTAAGCGATGTGCTGTTTGCCAAAAGCAAAGCAAAATCACACATAAAGACGAGATGCCTCAGAATTTCATTCAAGAGTGTGAAATTTTTGATGTATGGGGTATCGACTTTATGGGGCCATTCCCATCCTCTAAAGGAAACAAATACATCCTTGTTGCCGTTGACTATGTTTCAAAGTGGGTTGAAGCCAAAGCTTTGCCTACTAATGACGCAAGGGTGGTTTGTAACTTTTTGAAAGCTCTATTCGCTCGCTTCGGTGTGCCTCGTGCCATTATTAGTGATCGTGGAACTCATTTTTGCAATGACCAATTTGCTCGAGTCATGGCTAAGTACGGTGTAAATCATCGTCTTTCCACAGCCTACCACCCACAAACTAATGGCCAGGCTGAAATATCAAACCGAGGGCTGAAGCGAATTCTTGAAAGAACCGTGGGAGAGCATCGTGCCGCATGGGCTGATAAACTCGATGATGCTTTGTGGGCTTTCCGTACTGCTTACAAGACCCCAATCGGCTGTACGCCTTATCGTCTTGTGTACGGGAAAGCGTGCCACCTCCCCATTGAGTTGGAGCACAAGGCTTATTGGGCCTTGAAGTGGGCTAATTTTGATATCAACAAAGCCGGTGACCTACGCAAGATCCAACTCAATGAGCTGAATGAACTTCGGAATGAGGCTTATGAAAATTCTTTGATCTATAAGGAAAGAACTAAGCTCATTCACGACTCCAAGATCAAAAACCGAGAGTTCCATGTTGGAGACAAAGTCTTACTTTTTAACTCTCGGTTGAAAATCTTTTCGGGCAAGCTCAAATCTCGTTGGTCCGGCCCATTCACCATCGCCCAAATTTTTCCATATGGTACTCTCGAGCTCGCTCAACCTAATGGACCAAATTTTAAGGTGAATGGCCAACGAGTGAAGTTATACTTTGGTGAGGACACCTCTCAGGAGGTGATTCCATCCCTCACCACGTTCCCCATGAACTAAATTTGGGTCGAGTCAGGCTCGTGACTCGGTTATCAAAAACAAGCGCTCCTCGGGAGGCAGCCCGAGTATCTATCCCTTTAACCCCCTAAGTGTAGGGGAGGACCTATTTTGGTCGTTTGTGTTTGTGTGGTGATGTGATTACAGGGATAACTGCAATCTTGGAAATCTTTGAAGAACCGTGCTCCCGTGTTATCCGAAATCCGGTTCTATCTCAACTATCGTGATTCAATTTTCTTCATACTCACATTTGAAATTGATCACTTTAGTCGTCTCTTCCTTAACTCGAGTTAACCAACATGCACAATGTCATAAGTGTAGGGGAGATTTTTCCCACATGCTTAAACATTGAGGACAATGTTTATCTTAAGTGTAGGGGAGACTTCTATCGAAGTTTTAAGTGGACTTTTCCATGAAAATGCCTTCATTTAACTAGAAAATCCTATTTTTCAGCATTTTTCAAATTTTTTATTAACTTTGGCCATTTAGTTGTAATTTTTAAATTTTTATCGTTACTTTCATATGTATATATTCCGCAATAAAGTCAAAAATATTAATAAAGTGGTGTAGCTAGTTTAGGAATCTTTGACATATTAGGCCCGTTGCGTTTATTTTGACTCAACCCGAATAGACTTATCCAAGTTTATTCTAGCTAGTATCCTTAACCATATAGACCTTAATTGGTTTATTAGGCTAAGTATCCACGAGTCTCATTACTTGAGATTTTAAATTATGGAGGACGAGAAATGATAGAGTCAATTATAAGTCGGTATTCTTGCGCAAGCTCACTTGGTGTAATTATTTGCCTATTCTCCCATCACTTGCTAATAATTTATCTGCAATAAGTAAGGTCTTACGATTTGAAAAGTTACTTAGCTTCTAGCCCAAGATCGTTTAAAAGTTGCTCGGTAATGATAAGAGTTCATAGCCAAGGCATAACTTATGAAGCGGGGCGCGAAGATTGGCGAGTCCGAAAAGGCCCTAACAAGGCATGAGGATTCAATTTTATTGCTGAAGATCCAAAGTGATGTGAAAAGCATTATTCCTAAAGTCTATATGAAGGATCAAGACTCACGACGAAAAGCAATCAACTCCCATAAAGATCATGGAGAAGTCTATCCGAAAAGACCCTAACAAGGTATGAGGATAAATAGATCCAAGTCCGAAAAGGAGGCGGATCGTTGTATCTCAAAATCCCAATTAGAGATTGAAGAAATAATCATGAAGTCGTGGTCAACAAAGTTGGAGTACCCCTCAAAAGTCTCCAAAGTGAAGAAACTCTATTATGATGAGAAGACCATTATCTCAAGAACGTCTCTCGAAGATATGAAGTATGAAGTACATGCCAAATATCGGCCCGAGAAAGGTCTCAAATCGTGAACCAAGTTATGCCAAGATATGAACTTTTTGATATCCCGAGAAGCAGTTTTAAGAGATTTTGTCCTTTAGCTAACTATTGATCAAATCGTCCTACTTTGCTTTCAGCCTTAATAAACTATCGAAATAAGTCCAAAAATGCATCTTCATGATCATTCTAAGACAAAAATAAAATATAAGAGATACACTTAGGAATAAGGGAGTTTAAGCATTTAATTAAGCCATGTGAGTAAGTGTTTGATTTACTAACTTATAATAACAATGATCTCGTTTTTAAGCTTAGTTTGGGGAACGTGAAACTTGAGGGTGATAAATCTTCGTAACACCAAAGCCCTAATGTAAGTCCTTGATTTCTTTACAAGTTATTTCCATCCTTTTGTTTATTTTAAAGTTTTAAGTTCTCTTAGTATTTTAATTGTTGTTTAGTAGAGTTTAAATAAGGCCAAGGTTGATTAATTATGAGAAAAATGTAAAATTGCTTTATCACTAAGCATTGCATGAGGGCATGGCAATGGTTAAGTGTAGGGGATTTGATAGGTGTGTAAACACCCATCCTTTTACCACTTAATTCGGGCTAAAACAAGACCAAAACACGTATTCAATATCATTTGTTTGGAATTATGCGTGGTTTTTGTGTTTATTGTGATTTCAGAGCTAACCGGATGAATATTAAAGAAAACATGGGATTGCACGGGTTTTATCAAGGAAAAAGACTGAAGACGAAGTCTATTGTCCAAGAGATGCAAAAGATTTGAAGTCACTGGGCCTATTCGAAGATTTATCGAAGAAAAGGACTAAAGACGGAAGATTTTCATAAGTCGAAGAAACTCGAGTCTATTTAACGAAGAAATTAAAAGACGAGTTGGATTTAATCAACGACAAATCCCGAATCAGAATCGAAAACGTCAACTTTTCTGAAAAGACGAGAAGACAAAAAGAAAGGGAGAAAGCCCACTCACCAACCAACCACTAGGAGTATAAATAGATACTCCCTTCACACAATTAGAGAGAGCTTCATTTTTTCTTTTCCCAGTTCTTTTTTTGGTTCGTGGTTTCCATCACAAACACCACTAGGGTGTTTGATGATTTTTCATTTTTCTTTTTCAATCTTGTAATCATTGTTCATTAACCTTGTTACTCTTCCATTAATCAATCTATTCCATCTTTCTATTCATCTTGTTCTTCATCATTTTTATTGCAAGTTCTTAAGCTTTTATGTGATTTTAGTTTTTATCTTAAAAAGTTGTTGATTTAGTGTTTTTATTGGTGGGATTTGTTTCTTATGGTATTTTAAATTGTTTGTGCTTGATTTGGTAAGACCTTTGTAAGTTTCGGAGTTGATTGTGAATCAAACGACCTCCTTGTTCTTCGCTGTTTATCAGACCTGAGTTTCTCAGATTCCGAATAGGAATTTTGGGTTTACCTCTATTCGGAATATCTCAATTATTCCGAGTAGAGGTTGTTTTTCTCCCTTATTCGGAATTTCACAAACTTTCCGAATTGAGCCTTTATTCCGAATAGGGTTCCTCATTTTTCTTTTACTCGGAATATTTTCAATATTCCGCATGATGGTTCCTTCATCTCCTTATTCGGAATGTTTTTCCGAATAGACCATTTTTCCGAGTAAGCTTATTTTCCGCATAGAGCAGTACTTTCCGAATAGCATCATTTTTTCGAGTAGACATTATTTTCCGCATAGGATTCATTTTTCCGCATGGTCATATATTCCGAATGACCTTAATTTTCCGCATAGACGTGATTTTTCCGCATAGGATTCTACTTTCCGCATAGAACATTTATTCCGAATAAAAGAGTTTTTCCGCATGAGGCTTTTTCCGAATCATACGAATTATTCCGCATAGATGTCAACTTTCCGAATGGAGTTTTATTCCGCATAGGGTATTCTTCAGTAAGAGTTATTTTTCAGCTTTGTCATTTAATTAATTTTATATTCTGTTTCCAGCTTTAATCTTTATTCACTTAAGTTTACTTCATTACCATTTTATTCACTTTCCTGTTCAGTAGAATAGAAAACCAAATCCACTTTTTGTCACCAAGAACAATCATTCCACTTTTAACTGAGATCAATTCGAGAGGATTCCGAGAATTATTCTGAACCCACACAAAAAGCGTGTATCATGAATCATCATAAATCTTCTTCCAGGAAGATTATGTGAGGGTTTTCCTCATTCTGGACACACGTCTAACCTTCTTGGTATTAATTGACGTTTGCTTCTGACGAGGTCCAGATGAAGCTCCAGGCTTTTTGCCTTGTAGATGCCCTTCTCCAGTTGGAGAAGTGTCTTTGGGAGCTTTGTACACTACTGGACCATCTGCTGAGCAGATGTGCAACATGGGTTGTGTAAGAGGAGGATCAACGGTGCTGACTGGAATGTTCCAGCGAGTAAGATCAAAGGTCTTAAAACTAAGTTTCTCTCCAATTATTTTTGAAAAATCATTTCCAAAATGGTCAGCAAAAAGGAGATATAGAAATTTGGTGTACACAACGTTTTTCTCTCTAGTCTTTTTCTCCAGCTTCCCATGGAGATCTTAAAAAATAAGCCTCCCAAAATCAGCTTTGACCCCCTTGGCCAGACAGTATAAAATGATAGCATCTTTTTGGTTGATCTAGTCAAGACCTCCAGTTCCCCCCCCCCCCAAACATTCGATGAGAATGGTCATCACTAATTTCCATCTTGGTGGCAAAGCACTCCTTTTTAACCCCCTTTTTTAGAAATTTCTTCAGTATACCCAATTTATTTAAAGAAATTTTTAACCACCATAAAATCATCAGGTGCTACTTCATACTCATTAGGGTTTTCCAAATAATCTAACCCCAAAACTTTTCTAAATGATTTTAACCCAAATCTACCATGAATCCCCATCGTGGTAGAACCAAACTCAATGGACTTCTTGTTGTTAGAAGCCTCTACTGTAAACCAAACTTCTTTTAGCACATTTTGAAACATCATACCAGGATCCTCAAATAAAGCATTCCTTAAAACACTTTTGGTTAGATAAGTCAAAACTTGTTCCCCAGGAACAAACTTAATGGATTCAGGTTTAAGCAAGGTGATGTTGTTTGGTTTGAAGAAGATGTCATCAATGGGATAGTTAACATGAGTGGATGGTTTAAGAGTGATTTTGGTAATCATGGGGGTGGAAGATGATTCAGCCATTTATGTTTCTATGTGTGTTTTGAAAGAGAGAAAGGTTGTGCGTGTTTTGGATGAAAAGATTTGTAAGCGTGGAATGAAATCCAATTGTTAGGGATTATATAAAAACTTTAACTGATTTGTAAAAAGTTTTTAAAACCATTTGAAAAAGTTATAAATATTTTAGGGTTTCTTTTGAACATTTGGAACAAACTTTCTCATCAATGTTCTACAAAAATGTATGATTTTCTGTTGCTTTGTACAGTGAAACGCCCCATGTGTCAGGGAGTTGTTGACTGTGGATGGAGACGTTTGAAATTTCCTTAATTAACAAATGACACCTTTTTGAAAGAATGTTTGTTTTATTCACAAGAAATTTAATGCCATTAACTCTTTTGAATCACATGATTGATAGGTTTTAACTGTTGTTGCTCAGATATGCTGAAGCTGATGGCAATACTTGTGAGCTTCAGTGCGTCAGATGAGGCGACAAAACCCCATATGCATGTTCACATAAGTGAACAAGACATATGACATTGCACGCTCCTCTACTCAGGCCTAGCTACTCAGTTGTATTAAAAATTTGTTCAGCATTGCTGAAGGAATCTTTTGATGACTGGTGATTATTTGTTCAACTTCAGTGAATCAGATAAGGCGACAAAACATCATATACACAATCACATAATGTGAAATAGACACATGACATTGCACACTCCTTTACTCAAACAATGCTACTTAACATTAATCAAATTCTTTTATGAAATGCTGAACCTTCAAGCTTCTTCAGTACATGCTGAAGGTTCAGATTTTGTATCATTAATGTTCAGCATACCAAGCTCCATTATAAATCTTTTGAAAGTTGGTTCATCCAATGGTTTGGTGAAGATATCAGCCAATTGGTATTGATTGGGGATGAAATGTAATTCAATGTCCCTTTTCACAATGTGATCTCTGATAAAGTGATATCTAATATCAATGTGTTTTGTTTTTTAGTGGATAACTGTATTATTGGATATGGCAATAGCACTAGTGTTATTAAAAAAGATTTATACCTTTTCATATTCTATGTCATAATCAGCCAGTTGGCTTTTCATCCAAAGAACATTGGTACAACATCCAGCAGCTGCCACATATTCAGCTTCTGCTGAAGACATGGCAACTGTTTGTTGCTTTTTAGCACTCCAACACACAGGTTTGCCACCTAGCAATTGGCAGGCACCAGAAATGCTTTTTCTGTCCAAATTGCATCCAGCATAGTCAGAATCTGAATACCCCTTTAGATCAAATCCTGAGGATTTGGGGTACCAAAGACCTAGACTTGGTGTACCTTTTAGGTATCTAAAGATTCCCTTTACAGCAGTAAGGTGTGATTCCTTTGGATCTGCTTAGTATCTTGCACAAAGGCATGTAGAGAACTGAATGTCAGGTCTGCTTGCAGTTAAGTACATGAGTGACCCAATCATACCTCTATACTGAGTCTCATTGACTGATTGTCCAGTGAGATTAGGTCTGTAGGATATTGTAAATCTATGTATATTCTAGAGAGAGAAAGAGATAGAAAGATGGTAGATTTCACACACTTTTAGAGAGAGAAAATAAAAGATTACACCTTGATTACTATGTGAAAAGTATGAGAAAGCACACCCTCTCCATCTAAGGAGAGGGTTTATATACCAATCCTATAAGATGGGCTTGGGTGTAACATCCCAATAATGGTGTTTTAAGGTATTATATTTCTAAAATGCCAATGCGTAAGTTTGACTACGACTTTATAAGTTTGAATGTTTTACGTGATTGGTTAGTCAAACACGATCGTCAAACTACGAGTATAGACGTCATGTAAATTGTTTTAGAGAGTATTATGTGTCCCAAGTATTAAAGAATAGAACTTGAGGGATCTAAGTTGCCAAAATTGCAAAGTTATATTTAGAAGCTGAAATTACCCTTTTACCCTTTTGGCTTAGTCATTAAAAAATGTAGAATTTTATCCCTAAGTCAGAGACTTAGGACGTGTCTTTATTGGAAAAAAAAGAGGGAAAGTTATCCATTTTAGTTGAAGAACAATTCCAGAGAGAGTTTCAAGGATGCTAATGATGCTAGTATGTGCTCTTACAAGTATCTTAATTAAAAACCCATCAAAGGTATGTAAGCAACCTTAACCTAATTCATGTTTATGATAAATCGGGGTTTATGCTAATTTGATGATTATATTAATCCTAGTATTGAATTATAAGAAATCGTGATTTAGATCATCATGTTATATTAGAATTATGCTAAGAATCAAGTTGTTGAATTATGGTTAAAAGGTTACAAGAATTTATGTTTTGATTAGAAGTTATATGAATCCTTATGTTAAATTCAGGGGTGTTTGGCTAGAGGTTAATATGAAGCTTAAACATGTAAATTTGGCTAAAGACCTGAAGAAAGATGACCCAAACATGTTTAATAAGATGTGTTATGAGTTTGGTAAAAGTTAGAATAACTTAACATGGGTCTCGGGTCGTTTTGGACATATTTAGAAACGGGACAGCAAGGTTTGGAGAAATTTGCGCACACTTGTAAAAATCATAGAAAAATAACCGTAACTCCGTATGGAGCGTACCTTACCTTTTCGTAAAGGTGAAAGAGTCTACTTTCTAACAAAAATAGTTACACGTCTTGATTCCAGGTATAAGTGGGTCAAAAACAGGAAAGTGCAGCAGACTGCAGAAATTCTGCATAAAAGTGACTTTTAGTAAAAAGTGTTCAACGATGAAATAGCACCTTATGTGAATATGTTTGCGTGTTTTAGACCCAAATACATGTTAGATATATGAGCTATGAAGTTCTAAATGTCTTGGTATTGTTATAATATGCTTAGGTGCTATTGGAAGGCTTATGGATGCATAATGAAGATCAAAGGTGAGCAACGGTTTTAGATTTTTGTTATTAGATTACACATGACGTAAGCATGTTTGTTTAGCTTCGGAATGTAGCTGGAGGTTGTGATGTTTAGATATTCAGAAATAGCCGAGTATTATTTATCATGTCATGATTCGGGTTTAACCGAAAGCAAGCCAAGTATAGAACACCCACAATGCGTATCAAAATTATGTTTAGGATGTTCACGAGGAGCATAATATCATGTTTATAAATCTTAGAAGGAGCATTAATATCACGTTTAGATTGCTGACAAGGAACATCACATCATGTTCATGATCTTCATAAGGAACATCTTATTATGAGTTAGGTGCTCACAAGTAGCATCGTAGACAAGGATAGGGTGCCTCAGAAACGCATTCAAAATCACGTTGACTTGAGTGGTCATATAATCATGTTAGTACTCATGTTGACCTGAGTGGTCATATTATCATGTCAGTAGTCATGTTTACTTGAATGGTCATACTATCATGTCAAGTAGTCATGTTGACCCGATTGGTCATATTAGCATGTCAAGTAATCATGTTGACCTGGTTGGTCATACTAGCATGCCAAGTAATCATGTTGACCAGATTGGTCATATTATCATGTCAAGTAATCATGTTGACTAGATTGGTCATATTATCATGTCAAGTAGTCATATTGACCTGAATGGTCATACTATCATGTCAAGCAGTCATGTTGACCCGATTGGTCATGTTAGCATGTCATGTACTTATGTTGACATGATCGGTCATATAATCATGTTAAGTAGTCATGTTATCCCAAGCGTCCTAAGTGGATGACCCAAGCATCCTAAGTGGATGACAGTGACGTTCTAAGTGGATGACGAAAGCATCCTAAGTGGATGACCCGTACTTTAATTAGTACTTACGTCCTTCGTGGATGACCCATTTAAACATGCACAATGTCATATTAGCGTCCCAAGACGAGTACTCGTCGGCTAGGGACTTTATTACGCAGAAAAGGACCATTAAGTTTCGTCTAGTCATATGAGATGCCATAAATTATATATGTACATGATACAGGTGCAAGACGACTATATGTCGTACCTAATATAGAATTATTTATTTATATAACCACGTTACAGAATTGAAAGATTTCTCAGGTCCCGTTAACTCACTAAGTCGCAAGGACTTACCGTTCTCAGTTCTATGTTTTTGCAGGTTATTGTAAGATAAGTTGGAGCTCGTAGATGGTAGCTAGTAGTGCATTAAGAAAAGAAGACACTTACGCTCGGTTAGATTCGAGTGACTCTTCCCTTACACTTTGATATTGCTTGTAACGCTCTAATGTTTTCAGAGGTCTTAAATTAATCAGTTTTAAATGACTTAGTAGTTCATGAGTATGTTTTGTAAGTAAAGGATCAATATCCAGAGTTTTCGTTATATAAAAGAAAAAAAAATTTACTCGAGTCAGGGCGTTTCAAGTTGGTATCAGAGCGTTTGGTTTGAGGGATCTGAGTATCCGTAGTCAGTAAGATGGTACTTAGACTTAAACTATAGCTCGGTATGGACCGTAGACCATGTAGTTTTATCATGCTTCATGCAGAATTGATAAGAACTATGTTAGTTTTTATTAGTATCCCCAACTTGCCATGCTTAGTCAAGTTCATTGTATGATGAATCCCATGTAACAGTAGAATGCACGTAAGAAAGTATGAATATTATGACTATCATGCCTTATGCGACCATGCTTAGAAGCGTTTAGATTTAGCATAATAGTAAGTCAAATGATGAACATGAATGATGTGGCATGTTTTCAGAGACTTCAGGTATAGGAATAGTTCGTGAATCAGATATTTACGATATATGGAGCATATAGAATTAGTATGCGTTGATAGCATAGTAATGTATAGAAGGATTCAGATCAGATCATGTGATTATATCTAGTTTGTAACTTGGGATAGATTATAATAACAATGAGTTCATAATTATATGATGTGATTATTATGTCGTCTGATCAACGTAATGATATTCACATGATATAAGAATGAAGTTATTGGTATTATAGGATATGCCATGAAGCTTATTAGAACGGTTATGCGAATAATGACTATGAATTTCATTGTAATCATGTAGATTACATGTTAACAGTTATGAAATCTATAAAGCAACATCAATCATGAGTAGAACCAGAATATCAAAAATATAATATCATGTTAAGTAGTGCAGAACATCAGAATCAGACTTAGCATGTGTAGTTTGCTATGATTAGCAGACATGGTATCACACTAGTAAGCAGTAAGTAGCAGAACAAAATCGCTTAAATAGAAACAGATTAACATGATAGCATAACATGAGTTTACGTTGATGGTTTTATTAATGAGTCAAGATAGAATATGATGGCAATAAAGGCATATTAATATGATGCGAGCATTATGACGTCTGCCCAACGTGATAATAGTTACATCAAATAAAATGGGTTTATTGGGATCATAGGAGGCCTCAATGAGTTCTAGGAACAATTGGAGGGTCGATGAGACCAAATTCAGAAAGGCAGAATGATGATTTAGCCATAAAAAGAATAAAATAAGTATGCACGAGTAAGATATTCATAAGTTCTACTAGTTTCACCAGAAATTTGTATCCAGAAATTCAGTATAACATAATAATCAGAATATACGAATCAAAAGTAGTCTAGAAATGCCTTACCTTGAGTTAGGCGTTCAACATGCAGTAAATTTAAGAAGTTTCAAATTCAGACTCATAATAAGTAATTTCAAGCAAGTATAACAGATGTTATGACAAGATTTATGGTCAGATAAAATAGTCAGAATAACAGAAATGAAATTAATAAGTGTAGTCTAAGTGGGAGAGACTAAGGGCCGAAACTTAACACATGCCCAGATAGTCATCGAGAGGTAGTTCGTGGGGAAACGAACATAATAAGTGGGGGAGAGTTGTAACATCCCAATAATGGTGTTTTAAGGTATTTTATTTCTAAAATGCCAATGCGTATGTTTGACTACGACTTTATAAGTTTGAATGTTTTACGTGATTGGTTAGTCAAACACGATCGTCAAACTACGAGTATAGACGTCATGTAAATGGTTTTAGAGAGTATTATGTGTCCCAAGTATTAAAGAATAGAACTTGAGGGATCTAAGTTGCCAAAATTGCAAAGTTATATTTAGAATCTGAAATTACCCTTTTACCCTTTTGGCTTAGTCATTCAAAAATGTAGAATTTTATCCCTAAGTCAGAGACTTAGGACGTGTCTTTATTGGAAAAAAAAGAGGGAAAGTTATCTATTCTAGTTCAAGAACAATTTCAAAGAGAGTTTCAAGAATGCTAATGATGCTACTATGTGCCCTTATAAGTATCTTAATTAAAAACCCATCAAAGGTAAGTAAGCAACCTTAACCTAATTCATGTTTATGATAAATTGGGGGTTTATGCTAATTTGATGATTATATTAATCCTAGTATTGAATTATAAGAAATTGTGATTTAAATCATCATGTTATATTATAATTATGCTAAGAATCAAGTTGTTGAATTATGGTTAAAAGGTTACAAGAATTTATGTTTTGATTAGAAGTTATATGAATCCTTATGTTAAATTCAGGGGTGTTTGGCTAGAGATGAAGCTTAAACATATAAAATTGGCTTAAGACCTGAAGAAAGATGACCCAAACATGTTTAATAAGATGTGTTTTGAGTTTGGTAAAAGTTAGAATAACTTAACATGGGTCTTGGGTCGTTTTGGACATATTTAGAAATGGGACAACAAGGTTTGGAGAAATTTGCGCAGACTTGTAAAAATCATAGAAAAATAATCGTAACTCCGTTTGGAGCGTACCTTACCTTTTAGGAAAGGTGAAAGAGTCTACTTTCTAACAAAAATAGTTACACGTCTTGATTACATGTATAAGTGGGTCAAAAACAGCAAAGTGTAGCAGACTGCAGAAATTATGCATAAAAGTGACTTTTAGTAAGAAGTGTTCAACGATGAAATAGCACCTTATGTGCATATGTTTGCGTGTTTTAGACCCAAATACATGTTAGATATATGAGCTATGAAGTTCTAAATGTCTTGGTATGGTTATAATATGGATAGGTGCTATTGGAAGGCTTATAGATGCATAATGAAGATCAAAGGTGAGCAACGGTTTTAGATTTGTGTTATTAGATTACACATGACGTAAGCATGTTTGTTTAGCTTCGGAATGTAGCTGGAGGTTGTGATGTTTAGATATTCAGAAATAGCCGAGTATTATTTATCATGTCATGATTCGGGTTTAACCGAAAGCAAGCCAAGTATAGAACACCCACAATGCGTATCAAAATTATGTTTAGGATGTTCACGAGGAGCATCATATCATGTTTATAAATCTTAGAAGGAGCATGATACAATGGTTTTAGATGGGTTCTAGATTAATCTCGGTATCTCCTCGAATTGATTTCTGGCTAATTATGCGAGATTAGTTGTTCTTGGTGAAAATAATGTTTATGGTTTTGATAAAATAAATGTGCAAGACTTTAAAAATAAAGGACGAGTAACTAAAACTACAACTAGTTAAAACGTAAAAGGTGCAATATTTAAAACTTGGAAAGTAAATGACGAGAAATTAAATGACGCGAAATTAAAACTTAACAAAAAGTAAAATGACAATTGAATAAAAATGCAAAACGAAATTAAAAATAGACTAAAAATAAGACAAGAGGACTTGACACTTAAACTAAAACAAAATATCAAAACAAGACAAAATATCCAATCGAAATACACCCGATCGGAATCCAATCGGAATCCAATCGGAATGTACCCGTCGGAAAGTACAAATCGGAATATGCAAGAAGTCCAGATCGGAATGTATTCCGATCGATTGATCGGAATGTAGACAAGTCCATCCGTCAGAATATCACCCAAATCGGAATGACAGAAAAGTGGTGCGATCGGAATATGTAAAATGCATGTAATCGGAATAAGCCCTAAGGTCCTGATCGGAATAACTTCAAAACCCTTTTCCGACCTACTAATCGGAATAAGGGGAGGCTGCTCGGAAAGTGGTGATCGGAAAAGGGTTTTAAAACCTTTTCTGATTTGTGTGTGATCCGAAACTTAAGCAAAGAAAATAAGCTACAATAATAAGCTAATCTCTAACACTAGAACGAATCAATAATGGAAATGGACTTAATAAGCACGAACATCAACTTATCAAACTTAAAATAAACAAACTTTAAAATCAAAACATAAAAAGATGAACTTAAAGTCACGAAAATTTAAAAGATCAAAACTTTAAATAAGAACTTGATGAAAAAGATGATGAAAACAAGATTGGGATTAACAAGAAAGATTAATAATATGAAGATTAAGACAAGATTAAGCTTAAAAAGTAAAGGTTTGATTAAAAACAAGAAAGATAAAAGATGAAAGATTAAAGTTCTAGTGAGATAAACTGTCACTTTCTCTCTCTAAAACTAAACTACTCCTACTCCTAAAACTAAAACTAACCAACCCTTTCACAACAAGTGAGGGTGGTATTTATAGGAGAGGGTAGTGGTTGGTGGCTTCCTCTTTCTTTCTTTCTTGGTCCTCAGTCTTTCAGTCTTCTTAAATTCTTCGACTTTTAAGACTTCGTCTCGGGATTTCTTTGAACTCGTCTTGTAATTTTCTTCATAAATTAGACTTGAGTTCTTCGACTTTATTAAACTTTCGTCTTTGGACTTTTTCTTCGATAAATCTTCAGAATTGGTCTTGGACTTCCGTTCTTTTTCCACTTTTGATCTTTCGACTTCGTCTTTTGTCTTTTTCTTCAATAAAAGCCCGTGAAAGCCGTGTTTTCTCCACTTTTCACTTTTTCGTCCTAAATTACAACAAAAACACAAACCACGCATAATTCCGACATAAATGACATAAAATACACGTTTTGGCTCGGTTATTATTGTAATTAAGTGGTAAAAAGGATGGGTGTTTTTACACCTATCAGAGCATTAATATCACGTTTAGATTGCTCACAAGGAGCATCACATCATGTTCATGATCTTCACAAGGAACATCTTATTATGAGTTAGGTGCTCACAGGTAGCATCGTAGATAAGGATAGGGTGCCCCAGAAACGCATCAAAAATCACGTTGACTTGAGTGGTTATATTATCATGTTAGTACTCATGTTGACCTGAGTGGTCATATTATCATATCAGTAGTCATGTTGACCTGAATGGTCATACTATCATGTCAAGTAGTCATGTTGACCCGATTGGTCATATTAGCATGTCAAGTAATCATGTTGACCTGGTTGGTCATACTAGCATGCCAAGTAATCATGTTGACCAGATTGGTCATATTATCATGTCATGTAATCATGTTGACCAGATTGGTCATATTATCATGTCAAGTAGTCATGTTGACCTTAATGGTCATACTATCATGTCAAGTAGTCATGTTGACCTGATTGGTCATGTTAGCATGTCATGTACTTATGTTGACATGATCAGTCATATAATCATGTTAAGTAGTCATGTTATCCCAAGTGTCCTAAGTGGATGACCCAAGCATCCTATGTGGATGACAATGAAGTTCTAAGTGGATGACGAAAGCATCCTAAGTGGATGACCCGTACTTTAATTAGTACTTACGTCCTTCGTGGATGACCCATTTAAACAAGCACAATGTCATATTAGCGTCCCAAGACGAGTACTCGTCGGCTAGGGACTTTATTACGCAGAACAGGACGATTAAGTATCGTCTAGTCATAGGAGATGCCATAAATTATATATGTACATGATACAGGTGCAAGACGACTATATGTCGTACCTAATATAGAATTATTTATTTATAGAACCACGTTACAGAATTGAAACATTTGGTCCCCAATATCTCATGGGTCCAAAATTGTTGGTTCCAAACATCCCTTGCATTTGGTGAGGATGCATGAATGGAGGAGGGGTTCCCCATGGGGAATAAAATGGAGGAGGATAATAATTCATATAACCATTTTGTTGTTCATTATTTCTCCTAGGTGTATTTGATCTTGGTTTAGAGTTGTGGTCATTCCTTCTAGGTGTTGGAGTTTTACTTCTAGGTCGTGAATTGTTTTGACTATCTCTTCTAGGTGTTGTCGTTCTACTGCTAGGCCTAGACTCATTCCGTACTCTTGGTGGAGTAGTGGATGGTCTTGATAAACTTCTATTTCCCATTAGAGGTTTACTCAAGGGCTTATAGAACTTATCAACGGCATTGTCGTTAAGTATGGGTAATTTGACCTTGTTAACAATAAGATGCTTTGGTTGTTCATCTAAATTTGACTTTTCAGAAAGTTCAGGATTTTCAGCAAAACCTCTTTCTGGCCGCGGTTCCTTATCTAGGGCGGCGCTTCCATAGTGATAAGGAACCGCCCCATACAATCTGGGACCGCGTACAGTAGACGATTTTTTGAAAATCTGACTTGTTTAGGTTCACTAGTTGATGCTTCATTTGAGTTAAAACCTACACCAAGTCTTTCCTTAGAATGAATTTGTTTGTTTAACATATCATCAAGAGCACTAGTACCTTTCATGAACTTTTCCAATTTAATGGAGGTGCTCTTGAGATCTTCATTCTCTAATCTAAGTTTCTCACAACTTAAGCAACCTAAATCAACTTTTTTATTTTTCTCAAGCTTGGCTAATTTCTCCCTAAGTTCATTGATCTCATTTTCAAGCTTAGTTTTAGTTGATTTTAAGGTTTTGTTCTTTTCTATGAATTTAAGGCTAAGTTTGTGTAAATTATCATATTGGCCTTCTAATTCAATATCATCTAAGGTGGAGCTATCATTTCTATAATATTCGGTTTCGGAATGTGCCTCTTTAGAAGTATGAGCCATAAGACATTTCTCCTCTTTGGGGTTGTCATCAACATCTTCACCGCTATTGCTCCAAGAACCACTATCGAACGCCGTGTGATTCTTATCGCGTGAAGGCTTTGGACAATCACTAATGAAATGATTTGGATCACCACATCTAAAGCAATTCCTATCACCTTTTTCGTCCTTGGCAAACCGATTCTTTGAGAATGTTTTCTTGTCATTGTTGGGTTGCCTCACGTGTTGACCTTGTCTTTTGAAGAAATTCTTGAAATCTCTCACCGCCAATGCATACTCCTCGTCATCGCTATCCGAGGAACTATCATGATCGGTTTGTGCCTTCTTGGCTTTAAGTGCAAGAGACTTCCTTTCACTATTGGTTTTTATCTATTTCGAGTCCTTCATAATTATCATCTCATGAACCTTCAAGTTTCCTATGAGTTCATCGAGTGATAAAGTTGAGAGATCTTTTGATTCTTCAATCGCTTTGACTTTTGCTCTCCACTTCGGATGTAAGGCCCTTAGAAACTTCCTAACATTGTTCTTGCTAGAAAAACCTTCATCAAGTGCTTTTAGACTAGTAATAATAGTGTTAAATCTAGCAAAAGCACTATCAATAGTTTCATCTTCTAAGATGACAAATTGTTCATATTGTTGGACAAGAAGATCGATTTGCTTTCTATGACTTGGCTATTACCTTGGTGGGTTACTAAAAGAGTGTTCCAAATATCTTTAGCGGTTTCACACATAAAAATCCTTTCATACTCTTTCTTAGGCAAAGCATTATAAATCACCATTTTAGCCTTATTATTTTTCGAAAGTTTCTTTTTAGTATCGTCATTAACTTTGTCAAAAGTGACCAATTCTTTTGTTTTAGAAACTTCATTAAATTGATAAGGTAAAAAATCACCATTGGTAATAACATGCCAAAGATCTAAATCTTTTGATTTCACGTAAGTCTCAAATCTATTTTTCCAATAAATAAAACTATCGGTCTCAAAAAGTGGTGGTCTTTGCATAGATTGCCTTTCTAGGTACTTGTTGGAATCCATAGATCGATTCAAGTTTTAAAATACAATATACTTCAAAAATTCTTGAGCAACCTTCCTCGGATACCAATTGTAGAAACTAAAAAGGGGGGGGGGGGTTGAATAGTTTCTTATATTTACTTGTTAAAAGATGGTTTTCAAAAAATCCTTTTTCAAAAACTTAGGCTTGAGGAAATATGTGAGATCTTCTTATGCACAATATGAACAATGATAGTGTAATTAAACTAATACTAACTAATGTATATGCACAAACAATAAAGAATGTAAAGAGTTAAGGGTAAAGAAAGATCAAACCAAACACCAAGGATTTATAGTGGTTCGGCAACAAAGCTCACTCCTCGTTCCTACTCCACTCCTCGAGTACTCCTTACTCGAGAGTTCACTACACAACAAGCTCCTTATGGTGGAGAAAACCGTACAAGTTGCTTAACCAATTTCCGACTCTAAGCTAAAAGTCGAGCCCTAATTGTAGTTAGGACCAATCTACACAACTATACTTAGTACATACACAACTTCCAAATAGACACAAATACTTGGATCTTCACAACTATGACACAACAACAAATGTATAAGATTTGATCTTCAAAGGATCTTTGGTGGTGGACTCAACACTTCACAAGGATAGTATTCTTCTTTTCGCACTTGGAGAGGAAGGGATGGATGGGATAGATTCACTTCTAAACAAGTAGTAATCAATCAAATGATCAAGGATTTGAGTGATTTAAGAAGTATGTTTGAATCTGGAAATATATGTGCAAAAGAGGTGAAGAGAAAATCTGAGAATGGTCCACTATTAATAGGACAAAGGGCCAACGGCTATATCTTCCCTCGGTTCCTTATCTCAGCCGGTGGTTCTTTATCGATAAGATACCGCATATGCACTAGGGAACCGCCGAAGTAGAATCCGCTCCCTTTTGTCCTTTAGTGGTGGAGGTCTTATCTGACTATAAAATATCCTGAAAGAATATTCCAAATAAAAAAAGAATATGCCATTTTCAAATATTTAATTTAATAAAACATTTTCTTAAAAAGAAAGTTTAATAAAAAACTTGTCACACTTAATAAAAAGTGAGTTTTAAGAAAATATTAAATCATTTGATCACTTGATTAAGGTTAGTACTTGTTTATTCATACCTTAAGTGAAAATGGGTAAAATGAAAAATACTTTAACTCAAGAACTCGTTTTTCGTTGTTTTCGTAAATGCTTGTTTTTACATATTTTCGTAATCAAAACTAAGCGAGACCGAAAAATGCAAGTAACGTTTTTAGGCATTATTGCATTAACAAAGCATTTACAGGTGGAAAGTCAAGAAGAAGTTTTCTAAGAAGCCGTGAGAGAATCATGGCAAAAGGAAGACTAGAGTGAGACCCGCTGAGAACAAATCTTATTCTTCTAGACATGAAAAATGCAAGGTTGTATGGAGTGGAAGTAGCAACATAATACAACATATGTGCAAGACAAGCGGACACATGGTTGCGATTACCATCCAAACACATTGCATTTTCCCTAATGATGTCGGCCCAAGGGATCATAAAATCATTAAGATCGCTAGTTAGTAATTCCCAAGGAGTTAGAGCATGAACTTCTCCTTCAAAATTACCAAGAATAGGATGTTCACGAGGTTTAGCAATAGCGCAAGAGATGGCCGAAGTCGAGGGTAGCTCGGTCACATAAATCACATCAATAGGGGCCGATTCTAAAGAGTTTAAAATCCAAGTATCGGTGAACCTACATTGACCTTTGTATGGTACATTGAGAATTTCACCAAATTCTTCAAGAGTATATACAAAGGTTTTCCCCTTGATGGAAAATCTTATAGATAAACCATTATTGATGCATATGAATGTGTACGAGCTAAAGAATTCCAAAAGAAAGGAAGGAAAGATTGGCTCATTAATGTCAAGCAAACAATCAAAGCCAATGGATTTGAACATGAATCGAATGAAGTCAAGTCCAAGAAAGTTAGAAGGAACAATGCGTCCTTCATGAAAACAACGAGATTCAAGACAACGAAATGTGTTTTGAAGAGAACGAGTTCGACGTGAAGAAGAAAGATTAGGCATGTATTCTCTAGTACGTTGGTGGAAATTTTGATATCCCGAAGACATGATAGTACCTAAAAACAACATACAAACATATTTCCCCAATCACTCATATGTAAAATATAAGCCAAAAATAAAAAAGATGAGAATGTGTTTCATCAATTTCTTGACAAACAAAGGATTTATCCTTATCATTCTCTTGTTCACAATGTACCTAGTTCATCATTGACAATAACATATTAACCATGTAAAATCAACAATGAACTTGAACATTGGTATTTCAAAACAAAGTTTTTAGGTACGCATTAACAATGCCATTACTAACTAGTTCATAGGTTCATATCAATTACATCAATTAACCATTATTATTTAGCCAAAATTCGGATTGTTCTACAAGTGGGTTTTAGTGAAATCTCACTGAATATGAACCTAAGGAATCATATTATAATCACTATGTCAACTCACATTCCTAGTAAGGTTCTAATTCAATATCAAATCTAAAAATCTCCAGTTATAAAAGTATGAACCCTGGAACAAATTAGATGAGATTGAATGAAATGACTTACAGATAATTGATCTTGGATGAAGGATGAGTGAAACCCACAAATTGGTATTAGTTAATCTTGGGTGATTGAAGGTTTTGAAGGTGCAACAATGGAGGAAAAAGGGAAACCCGTCAGTTCTATTAGAGAAGAGAGAGAGGGTTTGTTTGAGAAATGATTTTTTAATAAAAACATGCCGCTTTAGTCACAATATCTGACTGCGGTTCCTTATCTATAACGAACCGCGCGTTTGAGCCACGACAGATAAAGAACCACCTATAGTGGCGAGTTTTTATCCAGGATAATCAAAGAATTTTTCAAAACCAAATTTTTCTAAAATCCTTAAAATATATCTTAAGCCTTTAGGAAATCGTTGGACCACCACAACACTAGGTAATAATGCTTTAATGAAGGATTACGAGTTGAATCGAGATAGGAAAAGACCGAAACGGACAAACGACTACTCGTAGAAACGAAGCAAAGAGGAGAGAAGTCAAGAGGAGTGAATCAAGACCAAGTACAATCCTCAAGAGACAAATGATAGACATCAAGTCGAGGATACTAAGAGCTTGTGTCATATATAGTGGTAGGGGTGAGAAAAAAAACCGTAAAAACCGAAACCGAACCGTAAACCGAAAAAACCGAACCAAAATAACCGAACCGAACTAAAAACCGACGGTTTGGTTTTTTATTTTTTTAAAAACCGAACTTTCGGTTCGGTTTCGGTTTTGATATAAAAACCGGACCATTAAACCCGAACCGAACCGATTTCATATTTTATTTATATTTACTAAATATTTATTATTCCAATTAATATGTGTATGTAGTTGGGATTTCCGATCACTTTAACCCTTTCATCTATCCACCTAAAAAAATGAAACGGCGAATTTACTCACAACTTTGATTTTCAAGATCATTTAAATGGTTAACCAGATCTTCTCAATATTTTCAATCAAAACTTCATTTCCCCCATTTCCAGATTAGTCACGCAAGATCTCCTTCAACATTCATGGTTAGTTAATCTTCTTTTCATCCACCATTTTGTCCTAATCTTTATTTTTATACTTTTACCTAGTTAGATTAGAAGCATTATTTAAACAAATAATCTAGTTATGTTGTAGGATTGTTCTTGTAAAATATTTATAAAAAATCATGCATGTATGATCCACATAGTTGATTCTGATGATGTTTTAAGTGAAGTGAATTCTGGTATTGTTTTCCACCAACAGAATACATGTGGGTTTGTTTTTTTGGATGAGAATGCTATATTTTGATGTCATGTGAAATTAATTCTACAACTATACATTCGTACTTATTTTGTTGTTGGTGGAATGCTATATTTTGACGTCTTGGACTTTCCGTCAATGTAGTACTACTATAATTTACATTATATCGTCAGTGTAGAATGCTATATTTTGTTGTTGGTGGAATGCTATATTTTGATGCCTTTGATTATATCGTCAGTGTAGTACTACTATAATTTACATTATATCGTCAGTGTAGAATGCTATATTTTGACGTCTTGGACTTTCCGTTCGGTTTTGCTATATTTTGTTGTTGTTTTGTTGAGTCTAGCATGTCAAACATATGGTGGTTGATTTGATGAAAATTATGGTATAGTGTAGTCTAATAAGGATTCTTCTCTATTACTTCATAATAATCAATTAATCAGTGGTACCTACTAAAGATAGGATTGAGAATACAAATTAAGTTTAGGCAACTAAGCATGATGCAATCTTATTTTTATATGTGTGTTTATATTATAGGTCTTGATTTGCTTGTTTATTTTAGGTGATGGAACCATCAGGTAGCGAGACATCCGAAGCTCGAACTATGGAGAACGGGAATGCGCCGGTTATTGGTGTTGATTGTGAGAATGTCAATCAAAATGTTGATGGGCATATTGATGATGATGAACGTGTCACTGATGATGAGCAAAAAAAGAAAAGGCGTCTAAAATCATTTGTGTGGGATCATTTTCCTTACCCCAAAAATGGTGAAACAGAAACTATGTGTCCTTATTATGGTACGGTCATGGCGGCAAGCTCAAAACAGCATGGTACCAGCACGTTAGGTAATCATTTAAAAAATGTATGCGTTACTTCACCTCTTTATAGAACTAAAGATAAGAAGAAACAAACAACATTAAGTTTCAAGCCTGCTACTATGGGTGAATCTGGAGGTAGTTTAGTTTTTTATTCTTTTAACCAAGAACGTTGTAGAAAAGCTGTAGCTAGGATGTGCATTAAAGACAATCAACCCTTTAGCATTGTTGAAGATGAGGGATTTACAGAGTTTGCGTGGGAACTAAATCCAGAATTTAAAATTCCATCTAGGTGGACGGTTGCTAGAGATGTTTTGTCTATATATCAGGAAGAAACACAAAAGCTTAAGAATATTTTAAAAGATCAAACCGTGTGTCTTACTACCGACACATGGACATCCGTGCAAAACTATAACTATATGTGTCTTACGGCTCACTGGGTTGATGATAGCTGGAAATTAAGAAAGAAAATTCTTAATTTTTGTCGAATATCAAATCATAAGGGTGTCACTATAGGAAACTTAGTTTATCGTTGTTTACAAGAATGGGGTATTACTCATGTTTTTACGGTTACGGTTGATAATGCGTCATCTAATGATGGGGCTATTAGGAGGTTACGTACTTTGCTTAAAGGACCTAATGCAATCTTAGATTGCAAGTATATGCATTTAAGATGTTGTGCTCACATTATCAATCTTGTGGTAAGAGATGGTTTAGAGGAACAAAATGATTCTATTTTGAAAATTCGAAATGCTGTAAAGTATTTAAGATCATCATCAGTTAGGCAAGAAAACTTCAAAAAAGGCGTCGAGTTTGAAAAAGTTGATTGTAATAGAAAGCCATGCCTTGACGTTGACACAAGATGGAACTCCACATTTCTTATGTTGGAAACTGCAGTAAAGTTTGAGAAAGTGTTTAACAGGTATGTGGACATGTTGTTGTATATTAGTTTTTTTACTTACGACAATATGTTACTGTATATTTATATGGTGGTATATGTCTTGTTTAGACTTGAACTTACCGAACGTGATTACACGTCTTACTTCTACAACGAAACTGAAGATGGCGACGAGGGAACTAGGATGAGGCCTAAAACTAAAAAGAAGAAAAAGAACGTTGTGGGAGTTCCTGATGAGGGTGATTGGCTGAATGCAAGGTAAACTTTTTAACAATCTGTGCTACCACTTGCCATTTATATAATGAAATTTGCTACTAGTGCTACTGTTATAAGATTCTTATGTTTAAACTATAATTAGTCATCCTTTTAATCGTTAGCTGCATGTTGATTCATCTTTAAATGTTCAATAGGTTCTTTTTAGAATATTTGAGGATTTTCTATGATGTAACAAGAAAGATTTCAGCGTCTAAGTATGTGACAAGCAATATGTTTGTGAAAGATCTTGTCACAATGCATGCCGCTATTTCTAAAATGTGTGGACATGTTGATGAAAATAAACGAAAGATTGCCTTATCGATGAAAGATAAATATGATATGTATTGGGACAATTTGGATAACATGAATCTTTTGTTGTATGTGGCGTTGGTCTTAGATCCTCGAAATAAGATGAAGTGTCTTGAGTTTTGTTTGGACATAATTTATCCTAGAAGTAGAACATCCACCGAAATATCCAATCAAGGTGACCAAGTTCCGAAACGGTTGAAAACACTATCACCAAAAACTATTGAAATTTGTGATATTTTGGAGGATTCTCTTAAAGAGTTGTATGTGCACTACAAGATCAAACTCGATAAACAGAATGATCAAACTTTTACTGTGTCTTCATCTTTTACTCCTAGTGAAGATGATATGAGCATGAATATCGACCTCGAAGATAGGTTTTCAAAGTATATGGAGACCCAATATGGTGAAGGTGATGAGTTTACTGAAGTGGATATTTATTTAAAAGATGGGGCAGAAAAAAGGGGGGATGATTCATTTGACGTTTTAGGTTGGTGGAAACAAAATATGGTGAAGTTCCCAATACTTTCACAAGTAGCCAAGCATGTATTAGCAATGCCAATCTCGACCGTTGCGTCGGAATCGGCATTTAGTACGGGTGGAAGGGTTATCGATATATATAGAAGCTCTCTTACACCGAAGACCGCAGAAGCTTTAATTTGTGCACAAGATTGGTTACGATCTACACCGACGGACTTGCAAGATATGCCCATTAATGGCTTGCCACTAGAAGATATGGTCGAAAATCTAGAGAAACTAGAACATGGTAAGAAATGCATTTTAATTTAAATCTGTTAATGTTTCTCACCATATTTTATGTTAATACATTATATATATATGTGTGTTTGTAGAAATGTTTTCTAATGGGAAAAAACAATGCGACAAGTCCTGAAGATCAAGTTTACTGATAAGGTGAATATCAAATTTTTTCTTGTTTCTAATACAATCATTCTGTTACTATTCTTATATGTTGCCCTTTATATAATGAAACTTGCTAAATTACTTCCTGGACATTTTTGTAGGTATTTGAAGTCAAAGAGTAACGGTTCATGGCACATGTGATTGGATGTTACTGAACATTTTCTAGTCTTTTGTTTAAACATTTGTGTTGTGATTTAAGATATTGTTAGGTTGTTATCTTTTATTTTTATTGGATCTGTATTTTTATAAGTTGTTGGATCTTATTTTTGGCTATAGTAGTGATATAATTGTTGGACTTGCAAAAAAATTGTTTAAGATCAGTTTTGTTAGAATCTATGGATAAAAGAACCTGCTGTTAGGCAAAGTAGGCCCAAGTTGGGCCCAAGCCCAGTTACAATGGTTAACCGAGAAAACCGAGTAACCGAAACCGAGTAACCGATTGAAACCGAAAAACCGAACCGAGCAAAACCGAACGGTTTCGGTTATGAGAATACGAAAAACCGACCATTCGGTTTCGGTTTCGGTTTTTCCTAAAAACCGAACCAAACCGAACCGTGCACACCCCTATATAGTGGTTTAAGACGTGCCTTTCCGGCGTAAGTCTAAACGGCTTTGGTAATGAACTATACAAAGCAATTTTTGATACATAGAATAAGAACACTTTCAAGAATAGTCTTACTCTACTTAAAAATGTGAGAAAAGTATAAATTCAATTTCTCTCCCGCATGATCGGACAAAAATCATTGCAATAATTTACAATAACAATATCCTTGGAATATTTCAATTCCAAATGTGTAAAATCCAACTACAACTTATGAGGTAATTTGGTATCTCAAGGGATTAATCAATCATTCTATAGATGAGCTCAATTGCACAAGTTACACATGATAAAGGGCCTACTAAACGTGAGGATGCAAACCATATAAATCATGCTTGATACTTTAAGCTACTACTAACTCACTCTACATCTCCATAGTGAGTCAAGTATCCAAGCAATGAAGGTTTGAGAGGGTAAAAGAAGAGAATCACAAACCACAAACAAATGTCAAGGCAAAGATGTCAACTACAAGCACATAGTAAAGTAATGATCAAAAGAGTGATCAAAAGTGCGTATGGAAGAACGAAACGTACCTTGGCCACAAAGTGCATTCCAAGCAATCAAGGAATCAATGCAAAGCCCAACCATGACTAGAGTGACTACTAAGTATTCAAGGACTAGTATCACTCCCATCCATCTTGATATCATCATTCAATGATGTTAGAAATCAAAGAAGATGAGTCTTCTACAAGTGTAAGTAACTCAATCCACAATTAATTGAATGATCTTCATGAGTACCTACACATAAAAAGATGCAAACTAGTAGATACATTTCAAGAGTAAATATAAAATGCATAAATACTACTGTTGGAAATATGTTTTACGTATTTAGAAAGGTTCGGTCACTCTGACAATATATAAGTTAGAAGCTCGTAGTCTTATATCTTAATGTTAAACAAACAAGGCCAAGACAAGCCTACAACATGTGTAGGTCGGCGACCCATTGTAAGCCCAAGCCCATCTCATGGTCTTGGGTATATATAAACCCTCTCCTTAGTTGGAAAAGGTGTGGTTCATTCATTATTTCACATAGTAAAAGTGTGTATTTTCATACTTTCTCTCTCAAGTGTGTGTGTGATATCACCATATCTTTCTATCTCTTTCTCTCTCTGGATTAAGCAAGATTTACATAATCTTTCAAATGGTATCAAGAGCCATGGGATGATTGTATTGTTTATGTGTTTGTCTTCTTGATTTTCGTGTCTATTTTGATTGAAATCATTCAATCCAATTTTTTTTGTGTTTTTTATGGTTTAATCTTGATACAAATCATCTACATAGTTGTGGTAGAGATTTGGTATATTTTCTTTGGCTAAAAACGCAAAATTTTTGGGTGTTTTTATCATTTTTGGCCTTAAAATCTCGAATTGGGTGAGTTTTATCCGAGAAAAGTGGAAGTCGGAATATTTTTTTATTGTTGCGAAATCTCAACTTTCGCAATATACTAGGGTTTACAATATTGCGAAGTTTGAGTTTCTGCTTATTGCGAAGTGTTGAATTCATATTATTGCGAAAAGTATCATCTGGATTGCGAAGAATATCATCTGGATTGCGAAGTGTTTCATTGGGATTGCGAAGTGTTTCATTGATATTGCGAAGTTTGATACTTTGATTATTGCGAAGAATCCAATTCTGCGTATTGCGAAGAATATATTTTTTGACATTGCGAAGAATCCAATTCTGCATATTGCGAAGAATATATTTTTCAGATATTGCGAAGAGTTTGTTTTTGAACATTGCGAAAACTTCAATCGCGTTATTGCGAAGATACAGTTTTGAACATTCCGAAGATACCAATATTATGTGAATTTTTGTTTGTCTTGGAATTTTTTGGTTTATCGAGAACATATTTTAGGGGATTTCAACATTTTTCTTGACTTCTACACACGCCCACAAACACATTTACTTTCTCTCATTGTTCGATCAACGTTTGTAAATCTGTAACTTATCGAAATGGATTTTACTTCACGTACTGATAAGTCCATCCTCTCGGGTACGGATAATCATCCACCAATGTTGGTGAAGACTATGTACGAGGATTGGGCTTCCCGAATGTAACTTTATATGTTAAATAAAGAGAACGGAAATCTCATTTGGGCATCGGTGCTCAATGGACCATTCGTATATGGTACTGTGTCGGAAGGTGCAGTTACTCGTCCTCGCACAACGGTTGAATTAACTGGAGATGCTAAGATTCAAGATAAGTGTGATAAACAAGCTACAAACATCATTCTCCAAGCCCTTCCTCTAGATGTCTACAAACTCGTCAGTAAACATAAAGTTGCCAAAGAGTTATGGGATATAATTCGTGTTCTAATGCAAGGCACCTCGTTAACTAAACAAGAACGAGAGTGTAAGCTATATGATACGTTTGATAAGTTTGCCTATTGTCACACACGTGAATTTTGAATCTATTTAATCTACGTGAAACGCGATAGTTCGGGTTAGACTTGTGTGTCTATTGATATTCCCGATTGGTTACGCGTATTTGGTGTACTAATTTAAACTTTTATGAATGACAGTCATATAAATTTCTACTTGAATGACTTATTTTCGTTTATGTTATGTGCCAAGAACTTTTATTTTAGAAGCTGACACTGATTTAAAACGACTTAAATTAGTTTTAGAGTTACGCTACGAAATTAAGTATTTCACCCAGTATATTTACGAAACACTTAGAAATTTACCCATTTTCTCATTTTTCCAAATTATTTACTAATACCCAAATTCCACACTAGAAACAAATATTTAGACTTCCACAACTCTACATATAACTTCATTTTATTACACAACTAAAGTGCAAAATCCCTACACCACCCATGCTAGGTAAACCGGCCCCCCTCCTAACAATTGTAAAAGACCCACGTTTCAATATTAGTCACTTCCACAACACCACTTTTGAAATGAGTACTACACCATTATTTATTACTATTGTACTCTTTGTCTTCCCTTTTCTCCCTTAGCCACCGAATAATCACAAGGACTCCCATGGTTTCAATTCTTAAACTTGTACAACACCCTTGAAATAAATGGTCAAACCTTGAATGCTTAAGACCTCTTCCCTTTCTCTGCCATAAGCAAAATCCTAGGTCTCTTTTGTTCTTCCCAAGTCCCTCACCATAAAACATGGTACTTTTAGTTCAACTAACTAGTTACAAATGGACCAAATACTTTGCAAACACTAACTAAGAAGTTAGAAACCCTAAACTCAATTGTGACCCTATAAATAACAACCCATTGGCAAGAATAACACACACACCTTCACTCATAAAGAAACAAATATCTCTCCATTTCAAACACTATGAATCGTTTTCATTAGAACAAGGAAGCATAGAAGGAGTCTCGGCTTGGTCTTTTAGTCACTTGGATTAGGGTTAAAGGCTTAAGGAACATGGTTTATCGTGGGTACTTGCTGGGGTTAAGGAAATACTAGTCCTTTTCATCCCATTTCTTGTAGCTAAGGACTCTTGTAAGTCCATCCTAACCTTTCTCTAAGACTTATATTTGGTTGATATTTATATTTGCTCAAACACGTAACTTAAAACCAAGAACTTGTGTCAAATGATAAAGTTAAGTCACGGGTCAAGGGTTTGATGTTTGTAAGACCTCATGATGAACTAAGGTCACGGTTAGGATTGATGATATGATGACCTAAAGGACCCATACATGAACCAACTAAGTGAGTAAACACACCTAGATTTACAAACATGTAATAAGAACTAAAGTGAAAGCTATGATTTCATGTACTCAAAATGATAAAATCCTAAATTCCAAAGACAAAGCCATTTTGGGCTCTTTTCTGTGCGTATGTATGCAAATTAGACATTCCAAATAAGAGTGACCACCCTTTCTTTTTAAAGTACTCTGCTACGAACAGTAAGCAAACAACATCCAACTCCTTTCCATCTTTTTAACTGGCCGTATTAAAAAGAATACTTTGCGTGTGTTATGTAGGGTCAAGTTGTGTAAGAGTGTGTGATTAGTTGTGGCATGTGTGTGCATGCATGAAGACCCCAAAACAAGTGCCAATATAGTCATGCGAGAGTATGTGTGAGCTAGCCAAAAACCTTATGTTATGTATATTAAACATCGAAAAGACCACTCCCTTCTTTCTTATTTTCACATGCGTGAACAGTGAACAAAAACAGCAAGAACAAACACCCTTTTCTTTCCTTTCTGTGGACTACTGTATGGAAAAGATACACGCTATATGGATTGTGTGATTAGTTTGCTAAGGATAGTATGTAGAAGACTTGTATGCATGTAAAATAGCAGTAGCAAACCAACAAGAAACCCAAAACTTGTATGTGTCCTGCGTGAAAACAGTAGCTGAATAACTTATAATTAGTAAGAAGGAGCACGGCTTGTAGCAATTCCAGAGGTCAATACAAATCACGTCTTGGTGCGTGTGTATGTCGTGTACAGAGGGTATGATTTGCGTACATATATTCATACCAGTGAGAGTATATACAAGTTTACCCTTTTGTAAATAAACAATTTGTTTGCATGTATGGGTGTGGGGGTCGAGTACAAAGAAGGAACCAAGTAAAATAGCTATATGTGCATTGTGTAACCACTCAACCCCAAATGTATGTCTAATAAAAACCATGGCTGCTGGTGTAGGACAATGGGAGTATGAATGGCTATGTGTAGCAGGAAACAAAACAAATTAAATCTCAAAACCATATGGTGATGCGTATGAAGGGGCATACCATCGAGGGCAAAAACAAAAAAACAAAAGAAGTAAAATAAGGTCTAATGGGTGTTTAGTAAATTCTTGGAAGCTAGGTGTGAACACAAAACATTGCCATGCTTGTGTAACATGATAGATTGGTGTGAGTTGCGTATGAACAACTAACAAAAAACGGGACCAAAGTACTTTTTGTTTTTGTTTTTATGTAAGTAGTATGACAGTAACAAGTACAAGTGTGTTTAAACAATAAAAGGGAGTGGTGTGTGTTGGTCATGGTACTAGCACAAGCCATATGTGAAGACTAGTATACACATATTTGGCTTCATCTTATACGAAATGAGTAAATTGTGTATTGTATAAATGACTTCACTATGACCCAATATCCCCACTTTATGCTACGTTTTAATCTAGCGAATGAGCTCGTTTTATAAATCTAAAAATGAGATATTAATTTTGACTCGGCCTATTTTCTAACGATATAGTTAGTTCTACCTGAGAGTCATTATTGAAACCGCAATTCTCTTCCAAAAATAGTTGAGGAGTACTTACTTGAATTAAATTGAAAAGTGGCCTTAATAATTGAACCATGTAGCTAACTCTGGCCTATTAATTGAGACTGTTAGGGATTAAACCAAAGAGAGATACTTATCGAATATCAATGACCACGCGACTTAGTTTTTATAACGACCATCCGTTTATTTTTCGGACTATTATTTAATGAGTTGTCGAGACCCAAAGTTGACCCCGTGACTAAATTGTTGAACTTGAAAAATGTATGAAAACATTTTATAAACAAAGAGCAAGTATAAATCATCAACCAAGTGCATTGTACATTAATATTTCTCATATTTAGCCTAAGTACGGATATTTTACTTAGGTTACGAGTAGATCGTTTGCGCATCGTTTTGCGTGCCTTGGTTTTCCGTGCTATCTTTATTGATCATATTCACTACTTCATCGAGGTGAGTTTCATAGCCCCACTTTTAATTGCTTTAACTATTTTGGGATGAGAACATTGCTTGTTTTTAACGGATGAACATAAGTGCCTTAAATTGATACGTTTGCCTACATGATGTCTAAGTAGCGATATCCCTAGATGCTTTAGCCCACTATCGTGAACCGTTAATTACTTTGTGTAAGCGCGAATGTTATGGATAGATCTATCGGGACTAACCTCCCTATCTAATTTGGTTGTGTGGCCAAAGTTAGATACACTTACATTTGAGGATTTACAAATGCTTCGGGATAGGCATTTGCTAGGGCTCTTATTATTTCTTGTTGGTTGAGGTTAACGCTTCGGTGTCACGAGCTTAGACGTAGGTGATTAAAACGTATACTTTTGATTATAATCTTGTATTTGTTATAAGATTATATGTCGGTTGCCTTGAAAAATCTTATGGTTCATCACACTATTTAAACTTAAACCTATGAACTCACCAACCTTTGTGTTGACGCTTTAGCAATGTTTTTCTCAGGTATCAAGACGAAGGAGTGACGTGGTTAGGAATGGGAGATTTTTAATAAAAATGGTCGTGACTAGTGCATGGATATTTGGATCAATGTTAAAGTCTTTTGAAACAATGTTTTATTATGATCTTGTGTAATTCGCTTCCGAAACAATTTTTATGCTTTTAATTAAATTAAAACGGCTTTTAAATAGTCGTTCTTTGTATCTATGTCTTGTGATAGTCATGACCGTCGCACCCCATTGTGTTGTATTACTCTGATAAATTGGGGGTGTGACAGATTGGTATCAGAGATGTAGTTATAGAGAACTTGGTTATTTTATAAAAAGATTTTTATAAACGTGAGTCAAAAATTTATTTATCGGAAAAATAATTCTAGACTATAACTGTCTCTCAAAAATCTCCAAGAACCACTTCACTCCACGTCTTCGATACAAGTAAGTTGTGACTTTAGATGGTTTATGATTTTTGCAATGCTAAGTTATGAATTTGATTGCTATGTGTTATTAGAATTAGGTGTTCCCTTCCCATGTTTGAGTGATACCTACAGGGACATGTAATAAAACAATTTTTTTAGTTGGAATAAAATGCCTAACATCCTTGTATGGATTGTTACGATACACAAATGGTTTGTGCCATATTCATTTGAATGGTTTGTGTCATATTTATTTGAATGGTTTGTGCCATATTTATTTGAATGGTTTGTGCCATATTTATTTGAATGGTTTGTGCCATCTTTATTTGAATGGTTTGTGCCATATTTATTTGAATGGTTTGTGCCATATATATATATATATATTTTTTTTCTTTTGAGATTAAACGTACGCATACTTATGCTCAACATATTTTAGATAGTCCGCGGGACTATTATCGACTATCGAAACGTTTGTGTGTTTCATATCACTATACGTCGAATTAAAAATATCGCCACGATTCCTAGAACGAAAACTATATGAATATATTTATTTACCATGTGTTTGGTAGTATGTTAATTTGTAGTAATACTTGAAATCAAGTGATGCTATTATAAAAGTCGAGAGGAGCAACTATTTATTGGGTTCGGTAAATTGTTACTCCACTAAACATTTATAATAGACTCGGTTGAGGAAAAGTGACCTACATTAATTAACGGTTTCGAAATTGAAATTGAATGCGTAAGTTATCATATCAAATTTATTTGAGCACGACCGAGGAACGACGACGACATCACTATTTAAGATAACATATGACGATAAAACACTTATTACAAGTATTACTCTTGTAATGCTCCAAAGAATACTACAATTCAAAGAACGAATAAATTTCACGAATATATGAACTATCCATAAATACGCTGACGCGTAAGTCAAATGGTTATCGAAGAAATTTTTTATTGGAAATAAATTACGCAAAGATGAATCAAAGTTTTTATTAGTCCATTGGTTGCGACTAAGTTATCATGACTTTATTTTAAATTTCGAAGTTACGATATCGATATAAATTAATGGGTTTACCCTTGGTTAAACAATTATGCCAATTTCTACATCAAAGGGATTATCGCGTTGCGCGATATTTGAGAACCCCAGATGGGAAATGTGGGCCTATATTGATATCTTAAATACAAGGTATAAATATATAACAATGACTATAAAGTTTATCTAAGATTGGGAGCAAAACGCTAGACGAGAGCAAGATAAACGAAAAATATAAGATATAACGGAACATATTCCAAAATTAGAGAAATTCTTGTGATAAAATTTAGTAATTGCTCGAATTGAACATTTTGAACGATTACGGATTAAAAACATATGGAACAATTCTTGTGATGAAAATTTTGTGATAAAGTTTTAGTACTCGACTCGTTTAAACCAAATAAACAATTTTTCAAGGTGTAAAAGTTGTCGAAAGTGTACGAACTAGAAACACTAAGTTAAGGAAAGACTATTGAATGAACAAGAATTGGTACGGACTACGTAATAGCCATAAGCCGACTAAACCTCAAAAACATACTTACCCATCCGAGTTGCAAGTAATAGACGTTTAACAAGAGGAAGTTGCACAAAAATAAACGTCGGAATCGACCTAAATTGATGAAAGAATTAACTAAGGATAATTGTATTTATCCATTCATGCATAATCACTACTAAGAGAAAGTACAAATAATAAGTATGTGGAAGAGCATGTTAGAGGACTTTAACATTCCACGACTCACTTATTATTTTCCATGTAAGGACTACTTGGACATTTAAGTAGACATATGGATCGATGTACGAGAACTTACTCTAAATAAAAGAAAATTTACAAGACATCATACAACTCGTTTCTATTTTGAGAACCTTAGAAAAATACTCGTTTCTACCTATCTAATAACCGTTGTTTTACATTTGGTGAAAAAGGAAAAATGCCTCTTATTCCGTTTGTCATTTTGCAATCCGAATCCGACAAGGAAATTACCCCCATCCGGAGCGTAATCACAATAAATTCGGATAATGGGCAAGACTCGCCAATCATAATGCCAAATGTCACTACGAGACTTCCTTCCATCATCCAAAATATTTCTACTACTACTATTATGCCAATCTCCACTCCTATGCCTTCAACAATGCCTAAAACTTCTAGAAAAAACGAAACCGTGTTTCATCACCACCACCAAATGTTGCTCATTCCCCAGAAGACGAGCCTACATCAGAAGTACTCGGATTCGATGCAGAAAACCTGATAGGTCGTCTGGAGGATGTAGAGGGTGATGTGGATTACCTTATCGATCAAGATGAGGACAAGGACTTAGTGATAGCCGAGTTGCGAGAGTCTCTTGAGGCTGCTGAGTCCGAGATTGCAATTTTACAAATGAGGAACGACGATACCGAGGCTAGGCAAGCCGCGGATCATGCCCAAATCCAAGAGATCCTACGCCACCTAGGTCTTTAGGATTTTCTCTCCTTTCTAATCAAATTATGATGTTTTGTAATAAATGTATGATGTTTTGACAAGAATAAAAGAATCCATTCATTAGTTGAATGGAATTTTGTACTCTAAGCTTCAAAACTATCTATGGAACGTAGTTCAAGAATGAAATGTACGAATTTTTATGATATGATCCCTTGATAATTGTATTACAATAATTGTGAGAAAAGCTTGGTCAAATTCGAACAATCGTAAGAATTGATAACAATGAAAGAACTAACAAAATATACATCGTTTGTGCGATAATGTTACACAGAAAAATTAAAATGATGGAACAAGGTTGGAAGGACCTCAAAGAGGTCATCACTCGTCAATACCAAAATGCCATTAGGGCCGTCGATGCGTTTGAAGCTAGTATCCGCACGGTTGACCGAACCATGGATCCTAGTGTTTACGAAAAAGCTAAGGAAACAAGTGCTACACCGCTTAACGCTTTTGGACCTCGAAAGACCCTTTCAAAAACTAAGGTAAATCATACCGTTAGTGGAAGAAAAGGGCCTTATGAGGGGAGATGTTATATGTTGAAGAACCACTCAAGGTTTAACACCATGAAGCAAGGTGCCGAAAGGTTTAACCCTCACCATATGACTAAACCAAAGAATCACTCGTGGAAAGCGCCACGTGTTCACCAAGGAAAAACCTTGCCACCCCCTACTTGTGGAGCAAGGACAAATTTCCCGGAGGATGTGCCCAAACTAACTCCGATCTTGAACACGAAGTATCTCGGCAACCTTCCATATAGCCGCAAGTGTGATTACCACCACAAAGGTAGTTGCGCGAACCATTGCATGCTTTGCGATGAATTTGGGCATATGGAGGGTGATTGTCGAGTGGTAAAATCCCATGAGAACTATATGAAGAAATTCTACGTAGACGAATGCCGTTTAAGATTAGAAATACTTCGAAAAGGGAAAGGAATTTCCCAAGAAGGAAGCCCGAGAGTAAAGAGCGTCCAATACCCTACCAACGTTTTACACCAGTTGTCTGTCAAGAAAGATGCACCGACAATCTTCAAGTATCAACCCAAGGGTTTCTACCCGCGTCATGGATAGAGCGTTAAAATTCATGTATTAGGAACTATTTTACTTTTATGCAAATCAAGTGACTCGACGTCCGTCGATGCTACCACCAACAAACTTAATTATGTAATCGTACTCCATGTCTTCAATTAAACTGTGTTGTTTTATCTTTAAATCATCTTTTGTTTAACCAACGAGAAAAATTTATTTTTAATTTTCATGTGTGGGAGCAAAATTTATCCACCAAAATTTTTACTTAAGAATGAACTTCCTTCTGCAATATTCTCTTTACCTATGGAAGAGGAGTAAATAAAATAATTTTTTGTTAAAAAGATTTTTGTAAAATATTCTTTAGAAAATATCAAAATTGATTTACTATAAGAAATCACCATCGAAAACACTTATTAGTGGGAATAATAACAATTGTAATAACATAAGTTAGAAGATTTATAAAGGTGTTATTAATTAAACGCCGCAACTAACAACGAAATATTTTTGGTAAGAACTACCATGTAAAGTTTTGGAACCTGGTTTAACGACCAACTCAATATGGAGAACAAAAACTATTGATAAACTCGACGAGAACTAGTATGAATACTTAGGAGAATTATTTCGTCGATTGTGAAAAGTGAGCAATTGGTAACAAATTAAATGCACTATGAACTAACTTGTTGGTTATGAAGAGTGGATAATGGTAACGAACAAAATGCACTGTGGACTATCAATATGTAATTACAACCTCAAAGAATCAAATTGTGATGAAAAGGAGGATGCAACCGTTTGTCCCGAGACGTACGTAGCCTGATCAACTACGTATGATCGTGGTCGAACGCGAGTATGCTCATAGTAGTCATCTTAAAAATGAGGTATATTAGTAGAATATTTTCAAGTTGCCCTATTTATCAAAGAAAGATTTATCATATGCTACGAACGTCGAACATTTTTATACCGTCCTAGTATAATTATTTTCTTCGCCACTATTTCATACAGGAGCGTATATGACACGCAAATACTAAGAACGCCAATTGTTTTTGACGAAAATTAGACTCAAATAGATTAGAGTTGGAAAATCGAAAACAACTTTTAAATAATAATGAGAAGAACGAAAAAGTCATTTGAGTAAAATCCAAATTTAACGGATATCCAGAACTCGCCGTAACTTAACCCATGTTAAGGAACAATTGTGTCAAAATGAGCACGCTTTTGTATATAATTGGAATACCGAAACCACTTGAACAAAAATCTATTTTACCTAACGATGTTTGAGCATCACACCATACTTATAAGCGTAAGAAATATCATATGCTTCCTTCATAGAAGGAAACCTAAACGAACTATGATTTAAATATATTATAAATTGTACACCTGTTTTTCCTCTCCATGAAAAAGGAGATAAACGAAGAGGAACGCAAACTAAATTGATTAATTAACGCAATTATCTAATATTGAATGTCACTTACAAGGAAGAAACGTCTTGACCACCATGTGTTAGGACGATTAATTTTTGGGAAACCGAGTCAGGAAACCTTGACGCTTATGCTACTTATCACTACCAACTAGACGGGTAATGTGAACGGGATAAATCAAACTATGTGGAACAATTTTCGAATGTGCGATATATAGTCATCTAGGCGAAAAATGACAATACGCGACACTTTAAAGTGGAAGTAATGCGCGGGACGACACGAAAGTTAATAATGGGAAGAACTCACTAAACGAAACCAACGTCGTCTAGAAAAATTTGACATACAAGAAAAGACGTAGGGAACGCTATTGAACCATGTACAAGTCAGAAGAAATATTTTTCGTTTTGATCCTAACAAGATTATAGTAATTTTAATCTTAGCAACAAACTAAAGAAAAATGAACACATTGAACTATGAAAGGAATATACAAATTTAATTGACCTCTTGTTTTGACGACGACAACGACGTGCTAGTTTTGAGGACAAAACTCAATTTAAGGGATTACGAATGTCACACACGTGAATTTTGAATCTATTTAATCTACGTGAAACGCGATAGTTCGGGTTAGACTTGTGTGTCTATTGATATTCCCGATTGGTTACGCTTATTTTGTGTACTAATTTAAACTTTTATGAATGACAGTCATATAAATTTCTACTTGAATGACTTATTTTCGTTTATGTTATGTGCCAAGAACTTTTATTTTAGAAGTTGACACTGATTTAAAACGACTTAAATTAGTTTTAGAGTTACGCTACGAAATTAAGTATTTCACCCAGTATATTTACGAAACACTTAGAAATTTAGCCATTTTCTCATTTTTCCAAATTATTTACTAATACCCAAATTCCACACTAGAAACAAATATTTAGACTTCCACAACTCTACATATAACTTCATTTTATTACACAACTAAAGTGCAAAATCCCCACACCACCCATGCTAGGTAAACCGGCCCCCCTCCTAACAATTGTAAAAGACCCACATTTCAATATTAGTCACTTCCACAACACCACTTTTGAAATGAGTACTACACCATTATTTATTACTATTGTACTCTTTGTCTTCCCTTTTCTCCCTTAGCCACCGAATAATCACAAGGACTCCCATGGTTTCAATTCTTAAACTTGATCAACACCCTTGAAATAAATGGTCAAACCTTGAAAGCTTAAGACCTCTTCCCTTTCTCTGCCATAAGCAAAATCCTAGGTCTCTTTTGTTCTTCCCAAGTCCCTCACCATAAAACATGGTACTTTTAGTTCAACTAACTAGTTACAAATGGACCAAATACTTTGCAAACACTAACTAAGAAGTTAGAAACCCTAAACTCAATTGTGACCCTATAAATAACAACCCATTGGCAAGAATAACACACACCTTCACTCATAAAGAAACAAATATCTCTCCCTTTCAAACACTATGAATCGTTTTCATTAGAACAAGGAAGCATAGAAGGAGTCTCGGCTTGGTCTTTTAGTCACTTGGATTAGGGTTAAAGGCTTAAGGAACTTGGTTTATCGTGGGTACTTGCTGGGGTTAAGGAAATACTAGTCCTTTTCATCCCATTTCTTGTAGCTAAGGACTCTTGTAAGTCCATCCTAACCTTTCTCTAAAACTTATATTTGGTTGATATTTATATTTGCTCAAACACGTAACTTAAAACCAAGAACTTGTGTCAAATGATAAAGTTAAGTCACGGGTCAAGGGTTTGATGTTTGTAAGACCTCATGATGAACTAAGGTCACGGTTAGGATTGATGATATGATGACCTAAAGGACCCATACATGAACCAACTAAGTGAGTAAACACACCTAGATTTACAAACATGTAATAAGAACTAAAGTGAAAGCTATGATTTCATGTACTCAAAATGATAAAATCCTAAAATCCAAAGACAAAGCCATTGTGGGCTCTTTTCTGTGCGTATGTATGCATATTAGACATTCCAAATAAGAGTGACCACCCTTTCTTTTTAAAGTACTCTGCTACGAACAGTAAGCAAACAACATCCAACTCCTTTCCATCTTTTTAACTGGCCATATTAAAAAGAATACTTTGCGTGTGTTATGTAGGGTAAAGTTGTGTAAGAGTGTGTGATTAGTTGTGGCATGTGTGTGCATGCATGAAGACCCCAAAACAAGTGCCAATATAGTCATGCGAGAGTATGTGTGAGCTAGCCAAAAACCTTATGTTATGTATATTAAACATCGAAAAGACCACTCCCTTCTTTCTTATTTTCACATGCGTGAACATTGAACAAAAACAGCAAGAACAAACACCCTTTTCTTTCCTTTCTGTGGACTACTGTATGGAAAAGATACACGCTATATGGATTGTGTGATTAGTTTGCTAAGGATAGTATGTAGAAGACTTGTATGCATGTAAAATAGCAGTAGCAAACTAACAAGAAACCCAAAACTTGTATGTGTCCTGCATGAAAACAGTAGCTGAATAACTTATAATTAGTAAGAAGGAGCACGGATTGTAGCAATTCCAGAGGTCAATACAAATCACGTCTTGGTGCGTGTGTATGTCGTGTACAGAGGGTATGCTTTGCGTACATATATTCAGACCAGTGAGAGTATATACAAGTTTACCCTTTTGTAAATAAACAATTTGTTTGCATATATGGGTGTGGGGGTCGAGTACAAAGCAGGAATCAAGTAAAATAGCTATATGTGCATTGTGTAACCACTAAACCCCAAATGTATGTCTAATAAAAACCATGGCTGCTGGTGTAGGACAATGGGAGTATGAATGGCTATGTGTAGCAGGAAACAAAAAAAATTAAATCTCAAAACTATATGGTGATGCGTATGCAGGGGCATACCATCGAGGGCAAAAACAAAAAAACAAAAGAAGTAAAATAAGGTCTAATGGGTGTTTAGTAAATTCTTGGAAGCTAGGTGTGAACACAAAACATTGCCATGCTTGTGTAACATGATAGATTGGTGTGAGTTGCGTATGAACAACTAACAAAAAACGGGACCAAAGTACTTTTTGTTTTTGTTTTTATGTAAGTAGTATGACAGTAACAAGTACAAGTGTGTTTAAACAATAAAAGGGAGTGGTGAGTGTTGGTCATGGTACTAGCACAAGCCATATGTGAAGGCTAGTATACACATATTTGGCTTCATCTTATAGGAAATGAGTAAATTGTGTATTGTATAAATGACTTCAATATGACCCAATATCCCCACTTTATGCTACGTTTTAATCTAGCGAATGAGATCGTTTTATAAATCTAAAAATGAGATATTAATTTTGACTCGGCCTATTTTCTAACAATATAGTTAGTTCTACCTGAGAGTCATTATTGAAACCGCAATTCTCTTCCAAAAATAGTTGAGGAGTACTTACTTGAATTAAATTGAAAAGTGGCCTTAATAATTGAACCATGTAGCTAACTCTGGCCTATTAATTGAGACTCTTAGGGATTAAACCAAAGAGAGATACTTATCGAATATCAATGACCACGCGACTTAGTTTTTATAACGACCATCCGTTTATTTTTCGGACTATTATTTAATGAGTTGTCGAGACCAAAGTTGACCCCGTGACTAAAATTGTTGAACATGAAAAATGTATGAAAACATTTTATAAACCATGAGCAAGTATAAATCATCAACCAAGTGCATTGTACATTAATATTTCTCGTATTTAGCCTAAGTACGGATATTTTACTTAGGTTACGAGTAGATCGTTTGCGCATCGTTTTGCGTGCCTTGGTTTTCCGTGCTATCTTTATTGATCATATTCACTACTTCATCGAGGTGAGTTTCATAGCCCCACTTTTAACTGCTTTAACTATTTTGGGGTGAGAACATTGCTTGTTTTTAACGGATGAACATAAGTGCCTTAGACTGATACGTTTGCCTACATGATGTCTAAGTAGCGATATCCATAGATGCTTTAGCCCACTATCGTGAACCGTTAATTACTTTGTGTAAGCGCGAATGTTATGGATAGATCTATCGGGACTAACCTCCCTATCTAATTTGGTTGTGTGGCCAAAGTTAGATACACTTACATTTGAGGATTTACAAATGCTTCGGGATAGGCATTTGCTCGGGCTCTTATTATTTCTTGTTGGTTGAGGTTAACGCTTCGGTGTCACGAGCTTAGACGTAGGTGATTAAAACGTATACTTTTGATTATAATCTTGTATTTGTTATAAGATTATATGCTGGTTGCCTTGAAAAATCTTATGGTTCATCACACTATTTAAACTTAAACCTATGAACTCACCAACCTTTGTGTTGACGCTTTAGCAATGTTTTTCTCAGGTATCAAGACGGAGGAGTGACGTGGTTAGGAATGGGAGATTTTTAATAAAAATGGTCGTGACTAGTGCATGGATATTTGGATCAATGTTAAAGTCTTTTGAAACAATTTTTTATTATGATCTTGTGTAATTCGCTTCCGAAACAATTTTTATGCTTTTAATTAAATTAAAACGGCTTTTAAATAGTCGTTCTTTGTATCATGTCTTGTGATAGTCATGACCGTCGCACCCCATTGTGCTGTATTACTCTGATAAATTGGGGGTGTGACACCTATGTCCCGGGGGAGACTCTCAATGATTACTATTTGAGATTCACTATCTTGATGAATGAGCTCAACATCTATGGCCTGACAATTCCTACGTTTCAATTAAACACCAAGTATTTGAACACTCTTCCTTCCGAATGGAGCAAGTATGTGACGGGTGTTAAATTAGCCAAGGATTTGCATCAAATCAACGTGGATCAACTTCAAGCTTTTCTTCAACAACATGAATGCTACGTAATCGAGGCTCGGTTGTCAACACCTCAAGTTCATGATCCACTTGCCATGATTGCCTCTCATCAAATGACTACTCCAAACTTGGCCCATTCTTATCAACAACCATCATACTTGCAACAACCACCACACAACTATCAGCAACCACAGTAATCATTTTATCAACCATCAATGATGCCACAGCAAGCATTTCAACAAAGTGTTCTTCAACAACCTTATCCACAACAACCATCACATCAGGCATTACCATCACAAGCCATCACTTCTCCAATGGGCTATACTCCTCAGCAAGGATATTTTCTAATTGAAGCACCACCATCACAAGTGTAACACCCCATTTTGATAATGGAATGTCACGCGTAATTATGGCGTGTCATCAAAGCATACAAGGATAAATGTCTAAACATTACATGACCATAAAAGGAAAATACCGGAATCAAACATCGGTAGTCCAAAAGTAAAGCTCATCACACACAAACATAAGTACTGTAAATGAAAGGACTAAACAATGTCCATAGCAAGAGTATCAAAGTAAAGATAATGCATAAAGTAAAGAAATGCTAGAAAGCTTCCAGTCCATATGCACGTACGCTTAAAGTCTACGAGCGTCCTTAAGTACATGCCGTTTTGGGAACATAGAAAAGGAAAACGACTGAGCAATACGCTCAGTGCACGGATGTACAATAAAGCATGAATAGTATAAGCATATAAGCATATAACAGCGGAAGAAACTAAATCCCGAATAACCCGGTTAAGTCTTGGTAAAACTGGTTTTATAGTTTGAAAAGCCTTATGTTTATCTTATAAAAACCTGTTTAACATATTCTACCATTAGCCAATATAGGTCATGAAAATCCACCGTGCATGAATACTTGGAGGGGTGACCTCATCATGCAAATTAGAGGGGCTGCCTCTAATTTAATATACTGGTTTGGGTAGGAGGGATCAGCTCCTTGTGAAGGATGCAAGGCACACACCACATTCACACTGAGTAATCTGCTGAAAACATGTAACTAGGATGCACCCATACGTCCCACATGATAAATATAATAATATGGCCAAAAGCTGAAGGGACGCCACGAGCAATCACTCTGTCGTGGGGAAGTCATAACACCTGTGCCTCTAGTGTTATGGTTATGGTACCTCCATAACTAGGTGAAACTGGTCATGCATGTATATGGCTATAGGTATTCTAAATTAAACATAAGCAAATCAAACGTATAAACTTATACTACGGGAAAACAGTTGGCTGCATACGGGGAATCCTAATAAGGAAAGAATATCCATACTGAAAGGACGGTAATCCGTACCTTACGTCTAGTGAACGAAGAAGACGAACTGAGGAGAGTCCTACTTCGGTATCACTAATGCTACATAACTACATACGTGTATAAGTACCTGATTACTAAATACATAACTGGTTTTATGTCATGTCATAGCTTATTTTATACGTTCATGTCATGTTTTACTGTTTTAAGCTTTAAACCATGTTTATCTTATAATCTGTCTATTCTGATTAAGTATTACTTGTATTTCATGTATTATTATACTTATTGTGTAATAATAAGTAACTTTCTAAAAATAGCAGGTTTCCTAATATAGAAAGTTTCCAAAAATAGAAAGTTACCAAAAATAGAAAGTTACCAAAAATAGAAAGTTTCCAAAAATAGAAAGTTTCCAAAAATAGAAAGTTTCTAAAAATAGAAAGTTTCCAAAAATAGAAATTTACAAAAATAGAAAGTTTCCAAAAATAGAATTACTTCTTAAAACAGATAAGTTTCTAAAAATAGAAAGTTTTCATAAATAGATTAGCTGCCTTATTAAATAAGTTTCTAAAAATAGAAAGCTTCCATAATTAGATATAAGCTGGTTAAATAAGCTAAGTATATTAGCTTAAGTGTTTTCTGATTATTTTTCTAAGTCATAATGATATAAGGTATAGTTTATTAATTATTACATGTAATTTAAATAAACTATAGGTTAAAAGTATTTAATTAAATATGTCATGTTTTTAATTAAATAAAGTTAAATACTTAGGTTAAAACATGTATTATTAATTATTAATAACCTAACCTAAGTCATGTTAATTAATTAATTATAGCCATGTTTTTTAATAATTAATTAATTATAAAGTCTAGAAAAATATGAATACTTAGGTTAAAAATCCATGAATCTAATAATTAAATTATTACCTAAGTCATGTTTTATTAAATTAATCATGTCATATTTTATTAATTTAATTTTTAACATATGATTATTAAAATCATAAACCTTAACATAAACCATGAACCGGATCGTGACTAGAAACCATGAACCGGATCCTTAATCAACACCATACCCCGAACCACTTCGGGGTTCTCCCCTGTTTGCTGCTGCCGTGGGAACCACACCACCAAACCGAGACCTTGAGGTCTCGGTGGTGGTCCATATGACAAGCCGAGACCCCCTTGGGGTTCGGTTTAGGCGCCGACCACAACAAAACACCCCTAAATCCTCCGTTTTGATTTACCCCATAACCATTTACATGTTTGATTTATGTTTTTAATTAGCTTTTTGAAAAACATCATGTTCTTATTTAATTTATTAAATCAAAACAAAAAAAAGGATTAAAAAAAGTATACCGAATGCGTGGATCAAACGAGGATGAACACACACGAACACTTGCACAAAAATCAAGATCAAATCAAATGAACACCCCCTTTCTTGTGTTTATGTGCGGCGGCCAAAGGGAGAGCTAGGAGAAGGAGGAAAAATCTTTTTAGGTTTTTGATTAATTTACTGTAAAGTGAAAAGTGAAAAAAAGATTTACCTTAACCCCTTTCTTAGTAAAATTTAAATGGGCTTGGCCCATGGCCTTGGTGTAGCCGCTGGTAGGGGGCCCCACATGGGGTACCCGTACCATTTTCCGAGTCTATTTATTTTAGTGTTTGTTCGTGTTTAGTCGTGTTCGTGTTTTATGTGTTCTCGTTAAATATTAACCGTGACTTAATATATTTATTCATGTTCGTAATAAATATATATACGTAATTAATATTAGCTGGTGATTAATTTACGTTCATGATTTCATGATCGCATGTTTGTGATTAATTATTGTTTAAATTATTATTGTGCGTTTGTACGTAATAAATATTTATCGTGTTCTGACACGTACGTAATACGTAAAATTCTAACACGTGAACGTAATCATACTATAAAAGGAAGGTTTTAATCTAGTACGTACGATCTTAAGGGTACTATTCATGGTAAAAGCATGCGGGTTTTACAACTCTTCCCCCTAAAAAGAATAATTCGTCCCCGAATTATAGATAAAGTAAACTGGAAAAGAAGAACATACCCGAATTCAAAATATGAAATGAGGGTAAGAAGCCCGGATAGACTCCTCTGTTTCCCAAGTGGCTTCCCGCTCGGTATGATCCCTCCAAAGGATTTTGACGAATGGAATCATCTTCCTTCTCATGACTCGTTCTTGTCTGTCAAGAACTCGTTCGGGTTTTTCTATGAAAGTGTGATCTTCACGTATCTGTAACAGTGGATATTGAACCATGTGAAGGGGATGATACTGGTACCCTCTGAGTAAGGACACATGAAACACATTGTGTACATGCGAAAGATGCGGAGGTAACGCTAACCGGTAAGATACTTCACCGACTCGTTCAATGATATCAAACGGTCCGATGAAACGAGGACTGAGCTTCCCTTTGATCCTGAAGCGTCTAACACCACGTGCCGGCGAAACCTTAAGGAAGACGTGATCTCCTACGTTAAAATGTATGTCCCTACGATGCTTATCGGCGTAACTCTTCTGACGTGACCGTGCTTCCTGAAGTTTTTGCTTAGCTACTGCTATCCTTTCATTGGTCATCTCTATGATTTCTGGTCCTTCAAGTGTTCGCTCGCCAACCTGATCCCATCAGATTGGGGCGCGACACTTTCTGCCATACAACATCTCGAAAGGAGCACACTTGATACTTGCGTGCCAACTGTTGTTGTATGCAAACTCCACCAAACAGATGTAATCGTCCCAATCACCCGTCCATTCCAACGCACATGACCTCAACATGTCCTCCAATGTCTGAATCGTTCGCTCCGACTGTCCGTCCGTTTGAGGATGAAAAGTCGTGCTAAGCTTAAGTTGTGTACCCCAAGCTTTCTACAGACTCTTCCAAAATCGCGAAGTGAAACGAGGATCTCTGTCTGAGACGATGCTGGATGGAGCACCGTGGAGTCCCATGATCTCTCTTCTATACGTATCGGCGAGTTTACTTACCGGATCTTCCTTGCGGATCGGTAAGAACTGAGCTGATTTGGTAAGTCGATCTACGATAACACAAATTGCATCGTGCTTCCTCTTGGTAGGCGGAAGACAAGTAACAAAATCCATGGTGATTTTGTCCCACTTCCACTCTGGAATATCTAACGGTTGAAGGAGACCGCCAGATCGCTGATGCTCGATCTTAACCTACTGGCAGGTAAGACATTTGGAGACGTAAGTGGCCACATCCTGTTTCATACCACTCCACCAAAAGTATTGCTTAATGTCATGGTACATCTTAGTCGAACCAGGATGTATAGAGAATGGGGAGCTATGAGCTTCAGCTAACAAGGCTTCCCGGAGTTCTTGATCATCAGGAACACAAAGTCTCGTGCCCTGCCATACGATACCATCTGCATCTACTCTGAATTCCGTCTGTTTCTTCAAATTCTGAACTATCGCCCAGATTTCTCCATCATCTTTCTGAGCTTCCTTGATCCTAGAGAGTAACTCGGGTTCTACTCTAAGATTAGCCCAGTAACCGTGTTGTCCACGTACCATGATCTCGATGTCTAGTCGCTCCAAGTCTCTTATGATTTCCTCCTAAATCTTAATGCCATTGATCATTCCGGACATCCTGCTAAGAGCATCTGCTACTACATTTGCCTTTTCGGGATGATACTGTAGATTAATGTCATAATCCTTCAACGGCTCTAACCATCTCCTCTGTCTCATGTTCAATTCACGTTGAGTGAAGATATACTTCAAACTCTTGTGGTCCGTGAAAATGTCACATGATTCTCCATATAAATAGTGCCTCCATATCTTCAATGCAAACACGACTGCAGCAAGTCCCAAGTCATGCGTAGGGTAATTTTCTTAATAAGGCTTAAGCTGCCGTGAAGCGTACGCGATCACTTTCCCATGTTGCATGAGAACACAACCAAGTCCCTTCCCTGATGCATCACTATATATTTGAAATCCACCCGTACCAGATGGGAGAGTAAGAATAGGTGCAGATACTAGCTTCTGCTTCAGGTCTTCAAAGCTCTTCTCTCGTTCTTTAGTCCAGACGAATTTATCCCCTTTCCACATCAGTTTGGTCAATGGTAGTGCTAAGCGGGAAAAGTTCTCCACGAACCTACGGTAATAGCCAGCTAAGCCTAAGAAACTACGGACTTCCGTTGCTGATGACGGCCTCAGCCACTTAGTAATGGCCTCACCCTTCGCTGGATCCATAGTGATTCCTTCTGCTGATACAATGTGACATAAGAATGCCACCTTGTCTAACCAGAACTCACATTTGGAGAATTTAGCATACAGCTGCTTCTGGCGAAGAATCTGTAGTACTGTACGAAGATGGTCTTCGTGTTCCTCCTTGGACTTTGAGAAAATCAGGATGTCATCGATGAAGACAATGACGAACTTGGCCAGAAATTCATGGAAGATTATGTTCATCAAGTCCATGAACACTGTTGGATCATTTGTCAGGCCGAATGGCATAACTACAAACTCGTAGTGGCCATAGCGGGTACGAAAAGCAGTCTTGGCGATATTTTGCTCCTTGACCCGTAGCTGATGATAGCCTGACCTAAGATCAATCTTGGAGAAGTGTTTGGCCCCTTGGAGTTGGTCAAACAGATCGTCTATACGCGACAGTGGATACCTATTCCGTATAGTAATCTTGTTGAGCTCGCGATAGTCTATGCAAAGACGCATACTACCGTCCTTCTTCTTAACAAATAAGACCAGTGCGCCCCATGGAGATGCGCTCGGTCGAATGAAACCTCGTTCTAGAAGTTCTTGCAGTTGATCCTTCAGCTCTATGGGAGCCATGCGATAAGGAGCCTTGGAGATCGGTTCACCTCCTGGAATAAGCTCGATATTGAATTCCACTTCTCGTGCAGGTGGTATGCCCGGAAGTTCTGCTGGAAATACATCTTGGAATTCCGACACTATTGCTTGATCCTGAATTGATGGAGATTTAGCATCTATGTCGTGAACCGTAGCTAGATAACCCTCGCAGCCATGTGACAGTAGTGCATGCGCTTGCAGGGTAGATATGATTTGTACAGACCGTCCGGGTACGAACCCGTTATGAATGTACTCTGGTGCATTAACATCAACGAAGATAACTCGATATGAATGGCATTCTTTGGTAGCATGATGCTTGGATAGCCAATCCATGCCCAAAATCATGTCGAAGTCATTCATGTCCAGCGGAAGTGCGTCAACAGGACGAACCTTATCGTCAAATTCTAGGGGAAGACTCGTGTATACATGGGTGATTAATACAGAGTCCCTCAAAGGTGTGGAAATATTAAGTCTATTCTCTAGTGGCATGGGGAGCATCATAATGTTCTTAGCATAAGCAGTAGAAATGACCGAGTAAGTAGCACCCGTATCGAAAAGAACACACGCAGCTTGACCATACATATACAAGATTCCAGTGATGGTACCTGTAGACTTGTTGGCCTGGTCTCGAGATGTCGTGTAGACACGCCCAGTGGTAGGAGGCGGCTTGGTATCAGCATGTCCTGATGTGCCCTCCATCTCGCCCTTTCGGCAATCCTTCATGATATGGCCAGGAAGACCACACTTGAAGCATGCGTCAGTGTTACGACGACATGGCCCTGGGTGCCTACGGTGGCAAGTAGAGCAAAGAGGATGAGTATATCCTCCAGCAGGTGCTCTGGCTGGCTGAGGACCTGATAAAACATTTTACGTAAGACATGATAATAGGGTATAAAGGACAATGCGGATAATCGTAAGATTGAATACCAGTGATAGCTGGACGGCTAGGCTGTGAACCTCTCTGGTTCTGGTCACTACCGTTTCCATGGTTCCTGGTAGAAGTTTTGCTAAATTGTCAGAATATGAGTTATAACATGAAATCATAAGAAAATGCGTAAGTATCAGGACCTGCTGTCGTTGGAGTGTCCAGCGTTGTTACGGTAATTATCATTACCGCCACGCCTATCCATAGCAGAACGGTTGTTAGTATGACCGTTTCCCTTGGGCTGATGAGGCTGCTGCTGAGTAGCTGGTTGAGACCGGTCCCTAGTTTTCTGCCTAGAAGATACAATTTAAAGAGATGAATAATTGACATATATGGAAAGAATACGGATTGGTCACCGCTTGAATACAAATGTTTACCTCTTGTCGGGTTTCTCAGCTTCCACGAACTCATCTCTCTCATGCAACATCTTCAACTTACGTGCCGCATCGGCCACTTGTGCTACAGTGGTGAACGTAGCACACACCAGATTGTTTGCGACCGATGTGCGAAGAGCCCACCTAAAGTGGTGTGCCTGCTCTTCAGGAGTACCTGCTGCTGCACCAAGGAAACCAGCTAAGCGAAGAAAGCGTTGCATAAACTCATTGCTATTCTCCCCAGCTCTCTGTCGGATCCCATGGTACTCCCTCTTGAGCTTGTCTTGCTCAGCCTTGGGAAAGAACTGCTCCATCACCCTATCTTTGAACTGAGCCCATGTCAAACCAGCAACCCAATCGTCACCTCCCTCAGACTGCATCATTGCTAACCACCAAATTAACACATCGCCTTCGAACCAGTAACATGCCAACCTCGCCTTGAACACGGGGTCACAGCCCATAGCATTGAAAATCTTCTCGATGTGAGCCAACCAGCTTTCAGCATCACTGGGGCTATCTGTTTGCTCAAAAGCTCGAGGACGGAGCTTGTTGAATCTCTCCAGCCATACTGCCAATGTCGCTGGAGGAGGAGGAGGTGCTTGGTTATGCTGCTGATTGTTGGCAGCTTGAACCTCAGCCCTGATGTCGTTCCTTAGTTGAGGAAGGAAAGCTTGCATTGCAGCTTGGATTGCAGCATTGAGTTGTTCCTGTTTGCGTGTGAGAACCATCTGATAGTATAACCTAAAACATATGATTAACAGATCAAAATATAAAATATATATACATGAAAAAAAAATTATACCAATAAATCCAGAGAAAAATTTTATGCAAGAAAACTTTTGTATGAATGCATGATGCAGTTTTATGAAAACTTTTGTATGCTCGAGAGTGAACGCCTATGGTCAGTTCACCCAAAATAAAAGACATGGCGAGAGGACGCCTATGGGTCGGTCCCAAATTTAAAAGTTTCGATAAAACACATGCGACTAAATAGGGCCAGTCCTGTGCCAACCATTACTTAGTCATAAACCTGCGACAATGACATTTATATGTATGCATAAAAAATGATGAATGCATGAAAACGACTGTCAGTTCTAGGAAGACCATAGTGACTACCCACTAACCATAGGTCATATTTTGAGAGCCTACAGGTCGAAGCCTTGGCTCTGATACCATAATTGTAACACCCCATTTTGATAATGGAATATCACGCGTAATTATGGCGTGTCATCAAAGCATACAAGGATAAATGTCTAAGCATTACATGACCATAAAAGGAAAATACCGGAATCAAACATCGGTAGTCCAAAAGTAAAGCTCATCACACACAAACATAAGTACTGTAAATGAAAGGAATAAACAATATCCATAGCAAGAGTATCAAAGTAAAGATAATGCATAAAGTAAAGAAAGGCTAGAAAGCTTCCAGTCCATATGCACGTACGCTTAAAGTCTACGAGCGGCCCTGGGTACCTGCCGTTTTAGGAACATAAAAGGAAAACGACTGAGCAATACGCTCAGTGCACGGATGTACAATAAATCATGAATAGTATAAGCATATAACAGCGGAAGAAACTAAATCCCGAATAACCCGGTTAAGTCTTGGTAAAACTGGTGGTTTTATAGTTTGAAAAGCCTTATGTTTATCTTATAAAAACCTGTTTAACATATTCTACCATTAGCCAATATAGGTCATGAAAATCCACCGTGCATGAATACTTAGAGGGGTGACCTCATCATGCAAATTAGAGGGGCTGCCTCTAATTTAATATACTGGTTTGGGTAGGAGGGATCAGCTCCTTGTGAAGGATGCAAAGCACACACCACATTCACACTGAGTAATCTGCTGAAAACATGTAACTAGGATGCACCCATACGCCCCACATGATAAATATAATAATATGGCCAAAAGCTGAAGGGACGCCATGAGCAATCACTCCGCCGTGGGGAAGTCATAACACCAGTGCCTCTAGTGTTATGGTTATGGTACCTCCATAACTAGGTGAAACTGGTCATGCATGTATATGGCTATAGGTATTCTAAATTAAACATAAGCAAATCAAACGTATAAACTTATACTACGGGAAAACAGTTGGCTGCATACGGGGAGTCCTAATAAGGAAAGAATGTCCATACTGAAAGGACGGGAATCCGTACCTTATGTCCAGTGAACGAAGAAGACGAACTGAGGAGAGTCCTACTTCGGTATCACTAATGCTACATAATTACATACGTGTATAAGTACCTGATTACTAAATACGTAACTGGTTTTATGTCATGTCTTAGCATATTTTATACGTTCATGTCATGTTTTACTGTTTTAAGCTTTAAACCGTGTTTATCTTATGATCTGTCTATTCTGATTAAGTATTACTTGTATTTCATGTATTATTATACTTACAGTGTAATAATAAGTAACTTTCTAAAAATAGCAGGTTTCCTAATATAGAAAGTTTCCAAAAATAGAAAGTTTCCAAAAATAGAAAGTTTCTAAAAATAGAAAGTTTCCAAAAATAGTAAGTTTCCAAAAATAGAAAGTTTCCAAAATTAGATTTACTTCTTAAAATAGATAAGTTTCTAAAAATAGAAAGTTTCCAAAAATAGATTAGCTGCCTTAATTAAATAAGTTTCTAAAAATAGAAGGTTTCCATAATTAGATATAAGCTGGTTAAATAAGCTAAGTATATTAGCTTAAGTGTTTTTTGATTATTTTTCTAAGTCATAATGATATAAGGTATAGTTTATTAATTATTACATGTAATTTAAATAAACTATAGGTTAAAAGTATTTACTTAAATTTGTCATGTTTTTAATTAAATAAAGTTAAATACTTAGGTTAAAACATGTATTATTAATTATTAATAACCTAACCTAAGTCATGTTAATTAATTAATTATAGCCATGGTTTTTAATAATTAATTAATTATAAAGTCTAGAAAAATATGAATACTTAGGTTAAAAATCCATGAATCTAATAATTAAATTATAACCTAAGTCATGTTTTTTTAATTTAATCATGTCATATTTTATTAATTTAATTTTTAACATATGATTATTAAAATCATAAACCTTAACATAAACCATGAACCGGATCGTGACTAGAAACCATGAACCGGATCCGTAATCAACACCATACCCCGAACCACTTCGGGGTTCTCCCCTGTTTGCTGCTGCCGTGGGACCCACACCACCAAACCGAGACCTTGAGGTCTCGGTGGTGGTCCATATGCCAAGCCGAGACCCCCTGGGGTTCGGTTTAGGCGCCGGCCACAACAAAACACCCCTAAATCCTCCGTTTTGATTTACACCATAACCATTTACATGTTTGATTTGTGTTTTTAATTAGATTTTTTAAAAACATCATGTTCTTATTTAATTTATTAAATCAAAACAAAAAAAAGGATTAAAAAAAAATATACCGTATGCGTGGATCAAACGAGGATGAACACACACGAACACTTGCACAAAAATCCAGATCAAAATCAAACGAACACCCCCTTTCTTGTGTTTATGTGCGGTGGCCAAAGGGAGAGCAAGGAGAAGGAGGAAAAATCTTTTTAGGTTTTTGATTAATTTACTGTAAAGTGAAAAGTGAAAAAAAGATTTACCTTAACCCCTTTCTTAGTAAAATTTAAATGGGCTTGGCCCATGGCCCTGGTGTAGCCGCGGGTAGGGGGCCTCACATGGGGTACCCGTACCATTTTCCGAGTCTATTTATTTTAGTGTTCGTTGGTGTTTAGTCGTGTTCGTGTTTTATGTGTTCTCGTTAAATATTAACCGTGACTTAATATATTTATTCGTGTTCGTAATAAATATATATACGTAATTAATATTAGCTCGTGATTAATTTACATTCATGATTTCATGATCGCATGTTCGTGATTAATTATTGTTTAAATAATTATTGTGCGTTTGTACGTAATAAATATTTATCGTGTTCTGACACGTACGTAATACGTAAAATTCTAACACGTGAACGTAATCATACTATAAAAGGAAGGTTCTAATCTAGTACGTATGATCTTAAGGGTACTATTCTTGGTAAAAGCATGCGGGGTTTACAACAAGCCTTTTATTCCATTGAACTCCCACCAATTCAAGCCCCGGTCTTTACTCCAAATGATACGCCTACTGATGTCCTAAACCATCTCACTGCCTACTTGTCAAAACTTGTTGCAACTAGAGGATTTCCAGCAATGAACAATCAACTCCGTACCTCTTCAAATCCTAGACAACAAGCCACTATTTAAGATGGTCAAGTGACGGTGCAATCCATTCAGGAAAGACAAAATTCATATGGACCCACTACAAGGAACGTGAACGCTCAAGCTGTAAATTCTCAAGCTAGTGGAAATGGAAGCCCTATTGGTCCTCAAAAGGTTGTGACTTGCTACAATTGTCGAGGACAAGGTCATATGGCAAAGCAATGCACTCAGCCAAAAAGGAGAAGGGATGCAACGTGGTTTCGTGAGAAGATGTATTTGGTCATTGCTCTATCTAAGGGAAAGATTTTGGATTCAGATGAATTAGCATTTCTTGTAGACCAAGGGCAGCTGATAATGAAGGCATTGCAGTCGTCTCTACTTCTAATGCAACATATTAAGCAGATGATCTTGATGCATATGATTTGGATTGTGATGACATTCACTCAGCCCAAGTTGCTCTCATTGCTAATCTTTCTCACTACGGTTCTGATGTCGTTAGTGAGGTATCAATCACAACCAATAATCTTGTTAATGATAATACACATCAAGTTGAGCATGAAAATGACAACCTCGAACAGCATTCGGGAACTAGTAACTCAAATGATGTGGTATCCAATCTAACACATTTGAGTGAACCTCAACCAAATGCTACGACGGGTATGAAATCTTATGATCAACATGATTTGGTAATGGTACCTAAACATATTATTAATAACATGAATGTGGCCGTCCTACAAACCGTATATTTGAATGCCAATCTAATCGCTGAGCTTGCGATGTATAAGGAAAAGGTCAAAACTTTTGAAATGGTCCCTCAAGCATTGAAAATAACTTATTCTGAATTTGACCAATTTCGTTTTGAAAGGATAGAACACTTAAATGAAATAGAATAATTAAGAGCTAATCTTTCCAATGAATCAAAAGAAAGAGTCGGTTATAAATGATTTTCATAAACTTAAAACGGATTTCGAAACTCTCGAGTCTAAAAAGTTTGAATCGGAAATTAATGCTACCAAACTTCTTAAATTCAAGGAACAACAGCTTTTAAAACAATATGCTTCCACAGAAAAGGTTCATCTTTTAACTAAATCGTTTAAAGAACTAGAACTTAAGCGTCTTCAAGATTTACCACCTAATCCCGGTTCTGCAAAACAAGCTAAGTAATATATTCCTTGTCTTTATGATGTGACCCTAATTGGCAAATCGAAAGAAGCACCTTATGTTCGTGATAATGTGGAGACAATGTCACTTGCGGAAGAAACTCAATCCAAAATGCTTTTAACATTCCATAAGCTTGATTATGTTAAGCATAATAAAGATCAATTTGATAAAAAGACCCGTTTTTGACTACAACAGGAATTAGCTTAATTATCAACTTGTGTGCCCCAAAGTTTGTCAAATGAAAACCTTTCTAGTACGTCTCCTACACTTGTAAAAAAGGATTTAACGAAGTTCATTCCACCGGTAAGTAAGGTGTCTAATAGCTTAAATGCGTTGCACCAACACTTTGCCGATTGACAAGGTCATTAAGGAACGTATGACGGCTTCAGCCATAACGGAAGGTGAATGGAATTTTGAACACACTAGAGCTGTTTTTCGAGACGAAATTGTTCCCTTTGTAAACAATATTAAATTATGTTTTAGCAATATTGATCAAGATTTGGTTTTGGAATTAGATGAAGTTAAACGTGTTTTCAATGAAATGGATGATGCTTATGAAAACGGTTTAGTTGAAATAGAATGAATTTCATGCCAAAATGATCAGCTTCTGAAGCAAGTGATGTCGCATGATATTGTTTCCGTCTGTGTGAATAATAGTGTTGATAATGATTCTATTGTGCATAATGTTGAATCTGTGGATAATGTGGTAGATAGTATTTGTCACAAATCTGACGCTGAATTTTTAAAGCTTCAAGATTCTTATTCTTCGCTTTCAAAACGTTTTGATGAGATTCAAAAACATTGTATTTCGCTTGAATGTAAACACCAATTTATTCAAGAGCTTTTTGAAACGTCATTCGAAGGTGTTAATATAGATGATTCAAATTTTTAAAAGAATTTTTTATTGAATTTACAATCAAAATAGCGTCAGCCAAGTGACAAGGTTGCTAAATCATTGCCAATAGACATAGAGAAATCTAAGGAGATTAACTGTGTGAACGTACTTAAGGCCGCTGAGAATTTTAAACTTGATCTAGATAATCGAGTTTCCAAGATTTTGTCCAAAGTTGATAACTTAAAACAGAAAAATGTACAACTCTTCGATTCAGTAAAGCCCCCATGTGCTAATACTACTGCACATAATCAATCATTGATTGAACGATTGAATCAAAAGTCGGTGGAAAAAATATCTGATTTGAGGGAACAACTTTGTGATAAAAATTTGGCTTTGGCTGAGTTAAAGGAAACACTTCGTACCCTAAAAGGTAAGAATGTTGTAGATAACGCAACCACCGTCTCAGCATCGTCCTCTAGTGCAATCAAAAGGAACCTCATCGCTGTCACACCACTTAACAAGGGCCTTAGGACTAAACCATCTCAAGAATTGGTCACTAAAGATAAGGCAAAATCAAAACCAGCTTCCAATATTCCCTTGTTTCCTTCTACAGGAGTAAACACCACTACTAAGGCTCAAAGATCTAAGCTTAAAAGAAACACAAAGAATATTAGGATCTTGCACCCATCTAGTAGTCAAGTGTAGAAGAACGTAGAAGCCCACCCTAGGAATGTTATTTATGTTTTGAATAAAAAGAATCATGTAGCTAAACCTAAAGGCTCTGTGGTTGTGCAGCGTTCTAAGCCCACTGTGAATTCTAATTTGAAATGTTGGAATTGCAATGAATGTATGTTTTCTATTCGTCATGATTCTTGCCTTATTAACCATGTGAATGAGATTAATGCCCGTAAAAATGGTTTAGAATGGAAATCGACTGGGAAAGTGTTAACCCAAGTTGGTTGGATGTGGTGCCCCACTGGTAGAATTTTCACTATAGTAGGAAATGCGTGCCCTTTAACTAGGATCACTCCCACTAAAGCGAAGAAAGCGTGTCGTTTAACTAGGAGTACCAAGGCTACCAAACCACAAGCGTGTCCTTTAACTAGGAACATCAACACTACTGTAGGAACCAAATGCCCTTTAAATAGGTCTAATCCCACTGTCGTGCCCGCTAATACTCCAAAACCTCAGAAAGTTGGAACAATAAAACCTGTTATTGGTAAAACTCACACTAGAAAACGCCAAAAATCTAAGGATAACACAAATGTTAGCAACTTTAAGAATATTATATCTGTATCTGCTAACACTCCAGAACCAATAGTTTCTAATGCATTGTCTACTGTTGTTACTGAAGACAGGTGGTCCAAATTGTTCTATGGTATTTGGACTCTGGTTGCTCCAAGCATATGACCGGAGATCGCTCTCAGCTCAGAAATTTCGTCAGCAAGTTTCTTAGTACGGTTCGATTTGGAAATGATCATATTGCAAAGATAGTGGGAAACGGTGAATATCAGTTTGGGAATGTTATAATTTCAAGAGTGTATTATGTGGAAGGTCTCGGTCACAATTTATTTTATGTAGGACAATTTTGTGATGCAAACCTAGAAGTCGCTTTTTGTGAGCATACCTACTTCATTCGCAATTTGGAAGGGGTTGATTTATTGAAAGGTACTCGAGGGAATAATTTGTATACTTTGTCCCTACAAGACATGATGGCCGCTTCTCCCGTATGTCTTCTCTCCAAAGCATCGAAGACTAAGTCATGGTTATGGCATCGACGGTTATCTCATCTTAACTTTGACGCCATTAATCATTTGGCCAAAAACAAACTTGTTCGTGGTCTTCCTAAACTTAAATTTCACAAGGAGCATTTATGTTCCACGTGTACAATGGGGAAGAGCACTAAGAAATCATACAAACCCAAGACTGAAGACACCAACCAAGAGAAACTTTATTTGTTGCATATGGATATTTGTGGGCCAATGCGTGTTGAAAGTCTTAGTGGTAAGAAGTACATCCTCGTCATTGTCGATGATTACTCTCGGTTTACATGGGTGAAATTTCTTACAACAAAAAATGAGGCACCTAAATTCATTATCGGATTTCTCAAGATGATTCTAGTGTGTCTCAATACTACTGTCTGACGCATTCATACAGATAATGGAACCGAATTTGTGAATCAAATCTTGCGTAATTATTGTGAAGAAGTTGGCATATCTCATGAAACATCCGTTGCTCGTACTCCACAACAAAACGGTGTCGTTGAAAGGCGAAATCGCACACTTATGGAAGCTGCTCGAACGATGTTAATTTACACAAAGGCTCCATTGTTTTTATGGGCAGAAGCAGTATCTACAGCGGTATACACCCAAAACCGATCACTAATTCGAATACGCCATGGTAAAACACCTTATGAGCTTCTACATGGAAAAGTACCGGATTTATCATACCTTCATGTATTTGGCTCTCTTTGCTAACCAAATAATGATGGTGACAATTTGGGAAAACTTCAACCAAAGGCTGGTATAGGTATTTTCATTGGTTATGCACCCGCAAAGAAGGCATTCCGAATCTACAATCATAACTCTCGTAAGATCCGCGAAACTATGAATGTTGATTTTGATGAGCTAACGGCAATGGCTTCTGAGCAAAGCAGCTCTGAACCCGTACTTTATGAAATGGGACCCAGTAACATTAGCTCTGGTCTTGTCCCAAACAACCCTACTTACATCACCTTCTAGGAATGAATGGGATACATTGTTTCAACCGTTTTTTGATGTATTCTTTACTCCTCCAAGTATTCTTGCTCCAGAACCTGAGGTAATAGCTTCGGTTATCGAAGTTGTAGCTCCAGCAACAGAAGCACAATCAGATACGTATACATATACAATTGGTTAAGATATACCTTCAACGAGTAATTCTCAACCAACACCCGAATCAACTACCCATCTTATGCCTGATGATGATGAAGAGGATGATGATGATCACGACTTGGAATTCGCTCAAATGCATGAACTTCCATTCTTTGGTGTACCAATTCCCGACCATAATCAAGCCGGGTCGTCCACCTAAGAGGAAGCTCCTACTAAGGTCTACTCCAATCCACGGATTCGTGAACATGACAGCAAGTGGACAAAGGATCATCCTATAGATTCTATTATTGGTGACCTTAATCATCCGATATCCACACGAAGTCAGTTACAAGAAAGTGCAATGTTTTGTCATTTTGATGCTTTTCTCATTGAAGTCGAACCTAAGACGTGGCAACAAGCATTTACCCAATCTAGTTGGATAGAAGCTATGCAAGAATAACTTAATGAATTTGTACGTCTTGATGATGGGAACTTGTCCCATGCTCGAATCAAGTGAAGTTACTCACTTTGAAATGGGTTTACAAGGTGAAACTCGACAAGTTAGGCGGCATATTGAAGAACAAGGCTCGACTAGTAGCTCGTGGATACAAGAAATTATTAGGCATCGACTTTATGGAATCCTTTGCACCGGTTGCCCATTTGGAAGCTATTAGACTATTCCTCACTTATGCAGCCCACATGAATATGATCGTCTATCAGATGAATGTGAAGACGACATTTCTCAATGGTGAAATCAAGGAAGAGGTCTATGTTCAACAACTGGATGGTTTTGTGAACTCTAAATATCCTAATCACGTGTACAAGCTTAAGAAGGCTCTCTATGGGTTGAAGCAAGCTCCACGCGCGTGGTATGATCACATGAATATGATCGTCTATCAGATGGATGTGAAGACGGCATTTCTCAATGGTGAAATCAAGGAAGAGGTCTATGTTCAACAACTGGATGGTTTTGTGAACTCCTAATATCCTAATCACGTGTACAAGCTTAAGAAGGCTCTCTATGGGTTGAAGCAAGCTCCACGCGCGTGGTATGATCTATTGTCACAATTCCTCATTTGGCAAGGCTTCGCTAAAGGCAAGGTGGATCCCACGCTGTTCATTTAGAAAAGAGGTAAAGATATGATTGTCGTACAAATATATGTTGATGATATTATTTTTGTTGCCTCGACCCAAACCTTATCGGATGAGTTTGGGACACTCATGTCTTCCAGGTTTAAGATGGCAATGATGGGCAAGGTATCATTTTTCTTAGGACTTCAGATATATCAGAGTCCAAAAGGCATCTTTATCAATCAATCCAAGAATGCCCTTGAATCGCTTAAGAAATATAAGATGTGTTGGTACACTAATCTTGTGCACATATCGAATCTATGAAGAACAATGAAGAACAATATGCACAATTAATAACAATATCTAGTACTTTTCATCGTTTGTATATCTTATTAATAATGAATCAACAAATATACAAGTGTTGCCCGGTTGTTTGCGGAATAAGAACCGGGCGATGATGACAAACTAAACTCCCATTGTTACAAGATAGGAAAGAACCAATAGGAGGAGGAAATCCTAACACTAACACTATATGTATTTTGGTGGTGGAAATCTCTAACCATCTCTAACCAATGAGACCACTATATATAGTGGGAAAGTGAAGCTTCCTTTGGAAGCTTCAATAAAGTCAAGAAACCACCTTGTACTTTATATTCTTGCTTTTTCACCTAAGGAAGTTCCCACTATGTCTTCAGTAAATACTTCAGGTCTTCGTATCAGAGATGGTCTTCGGGAGTTAGTGAGTCATTGTCATTACTCACTAACTCCATCATCCTGATCTTGGTTCTTGTCTTCACTGGCTCAGATCCGCTGCAGTAGTGAAGGAGTCTCTGTGGACTTCTAAGAACATCTTGAGGATGACTCAGTAAACTATCATGAGTTTACCGACCTATATAATACTTAGGGTATCTTTCATTCAAATCAGTACAGGGACAATTTAGGCTCTAAATTGGCCCAACAATCTCCCCCTATTAGAATAGAAATATAGCCTAAGTCTTTTAGTAGTAAGTGAGCATAACGGCTTCGTCTTATATACTAAGATTCAACAAGGGATACAATAAATAACTAACTTCTCAAGTCTTGTCTTCAGTTACTGATGATCACTGAAAACATCTCTAGTCTTCTAAGTACTCTAAAGAAGAAACAAACACTGATGAACAACATCAGTAGTAATCTCTGAACTATACATAGTTCAGTATACTGAAGAACTTCATCTTTAGTAACAATGTCTCTATGTCTCTACTGAACTTGTGTTCAATCAAGAATAGCTTCAGCATTATTATCTTCGTCTGAGCTAGTGGCTATTTCTTATTCGAATACCTGGATTCAAATATTAACCCAACAATCTCCCCCTATTTGGATATAGAAATAGCCTAGATGTTGTCTCCTTTCTTTGCCTTGGTTTGAGGTAATAACACGTACCTGACTGACCAAGTCCTGAATGAAGCTTCAGGCTATGTGAAGATGACATGATTCTGGACATTGTTTTTAGCCGTATCTTCTTTCTTTATTTTGGTGTGAGGAAATAGTTCCTTAGTGACCAAGTCGTTCAAATTCTGAAGAAGGCTCTAAAGATAGCATATTCATTGTCTTGCACTCGAACATATCCTTTGCTGATGTTGATGTAGTTGCTTCAGCAACTTAGGTTTAGTGTAAGGTTTTGTTTGGGTTTAGTGGTTTAGGTTCTGGTAATGTATAAATCATGGATTGTTTAAGTGGACTTCGGTGGTGATCAGGCACTTCATCTACACCAAACAATCATTCTTCAATCTTAACATAACCTGATGATGATCAATGAGTGTGTAAACACTTTGATAAGTGTGTTCTCTCCCCCTCAAAAGTTGTGTATAACCAGATTTTGCATCAATACACACTTTGTTCATCAATCATTCAAACCTCTAACCTTCACCATTTAAACTCCATCAATGTTCTACAGAACTTTCAATCAAACGCCTTTAAATTACAACCGATATCAAATCTTTGGCTACCATCGTTTGGGTATTGTCATGATTAAGGTCTTAAGAGTTCTGCTTTGATGGTAGTCTGTGAGTCGGACCTCTGATGGTTCAGACCTGCTGGTGGTTCAGAACTCTTATTGTTCAATACTACTGAGGGTCCAGTACTTGCTGGTGAGGGTTCAAGCCTTGCTGAGGGTCCAGAACTGCTGGTGGGTGAGGGTCCAGAGCAACTGGTGACGGTCCAGTACCTGGAGGAAGTGATCTGGTTGGCAGGTCAGCTGTCTGGGTATCTCAGACATGGGGGATACTGACCTAGAGTCTTAGACTCAGCAAAAGGTTCGAAGATATGGGTCCACTGACTCTAGATGGTTCACAATTGTAGTAGGTTCAGAACTGCTGGAGGGTCAGGGTTCAAAGAAGAGAATGTTTCAGAACCACTGCTGATAACAGGTTCGCTGACCTAGGGGGTTCAGAGACTGATGGTCCAACGACATGTTCTGGTGTCTGGGTGTTTGAAGATACAACGAAATGGGGTTCAAACCAGAGGTTACTCAGCGACATTTATGAAGTCGCTGGTTGGGCTTACTCAGTGGGCTTAGCGGCCTAGGTTTTGGACCTCTTCAAAGATCTGATGTGACAAATTCCACATATTTAGCAGAGCCCATAACTCACTGATTCTTTATAATCAGTTCTTTAGTTACCAGGGCCTCTGATGGGAGCCTGCACAGTGGTTGAGGGTCCATACAAATGACCCATGTTTCCCAACCTCTGACTTTTTCTTCATACTACAACCATCGCTAATACTTTTATCAGATTTCTAAACTAGTCATCAGAGCCAAACACTCCAGTCATGCCAGACTGTAAATTACCACGAGACTAATCGAGATCCCATTTGTTCATCTCCACATCCACCTTCATTACCATCAAGAATAACATGTATTCTTAACAAATCCAATAACAACCGACTCCAACAGTAAATCCCCAGTTGAAGCGCTTCAATACCGTGACCATTACTTCCCTTATTCAAGACTGAGATCACCATTAAACCATCTTCACAATATCACAACAGTGGTCATAAACAATTTCAATCACCGATTTATATCAAATATCTAATACCCTCGAAACTACACACCATGATTCGTTATTTTCCTTTAATCATGAACAATAACACTAAAACCGTGAATCGTTTCCCACCTCACAAAATCAATCAACATTTGTATATAAATCAAATCTCTTCCTGTGGCCACCAGGATGAATTCGTCCCTTTTGTGTAGTACCTTTTGACGAGAGTGGTTTTTTGGGAGTAGAATGATTTATATTACAGGAAAACAAACTTGGTATTTTTTTGTGGATTTCGACGTATGGTGATGATGTTTTGTTTTTGTAGATCCGATAGATGAGAGGAAAGATCTATTTGGTTTTTCTTGAATCGGTGGTCATGATTTAATTGTTGATGTATCGTTGATGGATTAGATGTGGTGATTTTGGATCTCAACAATTGAAGATGACGGTTGAATATGGGAGTGATTTTTCTAGTTGTGATTTGTTGATGTTTTTGTGAAGTTAATGTTTATAAGTAGATATGGATATGAGTTTGAGCGCCGGTGGATGGTTAGGTGATGGTTTTTTTGGTTTTGTAAATGAAGGATTTGGAGGAGACGGTGAGGTGTTGTTTATGAATAATGATGGGGTAGGTGATAATAATGAGTGACGGTGGTGGGTTTTTAGGTACGAGGATAAGGTGGATAATGTTTTGAGTGGTTGTTGTTTAACAGTAGTCAAATATCAGTATTATCTCCCCCTCGAGAACTGTTACTACATATGCAGTTTCTGAACATACTAATGAAGTTGTTCAAACTTGATTTTTTGTAAGTGATTGGTTTGTTTGTTTTGTTTTGTAGTGGTGGGGTGGTGGTGTTGTTTGTGGTGTTATATGTGGTTTTTCATCAGGTTATGAATACAAGTATACATGATTAATGTGTAAAGAATACAAGTTTGTATAAGTATACCTGATGATGATCGATGAGTGTGTAAACACTTTCATAAGTGTGGTTCTCTCCCCCTCAAAAGTTGTTGTACAAGCACCTTTTTTATCACAACACACTTTGTTCGTCGATCCCTGATGACTTCAAACCATGATGATACAACTCTGATAATTGTAATCATCTCCCCCTCAAAAGTTGGTAAATCTTTAACTTTTGGATGTTTAAGCTCAGCGGGTTTGATTTTCCAAGTTCGAGTACTCGTACAGTGACAAGAGTCTCATATAGGTCTGTGACCTATGGATGTGGTTCAATCTGTCTTCTAACCTGGTATCTCTGATCTGGCATGAGGTTCTGACCTCTAAAAAGTTCGGTCCTCTAGCAGGGTCAGAGATTGGGGATACGTAGAAAGTTCAGAGATAGGGGTCCAGAGAAGGACAGGGGTCCAGAATCTACTGTAGGTGTTCAGTCTTTGTTGAAGGTCCAGAACAGCAGGTGAGTGAGTTCAAATCTCTGGTGGTTCATAACCGCTGGGGGTTCAGATCTGTGGTGGTTCAGAACTCTGGTGGTTCAAAACTGTTGAAAGGTTCAAAGACTCGTGGCTCAGTCTTGCTGGAAGGTTCAAGGGTTCACTAACCAGCGACTTGGTTCACTGTAAAGGGTTCAGCGACCTTTGGTCAGGGTTCACTGACCTGGGGGGTTCAAGTGACAAGGCTCGCTGGTAGGTATTGCTGAAGGGTTCAGCAATCTATGATGAAGGGGTCCAGCAATCTATGATGAAGGGGTCCAGCGATAGGGTTCACACAACTTGGCTGATCTTGAAGGTGTTGCTGGTTAAGGTTCAATGACAGGTTCTTTTTGCTTGGAAGTCAACAGTTGGGGGTTAGCTTCAGCGACCACTGATGAAGTTTTGTTTTCATAGCAACATAGTCACAGTTCAGAGACGGTTCAACTTAGTTCACTTCGCGTCTGACCATGTTCAGCTGGATGCGGGTTCGCTCAGCGACAAGTTCACAGATTTGGCTACAATGACCTGGTGTCTCAGACTTTACCCACTGATATCAACACCTGGTTGGCAAACATCTGATTTCTGAACCTATTCAGCTTTAGCAATTATGTCTCGTTCATATCACCCAACGGGTTCGAGCCAGTGATTTCTACGCATGATAGATTTATCAGCTTTCATGTACCCATATTGGTATTTTGATACCAAGAACACAGTTTTCACAATGATAAACCACCATCTAATTCACGTCTTCATGGGACTCTTGATTTGCTTCATCAGCTCCGCACCTTATTTCATTAGAAAACACATCGAGTTCCCATAAAAACAAACGAAACACTTCAGCGTGAGTGTTTTCAACCCAACATATCAGCTGAACTAATCTTTCTCAATCAAGGCGCAAGCTCATTTTGTCTTTACGTCTGCTTTCGATACACAATTACCACAACAGCAATACCAAACATCCAACGAAGATCTTTATACCAACAGCTCGATTCCCATAAATTAATTATACACCTGTTAAACTTATTCTTCAATTAATCCAATCGATCTTTATAAGTAGATCGAATCCCGTCCTATGTCCAATCGGAAAAAATCCAAGCTTCTTTTGTTAAGATCGTGAGTATGGTTTTTTTTGTTTGAACATAACCAAGTTTTGAATAATGGTGGGTGCGATGGATTTGATATGTGGATTTTGGGATCGGAAGTGATATAAAAACGAATTTGAATTGTTGTTTCATGTGAGGTTTGGTGACGTAAACATAAGCAAAAGAATCTTGTATGCCACAATCTAACCACAAAAATGGATTTGGATTTATTGGTGACGTGAATGAGTTGATTCCTTTTTTTTTAATGAGAGTTATAAATGTATTTGTTTAGATGATGATGGGAGTTTTTTTGGATTTGTGAAAGTGATTTTGTGATCATTAAAGTGATGATGGGATTATGAGGGAGGATGTGGACAATGGTGCTAGTGGGGTTGTAGATTTGTATTTTTGATATGATGAGGAAATATGGATCTTGATAAGGTTTTTGAAGGTGAGGATAGGATGAAGTAGATCCGGTAGGTGAGAGAGAGGAGTTATTTGGATCTGCTTTGTTGTGACGGTGCGATTAGGAGAAAAAAAGATATGAATTGTTTTTGGTGTGTGACGGTGGGGTGGGGGATTTGGATAATATTATTTGTGTAGGTGGTGGTGGGTGGGTAAGGTTTGAGTGGTTATTGTATTAGCATATGTCTCACAGCACTAGTGTATTTTTTCTTCAAAAACTACTTCTGTAAGTGCAGTTTATGAACACACTGATGATTTTGACGATGCTAAAAAACATGTTATTAGCAGCCATTCGAACGGATCTGGATCGAGAAAATCCAACCTGCTCTAATACCACTTGTTGGTCCACTAATCTTGTGCACATATCGAATCTATGAAGAACAATATGCACAATTAACCAATTGACTAACTAATAACAATAGCTTATACTTTTCATCGTTTGTATATCTTATTAATAATGAATCAACAAATATACAAGTGTTTCCCGGTTGTTTGCGGAATAACAACCGGGCGATGATGACAAACTAAACTCCCATTGTTACAAGATAGGAAAGAACCAATGGGAGGAGGAAATCCTAACACTAACACTATGTGTATTTTAGTGGTGGAAATCTCTAACCATCTCTAACCAATGAGACCACTATATATAGTGAGAAAGTAAAGCTTCCTTTGGAAGCTTCAATAAAGTCAAGTAACCACCTTGAACTTTATATTATTCCTTTTTCACCTAAGGAAGTTCCCACTATGTCTTCAGTAAATGCTTCAGGTTTTCATATCAGAGATGGTCTTCGGGAGTTAGCGAGTCATTGTCATTACTCACTAACTCCATCATCCTGATCTTGGTTCTTGTCTTCACTGGCTCAGATCCGCTACAGTAGTGAAGGAGTCTCTATGGACTTCTAAGAACATCTTGAGGATGACTCGGTAAACTATCATGAGTTTACCGACCTATATAATACTTAGGGTATAGTTCATTCAAATCAGTACAGGGACAATTTAGGCTCTAAATTGGCCCAACAAGATGGAATCTTGCGATGATAACTAGATTTTACTCAGTAAAATTGTTGTTCGTTGAAATCGGTCTAATCGAATTGATTCCTGGTTAACGTGCGACTCAGTCGTTTTTGGTGAAAAAGAAATAGATTGGTCGTTGTAGTAAATTAAATGTGCAAAACTTTAAAGTAAAAGGCAAGGTAAATAAAGCTATAAATGACTGAAAAGTAAATGATGAGAAATTAAAACAAATAACTAATAATAAATGAGCGAAACAAATAATAAAACGTAAATTTAAACGAAACAATTAATAAAAATAAAACTAAAAGACGAAATTAACTATCGACTCGAAAATAAAGTTTACATAATGAAAAAAGAGAGAATAAAACTAAAGTGGTACTTTAAAGCTAAACGAGACAAAACCTAAAGCGGTTATAAATAAAAGATAAAACTTGAATTTTACGAAAAAATATTAATTTTAAAATTAGACGAAAAATTTAGCTAAAAATACGTAACTTTCAAAATTAAAAACGGAACAACTTTCAGATATAACTAAACAATTACGGAACAATACCAATAAATAAATAAGCTAGCAGGCAGCTAGCTGGAAGCTAGCAAGCAGATAGGTCATTTTCGCGCCAAACTTACTAAGCTGGCAACCAGGGAGCACAATTTCTTCGGAATATGTACAGTTGTTTTCGGAAGTTCTGTTTTTTCGAAATAAATTTCGGAATAACAGTTTTTTCGCAAAAAGAGTTTCTTCTGAAAAAATTTCGGAATAAGTGTAAATTCAGATATTTCTTCGGAATATCCTCTTTTTCACAATAACAACTTCTTCAGAAAACTAACTTTTTCGGAATAATTGTTTTTTTTAGAAAAATGACTAAATTCAGAAAAATGAATAATTTCGGAAAAATTAAGAAATTCAGAGAAAGGGAAAATTTCGAAAAAAGAGGCAAATTTCAGAGAAATGACAAATTCATAGAAATGACAAATTCAGAGAAAAGGAAAATTTCGGAATAATTAACCCTAATCCGGAAAAGTGAAAAAACAGATACAGTAATATCTAATAATCAGAAAATAAGCTAATGATAAGCACAAATCAAATAAGCAATTAACTAAAACTTAATATAAAACACTTTTAAGAAAAACTAATTAAACCACAAATTAAAAACTTGAAAAACACTAATAAATCTAAAAATTAAAAATCAACTTTTAATAAAATAAACTAATAAAAACACTTAACTAAAATCAAATTAAACACACAATAAGCTATAAAATCAATAAGCTAACACAATCAAAAACATAAAAACATAACAATTAATCAAATAAGCATAACAATAAGCACATAAACATAAAGATTAAATCAAACAAGAAAGGTAGAAGGAGAGATTAATATAAAACTTGATTAAAATTAAGGATTCAACAATAAAATTAAAAGCATGAATTAAAGAAACTTACAAATTTAAGGTGCAAGACAAGGTAATTAAATGACAATTAAGTAAATGACAATATGAAAATAAAATGTAAACACTAATGTGTCAAATTAGCTAACACCTCCTAATGACACATTAGGAGGGTATTTATAGGAGGATTCTTATGTCTTGATGCTTTCTTCCTTTTCTCGTCTTTTCATCTTTATAAATTCTTCGACTTTTTCGACTTTGTCTCGGGATTATTTGAACTCGTCTTATAATTTCTTCATTTATTAGACTTGAGTTCTTCAACTTCATTAAACTTCTGTCTTTAGACTTTTTCTTCGATAAATCTTTAGAATAGGCCTTGGACTTCCGTTCTTTTTGCACTCTTGATCTTTTGACTTCTTCTTTTGTCTTTTTCTTCAATAAAAGCCCGTGAAATCCCGTGATTTCTCCCCTTTTCACATTTTGGTCCTAAATCACAACAAAAACACAAACCACGCATAATTCCGAAATTTACGACATAAAATACACGTTTTGGCTTGGTTATTATTGTAATTAAGTGGTAAAAAGATAAGTGTTTTCGCACTTACTAAATCCCCTACACTTGACCATTTCAATGTCCTCATGCAATGCATTAATTACAAAGCAAGTTTTACATTTTTCATCACAATCAATCCACATTGGCCTTTATTAAAGAGACAAAATATATTAAAGGAAGAAAACACGTAAAAAGATCAAAAACTTACCTTAGAGTTTTGGAATGTCATGAATGATTATCACCCTCAAGTTTCACGTTCCCCAAACCAAGCCTAAAAACGAGATCATTATTATTATAAGTTAGCAAACTAACACGAATTCATGTGGCCCAATTATTCACTTAAACTCCCTTATTCCTAGGTGTATCTCTTGTAGATTTGTAAATCTATGCTTATGTTTCTAGAGAGAGAATGAGATAGAGAAATGGTGGATTTCACACTTTAGAGAGAGAAACTAAGAAAGAACTATGTGTAAATTATGAAAAACCACACCCTCTCCATCAAAGGAGAGGGTTTATATACCCAAACCTTGTAATGGGCTTGGGCTTACACTTTGGGCCGGCCTACACATGTTGTAGGCTAGGCTTGGACTTGTTTGATAAGTAATGACATGTAACTAAACTACGAGCTATTACATGGACTATCGTTGGAGTGACCGATCCTTCTTAATACGTAAAACGTATTTCCAACAATCTCCCCCTAAGGGAGGTCACTCCAAACAAGGGCGTTACCCGAGTTACAATAATGAAATAAACCTAGCATACTATGCTTGTCTTGAGCTCGTAGTCTTCGTCTTTCTTTTCTTCTTTTCTTTTTCTGGTGAACAAGCTGATGTGATATTTGATATCAATCTTTAAGCATAAATCTCTTGCCTTGATCTCGTGCATCCATCACTTGTGATCTTCGCCTCCTCGTGACCTCACGTCCCACATACTTATACCTTAGTAATTCTTGAAAGCTTCAGAGTTCGATACAGCGGAAGACTTAACTTTTAGGCTTTCTTGAATTAGATGAGGTATTAAGTGCACAAAGTATAAGCATGCGGGGACGACTTCTTCTCGGATTCCGCAACGCCACCGTCTTCAAATGCCGCAACATAAGTAGACACGAACAAAATGGCTTTGAACATTTCATTCTAAATCGGTAGCATTTTACCTCCGGTCGGTGAAGACCGTTGGACGATATTAGATATCGTACCCGTGACGGATAGTTTCAATTAAGTAACTTCCTGACAGGATTTCGCGGGTAAACCCGTTCTCTTTATTCGACCGTCCAAAGCTGACTGCGAACATAAAGAGTGAATCATTTGGATAATAATATCCGCATGATTTGAAGCCGTCAATTCATGTTCCTGGAACAAGTGAAATTCAATTAAGAACCGCACCATCGTTGCTTTCCAGTTGTCACGAGCTTGATTCGTATAGAATCTTGCAAGTTACCTACCAAGTGCTGTTTGAGGTTAACACTAGAAGGATTTCCACTCATCACCGTGAACACAAAGGTATCACTCTGAGTGTTCTGGCAAGATCACTGAGATATTGCGTAGAGGCCTGGAACGTGTTTAAATTCAGTTAAGAATTAAACAGCCGTTGCTTTCCAGTTATCACAAGTTTGATTCATAAAGAATCGCACAAGTCACCTACCATGAGCTTTTTGATATTCGCTCAAGAAGGATTTCCATCTTCATTGTAAATACTTTCGTATTACTCGGATGTTCAGGCAAGATCATGAAGATTTTGCGTAGGACTCTTAAAAACTTTCTTACTTTTCACAGTGTGTGAAGAAGCAAGGAAATATGAAAGTGTGTCCTAATGAGATATTTGATGATCTCAAATGGCTCTAGACTCGATCGTGCATTTTAGATTTTAGTGATCGGAGGCTGGAGAGGAGTGCCACCTTTTCAATACCAATTTATTCGGAGTGAATAAATCAATAGATAACGTGTTGTCTCCGTGTGATTAAAACAAATATCTTTTAAGAGATATCTGAGTTAGCTGGGATGGGTTGTGCATTGCATCACTGGGTCCATGATGTCTGTCTTCAATATCAAGATTCATTAAAATGATCTCAATAGCATATGTATTGACCCGGTTTCTGCCTAAAGTTGTAAGGAGGGCTTCTTTCTTTACACCCTTTATCTTTACAATTCTTTTTCATTCTTCAACCCCTTCAATGCTTACCAATACGTCATAACTAGCACCTTGTTGTGATTGTTCCAGTGCTAACTTAAGTACTTGGTCGGCATTCAGCTACGTTCACAATCTTTCTGCAACTTTCCTAAGGACTACTATTTCTAGCTATGGAATGTCCTTGGGAAGATTCCTCCGGTTCTGGAAGAATCATAGGACTTAACCTATCCTACCATCCTTATGTCACCACAATCTTCATCGTCGTGAAATAAATGGGTTTTGGGTTAGTATATGTCACCATGAAAATCTATTTTGATATAGAAAATCCATTTTGCTCCCCCTTAACATATGCCACGATATTCGAAAACATTTCGCACATGTCGGGATGAGCCAGCATATTAAGTCAAACCATTTGTGATAATATCCCATATTAAATCACATTTTCTCCCCCATATTAAAAATATTAACCCAATCGATGTTTTTAATATCAATTGATTTAATGATGTTTTAACAAAGGTTTTGGGAAGAAAAATGCAAGTCCGTTTTATCTTCATGATACCAAATGTATCAGATATGATATCGATTTGTAACATGATCACATATTCACCATATTAAAAAAGAATTGACAAGGTTGGACCTGATAGATGAGAACATCATATGATAAGATCAAATGGTTCTTGTCAGCATATGTTGGTTGCCTCGTCACGTCTGAAGTCATCTCTCGACACCACGTGTACGATTGGTATTGTTGTCTTGACACCAACTTGTGAACTTGGCACGTTCGGCATCGAAGATTCTGAATGCTTGACAATTGCTCCCCCTCAATTGTTGACCCGTGTTCTATTGAAAGAGCTGTAGTCGTCGGTTGAGTAGTCGCATCGTCGAGTATGTAGATACCAATTGTAGATAGCATGGTTGTAGAGATGATAGCTTCATAAAAACAAGACTTCTCTTGTTTTAACAAATAAATGCACTGAAACGTACATAGATTTGTGTTAGACCAAGTTATAAAGTAAACTTGATCCCTTACAAGGTTTTAAAGTAAACCTTGCCCGAGAAAATTAATTCCCGTTGTGAGCCAAAGCTTTCATAAGAAATACTTGACTTTAATATGAAAACCGGGTTGCAGTCTGAAATAACTACAAGCCATTTTGGCATGTTTTATGAAATATTTACAACTTTTGTACGAACTCTATTTATGGCGCCGTGTCAATATTAATCAACATTTCTAAAGCCGTAAATATTATCGTACCAAAAGACATGCCTTTGAAAAATAAAGTAAAAATATTTTTGGATTTTTATGAATTTTTCAATTTTTATGGTTTTTATATGGTTTTATATTTTTGTATTTTGCTTTTGTGGATAAAAATATAAACAATATATACAGATGATCACCAAGGATACGTAGAATAGTTTTACCACCACTATTCTTTCGCTTCATCTGCGAGTTCCTTAAGAGTCTCAGGCGAGAAGGTTTTCATCCCTAGCTTGTCGGCCAAAAATTCAATTCGAGCGCGATCTAAAGCCTTCGTGAAAATATCCGCCAATTGATACTCAGATCGGACAAAGTAAAGCTCTATTACTCCATTTTCCACTTGCTCCTTGATGAAATGGTAGCGAATGTCAATATGCTTCGACCGGGAGAATTGAACATTGTTGCAGCATAAGGCAATGGCACTCTTGTTGTCGCAGTACATCGGAATCTTGTTGAAACCTAGACCATAGTCGGTTAATTGCGATCTCATCCAAAGAATTTGAGCACAGCAACCGGACATAGCTATGTATTCTGCTTCCGTACTTGAAATTGCAGCGCTTTTCTGCCTTTTCGATGCCCAACTGATTAATCGATCTCCTAGTAGTTGCAAAGTTCCACTCGTGCTACGCCTTGTATCTTGACAACCCGCGTGATCCGCATCTGCATATGCCATTAGTGCAATAGAAGAGTCCTTCGAATACCAAAGTCCCCGATTAATGGTTCCTTTAAGATATCGAAAGATCCTTTTAACAGTAGCTAAGTGTAACTTAGTAGGCCTAGTTTGATACCTGGCACACATACATATAGCAAACTGAAGATCAGGGCGACTGGCTGTGATATACAGAAGAGTAACGATCATTCCACGATAAAGTGTCGGATCAACGGCAACTCCATGTGGATCTGCATCCAGCTTAGTTCGTTCCACCATTGGAGTATCCACGGGGTCGCAAGATTCCATCTTATACTTCTTAAGCGATTCAAGGGCATACTTGGATTGATTGATAAAGATGCCTCTGGGACTCTGAGATATCTGAAGACCTAAGAAGAATGATACCTTGCCCATCATTGACATCTTAAACTTGGAAGACATGAGTGTCCCAAACTCATCCGATAAGGTTTGGGTCGAGGCTGCAAATATAATATCATCAACATATATTTGTACCATAATCATATCTTTACCTCGTTTCTGAATGAACAGCGTGGGATCCACCTTGCCTTTAGCGAAGCCTTGCGTAATGAGGAATTGTGACAAAAGATCATACCATGCGCGAGGAGCTTGCTTCAACCCATAGAGAGCCTTCTTAAGCTTGTACACATGATTAGGATAATTAGGATTCACAAAACCATCCGGTTGTTGAACATAGACATCTTCCTTGAGTTCACCATTAAGAAATGCCGTCTTCACATCCATCTGATAGACGACCATATTCATATGGGCTGCATAAGCGAGGAATAGTCTAATAGCTTCCAAACGGGCAACAGGTGCAAAGGATTCCATAAAGTCGATGCCTAATAATTGCTTGTATCCACGAGCTACTAGACGAGCTTTGTTCTTCAATATTCCGCCTAACTCATCAAGTTTCACCTTGTAAACCCATTTCAAAGTGAGTAACTGCACTTGATCCGGGCATGGGACAAGTTCCCAAACATCAAGACATATGAATTCGTTAAGTTCTTCTTGCATAGCTTCTATCCAACAGGATTGAGTAAAAGCTTGTTGCCATGTCTTAGGTTCAACTTCAGTGAGAAAAGCATCAAAGTGACAAAACAATGCACTTTCTTGTAACTGACTTCGTGTGGATACCGGACGATTAGGGTCACCAATAATAGAATCTATAGGATGATCCTTTGTCCACTTGCTGTCATGTTCACGAATCCGTGGATTGGAGTAAACTGTAGAAGGAGCTTCCTCTGAGGTGGACGACCCGGCTTGATTAGGGTCGGGAATTGATACACCAAAGAATGGAAGTTCACGCATTTGAGCGAATTCCAAATCGTGATCATCATCATCCTCTTCATCATCAATAGGCATGACATGGGTAGTTGTTACTTGTGTTGGTTGAGAATTACTCGTTGTTGGTATATCTTGACCAATTGTTGGTGCAGATGTGTCTGATTGTGCTTCGGTTGCTGGAGCGACAACTTCGGTTACCGGAGCTATTACCTCAGGTTCAGGAGCAACAATAGTTGGAGGAGTAAAGAATTCATCAAAGAACGGTTGAAACAACGTATCCCATTCATTCCTAGTAGGTGGTGTAAATGATGATGAAGTAGGGTTGTTTGGGACAAGACCAGAACTAATGTTACTGGGTCCCATTTCATGAAGTGCGGGTTCAGAGCTGCTTTGCTCAGAAGCCATTGATGTCAGCTCATCAAAATCAACATTCATAGTTTCAAGGATTTTGCGAGAGTTACGGTTGTAGATTCGGTAAGCCTTCTTTGCGGGGGCGTAACCAATGAAAATACCAATATCAGCCTTTGGTTGAAGTTTTCCCAAATTGTCACCATCATTATTTGGATAGCAAAGAGAACCAAATACATGAAGATATGATAAATCTGGTACTTTACCATGGAGAAGCTCATAAGGTGTTTTACCATGGCGTTTACGAATTAGTGACCGGTTTTGGGTGTACACTGCTGTAGATACTGCTTCTGCCCATAAGAACAATGGAGCCTTTGCGTAAATTAACATCGTTCGAGCAGCTTCCATAAGTGTGCGATTTCGCCTTTCAACGACACCGTTTTGTTGTGGAGTGCGTGCAACGGATGTTTCATGAGAAATGCCAACTTCTTCATAATAATCACGCAAAATTTGATTCACAAATTCGGTTCCATTATCTGTACGAATGCGTCGGACAGTAGTGTTGAGACGCACTTGAATCATCTTGAGAAATCCGATGATGAATTTAGGTGCCTCATTCTTTGCTTTAAGAAATTTCACCCATGTAAACCGATAGTAATCATCAACAATGACGAGGATGTACTTTTTGCCACTAAGACTTTCAACACGCATTGGCCCACAAAGATCCATATGCAACAAATAAAGTTTCTCTTGGTTGGTGTCTTCAGTCTTGGGTTTGTAAGACTTCTTAGTGCTTTTCCCCATTGTACACGAGGAACACAAATGATCCTTGTGAAATGATAGTTTAGGAAGACCACGAACAAGTTCGTTTTTCGCCAAGTGATTAATAGCGTCAAAGTTAAGATGAGATAACCGTCGATGCCATAACCATGACTTAGTCTTCGATGCTTTGGAGAGAAGACATACGGGAGAAGCGGCCATCATGTCTTGTAGAGACAAAGTATACAAATTATTCCCTCGAGTACCTTTCAATAAATCAACCCCTTCCAAATTACGAATGAAGCAGGTATGCTCTCGAAAAGCAACTTCTAGGTTTGCATCACAAAATTGTCCCACAGAAAATAAGTTGTGACCGAGACCTTCCACGTAATACACTCTTGAAATTATAACATTCCCAATATGATATTCACCGTAACCCATTATCTTTGCTATATGATCATTTCCAAATCTAACCGTACCAAGAAACTTGCTGACGAAATTTCTGAGCTGAGAGCGATCTCCGGTCATATGCTTGGAGCAACCAGAGTCCAAATACCAGAGAACAATTTGGACCACCTGTTTTCAATAACAACAGTAGACAATGCATTGGAAACTATTGGTTCCGGAGTGTTAGCAGATACAGATATGGAATTATCAGAATTGCTAACATTTTTGTTATCCTTAGATTTCCTGCATTTTCTAATGTGAGTTTTAGCATTTACAGGTTTTGCTATTCCAATTTTCTGAGGTTTTGGAGTATTAGCGGGCACTACAGTAGGAGTAGACCTATTTAAAGGGCACTTTGTTCCTACAGTAGTGTTGGTGTTCCTAGTTAAAGGACACGCTTGTGTTTTGGTAGCCTTTGTACTCCTAGTTAAAGGGCACGCTTTCTTCACTTCAGTGGGAGTGATTCTAGTTAAAGGGCACATATTTCCTACTATAGTGAAAGTTCTACCAGTGGGGCGCCACATCCAACCAACTTGGGTTAACACTTTCCCAGTCGGTTTCCATTCTAATCCATTTTTCCGGGCATGCATCTCATTTACATGGTCAATAAGGCAAGAATCATGATGACTAGAAAACATACATTCATTGCAATTCCAACATTTTAAATTAGAATTCACAGTAGGCTTAGAACGCTGCACAACCGCAGAGCCTTTAGGTTTAGCTACATGATTCTTTTTATTCAAAACAGAAATAACATTCCTAGGATGGGCTTCTACTTTCTTCTTCACTTGACTACTAGATGGGGGCAAGATCCTATCATTCTTCTTGTTTCTCTTAAGCTTAGATCTTTGAGCCTTAGTAGTGGTGCTTACTCCTGTAGAAGGCAACACGGGAATATTAGAAGCTGGTTTTGATTCCGCCTTATCTTTAGTGACCAAAGTTTGAGATGGTTTAGTCCTAGGGCCCTTGTTAAGTGGTGTGACGGCAATAAGGGTTCTTTTGATTGCACTAGAGGACGATGCTGAGATTGTGGCTGCGTTATCCACAACATTCTTACCTTTTAGAGTACGAAGTGTTTCCTTTAACTCAGCCAATACCAGATTCTTATCACAAATTTGTTCCCTTAAATCAGATATTTCCATCGACTTTTGATTCAATTGTTCAATCAATGATTGATTCTGTGCAGTGGTATCAACACATGCGGGCTGTACTGAATCGAAGAGTCGTGTATTCTTCTGTTTTAAGTTATCAAGTTTGGACAAAATCTTGGAAACTTGATTGTCTAGATCAAGTCTAAAACTCTCAGCGGCCTCAAGTACGTTCACACAGTTAAGCTCCTTAGATTTCTCTAATTCTATCGGCAAAGAGTTAGCAACTTTGTCACTCGGCTGACGCTGTTTTGATTGTAAATTCAATCGAAAATTCTTTTCAAAATTTGCATCATCGATATTAACACCTTCGAATGACGTTTCAAAGATTTCTTGAATAAATTGTTGCTTGCATTCAAGCGAAATACAATGTGTTTGAATCTCATCAAAACGTTTTGAAAGCGATGAATATGAATCTTGAAGCTTTAAAAATTCAGTGTCAGATTCGTGACAAGTACTATCTACCATAGTATCCACAGATTCAACATTATGCACAATAGAATCATTATCAACACTTGTATTCACACAGACAGAAACTATATCATGAGACATCACTTGATTCAGAAGCAGATCATTATGGCGTGAAACCCGTTCTATTTCAAGTAAACTGTTTTCATAAGCATCTTCCATTTCATTGAAAACACGTCTAACTTCTTCTATTTCCAAAAACAAATCTTGATCAATATTACGAAGACAAGCTTTAATATTCTTTACAAACGGAACAATTTCATCTCGAAACGCAGCTCTAGTGTGCTCAAAGTTCCATTCACCTTCCGTTATGGCCGTGGCCGTCGTACGTTCCAAAATGACCTTGTCAAAATCGGCTAAGTGTTGGTGAACCGTATTTAAGTTAACGGACGCCTTACTTACCGGTGGAATTAACTTCGTTAAATCCTTTTTGACGAGTGTAGGAGACGTACTAGGAAGGTTTTCATTTGACAAACTTTGGGGCACAAGAACTGTTAATTCTGCTAATTCCTTTTGTAAGCGAATGCGTGTCTTTTTCGAAAATTGATCTTTGTTATGTTGATCATAATCAATTGTATGGAATTTTGAAAGCATTTTAGAATGAGTTTCATCCCCAAGTGATTGTGTCTCCTCAGTACTACGAACAAAAGGTGCTTCTTTCGATTTTCCAATTATGGTCATATCATAAAGTCCGGGAATATATTCCTGAGCTTGTTTTGCATAACCGGGATTAGGTGGTAAATCTTGAAGACGTTTAAGTTCGAATTCTTTAAATGATTTAGTTAAAAGATGAACCTTTTCTGTGGAAGCGTATTGTTTTAAAAGCTGTTGTTCTTTGAATTTAAGGAGTTTGGTAGCATTAATTTCTGATTCAACCTTTTTAGACTCGAGAGTTTCGAAATCCTTTTTAAGTTTCTGAAAATCATTGACAACCGACTTCTTTTCTTTTAATTCATTAGAAAGATTAGCTTTTAATGATTCTATTTCTTTCAAGTGTTCAATCTTTTCAAAACGAAATTGGTCAAATTCAGAACACGTTATTTTCTCTTCTTGAGGGACCATTTCAAAAGTTTTGACCTTTTCTTTATGCAACGCAAGCTCAGCAGTTAGGGTGGAATTGGTATCTACGGATTGTCTGAGGGCCATATGCATTTGATCAATAATATGTTTAGGCACCATTACCAAATCATGTTGAGCATAAGATTCCATACCCGTCGTAGCATTTGGTTGAGGTTCACTCAAATGTGTACAATTGGATACTACAGCATTTGAGTTACTAGTTCCCGAATGCTGTTCGAGGTTGTCATTTTCATGCCCAACTTGATGTTGGTTATCATCAATATTATTAGATGTGGTTGGTACCTCACTGATGACATCAGAACCGTAGTGAGAGAGATTAGCAACAAGAGCAGCTTGGGCAGAGTGAATGTCATCACAATCCGAATCGTATGCATCAAGATCATCCGCTTGATAAGCTGCAGTAGAAGTAGAAACGACCGCAATGCCTTCAGTATCTGCTGCCCCTGGGTCTGCCAGAAATGCCAACTCCTCTGAATCCAAAATCTTCCCCTTAGACTGAGCATCAACCAAATACATCTTCTCACGAAACCATGCATCATCCCTTCTCCTTTTCGGCTGAGTGCATTCCCTAGCCATATGACCTTGTCCTCGGCAATTGTAGCAAGTCACAACCTTCTTAGGACCAATAGGACTCCCATTTCCACTAGCTTGAGCATTCACAGCTTGATTGTTCCCAGTCCTTGTAGGAGGTCCATATGAATTTTGCCTTCCCTGAATAGGTTGCACCGTCACTTGACCATCTTGAATAGTGGCTTGTTGTCGAGGATTTGAAGAGGTGCGGAGCTGATTGTTTGTTGGTGGAAATCCTCTAGTAGCAACAAGTTTTGACAAGTAAGCAGTGAGATGGTTTAGAACATCAGCTGGCGTATCATTTGGAGTAAAGACCGGTGCTTGGATTGGTGGAAGTTCATTAGAGTAGAAAGCTTGTGCTGGTTGTGCTTCAATTGGAAAATATCCTTGCTGAGGAGTATAGCCCAATGGAGAAGTGTTGGTTTGTGATGGTGATGTTTGATATGGTGGTTGCTGTTGAAAAGATTGTTGATGAACACTTTGTTGATATTCTTGTTGTGGCATCATTGGTGGTTGATAAGATGGTTGCTGTGGTTGCTGATAGATGTGTGGTGGTGGCTGCTGCAAGTATGATGGTTGTTGATAAGTATAAGCCATGTTTTGTTGAGAAGCATACATGGCAAGTGGATCATGAACTTGAGGTGTAGACAACCGAGCCTCGATTACATGGCATTCATGTTGTTGAAGAAAAGCTTGAAGTTGATCCACATTGGTGTTATGCAAGTCCTTAGCCAATTTAACATCCGTCACGTATTTTTTCCATTCTGGAGGAAGAGTGTTCAAATACTTGGTGTTCAATTGAAAGGTAGGAATTGCCATGCCATAGATGTTAAGCTCATTCAACAATAGGGTAAATCTCAGATAGTAATCATTGAGAGTCTCCCCTGGCACATAGGCAAACTTATCAAAAGTATCATAAAGCTTACACTCTCGTTCTTGTTTAGTTAACGAGGTGCCTTGCATTAGAACACGAATTCTATCCCATAACTCTTTGGCAACTTTATGTTTGCTGACGAGTTTGTAGACATCTGGAGGAAGAGCTTGGAGAATGATGTTTGTAGCATACTTATCACATTTATCTTGAATCTTCATATCTCCAGTCAACTCACCCGTTGTGCGAGGACGAGTGGTCGTACCTTCCGTCACAGTACCATAATCTAATGGTCCATTGAGCACCGATGCCCAAATTAGATGTCCATTCTCCTTGTTCAACATATAAAGTTCCATTCGGGAAGCCCATTCCTCATACATAGTCTTCACCAACATTGGTGGACGATTATCCGTACCCGAGAGGATGGACTTATCCGTAAGAGATGTATACTCCATTTCAATAAGTTAAGATTTACAAAGTTGATCGAACAATGAAATAAGGTTAAGTATTTTTGTGTTGTTGTGAGTTAAAACCGAGAAACAATGTTAAAATCCCCTAAAATATGTTCTCGATAAACCAAAAATTCCAAGTCAAAATTACACACGATCCCACAAACTGCAAGTTTGTTCGAAATTTTTTATGGAAAAAATTGTGATTATCGGAATGCCAGATCGGAATGTCAAATCGTAATACTAGATCGGAATGTCAGATCGTAAAACCAGATCGGAATGTCAGATCGTAACACCAGATCGGAATGTCAGATCGTAATACCAGATCGGAATATAGCCCTGTCGAAATGTTGTTGGTATCGGAATGTTCAGATCGCAAAGCCCTATCGGAATGTTCAGATCGCAAAGTGGCTGACAAAATTCGAGCAGAGTAACGACTTAAAATACTTCCTTATACCCGTCGGAATCTCAGATCGCAATAGCTATCGGAATGATTCAGATCGGAATAAGTGATAAAAATCCCACGATCGCAATGTAGAAACCAAACCCTTTCCGATGGAAGGTTATTGCGATGGAAGCCCAAGTACTATTTGTACTTTCCGATGGATGTTTCTGCTTAAATTTCGGAATGATAGAACACAACCTTTTTGCACTTTTGATCCAAAAAATTGATGTTTTAATGAAAAACCAAGATACCAAGAACACTTTTAAGCACAAAATCCTATGTAGCACTACTTGATACTACGATCAAAGCAAAAAAATTTGAAGATTTCGGCAAAACACACTTATACTATACGAATTGTTTAGAAAACAATACGCAACACAAACACAAACCTATATTTCATCCCAAGCTCTTGATACCATTTGTAGATTTGTAAATCTATGCTTATGTTTCTAGAGAGAGAATGAGATAGAGAAATGGTAGATTTCACACTTTAGAGAGAGAAACTAAGAAAGAACTATGTGTAAATTATGAAAAACCACACCCTCTCCATCAAAGGAGAGGGTTTATATACCCAAGCCTTGTAATGGGCTTGGGCTTACACTTTTGGGCCGGCCTACACATGTTGTATGCTAGGCTTGGACTTGTTTGATAAGTAATGACATGTAACTAAACTACGAGCTATTACATGGACTATCGTTGGAGTGACCGATCCTTCTTAATACGTAAAACGTATTTCCAACATCTCTTATATTTTATTGTTGTCTTGAATGATCACGAGGATGCATTGTTGACTTATTTCGATAGTTTATTAGGCTGAAAATAAAGTGGGACGATTTAATAAATAGTTAGCTAAAGGACAAAATCTTTTAAAACTGCCTCTCGGGACCTCATAAAGTTCATATCTTGGCATAACTCGCTTCATGATTTGAGACATTTCTCAGACCGATATTTGGCAGTGACTTCATACTTCAAATCTTGAGAGATGTTCATGAAATAATGGTCTTCTCTTCATAATAGTAATTTCTTCACTTGAACTTTTTTGAGAGATTCTTAATATTTGGACCACGACTTCTTCATTTTTCTCCAATCTTTATTTGGGATTTTGATATATAACGATCCACCTCCTTTTAGGACTTGGATCTATTTATCCTCATACCTTGTTAGGGCCTTTTTGGATAGCCTTCTCCATGAATGATTCTTCACATCACTTGGGATCTTTAGCAACAAAATGTAGCCCTCATGCCTTGTTAGGACCTTTTCGGACTCGCCAATCTTCGCATCCCGCTTCAATAAGTTATGCCTTGGCTATGAACTCTAATTAATACCGAGCAACTTTTAAACGGTCTTGGGCTAGAAGCTAAGTAACTTTTCAAAACGTACAACCTTATTTATTGCAATTATATTTATTAACAAGCGATGGGAGAAAAAGCTTATAATCAACTCACATAAATTCATGAAAGAATACCAAACTTATAATTGACTCTATCATCTCTCGTTCTCCACAATTTAAAATCTCAAGGAATGAGACTCGTGGATGCTTAGCCTATTAAATCAAAGTTTTGGGTTTTCAAGTCATTTATAGGATCTTGCAAACTCCTAGACTTTTTCAAGTTTAGAATTCGCATTTTAAAGTTCCCTTGATAAACGACTTTCTAGGATCAATTCTAGGAACTTGCGAAAAGTTCTTGTTCTTAACCCGTAAGAGTTAAGACTTTCGCGTTTTAAAGTTCCCTATATAAAAGCCTAGCAAAACTTGACTTAAACACGTTAAGGATACTAGCTAGAGTAAACTTAGATAAGTAAACTCGGGTTGAGTCAAAAGATTCACAACGTTTAAAAATTAAAACCACTTTATTAAAATTTTATTCTAGCAAAGAAAGAAAATAACTATACAAAGGTAAAACTACTAGGCCAAAATAGGTCAAAAATTTTGAATAATGTCGAAAAATCAATTTTCCGGTTAAAATGAGGACAAATTCATGGAAAAGACCACTTAACTTCGATAGAAGTCCCCATACACTTAATATAAACATTGTCCTAAATGTTTAAGCATGTGGGAGTAAACTCCCCTACACTTAGGACATTGCGCACTTTGTTTAAATCTTGCTAAGGAAAGGACAACTAATGTGTTCCTATTTTAATACTGAAGAATATAAAATAGAGAATCAAAAGAGTTTAGGATAGAACCGGGAAGACGGGTACACGGAATCACGGGTCGTAAAAAGTCATCAAGAATGGATCTTTGAAACCTCGAATCCCTGCACATCATAAGAAAGAAAACAACAAACACATACTAGGGTCTCCCCCTACACTTATTATAAAAACAAAGAAAAAGGATAGATACTGCGGGTTGCCTCCCGAGAAGCACTTGTTTTTGTTAACCGAGTTGTGAGCCTGACTCGACCTTGATTAGCATAGGAAGAAGCTTGAAGAACATCCACCGGGATCAAAGACATGGTTTTCATCCATCAAGTAGCACAAGCTTAAGGCGAACAAGGCAAGCCAAAGAAGAGTAGGCAAGGTTCCCTTAAGCAACGATGGAGCACAGTGGTAGTAAGGGTGAAGAGGTGCAAGCATATCTTCATGGTTTCCAAAATTCTTTCCTTTTATTTCATCAGAAGGAGACTGAGATGGCTTACAAATTGCAATACCGGGATCGAACACCCTTTCCTTTAGGGGAAAATAACACTCGGGCTCAGTAGACCTTGAAGAAGATCCGCTCATAAATCTCACAATCTCATCCTCAGAAGGTGGATAGAGAGGTGTCAAGACATAAGTGCTGCGGATATCGGTGTTGGGCGGCTGCTTCTCCTTTGAAACAGGTTTCTTTATATCCAAAGGAGGATAAAGACCATAATCATCAAAGTCCAAAGGAGGAGCATCACTCTCATTTGGGAAGTAAGTGTTGAGAAAAGTAGCAAAGTCTTCCTCAAATGAGTAGTCATCCAAAGTAGGATTAAGCATTGTTGGCGGAGGATCTTCATCAAAAGTAGGAGTAAGGTCATCATGTGAAGAATCACTCGAGAGAGTATCAGCCTCATCAAAATCATCATAAGTGGGCTTGCCTGGATACTCAGAAGTAAAATTATCATAATCATCCCCATTGGAACTAGAATGGTCATCATAATCATCATAGATCGATGGAGAATCATAAATTGGTGGAGGATCTAAATTGGAGAGAGAAACATCCATATCATCTTGGAACAGTGGATTATCATAGCAAGAATCGAACAGAGGATTGTTATAGACGACAAAATCATCAAGCACATTAATCATATTCGCTGATTCTCTTCCATTTGATTTGGTTGTGATCTTCCTCATTTTAAACACTTGTGCATCATTCCCGACCCTTAAGATTAACTCACCTTCGGCAACATCGACTAAGGCTTTTCCGGTTCTCAAGAATGGTCGACCAAGTATTAACGGAATATGAGGATCCATTTCATAATCAACAACAACAAAGTCAACCGGAAAAGTGAAGGTGCCAACTTTAATGAATGCATCTTCAGCAATACCAACGGCACACCCCACCATGGCGGAATATGGGGGCGCGACGTATGGATATCATCACAACATGGCGTGTCTATAGAGATAACTATATGGAATAAGAAATGTCATAAAATGGTGACACAAAAGTCATGACAATATCTCATCAAACGCAGGTGTCTGGGTAAGTAGGTAACAGTCCTACCTCTTACCCAAGTCAAACAAGTAACATAATCAAAACAAACATATGTGTGCCATAGTATCACTTATTAAAAGAACAAATAAAAACTAAGAAGGAAACGGGGATTCTCCTTCTATATGCATTCCTAAGCTTCTCCAATCCTAGCCACTTATGTTCTCATGCTTAACCATAGTATCACCTGAAAGAGACACTAAAACACGTCTACATAAAGTTGGTGAGAGTCATAGGTTTAGACTCCAACCCTAAATCAATTACAAGCTGTGAATAACAACCATCAACACAATAACATATGGACAATGCGCTACAATTATGTATTAACAACTAGCATTCAAGATCAATCATTCCAAACCAAAATCCAAGGCTCCTATCTTGCCAAACAACATGGTACCATAGATGATCACACTATGTACCTATCCCAAGGCCACTACCTTGTCAAACCACAAGGCCACTACCTTGTCAAACCACAAGGCCACTACCTTGTCAAACCACAAGGCCACTACCTTGTCAAACCACAAGGCCACTACCTTGTCAAACCACAATAACTGAGACGACACGTGTCCCCCGATCCAAATCATACATAATCAAAAATCACATAGCAGTTAATCACATAATGTACACACAAGTCCATCGCAAATCACAAAAACATTCACAGCATCAATTTAGTAAATAACTCAACACAGTGTCTCTTCCATCCCATCTAGAAGTCAAAATCAATATTAAACATGGGACTATGAAACTCACCTGATAGCTTCTTCACAAGTCCTCGCACTAGCAACAAGCTAACAAACCAAAAACACGAAATCAATACACGAACCAATCACTAAGATGGCTCATCAACCTATGATGGACATATAGTCTATTCCCGTATAATTACCTCATTGTTAAGCTCTAATCACCCCATTACCCTTCCTTAACAAGTCCCTAACTTGGTTAAGTTTAATAGCTATCCCGTTCATAATTTTACACAAAACAGTCCCAGTTTTAGGTCTCAAAACTTTAAGTCAAACGTCCACTTAAACATACCCATGGTTCCTGTAAAAGGAATATTCACACTTCTATACATGTTAGCTAAAACCTCCCACTTGACCTAACCTTAAAGCTACTGTTAAGGCCCATATATATGTGTATATATTGCTACCTATCCAGAATTCACTGATTTTAAACGTATGAAAAGTTCATTACCATTAGAGGGTCTTACCCTAAACCACAATCTTAGCCCAAGTGCAGATCCTTACTAAAATATATAAACAATCTCTCATGTTCGTGAGAAGATCCCAATGCAACCCTAAGTACCCCAAACAACGCAAAACTTAAAAAGAAAACAGGCTGAATTCAAAACTGTTTTGACCTCCGACTGTTGTAACCTATTTTTGACCCACTTCCCTACCTCCAATTTAGTTCTCGTTTCTTGATTTAGAAAGCCAACTCAATTACCTATCCAGGGCTAGTTTGATCGCATCTTGAATGTTCCTAGAACTCAAGATATGATCAAAACAATAGACTCGAAAATCTGCCCAGTTTTTAAAAACGGGTTTTAAACAAATTGATCTAATTAATCACCTATATCCCTTCTAATACAAGCCCTAGATTATATGATCATCATATTATGATTAATACATCATTAATATACTGTTTTTATTTAAACCCTAACCCTTAATCCATCATAAGAATGATTAATTAAACATAAAAACAATTTAATTAAAAAGGTTAATGAAGGTTTTTACCTTAAATCAATGGAAGACGAAGAAAACCTTATTTTTTTTGAGAACCCTAATTCTCCTCTATGAAACCCACGAATTTTTCTTTGTCTCCAGGGATTTATGTTTTTTTTTATTTATTAGATAACCTTATATAGTGTGTACATAAAATCCTAGTCCAAGTATAACACCCAACTTTCCTTTTTTTCCCCTTTTCCCCTTTCTTTGTGCGTCTAGACCGACCCAAACACCCAATAAATTCGTTTTTTTTATTTTTATTATTTAATATTATGTTAATAATATTACCTTAATTTTTCTTAATTTATTTCAGCTCCTAAAGCTTCCAAAACCTCAAAACCGTAAAAGTAGTCAAATTTACGCGTTTTACCGTAAAAGACGTAAAATATACACTTTTATAAAAAATCTCAAATTTTGAAATAAACTTTATAACTAAGTCCTAAATGACTTAAAACCATCCCGAAAAATATTCATATGGATAATTACCTCTCCCGAGACCTCTAAATGCTAAACCGTAAATCCTAAAAAAATTACTATTACTATAATACTTATACGCATACGTAAACACCACAATATCACCATTTTCATTTCATAGTCACCACTTGTGAGCTCATGAACATGAAATAACCGTTCCTCGATTTACTTATGAGTACTCTATACTCATAAACGATAACCACACCAACCTCGTTCACACAAAATAAACACGTAAACACACAATTTAAGTAAGCACACATAAAATAACCTAAAAGTAAGACCAAGTGACAAACCCAAAACCACGATTGTCACATCACTCCCTCCTAATAGAAATCTCGTCCCGAGATTCACTCCCAAACTCAAACTTATTCTCAACAAACAAACGAGGATGCATATCCCTGATAAAACCTTCACGTTCAAACGTGAACTCAGTTTACACGAAAATAATCTCAACCAACAACACATGAGCCTTAACCGTCCGCGAGGAAACTTATCAAAACCATAAAGTTATGTAACCAACCTACCTAAATCTCGCAACTCATCAAACAAGAACTGTCTTGAAACCAAGTTAGAAGCCGTCACATAACTCAACGGGTTTAAAACGTCACCCCGATTTCAGTCTTACTCATAAATACCATAAATCAAAACTCATCAAAATATAACCACGTATAATAAGGTCTAAAGAAATCTCAAATTCCTTCCCAACTCATCTCTATGTTAACCCTCCAAGTGTTCATTACCGCAAAATACCCAAAACACGAGTTTAAACCATGTTGTCTGAGAATTAACCTTGAACTCAACACTTGTACAATTAATTAGACCAAGCTACTGACTTCTAATTACGAAACTTTCTGAATATTTGAAAAGTATGTTCCGAGTACATAATTTTAGGCTTTTGAATCACCCAAAAACCTTTAAAAACGAATAAGTTATGACCAAAACGATTTTTCTCAAAATCTGCCTAGGCATTAGCGACAGTTTCTGACAGTTAGCGACATATTTTGACAGTTTAGCGACAGTTTTGCCTACTCCGATTTATACAAAAAAAAAACGATTTTTAAACCCTAAAACCTCCCCATTAATTACCAAAACTAGAACCTAATTTATTTTAATTCCAGAAAATTAAAACTCTATTAATTACATGATTTTAACATATTTCATTAAATAAGAACAAAATTTTTAACTTAAGAACAATAACTTTAGGTGATCAAAACCAAAATATTTTAAAATAACCGAGTCATGCTTATATGTTAAAGAATTTATATTCCACCTTATTTGAAACATGATCCCGACACTTCCTTATTTCATCGACTACCAACAACTATTTTTTTTCAATTTGCAAGTTCTATTTTTTTACCATGTATAACTCGAAACAAAAGACATCGTTACCCCAAAAAGAAATCTCCACCATCTCAAAATCATTCACGCCAAAAGTACCGTACAAACAAACACGTGAAATGAGGACCCGAGAAATGCGCTACTACAGAAGTTGAACATCTCAAAGAGAAACGAGCTAGCAACCATCCCAAGAATACAACCGGTAAGTAGAAAATAATTTTACATACATAGGCATAAGCGTACATACACTCAAATCCATCCAACATATATTATACCAGCATGTATTAACTCTCTTTCATGCAATCATACTTGAAAGTCCAGTGGTGTTGTGGCACATATATAATTATGTAGGCATCCATAATTATACATGTTCCCTTTCACCAATGTACTCCCTCCTATGATGACACTTATAAGAAATTAATACTACACATAACACATAATCCAACAACTCACAAGCACATAACCACACAAGATAATATCCAAAACCTCATGTATTAAAATAACATAGCCAATGCACGAAACACATAAACTCGTAGTCCAGCTGAACCAGCGTAGACAAAATTCAAAATGTATAAAGAACATGAAAACATAATTAAGCGAAATCCAACAATGACTAGCGTAAATGACCATGGTTCCACCCGCACTAATCAAAACTCGTAAAGAAAATAACATGTAGTTAAGTATGAACCATAGTAGTTCATAACCTAACAAATACTGCGAAAATAATATTCAAACACATCAATTACTATAAAATGCACACATACTCCTATGACGCCTATATGCAGGGACCCTTAAGCTATAGACTAGGTTACACGACTAGGCAACCTAATTCTCTATAACCATTGTCTCTGATACCATTTTGTCACACCCCACCATGGCGGAATATGGGGGCGCGGCGTATGGATATCATCACAACATGGCGTGTCTATAGAGATAACTATATGGAATAAGAAATGTCATAAAATGGTGACACAAAAGTCATGACAATATCTCATCAAATGCAGGTGTCTAGGTAAGTAGGTAACAGTCCTACCTCTTACCCAAGTCAAACAAGTAACATAATCAAAACAAACATATGTGTGCCACAGTATCACTTATTAAAAGAACAAATAAAAACTAAGAAGGAAACGGGGATTCTCCTTATATATGCATTCCTAAGCTTCTCCAATCCTAGCCACTTATGTTCTCATGCTTAACCAGAGTACCACCTGAAAGAGACACTAAAACACGTCAACATAAAGTTGGTGAGAGTCATAGGTTTAGACTCCAACGCTAAATCAATTACAAGCTGTGAATAACAACTATCAACACAATAACATATGGACAATGCGCTACAATTATGTATTAACAGCTAGCATTCAAGATCAATCATTCCAAACCAAGACCCAAGGCTCCTACCTTGCCAAACAACATGGTACCATAGATGATCACACTATGTACCTATCCCAAGGCCACTACCTTGTCAAACCACAAGGCCACTACCTTGTCAAACCACAAGGCCACTACCTTGTCAAACCACAAGGCCACTACCTTGTCAAACCACAAGGCCACTACCTTGTCAAACCACAATAACTGAGACGACACGTGTCCCCCAATCCAAATCATACACAATCAAAAATCACATAGCAGTTAATCACATAATGTACACACAAGTCCATCTCAAATCACAAAAACATTCACAGCATCAATTTAGAAAATAACTCAACACAGTGTCTCTTCCATCCCATCTGGAAGTCAAAATCAATATTAAACATGGGACTATGAAACTCACCTGATAGCTTCTTCACAAGTCCTCGCACTAGCAACAAGCTAACAAACCAAAAACACGAAATCAATACACGAACCAATCACTAAGATGGATCATCAACCTATGATGGACATCTAGCCTATTCCCGTAAAATTACCTCATTGTTAAGCTCTAATCACCCCATTACCCTTCCTTAACAAGTCCCTAACTTGGTTAAGTTTAATAGCTATCCCGTTCATAATTTTACACAAAATAGTCCCAGTTTTAGGTCTCAAAACTTTAAGTCAAACGTCCACTTAAACATACCCATGGTTCCTGTAAAAGGAATATTCACACTTTTATACATGTTAGCTAAAACCTCCCACTTGACCTAACCTTAAAGCTACTGTTAAGGCCCAGATATATGTGTATATATTGCTACCTATCCAGAATTCACTGATATTAAACGTATGAAACGTTCATTACCATTAGAGGGTCTTACCCTAAACCACAATCTTAGCCCAAGTGCAGATCCTTACTAAAATATATAAACCATCTCTCATGTTCGTGAGAAGATCCCAACGCAACCCTAAGTACCCCAAACAACCCAAAACTTAAAAAGAAAACAGGCTGAATTCAAAACTGTTTTGACCTCCGACTGTTGTAACCTGTTTTTGACCCACTTCCCGACCTCCAATTTAGTTCTTGTTTCTTGATTTAGAAAGCCAACTCAATTACCTATCCAGGGCTTGTTTGATCGCATCTTTAATGTTCCTAGAACTCGAGATATGATCAAAACAATAGACTCAAAATTCTGCCCAGTTTTTAAAACGGGTTTTAAACAAATTGATCTAATTAATCACCTATAACCCTTCTAATACAAGCCCTAGATTATATGATCATCATATTATGATTAATACATCATTAATCTACTGTTTTTATATAAACCCTAACCCTTAATCCATCATAAGAATGATTAATTAAATATAAAAACAATTTAATTAAAAAGGTTAATGAAGGTTTTTACGTTAAATCAATGGAAGATGAAGAAAACCTTTTTTTTTAAGAACCCTAATTCTCCTCTATGAAACCCACGAATTTTTCTTGGTCTCCAGGGATTTATGTTTTTTTTATTTATTAGATAACCTTATATAGTGTGTACATAAAATCCTAGTCCAAGTATAACACCCAACTTTCCTTTTTTTTTTCCCTTTTTCCCTTTCTTTGGTGCGTCTAGACCGACCCAAACACCCAATAAATTTGTTTTTTTTTATTTAATATTATGTTAATAATATTACCTTAATTTTCCTTAATTTATTTCAGCTCCTAAAGCTTCCAAAACCTCAAAACCGTAAAACTAGTCAAATTTACGCGTTTTACCGTAAAAGACGTAAAATATACACTTTTATAAAAAATCTCAAATTTTGAAATAAACTTTATAACTAAGTCCTAAATGACTTAAAACCATCCCGAAAAATATTCATATGGATAATTACCTCTCCCGAGACCTCTAAATGCTAAACCGTAAATCCTAAAAAAAATACTATTACTATAATAGTTATACGTATACGTAAACACCACAATATCACCATTTTCATTTCATAGTCACCACTTGTGAGCTCATGAACATGAAATAACCGTTCCTCGATTTACTTATGAGTTCTCTATACTCATAAACGATAACCACACCAACCTCGTTCACACAAAATAAACACGTAAACATAAAATTTAAGTAAGCAAACATAAAATAACCTAAAAGTAAGACCAAGTGACAAACCCAAAACCACGGTTGTCACAGTAAGCGAGAGTGCGACTTGCTAGCTCAAGAGTCATCTTTGTTGGAGTAAGATCGGGTAATGATAACTTTTTCCAAACACTTAAAGGCATCAAATTTATACTTGCCCCGAGATCGGCTAAGGCAGTAAATTCTTCGGTTTGGTGAAAAGTACATGGTAGCACAAAACGACCGGGATCTCCAAGTTTTTCCGGAAGTTCTTTAAGAAGGACGGTGAACAATTTTCATTCAATCGAGTATTAACAAACTCGGCCATCTTCTCCTTCTTATTAAGCAATTCCTTAAACATCTTAACAAATTTAGGCATTTGTGCTAGAGCTTCAACAAGGCTAAAGGTGATGGTCAGTCTCGAAATCTTCTTCAGATAGTTCGACACTTGAATGTCATCCTTGGTTTGCAGTTTGGCCTTGTCTAAGCGAGATGGATAAGGAATGTTGGGTTTAGTTGGTGTAGGTGTAGCAGGTAAAGGTTGAGATGTTGAAGGTTTAAAGGTGGAAGGTGGGGTTGGTGAAGGGTTCTTCTTGGGTACTGCTTCAGTAAAAGGTGGAGACGGTAATGGAGAACTAATACTAGGCGTGGGAGTAGGAGGGATAAATGGTGGTGGAGGAGGTGTAGATGGAGTAACTAGGGGAAGGGTAGATGGTCCTACTAAGGTTACTCCACTGCGTGTAGTAATAGCATTCACATTCGCTCTCGGGTTGGTGACGGTATTTGAAGGTAAAGAGCCCGAAGTAGACGGTTGAGTAGTTGGTAAGAAACTAGCCAGCATATTCTTCAAATCACTTGTTTGAGTGCTAAAATAGGTTTGTATATCATGTCGAAGCTCGGATCTAATATCATTCCCTTGCTTAGTGATATCCCCTTTCAAGTTGATAATTTGTCTTTGTAGATTCTTAATTTGCTCTCATTGGTTTCTCATAAAAGCTTCAACATCATGATTAATGGGTGGTGCTTGTTGAGCGGGTAGGTGATAAGGATTAGAAGCTCGAGGTGGGTTTGGGTTGCTTCTATTGTAGTTGTTGGGTTGTATTTTTGAGGAGAAAAACCGGGTGAAAGAAAGTTGTTAGAACGGTAACTTAGCAAGTTACGATCACCTTGAGGTCGGGCTTGGTAGTTTTCCGTTGAATAGTTACCATAAGCCGCATACACGTTTTCCGGATTGTCATGAGTAGAAGGACAATCAGTGTATGAATGAGGACCGCGTCAGGTCTCACAAGAAAGTGCTACAGCTTTAACTTGTTGTTGTTGATTTGTAGCCAAGAGTTGCATATTTTTGCTCATTTCGACCATTGCGCGGGTCAATTCGGTGATATCAGGGTTTGAAGAAGTAGAAGAAACATTGACTCTCGGGTTATTCCTTTAAGATGCGGATGAATCCCAATTTTTGTGATGAGTAGTCATGTTCTCGATAAGCTCTCAACACTCCTCGGGTGTTCTTTTCATAAATGTGTCACCGGCGGCTGCATTAATCGTATCACGATCACGAAAAGTTAAACCGTTGTAGAAAGTATCAATTAAGGTTACGGGGAGCATGTTGTGGTTTGGACATCGATCGATCAAAACATTATATCGTTCCCAAGCATCAAAAAGTGATTCAACAGGTTCTTGTGTAAATCCACTAATTTGATTTCGAAGGCTCGTGACCATGGATGGTGGATAGTAGCGCGACAAAAAGCGTTGAGTCATCTCATCCCAAGTATGAATTGAATTCTTCGGAAGACGATCAAACCATTTTTCGGCATGGTGGGATAAGGTGTGTGGAAATAGGTGAAGGCGAAGAAAATCCATAGTAACACCGGGCAACTTCATGCTTTGAGTAACGGTAATGAACTTGTCGAGATGTTTGTTGGCATCATCATCCGGTAATCTGGGAAATGGACAAGTATTTTAGACTTGTTGGATCATGTGATGCTTCAACGAAAACTCAGGAGCCGTGATTTGCATCGGCGCAATCGGTCCTCCTCGTCCATTCATCGTAGGTTGACAAAGCTCCTCCATCGTTCAAAGGTCGAGTGGTGGAATAACATTGTTGTTATTATTATTGTTGAGGTGCGGTGGGTTATTGATGTTGTTCACACCTGCCATATCTAAATCTTCACCAGTTTCGGGCTCTAAATAAGTTGAAGATCTAGTATACATGCACCTACAAATGCAAAAGAAAAAGATACCAAAGAAATAGAGAATATATATGTACGTGTAAAAATAAAAATAAAAATCTTTTTGGATTTTAGAAAATTTTTAATTTTTTTGGATTTTTAACAATTTTTAATTTTTATGGATTTTTGAAAATTTTTGAGCAAGAAAAATAACGCTCACGAGTGAACGGATTCCAAAATACAACGCGTCTCGCACACAAAACCGTTAATCTTCACGAAAAGAGCCGGCAGCGGCGCCATTTGATAACTAGATTTTACTCAGTAAAATTGTTGTTCGTTGAAATCGGTCTAGTCGAATTGATTCCTGGTTAACGTGCGATTCAGTCGTTTTTGGTGAAAAAGAAATAGATTGGTCGTTGTAGTAAATTAAATGTGCAAAACTTTAAAGTAAAAGGCAAGGTAAATAAAGCTATAAATGACTGATAAGTAAATGATGAGAAATTAAAACAAATAACTAATAATAAATGAGCGAAACAAATAATAAAACGTAAATTTAAACGAAACAATTAATAAAAATAAAACTAAAAGACGAAATTAACTATCGACTCGAAAATAAAGTTTACTTAATGAAAAAGGATAGAATAAAACTAAAATGGTATTTTAAAGCTAAACGAGGCAAAACCTAAAGCGGGTACTAAATAAAAGATAAAACTTGAACTTTACGAAAAAATATTAATTATAAAATTAGACGAAAAATTTAACTAAAAATACGTAACTTTCAAAATTTAAAACGGAACAACTTTCAGATAAAACTAAACATTTACGGAACAATACTAATAAATAAATAAGCTAACAGGCAGCTAGCTGGAAGCTAGCAAGCAGCTAGGTCATTTTGGCGCCAAACTTAGTAAGCTGGCAAGCAGGGAGCACAATTTTCTTCGGAATATGTACAGTTGTTTTCGGAAGTTCTGTTTTTTCGGAATAAATTTCGGAATAACAGTTTTTTCGCAAAAAGAGTTTCTTCGAAATTTTTTTTTGGAATAAGTGTAAATTCAGATATTTCTTCGGAATATCCTCTTTTTCACAATAACAACTTCTTCGGAAAACTAACTTTTTCGGAATAATTGTTTTTTTCGGAAAAATGACTAAATTCAGAAAAATGAATAATTTCGGAAAAATTAAGAAATTCAGAGAAAGGGAAAGTTTCGGAAAAAGAGGCAATTTTCAGAGAAATGACAAATTCATAGAAATGACAAATTCATAGAAATGACAAATTCAGAGAAAAGGAAAATTTCAGAATAATTAACCCTAATCCGAAAAAGTGAAAAAACAAATACAGTAAGATCTAATAATCAGAAAATAAGCCAAAGATAAGCACAAATCAAATAAGCAATTAACCAAAACTTAATATAAAACACTTTTAAGAAAAACTAATTAAACCACAAATTAAAAACTTGAAAAACACTAATAAATCTAAAAATTAAAAATCAACTTTTAATAAAATAAACTAATAAAAACACTTAACTAAAATCAAATTAAACACACAATAAGCTATAAAATCTATAAGCTAACACAATCAAAAACATAAAAACATAACAATTAATCAAATAAGCATAACAAGATTAAATCAAAACAAGAAAGGTAGAAGGAGAGATTAATATAAAACTTGATTAAAATTAAGGATTCAACAATAAAAGTAAAAGCATGAATTAAAGAAACTTACAAATTTAAGGTGCAAGACAAGGTAATTAAATGACAATTAAGTAAATGACAATATAAAAGTGCTTGGAAAATAAAATGGAAAGACTAATGTGTCAAATTAGCTAACACCTCCTAATGACACATTAGGAGGGTATTTATAGGAGGATTAGTATGTCTTGATGCTTTCTTCCTTTTCTCGTCTTTTCGTCTTTATAAATTCTTTGACTTTTTCGACTTTGTCTCGGGATTATTTGAACTCGTCTTATAATTTCTTCATTTATTAGACTTGAGTTCTTCGACTTTATTAAACTTCCGTCTTTAGACTTTTTCTTCGATAAATCTTCAGAATAGACCTTGGACTTCCGTTATTTTTGCACTCCTGATCTTTTGACTTGTCTTTTGTCTTTTTTCTTTGATAAAAGCCCGTGAAAGCCCGTGATTTCTCCCCTTTTCACATTTTGGTCCTAAATCACAACAAAAACACAAACCACACATAATTCTGACATTTACGACATAAAATACACGTTTTGGCTTGGTTATTATTGTAATTAAGTGGTAAAAAGATAAGTGTTTTCACACTTATTATGCGACCCCATGGATACTCCAATGGTGGAATGAACTAAGCTAGATGCAAATCCATATGGGATTGTCGTTGATCTGACACTTTATCGTGGAATGATCGATACCCTTCTGTATATCACAGCTAGTCAACCTGATCTTTAATTTGTTGTATGTATGTGTGCTCGGTATCAAACTCGACCTTCTGAGTTACACTTAGCTACTGTTAAACGGATCTTTCGGTATATTAAAGGAACCATTAATCGGGGACTTTGGTATTCAAAGGACTCTTCGATTTCACTAATGGCATATGCAGATGCGGATCACGCGGGTTGTCAAGATACAAAGCGTAGCACAAGTGGAACTTTGCAACTACTAGGAGATCGACTAATCAGTTGGGCGTCGAAAAGGCAGAAAAGCGCTGCAATATCAAGTACGGAGGTAGAACACATAGCTATGTCCGGTTGATGTGCTCAAATTCTTTGGATGAGATCGCAATTAACCGACTATAGTCTAGGTTTCAACAAAATTCTGATGTACTGTGACAACAAAAGTGCAATTGCCTTATGCTGCAACAATGTTCAGTTCTCCCGGTCGAAGCATACTGATATTCGCTACCACTTTACCAAGGAGCAAGTGTAAAATAGAGTGATCGAGCTTTACTTTGTCCGATCTGCGTATCAATTGGTGGATATTTTCACGAAGGCTTTAGATCGCGCTAGAATTGAATTTTTGGCCGATAAGCTAGGATTGAGAACTTTCTCGCTTGAGACTCTAAAGGAATTGGCAGATGAAGCGAAAGAATAGTGGTGGTAAACTATTCTCCGTATCCTTGGTGATCATCTGTATATATTTTTTATATTTTTATTCACAAAAGAAAAATATAAAAGCATATAAAACCCATAAAAATTGAAAAACTTAGAGGAATCCAAAATATTTTACTTTAATTTTCAAAGGCATGTCTTTTGGGTACGATAATATTTACGGCCTTAGAAATGTTGATTAATATCTACACGGTGCCATAAATAGAGTTCGTATAAAGTTGTAAATATTCATAAAACATGGCTATACGGCTTGTAGTTATTTCAGACTGCAACCCGCTTTTCATATTAAATCAAGTATTTCTTATGAAAGCTTTGGCTCAACAACAAGAATTAATTTTCTCAGGCATGGTTTACTTTATAACCATGTAAGGGATTGTGTTTACGTTATAACGCAATCTAACACGGATATATGTACGCATCAGTGCATTTATTTGTTAAAACAAGAGAAATCTTGTTTTTATGAAGTTATCATCTTTACAATCGTAGCAATCTACAATTGGTATCTACATACTCGACGATGTGACTACTCAAACGACGACTACAGCTCTTTCGATAGAACACGGGTCAACAATCGAGGGGGAGAAATTGTCAAGCATTCAGAATCTTTGATGCCGAAAGTGCCAAGTTCACAAATTGGTTTCAAGACAACGATACCAATCGTACATGTGGTGCCAAGAGATGACTTCAGACGTGACGAGGCGACCAAAATTTGTCGATAAGAACCATATGATCTTATCATATGATGTTCTCATTAATCAGGTCCAACCTTGTCAGTTTATTCTTATATGGTGAATATGCGATTATTTTATAAATCGGTATCATATCTCACACATTGGTATCATGAAGATATTTGGATTTGCATTTTTCTTCCCAAAAACTTTGTTAAAACTTCATTAAATAAATTGATATCAAAAATATCGGTTGGGTTAATATTTTTAATATGGGGGAGAAAATGTGATTTAATATGAGAAATGATTGATCACAAATGGTTTGACTTAACGTAATAGCTCATCCTGACGTGTGCGAAATGTTTTCGGATATCGTGGCATATGTTAAGGGGGAGAAAAATGGATTTTCACATCAAAAATGGATTTTCATGGTGACATATTGATAGTTGTAAATTTTACGTCTTTTAGGAAAAAGAACGTAATTAGGGTAAGTACACAAGTAGTTTAGGAAAACCACAAGTTATGACCTAAAGTGGGGATCGTTCTCAAGGAGGCTTGGTGTGTTGTGTTAAGAAATGATTAATGACGTGATTATATTGATTATGAGAAAAGAAAATAGAAATGAGATAAGAAGAGAATGACGGTTACGATGACGAATTAAACTAAGACTAAATGGTCGTACACGTAAAACCGTAAAAAGTAGCAAAATTAAAAAATTATCCTAAAAATTCCTAGAAAATTGCAATAAAACCTAAATAATGTAATAGAGTTTACAAAAAAATCAAAAATCACCCAAACCTTTTATTTAATTAAATAATAATTTTTTCAATGCTAATCACAATGAGAATTTTACAATTATAAACCTCTAAAATATCCTAACTTAATTTAAAAGTATTTTTGAAAATTTTAAAATTAGTGGCGGTGGGCTAAAACCCCGTGGATTAGTCGCCAATGAGTCGGAAATAAGGGTAACCAAAAAAAAAATTTAAAATTAATTAAAACTATTTAAAAACAATTAAAAACTATTTAAATTTAAAATAATTATAAAAATTAATCTAAGGACAATAAAAATATTATAAAAATTTTAAAATTCCTAACTTAATGTATTTAACCTAAGAAAAATATAAAAACTTGAAAAATCTAAATTTTAATTTTTAATAATAAAATAATATTAAAAATCCAAAATTTATAAAAAATCTAAAAACTTGCAAACTAGCTTAATTTAACCTAAATAATACAGAAATGAATTTGAAATTACAAAAATACCCCTAATGGGCCTTCAAATGGGCCAAAGTCCAAAACAGACCCTTATTGGGCCAAAATAAGCCCAATAAGAAAAATATTTATAAAAATGGCCCAAAAGCTCATATCTGACTCAAAATTTGATTCTGAACACAATTTTTCAAAGGCCCAAAAGCTGAAAATGTGATATAAGCTGGCTTATTTCAAACAACTTAGTCTTAATGGGCTTTTTGGCCCATTAAGCTATAAGTTGATGCCATAAGCTCAAATTAGACACACAAGCTTCTTTTGAGTTACTTAAGACTTCTGTAAAAAGAAATTTGAAATAAGCATAAGGAATAAGCCTGAAAAAGCAATAAGCTATCTTCACAAAACGACAAAATAGTCGTTTTCGAGTTCTAGGCCACCCCAAGAGCTGATTCAAGTTTCAAAAGCTTTTAAATGACTTAACTAAGCTTAATCAACAAAAAGTTTTCAAATAAGTTCACTCAATAAGCTGAAATAAGCAAATATGCACTTAATTAAAAGTCAACTTTAAGAGTTTTCTAGCAAAAAGTCAAAGCCAAGGTCTGATAAGCTCTAGTTCAAACAAATGGGTCAAATGAGGAAGATTGATCACAAAAAGTAAGTTGTTGCAGGTCTGGATAAGCCAATTTGGATTATTAATAGCTAACTGAAAATTAACACTAGCAGGGGCTAGTTTTGGTGTCTGAGCAGTGGGAAAAGTTTCCACTGCTTGACTTAATTGACTTTTTGTCTTTAGTGACTTTTTTGGAGATTCAAGTTACACAAAGGCACCCAAATGATCAGTGGATCATAAGGAGTCAATAACAACAAAGAAATCACAATCACAATTAGCCAATTTGTAAAGTTAATTCAATTAAGCACCAGATATAGCCCATACTTTGAAGAATAAGCAGTTAAGCACTTATAAGCTGTTTTAGCAAATTTCAGCCAACCAAATTGCACCAAAAGCATACACAAGCTATTATAAACTCAAATGAACAAGTCTAAACAGGTTTCATGCAATGGTACAAAGTATAGATCACGATTCAAGCACAATTAGTTACTGATGAACACTAACACAAGCAGATTTTTACTTTGCTGATACACTTGACCAACAAGCCAAATTCAAACACTCGGATCTATCACATATGTTGTATAAACAATGATTTAACAACTTTTAGCCCTAAGCATGCATATATTCTAGATATTACCAAAATCTTAGGTCAAAATCAGTCAAAATCAATGAGATATAGCACAATGTTTGATTCAAAGGTTTAAGACCAATAACTTGAAGAAACTAGTACTCAACCAAGCCAATAACAGATAACAAGCATAAACAATAACTTTCAACAACACAATAACACTCAATGATCATAAACAGATAATCCCAAACACCCCTTATCTTTTTCAAATCCAATTTAAACAAGTATAAGTGTATATCAAGACCACCCAAGCCCTATCAAACATATTAACAAGTATAATATGCAGTATCAAGCAAGATTAGACCACAAATTCAGCAAGAACACAAGCAACACACAAAATCACCAAAAATCAAAATTTTTAACAGATTTTGAGTAGAATGGTGTGTACCTCATGTATGTACATCCACACCCACGAATTTTGAGCTTATGTGCTAGCAAGAACAAGCACAAGCTTCCACAATAAAGCCTGCTAAGATTCAACAAGGTTAAGAGCAAAATATCAAAATCAGAAAAATGAAAATCCTTGATTAATGCAACCTTAGTTCCCCACACTTGATTATCCCCAAGTTATAGGCTTCACCACACCTTTATAACACAATATCAGGATGCTATGATCAGCTTTATAGCCCAAGAATTCCAAGGTTTAAACTAGACTTAGCAAAATATCAAAATTATAGGAAAATATGCAAACTTTTGCACACTCCTTTGAAAACAAGTTTTAGGATTCAAGAACAGTTAACATCAAACAATAATAAACAGATAATAAGGTTGGCACTTGATTTTTCTTCACCAAACTCAAACACATTTCATTAACTGAGTATATGATTTACAGATTTGTGAACAATGGAAAATTCAAGAGCAAAAGCTAAGTAACTGAGTCCTATGCCTTTTATAGGCTACAAACTACTTGCTAAGAAGCTAAAAAATGTAAACCCTAAAGCTGTGAAGTCCCAAAAATTCCCTTGTGAAGTTTTGAACTTTGAAGATCATGTGACAAGTTCTTGGCAGGTTGTGGAGGTGGCATGTGTGAAAATGCATCCAATGGCTTATAACAAGCTTAAAATGTAAGCTGGAATGAGGATGGTTGGATGGCTGTCAAATTTTTGGCGTTTTGTTCATCCTTGGTGTAGGGGAATATTGTGTGGGACTGATGGGTGATGTGGCAAGCCATTTGAAAGTTGGGTAGTGATTAGGGAGACCCTAATCATCATTCTGGAGCATTTGGGGGTTTAATTACAACACAATTAAGAAAACCCAGTTGTGTTCTTATGGTGAATAGTTGTGTGTTTTATCCGGTTTTGTGTTAAAACATGTTTAAAAACATGTTAAGGCGCCAATATTAACTAATCTGTTTGATTAGTTAAATAATAGTGACTGGATTGGTGAGGTGGAAGGATGGTGAAGTGTGATTGGCTGATTTCAGGTAGTAGGGCACGTGTCACATGGTGATTAGTCTAGGTAAGTTATGTTGTCTGCCAGATTAAACCCCTCACTTTTCTTTCTCTTGTCACTTTCAAATAAACTAGCCAAAATCCGGATTCCTTTGTAATTGAAGTTTTTCTTTTCACACTTTTGCCCCAAAAAGTTTTGTAAAGTGATTTTAGGGGTATTTCTTGCCATTTCTTGATTCTTGAAGGACTGATTTGGCATTTTCTTTATAGATAATGGTCTTGAATTGTTTGTTTGACTTCTTGGAGGACTGAAGTTGCCAAGTCATGATTAATGAGGGACCATTTTTGCCATTTCTTTAAAGTCAAGGGTCCTTTTGGTAATTTTGTCATTTTTAAAGGACCAAACTTGTAATTTCTTGTAACTTGAAGTCCTTCATGATATGTTTGACTTTGAGGAGAATTAATATTGACATTTTTTGTTAAGGGACTAAAATTGCCAATTCTTCAAAGTGGAGGGCCCTTTTTGCAATATTGACAAACTTTAGGGACCAATCTTGTAATTATGAAGATACAAGGGTATAAAGTGTCAATTCTTCAATATTGGAGGACCTTTCTTGCATAATCTTCAAATCTTCAAGGGTTTGTCTTAGAAAATTCTTCCTTAAGGCTTGGTTCAATGTGCGGCTTCGTTTCCCGTGTTCGTTTTTGCATGATTCTTGTGATCTTTTGTCATTTTCTCAATATCCGTACCTAAAATAAACAAGCAACAAACACAAGCATATATTTGGCCAATTTCATGATATTTAATGCATTTAAATCCCTTTTTGGACGATGAGACTATGTATAAAAGCAGTCTCATCACTCCCCCATACTAAACCATTGCCGTGCCCTCACGCAATGCTAGAATAAAGTATCGTAGCACCTACAAATTTCATTTTTATTCACTTTATTGAATGACAAACTAGCTACACTACTACTATTAATACTACTTGTGTTTTAGACATAGTGTATGATTTTCATCGCAAAATGGGACGTTTAGGTTCATAGAATAAGAACATGTGAATGCTTCGTTAGAAATAATTTCATCGTCCTCGATTTTCACCCCAATTCCATGCCAAGCGTGCAACAAGATCATTGTCATTATAAATTATTAATGCTAACACTACTCATATGCCCTAATCACGTACTTATCCTCCCATTTCCTAAGTTGTATCTCTTATATCTTATTATGTCTTGAATGTTTCACGAGGATACATCGTTTGACTTATGTGATAATAGAGATTTAGGTCTAAAAATAGATTCCTAATGGTGTAACCAAGACCATCAAGTCAATAACCCCTCCTAATAGACAACGATGTCAAAAAATTAAATCAACAAGAAGGATCGATAAACACGGTTTTAGAACGGTTTTGAACATGAGACTTATTACCAAGACTTTTATACGCCCCCTAACGGAAGGGCCTTATTATCATAGGTTTACCTCCATCTTTTATTCAACTTAGCCATGAAGCTTTTATTATGACTTCGGTCTTGCCTTGCCTTTTATTATCCACCTCATCGGTGGTTTTATTAGCCAAAGACGTATATCCTCACGCTAAGGCGAATTTTAGATCTTTAAAGCTTCAAAGATTAAGGCTTGATTCACTTTCAATTTTGCATAGATTTTTTGGCCTTGTGAGCTTCAAATTGTTTGCTTGATTTAGGTGAGTACTTGAAATCTTTTTATTGGGTGAAGCTTTTGATTATTCGGGTGCGAATACTTCAAAACTGTGACGCTGGCGGTACCTTAATGTCTTCCCAATTTAATTACACGGAAGCTACTAGAAAAGACTAGAGACCCAACAATCAAGACTAAACCGCTAAGTCAATATTTATTAAGCAAAAAATATTTACAAGCGAAGGGAGAATAAGCAAACAACGAGAACACATGAGTTTTTGAAAGAATACGAGTACTCTACGTTTAGCATAGTAACTTATAATTAACTCTATCATTTCTCGTTCTCATTTAAGAGACTTAGCCTAATGTGAAGTTAAGGAATCAAAGCTAAGTGCTCAACACGTACGATCGAGTCCAAAATTACTCTTATTCTCACCATCGGAAAACCTACATTCGTGTCTTCAAACACTTATAAAACATGAGAAAAATTTTAAAATTTGGCCATTTTTAGCCTTATTTTGCAACAAAACGATAAACAAAAAGATAAACTTTGGAAAGCGTGAAGGTTTGGCAAGGCAAGTATCTATTCACCCCCCATACTAAAGTTAAACATTGTCCTCAATGTTTCGAGTCTAAGGGTTGGAAAACCCCCATACTAGAGACGTAGTCGAATGCCTAATCTAGCATGAAAAGGGTGTAACCGTTAAATTTAAAGCCGTTTATGAAGTGTGCTATAAACCTAAGGTTAGAACATCAAAGGATATATCATGGATATTGAGAAAGTCTTCAAAGCAAACGATCGAGTGCTCCCATAAAACGAACACGAGAGGCTCCAATCGTGAAGATAATGATCATCTAAAATCCACAATTCACAAACAACCACGGAACAAAGGTTGGAAGGGCACAAATCCCCACACGTTACTACATTAGAAAGCGATAGTATATACATACGATAAGCATGGGACTCCCCCACGAGGCACCTCGTTTTTGATTACCGAGTCATGAGCTCGACTCGATCCCCTCAATACTAATTATCATTGGGGAAGGTGATTTGGTCAAGGTAGTTCAAGGATGGAACTTCCCCGCCAAAGTAGTGCTTCAACCTATGTCCTTTCACCTTGAAATTGGGGCCATCATATTGAGCTAGCTCGATGGTCCCATATGGAAAAACTTGAGTCACGGTGAATGGACCGGACCAACGGGATTTCAAGTTACCGGAAAAAAATTTCAAACGAGAATTATAAAGCAAAACTTGATCCCCAACGTTAAAAACCCGGTTATTAATTTTTGAATCATGCAACTTTTTAGTTTTTTCTTTATAAATCAGTGAATTTTCATAAGCAATATCCCTTAATTCATCCAATTCATTTAATTGCATTTTCCGGTGTTTTCCCGCGGTCTCCATGTCATCATTACAATGCTTTAGGGCCCAATAAGCCTTGTGTTCGAGTTCAATTGGCAAGTGACAATTCTTCCCATACACTAGATTATAAGGAGTGCACCCAATGGGCGTCTTATGAGCGGTCCTAAAAGCCCATAAAGCATCGTCTAACTTATACGACCAAGATTGTCGGTTTTCCCCAATGGATCTCTCCAAGATCCTCTTCAACGCTCGGTTTGAAACCTCGACTTACCCACTCGTTTGTGGGTGATAAGCGGTAGAAAGCCGATGTGTAACCCAATATTTCCTTAGGACCCTTTCGAATTGGTCATTATAAAAATAGGTTCCACGATCGCTTATGATCGCACGAGGGTTTCCAAACCGAGAAAACAAGCTTTTCAAAAACTTGACTACCACACGAGCATCATTGGTGGGCAAAGCCTTAGCTTCCACCCACTTAGATAGGTAGTCAACCGCGACAAGGATGTACTTATTACCACGAGATGATGGGAACGGCCCCATAAAGTCGATGCCCCAAACGTCAAAGATCTCACACACTTGGATGATATTTTGTGCCATTTCATCTTTTTGTGAGGATTTTCTTGTCGTTGGCATGAGTCACACGACTTCACAAGTTCATGTGCATCTCGGTAAATAGTATGCCAAAAGAAACCGGCATCAAAGACCTTCTTAGCCGTGAGATTAGCACCATGGTGACCACCCGTGGGTCCCTCGTGACAAGCTCTAAGGATGTTAGAAGCTTCGGTACCAAAGACACAACGTCAAATAATTTGCTCCGCACAAGCTCGAAACAAGTAAGGGTCGTTCCAAAAGTAGAACTTGACGTCACGAAAGAATTTTCGTTTTTCTTGAGTCGTCATACCCTTGATGATGAAGTTTCCCGCATTGTAATTTGTGAAGTCCGCAAACCATGGGGTGGAAGAATCAAGCTTAGAATTCACTACACCAAGTGTCTCGAGCGGAAATGTTTCGGTGATTTCCTTGGGCTCGTAAACACTTTGGTGAGGATCTTCCAAACGAGAAAGATGATCGGCCGCTAGATTCTCGGCTCCTTTTTTGTCAACGATTTTGTGATCAAATTCTTGAAGGAGGAGAATCCAACGAATTAATCTCGGCTTTGCCTCTTGTTTAGTCATAAGATACTTGATAGCCGAATGATCCGTATACACTATGCATCTTGTCAAGACGAGATAAGGTCGAAATTTCTCAAATGCATACACCACGGCAAGGAATTCCCTCTCCGTTGTAGTGTATTTTAGTTGAGCCTCGGTCATCGTCTTGCTAGCATAGTGAATAGGCAAGAAGTTCTTTTCATGGCGTTGCCCCAATACGGCCCCAATAGCGTAGTCACTAGCATCACACATGAGCTCAAAGGGGAGCTTCCAATTGGGAGCAACAAGAATGGGAGCTTCAGTAAGTTTCCTCTTAAGGATTTCAAAGGCTCGTACACAATCTTCGTCAAAGACAAAACGTGCATCTTTTTCAAGGAGATGTGTAATAGGTCGAGAGATCTTTGAAAAATCCTTGACGAATCGACGATAAAAGCCCGCGTGCCCTAGGAAACACCTAACTCCCTTAACGGTTTTGGGATGAGGTAATTTGGCGATGACGTCTACCTTAGCTTGATCTACCTCAATTCCCGCTTTCGAAACCTTGTGCCCTAAGACGATTCAACTTTTAACCATAAAATGACATTTCTCCCAATTAAGCACAAGGTTGGTTTCCTCACAACGCTTCAACATTCTCTCAAGATTCGACAAACACGAAGCGAACGAACAACCAAACACGGAAAAGTCATCCATGAAGACTTCCATCGTCTTCTCGATCATGTCATGAAAAATAGCCATCATGCACCTTTGAAAAGTTCCCGGTGCATTGCAAAGTCCGAATGTCATTCTACGATAGGCAAACGTTCCATATGGACACGTAAAGGTAGTTTTTTCTTGATCACGAGGATCGATGGGGATTTGGAAGTAACCGAAAAAAACATCTAAAAAGCAATGGAAATCGTTTCCCGCAAGACGCTCCAACAGTTGGTCCATGAAAGAGGGAAAATGGTCTTTTCGAGTGGCTTCATTCAACTTACGATAGTCAATGCACACTCTCCATCCAGTCACGAGTCTAGTGAGAATTAACTCGTTGGCATCGTTTGGCACAACGGTCATTCCTCCCTTCTTAGGGACACAATGAATAGGACTCACCCAAGGGCGATCGGAAATAGGGTAAAACATTCCCGCGTCAAGGAGTTTTAGGACTTCCTTTTTGATGACGTCTTGAATTTTGGGGTTCACCCTTCTTTGACATTGGATTGTGGGCTTGTAATCCTCCTCCATTAAGATTTTGTGGGTACAAAATTTGGGATCGATCCCCTTAATGTTGGATAACTTCCATGCAATTTCCCCTTTGTGATCCTTTAGAACATCGACAAGTGCGGTTTTTTCATCATCCGAAAGTTCTTTCGCAATAATAACCGACAACTTGTCGCCCTCCTCTAAAAAGACATATTCGAGATGAGGAGGTAAATCTTTCAACTCGAGGATAGGTGGTTCCTCAATTGAAGATTTTGGCTCGATACTCATAACCTCCTCGGGTGGAGGAAATGGGAAATCGTTAAGAAAATCCTTGATAATCGAGAAGTCCTCATCATTGTCGAGGTCTTCGTTACAAGTACGTGGAACATCGAATTCTTCCAACGTTAAACCACCACCTTCAAATGGAGTGAAGGTTGGTGTCGAGTTATCAAAAATGGGGTCTAACATCGTGCGATTGCCACTATTTTCATCATCACCAAAACCTAGAACTTCTTGTGAAAAATCCTCGCAAACAACGTCAATCATATCAACGAGGTTTATGGTTACAACGGAATAAACATGAGAAATTTGAGAGTTTTGAGTTGCGTTTATAACAAGTTCCTCGTCGTTGAAACGTAATGTGATCTTTCTAGCATGCATATCGATCAAAGCCATAAACGTATCTAAAAACGAACGACCTAAAATGAGAGGAACTTGAGGATCCGTGGGAATATCGACAACGATAAAGTCTACCGGATAATAGAACTTTCCCACTTTTACAAAAACGTCTTCCGCCAATCCACATGCGGGAATCGTGGAATGGTCGGCCAACTCGATAGACATTAGTGAAGGAGTAAGATTAGGAAGATTGAGCGACTTGAAGATTGCAAGTGGCATCAAGTTGATACTAGCACCAAGATCGGCCAAGGCATAGCATTCTTCCATATCTTGGATTGCACAAGGGATCACCGACTTTTTGAGGTATGCGATTAAGATAAACCGACGAACAACTAGAAAATAGATGCAATTTCTCCTTGTTGTTCAACATACTCTTAAAGTTAGCGGCAAATCGAGGCATCATGACCAAAGCATCGGCGAAACTCACATTAAAGTGAAAATCACAAAACATTTTCATAAAAAGCTCAAATTGATAATTATCGTGCTCTTGATGTTTCTCCTTTCTAAGTCTCGATGGATAGGGAAAAGGTGGTGTGGTTTGAGGCATAGGCATAGCCTTTGGAATCTCAGGTTCTGATGTTGGTAATGGGTCAACCGTAGGCGTGGCATGAGCGGTACTTCGTGGGATTTGGACATGCTCCTTTTCGACCACCACCTCGGGTTCCTCCTCAATTGCATCCTCCGTAGGAGCAATTGGTTGAGGAGTCGGTTCCTTAAGTGTCTTACCACTACGTGTGGTAATCACTTTCATCTCACCCTTAGGGTTCGATATGGTGTTACTAGGAAGACTACTCGAAGACGTATTGCACATAATAGCCTCAAACATAGATGAAATTTTGTCCTCAAACATGGATTGCATCTTCTCGGCCTTAATCATTTCTTGCTTAATTTCATGTTGCCCTTGTTCTATTTTTTGTTGGTTTTGTTGTAACCTAGTTACATTTCCTTCCATTTTGTTTGTATGGATTTTAAGCTCATTTTCTAACTCATTTTTCAAATCCTTCTTCGAGTCGTTCTTAAACTCGGATCTTAGGCTAATGATTTCTCTTTGAATGTTGTCAAACCTAGCATCGTTTCCATTAGCGTATTCAAAAAATTCATTTGGAAGATCTTTCAAAGTTTGAAAACTCTTGTTGTTGTTTTGAAAATCACTTTGATTTTTGTTTGAAACTTGATTATTAGCCCCTTGATTTCCATAGTTTCCTTTGTTGTAATTGTTTTTGAAACCAACTTGATTGTTTCGATAGTTGTTGTTAGCATTTTGATTTGAAGCAAAGCCCGGTGGAGTCAATTGATTAGAGCGGGTAACTTGACCGTTTTGGTTGTAAGTTCCTGTGGCCGCGTAGGCACTCGAAGTGTTACCACCGTTGGTAATGCACTCGGAGAAATCATGAACTCCACCACAATACATACATGAAGCCTCAACCGCTTTAGCCGTAGCAGGAGCACTTTGTTCTCCAACTTTGAATTCAATTAAAAGTCCTTTAAGCTTATCAAAGATTTTGTTTTCCAAGTTCGCCTCAATTTGGCAAGCATCGATGGTATTAGACAAAGAAGGTGAAGCCGAAGACGAAGCCTTACGAACACTCGATGTGTTACGAGGACTATACACCTTAGATCTATTCTCAATTGTCACCAAAGCTTCCTCAACCATTTTACACAAAACATTACCACCCGCGGCGGCATTTAGATAATCCTTTTCATGATCATTAAGTCCATTGTAAAATGTGTCAATTTGATGCAAGTCGGAAAAACCGTGATGAGGACACTCATGTAACATTTCCTTAAACCTATTCCAAGCCGTTGAAAAACTCTCATTAAATTCCTGTGAAAATTTTGAAATCTCGTTTTTCAAATGCGTAGTCTTAGAGGGCGGGAAAAATTGGTTCACAAATTTTGAAACGAGATCCTTCCACGTCAATATAGAATTGGGTGGCTCTTTCTCTAATCAAATTTTAGCGGGCCCCGCTAAGGAATACGGAAAAAGCATCATCTTAATCGAGTCATTAGCAACATCCTTAATATTGCAAGTGGCGGTAAGACGATTGAATTGGCGGATATGGTTGTGCGGGTTGTCCTTTTCATCACCATGGAATTTGTTGTTTTGAATCATCGACAACAAACTCATTTTCACTTCAAAATTCTCCGCAAGGATAGCGGGAATTACAATAGCCTCTCCATAACCCTCGGTGGGTGCTTGAAGTAACTCCATCATAGTTCGTCAATAGGAGACTCCTCACTAGAAAGATTAGGAGTAGGTGTTGACTCCTTTCGGTTTCTACGTTTACGTGCACGTCTTGCTTGCTTGCGGGTTTGCATAAACGTCACGTACAACGAGGGGATGAGCAAAGAAGATTCTTTTTGGTGTTTTGTATTTTTCCAATTTTTTTTGTGGTTTTTGATTGTTTTTACTTTTTTGGATTTTTGTGATTGTATTAGGTAGACCAAAATCTAGAAATCTCTTCCTTAATCAAATCTCTTGATTAAAGAAGCCTCAAGGAATGAAAACGATCACGTGAAGTGAACGCCTTCGATGACTTTAGAACGTTGGTGGAACACCAATACGTTCAAGAGGGTTTAATCAAATAAAACCAAGAAAGTATATATGATACTTAATAATACTTTGGGCGGAAAAACCCTCGATTAGCTTTCAATCTCAAAATACTCACAAGCAAGCGGGGAAACGAAGCGGCGCGAAGCACTTAAGAGCCTTTTTCCTTAGGGTATATTTTATAATACCCGCCTTATACCCACCTTATAGTTTGTATTTTTCAAAATCGAGGTTCACGAAAGTATTTATCTATTTTTGCCTTTTCTTTCTTGTTTGAGATTCGAATACAATGATTGGGTAATGACCTCCCAAGTCAAGGTTGTGTTTTCACACTTTTGGAGTACTTGTGAATTTATTGTTCTACGCATACAATACATTAATAATATTCACACAAAAAACGAAAAACCGATAATACGTATTAGTAGAGTGCTACTAATACAAATAGATATTATGGCTATATATAAAAACAACAATTGCCAAATCAAAACACAACATGCCTCCCCAACAGCGACGCCAAAATGATAGTTGTAAATTTTACGTCTTTTAGGAAAAAGAACGTAATTAGGGTAAGTACACAAGTAGTTTAGGAAAACCACAAGTTATGACCCAAAGTGGGGATCGTTCTCAAGGAGGCTAGTGTGTTGTGTAGAGAAATGATTAATGATGTGATTATATTGATTATGAGAAAAGAAAATAGAAATGAGATAAGAAGAGAATGACGGTTACGATGACGAATTAAACTAAGACTAAATGGTCGTACACGTAAAACCGTAAAAAGTAGCAAAATTAAAAAATTATCCTAAAAATTTCTAGAAAATTACAATAAAACCTAAATAATGTAATTAGAGTTTACAAAAAATCAAAAATCACCCAAACCTTTTATTTAATTAAATAATAATTTTTAATGCTAATTAAAGCCCAAAAAATCATTTTAATTAACAAAAAGCCCAAAATGAGATTTTTTCAATTTTAAACCTCTAAAATGTCCTAACTTAATTTAAAACTATTTTTGAAAATTTTAAAATTATTTAAAACTATTTAAAAACTATTTAAACTTAAAGTAATTATAAAAATTAATCTAAGGACAATAAAAATATTCTAAAAATTGTAAAATTCCTAACTTAATGTATTTAACCTAAGAAAAATATAAAACTTGAAAAATCTAAATTTTTATTTTTAATAATAAAATAATATTAAAAATCCAAGATTTATACAAACTTCTAAAAACTTGCAAATTAGCTTAATTTAACCTAAATAACACAGAAATGAAGTTGAGATTACAAATACCCCTAATGGGCCTTCAAATGGGCCAAAGTCCAAAACAGACCCTTACTGGGCCAAAATAAGCCCAATAAGAAAAATGTTAATAAAAATGGCCCAAAAGCTCCTATATTACTCAAAATTTGATTTTGTACACAATTTTTCAATGGCCGAAAAGCTGAAAATGTGATATAAGCTGGCTTATTTCAAACAGCTTATTCTTAATGGGCTTTTTGGCCCATTAAGCTATAAGCTGATGCCATAAGCTCAAATTAGACACACAAGCTTCTTTTGAGTTACTTAAGACTTATGTAAAAAGAAATTTGAAATAAACACAAGGAATAAGCCTAAAAAAGCTATAAGCTATCTTCACAAAACGACAAAATAGTCGTTTTCGAGTTCTAGGCCACCCCAAGAGCTGATTCAAGTTTCAAAAGCATTTAAATGACTTAACTAAGCTTAATCAACAAAAAGTTTTCAAATAAGTTCACTCAATAAGCTGAAATAAGCAAATAAGCCCTTAATTAAAAGTCAACTTTAAGAGTTTTCTAGCAAAAAGTCAAAGCCAAGGTCTGATAAGCTCCAGTTCAAACAAATGGGTCAAATGAGGAAGATTGATCACAAAAAGTAAGTTGTTGCAGGTCTGGATAAGCCAATTTGGCTTATTAATAAGCTAACTGAAAATTTACACTAGTAGGGGCTAGTTTTGGTGTCTGAGCAGTGGGAAAAGTTTCCACTGCTTGACTTAATTGACTTTTTGTCTTTAGTGACTTTTTGGAGATTCAAGTTACACAAAGGCACCCAAATGATCAGTGGATCATAAGGTGTCAATAACAACAAAGAAATCACAATCACAATCAGCCAATTTGTACAGTGAATTCAATTAAGCACCAGATATAGCCCAGACTTTGAACAATAAGTAGTTAAGCACTTATAAGCTGTTTTAGCAAATTTCAGCCAACCAAATTGCATCAAAAGCATACACAATCTATTATAAACTTAAATGAACAAGTCTAAACAGGTTTCATGCAATTGTACAAAGTATAGAGCAAGATTCAAGCACAATTAGTTACTGATGAACACTAACACAGGCAGATTTTTACTTTGCTGATGCACTTGACCAACAAGCCAAATTCAAACACTCAGATCTATCACATATGTTGTATAAACAATGATTTAACAACTTTCAGCCCTAAGCATGCATATATTCTAGATATTACCAAAATCTTAGGTCAAAATCAGTCAAAATCAATGAGATATAGCACAATGTTTGATTCAAAGGTTTAAGACCAATAACTTGCAGAAACTAGTATTCAACCAAGCCAATAACAGATAACAAACATAAACAATAACTTTCAACAACACAATAACACTCAATGATCATAAACAGATAATCCCAAACACCCCTTATCTTTTTCATATCCAATTTAAACAAGTATAAGTGTATTTCAAGACCAACCAGGCCCAATCAAACACATTAACAAGTATAATATGCAGTATCAAGCAAGATTAGAGCACAAATTTAGCAAGAACACAAGCAACACACAAAATCACCAAAAATCCAAATTTTTAACAGATTTTGAGTAGAATGGTGTGTACCTCATGGATGTACATCCACACCCACGAATTTTGAGCTTATGTGCTAGCAAGAACAAGCACAAGCTTCCACAATAAAGCCTGCTAAGATTCAACAAGGTTAAGAGAAAAATATCAAAATCAGAAAAATGAAAATCCTTTATTAATGCAACCTTAGTTCCCCGCACTTGATTATCCCCAAGTTATAGGCTTCACCACACCTTTATAACACAATATCAGGATGCTATGATCAGCTTTATAGCCCAAGAATTCCAAGGTTTGAACTAGACTTAGCAAAATATCAATATTATAGGAAAATATGCAAACTTTTGCACACTCCTTTGAAAACAAGTTTTAGGATTCAAGAACAGTTAACATCAAACAATAATAAACAGATAATAAGGTTGGCACTTGATTTTTCTTCACCAAATTCAAACACATTTCATTAACTGAATATATGATTTACAGATTTGTGAACAATGGAAAATTCAAGAGAAAAAGCTAAGTGATTGAGTCCTATGCCTTTTATAAGCTACAAACCACTTGCTAAGAAGCTAAAAAACGTAAACCTTAAAACTGTGAAGTCCCAAAAATGCCCTTGTGAAGTTTTGAACTTTGAAGATCATGTGACAAGTTCTTGGTAGGTTGTGGAGTGGCATGTGTGAAAATGCATCCAATGGCTTATAACAAGCTTAAAATGTAAGCTGGAATGAGGATGGTTGGATGGCTGTCAAATTTTTGGCGTTTTGTTCATCCTTGGTGCAGGGGAATCTTATGTGGGACTGATGGGTGATGTGGCAAGCCATTTGAAAGTTGGGTTGTGATTAGGGAGACCCTAATCATCATTCTGGAGCATTTGGGGGGTTTAATTACAACACAATTAAGAAAACCCAATTGTGTTCTTATGGTGAATAGTTGTGTGTTTGATCTGGTTTTGGGTTTAAACATGTTTAAAAACATGTTAAGGAGCCAATATTAACTAATCTGTTTGATTAGTTAAATAATAGTGAGTGGATTGGTGTGGTGGAAGGATGGTGAAGTGTGATTGGCTGATTTCAGGTAGTGGGGCACGTGTCACATGGTGATTAGTCTAGGTAAGTTGTGTTGTCTGCCAGGTTAAACCCCTCACTTTTCTTTCTCTTGTCACTTGCAAATAAAATAGCCAAAATCCGGATTCCTTTGTAACTGAAGTTTCTCTTTTCACACTTTTGCCCCAAAAAGTTTTGTAAAGTGATTTCAGGGGTATTTCTTGCCATTTCTTGATTCTTGAAGGACTGATTTGGCATTTTCTTCATAGATATTGGTCTTGACTTGTTTGTTTGACTTCTTGGAGGACTGAAATTTCCAAGTCATGATTAATGAGGGACCATTTTTGCCATTTCTTCAAAGTCAAGGGTCCTTTTGGTAATTTTGTCATTTTGAAAGGACCAAACTTGTAATTTCTTGTAACTTGAAGTCCTTCATGATATGTTTGACTTTGAGGAGGATTAATATTGACATTTTAGTTTTGTTGAGGGACTAAAATTGCCAATTCTTCAAAGTGGAGGGCCCTTTTTGCAATATTGACAAACTTTAGGGACCAATCTTGTAATTATGAAGATACAAGGGTATAAAGTGTCAATTCTTCAATATTGGAGAACCCTTCTTGCATAATCTTCAAATCTTCAAAGGTTTGTCTTGGAAAATTCTTCCTTAGGGCTTGGTTCAATGTGCGGCTTCGTTTCCCGTGTTCGTTTTTGCATGGTTCTTGTGATCTTTTGTCATTTTCTCAATATCCGTACCTACAATACACAAGCAACAAACACAAGCATATATTTGGCCAATTTCATGATATTTAATGCATTTAAAGCCCTTTTTGGACGATGAGACTATGTATAAAAGCAGTCTCATCACATATACTTACCCTAAACCCATTTATTCACGACGATGAAGATTGTGGTGACATAAGGATTGTAGGATAGGTTAAGTCCAATGATTCTTCCAGAATCGGAGGAATCTTCCCAATGACATTTCATAGCTAGAAATAGTAGTCCTTAGGAAAGATGGAGAAAGATTGTGAACGTAGCTGAATGCTGACAAAGTACTTAAGTTAGCACTGGAACAATCACAACAAGGTGCTAGTTAGGACGTATTGGTAAGCATTGAAGGGGTTGAAGAATGAAAAAGAATTGTAATGATAAAGGGTGAAAAGAAAGCAGCCCTCCTTATAACCTTAGGCAGAAACCGGGTCAACTCATTGATAGTTGTAAAATACGTCTTTTAGGAAAAAGAACTTAATTAGGGCATGTATTAAGTGTCGGTTTAGGAAAACCAAACACTAATGACCCAATGTGGGGATCGTTCTCAAGGAGGCTAGTGTGTTGTGTAAGAATTGATTAATGATGTGATTATGTTTATGAAGCAAAGAAATGAGAAAGAAAGTAGAAAGAAATGACGGTTACGATTATGAATTACACTAAGACAAAGTCGTGCACGTAAAACCGTAAAAAGTCACCAAATTAAAAAATTAACCTAAAAATTCCTAGAAAATTGCAATAAATCCTATAAAATATAATTAGAGTTTACAAAAAATCACTCAAACCTTTAATTTAATTGAATATTAATTTTTTAATGCTAATTAAAGCCCAAAAAATCAATTTAATTAACAAAAAGCCCAAAATCAGATTTTTTAACTTGTAAACCTCTAAAATGACTTAACTAAATCTAAAACTATTTTTTGAAAATTTTAAAATTAATTAAAACTATTTAAAAACAATTAAAAACTATTAAAACTTAAAATAATTCTAAAAATTAATCTAATAACAATAAAATTAATCTAAAAATTTTAAAATTCCTAACTTAATGTATTTGAACTAGGAAAAATTAAAAACTTGTAAAAATCTAAATTTTAATTTTTAATAATAAAATAATAATAAAAGATTAATAAAAATCCAAAATTTATAAAAAAATTCTAAAAAGTTGAAAACTAGTTTATTTTAACCTAAATAATACAGAAATGAACTTTAAATTACAAAAATACCCCTATTGGGCCTTCAAATGGGCCAAATACCCAAACAGATCCTTAACGGGCTTAGAATTGGGCCCAATAAGAAAAAGTCCACAGAATTGGCCCAAAAGCTCAAGTTATGCTTGAAATTTGACTTTAAACACAATTTTCCAAAGGCCCAAAAGCTGAAAATGAGCTTAAGCTAGCTTATTTCAAAACAGCTTATTGTTAATGGGCTTTTTGGCCCATTAAGCTATAAGCTGATGCCATAAGCTAAAATTTTACCCACGTCCTTCTCTTGACCTAAATAAGATATTTTCAAAAAGAAACTTGAAATAAGCTCAAGGAATAAGCCAAAGCTCTCTTCACAAAACGACAAAATAGTCGTTTTTGAGTTCTAGGCTATTTCAAGAGCTGATTCAAGTTGCAATAAGTTACAAATGGCTTAGCTAAGCTTAATAATCAAAAAACTTTCAAAAAGCACCACTCAATAAGCTGGAATAAGCAAAAAGCAATGTTGTAAAAGTCAAACAGTTTGGTTTTCTAGTCAAACCTAAAAGTCAAAGTCTACAAAGCTCTAGATCTCTTAAATGGGTCAAATAAGTAAGATTGATTACAAAAAAAAAGTTGTTGCAAGTCCCAATAAGCTAGAATGGCTTATGAATAAGCTGTTTGGAATTTTGCACTAACAGGGGCTAGTTTTAGGGGTTCAGCAGTGGGAAATGTTTCCACTACTTGACCTTTTTGACTTTTTGTCCTTAGTGACTTTTTATTGGATTCAAGTTACAAACAAGGCACCCTTGTAATCAGTGGATCACAAGGAGTCAGAAACAACAAGGATATCACAAATTCACCAAGCCAATTAGTGCAGTTAATTCAAAACATCACCAGATAGGCACCAGACATGAACAATAAGCAGTTTCAACTTAATAAGCACTTTTAGCACGAATAAGCTAGCCAAACTTCACCAAATGCATACACAAGCTATGAATAATTCAAATAAACATAAATAAACAGGTTTCATGCAATGGTTCAAGGTCTAGATCAACATTCAAGCTTAAAAATGTTACTGATGAATAAAGAACATGCAGTTTTGATACTTTGTTGATATACTTGACCACAAATCTAATTTCAAACACTCAAATCTTCTTAACATGTTACACAAACTTTGATTTAACACTTGTTAGCCCTAAACATGCATACACTCTAGGTGTTTCCAAAATCTTAGGTCAAAATAAGCAAAATCAAGTGAGTTATAGCACAATCTTAGATTTGATGTTTTAAAGCTGAAAACTTGCATATATTAGCACACAACCAAGTATTAAGCAGATACAAACACTAAACTGTTAGACTCAAAATATTCAGTCAAACAAGAATGTTCGGTCATAGGTTTGTATTGTAATATTTATTAGAACGTTGTAATAGTTAGTTAAAATAGTCGTGACATTACGGGCTTGATGGTTAGCTTAAAAGGCCTCATTCAAGGTACTAAGCATTTATTCAAGCCCGGCCCAAAACAATATAGTCCATTAGAGAGGCCGCATGTGGGTGGACTATATAAGTACCCTCCTAGCATGTTAGGAGGGTGGACGATCTCATAATTCTTAATCTAATTTCCCAAGTTAATCATTTTTCTCTCTCTCTCTACTTTCTCTCTCAAAAATTCATATCTTTTCCATCTCATTCCTTTAATCTATCATCATATTATTAGGGACAACAATTGGTATCAATCGCCATGGGGTATATTCGTGTTTAGTTTGTGGTTATCATTTTTGATTTCGTGTGATTTTCATCTTAAAATCATCTCGTATCAAAAAAATTTGTCTTTTTGAGCTCAAAATCTTCATACAAATTACCTACTAATTTGTGGTAGGAATTTGTGTTCCTCATTTTGGTGATTTCGACGAAAAAATTGGAAGTTTTGGTTTGATTTTTGGGTAAAAATTCGTCATTTGTAGTTTTTGGTTAAACAATTCTGAATTTGAAGTTTTTTAAGTCGGGAAACTAGGGTTTAGAAATATTCCGAATTAGCTGGGAAAAGGTTATTCCGACTTGAGTGTCTGAAAGGGGTATTCCGAACTAGGTCAAGGTTGGGTTTCTTCACATTCCGGATAAGGTGGTGTTTCTTTGTATTACGAATAAGGTTTAGATCTCGATCGCGAACTAGGTGAGAAACTTGTATTCTGAACTAGGTGAGAAACTTGTATTCCGAACTAGGTGAGAAACATGTATTCCGAGTAAGGTGAGAAACGTGTATTCCGACTTGCTTCAGTGAATTTAGATTCCGAATTAAGTAGAAGATCACATATTTCGGATTAGGTGTAGGACACGGATTCCGGATCAGGTGTGGATCTTGGAATCCGAACAACGTGCAAAACATTATTCCGGATTACGTGTGGATTCCATATTCCGAACTAGGTGTTGATTACATATTCCGAACTAGGTGTGGATTACATATTCCGAACTAGGTGTGGATTACATATTTCGAACTAGGTGTTGATTACATATTCTGAACTAGGTATGCATCACATATTCCGGATTAGGTGTAGAAGTTGGATTCCAGATAAGGTCTAGAAAATTATTCCGACTTACATGCAGAACTTGGATTCCGAATTAGGTTCAAGATTGGATTTCGGATTAGGTTCAGAACTTGGATTCCGAACAAGATTGGGCTCAAGGATTCTGGATTAGGTCAATTTTTGTGATTCCGAATTAGGTTGAGTTCATTGGATTCCGAATTGTTCTTTGAAGATTTATTTTGACTTATTCTAAAAAGTTTCAAAAACGTGATTTTGAAAGAATTTTTGGTTTCATACGAAGACATTGTATGGGGTTTTCACACCATTTTTTTGAAGTTTCAACCACAATCTACTCACAAAAACATATACTTACGGTCCTATTCACTTCACTTCATTCTTAAGATGGATTCTACTACTGAATATCGTGTTACTAATAACAACATCATGGTGGCGGGTAACAAAGAGAGACCACCAATGCTTGTAACCGGTAGATATGCACAATGGCAATCACGATTCCTTTGATATCTTGACACCAAACCCAATGGTAATGTTCTTCGACGTTGCATTAAAGAAGGACCTTATACTCCCACTACAATCACCATTCCTGCATTTCCAGCAACCGACTCGATGACGGGTTCCGATGAGCAAACAATTAAGGAAATATATGAGAACACTTCGAAAGAGAAACGTGCTTGGATTGATTTAGAAAAAGAAGCAATCTATTTGAATTTAAGTGGGATTGGGGATGATATTTACTCAACTGTTGATGCATTCTCTACTGCTAAAGAGATGTGGTTTGCCATTGAACGCTTGCAACAAGGTGAATCACTTAACAAGCAAGATGTCAAAACTAACTTGTTCTGGAACTTTGGTAAGTTTACTTCATTGGATGGGGAATCAATTGATTCATATTACTCAAGGTTCTACTAGATGATGAATGACATGACAAGAAACAATTTACAAGTCTCCACCATGCAAGTCAATGTGCAATTTCTACAGCAACTTCAACCTGAGTGGACACGATTTATAACTTTGGTGAAACAACAAAGTAAGTTAGACGAGGTCAACTATCACACGCTCTTTGACATTTTGAAACAATTTTAGAATGAGGCAAATGAACTTCGAGCTGAAAGGATAGCAAAGACTGCTAATCCACTTGCTTTGGTGTCTACCACTCAACTCCTCCAGATCATTGCTCTCGTGCTCCAAAGTCATACTCCACAACATCATCCTCACCAAGGTACTCCACTACATCCTCCTCACCAAGATACTCCACTTCATCTAAGTATTCTGCTCCCATATGATCACGAGACAAAGAACCAAGAGCACCATCACCATCACCTGAGCCATCATCTGAAGAGGACAGTGATGAAGAACTAGCTCAGAAGGATAGGGAGATGAAGCAACAAATTGCTTTCATTATGAAGACCTACAAGAAAATCTTCAAACCCACTAACAACAATCTTCGAACATCATCAAATACAAGGAACCAATATGTTGAGAGTCCTCGAAGGTATGATACACGTCAACGTGATGAAATTCCTCCAAGGTATGATCGACATAATACAACACATGTTGAGGGTTCTGCAAGATATGATCGACAAACTGCTAAGTAGGATGCTCAGAGGATTGCTACTGCTGCTGGGAATAGGGAAACTATTGGTACTCAAGTGGTTCAACAAAGTGGGATTCATTGCTTTAATTGTCAAGGCTATGGGCATATGGCAAAGGAATGTAGGAAGACGAAACGGGTTAGAGACTCTAGCTATCATAAGGAAAAGATACTGCTTTGCAAGAAGATGGAAGCTGGGGTTAAACTGTCGGCTGAGGAAGGAGCAATGCTTGATGATACTGATGATGAAGCCTCCGATCAAATACTTGAAGCACATTACTCGTACATGGCAAAGGTTAAAGAAGTTCTCAATGTCACTGAAGATGACAATGGTCCTATCTTTGACACTGAGCCAATCGATAAGGTACACACTGAAGAGGAATATAATGTGTTTGGTAATATTCATGAGCATTCTGAGCTACCTAAAGCCATTAATGACACATGTATGTTGGAAACGGTTGATAGCAATACCACACCCGATTCATCAGACATATGCAATAATGAGTCTGAGGATGATCAACATGTAAATGAGTATAATGATGACGAGGAGCGTATTGCACTTGCTAACTTAATTGCTTCTTTACAAAAAGATGTCAAAGAAACTAGAAAGAGTTAAAAGCAATTAAAGAAGGCAAACGCTACGCTCACTCAAAATTTTGAAGAATGCAAAGCTGCTCTAATTAAATCTAGTAAGACCATTGATAGCTATAGAGCTTAGCTTCTTCAAAAGACCAATGAGGTTGAGGGATACAATGGTGTTTAATTAATGTTAAAAAGGACGATTTTCAAGAGAAATATAACGAAACTCTTAAGCTTCTTGAACAAGAGAAACGTAATTATAACACCTCTTTGAGTACTGAACGTCACAAAACGTATCTTGCTACCACTAAAGTCAATGAGCTAACTCAAGTAAATGGTTTTCTTCAAGAGGATAAAACTAAACTTGTTAATGAAAAGAAAGCAGTGGTTGAAAAAATGGAAAAGGATTTCAAAACTAACCAAGCGAATGACATCGACAAAATGGTGGAACTTGAAACTCAACTTGATTTTTACAAGAAAATTGTTTACAAAACTAATCAATCAATTCAAACCATGAGAATGTTGGCACCTCGTTCGTTTTTCAAGGATAGACCTAGTTTTGCAAATCCTAAGTACCTTGAGCATGCTCAATCTGAGAATCAGCACTTATATCTTGATGAGTCCCAATGGACCGATCTTGATTGTCTTGTTGTTAGGCCCAATAGTGAAGAGACACACGATTTGGAAGAAGAGAGTAGACCAAAAGTTAATAAATAATTTGTTAAACCATATAATTATGCTTATGAAAACTGTCTTTATGGTCTTTTCAAACCGCAAACACAGAAAACTCGTGAGCAAATATTTTTTGAATGTGAACAAATAAGAATTAAATGGAGACAAGCTTTTGCTACTAAGAAAACTAATGTTTCAAAATTTATTGACTATTTGCCATATAAAGCTTTTGTAAGCAAGAGTAAGCAAGAACTTAGTATTCTCAAGAGTAACATTGAAAATTTCAAAAAGGTTGTTGATGATGATTGGAAAAAACGTGAACTTTCGAAAGGAGACAAAGAAATTCCTCACGATATAACTGTGCTTGTGTAAAGTATTTTGATTCCGCTTGCGGAAAGAATGCAAAAACATATTTTGGAATTTGAAACGCTAATTAAGCAAGAAATGTTTGATGATTTGAAATATGTGGAATCTCTTGAACAAGAAGTGAACGACCATCAACCTGAAAGAGACGAGTTTTCTACAACATATGATCTTCTCTTACATGAATGTCTCTCAAAAGATATTATGTGTGCTTATGTTACATCTTGTGCTGATATTGATGAATATTCTGATGTTGCATGCAAATATCTTGATCAAGTTAAAGAATGTGAACGTCTTGAAACTGAGCTTTCGAATAAAGTTGACCAAAAAGAGTTTTCGTTACTTCAACATAGATATAATTATCTTCAAAAACATTGTCACTCACTTGAACTTGCTTTGCAAAAGAAAGTTGGCAGCTTTTCAAATGATACACCTTTGAAAGTAAAATTATCTGAGTCATGTCGATTACTAAACGAAAAAATTCTTGATATTTCGGATTTGAAAGCTCAGTTACAAGAAAAAGACATAGCAATAGCAGAGTTCAAGAAACTCGTTGCTGAGATGGGTGGGAAAGTTGTGGAACCTAGCATTAAGCAACCTGTTGTTAGACAACCCAATGCCTCTAGAGTGAATAGATCCTCTATCTTGGGAAAACCATCTGTTTTCTCAAATTCTTCGTTTGCAAAACCTATGTTTGCCCCCAAGATGGATGGAAAGGAAAGGTTACCACATACTCAACCCATAAGGAATGCTATAGCACCAAGCGTTAAGCACAATAATATGATTAAACCAGGGATGTATAGAATGACCACTAAACCCACAAACAAAGTTAGTCACTCACCTAAGACTTCTAGAAACATTATTATTCGTGTGTCTTCTACTACAAGAGTAGTCTCCACTGCTAGTGTTAGCCGGCCTCATCTTAATAGAACTCAAGTGAATGATAAGGTCTGGAAACACAAGAGTCAAGGGAAGATGAAGGAAGTAGAAGAACACCCTAGGAATTTGAATGTTTTTAAGAATAAAAAGTCTGTAATCGCATGTAATGACGATTTGAATGATTTGAATGATTTGAATGTTATGAATGTGAAATTTGTTTGTGTCAAATGTGGAAAGTGTGCTAATGCTAATCATTCTATGTGTGCTATGAATAAAGTCAAAGGCGTAGAAACTAGAACTAAGAAGCAAGTTGCGATGCCTATTAGTGCTAGTAAACCCAAACACAAAGTGAACCATTCTGGTGCAACCCCTACTAAGAAAAGTAATGCATTAGACTCCACAACTAAGAACCCTAGAAGCAGAATTAAGGAATTATATGAGTCTGCTAGCAAGTCTTGGAAATGGTGGTTTGCTAATCAATGTCCTCCAGGATATAAATGGATGCCTAAAGTAAGGACAAACAATGTGAAAACGAGTGATAGTATGCCTTTAAATATTGCTAAGGACACTAATGATTCTACAATCACAACTACTGTGGTATCCAATTTAGCAAATGCTCCATCGTGTTCTAACTCTTCTGCAGGTGATACAAATAATTCTCTTCATAATGGACTACGGATGCACGAAGCACATGACGGGGAATCTCAAGCTTCTAATTAACTTCGTGGAGAAGGTCCTGGGTATGGTACGATTCGAAAATGATCAATTTGCACCGATCCTAGGATATGGAGATTTGGTTCAGGGAAATATAACGATAAAAAGGTTATACTACGTCGAAGGGCTCAATCACAATCTTTTCTCGGTTGGTCAATTCTGTGATGCGGATTTAGAGGTTGCTTTCAGGAAGAAGACATGTTTTGTTCGTGATTATGATGGGAATGATTTACTTACCGGTACACGGGGTACTGATCTCTACACTATTTCACTTCAAGATACAACTTCATCAACTCCAATTTGCTTCATGGCTAAAGCTTCAACGACTCAGGCATGGTTATGGTATCAACGTTTATCTCATCTTAATTTTGATACCATCAACTTGCTTTCCAAGAAAGATATTGTGAGAGGCCTTCCAAGCTTAAAATTCATCAAAGATCATATTTGCTCTTCTTGTGAGCTTTGTAAAGCTAAACGAAATAGCTTCAAAATAGAGACTACACCAAGATCTAAAGGACGGTTAGATCTTCTACATATAAATTTGTGTGGTCCCATGCGTGTTCATAGTATCAATGGAAAGAAATATGTTATGGTCATCGTCGATGATTACTCAAGGTACACATGGACTCACTTCTTGAGGTCCAAGGATGAAACACCCGAAGTTCTCATCAGCTTTCTTAAACTGAGACAATGTGGTCTTCAAGCTCAAGTTAAAGTGGTCCGTACTAACAGAGGTACAAAACTTTTGAATTCAAATCTGAGAAACTATTTTGAAGCCGAAGGAATTGAACATGAAACATCTATTGCTAGAACACCCGAACAAAACGGCGTTTTTGAAAGACGTAACCGTACTTTAGTTGAAGCTGCTCGAACATTATTATCCGCTTCAAAACTTCCACTATACTTTTGGGCCGAAGCCGTGTCAACCGCATGCTACACACAAAACCGCTCCTTAATTATCCCAAGACACGAAAAGACACCATATCACATAATTCATGATCGAAAACCTTCACTCAAACACCTTCATGTTTTTTGATGTACTTGTTACATAATACAAGATGGTGAAAATTTGGATAAGATGAAAGAGAAAGGTGATGCATGTATTCTTGTGGGATATGTAACTCAGTCTAAGGGATATAGAGTATACAACAAGAGAACAAAATTGATGGTCGAGACTTTTCACATCCGATTTGATGAATTACAAGAGATGGCACTTGAACAAAACAGTTTAAGTCCCGATCCACAACGACATACGACTTCCGTTCATAACCGCTCGGAACTCAAGACCACAGCAATGAACCGTCAAGTTCAAAGCTGGTTCCACAAAGTGTTCCAAGAGCAGATATGACAGTCAACATGACAATTGAAGAGTTGGAAATGTTATATGGACCAATGTATGATGAATATTTCACGGGGGAGAAACATGTTGTATCAAAGTATTCCGCTGTCACTCATGATAAGAATGATGATACCGATCATCGTCAACAGAAGGATACAACTTCATCTACTTCAACAAGGGTTGCTGCAGATTTACCTCCTCAGAATATCACATCAACAACCGCTCCTACAACATCCACAACTACTGTCATTGCTCCAGAGAGCACAAATCAAGCAGACAATGCATTATCTGACGAAGACAAATTTATTAACCCATTCGGTACACCGGTACACGAAACTAGAGAGTCTTCTACTCGCCATGTTGATCCGTCAAATATGCAAATGTTTTATCAACGACATCCTTCAACACATCATTGGACCTGAGATCATCCTTTGGTTCAAGTAATTGGAAACCCTTCACAGCCTGTTCGCACAAGACGACAACTTAACACCGATGGCGATGTTTGTATGTTCGCACTTGCCGTGAGTTTAGCTTAACCGAAAAACATCAAAGAAGCCATGGTTGATCATTCTTGGATTCAATCGATAACGGATGAACTTCAACAATTTGAAAGACTTAAAGTCTGGGAATTTGTTGACAGACCATACGACGTAATACCATTAAATCTTTGATGGATCTGGAAAAACAAAATGGATGAAGAGAACACGATCATCAAGAATAAATCTAGGCTAGTGGCTAAAGGGTATGGACAGAAAGAGGGTATTGATTTTGAGGAATTAATATCTGTATATAGTCAAGTTCGTTTTCTCGATTCTTAACCAATTGAAAGTCCTAACAATATCGGGTTTAGGATCGTTTTTGGTTGTTAAGGGTATTTGGATACTCTATGTCTATTTCAAACAATGTCTAACTAAAAAGGAAAATCAATTCTACTTATACGTAAAACAAAGTGCAATTACCAAGTATTTATTCAAGTAAAAATGCCAAATGTAAATTCTACAAACTTAAGGGACTGGAAATGTAAATTCTATGAAATGAAAATGCCAAAAATGTTAAGCTAAAAAGGTTAAAGGACTAAACTTGCAAAATCAGTTAACAAGAAGGACTAGAATTGAAAATGTAACAAACTATTAACTAACTTTAACAAATTTACCAACTAACCCTAACAAATTTTAACAACTTCAAAACTAAAGGACTGATTAACAAAATTCCAAGAAATTAGGAAAGATTAGCTAGAAATGTAACAGATTAAACTACCAAGGACCTAAATGCAATTTCAACAAATCAATAATCCAAAAACGGGCTACAATGTTCAATAAGCTCGTTTGAGCTTATTACTCAACCAAAATCGTTCAAACAACTTGCAAAATGCTTAAAATTGAAAATAAGATAGACATGTAAAAGGAATTAAGCTAAAAATGGCTAAATCTCCAATAAGCTATATCCAATAAGCTAATATTAAGCTACCAAGAAAACTAGACTTGCACAACTGGATTTTCTTGACAAATCTTGTAAATAAGCTCAAAAGAAGCACGAGAAATCAAATCTCATTCAAAAGCATCCAGTAATAAGCCCAGAATTTGAAATAAGCTAAAAATTGGCTTATGTTGACTTTCGTTGACCAAGATTTTTCAAAAAGATAAAAATTTCAAAAGTTAACTAGGAGCACTTATACATTGATTATGTGAAAGAAAATAACCCAATTTATGAAGTAGAAATCAAGTTCTAGGAAAACAGCCTACCTTTTTGTCACAGAAAATGAAAGATGCTAAGCTTGGACTCAAAAGCTTATTTCTAGCTCAATTTAAGATACTGTAGAAATTCCAAGCTAAGACCTATTCCTCAGATGTTAAGTGAGCTATAGGAAAAGGTTTCAAACAATTTCATCCAGTAACAAAGCTACAGTAATGATTTGAATTTGGATACTTTTATGAAATTGCTTTTTCAAAACTAAGTGAACAAATGGCTAAGTGACAATTTTGCTACAAAAGAGTACTAGACTGAAAAACTTTGGCTAAAATAGACTAAGACTTACTTAATAAGACTAAACCAAGCTAAACAACCAACACTTAACACCTAATGATCACAGAATTATGCTATGACTTCTACTAAAACCAGTTGCCAAACACTCCTACTGAAATCTTTTTGGAATTTTTGTGAAAGTTTAATGAGCAAATGTTTAAGCTGAGTTAAAAGCTTTAGCAAACTAAGTTTAGAATCCAAAATGTAATGTGTAAGAATTGATTACAAGAACTTAATACCACTAAGACTAAAAAAGGATAGCAAAGCTAAAGTGACAGAATAATTTAAAATGAGGAAAATTATGAAAGCTATGAGCAAGTTTAAGCTACAAGTAGGTTATAACAACACTAGAATCAAATCAAGAACAGGCTAATCAGCTTTTATCATGCAATCACAAAGATTTAGACTAGGTATGTAGCATTGCATTTGACAATTGAGTGGAACCAAAAACAAGAGGCGATTTCACCTTTTTATAGAAACCTTTGAGAAGTAGAGGAGCGCTGAGCTCTCTATTCTAGTGCTAATCACCACCTTAACACTAGAAAAACACTAATCAACAATCTAATCAACTGCAACAATCATCAACATGGCTAACTTTGGCTAGAACTCTTCAAAAACTGAAAAACTAGACTGGATGATCAAATCAGCTACAATCTTCAATCAAAGCTTATTATGATCTAGGAATGATCATAACAAACTCATAACAGCAACACAGTAACAATGATGCAAGGAATGAACAGTATAGAAGTATGAGAGATTTTGGAGGGAAATTGAAATTTGAATTTTATTGATTGAAAAGTTGTTACAAAGCTAGGAATTCTGTTACAAACTAACTAACAAACTCAAGAGTGTGTCAAACTCTTGAGTTGTTGAGCTAAGAACTAGAAATGGTGAAAGAATATAAAAGTGTGTGCGTTTTCACACTTTTCTACAACAACTGAAAATGAGAGCTATCTAGGGTATTTATAGACTTGAGAAGTAAAGCAGTTGGGGTTGGTGACGTGTTGGAATCAATCCCAGGCTTCCACGTGTCCAATTGAGCTCAACTAATTTTTGCTAATGAAGAGCAGATTTGGGGATTTCTCCTTGAGTTGATTTCAGGTTAATTGATTATGACCATTGGATTCGTCCTTCAAAAATGAGCAAGTTTGATGTTTATATCATTCCATGAAATTGCCTCTAGCTCCAAGTCGAATCTGGTAATTCATGTTGATGAAGAAGATAACACGTGGCATGTCTTCATTGGTTGTGGAAGGTGCACATGGATCATTATCCAAAAGCTGATTTTCTATTGGTTGAAAAGTGGCTAGTGGGATTATACTGTTTTGATTCGGTATTAATTATTGGCGGCGATAATGGGCATTAATTGCAATGATGTGGCGATCCAAAGTATTGTTTTCTTGGCTTCTCATTGGCTATTGGCTTCTTCACACGGATCAAGCTTGAAATACTTTCCAAAGTTGGCAGAAATGACCCTTGAACTTGGCAGATTGTATTTTTGAGCTTGTAACTTCATTTCTTTGGCATAATTGGTCCTTCAAACTTCATTCTTGAGCAAATTTGATCCTTTGACTGAATTGACTTGAATGTTGACCAATTTTGACTATGACCTTGACTTTTCCATATTCACACTTTAGTCCTTCATCTTTAGCAGATTGTCAAGATAGGTCCTTGTACTTCAAAGTCTTGTCACTTTTGATCCTTCTTTGTCTTTTTCATCAAATTAAGCTTGATTATTCCTTGTTTGATTGAAAATGTATCCTTCTTACCTATTTGAGCACAAACACAAAACATACCACATAATTCCGCTTTATAGCACAAAGTTTAGGTATTTCTATTGTGTTTTAGGGTGATTTGTTGATAAATTGATATGAGTTTTTGCTCATATCAAATCCCCTACACTTGAACATTGTCATGTCCTCATGCAATACTATATATTTAAAAACACAAATTTACATTCTCCTCATAATTAATCCACCTTGGCCATATGGAATGCATCTACACTACTCTAAACTAAATGATGCATGATTTTGATTTTTAACAATGGAATGAACAAAATACAATTCTATCTATATCTTTTTGGTTTTTCTTGAAATGGTTTTGATGGAAATAACTCATAAATAATTCAATGACTTTGATTAGGGCTTGAGTACCATGGACATTTATCACCCTCAAGTTTCACTTTCCCCATACCAAGCTTAAAAATGGGATCATTGTATTCACAAGTAAAAAGTGCATCAACTTATTCATGACAATTAAATGTGGAACCGGTTATTATTTGAGCAAATTTCTTGTGGGCAAATTTGTCATTTATTCAAGTGTGAAGTATAAGAAGTGTAAAATCCAAAAATAAGGAAGCACGGTTTTAATCCTAAGTAATCCTCTCATCCATTACTTGAAAAACCGCTCACAATTAATACAAGTCCGTTTCAAGAGTAATAAGTCATTCGCATTATGTGTAAAATCCTCATGTAATGCTTTCATAAGTAGCTACACACTCGCTAAGGAAAGAAAATAAAACTCACGCAATAATTTACATCCGCCATCTTTTTGAGACTTTGGATCTTCAACCCCGCAACCCGTCAAGGTAATATTGGATTAGAGCAATCTATTGAATCCCCGCAACCCGTCAAGGTAATATTGGAACTCAATAGTCACTATAATTAACACCACACTGCCCCTCTTGGGAGTCTTGTATATATATTTTTTTCTTCTTTTCTTTTTTTTTCTTTTTCTCTTTTTTTTTCTAGCCACTCATTTTTTTTTCATAAGCCGCTCTTATTTTTTTTTATTCCTCACTAAGAAATTTGAAAAGAATAAAAGGAAAAACACCCGCTAAATATTGAGCATGACATAAGTCTAGTACACATAAAACGTTCTAACTTAGAATCTTAAAACGTACTTATACCAACCATGAATGATTAGACAAAAATGCATAAGAGATTACAAACCAATTAAAACCGTTCTTGATTATTTATTAACAATTATATACATGCGAAGAAAATAGAGGCAAAGAAGAGAAAGGTTTAGCCACAAGTAATTATCATGAAGTTTATCTAGCCCTTTTACACTTGCTTCAACTCTATCATTTCCCATTCTCCACAAATTTAAAATCTCAAATAATGAGATTGGTGGATGCTTAGCCTAATAGACCAATGAAGGACTAAATGGTTAAGGATACTAGCTAGAGAATGCTAAGATAAGCAAACTCGGGTTGAGTCAAAGTATCCATGGTGGGCCTAATATGTCAAAGAAGTCTAAATTTGTTAAAACCATGCTTTTATTATATTTTTTTTCTTTTTCCAACTTTTGATGAAAAATAAAAGAAGAAATATATACAATGCAAATGTGTTATGCAAATGAAAAATGATTGATGCAAAAATTATGAATGCATATTTTTGGTGGCCAAAGTAGATCAAAAATTTGAAAAATGTTTGAAAAATTAATTTTCCCAATTATCATGAAAGACAATGACAAGTTCTAGGTAAGGTCACTTTGATAGAAGACCCCCCTACACTTAAGCTAAACATTGACCTCAATGTTTAAGAGCATGGAAGTATAAAAACTTCCCCTACACTTATGACAATGAATAGACCTTGCTTAACCCAAGTTAAGGAAAGGACAACTATTAGTGAATTCATGTTTAAGCACAAGGTGTCAATGAAAGATCACAATAGTAACAAAGTGAACCGGATACAAGGGCCTCCTCCATAAGTTCCAAAGCATGAAATGAGTGAGCAACCCTACAAACAATCATGAGGACAAAAGAAGGTCTCCCCTACACTTATCTCCAAGTCTATACCTTTATTGCTAACCTACAACACTCTAAACCTAGTTATTCGATGCTTGAGTTAATGAGTCTCTAGCTCGACTCGTCCCACACTTAAAAGTGTCTAAAACCTATCTTGGAGAAGAAAATTTTTTGCCCCTTTTTATGAAAAGTCTCCATGATGAGGTAAAACAAGTTTTTCATTTATCAAAACTCCATAAATATCCCCCAGGATCAAATACATAATTACCATCCCACGTATAACACAAAGCCACAACTAACTTCCCAAGCAATGGTGAAAAGGATAAGGTGTGGTTTTCCAAATTGGTTTTCCATATGTTCTTCCCAAGGTGATAGTGTAAAGCTCTCAAATCTTTCACAAATTTTCCTTTTGTTGCATCAGGTGGATACTGAGATAGTTTAGCAAGCTCTATGCCAGGATCAAAAATCCGTTCCTTGATGGGAAAACAACAAGTGTTGGTTGCCTTAGAAAACTCTCCCTTGTAGTTCACATGGTGAGAGAAAGGCTGTGGAGGCATGAATAACAAGCTCTTGGAAGAAACCATCATGACTTGTTTTCCCTTATCACTTTGAAAGGTTGAGGTGGGCAAGGAAGAAGGTAAAGGATCTTCATGCAATAGAGAATCTAAATAGAGTATGTCCCCCTCCTCATCAAGATAACCAAGAGTGTACTCAAAAGATATATCCTCCGCTAAAAACTCATCACTTTCATCCATTATAGAATCCGCCTCATCACCATAAACATCATAGATTGGTCTATCAAAAATTGGTGATCCCTCAAAACCAAAGGAAGTATGATCAACAACAAATGGAGAGTCACAAGTAGAAAGCTCATCATCACTATAGTCAACATATGTTGGTGTATCACAAAGAAAAGATTCTCCATTACTAAAGTCCTCATGACTATGATTATCATTGTGGAAAAATGGATTGTCATATGGGGTTTCACCAAAGTTTAGCTCTTTATGTTCATGAAAATCCAAAGATGAAGTAATGAAAGCAATGGTCTCAACATGAGGTAAATCATAATCTCCACTTGAGCAAGCTTCATAAAAGTATTCATCACAAACTTCATCAAGAATATCATCTTGTGTTTCCTCCTCATGCACAACATCAATATGTTTTACCGCTTTGGGCTCATTAGACTTTTTAGACAACTTCCCCATATTAAACACAACTCTCTCATCTCCTACCCGCATTGTAAGTTCTCCTTCCGCCACATCTATTAAAGTACGACCCGTTCTCAAAAATGGCCTACCAACAATCAAAGGCACTCTATGATCCATATCATAATCAACCACCACAAAATCCGCGGGAAATGTAAATCTATCAACCCCCACAAAAACATCTTCCGCAATCCCCACCGGATAAGCTATAGTACGGTTAGCCAACTCAAGAGTCATCTTAGTAGGAGTGAGCTCGGGAAGTTAAAGTTTCTTCCAAACCGATAATGGCATGAGGTTTATGCTTGCTCCTAAATCCGCCAAAGCCATACAATTTTCCACCCCCGGGAAATTGCAAGGAATCAAAAACCTCCCCGGATCTCCAAGCTTAGTAGGCAACTTCTTAAGCAAAACCGCGGAGCAATTTTCATTCAATGAAGCATTAGGCAAATCCACCAATCTCTACTTGTTGGAAAGTAAGTCCTTAATCATCTTAGCAAACTTAGGCATATTGGCTAAAGCTTCCGCAAAGGAGTTATTGATGTTAAGTTGCTTGAACATCCTCAAAAAGTTAGAAACTTGGATATCATCCTTGTTCTTAAGCTTTTCTTTTCTCAATCTTGAGGGATAAGGAAGACTTGGTTTTGGTTGTGGTTGAGTGGTTGATGAAGGATTTTCCTTATTGAGTGCTTCATGAGTAGGTGTTGAAGTGGGAGAAATGGAAGCATTTTGAGGTGGTGAAGTAGAAGTAGAAGGCTTGTCACATGGAGGAACAAAAGTGGATGGAACAATAGGAGGTTTAGGAGGTGAAGGATCCTTTGTTATTTTTCCACTTCTTGTTGTAATAGCATTGACATTTGCTCTTGGATTTGTTTGTGTGTTGGAAGGTAAAGCCCCTTGTGGTCTTTGATTATACATAATTTGGTTTTGAAGAAGAGCAAATTTCTTGTTATTTTCCTCTTGAGCATATTTCATTTGTTTCTCATAAGAAGTAAGCTTTTGAATGATCAAATCCATGGGGTTAGGTTACACATTTCCTTGATAAAAACCTTGTTGTGGAAAAGGTGGAGGTGGTGCATTAAATCCTTGGTTTGGTGGATAGAAGTTATTTCCTTGAGGTTGAAAATGATTGGGTGCCTTGTAGTTATTCCCTTGGTAAGGTGGTCTTTGCCCTTGATTCCTTGGTAAAGTTTGAGGAGGATTTTGTTGAATTTGGGTGGGTGGTTGGGGTGGGAATCCCGGTGGAGTAAGGTAATTTTGGGACTTGTAAGAAAGGTTATTTGGATTGATATTTGGCTTGAAGTGTTCACGATGTTCCTCTTGGTAAGCATAGAATTCCCTTGATAAACTTGCACCTTATCACATTGTTCATAATAATGGGGGCCTCCACAAGTTACACAAGAAAGAGTAATGGCATTCACATCATTTGAAAAATTGTTCAATGAAATGTCCTTAATGGCTTGAATCATCTCTTGTTGACCTTTACTCATTTGTTGAAGGATCTCTTGTTGATATTTGAGGAATTGGTTATCACAAGGTGTTTGAGAAGTGTTTTGAATAACATGAACCCTTTCTTTAAATTGAGAATTTGTTTGAACCATTGCTTTAGTCTCAATGATGTCCAAGGCCTCTTGAATGGATTTAAGAAGAATATTCCCTCTCGTGGAAGCATTGAGTGAATCTTGGTGATGAGGTTTAACGCCATCATAGAAAGTATTGATTTGGTGAACTTCATCCAATCCATGGTTAGCGCATCGCCTCAATAACTCTCTATACTCCTCCCAAGCATCACTAAAGGATTGACTAGGTTTTTGTTGAAAGCCTATAATTAAGTTCCTCAAAGCCATGGTCTTAGATGGAGGAAAGAACTTGTTCAAAAACTTAGTGGTGAAACCATCCCATGTGGTGATACTATCGGGTGGTTGGGTGTCTAACCAATGCTTAGCGGGTCCCTCTAGTGAAAATGGCACTAATAACAACTTAATAGCATCATGTGGAACTCCATTGTACTTAAGGGTATTGCAAAGAGCAAGGAATCTCTTAAGGTGATCATGAGGACTATCATTCTTGTGACCATAGAAAGGTGTTTGTGAAACCAAGGTAATCATAGCCGTTTTTAGCTCAATGTATTTGCGGGAATGTCGGGAATCCTAATAGCACTAGCATATCCATGAACATTGGTTTGCAAACGTTCCATCAAAGAACGATTATCAACAGCCATGGCTTCTTGTTGTGGAGGAGTCAAAGCACGATTCTCGTGATCGGCTTGATGGACGGTGGTGGTCTTACTCTTTCTCTTTTTTTTCCTTTTCGGAGGAAGAGGTTGTACACCAATCGGTATTTGTGTACGCCCGCGAGTGAGCATGCAACTCAATACGAGGAATGAGAGAGAAGCTCTCGTGTGACTTTGAAGAGAAAAGGATTATCCTCTTCGAGTTTCAATATGAAATATCCACAAGAAAATTATATATATGTATGTACTACTTGGGTGCAAGACCCCCAATGAAGCCTTCCTTCTTAGAATACTCACAAGTGAACGGGGGGTTAGGTGGCGCGAAGCACTTAAGTACCTATTGACCATTAGATGGCATTTTATAGCACATCGCCTTTCTATTCACTTAAATGTTCGTATTCTTCGAATTGTTGCTTATTGAGAGTATTTATCTATTCTTGCTTTATTTTGTTTGATCGATACACGTGTCAAGGACCGGAACGCCCCCTAACACGGTGTATTGCCTTGGAATACTTATGGAGAATATGTAGATTGGTTGTTCTTATACGTATACGTATTTACTTATAATAATATATGGAAAATATTTTTGTATGTATGAGTTTTTAAGAGAAAATACTATATGTACATAAAAACCGAGAGAATCCAATAATATAAATTTTTGGGTGCAATCTCTTAGGAAAAAAGATTGCTTTTTGGATTTTTTAATTTGTTTGGTCAATTCTTTAGGAAAAGAATTGTTTTGTTAATTTTTAGTTTTTATATATTTTTATATTTTTGATTTTTTTATTTGTTTTTGATTTATGATACGTAAAAATAACGTTCACAAAGTGAACGGATCCCAAAAGCCAATGAAAACCGTCAATCGATAGTCTCTCGTAAAGTCAATGAACCGGCAGCGACGCCATTTAAAATCTTTATATAGTGAAGTTCGTTTTCTCGATTCTTAACAAATTGAAAGTCCTAACAATATCGGGTTTATGATCGTTGTTGGTTGTTAAGGGTATTTGGATACTCTATGTCTATTTCAAACAATGTCTAACTAAAAAGGAAAATCAATTCTACTTATACGTAAAACAAAGTGCAATTACCAAGTATTTATTCAAGTAAAAATGCCAAATGTAAATTCTACAAACTTAAGGGACTGGAAATGTAAATTCTATGAAATGAAAATGCCAAAAATGTTAAGCTAAAAAGGTTAAAAGACTAAACTTGCAAAATCAGTTAACAAGAAGGACTAGAATTGAAAATGTAACAAACTATTAACTAACTTTAACAAATTTACCAACTAACCTAACAAATTTTAACAACTTCAAAACTAAAGGACTGATTAACAAAATTCTAAGAAATTAGGAAAGATTAGCTAGAAATGTAACAGATTAAACTACCAAGGACCTAAACGCAATTTCAACAAATCAATAATCCAAAACGGGCTACAATGTTCAATAAGCTCGTTTGAGCTTATTACTCAACCAAAATCGTTCAAACAACTTGCAAAATGCTTAAAATTGAAAATAAGCTAGACCTATAAAAGGAATTAAGCTAAAAATGGCTAAATCTCCAATAAGCTATATCCAATAAGCTAATATTAAGCTACCAAGAAAACTAGACTTGCACAACTGGATTTTCTTGACAAATCTTGTAAATAAGCTCAAAAGAAGCACGGGAAATCAAATCTCATTCAAAAGCATCCAGTAATAAGCCCAGAATTTGAAATAAGCTAAAAATTGGCTTATGTTGACTTTCGTTGACCAAGATTTTTCAAAAAGCTAAAAATTTCAAAAGTTAACTAGGAGCACTTATACATTGATTATGTGAAAGAAAATAACCCAATTTATGAAGTAGAAATCAAGTTCTAGGAAAACAGCCTACCTTTTTGTCACAGAAAATGAAAGATGCTAAGCTTGGACTCAAAAGCTTATTTCTAGCTCAATTTAAGATACTGTAGAAATTCCAAGCTAAGACCTATTCCTCAGATGTTAAGTGAGCTATAGGAAAACGTTTCAAACAATTTCATCCAGTAACAAAGCTACAGTAATGATTTGAATTTGGATACTTTTATGAAATTGCTTTTTCAAAACCAAGTGAACAAATGGCTAAGTGACAATTTTGCTACAAAAGAGTACTAGACTGAAAAACTTTGGCTAAAATAGACTAAACTTACTTAATAAGACTAAACCAAGCTAAACAACCAACACTTAACACCTAATGATCACATAATTATGCTATGACTTCTACTAAAACCAGTTGCCAAACACTCCTACTGAAATCTTTTTGGAATTTTTGTGAAAGTTTAATGAGCAAATGTTTAAGCTGAGTTAAAAGCTTTAGCAAACTAAGTTTAGAATCCAAAATGTAATGTGTAAGAATTGATTACAAGAACTTAATACCACTAAGACTAAAAAAGGATAGCAAAGCTAAAGTGACAGAATACTTTAAAATGAGGAAAATTATGAAAGCTATGAGCAAGTTTAAGCTATAACTAGGCTATAACAACACTAGAATCAAATCAAGAACAGGCTAATCAGCTTTTATCATGCAATCACAAAGATTTAGACTAGGTATGTAGCATTGCATTTGACAATTGAGTGGAACCAAAAACAAGAGGCTATTTCACCTTTTTATCGAAACCTTTAAGCAGTAGAGGAGCGCTGAGCTCTCTATTCTAGTGCTAACCACCACCTTAGCACTAGAAAAACACTAATCAACAATCTAATCAACTGCAACAATCATCAACATGGCTAACTTTGGCTAGAACTCTTCAAAAACTGAAAAACTGGACTGGATGATCAAATCAGCTACAATCTTCAATCAAAGCGTATTATGATCTAGGAATGATCATAACAAACTCATAACAGCAACACAGTAACAATGGTGCAAGGAATGAACAATATAGAAGTATGAGAGATTTTGGAGGGAAATTGAAATTTGAATTTTATTGATTGAAAAGTTGTTACAAAGCTAGGAATTCTATTACAAACTAACTAACAAACTCAAGAGTGTGTCAAACTCTTGAGTTGTTGAGCTAAGAACTAGAAATGGTGAAAGAATACAAAAGGGTGTGTGTTTTCACACTTTTCTACAACAACTGAAAATAAGAGCTATCTAGGGTATATATAGACTTGAGAAGTAAAGCAGTTGGGGTTGGTGACGTGTTGGAACCAATCCCAGGCTTCCACGTGTCCAATTGAGCTCAACTGATTTTTGCTAATGAAGAGCAGATTTGGGGATTTCTCCTTGAGTTGATTTCAGGTTAATTGATTATGACCATTGGATTCGTCCTTCAAAAATGAGCAAGTTTGATGTTTATATCATTCCATGAAATTGCCTCTAGCTCCAAGTCGAATCTGGTAATTCATGTTGATGAAGAAGATAACACGTGGCATGTCTTCATTGGTTGTGGAAGGTGCACATGGATCATTATCCAAAAGCTGATTTTCTATTGGTTGAAAAGTGGCTAGTGGGATTATACTGTTTTGATTCGGTATTAATTGCTGGCGGCGATAATGGGCATTAATTGCAATGATGTGGCGATCCAAAGTATTGTTTTCTTGGCTTCTCATTGGCTATTGGCTTCTTCACACGGATCAAGCTTGAAATACTTTCCAAAGTTGGCAGAAATGACCCTTGAACTTGGCAGATTGTATTTTTGAGCTTGTAACTTCATTTCTTTGGCATAATTGGTCCTTCAAACTTCATTCTTGAGCAAATTTGATCCTTTGACTGAATTGACTTGAATGTTGACCAATTTTGACTATGATCTTGACTTTTCCATATTTACACTTTGGTCCTTCATCTTTGGCAGATTGTCAAGATAGGTCCTTGTACTTCAAAGTCTTGTCACTTTTGATCCTTCTTTGTCTTTTTCATCAAATTAAGCTTGATTATTCCTTGTTTGCTTGAAAATGTATCCTTCTTACCTATTTGAGCACAAACACAAAACATACCACATAATTCCGCTTTATAGCACAAAGTTTAGGTATTTCTATTGTGTTTTAGGGTGATTTGTTGATAAATTGATATGAGTTTTTGCTCATATCAGGAATCATTTGCACCAGTAGCTCGAATGGAAGCGGTCAAGATTTTTCTTGCTTATGTTGCACATAAGGGATTCATCGTTTATCAAATGGACGTAAAGACGGGGTTTCTTAACGGTCCTTTGAAGGAAGAAGTCTCTGTCACGCAGCCAGAAGGATTCGTCAATCCTCATTATCTTGACAAGGTGTATCTTCTCCAAAAAGCACTTTATGGACTCAAGCAAGCTCCAAGGGCGTGGTACGATGAGCTCTCAAAATTTCTGGTCTCCAAAGGTCTCAAAAGGTTCCATTGATCTAACTTTGTTCACTTATAAATATGGGGATGACATTTTGCTTGTGCAGATTTATGTCGATGACATTATTTTCGGGTCTACAAACCCAAAACTTTCAAAATGGTTTGAAAAAGTAATGCACAGCAAATTTGAAATGTCTATGATGGGCGAACTAAAATTCTTTTTAGGAATTCAAGTTCACCAATCCCCAAGTGTTATCTTTATTAACCAAGCTAAGTATTGTAAAGAGATAATAAAAAAGCATGGTATGACCTCATGTGACCTAGTTGGGACACCATTATCAACCACATCCCTAGATGCTGATTTGGAGGGAGATGCAATAGATCAAATGAGATATCGTTCCATGATCGGCTCCCTCATGTACTTAATAGCAAGCCAACCCGATATATCACATGCTACGTGTTATTTTGGACGATATCAAGCACGACCCACTGAAAAGCACCTCAAGGAGCTTAAACGGATCTTTCAGTACCTTAAGAATACCATTCACATGGGACTCTGGTATCCGAGGGAAACCGGTTTCTTTCTAACGGCCTATTCAGATTCTGATCATGCAGGGTGTCTTGATATACATAAAAGTACTTCTGGTGGTGCACAATTTCTAGGTCAAGATAAGCTTGTGGGATGGTCTTCCAAGAAGCAGGATTGCACATCATTGTCATAAGCCAAAGCGGAGTATGTGTCTCTATCTGCGTGTTGTGCTCAAGTTCTTTGGATGAGTACACAACTCACGGATTATGGCTTCCACTTTGATAAAGTACCTATGTACTGTGACTCAAAGTCTGCCATAGCCATCTCCTGCAATCCGGTATAGCATTCCCGCACGAAGCACATTGATGTCAGATATCACTTCATTAAGGAACAATTTGAAAAGGGTTTTGTTGAATTATACTTTGTTGGAACTGATTACCAATTAGCTGACTTGTTTACAAAAGCTCTTTCGGAAGAGAGGTTTGCGTATCTTGTTAGGCAAATTGGTATGAGATGTTTGACTCCAGCAGACCTAGACGTTCTGGCAAAGAAGCCTGCTTGATTCATTTATCAAACATCTACTTGTAAATATTAATGAAAAAGCAAAATACAAAATTAAAAGATCTTTGATAATCCAAAAATATTCTTCTCGACATGTCTTTCAGTATCGATAAAATGGACGTACCTAGAAATGTCGCTCAATAACGACACGGGTGTGTACATAAAGCTCGAATGAAAGTTGTAAATATCTTTCAAAATATGTCATTTCTAACTTTTATAAAGGAAAATGTCTATTTTGGACAATTTTTTCCAACAACGTGTAGAGCAATCTATCTCGGGTTGAGCTTGTCACAAAACATTCAACATTTTGAGCTCAACACAATGGCTTGTAATCACTCTCAGATTGCAACCCGGATCTAAATTCACGGGGGAGTGTACGCTTTCGTGCCCTTACCCTTAGCAAAAGAAGTTAAATCTTCTTACACTTGAGTGGATTCGTCAAGACATTCAAAGTCTATGAACTCAAGTTTATGCTTTAGAAAAACCTTTTCGCCAAAAAGAATTGACTTTTCAAAAAGCGTTGAACACAATTATTTTTTCAAGAATTTATCAATGATATTCAAAATCTTTCAAAAATTGTGTGTTCAACAACTCCTATCCTCAAAAGATTAATGTGGATCATATTCTCGTAATGACAATTCCATTGGATCAACTTTTGAGGGGGAGCATTCCAAATTCATGCTATGGTTGACACATTTTTCTCCCGAAAGTTTTTCAAGGCTATTTTTCAATATATATTTTAATCAAATTTGGTATCTCTAATATCAATCGATTTTTTATATATTAGAGATAGGGTGAGAAAATGTGATTAAAATGTGATCTAAAGACTCAAGCACTCATGGTTACGATCAAATACCCACAACATCTTTAATTCACGACGTTATTGGTGTCAAAAGGGTAGTTAGGTTTAAGTCCTATGATCCAACCAGAACCAGAGGGATCTTCCCAGGGACAATCCAATAGATTATTAGAAGTCCTTAGGAAAGATGGAGTAGAATGTGAACGAAGCTGAATGCCGACTAAGTACTGATGAGAGCACTGGAACAATCACAACAAGGTGCTATCAATGATGTCTCGGTAAGCATTGAAGGGGTTGAAGAATGGAAAAGAAATGTAAGGATAAAGGGTGTAAATAAATTAGCTCTCCATACAACTTAGGCAGAAACCGGGTCAACACATCATGAAGACAACGCATCATGGACCCAGTGATGTATTGCACACCCCCTCCCCAGCTAACTCAGGCTTCTCTTAAAAGAAGTTTTTTTTATTGTCACGGAGATCAACACGATTTCTATTGACTTTCTCACTCCGAGATAGTTAATATTGAATAGGTGGCATCTGCTCCAGCCTCCGACTACCAAAAGTGCACAAATCGAGTCTAGAGCCAAGAGATCAATCGAATCTCGTTAGGACACACGGATGAAGATCAAGAGAGTCCTACGCTATATCCTTGTGATATTGCTAGAACAATCAGAGTGATACGACTTAGTATTCACAATGATGAGTGGAAATCCTTCCAGTGTTAACAACAAACAGCACTGCGGTAGGTCATGTGTAAGATTCGTTATGTATTGAACATATGTAAAACTGAAAAGCAACAGTGGTTTGATTCTGAATTGATTCAAACTAGTTTCAGGTTTCTACACAATATCTTATGGTCTTGCCAGAACATTCAGAGTGATATTTATTAATACTCACAGTGACGAATGGAAATCCTTCTAGCGTCAACATCAAACAGTGCTACGATAGGTAACTTGTCAGATTCTTATGAATCAAGCTTGTGTCAACTGGAAAGCAACAATGGTAAGATTCTTAAGGAATCAAACTTGTTCCAAGAAATTTGAATTGACGACTTTAATCAAGCGGATATCTATCCAATTGATTCACTCTTTACGATCGCACTCTTGCTTTGAGACGGTCGAGTAAAGAGAACGTCTAGTACAGCCGCGAAACACTGTCAAGGAGATTCTTAATTGAATCTACCTAATCACAGGTACGATATTTAATATCATGTAACGGTCTTCACCGACCGGAGGTAAAACGCTATCGATTAAGGACGAATGTCAAAGTCATTCAGTCCATGTGTAAGTTTTATCTCGAGAAGGTGAAGTTACGATGTACTCAGCAAAGTTAAGGATTCAAAACCACATTCTCATGCCCAAAGACATTCAACAATCAAGAAAGCTAAAGACTTCCGCAAATCTGATGATCAAAATCTTCCTTATCAATTAATGTAGAGGAATGACCTCTCATGAAAGGAGATTGTTAGCAAGCTTTCAAGATGGTGCAAAGTATGAGCATGTACATAATGACACAATATCACAAGATGGCAAAGACAAGTTAAGAACGATTTGAAGATCTCAAGTTTAAAGGCAAATGAAAGACAACGACAAAGGCTTAAAGATCACAGCATGAAGGAACAAGACTACTATTACACATTCAAGACTCATTTATGACGAAATTCATTATCTCCATTGAACTCCAAATTTCTAAGAGGAATGACCTCACATTGGGGGAGATTGTTAGCCTCAAAATATTGAGTCAAACAAGAATGTTCGGTCATAGGTTTATATTGTAATATTTTTTAGAACGTTGTAATAGTTAGTTAAAATAGTCGTGACATTAAGGGCTTGATAGTTAGCTTAAAAGGCCTCATTCAAGGTACTAAGCATTTATTCAAGCCCGACCCACAACAATATAGTCCATTAGAGAGCCCGCATGTGGGTGGACAATATAAGTACCCTCCTAGCATGTTAGGAGGGTGGATGATCTCATAATTCTTAATCTAATTTCCCAAGTTAATCATCTCTCTCTCTCTACTTTCTCTCACTACTTTCTCTCTCTAAAATTCATATCTTTTCCATCTCATTTCTTTAGTCTATCATCATATAATTAGGGACAACATAAACAACACCTTCCAATAACTCAAAAACACTTTGTGATCTTAAACAGGTTAACCCAAACACCCCTTATCTATTTCAATCCAAGATTTAACAAAGTATAAGTGTGATTCAATGTTACCCAAGCCCAATCAAACACAATAACAACTATATTATTCAGTATCAAGCAAGATTAAGCCACAAATCAACAAGAACAATAGCAGAACTCAAAATCACAAAAATCAAGTATTTTGACAGATTTTAGGGTTCAAGGACTCAAACCTCATGAATGTACATCCACACTCACGAATTATTGAGCTAATGTGCCTAGCAAAACAAGGCACAAGCTTCCATAACAAATATGCTAAGAATCGACAAGGTTAGAACACAAATATCTAAAACAGAAAGATGAAAAATGAGGAAAAGTCTGATTAATGCAAACTTGTTCCCAAACCTTGAATATCCCCAAACTATAAGCTCACAACACCTTGATAAGCTTCTTATCAGGGTGCATAGATCACGTATAATCCAAAGATTCTAGGGTTTGAATCAAGGATTTAGCAAAATATCAGATTTTGAACTTTGAGCAATTTCTTGCACAAAGTTTGAAAACACGTTTTAAGATTCAAACAACACAAACAAATATCAATAATAAGCAATGAAATAAGTTGGCACTTGGATTTTCTTCAAACATTCAAACACTTTTCATTAAAATTGAAGGAGGATTTACAGAACTTTGAACATAGGAAAAACCAAGAGCAGGTTAAATGTAATGACCCTAATGCCTTATATAGGCTACAAGTGTTCTAGAAATGCAAAGAAAAACGTAAACCCTAAGCTGTGAAGTCCCCAATATGCCCTTGCTGAATTTTGATAACTTGGAATCATGTGAAGGAATGTTGGCAGTTTGTGTGAGGTGTAAAGGTTGAAATTGATCAAAGGGCTCTTGTAAATGCTTAGGATGTAAGCTGCTTGAGGATGGTTGGATTCTTTGGCGACTTTTGGTATCTTCTCCCAAAACCGTGTACAAGGGTTTAACATGTGACAATGGTGATGATGTGGCATAGGATTTAGGAGTTGGGTTATGTTTATGATTATCCTAATCATAATTCTGGAGGTGATGGAGACTTAAATTACAAGCCATTTAGGAAAACCAATTTTGTTCTTGAGGTGAATAGTGCTAAGTTTGATCTGGATTTGGGTTTAAATGTGGTGTTAAGTGCCAAATATTAAACTAATCATAGATTAGTTAATATTGTTGTGAGTGGGAAATGACATGGTGGGATGGTGAGAGCTGATTGGATAAGAGGGTGAGTGGGGTGAGGTGGCACATGGGGATTGGTTAAGGTTAGTTTGGTTGTCTGCCATGTTTAGTACCTTGTCTCCTTTGTTTCTTTCACTTTGTGTTAAAACAAGCTAAAACTGAATTACCTTTATAAATAAGTTTCAGTTTTTAGACTTTTGCCCCAAATACTTTTCCAAAGTATTTTTAGGGGTATTTCTTGCCATTTGATGATTCTTGAAGGGCTGTTTTGGCATTTTCTTCAAACATTATGGTCTTGACTTGTATGATTGACTTCTTGGAGGACTAATATTGACAAGTCTTCATTTATGAGGGACCATTCTTGCCAATTATTCAAAGTGGAGGGCCTTTTTTGTAAATTTGACAAACTTTAAGGACCAAACTTGTAATTATGAATATACAAGGGTTTAAAGTGTCAAATAATTTAATATTGGAGGACCTTTTTTGTACAATCTTCAAATCTTCAAGGGTTATTCTTGGAAAATCATCATTAGGGTTTGGTTCATTGTGCGGCTTCGTTTCCCGTGTTCGTTTTTGCTTGTTTCTTGTGATCTTTTGTCATTTTCTCAATATCCGTACCTAAAATACACAAGTAACAAACACAAGCATATATTTGGCCTTTTGATGATATTTAATGCATTTTAAGCCCGTTTTGGACGATGAGACTATGTATAAAAGCTGTCTCATCACTCATATGTTATTGAAGATAGACATCATGGACCTAGTGATGCAATGCACAACCCATCCTAGCTAACTCAGATATCTCTCAAAAGGTTTTTGTTTTAATCACACAGAGAACAACACGTTACCTATCGATTTATTCACTCTGAATAAATAGGTATTGAAATGGTGGCACTCCTCTCCAGCCTCCGATCACTAAAATCCAAAGTGCACGATCGATTCTAGAGCCATTTGAGATCATCAAATATCTCATTAGGAAACACTTCCATATTTCCTTGATTCTTCACACACTATGAATAGTAAGAAAGATATTAAGAGTCCTACGCAAAATCTTCATGATCTTGCCTGAACATCCGAGTAATACGCAGGTACCTATAATGAAGATGGAAATCCTTCTTGAGCGAACATGAAAAAGCTCATGGTAGGTGACTTGTGCGATTCTTTATGAATCAAACTTGTGATAACTAGAAAGCAACACTGGTTTAATTCTTAATTGAATTTAAACACGTTCCAGGCCTCTATGCAACATATCAGTGATCTTGCCAGAACACTCATAGTGACACCTTAGTGTTCACAGTGATGAGTGGAAATCCTTCTAGTGTTAACGTCAAACAACACTTGGTAGGTAACTTGCAAGATTCAGTTTAAATCAAGCTCGTGAAAATTGGAAAGCAACGATGGTGTGATTCTTTAATGAATCAAACTTGTTCCAAGAATCGGAATCGACGACTTCAATCATGTGGATAATTTTATCCAAATGATTCACTCTTTACATTCGCAGTCAGCTTTGGACGGTCAAGTAAAGAGAACGGGTTTACACGCGAAATCTTGTCAAGGATATTTTTATTTAAATCTACCTGCCACAAGTACGATATTTTATGTCGTCCAACGGTCTTCACCGACCAGAGGTAAAATGCTACCAAATAAGAATGAAATGTTCAAAGCCATTTCGTTCGTGTCTACTTATGTTACTAGATTTAAAGACGGTGGCGTTGTGGAATTCGAGAAGAAGTCGTCCCCGCAAGCTTATACTTTATACGCTTAATACTTCATCTAATTCAAGAAAGCCTAAAAGTCAAGTCTTCCTGTGACAACCCCGGTTTTTGAGGTTCGTCACATAGTCTTATTTTTTGGGTATTTTGTGTGACTATGTGTTTTATGTGATTTATGTGTTTATATGTGTCATTTTGGGGATGAGAATGGAAGAAATAAGGTACATGATTTGTAATTCATGGTACGTGTTGGAAATGAAATGTAATGAAATGAGTTCAGAAATGAACTGTGGGAAAGTTCAAATATCGTTTTAAAAGGTTTCGTGTACGTATCGTATGTTGTATGTATGTATTAAGTACATATTATATGGTTAGGATAACTTTTAGAGATACTTTCCATAATTAGAAACTTTTGGAAATGATGTTTAGTTTGGAAATCGCATAGAAAGTCGAAAAGATCAACGTAAGGCTTTAGGGTTTTGGCCCGGAAGTAACCCGAATGTGAGGTTTAGTTTAAGAATGATATAAGTTATAAAATGAGGTTAAAAATCAGATCCTTAGGTGCTTTAGGTAGCCAAAAGAAAAGGAAGGAAGAAAATAACTAAAAAGCCCAAAAACAGGCCTAATGGACTTGTAATTGGGTTAGGAGGCCTTTAGGATTACATTAAACCCATACCATAACCAAAAACATCAGATTTTTAATCACCATGATCTCTTCTAGTCTAATTCCATCAATGGTGGAATTAGGTTTCATCAAAAACAATTTCTTCCTTTGATTTCTAAGGTAAAATCTTCAAAACTCTTCTTTAATGTATGATTTTAATTAATCTAATCATGTAATTAATCAATAGATGATGGATCTAGGGTTAGGTTAAACATAAATTCTGTATTTTAATGATATAAACATGTTCAGATTAATTAGGGTTAATAATTAGACATGATGTGGATAATTAATTATACTAGTTGTGTTAAATTCGTTTTTAAAAACTAGGCAGAATTTTTGGTCCATTGTTTTGATCATATCTATAGTTATACAAACTTTTAATTTTCGAATCTTATGTCTCTGAAAGGGTAATTGAATTGGCTTTCAAATGCAAGAAACTAGAATTGAATTGGAGTTGGGAATTGGGTTAAAAACAGGTTACAACAGTCGGAGGTCAAAACAGTTTTGAAATCAGTCAAGTTTAATTTAATTTTTTAAGGTGGTTAGGGTACTTAGGAGTAAAATTGGACTTTCAAACGAACATGAGAGTTAGTTTATATGTTAAATAAGTTATCTCAAAGAGGGATAATCAATTTGGATATGGAAGATCCTCTGATCATAACAAACTTTTCATATGTTCAAAAACGATGAAATCTGGATAGGCAAAAGTATAAGTTGCATATCGGGGACTTAAAATTAGCGTTGATGTTGGGGCAAGGTCTGAGATTTTAGTTAACACATATAAGTTTGTGAGGTTTTCATTTCAAGGAATGTGGGTTAGTTTTGGTGGGCGTTTGGATCATAATACGGAGTATGAAAATGGGACTGTTTTGGGTAAAATGTTAACGGGACGGGTTATGAACTTAACTAAGTTAAGGGATTATAGAGGGGTGTAATGAGATTCTTATAGCACATAAATGAGGTGAAGTTTTAGGAGAATGTTAGATATCCATCATAGATTGATGAGCCATTTTGGTAAGTGGTTCATCTCTTGATTGTATATGTTTGTGTGTTTAGATTTTTGCTAGAGCGTGGATATTTGGAGAAGCTTGAATCAGGTGAGTTTCATAGTCCCATATCTTTTAATGATTTTGACTTCCAGATGGGATGTAAGAGACACTCGTTATGGTTTTGTAAACTGTTGTTGTGAATGTTTTATGATTGGTGATGGACTTGTCTGTACTTATGTGTACTTATGTGATTAACTGCTAATTGCTTCATGATTGTTAATGTATAGATTTTTACTCGTTGAAAGTTCGTTTTCTCGGTATCTCTTCGAATTGATTTCCGGTTAATTGTGTGAGATTAGTTGTTCTTGGTGAAACAAATATTTTTGGTTTTGGAAAATAAATGAACAAGACTTAATAATAAATGACAAGAAATTAAGACAAGTTAAAATGTAAACGGTGCGATATTTAAAACTTTAAAATTAAATGACGAGAAATGAAAGGACGTAGAATTAAAACTTAATAAAAAGTAAATGAAAGGTAAATAAAGTAAATGACACGAAATTAAACTTGAATAAAAGGAAAGCAAATAAAAGTGCGCATAAATAAAAAAGACGGGAAAAATAATCTTAAAATAAAAGACAAGAACTTAAAAGGAAAAATAAACAAAAACAAATTTGACAAAAACCTTCATTCGGAAGTTTTAAACTTCCGAATGGAGAGTCCTTGATCCGGAACTCTCAAAGTTCCGAATGAAGCACCTTTGATCCGGAAGTTTTTAGACTTCCGAATGAGCACCCCTTGATCCGGAACTTCAGACTTCCGAATGAGCACCCCTTGATCCGGAACTTCAAACTTCCGAATGAGCATCCCTTGATCCGGAACTTTCAAAGTTCCGGATGAAGCACTTGACCCAGAAGTTTTTAGACTTCCGAACGAAGCACTTGATCCGGAAGTTTTTAGACTTCCGAATGAAGGAATGTTGACATGGAACTTCAATGTTCCGAATGAAGGATCATTGATCCGGAACTTCTGGGAATGATAAAATACAGAAACACCAAGCGAAGAACAGGGGAATCTACAGTAACACGATCCAATCCACAAATTTAACAAGATCAAACGAAATATTAAATCAAAACAACCAATAAGCATCAACTAACAATAATCAATCAAAACAAATCATCAAATCTAACAAACATAACCAAATTAATCAAAACCCACTTGATCAAAATCATAAAAACTCAAGAACATGAACAATGATGAATAAGAACAAATCAAACTAGAAAGGAAGAAGATGACGAATTAAAAGCTTAATTAAAAAGTAAGGATTCAATAACAAAAGCTTAAAACACAAATTAATCTAGAGAGAGAAAGCATAAGTTTAGAGAGAGAAACTACCTACTCCTAATCTAATCCTAAAAACTAACCCAAAAACTCTCACATGTTGTGAGGGTGGTATTTATAGGAGAGGGGAGTGGTTGGTGGCTTCCTCTTTCTTTCTTTCTTGGTCCTCAGTCTTTCAGTCTTCTTAAATTCTTCGACTTTTAAGACTTCGTCTCGGGATTTCTTTGAACTCGTTTTGTAATTTCTTCATAATTTAGACTTGAGTTCTTCGGCTTTTTAGTAAACTTCCGTCTTTTGACTTTTTCTTCGATAAATCTTCAGAATTGGTCTTGGGCTTCCGTTCTTTTTCCACTCTTGATCTTTCGACTTCATCTTTTGTCTTTTTCTTCAATAAAAGCCCGTGAACGCCGTGTTTTCTCCACTTTTCACCTTCTCGACCCTGAAACACAATAAAAACACAAATCACGCATAATTCCGCCATTTACGACATAAAATATACGTTTAGGTCCCGTTTTAATGTAATTAAGTGGTAGAAAAGATGGGTGTTTTCACACCTATCAAATCCCCTACACTTAACCATTGCAATGTCCTCATGCAATGCTTAGCAATAAAGCAAGGTTTACACTTTCCATCATAATCATCCTACCTTGGCCTTTATTAAAAAACTAAGGAAAATCAAAAAGATAGAAATAACAAGATGCAATCAAGGAAGAAACATGTAAAGAAATCTAAGACTTACATTAGGGCTTGTGTGTCATGAATGTTTAACACCCTCAAGTTTCACGTTCCCCATGCCAAGCTTAAAAACAAGATCATTGTTAGTACAAGTTAGCATAACAAACATTTACTCATGCGGTTCAATTAATCACTTAAACTCCCTTATTCCTATGGGTATCTGTTATATTTTATTGATGTCTTGAACGATCACGAGGATGCATTGTTGACTTATTTCGATAATTTATTTAGGCTGAAAGAAAAGTAGGACGATTTGATCAATAGTTAGCTAAAGGACAAAATCTCTTAAAACTGCTTCTCGGGATATCAAAAAGTTCATATCTTGGCATAACTCGGTTCACGATTTGAGACCTTTCTCGGGCCGATATTTGGCATGTACTTCATACTTCATATCTTGAGAGACGTGCTTGAGATAATGGTCTTCTCATCGTTCATAGAGTTTCTTCACTTGGAGACTTTTGAGAGGTACTCCAACTTTGTTGACCAGGACTTCATGATTATTTCTTCAATCTCTATTTGGGATTTTGAGATACAACGATCCGCCTCCTTTTCGGACTTGGATCTATTTATCCTCATACCTTGTTAGGGTCTTTTCGGATAGACTTCTCCATGATCTTTATGGGAGTTGATTGCTTTTCGTCGTGAGTCTTGATCCTTCATATTGATTTCGGGAATAATGCTTTTCACATCACTTTGGATCTTCAGAAATAAAATGGAATCCTCATGCCTTGTTAGGGCCTTTTCGGACTCGCCAATCTTCGCGCCCCGCTTCATAAGTTATGCCTTGGCTATGAACTCTCGTCATTACCGAGCAACTTTTAAACGATCTTGGGCTAGAAGCTAAGTAACTTTTCAAATCGTGCGACCTTACTTATTGCAGATAATTTATTAGCAAGTGATGGGAGAAAAAGATCATAATTAACTCACCTAAGTTAATGAGAGAATACCAAACTTGTAACCAACTCTATCATTTCTCGTTCTCCACAATTTAAAATATCAAGGAATGAGACTCGTGGATGCTTAGCCTAATAAACTAATTAAGGTCTACATGGTTAAGGATACTAGCTAGAGTGAACTTGGATAAGTAAACTCGGGTTGAGTCAAAATTTTCACAACGGGCCTAATATATCTAAGATATCTAAACTTGCTAAAACCATTTTATTAAAATAAGAGAAAAATAGCAAAAATAATGGGAACTACAACTAGGCCAAAACATATTAAAAATTTTGAAAAATGTCGAAAATTTGATTTTTCGGTTAAAATGAGGACAAATACAAGGAAAAGGCCACTTAACTTCGATAGAAGTCCCCCCTACACTTAATATAAACATTGTCCTCAATGTTTAAGCATGTGGGAGTAAACTCCCCTACACTTAGGACATTGTGCACTTTGTTTAAATCTCGTTAAGGAAAAGACAACTAAAGAGATTCCTATTTTAATATTGAGAAATATAAAATAGTGAATCGAAAAGAGTTTAGGATAGAACCGGGAAGAAGGGAACACGGAATCACGGTTCGTCAAAATTCATCAAGAGTGTGTCGTTGAAGCTCTAATCCCTGCACATGATACGAAAGAGAACAAGAAACACCAACGGGGGTCCCCCTACACTTATGGTGAAATAAGATAGATAATTGGGTTGCCTCCCAAAAAGCGCTTGTTTTTGTTAAGCGAGTCACGAGCCTGACTCGTCCCCGAATTAAATGGTCCATGGGGAAGCCTCGAATGTGATACCGGGATCAAAGACCTTGTCCTCGTTCCCGGTTGACATCAACAAAGGAGGGGCGGGGGAATAAGTCTTGACAGGGAGAAAGGTCCTTTCAACATACGTATAGTATGTGAATTCAAGATCCACGGGAGGTGGGGTGGGTAAAGTAAGCACATTGTCCTCCCCCAAAGACAATGGATGTTGAACAATCGGCAAAGCCGTAATGGTATCAATCATAGCATAATCAAAGTCACCTCCCGGGTCAAAGCACTCATCCTCATTTCCCGGTATAAAACGAGTAGAGTAAAAGTGATACATCACCCTCTTGGGTGTGCCCGTGGGAGGATGAGGTGGTAATATAATATGAGAAGTATGAGAACAATTACCTTCCACCTGCGTCCCTTTTTCAGTAGATTCACATCTTTCCACCTCTGGGATAGAAGGTATAGTGTCATCATGTAATAAATCTTCTAGAAAAAGTATATCTCCTTCCACATCAGAATACCCGGATGTGTATTCCACGGGTGTATCAATAGCAAGAAACTCATCGATCTCAGGAATGTGAAAACTATCATCACTAAGGAGTGAAGTATTTTGCTTTAGAAATTCCTCCTCGTCGAAAAAACCTCAATATCGTCATCACTCTCCTCATTATTTATAGGGCCAATAATATGCTCAGGGATATGGGTACTCGTCTGATCTTGCTACTGTAAAAATGACTCCATACAAGTTCGCAGCGTGTGTAAAAGCTCGTTTGATTGCGCTTGAAAAGCTGTAGCAAGATCGATAATTGGTTCTTGGTAACTCATCCCGTGACGAGGCTGATGATCGAGTGAGTGTGGCGGGGGCTCAAGATTGTGAAAACCGGAATTATAGCACGGTTGTGGCTCATAGTTGTTCATCGGTTGACAATAATAGGTATCGTGAGGACCCCCACAGTTGTTGCAAACCGGGTATGGAGAAAAATCAAGTGCGTCTTGTGGATAACTATTATCATTGTCATAATTGTGCCCCGGTTCTTGCCCGTGACCATACGGGTATTTAACCGGGCACGAAACGTGCCAATGAGAATCGCTTTCACAATAGATGCACGGGGGAACAGGAGGTGGGTTCAAAAAGAGTGAATTAGTCGAATTGCACAAGGGACAAAATCCGAATTGTGTGTAGTCGATATCGTTTCCGCACCGCTCACATGTACACCATTGACAAGAGTTGTTCCCAGATAATTGTTTCCCACACCGGACGCAATGGACATAAAAATCCATAAAGAAATATAGATAAGCAAGAAGAATATTTTTGGTGCAAAACTTTGAAAAAGAAATACTTTTTCTGATTTTTCAAATGTTTTTGGATTTTTGAAAATTTTTGACAAGAAAAATAACGTTCACAAGTGAACGGATCCCAAAAGCCAACGCGTCACTCACAAAAAACCTTCGATCTTCACGAAAAGAGCCGGCAGCGGCGCCATTTTAATGTATAGATTTTTACTCGTTGAAAGTTCGTTTTCTCGGTATCTCTTCGAATTGATTTCCGGTTAATTGTGTGAGATTAGTTGTTCTTGGTGAAACAAATATTTTTGGTTTTGGAAAATAAATGAACAAGACTTAATAATAAATGACAAAAAATTAAGACAAGTTAAAATGTAAACGGTGCGATATTTAAAACTTTAAAATTAAATGACGAGAAATGAAAGGACGTAGAATTAAAACTTAATAAAAAGTAAATGAAAGGTAAATAAAGTAAATGACACGAAATTAAACTTGAATAAAAGGAAAGCAAATAAAAGTGCGTATAAATAAAAAAGACGGGAAAAATAATCTTAAAATAAAAGACAAGAACTTAAAAGGAAAAATAAACAAAAACAAATTTGACAAAAACCTTCATTCGGAAGTTTTAAACTTCCGAATGAAGAGTCCTTGATCCGGAACTCTCAAAGTTCCGAATGAAGCACCTTTGATCCGGAAGTTTTTAGACTTCCGAATGAGCACCCCTTGATCCGGAACTTCAGACTTCCGAATGAGCACCCCTTGATCCGGAACTTCAAACTTCCGAATGAGCATCCCTTGATCCGGAACTTTCAAAGTTCCGGATGAAGCACTTGACCCGGAAGTTTTTAGACTTCCGAACGAATCACTTGATCCGGAAGTTTTTAGACTTCCGAATGAAGGAATGTTGACACGGAACTTCAATGTTCCGAATGAAGGATCATTGATCCGGAACTTATGGGAATGATAAAATACAGAAACACCAAGCGAAGAACAGGGGAATGTACAGTAACACGATCCAATCCACAAATTTATCAAGATCAAACGAAATATTAAATCAAAACAACCAATAAGCATCAACTAACAATAATCAATCAAAACAAATCATCAAATCTAACAAACATAACCAAATTAATTAAAACCCACTTGATCAAAATCATAAAAACTCAAGAACATGAACAATGATGAATAAGAACAAATCAAACTAGAAAGGAAGAAGATGATGAATTAAAAGCTTAATTAAAAAGTAAGGATTCAATAACAAAAGCTTAAAACACAAATTAATCTAGAGAGAGAAAGCATAAGTTTAGAGAGAGAAACTACCTACTCCTAATCTAATCCTAAAAACTAACCCAAAAACTCTCACATGTTGTGAGGGTGGTATTTATAGGAGAGGGGAGTGGTTGGTGGCTTCCTCTTTCTTTCTTTCTTGGTCCTTAGTCTTTCAGTCTTTCAGTCTTCTTAAATTCTTCGACTTTTAAGACATCGTCTCGGGATTTCTTTGAACTCGTTTTGTAATTTCTTCATAATTTAGACTTGAGTTCTTCGGCTTTTTAGTAAACTTCCGTCTTTTGACTTTTTCTTCGATAAATCTTCAGAATTGGTCTTGGGCTTCCGTTCTTTTTCCACTCTTGATCTTTCGACTTCATCTTTTGTCTTTTTCTTCAATAAAAGCCCGTGAAAGCCGTGTTTTCTCCACTTTTCACCTTCTCGACCCTGAAACACAATAAAAACACAAACCACGCATAATTCCGCCATTTACGACATAAAATATACGTTTAGGTCCCGTTTTAATGTAATTAAGTGGTAGAAAAGATGGGTGTTTTCACACCTATCATTTGTTTTGTGATTTGACTTGGTACCAAGGGGATGTTGACAAGGCGGGGCCTTGGGATTGGTTCATAGGTGTATGGGCGCCTATGGGACCATGGTATTTTGAAAGGCTTGGAGCCTTGGAATTGGTTTGGTATGATTAATCTTGAATTGTTAGTTGTTAATGCACATTTGTAACACATTGTCCATATATTTTTATTATTGGTGGTTATTCACAGCTTGAATTATAACTGATTTGAGGTTGGAGTCTAAACCTATGACTCTCACCAACATTATGTTGACGTGTTTTAGTGTCTCTTTCAGGTGAGAATGTGGTTAAACATGAGAATACGAGTGGCTAGCTTTGGAGGCTTAGGATTGCATTTGGAGATATCCCCTTTCCTCTTAGTCTTTATTTGATATTTGAATAAGTGATACTTTGTTTACACCTATATGTTTGCTTTGTTTATGTTAATTGTTTGTCTCGGGTAAGTGGTATGACTGTTATCTACTTACCTAGACTCCTACATTGTTGAGATATTGTCATGACATTTGTGTCACCATTTTATGACATTTCTTATTTCATTTAGTTATCTCTATAGACACGCCATGTTGTGATGATATCCATACGTCGCGCCCCATATTCCGCCATGGTGGGGTGTGACAGAATGGTATCAGAGCCAATGGTTATAGAGAATAGGTTGCTTAGTCTCGTAGCCTAATCTATATCTTAAGGGTCCTCGCATATAGGTGTCGTATGAGTTTGTGTGCATTTGATATTAATTGAAGTTTTTCTTGAATTTATTGGTTTTACTTGCGATGTGTGTTAAGTTTTGACTAGTATGGGTTGAACCATAGTAGTTCATACTTAGCCACATGTTATTTTCTTTTCGGGTTGTGACTAGTGCGGGTTGAACCATAATCGTCCACGCTAGTCATTGTTGTATTTTTCTTAAATTATAGTACATAATTTGGTACAGGGTAGTTTCTGTCTTTTGTTGAGTTATTTTATGTACCTGAGGTATAGTATTTTTCTTTTTATGTTTAAGTCATGTTCCTTAAGAATCATGTGGTGGTTCGAGTTACTAGGAGTATGTGGATAGGAAGCATTTTAAGTTGTTTCCATTCTGATGGGCGACATGACTTATAATTAATTATGTTTTCGTTTTGGATTTTGTCATTACTGTTTTAGCTAGACTATGGATTTCTGTATTCCAGGAGTTTGACTATGTTATTTTAATAGTTGGAGTTTTTGACCTTATTGTTTATGTGGTTATGTGCTTAGGTGAGTTGATGGATGTATGTGTTATGTGTTGTATTGATTCTTATAATTGTGATCATAGGAGGGAGTGCATTGCGGAAAGGGTAATTGTATAAGTATGGTGGCCAACATAGTTATACAAGTACCACAACTTCAATGGATTCCTAAGTATGATTGCATGAAAGAGGATTAATACATGCTTGTAGAGTAGATGTTGGACGGATTTGAGTATATATATCCTAATATGCCTATATATGTATGATCCCCTATTATTATTGATTGTATCCTTATGAGGGTGGCTAGCTCGCTTCTGTTTAGATATTCAACCTCCGTTGTAGCCTTCGAGTTTCCTATTTCACGTGTCCGTTTTAAAATGGTGTTTTTGTTTTTAAGTCTATTGAAACAACTTGGGATTTCTTTTGGGATAATGAAATCTTTTGTGTTGAGTCTTACATTCCTTTTGGTCGGTTTATATTGAAAAGACTTGGAAATCTACAATAGAGTTGGATAGTTGGTTGTATTCGGTAAAATAAGGGTAAGGTGTTGGAGTCTGATAGGTGTGAAAACACCCATCCTTGTACCACTTATTTCTTGCTAAAACGAGACCAAAACGCGTATTTAATATCATTTGTTTGGAATTATGCGTGGTTTTTGTGTTTATTGTGTTTTCAGAGCCAACCGGATAAATATTGAAGAAAACATGCGATTGCACGGGTTTTATCAAAGAAAAAGACTCAAGACGAAGTCTATTGTCCAAGAGATGAAAAAGATTTGAAGTCGATGGGCCTATTTGAAGATTTATCGAAGAAAAGGACCAAAGATGGAAGATTTACATATGTCGAAGGAACTCGAGTCTAATGAAGAAATATTAAGACGAGTTTAATTAATCCCGAGACGACATCGAGAAAGACAAATGAATTAAATCGGGTCGAGAAGAAAAAGAAAGAAGGAAGCACCACACACGCACTTCCCAACTCCCTATAAATACCCTCCTAATCACATTAGGAGGGGAGTTAGCTAGTTTTTTCATTTTTTCATTTTTCTAGTTTTAGAGAGAGAAAGTTCTCAACTTTCTCTCACTAAGATTTTTCTTTTCTCCATTTTTATCTTTCAAGTTTTAAGCTTTTTGTATTTTGGATTTCATCAATCAAGTTCAAGTTAAGTTTTAAATTCTTTAATCTCCTTCTACATTTCTTAGTTTACCTTAATCTTTGATCCGATTGTTTCGTTTCATGTGGTTTGGGTGATTGGATGAGTTCGTGATTAAAGGTCAATCTTTCTTGTTTCTATATAAGCTCATACACATATAAGCTATAAGCCTGTGATGCTTAGTGGCTTATTCGATTGTTCTGGCTTATTTACTTTTACGATTTCCTAAACTATTTATCATTTTATATTCGGTTTATTAAGTTTCACGGTTAGATTCAAAAGTCTTTGAAAACGTGCTTATTTATCTTTGTTTAGAAGTTTGAAAATGCTTATTGGTTACTACTTATTTGCTTGAGCTTATTTCTCTTTTGTACGCCTTTTCCATCTTAGTAGGGTTTACTTGGTACGATCATCTGGCTACGATGGCTTAGAGTACGATCTCTTTTTCCTTCCCTGGTACGATCCACGCCCACGATCTCACGTTGTGATCTGGGGTGCGATCAGGTCTCTCTTCCCTGCTTCGATCGCATTGATTGCGATCTGTTTGTTACGATCCGGAACCACGATCAAAGACCACGATCACTCATTGCGATCGTGGTTGCGATCTGGTAGTAAGATCCCACCCCCCCCCCATCGTACTAGAGAGTACGATCCTATCCCTTTTGTTTTGATCGCATCGAGTGCGATCGGTGAACACGATCCATCGTATTATTTTGGGTACGATCGCGTTGCGATATGGATTACTGTTTGAGTACGATCGCATTACGATTGGACTCAGGTCTTTGTTTTGTTTTTGTTTAGTTTTTAAATCTAGTTTTTCCCGCTCTTTTACTTAGTTTATTTTAAACATGTTTTTAAGTTTTTGAATTGTTAAGTTTTAATTTCCAAAGATTGCACGCTCTTATTTGTAGTTTAATTTTACGACTTCTATTTTACTCAGCGACAGTTTTATTACTTGCATTTAGTTTAAAAAAATTAGATAACCAAACAAACCAACCCCTTTTTAGTAACCAAGAACAACTATTCCACTTTGAACCGTGATCAATTCGAGAAGACTCCGAGAACTAAATCTGAACCATAGCAAATCCCTTGTATTAAATGGCGCCGCTGCCGGGCTCTTCTCGTAAAGATTAACAATTTTTTTGTGAGAACTTGGATTTTGGGATCCGTTCGCCGTGAACGTTTCTTTTTCATAAAAATTTTCAAAAATCCTAAAAAATATAAAATTTTCAAAAATACAAAAAAATTAAAAAAAAAAACCATAAAAACCAAAAATATTTCTTGTTTGCTTTGTTAGTTCTTTCGCAGGTGCATGCGTACACGATCAACGTCTTATCAAGAGCCCGAGCCTCTCGAAGACTTAGACATGGCCGGTGTACACAACAACAACAATAACCCACCTCAAAACAATAACAACAATAACAATCCACCTCTCAACAACAATAATAACAACAACAATGAGCCTCTACCGGATAATCGCCCTATGATTGAACTTTTGCAAGCACATGTAGATGGCAACAATGATCCAATTGTCATACCCGCGATTGCAGCCAACAACTTTGAGCTCAAATCCGGCTTTATCCAGATGGTCTCTCCTCAACCATTCTTGGGGCGTACCATTGATGATCCTCATGACCACATCAAGAGATTCCTGCAACTCACGAATACGGTCAAATTCAATGGTGTTCCACAGGAGGTAATCCGTTTACAACTTTTTCCTTTCTCCTTAGAGGGACAAGCCCGGCATTGGCTTGCAAAGGAACCGCCAAAAGTATTCTGACGTGGACGGATTTGGAGACCAAATTTATCAACTACTTTTTCCCACCCTCTCGTACTACCGCTTTGCGGAATGAAATCATTAATTTTGAACAAAAGTACGATGAGTCTTTTAGTGAATCTTGGGACCGTTTCAAAGATCTTTTAAGAAAGTGCCCACAACATGGTTTTACCAAAGTGCACCAAATTAATACTTTTTATAATGGTTTAAGCATGAATGACCAAGATTCACTAAACAGTGCCTCGGGGGGTAATATTTTGGTTAAGACTTCTAATGCCGCTTGGGATATTATTGAAAATAAGTCTCGCGTGCAAACCAAGAGTGTTCGGACCAATGCCGCTAGTGCTAGTACTAGTGACAACGACAAGCGACTTGACAAAATTACTACGCTTCTTGAATCGCTTGTTACCCACACTGCTAACAGTACCAATAGCATCAACGCTAAAAACGCTCAAGACGCTCAAGTCAATGTTGTTAGCCAACCATGTGAAATATGCGGGGGTCCTCATTCTTACACCACTTTTACTTCCACCCAAGACTACCCTTCTGAGAATGTTAATGCAGCATACGGTACCTATCCTCCGGCCGCTTATCAAGCTCGTCCTCAAGGAGACCGCAACTTGCTTAGCTACCGCTCAAAGAACTTTCTTTCCCCGCCCGGTTTTCCTCCTAACAACCCAAACCAACAACAAAACCTCAATCGCCCTCCTCAACAACAACCTCATGCACCATACCAAGCACCTCACAAACAACCATATCCACCTCACAGAAATAACCAAGTTTACCAACAACCTGCTTATCAACCACCCGCCTACAATCGATTCATCAACTTGAAACCATATATTGTTTTTGGTTGGGTTGGTTTTTCTACCGTCGATTCATCAAAGATTTTTCTAAAATCGCTCGCCCGATGACCCACCTCTTGGAAAAAGAGACTCCTTTTATCTTTTCCAAAGAGTGTATCGAAGCCTTCCACTTGCTTAAGGTTAAGCTAACTAAGCCACCCGTCTTGGTTACCCCTAATTGGGAGCTGCCTTTCGAGTTGATGTGCGATGCTAGTGACTTTGCTATTGGAGCGGTCTTGGGCCAAAGAGTGAACAAACACTTCCAACCGATCCACTATCCTAGCAAGCCAATGACGGGGGCTCAATTGCATTACACGACAACCAAAAAAGAGCTTTTAGCTGTTGTCTATGCTTTTGAAAAGTTTCGCCCCTATCTTGTCCTTTCTACCACCATCGTTTATACCGATCATTCCGCATTGAAGTACTTGTTAACTAAACAAGATTCCAAACCAAGACTTCTTCGCTGGGTTTTGCTACTTCAAGAAATTAAAATCGAAATTCGTGATAAGAAGGGAGCTGAAAACCTAGCCGCGGATCATCTCAGTAGACTTGAGGATCCTTACCAAGGGGATCATCCGAACAAAGAGATCAATGACTCTTTTCCCCTGGAGACCTTAATGTCTATCAACTCGAGAAATGATGAAGCCCCGTGGTTTGTGGACATTGCAAACTACTTGGCGGGTGGAATTCTCATCGACGGGTTAACATCCCAACAAAAGAAAAAGTTCTTCAAAGACATTAAGACTTACTTTTGGGATGACCCGTATCTATTCAAACAATGTGCTGATTTGATTATTCGCTGATGTGTTGATGGACCGGCAGCTTTAGACATTCTCGAAGCTTGCCACAAAGGACCCACCGATGGTCACTTTGGTCCCAACTACACCGCCAAAAAAGTGTTTGACTCGGGATTTTATTGGCCCTCCATTTATCGTGATGCTCACGAGATGGTTAAACATTGTGATGCTTGCCAAAAACAAGGCAAGATCACACATAAAGACGAGATGCCTCAGAATTTCATACAAGAGTGTGAAGTCTTTGATGTTTGGGGTATCGACTTTATGGGGCCATTCCCTTCATCTAAAGGAAACAAATACATTCTTGTAGCCGTTGACTACGTTTCTAAATGGGTTGAAGCCAAAGCTTTACCCACTAATGACACAAGGGTGGTTTGTAACTTTTTGAAATCGCTGTTCGCTAGATTCGGTGTGCCTCGTGCCATTATTAGTGATCGTGGGACTCATTTTTGCAATGACCAATTCGCAAGAGTCATGGCTAAGTATGGTGTAAATCATCGTCTTTCCACCGCTTACCACCCACAAACTAATGGCCAGGCTGAAATCTCTAACCGAGGATTAAAGTGAATTCTTGAACGCACCGTGGGAGAGCATCGTGCCTCATGGGCTGATAAACTTGATGATGCTTTGTGGGCTTTTCGTACCGCTTACAAGACTCCGATTGGTTGTACACCATATCGTCTCGTGTACGGGAAAGCGTGCCACCTCCCCATTGAGTTGGAGCACAAGGCTTACTGGGCCTTGAAGTGGGCTAATTTCGATATCAACAAAGCCGATGACCTACGCAAGATCCAACTAAATGAGCTGAATGAACTCCGGAATGAGGCTTATGAAAATTCTTTGATCTATAAGGAAAGGACTAAGCTCATTCACGACTCTAAGATTAAGAACCGAGAATTCCAAGTTGGAGACAAAGTGTTACTCTTTAACTCTCGGTTGAAAATATTTTCGGGCAAGCTGAAGTCTCGTTGGTCCGGCCCATTCACCATTGCCCAAATTTTTCCATATGGTACTCTCGAGCTCGCTCAACCTAATGGACCTAATTTTAAGGTGAATGGCCAACGAGTGAAGTTGTACTTTGGTGAGGAAATCTCTCAAGAGATGATTCCATCCCTCACCACGTTTCCCATGAACTAATTTTGGGTCGAGTCAGGCTCGTGACTCGGTTATCAAAAACAAGCGCTCCTCGGGAGGCAGCCCGAGTATCTATCCTTTTCCGTTTAAACTCCTAAGTGTAGGGGGGACCTCTATAGGTTCTTTGTGTTTGTGTGGTGATGTGATTACATGGATAAGTGCACTTTTGGAACCTTTGAAGAACCGTGCTCCCGTGTTATCCGCAATCCGGTTCTATCTTTCAACTATCGTGATTCAATTTTTTTCATACTCACATTTGAAATTGATCACTTTAGTCGTCTCTTCCTTAGCTTGATTTAACCAACGTGCACAATGTCATAAGTGTAGGGGAGACTTTTCCCACATGCTTAAACATTAAGGACAATGTTTATCAAGTGTAGGGGGGACTTCTATCGAAGTTTTAAGTGGACTTTTCCATGAAAATGCATTCATTTAACCGGAAAATCATCTTTTTCAGCATTTTTCAAATTTTTAATTAACTTTGGCCATATAGTCGTAATTTTTAAATTTTTATCGTTGCTTTCATATGTATATATCCCGCAATAAAGTAAAAAGTATTAATAAGTGGTGTAGCTAGTTTTGAAGTCTTTGACATATTAGGCCCGTTGCGATTATTTTGACTCAACCCGAATAGACTTATCCAAGTTTATTCTAGCTAGTATCCTTAACCATGTAGACCTTAACTGGTTTATTAGGCTAAGCATCCACGAGTCTCATTACTTGAGATTTTAAATTGTAGATAACGAGAAATGATAGAGTCAATTATAAGTTGGTATTCTTGCATAAGCACACTTGGTGTGATTATCTGCCTATTCTCCCATCACTTGCTAATAATTTATTTGCAATAAGTAAGGTCATACGATTTGAAAAGTTACTTAGCTTCTAGCCCAAGATCGTTTAAAAGTTGCTCGGTAATGATAAGAGTTCATAGCCAAGGCATAACTTATGAAGCGGGGCACGAAGATTGGCGAGTCCGAAAAGGCCCTAACAAGGCATGAGGATTCAATCTTATTGCTAAAGATCCAAGGTGATGTGAAAAGCATTATTCCCAAAATCAATATGAAGGATCAAGACTCACGACAAAAAGCAATCAACTCCCATAAAGATCATGGAGAAGTCTATCCGAAAAGACCCTAACAAGGTATGAGGATAAATAGATCCAAGTCCGAAAAGGAGGCGGATCGTTGTATCTCAAAATCCCAAATAACGATTGAAGAAATAATGATGAAGTCGTGGTCAACAAAGTTGGAGTACCCCTCAAAAGTCTCCAAGTGAAGAAACTCTATTACGAAGAGAAGAGCATTATCTCAAGAACGTCTCTCAAGATATGAAGTATGAAGTACATACCAAATATCGGCCCGAGAAAGGTCTCAAATCGTGAAGCGAGTTATGCCAAGATATGAACTTTTTGATATCCTGAGAAGCAGTTTTAAGAGATTTTGTCCTTTAGCTAACTATTGATCAAATCGTCCTACTTTGCTTTCAGCCTAAATAAACTATCGAAATAAGTCCAAAAATGCATCTTCATGATCATTCTAAGACAAAAATAAAATATAAGAGATACACCTACGAATAAGGGAGTTTAAGAAAATAATTAAGCCATGTGTGTAAGTGTTTGATTTGCTAACTTATAATAACAATGATCTCGTTTTTAAGCTTAGTTTAGGGAACGTGAAACTTGAGGGTGATAAATCTTCGCAGCACCAAAGCCCTAATGTAAGTCCTTGATCTCTTTGCAAGTTATTTCCATATAGCTATTTTCGAGTGAAAATGATTTTCTATCCTTTTGTTTACTTTAAAGTTTTAATTTCTCTTAGTACTTTAATTTTTGTTTAGTATGTTAATAAGGCCAAGGTTGATTGATTATGAGAAAAGTGTAAATTTGTTTTATCACTAAGCATTGCATGAGGGCATGGCAATGGTTAAGTGTAGGGGATTTGATAGGTGTGAAAACACCCATCCTTGTACCACTTATTTCTTGCTAAAACGAGACAAAAACGCGTATTTAATATCATTTGTTTGGAATTATGCGTGGTTTTTGTGTTTATTGTGTTTTCAGAGCCAACCGGATAAATATTGAAGAAAACATGGGATTGCACGGGTTTTATCAAAGAAAAAGACTCAAGACGAAGTCTATTGTCCAAGAGATGCAAAAGATTTGAAGTCGATGGGCCTATTTGAAGATTTATCGAAGAAAATGACCAAAGATGGAAGATTTACATATGTCGAAGGAACTCGAGTCTAATGAAGAAATATTAAGACGAGTTTAATTAATCCCGAGACGACATCGAGAAAGACAAATGAATTAAATCGGGTCGAGAAGAAAAAGAAAGAAGGAAGCACCACACATGCACTTCCCAACTCCCTATAAATACCCTCCTAATCATATTAGGAGGGGAGATAGCTAGTTTTTTCATTTTTTTCATTTTTCTAGTTTTAGAGAGAGAAAGTTCTCAACTGTCTCTCACTAAGATTTTTCTTTTCTCCATTTTTATCTTTCAAGTTTTAAACTTTTTATATTTTGGATTTCATCAATCAAGTTCAAGTTAAGTTTTAAGTTCTTTAATCTCCTTCTACATTTCTTAGTTTACCTTAATCTTTGATCCGATTGTTTCGTTTCATGTGGTTTGGGTGATTGGATGAGTTCGTGATTAAAGGTCAATCTTTCTTGTTTCTATATAAGCTCATACACATATAAGCTATAAGCCCTTGATGCTTAGTGGCTTATTCGATTGTTTTGGCTTATTTACTTTTACGTTTTCCTAAACTATTTATCATTTTATATTCGGTTTATTAAATTTCACGGTTAGATTCAAAAGTCTTTGAAAATGTGCTTATTTATCTTTGTTTAGAGGTTTGAAAATGCTTATTGGTTACTACTTATTTGCTTGAGCTTATTTCTCTTTTGGACGCCTTTTCCATCTTAGTAGGGTTTACTTGGTACGATCATCTGGCTACGATCGCTTAGAGTGCGATCTATTTTTCTTTCCCTGGTACGATCCACGCCCACGATCTCTCGTTGCGATTTGGGGTGCGATCAGGTCTCTCTTCCCTGCTTCGATCGCATTGATTGCGATCTGTTTGTTACGATCCGGAACCACGATCAAAGACCACGATCACTCATTGCGATCGTGGTTGCGAACTGGTAGTAAGATCGCGCCCCCCATCGTACTGGAGAGTACGATCCTATCCCTTTTGTTGTGATCACATCGAGTGCGATCGGTGAACACGATCCATCGTATTATTTTGGGTACGATCGCGTTGCGATCTGGATTACTGTTTGAGTACGATCACATTACGATCGGACTCAGGTCTTTGTTTTGTTTTTGTTTAATTTTCAAATCTAGTTTTTCCCGCTCTTTTACTTAGTTTATTTTAAACATGTTTTTAAGTTTTTGAATTGTTAAGTTTTAATTTCCAAAGATTGCACGCTCTTATTTGTAGTTTAATTTTACGACTTCTATTTTACTCAACGACAGTTTTAATTACTTGCATTTAGTTTAAAAAAATAGATAACCAAACAAACCAACCCCTTTTTAGTAACCAAGAACAACTATTCCACTTTGAACCGTGATCAATTCGAGAAGATTCCGAGAACTAAATCTGAACCATAGCAAATCCCTTGTATCAAATGGCGCCGCTGCCGGGATATTAAATTCCACCCAACCAATGCGATCGTACATGAAACACCTCTCCAACCAACCCACCTCTTACCCTAAGATATTAGAACCTACATGAGGACTAATGATGTGATCGTCGACAATCTCCAGCGGGAAGTGCTCAACTTGAAAGCAGACATGGTGAAACAAGGAAACGATCTTCGAGCTGATATGAGAAACACTTTGGCAAGTCAAACGAATGACTTAAGGAACATGATGGCTAGTTTCTTCCAAGGTAATCAATCCTCTTCTTCGGGTACTCTTCCGAGTAACACCGTTGCGAATCCAAGAGGGGAGATGAAAGCAATCACCACTCGTAGTGGTAAAGGTACCAAGGAACCGGAGCTTCCTATACCTCCACCGGTGATTGTGACTACGGAAAACGAGTCACCTGCTCCTATTACTCATCCTTCTACTTCCCCAATTTCTCCACCTCTTACTTCTACCCCTCCTCTACCCAAGGATGTGAGTGATCCTACTATTCCAAAGCCTTCCTCTTCTTCCGATATACCTTATCCCTCAAGGTTGAGGAAAGAGAAGCTCAAAAGCAAGGACGATATTCAAGTTTCGAACTTTCTCAAAATGTTTAAACAATTGAATTTCAACATCTCCTTCGCTGAGGCTCTCGCTCACATGCCTAAATACGCGAAAATGTTCAAAGATCGTCTTAGCGACAAGGAGAAGCTTCTTGATATTGCTAACACCCAACTTAATGTGAATTGCTCTGCAGTGCTCTTAAGGAAATTGCCAACCAAGCTTGGTGATCCGGGTCGTTTCTTAATCCCTTGCAACTTCCCGGGAGTAGAGAATTGCATGGCCCTAGCCGATCTAGGTGCCAGTATTAACTTAATGCCTTTAAGTGTTTGGAAGCAATTATCTCTCCCTGAGCTAGTCCCCACCAAAATGACTTTGGAATTAGCTAACCGTACGATTGCTTATCCAGTGCGGATAGCCGAAGACGTTTTTGTACGAGTCGACAAATTCACTTTCCCTGCCGATTTCGTCGTGGTCGACTATGATATGGACCCTCGTGTGCCATTAATCGTTGGACGTCGATTCTTGAGTACCGGTCGCACTCTCATTGATGTTGAAGCGGGTGATCTTATCATGAGAGTGGGTGACGATAAAATCGTCTTCAACATGGGAAAGCTTTCTAAACAGCCTTATTCATACGAGAGTGTTAATTGTATCGACGTTCTTGATGAGGCTTGTGAAGAACACTTCAAAGATGCTTGTAAAAGTATTCCTACCTCTCTCCCCAATGTTGAGACCGTTTCCTCTATTGATTCATCACTATCTCTATTTGGAGAAAGTGCTTTCCTTTGGAAAGATCTTGAAGCAACCATGGGAGATGTGAACTTAGAAAATGACGATTCTCCCACCGATTGGGATGAAGACATTTGTCTCATTGAGAATCTTCTCAAAGAAGACAATATTTCTCCACCATCTCCCAAGGCTATTGCTATCGATGCACCGATTTTGAATCCGCCTTCCATCGAAAATCCTCCGGATTTAGAACTTAAGGAGTTGTCGTCCCATCTCGAGTACGTATTCCTTTAAGATAAGAAGAAGTCGCCCGTCATCATTGCTAAGGACTTGAAAGAAGAAGAGAAATCTCGCCGTGCTTAAAGATCATAAGAAAGCAATTGCTTGGAAAATTTCCGATATCCGCGGAATTGATCCAAACTTTTGTACTCACAAGATTCTCATGGAAGATGACTTTAAACCCGCAATCCAGAGCCAAAGAAGGGTTAATCCTTGCATTCACGACGTCATCAAACAAGAGGTTATCAAACTTCTAGATGCCGGCTTGATTTACCCTATTTCGGATTCGCCTTGGGTAAGTCCCGTCCATTGTGTGCCCAAGAAGGGCGGAATAACCGTTGTTCCCAATGAACACAACGAGTTGATTCCCACTCGTCTCGTTACTGGGTGGAGAGTTTGTATTGACTATTGCAAACTCAATGATGCCACGAGAAAAGATCACTTTCCTCTTCCTTTCATGGATCAAATGCTCGAGCGTCTAGCGGGTAATGATTATTACTGCTTTTTAGACGGTTTCTCTGGGTATTTTCAAATTCCCATCGGTCCCAAAGACCAAGAAAAAACCACATTCACTTGTCCCTATGGAACATTTGCTTACAAACATATGCCTTTTGGTTTATGCAATGCTCCTGGGACGTTCCAAAGGTGTATGATGGCTATCTTCCATGACATGGTTGAAGAAACTATGGAAGTCTTCATGGATGATTTCTCGGTTTATGGCGATTCTTTCTCTGCTTGCCTTGCCAATTTAGAACGTATGCTTAAGCGGTGTGAAGACACTCGCCTTGTTCTTAATTGGGAAAAATGCCATTTCATGGTAAAAGAGGGCATCATGCTAGGACACAAAATTTCCAAAGCCGGTCTTGAAGTGGACCGTGCTAAAGTCGATGTTATTGCTAAGTTGCCTCCACCTTCAACCGTGAAGGGTGTGAGAAGTTTCCTTGGTCATGCGGGCTTCTACCGTCGATTCATCAAAAAATTTTCTAAAATCGCTCGCCCGATGACCCACCTCTTGGAAAAAGATACTCCTTTTATCTTTTCCAAAGAGTGTATCGAAGCCTTCAACTTGCTTAAGGCTAAGCTAACTAAGGCACCCGTCTTGGTTACCCCTAATTGGGAGCTGCCTTTCGAGTTGATGTGCGATGCTAGTGACTTTGCTATTGGAGCGGTCTTGGGCCAAAGAGTGAACAAACACTTCCAACCGATCCACTATGCTAGCAAGACAATGACGGGGGCTCAATTGCATTACACGACAACCGAAAAAGAGCTTTTAGCTGTTGTCTATGCTTTTGAAAAGTTCCGCCCCTATCTTTTCCTTTCTACCACCATCATTTATACCGATCATTCCGCGTTGAAGTACTTGTTAACTAAACAAGATTCCAAACCAAGACTTCTTCGCTGGGTTTTGCTACTTCAAGAAATTAAAATCAAAATTCATAATAAGAAGGGAGCTGAAAACCTAGCCGCGGATCATCTCAGTAGACTTGAGGATCCTTACCAAGGGGATCATCCGAACAAAGAGATCAATGACTCTTTTCCCCTGGAGACCTTAATGTCTATCAACTCGAGAAATGATGAAGCCCCGTGGTTTGCGGACATTGAAAACTACTTGGCGGGTGGAATTCTCATCGACGGGTTAACATCCTAACAAAAGAAAAAGTTCTTCAAAGACATTAAGACTTACTTTTGGGATGACCCGTATCTATCAAACAATGTGCTGATTTGATTATTCGCTGATGTGTTGATGGACCAGTAGCTTTAGACATTCTCGAAGCTTGCCACAAAGGACCCACCGGTGGTCACTTTGGTCCCAACTACATCGCCAAAAAAGTGTTTGACTCGGGATTTTATTGGCCCACCATTTATCGTGATGCTCACGAGATGGTTAAACATTGTGATGGTTAAATTTGTTTGTGTTGCTGCCAAGAGAGGATGCAGGGATGATGTTAAGAATGTTGAATGGATGCTTTGGGTTTACGGTTATGCATTTGGCTTCACCAAAGCACTAGCGGTTTTCATGGAGTCAATGAACTGAGTGTGCATGACCGTATATAAACAAGTTTTCATCGGGAGTATCGACGACATCTTGATCTACTTAAAGTCTAAGAAGGAGAGTGAGGCGAATTATGTGTTGGTTTTGGAATGGTTTAGAAAAAGGAATTATACGTGATATTTTCAAGTGTGAGTTTTAGTATTAAGTTTACCATGATGAGTAGTTAGAGATGATGGCATGTCATAGAACCAGCAAAGGGCGAAGTGAGGAAGGACGAGGAAGCATTTTGGAGGATGAAGAGGTGGATTGGAGAATGAGTAGATCCTGGCATTATCGGAAGGACTGGATGAATTCGTGAAGCATGACGATATGTGGAGCAAGGATTTTGATGCGTACGAGGACGACAAAGAAAGGAGATTGCTTATACGTTGCAGGAACTGGAGATTTAGAAGAACTAGAAAAGACTTAGTTAGTAGAGCTGGATTGTTAGATGTGCCTAGAATGCTAGAGGCATTTGGTGTACGAGACGTAGTGAATGATCTATACGGATCATGAACTTCTCCAACACATATTCAGTGCTCTTGATTGAACATTTGGCAAAGGTGATGGGTGGAGTTAAGTAATGAAGGAAAATTGCAAGGCCAAGAACCATCTGGGAAAGGCAAGCATAGTTAATGACACATGGAATAAGAGGGAGGAAGTGATGCTGAGACAAAACATAGCTATATGGATGACGTGTTAGGAGGGTTTGGATGAAGGATGTAAGTTGCATGAGTAGTTGTCTAAGGCAGAGAACGCGTCAACATTTATGTTGCGTGGCTTGGACAATCATATGGAGAAAAGGGACATAGGCTATACTTCCTACATAGATAGGAGTAGCATAGAAAGGGCGGTGTAAGGACGAAGCTGTTAGAGGGGATACATAATGGGGTAGAGGAATAAGTACAATGAGAGTTGGGTGATAGTCGATAGACTGAATAATTCATCCTATATTCTAAGAGGAATGAGAAGTCAAGTAGTTGAGAAGTTGGAAGGATTGCGTACGAATGTGATGGAATAGGAGTTTCTACATTATAATTAGCCTAAGAAGTATGGAATGCTTTAGGAAGGATTATGGCAAGGGAATAAATGATGGGAAGTAAGCATAGTATACCGTTGATAGACTAATGGTTGGTATGAGCATACCATAAGGATAATGGAGGAAGACGCCTAGAGCATTGGTGTGTGGTTTGGAGACTGTTGGGGAATGCATTTTATTTAGGAATAATTCTTCTACAAAGAGAGTCACTAGTGAGAGGGGCGTATTCCTCGCTGATGAGAATGTAGGGAATAAAAGAGGATCGCCTAAATTATTGGCTGAAGATGAGATAGAAGATGGTATGGAAATTAAGGTTATGGAGAGACAAGCAAGAAGTAGTATAGAGGAAGAATTGCTTGAGGGAGCAAGAGGTTGTCAAGATAGTGGGGTGATATTGAAGGGAAAATCGTTAGAGCAAGAGGTTAGTAATCACGAACAATGGAACGTCCACCTAAAGAAAAGGTGCAGCACTTGTTAGTATGAAGTATTGTTAGTTACTTGGTGCCGAGAATGGGAAAGCAAGGATGAGGTGGTGGTTATGACATGTTTCATGTGTATGTTATGGGAAGCTTTTGGTTATGCAATCCTGCATATACCATTAGATGTGATTAAGGTTGGGAGAACTTTCGAAAGATGGAAAATCCATAGAGGATAGAAGCCGTTAGGTCTGGTGATAGGAATTGTAATAGAAATTGCTGGAGTTAATTCATAGGAGATGAGGTGGATCACCGTTATAGTAGGATGAAGTTAGAAGCGGCCAACGTATTGGACCAAAGGTGGATTAGAAAACTATGAAGGTGGTGGCAGTGCTTAAGTAAAGGTTGAAAATGGCAAAGAACCGATAGGAGAGCTGTGCGGACAAGAGGCATAAGCCGTTGGGATTTAAGATTGGAGGTAAGGTTATGCTAGGGGTTTCACCATGGAAATGAGTGATGTGGTTTATGAAGAAACGGAAGATAGCACCTAGAATCATGGGTCCGTTCGAAATCCTTGAAAGGATTGGACCAGTGGCTTATAGGTTGAGGAATTAATGGGAGAATTTAGTAGTGTGCATGATGTATTTCGTGTATCAAGCTTGAGGAAATGCTTAGCAAGAACCGACTTGAAAGTACCGTTAGATGATATTAATATGGATACGAGTCTTCGTTTCATCGCAGAACCGGTAGAGATTTTAGGTCGTGAAGCTAAGACTTTGGAAAAAAGGGTAATATACCGTAGTTATGGTTAAATGGAATTTGGAACATGGACTAGAGTTCACGTGGGAACGGGAAGGATTTATGAGGAACAAGTATCCTTAGATATTTGCTAATGATGATCCTAAGGAGTAAATCTCGGGACGAGATTTCTATTAGGATGGAGTGATGTGACAACCCCAGATTTTGAGGTTCGTCACTTAGTATTATTTTTGGGGTATTTTGTGTGACTAATAAGTGTGAAAACACTTATCCTTTTACCACTTATTTCCAATAATAACATGACCAAAACGTGTATTTTATGTCGTAAAAGTTGCAATTATGCATGGTTTGTGTTTTTATTGTGTTTAAGGACCAAAAGATGAAAAAGGTAGAAAACACGGGCTTTCACGGGCTTTTATCGAAGAAAAACGAGAAAAGACGAAGTCCAAAGATCAAGAGTGCAAAAAGAACGGAAGTCCAAGGCCTATTATGAAGATTTATCGAAGAAAAAGTCTAAAGACGGAAGTTTAATGAAGTCGAAGAACTCAAGTCTAATAGAAGAAGAAAATTACAAGACAAGTTCAATTTACATCGACAAATCCCGAGACGACATCGAGAAAGACAAAGAATTTAAATCGAGTCGAGAAGAAAGAAAGAAAGAAGGAAGCACATGCACCTCCCCATCTCCTATAAATACCCTCCTAATGACACATTAGGAGGGTGTTAGCAAGTTTAATTTTTTCTTTCTTTAGTTTTATTTTTAGAGAGAGAGAAAGTGTTTAAATTTCTCTCACTAGAACTTCATCTTCTCTTTTCTTTTTATGTTTAAAGCTTTGATTTGATCTTGTATTTTTGGAATCATTAATCTATAAGTTCAAGTTAAGCTTTTTATTTTTAATCTTCTTCTACCTTTCTTTACCTTTAAGTTGATTTTGATCCGTTATAATCTTTGATTTTGCTTAAATTTGATGTTTATGTGATTAAAAAGTTTATCTTTTTAATCCTATATAAGTTTTTATACGATTAAGCTTAAGGCTTGTTATGCTTTTTGGCTTATTTAGTATTTAGCTTATTTACTTTTTTAAAAGTTTTCTTAAAGTTTTAATCTTTTTAAAGTTTGATTTAAAAGTTGCTTATTTTAAGTTTGAAAGTTCTTATCTTTGCTTTTTAGTTCATCTTATTATTAATTTGATTAAGTATTGGTTTGAGCTTATTAAGAATAGCTTAAAACTTGGCTTATTTCGAATCACAAAACCTTCGCAAAGATAAACCCTTTTGCGATTGGGATCCCAACGCAACATTGCGATTATTACATCGCAATAGGGTTTTGTATTTAGACGTGTATTGCGATTGGGATTCTGACGAGTTTCCTTTTGGTTACATTGCGATAGGATCTATTTTTCATCATTCCGACAGAGATTAGTTTCCATTATTGCGACTGGATTGCTTTTGGTCACATTGCGATAGGACTGCCTTTTGTTTCATTGCGACATGATTGCTTTTGGTCACATTGCGATAGGATTGCGATGAGATTCCTTTTGGGTACATTGCGACAGGATTCCTTTGACATTGCGATGGGGTTAATTGTTTAATTTCCAAAAATTACATGCTTCTAGTAATTTTTAGCTTAATTTTTAAAGCTTTTATTTTACTCAACGACATTTTCATATTTACTTTTAGTTTAAAATAGATAACCAACCCATTTTCTTTTCCACCAAGAACGACTGAGTCGCACTAATTAACGGTAATCAATTCAAAAAGATCGGTTTAACGAACTTTCATACGAGGCAAACCCTTGTATTAAATGGCGCTGTTGCCGGCTCTTTTCGTTAAGATTAATAGTTTTTAGTGAGAGACGCGTTGGATTTTGGGATCCGTTCACTTTTGAACGTTATTTTTCTTTCTTAAAAATTTTCAAAAATCCATAGAAATTAAAAATTTTCAAAAAAATCCAAAAACATAGAAAAACATAAAAATCAAAAATATTTCTTGTCTATTTTTCTTTTCCTTTTGTAGGTGTGTATGCGTACTCGTGCTCGTAAGAAGAAAGTAGCTCATGCCGAAGTCATTACTCCACCTATTGTCACCATGGACAATCAACCAATGATCGAGCTTTTGCAATCGCACGTAGAGGGCAACACCGATGCTATTGTTATACCCGAGATTGGAGCCAACAATTTTGAGCTCAAATCCGGCTTTATTCAAATTGTCTCTGCTCAACCTTTCTTGGGGTGTTCGCTTGATGATCCTCATGACCATATAAAAAGGTTTCTTCAACTCACCAATACGGTTAAGTATAATGGGGTTTCACAAGAAGTGATTCGCTTGCAACTTTTTCTTTTCTCCTTAGAGGGACAAGCCCGAAATTGGCTTGATAAGGAACCGCAACAAAGTATTCTTACGTGAACGGATTTAGAGACCAAGTTCATTAACTACTTTTTCCCACCCTCACGTACTACCGCTTTGCGGAATGAAATCATTACCTTTGAACAAAAGTACAGTGAGACATTTAGTGAATCTTGGGACCGTTTTAAGGAACTTTTAAGAAAGTGTCCACAACATGGTATCACAAAAGTACATCAAATTAATACTTTTTACAATGGTTTAAGCATAAATGACCAAGATTCACTAAATAGTGCCTCGGGGGTTAACATTTTGGTTAAGTCTTCTAATGCTGCATGGGACACTATTGAGAATAAGTCTAGAGTGCAAACCAAGAGTGTTCGGACTAATGTGGCTAGTGCTAGTACTAGTGAGAGCGACAAGAGAATTGATAAGCTTACTTCGCTTGTTGAAACACTTTCTCTACAAACCGCTAACAATACCAAATCCATCAATGCACAAGTTAATGCTATGAGTCAGTCATGTGAAATATGCGGGGGATCTCATTCTTACACCGATTGTCCTTCGACTCATGAAAATCCGGAAAATGTGTATGCCGCCAACGGTAACTTTTCTACGAGAGGCTATCAAGCACGTCCTCAAGGTGACCGCAATTTGCTTAGTTATCGCTCAAACAATTTTCTTTCACCACCCGGTTTTCCACCTCAAAACCAAAACAACCTCAATCGCACCAATCAAAATCAACCACGAGCTCCAAATCAATATCAAACCCAAAGAAACCCATATCCACCTCAAGGGAAAAATCAAGTTCACCAACCACCCGCTTATCAACCACTTGCCTACCATGCTCTTCCTCCCACCCAACCCACTGCATTTAATCAAGAGGTTGACACTTACATGAGGACTAATGATGCGATAGTGTAGAATCTTCAGCGCTAACTCAGCAACTTGAAAGGAGATATGGTGAAACAAGGGAATGATCTTCGAGCTGATATGCGAAACTATTTGACCAGTCAAACGAATGACTTAAGGGATATGAGGGCTAGTTTCTTCCAAAGTAATCAAGCCTCTAGTTCGGGTTCTCTTCCGAGTAACACCGGTGCTAATCCAAGAGGGGAGATGAAAGCAATCACCACTCAAAGTGGAAAAGGTTTAAAGGAACCCGAGCTTCCTACACCTACACTGGTGATTGTGAAAAAGGAAAACGAGTCCCCTTCTCCAATTCATTCACCTTCTATTTCACCAATTCCTCCACCTTCTACTTCCATCCCTCCACCACCCAAGGATGTGAGTGAGAATTCCATTCCAAAGCCTTCATCTCAACCCAATATACCTTATCCCTCAAGGTTGAGGAAAGAGAAATTGAAGAACAAGGATGATATTCAGGTTTCTAACTTTCTCAAAATGTTTAAACAACTGAATTTCAGCATCTCCTTTGTCAACGCTCTCGCTCACATGCCGAAATATGCTAAAATGTTTAAAGATCTTCTCAGTGATAAGGAGAAACTTCTTGATATCGCTCAGACCCAACTTAACGAGAATTGCTCCCCAGTGCTCTTAAGGAAATTACCCACCAAACTTGGTGATCCGGGTCGTTTTCTCATTCCTTGCAACTTCCCCAGGGTAGAGAATTGTATGGCCCTAGCCGATCTAGGTGCTAGTATAAACTTAATGCCATTAAGTGTTTGGAAACAATTATCTCTACCCGAGCTAGTCCCCACATGAATGAACTTGGAATTAGCTAACCGTACGGTTGCTTATCCAGTGGGGATAGCCGAAGATGTCTTCGTCGGTGTCGACAAATTCACCTTTCCGGCGGATTTTGTTGTCGTTGACTACGAGATGGATCCCCGTGTTCCATTAATCGTTGGACGTCCATTCTTGAGGACCGGTCGCACTCTCATTGATGTAGTCGCGGGTGAATTAATCATGAGAGTTGGTGACGATAAAATCGTCTTCAACATGGGTAAACTTTCTAAGCAGCCTTCTGAAAACGAGAGTGTTAATTTCATTGACGTTCTTGATGAAGCTTATGAAGAACATTTCAAAGACGCTTGTAAAAGTGGTTCTTCTTCTCTACCCATTGTTGAGACCGTTGCCTCTATTGCTCCCTCACTAACTCCATTTGGAGAAAGTGATATCCTTTTGAAAGAGTTTGAAGCAACTTTGGGAGGTGTGGACTTACAATATGACGATTCTCCCTCCAATTGGGACGAAGACATTCGTACCATTGAGAAACTTCTCAATGAGGACCATATTTCTCCACCATCTCCTAAGGATATCTCTATCGATGATCCGAATTTGACTACGCCTTCCATCAAAAATCCTCCGGATTTAGAGCTTAAGGATCTACCGTCTCATCTTGAGTACGTTTTCCTTGAAGACAATAAGAAGTTACCCGTCATCATCGCAAAGGATTTAAAAGAAGACGAAAAATCCCGACTTATCGCCGTGCTGAAGAATCATAAGAAAGCGATTGCTTGGAAAATCTCCGATATTCGTGGAATTGATCCTCACTTTTGCACACATAAAATTCTCATGGAGGACGGCTTTAAACCCACTATTCAAAACCAAAGAATGGTGAATCCCAAGATCCATGACGTTATCAAAAAAGAGGTTATCAAACTTCTTGATGCGGGAATGATCTACCCTATCTCGGATTCACCATGGGTTAGTCCCATCCATTGTGTGTCTATGAAAGGCGAAATCACCGTTGTGCCCAATGAAAACAACGAGTTGATTCCTACTCGTCTCGTTACAGGGTGGAGAGTTTGTATAGACTATCGCAAACTCAATGATGCTACGAGAAAGGATAATTTTCCTCTTCCTTTCATGGACCAAATGCTTGAACGTCTAGCGGAAAATGACTATTATTGCTTCTTAGACGGTTTCTCCGGGTATTTTCAAATTCCCACCGATCCGAAAGACCAAGAGAAAACCACATTCACTTGTCCTTATGGAACATTTTCTTATAAAAGAATGCCTTTCGGCTTATGCAATGCTCCTAGGACATTCCAACGGTGTATGATGGCTATCTTCCATGACATGGTTGAAGAAATTATGGAAGTATTCATGGATGATTTCTCGGTCTATGGTGATTCTTTCTCTCATTGCCTTGCCAATTTGGAACGCATGCTTAAGCGGTGTGAAGACACTCACCTTGTTCTAAATTGGGAAAAATGCCATTTCATGGTAAAAGAAGGCATTGTGCTTGGACATAAAACCTCAAAAGCCAGTCTTGAAGTGGACCGTGCTAAAGTGGATGTCATAGCCAAATTACCTCCACCTTCAACCGTGAAGGGTGTGAAAAGTTTCCTTGGTCATGCGGGCTTCTATCGTCGATTCATTCAAGATTTTTCTAAAATTGCTCGCCCGATGACCCACCTCTTGGAAAAAGATACTCCTTTTATCTTTTTTTAAAGAGTGTCTTGAATCCTTCAATCTTCTCAAGGACAAGCTAACTAAGGCACCGGTCTTGGTTACCCCTAATTGGGAGCTACCTTTTGAATTGATGTGTGATGCTAGCGACTTTGCTATTAGAGCGGTTTTGGGCCAAAGAGTGAACAAACACTTCCAACCAATCCATTATGCTAGCAAGACAATGACGGGGGCTCAATTGCATTATACCACTACTGAAAAAGAGCTTTTAGCTGTAGTGTATGCTTTTGAGAAATTCTGCCCCTATCTTGTTCTTTCCACCACAATCGTGTACACCGATTATTCCGCGTTGAAGTACTTGTTGACTAAGCAAGATTCTAAGCCAAGACTTTTTCGTTGGGTTTTTCTCCTTTAAGAATTTAACATTGAAATTCGTGACAAAAAGGGAGCGGAAAACCTAGCCGTGGATCATCTAAGTAGACTTAAGGATCCTTACCAAGGGGATCATCTGAATCAAGAGATCAATGACTCTTTTCCCCTTGAGGCCTTAATGTCTATCAACTCCAATCTTGATGACACCCCGTGGTTTGCGAACATTTCAAACTACTTAGCGGGTGGAATTCTCAAGGAAGGGTTAACGTCTCAACAAAAGAAAAAGTTTTTTAAAGACATTGAACACTATTTTTGGGACGACCCTTACCTTTTCAAACAATGTGCGGATCTTGTCATTTATCGATGCGTTGATGGGCCGGCAGCGTTACTCATCCTTGAAGCTTGCCATAAAGGACCTATCGGTGGTCACTTTTGTCCCAATTACACCACGAAGAAAGTTTTCGACTCTGGATTTTATTGGCCCACCATTTATCATGACGCTCATGAAATGGTTAAACATTGTGATGCTTGCCAAAGACAAGGAAAGATCACACATAAAGATGAGATGCCTCAAAATTTCATACAAGAATGTGAAATATTTGATGTATGGGGTATCGACTTTATGGGGCCATTTCCATCATCTAAAGGGAACAAATACATCCTCGTAGCCGTTGACTACGTATCCAAATGGGCTGAAGCTAAGGCTCTCCCTACGAACGATTCGAGGGTGGTTGTGAACTTTCTGAAGCAACTTTTTGCTCGATTCGGTGTTCCTCGTGCTATCATCAGTGACCGCGGTACTCATTTTTGCAATGATCAATTTGCTCGAGTCATGGCTAAGTATGGTGTCAATCACCGTGTTTCCACCGCTTATCATCCTCAAACAAATGGTCAAGTCGAGATATCTAACCGTGGATTGAAGCGAATTCTTGAGCGTACGATGGGAGAGCATCGTGCCTCGTGGGCCGATAAGTTAGACGATGCTTTGTGGATTTTCCGTACCGCATATAAGACCCCGATTGGTTGTACACCTTAACGTCTTGTGTACGGGAAAGCATGCCACCTCCCTATTGAGCTGGAACATAAGGCGTACTGGGCCTTAAAGTGGGCCAATTTTGACATCAACAAAGCCGGCGATCTTCGGAAGATTCAACTCAACGAGCTCAACGAATTGAGGAATCAAGCTTATGAGAACTCATTAATCTACAAGGAGATGACCAAGATCATCCATGATGCAAGGATTAAGAACCGAGAGTTCCACGTTGGTGATCAAGTCTTACTCTTTAACTCTCGGTTGAAGATCTTCTCGGGCAAGCTGAAGAGCCGTTGGTCTGGTCCATTCACCGTCGCCAAAGTCTTCCCTTACGGCACCATTGAGCTTTCTCAACCAAATGGGGCTAATTTTAAAGTGAATGGCCAGCGTGTGAAGCTGTACTTTGGTGAGGACATCTCTAATGAGATGATCCCATCCCTCACCACGTTTCCCTTGAATTAGTTCTGGGTCGAGTCAGGCTCGTGACTCGGTTAACAAAAACAAGCGCTTCTCGGGAGGCAACCCGTTGATCCCTTTACCGTTTTCATAATAAGTGTAGGGGGAGCCCCGTATGTGTTTGTTGTCTTTTTTCTTATGATGTGCAGGGGTTAAAGCTTCAAAGATCCATTCTTGATGAATTTTGACGAACCGTGATCCTGTGTACCCGTCTTCCCGGTTCTATCCTAAACTGTCGTGATTTAATATTTTATATCTTATATGTTCACACTGAAATCACTATAGTTGTCCTTTCCTTAGCAAGATTTAACCAAAGTGCACAATGTCCTAAGTGTAGGGGAGTTTACTCCCACATGCTTAAACATTGAGGACAATGTTTATATCAAGTGTAGGGGGACTTCTATCGAAGTAAGTGGTCTTTTCCATGAATTTGTCCTCATTTTAACCGGAAAATCTAATTTTTCGACTTTTTCAAAAATTTTAATCTATTTTGGCCTTGTAATTTTCCGTTGCTATCGTTATTTACTTTCTGTGTTAGAATAAATTTTCAATAAAGTGATTTTAAATCTTTCAATGTTGTGAATCTTTTGACTAAACCCGAGTTTACTTATCTAAGTTTACTCTAGCTAGTATCCTTAACGTGTTTAAGTCAAGTTTTGCTAGGATTTTATATAGGGAGCTTTAAAACGCGAAAGTCTTAACTCTCACGGGTTAAGAACAAGAACTTTTAGCAAGTTCCTATAATTGATCCTAGAGAGTCGTTTATCAAGGGAACTTTAAAATGCGAATTCTAAACTTGAAAAAGTATATGAGTTGGCAAGATCCTATAGATGACTCGAAAACCCAAAACTTTGATTTAATTGGCTAAGCATCCACGAGTCTCATTCCTTGAGATAATAAACTGTGGAGAACGAGAGATGATAGAGTCAATTATAAGTTTGGTATTCTTTCATGAATTTTTGTGAGTTGATTATAAGCTTTTTCTCCCATCGCTTGCTAATAAATTTATCTGCAATAAATAAGGTTGTACGATTTGAAAAGTTACTTAAATTTTAGCACAAGATCGTTTAAAAGTCGCTCGGTATTAATTAGAGTTCATAGCCAAGGCATAACTTATTGAAGCGGGATGCGAAGATTGGCGAGTCTGAAAAGGTCCTAACAAGACATGAGGGCTACATTTTGTTGCTATAGATCCAAAAGTGATGTGAAGAACCATTTATCAAAAATCAATATAAAGGATCGAGACACACGACGAAAAGAAAATACTCCCCTAAAGATCATGGAGAAGTCTATCTAAAAAGGCCCTAACAAGGTATGAGGATAAATAGATCCAAGTCCTAAAAGGAGGCGGATCGTTGTCTATCAAAGTCCAAAATAAAGATTGAAGAAAAATTAAGAAGTCGTGGTCCGAGTATGAAGAATCTCTCAAAAAACTTCAAGTGATGAAATTCCTATTAAAGATAAGACCATAATTTCAAGAACGTCTCTCAAGATTCGAAGTATGAAGTCGCTGCCAAATATCGGTCCGAGAAAGGTCTCAAATCGTGAAGCGAGTTATGCCAAGATATGAACTTTAAGAAGTCCCAAGAAGCAGTTTTAAATGATTTTGTCCTTTAGCTAACTATTGATTAAATCGTCCCACTTTATTTTCAGCCTAAATAACTATCAAAATAAGTAAAACAATGCATCCTCGTGATCATTCAAGACAAAATTAAAATATAAGAGATATACTTAGGAATAAGGGAGTCTAAGTAAATAATTGGGCCACATGAGTTCGTGTTAGTTTGCTAACTTATAATAACAATGATCTCGTTTTTAAGCTTGGTATGGGGAACGTGAAACTTGAGGATGATAGACATTCATGATAGCCAAAACCCTAATGTAAGTCTTTGATTTCTATCTTTTTACTTTCCTTAAAGTTTAGTATTTAATAAAGGCAGAGGTGGGTTATTTTTGATGAAAAATGTGATCTGTGCTTTGAAATTAATGCATTGCATGAGGGCATTGCAATGGTCAAGTGTAGAGGATTTAATAAGTGTGAAAACACTTATCCTTTTACCATTTATTTCCAATAATAACAAGACCAAAACGTGTATTTTATGTCGTAAAAGTAGGAATTATGCGTGGTTTGTGTTTTTATAATGTTTTAGGACCAAAAGATGAAAAAGGAAGAAAACATGGGCTTTCACGGGCTTTTATCGAAGAAAAACGAGAAAAGACGAAGTTAAAAGATCAAGAGTGCAAAAAGAACGGAAGTCCAAGGCCTATTCTGAAGATTTATCGAAGAAAAAGTCTAAAGACGGAAGTTTAATGAAGTCGAAGAACTCAAGTCTAATAGAAGAAGAAAATTACAAGACAAGTTTAATTTACATCGACAAATCCCGAGACGACGTCGAGAGAGACAAAACATTTAAATCGAGTCGAGAAGAAAGAAAGAAAGAAGGAAGCACATGCACCTCCCCATCTCCTATAAATACCCTCCTAATGACACATTAGGAGGGTGTTAGCAAGTTTAATTTTTTCTTTCTTTAGTTTTATTTTTAGAGAGAGAAAGTGTTTAACTTTCTCTCACTAGAACTTCATCTTCTCTTTTTTTTTTATGTTTAAAGCTTTGATTTGATCTTGTATTTTTGGAATCATTAATATATAAGTTCAAGTTAAGCTTTTTATCTTTAATCTTCTTCTACCTTTCTTTATTTTTAAGTTGATTTTGATCCGTTATAATCTTTGATTTTGCTTAAATTTGATGTTTATGTGATTAAAAAGTTTATCTTTTTAATCCTATATAAGTTTTTATACGATTAAGATTAAGGCTTGTTATGCTTTTTGGCTTATTTAGTATTTAGCTTATTTACTTTTTTAAAAGTTTTCTTAAAGTTTTAATCTTTTTAAAGTTTGATTTAAAAGTTGCTTATTTTAAGTTTGAAAGTTCTTATTTTTGCTTTTTAGTTCATCTTATTATTAATTTGATTAAGTATTGGTTTGAGCTTATTAAGAATAGCTTAAAACTTGGCTTATTTCGAATCACAAAACCCTCGCAAAGATAAACCCTTTTGCGATTGGGATCCCGACGCAACATTGAGATTATTACATCGCAATAGGGTTTTGTATTCAGACGCATATTACGATTGGGATTCTGACGAGATTCCTTTTGGTTACATTGCGATGGGATCTAGTTTTCATCATTCCGACAGAGATTAGTTTCCATTATTGCGACTGGATTGCTTTTGGTCACATTGCGATAGGACTGCCTTTTATTACATTGCGACAGGATTGCTTTTGGTCACATTGTGATAGGATTGCGGTGAGATTCCTTTTGGGTACATTGCGACAGGATTCCTTTGACATTGCGACGGGGTTAATTGCTTAATTTCCAAAAATTGCACGCTTCTAGTAATTTTTAGCTTAATTTTTAAAGCTTTTAGTTTACTCAACGACATTTTCATATTTACTTTTAGTTTAAAATAGATAACCAACCCATTTTCTTTTCCACCAAGAACGACTGAGTCGCACTAATTAACGGTAATCAATTCGAAAAGATCGGTTTAACGAACTTTCATACGAGGCAAACCCTTGTATTAGTGACTATGTGTTTTATGTGATTTATGTGTTTATATGTGTGATTTTGGGGATGAGAATGGACGAAATGAGGTACATGATTTGTAAATCATGGTACGGGTTGGAAATGAAATGAAATGAGTTCAGAAATGAACTGCGGGAAAGTTCGGATATCGTTTTTACAAGGTTTCTAATACAAGGGATTTGCTATGTTTCAGATTTAGTTCTCAGAATCTTCTCGAATTGATCACGGTTCAAAGTGGAATAGTTGTTCTTGGTTACTAAAAAGGGGTTGGTTTGTTTGGTTATCTAATTTTTTTAAACTAAATGCAAGTAATTAAAACTGTCGTTGAGTAAAATAGAAGTCGTAAAGTTAAACTACAAATAAGAGCGTGCAATCTTTGGAAATTAAAACTTAACAATTCAAAAACATAAAAACATGTTTAAAATAAACTAAGTAAAAGAGCGGGAAAAACTAGATTTGAAAATTAAATAAAAACAAAACAAAGACCTGAGTCCGATCGTAATGCGATCGTACTCAAACAGTAATCCAGATCGCAACGCGATCGTACCCAAAATAATATGTTGGACCGTGTTCACCTATCGCACTTGATGCGATCACAACAAAAGGGATAGGATCGTACTCTACAGTACGATGGGGGGGGGGGGGATCTTACTACCAGATCGCAACCACGATCGCAATGAGTGATCGTGGTCTTTGATCGTGGTTCCGGATCGTAACAAACAGATCGCAATGAATGCGATCGAAGCAGGGAAGAGAGACCTGATCGCACCCCAGATCACAACGAGAGATCGTGGGCGTGGATCGTACCAGAGAACGAAAAACAGATCGCACTCTAAGCGATCGTAGCCAGATGATTGTACCAAGTAAACCCTACTAAGATGGAAAAGGCGTCCAAAAGAGAAATAAGCTCAAGCAAATAAGTAGTAACCAATAAGCATTTTCAAACTTCTAAACAAAGATAAATAAGCACATTTTCAAAGACTTTTGAATCTAACCGTGAAACTTAATAAACCAAATATAAAATGATAAATAGTTTAGGAAAACGTAAAAGTAAATAAGCCAAAACAATCTAATAAGCCACTAAGCATCAAGGGCTTATAGCTTATATGTGTATGAGCTTATATAGAAACAAGAAAGATTGACCTTTAATCACGAACTCATCCAATCACCCAAACCACATGAAACGAAACAATCGGATCAAAGATTAAGGTAAACTAAGAAATGTAGAAGGAGATTAAAGAACTTAAAACTTAACTTGAACTTGATTGATGAAATCCAAAATACAAAAAGCTTAAAACTTGAAAGATAAAAATGGAGAAAAGAAAAATCTTAGTGAGAGAAAGTTGAGAACCTTCTCTCTCTAAAACTAGAAAAATGAAAAAAATGAAAAAACTAGCTAACTCCCCTCCTAATGTTATTAGGAGGGTATTTAGGGAGTTGGGAAGTGCATGTGTGGTGCTTCCTTCTTTCTTTTTCTTCTCGACCCGAATTAATTCATTTGTCTTTCTCGATGTCGTCTCGGGATTAATTAAACTCGTCTTAATATTTCTTCATTAGACTCGAGTTCCTTCGACATATGTAAATCTTCCATCTTTGGTCCTTTTCTTCGATAAATCTTCAAATAGGCCCATCGACTTAAAATCTTTTGCATCTATTGGACAATAGACTTCATCTCGAGTCTTTTTCTTTGATAAAACCCGTGCAATCCCATGTTTTCTTCAATATTTATCCGGTTGGCTCTGAAAACACAATAAACACAAAAACCACGCATAATTCCAAACAAATGATATTAAATACGCGTTTTGGTCTCGTTTTAGCAAGAATAAGTGGTACAAGGATGGGTGTTTTCACACCTATCAAATCCCCTACACTTAACCATTGCCATGCCCTCATGCAATGCTTAGTGATAAAGCAAATTTACATTTTCTCATAATCAATCAACCTTGGCCTTATTAACATACTAAACAAAAATTAAAGTACTAAGAGAAATTAAAACTTTAAAGTAAACAAAAGGATAGAAAACCATTTTCACTCAAAAATAGCTATATGGAATTAACTTGCAAAGAGATCAAGGACTTACATTAGGGCTTTGGTGCTGCGAAGATTTATCACCCCTAAGTTTCACGTTCCCCAAACTAAGCTTAAAAACGAGATCATTGTTATTATAAGTTAGCAAAGTAAACACTTACACACATGGCTTAATTATATGCTTAAACTCCCTTATTCCTAGGTGTATCTCTTATATTTTATTTTTGTCTTAGAATGATCATGAAGATGCATTTTTGGACTTATTTCGATAGTTTATTTAGGCTGAAAGCAAAGTAGGACGATTTGATCAATAGTTAGCTAAAGGACAAAATCTCTTAAAACTGCTTCTCGGGATATCAAAAAGTTCATATCTTGGCATAACTCGCTTCACGATTAGAGACCTTTCTCGGGCCGATATTTGGCATGTACTTCATACTTCATATCTTGAGAGACGTTCCTGAGATAATGGTCTTCTCTTCGTAATAGAGTTTCTTCACTTGGAGACTTTTGAGTGGTACTCCAACTTTGTTGACCACGACTTCATCATTATTTCTTCAATCGTTATTTGGGATTTTGAGATACAACGATCCGCCTCCTTTTCGGACTTGGATCTATTTATCCTCATACCTTGTTAGGGTCTTTTCGGATAGACTCCTCCATGATCTTTATGGGAGTTGATCGCTTTTCGTCGTGAGTCTTGATCCTTCATATTGATTTTGGGAATAATCCTTTTCACATCACCTTGGATCTTTAGCAATAAGATTGAATCCTCATGCCTTGTTAGGGCCTTTTCAGACTCGCCAATCTTCGCGCCCCGCTTCATAAGTTATGCCTTGGCTATGAACTCTTATCATTACCGAGAAACTTTTAAACGATCCTGGGCTAGAAGCTAAGTAACTTTTCAAATCATACGACCTTGCTTATTGCAGATAAATTATTAGCAAGTGATGGGAGAATAGGCAGATAATCACACCAAGTGTGCTTGTGCAAGAATACCGACTTATAATTGACTCTATCATTTCTCGTTCTCCATAATTTAAAATCTCAAGTAATGAGACTCGTGGATGCTTAGCCTAATAAACCAGTTAAGGTCTACATGGTTAAGGATACTAGCTAGAATAAACTTGGATAAGTCTATTCGGGTTGAGTCCAACTGATCGCAACGGGCCTAATATGTCAAAGACTTCAAAACTAGCTACACCACTTATTAATATTTTTGACTTTATTGCGGGATATATACATATGAAAGCAACGATAAAAATTTAAAAATTACGACTATATGGCAAAAGTTAATTAAAAATTTGAAAAATGCTGAAAAAGATGATTTTCCGATTAAATGAAGGCATTTTCATGGAAAAGTCCACTTAAAACTTCGATAGAAGTCCCCCTTACACTTAAGATAAACATTATCCTCAATGTTTAAGCATGTGGGAAAAGTCTCCCCTACACTTATGACATTGTGCACGTTGGATAAATCAAGCTAAGGAAGAGACGACTAAAGTGATCAATTTCAAATGTGAGTATGAAGAAAATTGAATCACGATAGTTGAGAGATAGAACCGGATTGCGGATAACACGGGAGCACGGTTCTTCAAAGGTTACAAAAGTACACTTATCCCTGTAATCACATCACCACACAAACACAAAGAACCTATAGAGGCCCCCCTACACTTAGGAGGTTAAAACGGAAAAGGATAGACACTCGGGCTGCCTCCCGAGGAGCGCTTGTTTTAGATAACCGAGTCACGAGCCTGACTCGACCCAAAATTAGTTCATGGGAAACGTGGTGAGGGATGGAATCATCTCTTGAGAGATGTCCTCACCAAAGTACAACTTCACTCGTTGGCCATTCACCTTAAAATTAGGTCCATTAGGTTGAGCGAGCTCGAGAGTACCATATGGAAAAATTTGGGCAATGGTGAATGGGCCGGACCAACGAGACTTCAGCTTGCCCAAAAAGATTTTCAACCAAGAGTTAAAGAGCAACACTTTGTCTCCAACTTGGAACTCTCGGTTCTTAATCTTAGAGTCGTGAATGAGCTTAGTCCTTTCCTTATAGACAAAGAATTTTCATAAGCCTCATTCTGGAGTTCATTCAGCTCATTTAGTTGGATCTTGCGTAGGTCACCGGCTTTGTTGATATTGAAATTAGCCCACTTCAAGGCCCAGTAAGCCTTGTGCTCCAACTCAATGGGGAGGTGGCACGCTTTCCCGTACACGAGACGATATGGTGTACAACCAATCGGAGTCTTGTAAGCGGTACGAAAAGCCCACAAAGCATCATCAAGTTTATCGGCCCATGAGGCACGATGCTCTCCCACGGTGCGTTCAAGAATTCGCTTTAATCCTCGGTTAGAGATTTCAGCCTGGCCATTAGTTTGTGGGTGGTAAGCGGTGGAAAGACGATGATTTACACCATACTTAGCCATGACTCTTGCGAATTGGTCATTGCAAAAATGAGTCTCGCGATCACTAATAATGGCACGAGGCACACCGAATCTAGCGAACAACGATTTGAAAAAGTTACAAACCACCCTTGTGTCATTAGTGGGTAAAGCTTTGGCTTCAAACCATTTAGAAACGTAGTCAACGGCTACAAGGATGTATTTGTTTCCTTTAGATGAAGGGAATGAACCCATAAAGTCGATACCCCAAACATCAAAGACTTCACACTCTTGTATGAAATTCTGAGGCATCTCGTCTTTATGTGTGATCTTGCCTTGTTTTTGGCAAGCATCACAATGTTTAACCATCTCGTGAGCATCATGATAAATGGTGGGCCAATAAAATCCCGAGTCAAACACTTTTTTGGCGGTGTAGTTGGGACCAAAGTGACCACCGGTGGGTCCTTTGTGGCAAGCTTCGAGAATGTCTAAAGCTACCGGTCCATCAACACATCGGCGAATAATCAAATCAGCACATTGTTTGAATAGATACCGGTCATCCCAAAAGTAAGTCTTAATGTCTTTGAAGAACTTTTTCTTTTGTTGGGATGTTAACCCGTCGATGAGAATTCCACCTGCCAAGTAGTTTGCAATGTCCGCAAACCACGGGGCTTCATCATTACTCGAGTTGATAGACATTAAGGTCTCCAGGGGAAAAGAGTCATTGATTTCTTTGTTCGGATGATCCCCTTGGTAAGGATCCTCAAGTCTACTGAGATGATCCGCGGCTAGGTTTTCAGCTCCCTTCTTATCACGAATTTCGATTTTAAATTCTTGAAGTAGCAAAACCCAGCGAAGAAGTCTTGGTTTGGAATCTTGTTTAGTTAACAAGTACTTCAACGCGGAATGATCAGTATAAACGATGGTGGTAGAAAGGACAAGATAGGGGCAGAACTTTTCAAAAGCATAGACAACAGCTAAAAGCTCTTTTTTGGTTGCCGTGTAATGCAATTGAGCCCCCGTCATTGTCTTGCTAGCATAGTGGATCGGTCGGAAGTGTTTGTTCACTCTTTGGCCCAAGACCGCTCCAATAGCAAAGTCACTAGCATCGCACATCAACTCGAAAGGCAGCTCCTAATTAGGGGTAACCAAGACGGGTGCCTTAGTTAGCTTAACCGTAATCAAGTTGAAGGCTTCGATACACTCTTTGGAAAAGATAAAAGGAGTATCTTTTTCCAAGAGGTGGGTCATCGGGCGAGCGATTTTAGAAAAATCTTTGATGAATCAACGGTAGAAGCCCGCATGACCAAGGAAACTTCTCACACCCTTCACGGTTGAAGGTGGAGGCAACTTAGCAATAAAATCGACTTTAGCACGGTCCACTTCAAGATCGGCTTTGGAAATTTTGTGTCCTAGCATGATGCCCTCTTTTACCATGAAATGGCATTTTTCCCAATTAAGAACAAGGCGACTGTCTTCACACCGCTTAAGTATACGTTCTAAATTGGCAAGGCAAGCAGAGAAAGAATCGCCATAAACCGAGAAATCATCCATGAAGACTTCCATAGATTCTTCAACCATGTCATGGAAGATAGCCATCATACACCTTTGGAACGTCCCAGGAGCATTGCATAAACCAAAAGGCATACATTTGTAAGCAAATTTTCCATAGGGACAAGTGAATGTGGTTTTTTCTTGGTCTTTGGGATCGATGGGAATTTGAAGATACCCGGAGAAACCGTCTAAAAAGCAGTAATAATCATTACCCGCTAGACGCTCGAGCATTTGATCCATGAAAGGAAGAGGAAAGTGATCTTTTCTCCTGGCATCATTGAGTTTGCGATAGTCAATACAAACTCTCCACCCAGTAACGAGACGAGTTGGAATCAACTCGATGTGTTCATTGGGAACAACGGTTATTCCGCCCTTCTTGGGCACACAATGGACGGGACTTACCCAAGGCGAATCCGAAATAGGGTAAATCAAGCCGGCATCTAGAAGTTTGATAACCTCTTGTTTGATGACGTCATGAATGCGAGGATTAACCCTTCTTTGGCTCTGGATTTCGGGTTTAAAGTCATCTTCCATGAGAATCTTGTGAGTACAAAAGTTTGGATCAATTCTGCGGATATCGGAAATTTTCCAAGCAATTGCTTTCTTATGATCTTTAAGCACGGCGATGAGGCGAGATTTCTCTTCTTCTTTCAAGTCCTTAGCAATGATGACGGGCGACTTCTTCTTATCTTCAAGGAATACGTACTCGAGATGGGACGGCAACTCCTTAAGTTCTAAATTCGGAGGATTTTCGATGGAAGGCGGATTCAAAATCGGTGCATCGATAGCAATAGCCTTGGGAGATGGTGGATAAATATTGTCTTCTTTGAGAAGGTTCTCAATGAGATGAATGTCTTCATCCCAATCAGTGGGAGAATCGTCATTTTCTAAGTTCACATCTCCCATGGTTGCTTCAAGATCTTTCCAAAGGAAATCACTTTCTCCGAATAGAGATAGTGAGGAATCAATAGAGGAAACGGTCTCAACATTGGGGAGAGAGGTAGGAATACTTTTACAAGCATCTTTGAAGTGTTCTTCACAAGCCTCATCAAGAACGTCGATACAATTAACACTCTCGTATGAATAAGGCTGTTTAGAAAGCTTTCCCATGTTGAAGACGATTTTATCGTCACCCACTCTCATGATAAGCTCACCCGCTTCAACATCAATGAGAGTGCGACCGGTCCTCAAGAATGGACGTCCAACGATTAATGGCACACGAGGGTCCATATCGTAGTCGACCACGACGAAATCGGCAGGGAAAGTGAATTTGTCGACTCCTACAAAAACGTCTTCGGCTATCCCCACTGGATAAGCAACCATACGGTTAGCTAATTCCAAAGTCATTTTGGTGGGGACTAGCTCAGGGAGAGATAATTGCTTCCAAACATTTAAAGGCATTAAGTTAATACTGGCACCTAGATCGGATAGGGCCATGCAATTCTCTACTCCCGGGAAGTTGCAAGGGATCAAGAAACGACCCGGATCACCAAGCTTGGTTGGCAATTTCCTTAAGAGCACTGCAGAGCAATTCTCATTAAGTTGTGTGTTAGCAATATCAAGAAGCTTCTCCTTGTCGCTAAGAAGATCTTTGAACATTTTCGCGTATTTAGGCATGTGAGCGAGAGCCTCAGCGAAGGAGATGTTGAAATTCAATTGTTTAAACATTTTGAGAAAGTTCGAAACTTGAATATCGTCCTTGCTTTTGAGCTTCTCTTTCCTCAACCTTGAGGGATAAGGTATATCGGAAGAAGAGGAAGGCTTTGGAATAGTAGGATCACTCACATCCTTGGGTGGAGGAGGGGTAGAAGTAAGAGGTGGAGAAATTGGGGAAGTAGAAGGATGAGGAATAGGAGCAGGTGACTCGTTTTCCGTAGTCACAATCACCGGTGGAGGTATAGGAAGCTTGGGTTCCTTGGTACCTTTACCACTGCGAGTGGTGATTGCTTTCATCTCCCCTCTTGGATTCGCAACGGTGTTACTCGGAAGAGTACCCGAAGAAGAGGATTGATTACCTTGGAAGAAACTAGCCATCATGTTACTTAAGTCATTCGTTTGACTTGCCAATGTGTTTCTCATATCAGCTCGATGATCGTTTCCTTGTTTCACCATGTCTGCTTTCAAGTTGAGCACTTCCCGCTGGAGATTGTCCATGATCACATCATTAGTCCTCATGTAGGTTCCAATATCTTGGGGTAATGCGGTGGGTTGGTTGGGAGGAGCATTGTAGGCGGGTGGTTGATAAGCAGGTTGTTGGTAAACTTGGTTATTTCTGTGAGGTGGATATGGTTGTTTGTGAGGTGGTTGGTATGGTGCACGAGGTTGTTGTTGAGGAGGGCGATTGATGTTTTGTTGTTGGTTTGGGTTGTTAGGAGGAAAACCAGGCGGGGAAAGAAAGTTGTTTGAGCGGTAGCTTAGCAAGTTGCGGTCTCCTTGAGGACGAGCTTGATAAGCGGCCGGAGGATAGGTACCGTATGCTGCATTAACATTCTCAGAAGGGTAGTCTTGGGTGGAAGTACAAGTGGTGTAAGAATGAGGACCCCCGCATATTTCACATGGTTGGCTAACAACATTGACTTGAGCGTCTTGAGCGTTTTTAGCGTTGATGATGTTGGTATTGTTAGCGGTGTGGGTAACAAGCGATTCTAGAAGCGTATTAATTTTGTCAAGTCGCTTGTCGTTGTCACTAGTACTAGCACTAGCAGCATTGGTTCGAACACTCTTGGATTGCGCGCGAGACTTATTTTCAATAATATCCCAAGCGGCATTAGAAGTCTTAACCAAAATATTACCCCCCGAGGCACTGTTTAGTGAATCTTTGTCATTCATGCTTAAACCATTATAAAAAGTATTAATTTGGTGCACTTTGGTAAAACCATGTCCTGGGCACTTTCTTAAAAGATCTTTGAAACGGTCCCAAGATTCACTAAAAGACTCATCGTACTTTTGTTCAAAATTAATGATTTCATTCCGCAAAGCGGTAGTACGAGAGGGTGGGAAAAAGTAGTTGATAAATTTGGTCTCCAAATCCGTCCACGTCAGAATACTTTGTGGCGGTTCCTTTGCAAGCCAATGCCGGGCTTGTCCCTCAAAGGAGAAAGGAAAAAGTTGTAAACGGATTACCTCCTGTGGAACACCATTGAATTTGACCGTATTCGTGAGTTGTAGGAATCTCTTGATGTGGTCATGAGGATCATCAATGGTACGCCCCAAGAATGATTGAGCAGAGACCATCTGGATAAAGCCGGATTTGAGCTCAAAGTTGCTGGCTGCAATCGCGGGTATGACAATTGGATCATTGTTGCCATCTACATGTGCTTGCAAAAGTTCAATCATAGAGCGATTATCCGGTAGAGGCTCATTGTTGTTGTTATTATTGTTGTTGTTATTATTGTTGTTGAGAGGTGGATTGTTATTGTTGTTATTGTTTTGAGGTGGGTTATTGTTGTTGTTGTGTACACCGACCATGTCTAAGTCTTCGAGAGGCTCGGGCTCTTGATAAGACGTTGATCGTGTACGCATGCACCTGCTTAAGAACTAACAAAGCAAACAAGAAATATTTTTTGTTTTTATGGTTTTTTTTTAATTTAATTTTTTTGTATTTTTGAAAATTTTATATTTTTAGGATTTTTGAAAATTTTTATGAAAAAGAAACGTTCAAGGCGAACGGATCCCAAAATCCAAGTTCTCACAAAAAACTGTTAATCTTTACGAGAAGAGCCCGGCAGCGGCGCCATTTGATACAAGGGATTTGCTATGGTTCAGATTTAGTTCTCAGAATCTTCTCGAATTGATCACGGTTCAAAGTGGAATAGTTGTTCTTGGTTACTAAAAAGGGGTTGGTTTGTTTGGTTATCTAATTTTTTAAACTAAATGCAAGTAATTAAAACTGTCGTTGAGTAAAATAGAAGTCGTAAAATTAAACTACAAATAAGAGCGTGCAATCTTTGGAAATTAAAACTTAACAATTCAAAAACTTAAAAACATGTTTAAAATAAACTAAGTAAAAGAGCGGGAAAAACTAGATTTGAAAATTAAACAAAAACAAAACAAAGACTTGAGTCCGATCGTAATGCGATCGTACTCAAACAGTAATCCAGATCGCAACGCGATCGTACCCAAAATAATACGATGGATCGTGTTCACCGATTGCACTCGATGCGATCACAACAAAAGGGATAGGATCGTACTCTCCAGTACGATGGGGGGGGGGGCGATCTTACTACCAGATCGCAACCACGATCGCAATGAGTGATCGTGGTTCCGGATCGTAACAAACAGATCGTAATCAATGCGATCGAAGCAGGGAAGAGAGACCTGATTGCACCCCAGATCGCAACGAGAGATCGTGGGCGTGGATCGTACCAGGGAAAGAAAAACAGATCGCACTCTAAGCGATCGTAGCCAGATGATCGTACCAAGTAAACCCTACTAAGATGGAAAAGGCGTCCAAAAGAGAAATAAGCTCAAGCAAATAAGTAGTAACCAATAAGCATTTTCAAACTTCTAAACAAAGATAAATAAGCACATTTTCAAAGACTTTTGAATCTAACCGTGAAACTTAATAAACCGAATATAAAATGATAAATAGTTTAGAAAAACGTAAAAGTAAATAAGCCAAAACAATCGAATAAGCCACTAAGCATCAAGGGCTTATAGCTTATATGTGTATGAGCTTATATAGAAACAAGAAAGATTGACCTTTAATCACGAACTCATCCTATCACCCAAACCACATGAAACGAAACAATCGGATCAAAGATTAAGGTAAACTAAGAAATGTAGAAGGAGATTAAAGAACTTAAAACTTAACATGAACTTGATTGATGAAATCCAAAATAGAAAAAGCTTAAAACTTGAAAGATAAAATGGAGAAAAGAAAAATCTTAGTGAGAGAAAGTTGAGAACTTTCTGATATGAGCTTAAATACTCATATCATTTGTATCTTATAACAATGAAATTATGCATGAAATGTATCAAAAATGCCTTGTATATGTGTATTTCTTGTTTCATGTGTGTAGGTACCAAAGATTGTGAAAAACCGACACGAGATTGATGAAAAAGATTGAAGAAGCCAAAATCGAGCTCGACTTGAGTGGATTTAATCTTAATTGGGCCAAGTGGGACCCACACTTGAGTTTAATGGGCCTTAAAAGGCCATTATTAAAGATATGTTATACTGATTTAGTCAAAGCCCAAATGCAAGGCCCATTTTGGGACGGATTGAGAGTGTATTTTAACTTAGATCCAATAAGGCCAATGTCTTGTAACAGGAAATAATGGGACGAATTGTTATCTGTTTATTGGTCCAAGATGAAGCCATTAGGGTTGAAACGACCAGCGTGTATTTAAACACAAAACTTGGTCAAAAGTTATTAAACCTCACCCACTTTACACGTTTATTCACACAATAAATATAAAGAAAAACGATCCATTCACCAAACCATTTTCACCCACACGTTCATTTATTTACACACATATTAAACAAATGGCGATAACTTCTATGTTATCATCTCCCCTTTCTTCCCCATAGCCAAAAAACCAGTAACCCTAGTTACTATTCACCCAATCTTAATTCAATAAATCAAAAATTAACATAGGGCTTTTACTCTCACGTGTAATTCACGTGTGGGGGAATTAAATCCCTCAATTTTAAGGAAGAGAGTATGCGGAAAGAAAAGCTACGTGGCAGGATATGATTGGAAGCTACACATCATTTACCCCATTCCACCAATCAAAGGGCTCAAAAGAAACACAACTAACATACGGATGCCAAGTTGGCAATCCGTGTGCTAGTTGTGTCATATAAACCGTCCGATCAAGACCAAGAGAGAGAGAATGAACATCCAAGGGATGGAAAGAAGATGGGATATTCCAAAGAAGATTCGGATATTCACTCAGCAAAGCCCTAGGATGGCTATAAAAACCCTCTTTTCTATTGTAATTTTTATCCCTTCTTTTATTTTAATGTTATAATGATAATTTAGGTTTAGGAATTGTAATCTTTCTTTTAAAAGTTGTAATGGAAATTTGATTTAATAAAAGTTTTATTTTCAGTTTTAATCTCTTTTAATTTACTGTTTATTTTTTTCGTGGTTGCTTAACTGAATCTAAATAGTATATTATAACTGTTGTGATATTTTTATAAGCTGAAAAATAATAGCTTATTAAGAATATTGGATGCAATAAGGGATAAAAGTTTAGTCTATTGATTAAACTACTAAAATATTTGTTTGGCTCGAATGATTCGATGGTGTTTGTGGTTCGATTTAAAATGGTGGTAACGGTGAAGGTGTCGATTCCGGTTCATTAAGACTGCTCAGCGCAGGTCTTCTACTCAACGGAAATCTCAAAAGGTACTCATCTCTTTTATTTACGTTTTATTTTTAGATTTAACTGTGTCTAAATGATGTTATTTGACTGCCATGATGTACAATCAGTATGTTGAATGGATGTTAAAAGCAATTGATAGTTATTTTCTATAGATTAATTAGTTTTATGTTTAGCTGACAAGAGTTGGATGTTATATTATTTCACTGCTAGGTTTGGTAGTTTTATAAAAACTGTCTGAGTATTTAAATGTTTTGATAACTTACTGATTGGATTCAAAAGTTCTTTTAAGCATTTGTTTTAGGAATCTGCTCTTGGTGTTTTGTATTGGTTTACTAAACTAATAATCTGTTTAGCTGAAATTACATGGTTCTGTTGGGTCAATTTTATTAGAACTGCTTATATGCACTTTTATGGATCTGATCGAATTTTAGTCTGCTTTTATAGTAAAGTTGCTGATAGATTTTTCTTCTAGCTATGTTTCAGTTTTACTGTTTATTTGTTGAAGTTTATCATGATCATATGAGATTACTGAATAATTTTACATAAGCTTTCGTTGAATGATACATTAAATGGTGTAGAGTTTTGCTGTAGTCTGTTGTATTGATTCTGCTGAGTTTATTAGCAGATTAGGTTTGGAATTGTGGTTTAACTGTTTCCTGTTTTTTTATCTGATCTTATATGCAGATCTTTGTTAAGAGTTTAAATAGCAGTCCGCTTTAAGATGTTTTAGTTTTATGATCTAGGATTTTAGGTCTTTTGTTAGGACTGTATACTTGTTTTAGATTCATTGTGAATTTGATGAAATCTGTTAGTGTTAATTGTGCTATGTTTATGCTTACTTATTTATCGATTCGCACGTAGACTATCAGTTTCATTCATCTGATTAGTTCACTAGTTGAAATCCTTTTCAACTTCCATAAATTTTGTACCAAAAGGGTCACTCCTGTGGCTTCTACTATTTTACAGTCAAAAAGAAAATAATCTCAAAAAGTGTCCCTTGTGGGACTCGAACCTTTGACCTCAAGGGTGTTTGCATTGCGTGTTTACCATTGAGCTATATGCTCTTTTGTTTAACTTTCTTTATAATTTGTTTAATATAGTAAACTTGTATTGGGCAGATTTTGTTTTAAATAGATTTACGATTTTAAGTAATTAAGTTTTATTAACAATTTTATTAAAGTAAAATTTAAGTTTTTTAAAAAAAAAAAAATTAGTTTTAAAAATAAAAATAAAATAAAAAAATGTTTTCATTAAATTTAAATAGTTTAATTAGTTTATTTTTAATTAATCAGATTTTTTTTATAATATTAGATTTAAATAAAAATAGTTTTTTAAATAGATTTGTTTAAAGTAATTCTTAATAAAGAAATTAGTTTTAAAAGTTAATTAGATTTCTAAATATAGTTTTTAAAGTTATTTTTATTAAATAGTATTAATTTTTATAGATTGTTTTAATTAGTTTAAATTTTCAATAGTTTTAATTTTAAAGTAAGTAATTGTTTGTAGATTTTAAATATAGCGGGGTTTACGATTCATGCACTTTAGGTTAAACTAAATAGCTTAAACTTGGTAGATTTAATTTGTAGTTTAAAAACCGAAAACCAATTCAAATCGATTGTCTAAATCAAAGCAAAACGTCTCAAATTCACTCGATCTTCGTGTACAACGAACTTGAGTCACCAACGTGTTTAATTGAATTCGTCATTGGTAATATTAGTCTATTACTTTTTCCTAAAGGTAATTTTCTAATTTACCCTATAACGTATCTCAAATTATCACTATACTATCAACGACACACCAAAAATTTTGGCACCGCTGCCGGGGATCTTGTGTACGATTCGCTTTTGTGGAGATTTGTTGATCGTTGATTTGAAGACCCTTTCCGTCCTCGGAAAGTTTTGTTATTTTTCTATTATATAGTATGTATCGTTTTTCTCGTTTTTTGTGAATAATATATTGTATTACGTAGAACAATAATTTTACATATCTTTCAAATAAGCCTTAGTTGGGATTTCATCACCTAGCTATTGTAGTCGAATCCAAAACAAAAATAAAAGGCAAAATAGATAAATACTAATAAGAAGTTTGAACTCGATTTATACAAACTATAAGGTGGGTATAAGGCGACGTGCTATAAAAAGCCGTCTAAGGAAAAAGGTTTTTAAGAGCTTTGTGCCACCTCGTTTCCCCGCTTGCTTGTGCGTATATTGAGATTGACAACCTATTATTGGTTTGCCGACTCAAGTAGTAATAAATCTTATTTTTGTAGTTTACTTATTGAACCTCGAGATGTTTAGGTTTTCACCTATCGTTTCAAAGTCGACCGAGGGTAATTTACTTCCATAGTAGTTATCCTTATTCCTTGTTTTTTATCGATCATTATTCATTGAGCAATACCAAATAAAATACCAACAATAATCTTCTTCTTCTCTAATTTCTTTTCTTCAATCCTCTAAATTCTCGTCTTTGTAGTGTATGCAATTACATTCTTCTCGTCTTGTGATTGATTTTAATAGGCTTGAAAATATTCCTCGTAGAAATAGAAAACGTCAACAACGAATAGTGGAACCCGAGCTTCCACCTATTGTTGCAGAGATGGCCGATAACCGAACAATGGAGGAATTGCTCCGTGCACCCACCGAAGGGTATGGGGAAGCAATCGTTGTACCGGCTATTTTGGCGGATCATTTTGAGATTAAGACGGGTCTTTTAACGCTCATTCGTGCCGACCAATTTCGCGGCAATGAGACCGATAGCCCGCATTCTCACATTCGGAATTTTAATCGAATTACCTCGACTCTCAAGTTTAGAGATGTGCTGAATGACGTGATAAAGCTCATGCTTTTTCCGTACTCGCTCGAGGGTAATGCTAAGCTTTGGTATGAGAAAGAACCACCGGGTTCGATCTTAACATGGGATGATTTAGTGTCTAAGTTTATGGATTACTACTTTCCACCATCTAAGACAACACACTTTAAGAATGAGATCACTAAATTTGAACAAAAAGTGCATGAATCGTTTGGGGTTGCATGGGAAAGATTTAAAGATTTGTTGAGACAATGTGCACACCACGGTTTCTCGGAATTGCATCAAATAAATACTTTTTATAATGGGCTAAATATGATTGAACAAGATTCTTTAAATGCCGCCGTGGGTGGTAATCTTTTAAGAAAAACTCCGAGAGACGCGTGGAGAATAATTGAGGATAAGTCTAGAGCACAATATTCACGAAACACACCGGTTTTTTCCAATGTGAATCCCGAGATTGCTAGATTGGACTCTAAGATTGACAGTGGATTCGCGACTTTGTTGAGTGAGATTAGGAAGAATCCTCATGGATCCATTAATATGGTTGAGAATGTTTGTGTATCATGTGGTGGAGCACATCCTAATTATGCTTGTTCAACCACGGGGTTTGATCAAGCTAGTGCTTTTACCGCGACGGGAACTTATGGCTCCAACGGTCAAGTTCCTCGTCAAAATCATGTTGCTCCACCGGGTTTTTCACCGGTTCAAAATAGGTACAACAATGGAAATAATGGGAATAATTTTAACTGTGGTAACCAAGGGAATTTTAATCAAGGAAATGGGTTTAATGCTAATCAAAATAATCAAGGTTTTCAAAACAATAACCAATATGATTTGTCAAGCTATATTAAATCAAATGAGGCAAATTTGAAAGCTTTTCAAAATAATCTTCAAGGACAAATGGCAACTTTGAAAAATGAGTTTTAAAATACGATTAAAGGGCAAAACAATAAAATTGAGCTTAATCAACAAAGACTTGAACAAAACCAAACCCGTTTTGAGCAAAGATTAGAGCAAAGTCATAATCGTATGCAACAAAGTTTGGAACAAGGTCAAAATAAATTGCTTTCGATGTTTGAGGGATTCATGTCTAAACCGTCATCTTCTTCGGGTTGCTTACCTAGTAACACCATTCCAAACCCGAAGGGAGAGCTTAAGGCCATAACCGTTTATGATGATTGTGAGAATTTAGATGAAGTTGAAGTGATTGAGTTTAAGCCTCCACCTAAGGAAACTTTTCTAGAAGTCACTAAGGCTACTTTGAATGTGATTAGTACCTCGGTTTTCTTTGATTTCTTTCCCGAGAAATATAAAGATCCGAGTTAATTCTTGATACCTTGTGTTTTCAATGAGCTTGGGGTTTGCAAAGGCCTAGCCGATCTAGGAGCTAGCATTAACATAATGCCCCTAGCCCTTTGGAAGACTATTGACTATGCACCACTTAGTACCACTCGTATGATCATTGAGCTTGCTAATGGAACCACCACTCGACCGGTTGGTATAGCGGAAAATGTCATTATGAAAGTGGGGAATTTCTTGTACTTAGCCGATTTTGCAATAGTTGATTATGAGACCAATCCTCGTGTGCCAATTATTTTAGGACGACCATTTTTGTGCACGGCTCAAATTCAAGTTGATATGAGGAATAAGGAAATTAAATTGTTTTATGGAGATAAAAGCATTGTTTTTAAACCGGAAAAGATTCCAAGATTTGCTCCTAAGAAAATTGAAAGTGTTAAACTTGTTGAAACAATTGAAAGTAACAAGAAAGCTCTTTTTGATAAAGGTGTTTTTCTAATTTTGGAAACTCCATTTTGTGAAAGTAAAAAGTTATAATCAAATGAAGAAGCTTGCTTTGTTGAAACTTGTTGTAACCTTTCCTCATCTACATTCACTCCACACGAGGATGAAAGTTCTAAGATTGAAAAACAAATTGATGATTACTTAAGTGAACCATTTGATGCTTGTGAGTTTGATAGTAAGAATTTTGATCCCGAGAGAGATATTGCTTTAATTGAACAATCTTTGAAAATGGACTCATTTTCACTCTCATCAAAGGATCATGTTGATGTTCCTAAGGCACAATCTTCAGTTGAAGAGCCTTTGATTCCTAACTTCACACCGAGTGAGGTTAGTGACTATTCATGTGATAAGTTCATCGATGAACTTTTTGCTATTATTGATCCACTTCCACGGGGAAGTGAAGACATTATCGATCTCGAGATCGAACGTGATTCTCATGTTTTACCTACCATTCTCGAGGAATTCTCCGATGAATTTCCTTCTAATAAGAATGATGACACTTTAGTGACTTGCTTAAATCCTCTCTTTGAAGCTTCAATGAACAATAACCCATTGTTTCAAGAGGATTTTGAGAGCATCATACCTCCTACATCTCACAACCTTTGTGATGATGATCTTTTCATTAGGGAGTTTGATAAGTTACTTTCCATAGACATTCCTTCGGAATTTGAGGAAGAGTCTAATGACGGTGATGAAGACTCTTGGTTTGATCACCCGATTTATGATGATGATAATGTTGACCCGGAGGGAGAAATTACTTTTGCTCCTATTATCCTTCCCACTCGCTTTGATCTTAATGTGCGGGTTTTTCATGCGACTCTTTTGAGTACCATGACCCCTTTATTCACATTCCTAAGAGTGACAAGGTCAACAAAGTCATGCAAGTTGAAACCACTAGTGTTGAGACTTTTCTACCACCTTTACCATGTGCTTTATATGATTTAGGATTAGCATGGGGGGACGACACCTTGTTGTCTATTCCTTTCTCCACCGAGGACGAGGTATTTGACCCCGGAATCATTCATTTAGGGAAATCTCGGCCTTTCATCGATGCAATAATTGAAAGACTTTTTAATCATCTTGGTGCGAGTTTATCTCGGGGAGCATGCTACATCCACACCTTTAGTTGTGACTACCATCTCTTTTTAGAGATTTGTGTTAGAGTTTTATCCTTTCGTTTGTCATCCGACAACGAGGATGTTATTTTTGACCCCGGCATCGTGCTTTATCATGGATTTTATTCCATTATGCCGGTTTTCACCACTTTCCCTATGGACCAATGAATGCGGGGATCGATCCGAGCTCATGACTCGGTGAACAAAAACGAGGTGCCTTGTGGGGGAGTCCTATACATTCTATCTTCTTTCTATTTTCTAACATTAATAAGGCTTGATCTTTCAAGCTCGTGCTCGTGTTTTGTCGTTTTGTGATCTTAGGTATGACCCTAATATTTGAAGCCTCTCGTGTTCGGTTTTTGCCGGTCCACTTGATCTTCCATTCTTTGAATGCCAAAAGGGGAACACTCTTTATCCCTTTATTTTTATTGACTAACGTTTTTCTTGAAGCATAATTAATAAACGGCTTATAGATTTGCGTGCTCTTTCCATGCTAGGAATTTGCATTAGACTCTTCGTGTCTTAGCAAGGGGGTGTTACTCTTGAGCTAAGAAACATTGAGGACAATGTTTGGTTTTAGCATGGGGGAGTCAATCGATATAATCGCTTGCAATTGCTTTTGTCATGTCCAAACATATTGTTTTTCTCATTTTTCAATAAAATTTTAAATTTTTAGTGTTATTTTTAAGTTTTAATAAATAAAATAAGTGCTTTTGACACGAATGTAGGCTTTCCGTTGGTGAAAATAAGAATAATTTTTGACTCGACTCGGTTTTTACCTTAGCTTTTTCTTAACGTATTTGAATTAATTTTTGCTAGGCTATTATATAGGGAGCTTTAAAACGCGAAAGTCTTAATTCATACGAGTTAAGAACAAGAACTTTTCGCAAGTTCCTATAATTGATCCTAGAAAGTCGTTTATCAAGGGAACTTTAAAACGCAAATTCTAAAACTTGAAAAAGTATAAGAAGATGCAAGATCCTATAGATGACTTGAATACCCAAAAATTTGATTTAATAGGCTAAGTATCCATTGATTTCACATTTTTGAAATTTTACAATATGGAGAACAAGAAATGATAGATTTCAATCATAAGTTTCTAAGGTTAAATTCTTCTTTGTGCAAGTATTTTTGTGTTTGATTTAATCTCCTCGTACTTACTTTCCTCGCTTGTATATTATTTGCTTAATAAATGAAGTTTTTAGCGGTTTAGGCTTGATATCTTAACTCGTAACTCCTTCTTTTTCTTCCCTTGTAATTAAAGTGAGACCACATTAAGGGTGTCAGCGTCATGGACTTTTGATCATGGGATTGCGGAAATTTGGCTTACTATAAATATCATATTAATAAAGAAGAATAAATAAAAACATGTTCTCTAGGAGCCTTCGGGTGGGAGTCATGTAGCACTAACCTTGTCATTAGAGCCTTAGGGTGTATGTCAAGGGGCGTGTTGAATAAAAATTGCTTCATCGTTATGATCCGTAAGGTGGGATGGTGAAGTCAATTCCCTTATTTTTGTCCAAGGAGCCTTAGGGTGTGGATTTTAAATAAGGAGCACAATTGCATCTTAAAGAGCCAAAAGGTGTTATGATGTGATTGTTGCTAACTCCATTAATAAGGTCATAATTGACTTTGGAGGTTTTATTGATGCTTTTAAGTAGCCATATTAGCCAAATTTTCGGGTCCGGGATTTATCCCTAAATCGTGTTAAGTTATCCTTGATGTGGGCTTTCTTTAGTGACAACGGTTTTTGAAGTCGAGGTTAGGTTTTGAGTGTTGAGTTTACACCGTTCTTGCCTTCATTTTTGGACTAATAATTATCAAATAAAGTCAAATGAGCCTTTGGGTGAATGACAAATAAAATCTATATATACAATTAGGAATAATAGGAGATTGAGTTTAACACAAATTACTTGTATGAGTTGGTTTAATGTTGGAGCTTATGATTGACAATGATCTTGTTTTTGCACTTGGCATGGAAAAGTGAAAAGTCGGGGACGATGAATCTATTTGAGTTTTATGATCCTTAAAGTTATTTTCCAAATAATGAAAGCCATACATTATGTCTTTGCTAAATAAAGTGTCAAAAAGATGAATAATGGTGTAGCTAGTGTTTTATTTTATCATTGCGTGAGGACACAACAATTGCTTAGCAAGGGGGAATTTGATATGAGCTTAAATACTCATATCATTTGTATCTTATAACAATGAAATTATGCATGAAATGTATCAAAAATGCCTTGTATATGTGTATTTCTTGTTTCATGTATGTAGGTACCAAAGATTGCGAAAAACCGGCACGAGATTGATGAAAAAGATTGAAGGAGCCAAAATCGAGCTCGACTTGAGTGGACTTAATATTAATTGGGCCAAGTGGGACCCACACTTGAGTTTAATGGGCCTTAAAAGCCCATTATTGAAGTTATGTTATACTGATTTAGTCAAAGCCCAAATGCAAGGCCCATTTTGGGACGGATTGAGAGTGTATTTTAACTTAGATCCAATAAGGCCAATGTCTTGTAACAGGAAATAATGGGACGAATTGTTATCTGTTTATTGGTCCAAGATGAAGCCCATTAGGGTTGAAACGACCAGCGTGTATTTAAACACAAAACTTGGTCAAAAGTTATTAAACCTCACCCACTTTACACGTTTATTCACACAACAAATATAAAGAAAAACGATCCATTCACCAAACCATTTTCACCCACACGTTCATTTATTTACACACATATTAAACAAATGGCGATAACTTCTATGTTATCATCTCCCCTTTCTTCCCCATAGCCGAAAAACCAGTAACCCTAGTTACTATTCACCCAATCTTAATTCAATAAATCACAAATTAACATAGGGCTTTTACTCTCACGTGTAATTCACATGTGGGGGAATTAAATCCCCCAATTTTAAGGAAGAGAGTATACGGAAAGAAAAGCTACGTGGCAGGATATGATTGGAAGCTACACATCATTTACCCCATTCCACCAATCAAAGGGCTCAAAAGAAACACAAATAACACACGGATGCCACGTTGGTAATCCGTGTGCTAGTTGTGTCATATAAACCATCCGATTAAGACCAAGAGAGAGAGAATGAACATCCACGGGATGAAAAGAAGATGGGATATTCCAAAGAAGATTCGGATATTCGCTCAGCAAAGCCCTGGGATGGCTATAAAAACCCTCTTTTCTATTGTAATTTTTATCCCTTCTTTTATTTTAATGTTATAATGATAATTTAGGTTTAGGAATTGTAATCTTTCTTTTAAAAGTTGTAATGGAAATTTGATTTAATAAAAGTTTTATTTTCAGTTTTAATCTCTTTTAATTTACTGTTTAGTTTTTTCGTGGTTGCTTAACTGAATCTAAATAGTATATTATAACTGTTGTGATATTTTTATAAGCTGAAAAATAATAGCTTATTAAGAATATTGGATGAAACAAGGGATAAAAGTTTAGTCTATTGATTAAACTACTAAAATATATGTTTAGCTCGAATAATTCGATGGTGTTTGTGGTTCGATTTAAAATGGTGGTAACGGTGAAGGTGTCGATTCCGGTTCATCAAGACTGCTCAGCGCAGGTCTTCTACTCAACGGAAATCTCAAAAGGTACTCATCTCCTTTATTTACGTTTTATTTTTAGATTTAACTGTGTTTAAATGATGTTATTTGACTGCCATGATGTACAATCAGTATGTTGAAAGGATGTTAAAAGCAATTGATAGTTATTTTCTATAGATTAATTAGTTTTATGTTTCGCTGACAAGAGTTGGATGTTATATTATTTCACTGCTAGGTTTGGTAGTTTTATAAAAACTGTCTGAGTATTTAAATGTTTTGATAACTTACTGATTGGATTTAAAAGTTCTTTTAAGCATTTGTTTTAGGAATCTGCTCTTGGTGTTTTGTATTGGTTTACTGAACTAATAATCTGTTTAGCTGAAATTACATGGTTCTGTTGGGTCAATTTTATTGGAACTGCTTATATGCGCTTTTATGGATCTGATCGAATTTTAGTCTGCTTTTATAGTAAAGTTGCTGATAGATTTTTCTTCTAGCTATGTTTCATTTTTACTGCTTATTTGTTGAAGTTTATCATGATCATATGAGATTACTGAATAATTTTACATAAGCTTTCGTTGAATGATACATTAAATGGTGTAGAGTTTTGCTGTAGTCTGTTGTATTGATTCTGCTGAGTTTATTAGCAGATTAGGTTTGGAATTGTGGTTTAACTGTTTCCTGTTTTTTTTTATCTGATCTTATATGCAGATCTTTTATAAGAGTTTAAATAGCAGTCCGCTTTAAGATGTTTTAGTTTTATGATCTAGGAATTTAGGTCTTTTGTTAGGACTGTATACTTGTTTTAGATTCATTGTGAATTTGATGAAATCTGTTAGTGTTAATTGTGCTATGTTCATGCTTACTTATTTATCGATTCGCACGTAGACTATCAGATTCATTGATCTGATTAGTTCACTAGTTGAAATCCTTTTCAATTTCCATAAATTTTGTACCAAAAGGGTCACTCCTGTGGCTTCTACTATTTTACAGTCAAAGAGAAAATAATCTCAAAAAGAGTCCCTTGTGTGACTCGAACCTTTGACCTCAAGGGTGTTTGCACTGCGTGTTTACCATTGAGCTATATGCTCTTTTGTTTAACTTTCTTTATAATTTGTTTAATATAGTAAACTTGTATTGGGCAGATTTTGTTTTAAATAGATTTACGATTTTAAGTAATTAAGTTTTATTAACAATTTTATTAAAGTAAAATTTAAGTTTAAAAAAAAAATTAGTTTTAAAAATAAAAATAAAATAAAATAATGTTTTCATTAAATTTAAATAGTTTAATTAGTTTATTTTTAATTAATTAGATTTTTTTTATAATATTAGATTTAAATAAAAATAGTTTTTTAAATAGATTTGTTTAAAGTAATTCTTAATAAAGAAATTAGTTTTAAAAGTTAATTAGATTTCTAAATATAGTTTTAAAGTAATTTTTATTAAATAGTATTAATTTTTATAGATTGTTTTAATTAGTTTAAATTTTAAATAGTTTTAATGTTAAAGTAAGTAATTGTTTGTAGATTTTAAATATAGCGGGGTTTACGATTCATGCACTTTAGGTTAAAACTAAATAGCTTAAAATTGGTAGATTTAATTTGTAGTTTAAAAACCGAAAACCAATTCAAATCGATTGTCCAAATCAAAGCAAAACGTCTCAAATTCACTCGATCTTCGTGTACAACGAACTTGAGTCACCAACGTGTTTAATTGAATTCGTCATTGGTAATATTAGTCTATTACTTTTTCCTAAAGGTAATTTTCAAATTTACCCTATAACGTATCTCAAATTATCACTATACTATCAACGACACACCACTTTCTCTCTCTAAAACTAGAAAAATGAAAAAATGAAAAAACTAGCTAACTCCCCTCCTAATGTGATTAGGAGGGTATTTATAGGGAGTTGGGAAGTGCATGTGTGGTGCTTCCTTCTTTCTTTTTCTTCTCGACCCGATTTAATTCATTTGTCTTTCTCGATGTCGTCTCGGGATTAATTAAACTCGTCTTAATATTTCTTCATTAGACTCGAGTTCCTTCGACATATGTAAATCTTCCATCTTTGGTCCTTTTCTTCGATAAATCTTCAAATAGGCCCATCAACTTCAAATCTTTTGCATCTCTTGGACAATAGACTTCGTCTTGAGTCTTTTTCTTTGATAAAACCCGTGCAATCCCATGTTTTCTTCAATATTTATCTGGTTGGCTCTGAAAACACAAAAACCACGCATAATTCCAAACAAATGATATTGAATACGCGTTTTGGTCTCGTTTTAGCAAGAAATAAGTGGTACAAGGATGGGTGTTTTCACACCTATCAGTTTCATGTACGTATCGTATGTTGTATGTATGTATTAAGTACATATTATATGGTTAGGATAAGTTTTAGAGATACTTTCCATAATTAGAAACTTTTGGAAATGATGGTTAGTTTGGAAATCGCGTAGAAAGTCGAAAAAATCAACATAAGGCTTTAGGGTTTTGGCCCGGAAGTAATCCGAATGTGAGGTTTAGTTTAAGAATGATATAAGTTTTAAAATAAGGTTAAAAACCAGATCCTTAGGTGCTTTAGGCAGCCAAAAGAAAAGGAAGGAAGAAAATAACCAAAAGTCCGAAAACAGGTCCAATGGACTTGTAATTGGGTTAAGAGGCCATTAGGATTACATTAAACCCATACCATGACCAAAAACATCAGATTTTTACTCACCGTTATCTCTCCTAGTCAAATTCCATCAATGGTGGAATTATGTTTCATCAAAAACAATTTCTTCCTTTGATTTCTAAGGTAAAATCTTCAAAACTCTTCTTTAATGTATGATTTTAATTAATCTAATCATGTAATTAATCAATAGATGATGGATCTAGAGTTAGGTTAAACATAAATTATGTATTTTAATGATATAAACATGTTTAGATTAAGTAGGGTTAATAATTATACATGATGTGGATAATTAATTAGACTAGTTGTGTTAAATTCATTTCAAAAAACTGGGCAAAATTTTTGGTCCATTGTTTTGATGATATCTATAGTTATAAAAACTTTTAATTTTCGAATCTTATGTCACTAAAAAGGTAATTGAATTGGATTTCAGATGCAAGAAACTAGAATTGAATTGGAGGTTGGGAAGTGGGTTAAAAACAGGTTACAACAGTCGAGGTCAAAACAGTTTTGAAATCAGTCAGGTTTAATTTAATGTTTTAAGGTGGTTAGGGTACTTAGGAGTACAATTGGACTTTCAAACGAACATGAGATTATTTTATATGTTATATAAGATATCTCAAAGAGTTCTAATCAATTTGGATATTGGAAGACCCTCTGATCATAACAAACTTTTCATATGTTCAAAATCGGCAAAATATGGATAGGCGAAAGTATAAGTTGTATATCGGGGACTTAAAATTAACTTTGATGTTGGGTCAAGGTCTGAGATTTTAGTTAACACATATAAGTTTGTGGGGTTTTCATTTCAAGGAATTTGAGTTAGTTTTGGTGGGCGTTTGGCTCATAATACGGAGTATGAAAATCGGGACTGTTTTGGGTAAAATGTTAACGGGACGGGTTATGAACTTAACTAAGTTAAGGGCTTATAGAGGGGTGTAATGGGATGATTATAGCACATAAATGAGGTTAAGTTGTAGGATAATGTTAGATATCTATCATAGATTGATGAGCCATTTTGGTTTGTGGTTCATCTCTTGATTGTATATGTTTGTGTGTTTAGATTTTCGCTAGAGCGTGGATATTTGGAGAAGCTTGAATCAGGTGAGTTTCATAGTCCCATATCTTTAAATTATTTTGACTTCCAGATGGGATGGAAGAGACACTCGTTATGGTTTTATGAACTGTTGTTGTGAATGTTTTATGATTGGTGATGGACTTGTGTGTACTTATGTGATTAACTACTAATTGCTTCATGATTGTTTTGTGATTTGACTTGGTACCAAGGGGATGTTGACAAGGCGGGGCCTTGGGATTGGTTCATAGGTGTATGGGCGCCTATGGGACCATGGTGTTTGGAAAGGCTTGGAGCCTTGGAATTGGTTTGGTATGATTAATCTTGAATTGTTAGTTGTTAATGCACATTTGTAACACATTGTCCATATATTTTTATTGTTACTGGTTTTTCACAGCTTAAATTATAACTTTTGAGGTTAGAGTCTAAACATATGACTCTCACCAACATTATGTTGACGTGTTTTAGTGTCTCTTTCAGGTGAGACTGTGGTTAAACATGAGAATAGGAGTGGCTAGCTTTGGAGGCTTAGGATTGCATTTGGAGGAATCCCCTTTCCTCTTAGTCTTTATTTGATATTTGAATAAGTGATACTTTGTTGACACCTATATGTTTGATTTGTTTGTGTTAATTGTTTGCCTCGGGTAAGTGGTAGGACTGTTACCTACTTACCTAGACTCCTACATTGTTGAGATATTGTCATGACATTTGTGTCACCATTTTATGACATTTCTTATTTCATTTAGTTATCTCTATAGACATGCCATGTTGTGATGATATCTATACGTCACGTCCCATATTCCGCCATGGTGGTGTGTGACACTTCCGCTGTATCGAACTCTCAAGCTTTCAAGAATTACAAAGGTATGAGTATGTGGGACATGAAGTCACGAAGAGGCGAAGATCACAAGTGATGATGCACAAGATCAAGGCAAGAGATAAATGTTTAAGATTGATATCAAAGATCACATCAACATATTTACCAAAAAAAAAGAAAAGAAAGACAAAAACTACGAGCTCAAGACAAGCATAGTATGATAGGTTTATTTTATTATTATAACTCGGGTAACGCCCTTGTTTGGAGTGACCTCCCTTAGGGGGAGATTGTTGGAAATACGTTTTACGTATTTAGAAAGGTTCGGTCACTCTGACAATATATAAGTTAGAAGCTCGTAGTCTTATATCTTAATGTTAAACAAGCAAGGCCAAGCCAAGCCAACAACATGTGTAGGCCGGCGGCCCATTGTAAGCTCAAGCCCATCTCATGGGCTTGGGTATATATAAAACCTCTCCTTATTTGGAGAGGGTGTGGTTCATTCATTATTTCACATAGTAAAAGTGTGTATTTTCATACTTTCTCTCTCAAGTGTGTGTGTGTGATATCACCATCTCTTTATGTCTCTTTCTCTCTCTAGATTAAGAAAGATTTACATAATCTTACAACTACTAATTAAAATGAGATGCTATATTACCAATTAAAAGGCGTATTTACAAATAAAAAATAGTTTTGACCAAAGAGAGACTTTAGTATAACTTAACCTTCTAATTTGAGGAGACAATAGATCGATCCAAGTTTTAAAGTATAATATACTTCAAAGATCTTGTGTGACCATCTCTTTGATACCAATTGTAGAAACTATAGGGGGGGGGGGTGAATAGTTTCTCTTCGGTTTGTCTCCTAATTAAAATTCCTTTCATTTAGGTGAGTGCCAAAACTATCTTTTACTTGAAGGCTCGTTGCATAATGATTAGGTTCAATTCTAATGCATTAAAAATGACAAGTATTAAGTGTAATGATAATGGAAGTAAGTAAAGAGTAAGTAAGGAAACAACCTAATAGGAAGACACCAAAATTTATAGTGGTTCAGCAACGAAGCCCTATCCTCGTTCCTACTCTACTCCTCGAATACACCTACTCGAGATTACCACTATATCCACAAGCTCCCTTCTTGGCTTAGAAAACCTTACAACGTCGCTTACATTATTTTACGACTCTAAGCTAAATGTCGAGACCTAATCTTAGATAGGACCAATCTACACAATGTCGTCCACTTCACTATTTTACGACACAAGGATAGATGTCGAGTTCTAATCCAAATATAGAACCAATCTTCACAACGTTGCCTACTTCACCATTTTTTGACACAAGGCTAGATGTCGAGTTCTAATCAAAAGATAGAACCAATCTTCACGACTCTTCACTTTGAAGCTAAGTGAGAACTTCACACGACACAACTACACATCACTTTATAGTTTAGTGAGACCTCACAAGACACAACTACATCACTTTATATTAGTGAGAACTTACATAACTCATTACAACTCCACTAAACATATCCAAGTACACACATGTAACTTGGATTTACACAAGACAAATCTAAGCACACATATGCAATGGAGTTACACAACTATAATCCAAGTATACACAAATAGCTTGGATGAACACAACTAGTCCAAGTATTTACAAATACATTGGATCTACACAAGACACAAATAAACAAATGTTGAACATGACTAGATCTTTAGGAGAGGATGATCTTCGTCAAGGCTTCATCTTTAATCACATCACAAGTGTGTGAGTGATCTTCTCTTTGGACAAGGTAAAGAAGAAGATCAAGAGGATATTCATAAGTAAACATACTTAACACATTAAGTGATCATTTACAAATGATTAGGATTCGAAAAGAGAAAGAAGGCTGAAAGAAATGTCCAGAAAGGGTTTTGGAAAATGTAGATTTGATCCACTATTTATAGAAGATAAAAACTAACGGCTATCTGTGCGCGGTTCTTTATTGCACTAGGCGGTTCCTTATCAATAAAGAACCGCATAGGCACTTAAGGAACCGCGGAGGTAGACTCCACTCTTTTTTGTCTTTTAGTGGAATTTGAAATATCTGAGGCAGTTTGAAACCTTCAAAGGATATTCTTATGGCATTTGAAATATGCCATATTCAAATTTTTATTTTCCATTTTAATAAAACATTTTCTTAAAAAGAAACTTTATTAAAAATATTTTGTCACATTTGACAAAAGTGAGTTTTAAGGTTAACCACTTTTATGATCACTAAACATGATTAAGATATGTTTGTATAATGATTATTACCTTGATGATAGTGTTTGTTAGATAATTCGTTTTACGATTGTGTTTGACTATAAATATCTTGTATAGTTTGTTGTGATCAAAACTAAGAAAGATTAGTTAACACTAATAATGTTTTTGGCATCACTTGCATTAGCAGAAAGTTTGAGGCCCTACGGTTAAATACTTATGGGGTTAAAAGTGTAATTATACCAAAGTATAACTAAAAGGGCTATTTTTACCAATTTTGAAACTAAAGAATATTAATTATAAAAATAAGGAAATAATGAAAGTATCATGTTAGTAGGGAGCTTTGTACAAAGATGTTCCATCTCGATATTACGTTCTGACTAAGTGGTTGGGTTTACGATTTAAAGTGTCCTCGCTCCTCAAACGTTTATAGAATAGCTTCTAAGTATGATGGCCCGAACAATGGTACTAGAATTACAACCAAATATTAAATAAAGAATATATAACCAATACTAGAAATATTGAACAAAAGATTAAAAACTTGATACTATACACAATGTATTAATCTAGGTTTGTGTGAGATCAAGATGTTGTTTATGAGACCAAGTTGTGGTTTATATGATCAAGATGTTTATCGGTGAATGAAATATATCTGGTTATAGATCAGATTCTATGGACATAAGGTGAGTTCATAGCCTCACTTTTAAATGCTTTATAAATGATTTGAAAACCCGTGAGGGGGATATATGCTAAAAACGGAATACAAGTGTTTTTGGTATGCTTCTCAGATATGATTATTGACACTACGTTTAATTATTGCCGTTAAAGTCCCTTTTTAATCGTAGACCGCTAATCATTTAATGAGCTCTAATAGTATGAATAGTACTATTGGAGACTAACATCTCCTTTCTTGACAAGTCGCACTTGCTAGCAGCTAATGGTTCCTACCTAGGCTAAACAGATATGCTTTATTATGCTAATTTAGGATAGTCCGACAAACTTCCAACTTAAGGGCAATTTGTTGGGTTTTTTCTAATAATGTCTAGTCGCGCGGTCATGAGCTAGTGCAATAATAATTGATTGTTTTATGTGAGAGAATAATAACGTAGCTCAAGAAAAGTGTAGAATAGTGATAATCTATGATCTAACAAGTGTAGTTGATGTTTCTAGAGAGAGAAACTAGAGAGAGAAAGTGAGAGAATTATGTGTTATATTATGAAATGAAATGAAACAACCAACACCCTCTCCATCAAAGGAGAGGGTTTATATACCCAAGCCTAGGTGGGCTTGGGCCTACAACCCATGGACAAGCCCATGGGTTGGTAAGTTACTAAGTTTTACACATTAAACTAACTACGAGCGAATCACGTTTAATAATATTGTTGGAGTGGCCGATTCTTCTAATATACGTTAAAAACACATTTCCAACAATCTTCCCCTAAGGGAGGTCACTCCAAATTACAAAGTTCTAAACCTAGCATACTATACTAAGTCTTCGTTCTTAAGCTCGTAGTCGTTTCTATTTTCTTCTTTTCTTTTTCTTCTTGTGAATATGTTGTAATAATCTTTGGGCTTTGGCTTGAAGCATGTTCTTTTGGCTTTGACTTGTCATGTAGCTTCAGATCATCTTCACGTGTAGTCTTTGCCTTCTTGTGATATCTAGCCTTCTTGTGACTTCATGTCCTACACACTTATACTTTTGTTGAATTCTTAAAAGTTTCATAGTTTGTTATAGCGGAAGACTTTATGTAGAAATTTCTTGAATTTTGCTGAAATATTGATGTAGAAAATATAAGCATGTGAGGACGACTTTATTTGGTACACCACAACGCCCTCGCCTTCAAATGCAGCAACATCATAAGACACGAATAAAATGGCTTTGACATTTTATTCTGCTTCGGTAGAGTTTTACCTCCGGTCGGTGAAGACCGTTGGACGATTTGAATATCATACTTGTGACAGGTAGCTCTAATTAAAGATCTCCTTGACAAGATTTCGTGGGTAAACCCATTCTCTTTATTCGACCGTCCAAAGCTGACTGCGAAAATAAAGAGTGAATCATTTGGATAAAGTTATCCTTATAATTGAAGCCGTCAATTCATGAACCTGGAACAAGTGAATTTCAATTAAGATTCTCACCATCGTTGCTTTCCAGTTGTCACGAGATCGATTCTAATATAATCTTTCTTGTCACCTACCGCAGTGCTGTTTAATGTTGACACTGGAAGGATTTCCACCCATCACTGTGAACACTGAAGAGTGCCACTTTGAGTGTTCTGGCAAGATCACTTGGATTTTGCATAGAGGCCCTGAAACAAGTTTGAGCTCAATTAAGAGTCAAACCATCGTTTCTTTCCAGTTATCACAAGATTATTCTTAAAGAACCACACGTGTCACCTACCATGAGCTTGTTTGATGTGTGCTCAAGCAGGATTTCCATCTTCATTGTGATACTTCCGTATCACTCAGATGTTCTAGAAATATTACAAGAATATTGCGTAGGACTCATAAAAATCTTTCTTGCTTTGAAAAGTTTCCTAATGAGACTTTTGATGATCTCGTGCCTGGAGAGGATTGCCACCTTTTCAATATCAATTTATTCGGAGTGAATAAACTGATAGATAACGTGTTGAACTCTGTGACATAAAAACAAATATCTTTTGAGAGATATTTGAGTTAGCTGGGAGGGTTTGTGCATCGCATCACTGGGTCCATGATACTTTATCTTCTTCAAAATGTGTTGAACCGGTTTTTGCCTAAGTTTTAAGGAGGGCTTCTTTCTTTACACCCTTTATCTTTACATTTCTTTTTTGATTCTTCAACCCCTTCAATGCTTACCAATACATCATCACTAGAACCTTGTTGTGATTGTTCCAGTGCTAGCATCAGTACTTGGTCGACATTCAACTACGTTCACAATCCATTCCCCAGTTTTCTTAAGGACTACTATTTTCTAACTATGGAATTGTCCTTGGGAAGATTCCTCTGGTTTTGGAAGAATTATTGGACTAATACCTAATCCTACCACCCTTTTGTCACCACAGCTGTCGTGAGTTAAGTGTGTTTTGGGTAAGTATATGTCACCATGAAAATTCCTTAAAAGTCACTGAGGTACTTGTGATATAAATATCAAGAGTTTTTGTACCTTTAGTGTTTTTTGACATTAAAATGCTCCCCTTAACATGTGCAAAACACATATCAAGTTGGATTTTCCATTAAGTCATTTTTCATTTTAGCCACATATATTTACAAGTCTCCTTGATCCCATTTTCTCCCCTTATCCAAAATGTTAACCATTAATATTTTGGATACCAATGGATTAACCGGTCTTAGGTTTAAAAATGAAATCGGTTTGTTGGCCATAGAACATAATAATACTCCCCCTAAAATTAATGAGAGTTAGTTGTAGTGCTTGAGTACGATATATTTTGAAAGATTTAGAATCTCATGAGAAATTCTTGAAAGAATATCATGCTTTCACACTACAGCAAGCTACAAAAGCCTAATATTCACAGTATATACATATTCACAAGTAATGTATGGAGTTGACCTGAGATAGTATGACCCACATTAAGTGGATCGGTCCATTAGCCTGTGGTGAGCTCCATACGGTCTGCCACCAACGAATCGTTCTAAGCTTCTCATTAAACGTCTTTCCCTTAGCTTTTCTTTAATTTTCTTGATCATGTAGTTGGAACTTTTTATGTATCCTTCGTGCCACACTACTTTAACCTCGGGAAGCTTTTTGGTGACATTGAGATGCAACAATTTGTCCCGTACTTGTTGAAGAGTCCCGTCACTAAACTTGTGAAGTTCCGCGACTCTCATCAATTTCTTCTGCTCGGATCCATTTAAGTATAAAGTACCTGGAACCAGTTTTGTTGTACTTGTATAGGGAAATTTGTTATGATGTTGATCAGGAACTTGAGTGTATGGAGGAATGAGATTCAGCTTCCTTTGATAGCTTTCCATGCCAAGTTGCAAGTCTTCAACTCTCTTCTTAATCACAATCTAACGTGTGTACATACGAAGAGCTGAGTTCAAAGCAATAACTTCTTCAGAGTCCAAATGTGTGAGCTTTTGTTGAGTCATCAGAAGTAACATGTCTTCAATGTCTTCAAGACGAAGAACTGAAAAATCTCCTTCTGTGATGCTGTAGGTTTTCTCGTCTTCTCTTTTGATTATGATCTCTGTCAAATATTGATAACTGACCTTGGGTTGAATCCTCAGTCCTAGAATGCTTTTGATTCAGAGCTGAAAGACGACTTGAGGACCTGTTTTGAACCCACATGCATAGTTGTAAGCTCGTTGCACAGTTTCGCCCAATTCGGCATAGTGGTCATATTTAGGAACAATTTGCTTTATCCAAAGACGATCAACTTTTTCCTCAATCCACGATATTGACCCCCAATTTGTAGCTTTGACTAAGGTTAATGAAGTGGCATATTTGTTTGCTCCTTTGATCATATAATCGAGGTCACGACTTATAAAGAATTCGAGTGTGATTTGAGAGTCACCTTCTACATATTCTACTATCGAGAGACGAGCCTTTACAGGTTTATGAAGACATTGTTTCTAAGGAGTGTTCATTGCTTTTAGAAGCTCATTAGCATTTTCCAATCTGCTGATCCTAGAATTGGTAAGGAAGTTGGGATTTTCGAGTGCTTTGACAACCTTAGCAGGGGTAATGTTCTCAATCCCATAGTTGTAAAGTAAGTATCCAGAGAAGTCGATGGGATTGCTGAGGAGTTGGGAGAAATCACGTTCATCATCTTTAGTGAATGGACGAATGGCAGCAGTTTCCGTGACCCAAGGTTGCTCGGGTGCATTTTCATCTACAGTGATTGTATCCACCCATGCCGGATCACTTAAATCTGGAATGTCAGGAACTAGTTCAGTGTCTATAATATCTGGCACTGGAATATCATATACTCGTTGAGTTTCTGGAATATCTGGTACTAGTTCAGATTCTGGAATATTTGGTACTGATTGATCAGGTTCCAGGAGGGGTTGTTCTGGTACTTGTGTTGTAGATGTGGTAGTTGGGGCAGATGGAACTGGAGCAGATGTGGATGCTTTAGTAGCATTAATATCATGAAGTCTTTTGGTGTGTTTTCCGTTTTGAGGTGTCTCGGCTGCTAGAGTGGTTTGATCTTTGGTAACATAATCCTTTTGAGACTTGTCACCTTTTCCTAAAGTTTAATCATCATTTGCAGCAGCATTGACATCGTCATCAATACCATCATCATCCGACTTATCGTTGTCTATGTTATCATCACTCTGTTCCTCATTTTCATCCTTTTTCTCTTTATCATCTTCCTTTGTCTCATCCTCATCATTACATTCATCCATACTTTCATCATTGTTGTGTTTCTCATCATCGTCATCGCCGTCATCGTCGTCACCGTCATCAGCACCATTATCATCACAGTCATCATCACCGGCATCGTCATCGTCTTCGTCTTCATCATCATTATCATCGGAAGATTCATTAGGTTTTTCTGATTCACCCTCTTCTTCATCTTCTTCATCTTTTTGTAGACTATTTTATGGGACGACGGTGCCATGCTTTGCAAATATATTGGTGTCTTCATCCATAGCTGTCTTGAGAGCCTTGTGAAGTGATTTTTGAGCTGGCGTTTGGTTGTAAGACCCGATTTGAACCATACGAGCATGCAAGAGCTTCTTCAACTCGTAGTCTGTGAGTCTTTGAGCAATTAGATAGTCTGACTATTGAGTTTCTAAATACTTGATCATCAATATGCTTGCATCAATCTTTTTAATCTCGTCTCGCAGAGCAGGAAGTGCCTTGTCAAGAGATTCTTGAACCTTTTCATCGATTGAGTCAAGAAGTGTTTTGTTTTCTCTGGCAAGATTCCTTTTCTGCTCCGTGTACGTCCTTTTCTGTTCTCGAAGACGAGTGAGCTTTTCTTTCATTTTGGCTGCTTCAGCTTCTTGATTTGCTTTTGATGACTCTTCACTTTGTTGTTGACGAGATAATTCTTCTTTCAGGCTTATGGTTTCATCTTCTTGTGCTTTCATGCGTTGTTCCATCTTTAGCATGAAATCGTCAATGAATGGTGATTGGGAGGTGGTTAGTACGGGTTGAACGGTTGATAAGACAGTAGTTGATGGAGTTGTCATTATGGTGCTGAATAACGAAGTTGTGACCATAGTGAAAGGAACATTTACCATGTTTGGGTTTGTTGAGGGATCGGTGTTGGTAACTTCATATTTTAGACCAGTGAGGTTTAAGTATGTACCTACCGGATCCGACACTAAAGTAGATTTGGTTACATTCGTCTCCTTGTTGATGTCACCGATCTTTGTCTCCATATGGACAATCTCTGTTTGGACAGGTTGAATATCATCAAAAATTGTGTCTTGTTGTTCTTGTTGTTGATTATCGTCTTCATCATCAAGTGGCTTTTCTACGTAAGAATCGGGTTCTCCAAAGTCAGCAATGTAAGATTCTTCTATTTCATTTGACATCAGACCTGATACACTACCTCCTGTATCTTTTCTAATTCGCTTGAAAACCTGCTTCATCTGTTGTCTTTCAGTCAAAACAGGGTGTTCTTGTGTATCTTCATCCTTGAGAAGCGTCTTCTTTTCCTTAGCCTTTTTCTCATGTATAGCTATGGTTTTTGTTCTTTTGTCTTGGCCTTTGGTGGGTGTATCAGCTTCTGAGGATTCAGGTTGCTTTCTTTTGCCTTTGGGTTTTGGTGCATCGAACTCTCTAGCGGCTACTTTTCTTGTTTGTTATACATTTTCTCTCAGAAGTTTCTTGTATGCAGAGCTGTTTTTGATTTTCTCATTCAGCAGATTATCCGGAACTAGAGCTGGAATTCCTCAATTTAGACTCTTAGCTCCTTCTTGTTTCATGTTTACCAAAAGAAAATCATCATCTTCTGAGTTTTCGAAGAATCCTCCACGTCTATCGATGTTTTTATCGGCTTCCATGAAGTGATTGATAATGAGCTTCGTGAAGCGTGGAAACTGAAGATGTTCAGATTTCTTTTTGGTGTTTCTGAAGGCTTGATAATGAAACTCTTCCCACATTAGAGAAGCATAGTCTAAGTTGAGGCCCTTGTAGATTCCCTAAAATATGCGAGCCTGAGAAAGTCTCAGAGAATCTGCGCCTCTGGATTTTCCAATAAAACACCGGATGAGTATGCTAAAGATTGCCTACCATGGTTGTCCGAGCCTAGAAGTGTTAAACTTAGACAAGTTTGGCAATTCTTCATCATAACCGAGAGACTGAATCAACTCTACAATTTCCTCTTTGTCTGGATCATGAACATATTTTTCCCCTTGGGCTAAAGGAGGGAATCCAAAGATTTGCCAAAACTGGTCAAGTGAAATTACCTTTTTCTGTCGGTTAATGTTAAACGAAAACTTTGTGTTTGTCATGGCCTTTATGGACGTCCAGAACTCAAACATGTAGATTTCTGGAATATATGTTGTGGCCCTCAGTGCATTTTTTATTGGTGAGAGCTCAAGTATGTCGATAGCCACCTTGAATGCTGCCTGTGATGGAACGAAACCTTCTTTCAATCTGAGATTGTTTGCTGTAAGTGACAGATGTTTATCTTTTGGGACAAGTGCAAGGTCGATTGCACTTTGTTCATCTTGAGTGTGAGACATGATTGCTGCTTAAGATAAAACATACAAGTTGATACACAAAAAAATATATCATTATACATGTAAATCTTAAAGCATGACAAAAAAAATATTACAACACTTAGATGATTACATAGTACAAATCAACAAACACTTAAAATCCCACAAAGCCTAATACATAATATAGCAAAACAATTCATCACAAAAAATTTTCAAGTTAAGAATCCTGAATATGTAACTAAGAAATATTTCTGAATCCCACATCAAGAATTCAGAATGCATACAAGTAAAGATTTTCGAATCTTTATACTTAAGATTTCGGAATCCTTTTCTTAAAAAATTTCGGAATCTTAATTAAAAGATTTCGGAATATGAAGAAAAAAGATTTCGGAATAAAAAGTTTAAAGATTTCGGAGTATTTACATGAAGATTTTGGAATCCATGCTTTTAAAGTTTTGGAATCCATGTTTATCAAGATGTCATAATTATTCATTAAGATTTCGGAATCCATTACAATTAAGATTTTCAGAAAATTCATCCCGTTAAGATTTCGGAATCCTATTTTCAACATAGATTTCAGAAAAACAAATTATTAAGAATTAAAAATCCATCTTCTTAGAAGATTTCGGAATCCACTTTCTTAGAAGATTTCGGAATCCATGATTTCGGAATACATGTTAAAGGATTTTTGGAATCGGTGTTTTTCTAAGATTTCGGGATCTATCACAAATAATGATTTCAGAATCCATTCATTCCAAGATTTCGGAATCTTCACTTAAGTTTAAGAAGTCGGAATGTTTTTTAATGTTTATGATTCCGGAATCCTTATCATCAAAGATTTCGGAATCCATATAAAGATACAGATTTCAGAATACATCGTTTTCAAGTATTCAGAATGTTTCACTAGAATTCGGAATACATATTCATTTTCTCTGTTCATCCATACGCAACAATCCTAAGGCCTAAATCGAGTTCTAAGGTGTTTTAAGGCAAACTAATGAATACTCATGACTCTAAATCTTATTTCAAGCAAATCCCACGCATCAGTTTGTTTATTCGCTCAAAAAAATCGCATAAACCCTAAAATCAGTGATTTGGGGATCTAGGAAACGAATACCCTAATTAATGGATATATGGGAAGGTATAGGATGATTAGAAGCATAGAAATAAGATGTACCTTAGGCTAATTAAGCTAAAAACACAAGTTATAATCCTTTGATGTTTTTGGTTATCAATGGTGGCAAAATAAAGTGGTGATTGTGTTTGTGTGTAAACGAAAAAGAGAAAGAAGACGGGGGGAGTTTGTTTCGACTTTGGTCAACAACTTTCCAAAATTGCAACTTAGACCCCCTATTTTCTAGCTATTTCCATTTTGAGTAAAACAAGGTTAATTTAACGTCCATTAATAAATCTTAACATCCGTTATCTTTCTAACACCGTTAACACACTTAACTCGTTATTCTATGATGCAATATATCTCTAAATCCAAATCAACTGTACATGACGGTCTACAGCATATCCAATATCCACTAGCATGACAAATTCACTACATAGAACATGTAACCATTTTAATTTTCTGAAGAGACTTTTGAAGACATATTTTTATGACAAAGACGATTTGATATTTTCTCCCCCTTAAAGAATGACCCGTTTTCTATTTAAAGAGCTGTAGTCGTTTTTTAAAGAGTCAAATATCAATGAAGACATTTTCCGTTTAATGATTTAAAGAAACGATTTTGGTGGCAATAAGATGTCTCTTATTTAAACAAATAAATGCACTGAAGCGTACATAAATTTATGTTAGACCAAGTTATAAAGTAAACTTGATCCCTTGTATGGTTTTAAAGTAAACCATACCCGAGAAAATTAATTCTCGTTGTGAGCCAACATTTTCCAAGGAAATGCGTGACTTTAATGCGAAAAGCGGGTTGCAGTCATAAATAACTACAAGCCAAATGGGCATGTTTAAAAATATTTACAAATTTTATACGAACTCTATTTATGGCGTCGTGTCAATTTTAATCGACATTTCTAAGGCCGTAAATATTATTGTACTAAAAGACATGCCCTTTTTAAAATGAAAAATATTTTTGGATTTTCTTGATTTTATATTTTTATGGTTGTTGTAGGTTTTATATTTTTGTATTTTTTTTTGTGGTTTAAATACATACAATATATACATGATCACGATAAAAGGATACTCGAGAATAGTTTACCACCACTATTCTGCAGTTTCTTCTGCCAACTCCTGAAGAGTCGCCGGTGAGAATGATTTCATACCAAGCTTGTCGATCAAAAACTCGATTCTCACTCGATCTAAAGCCTTTGTAAACATATCCGCCAGCTGATACTCAGTGTTGACAGAATACAGCTTGATTACTCCGTTCTCTATTTGCTCTTTGATAAAATGGTAGTGTTTGTCAATATGCTTCGCCGGGAGTGTTGAACGTAGTTGCATCAAAGGGCAATGGCACTTTTGTTGTCACAATACATCGGTATTTTGTTGAATCCAAGACCGTAGTCAGTCAATGTGATCTCATCCAAAGAACTTGAGCACAACAACCGGACATGGCAATGTATTCAGCCTTCGTACTTGATATCGCAGAGCTTTTCTGCCTTTTGGATGCCCAACTAATCAATTTATCTCCAAGTAGTTGCACACTTCCAGATGTGCTACGTCTAGTATCTTGACACCCAGCGTGATCCGCATCTGCATATGATATTAGTGCAATAGAAGAGTCCTTCGGATACCACAGACCACGATGAAGTGTTCCTTTAAGGTACCGAAATATCCTTTTCACAGCATGTAAGTGCTTTCGGTAGGTCGAGCCTGATATCGGGCACACATAAATATAGCAAATTGTAAATTAGGCCTGCTAGTAGTCAGATAGAGAAGGGTGCCAATCATTCCACGGTAAAGTTTCATATCGACAACAATCCCATTCCTATCCTCATCTAACTTGGATCTATCCACCATTGGAGTATCCACGGGGTCATAGTTTTCAAAATGATACTTTTTCAAAGATTCAAGAGCATATTTAGATTGATTAATGAAGATGCCTCTGGGATTCTGAGAAATTTATAACCCTAAGAAAAATGAAATTTTACCCATCATCGACATTTTAAAGCGTGTGGACATGATTTTCTCAAAAAGGTCGGACAATTTTTGGGTAGTAGCGGCAAATATTATATCGTCAACATAAATTTGTACCAGTATCATGTCGTTTCCTTCCTTGAGAATGAACAATGTCGAATCCACTTTGCCTTTGGAGAAGCCTTTCGAGATGAGATATAACGATAGGAGATCGTACCACGCACGTGGAGCTTATTTCAACCCATAAAGAGCCTTCTTGAGCTTGTACACATGATTAGGATACTCCGAGTTCACAAATCCATTCGGGTAGCTTACGTAGAATTCTTCCCTTAATTCACCATTTAGAAATTCCGTCTTAACATCTATTTGATAGACGATCATATTCATGTGAGCAGCATAAGCAAGAAATAGTCTGATTGCTTCCAATCTTGCAACATGAGCGAAGGATTCTTTAAAGTCAATACCCAATGCTTGTTTGTAACCTCGAGCAACCAATCTAGCCTTATTCTTTAAAATTCCACCCATCACATTGAGTTTCACCTTATATACCCACAACAAGGTAAGAACGTTGACGTTGTCGGGTAAAGGAACTAATTCCCATACTTCAAGTCGTTGGAATTCATTAAGTTCCTCTTGCATGGCTTCAATCCAAGATGATTGTGTCATCTCTTGTTGCCATGTTATAGGTTCAATCTCGGAGAGAAACGCATCAAAGTAGCAATATAATGCGTGCTCTTGTAATTGATAACGTGTAGAGATTGGTCTTTCGATGTCACCAATAATATTTCTGATTGGGTGATCCTTTGTCCATTTGGTATTATGATTTTCAATCCGTGGAGGTTTGGAATAAACGATAGTAGGAGCTTCCTCTGAGGTAGACGCCCCGTTAGGGTCGGGTATCGGTAAACCAAAGTATGGAAGCTCTTGTATATGAGAAAATTTCAAATCATGATCATATTTATCCTCTTCAACATCATTAGGAACGAGTGGGGGTGTAGATTCAGGTGTAGTTTGAGAATTACTAGGGGATGGTACATCTGGTTCGATGGTGATCATGGATGTATCGGATTGAGCTCCATTATCTTGAGCAAAAACTTCGTGAGTCGGAGCTATCACTACAGGTGCTAGAGTATCATCACTGGGAGGATCAAAGAATTCATCAAACATAGGTTGAAATAACTTATCCCACTTAGGCCTTGTTGGTGGTGTAAATGATGTAGAAGTAGGATTGTTGGGAACTAATCTGGAACTAATAGTACCGGTTCCCATCTCATGAAGTGCGGGTTCAGAGTTTCGTTGCTCAGAAGCCATCGCTATCAACTCATCAAAATAGACATCCATGGTTTCTATAATCTTGCCAAGACGACGGTTGTAAATATGGTAAGATTTCTTTACGGGTGAGTAACCAATGAAAATTCCTATATCAACCTTCGGTTGAAGTTTTCCCAAATTTTCACTGTTTATGGGTTGGATAACAAAGTGAACCAAACACATGAAGAAACGATAAGTCGGGTTTTCGTTCATGATGAAGCTCATACGGTGTTTTTCCATGTCGCTTACGAACAATAGATCGGTTTTGGGTATAACATGCGGTTGCTACAGCTTCTGCCCATAAGAATAAAGGAGCATTGGCATAAATCAACATAGTTCTAGCAGCTTCCATAAGTGTACGATTACGTATTTCCACGACACCGCTTTGTTGTGGAGTGCGAGTAACTGATGTTTCATGTGAAATTCCAACTTCTTCATAATAAGTCCGTAGAGTCTGATTGACGAACTCAGTACCATTATAAGTGCGAATTCGGTGGATAGTAGCATTAAGACGCACTTGGATCATCTTGAGAAACTTAATAATATAAGTTGGTACGTGATCCTTGGATGTTAAAAACTTGACACATGTAAATCTTAAAAAATCATCCACAATAACAAGGACGTATTTTCTACCGCTCACACTTACTGTACGCATTGGCCCGCAAAGATCCATGTGCAAAAGATACAATTTTTCTTGATTGGTATCTTCAAATTTGGGCTTGTAGGATTTCTTAGTGCTTTTCCCTAATGAACACGCAGAACATAAATGATCCTTGTTAAACTTAAGCTTTGGAAGACCACGAACAAGTTCGTTTTTAGCCAAATGGTTAATAGCATCAAAATTAAGATGAGATAAACGTCGATGCCACAACCATGACTTAGTCTTAGATGCTTTGGATAGAAGACATACGGGAGAAGCGGCCATCATGTTTTGAATAGACAACGTGTAGAGATTATCCCCTCGAGAGCCTTTTAACAGATCGTTTCCTAGTAAATCACGAATGAAGCAAGTATGTTGTCGAAAAGGAAGCTCAAGGTTTGAATCACAAAATCGTCCCATTGAGAATACATTATGACCGAGTCCTTCCACATAATACACCCTTGAAATAGTAACATTCCTAATCTGATATTCACCATAACCCATGATCTTTTCAATGTGGTCATTACCAAATTTAACCGTGCCTAGAAACTTGCTGACGAAATTTTTGAGCATCGAGCGATCTCCGGTCATATGATTGGATCAACTACAGTCCAAGTACCAGAGGATGATTTGTACCACCTGAAAATATCACCAGACAAAGACGATGTATCAGAATCTAATTGTTCCTTTGTGTTAGCAGGTACAAGTACAATTTTCTTAGATTTACTAGCATAAGGTTTCTTAGATTTCCAAATTTTCTTCCTAGTTGTCGGCTTAGATTCTAGTTGTCTAAGATCCTGAGGTACATCTTGACTGGTAGGCACATTAGTGGAGGCAGACCTAGTTAAAGGACGCTTTTTCCATTTTTTAGTGTTAGTGTTCCTATTTAAAGGACAATGAGACCTAACTTCGGTGGATGTGATCCTAGTTAAAGGGCACTTAGTTCCATTTGTAGTGAAGGTCCTACTAGTGGGTTGCCATTGCCATCCAACTTGGGTGAATTTCTTCCCCGTTGGTTCTATTCAAGGTTTTTCCTAATGGCATACATTTCATTAACATGGTAAACAAGGCATAAATCATGACGCTGAGAAAACATGCATTCATTACAATTCCAACATTGTAAATCAGAATCCACTTTGCTCTTAGGCTGCTAAACAACCGCATGGCCTTTAGTCTTAGCTACATGATTCATTTTATTCAAATTTGAAATAACATTCCTAGGGTGAACTTCTACTTTCATCTTCGTAGTCCTACTAGTAGACGGCTTGATCCTATCTTTCTTGTCTTGAGATCCTTTAGCCTTAGTAGAGACAATTACTCCTGTAGAAGGCACAAAAACATTAGTGACAGATTTTGATTTATCCTTATTGGGTGTACCTAAATAAGGTTTAGCTCCTGGGGTTTTGTTGAATGGAGTAATGGCAATGGTAATGGGTTGTTGTTTAAGTGGTGCAGAGCCCGGTTGACTTATGAAATTAAGATGTGCTAAGCCACATTGAATCCGCTCAATATATAAATAAGCAGCGTTATAATCATTGTTTGTGGGATCAGATTCATATAAGTCATCTAATATGTCCCTTGTGAGAAGCACATGCCTAATTGCATTCTTCATATAATCCATATATGATAAAGGATTGTTCTTATGGTACGGGTTCTTATAAATCACCACTTCTTTGGATTTTGGAGCACTAGAGGTCGGGGCAAAGATTGTAGCTGCATTATCAACAACTTCTTGTCCTTTGACTTGAAGTGTTTCCTTTAACTCAGCTAAAACCATGTTTTTGTCTGTGAGTTAAATATTTAAGTCAGAGATTTCCTCGTACTTTTGGTTCAGTTGGTCAACATGTGACTTTTGCTCTGCCGTATTAAAAGCGAAGCGTTCTTATAATGAACCATAAAGTTATGAAAATCCCTACTTTTCTCATTCAAGCTCCCCTAGAATATAGATGATTCTATGTTCTAAGGCATGGTTTTTATTCTCTACAGCCTCTAGTTCCATTTTCTCTACTGATGACTCTCTCTTAAGTCTCATAATTTCTTCCTCTAATGCATGAACCACCTGAATCATCTTGTAACTTGTCTGAACGTTGTTTTCACAATCATTCGTTATTAAAAGAGTTTCATTCTTAGATTGTTGTTCGATTTCAAGAGATATACAATGTTGTTGAAGCTCGTCAAAACGTTTTGAAAGTGATTTGTAAGAATCTTGAAGCTTTAAAAATTCAGCGTTAGATTCATGACAAGAATGATTGTCTACATCATTTATAGTCTCAACAATATTCACAGAGAGATCATGCACGTCATCACATTTATGCACAACAGATGTAACCTCATTAGCACAATTAATAGTCACAACGGTCATTACATTGAGAGACACCACTTGTTCCAAGAATTGGTCATATTCGGACAAAATCTTTTCTTTCTCAATTAAATGTAGCTCATATGCATCATCCATTTCATGGAAAAAATTTTGAACTTCTTTCATTTCGAAATTTAGATTTTCACCGAGAGATATTAAACCGTCTTTAAGATTTTCTACAAACAGAACGATCTTATTCTCAAACACCGCTTTCGTGTGTTAGAAAGCCCATTCTCCGTCGGTTTGAGCCGTTGGAGTCGTACGTTCTTTAATGACCTTGTCAAAACTGGTAAAGTATCGTTTAATCTCTTTCAAGCTTAACAATATTGTACTTACCAGTGGAAGAACCTTTGGAATTTCCTTAGGTTCATCCTTGTTGACAAGTGTAGGAAATGTACTAGGGTTTTATTTGGTGGACACGTATGTTGGTGTATTGATAAATTCCCTTTGTATGTTAAAGCTAAAATCCGTTTTTTGAATACTATTGATTAAGCTTATCATAATCAAACTTAGGATGTTTCAAATTCATTTTTGACCGATTCTCGTCAACAAGTGATAGATACTCGGGATCATCCGGAATAACAATCAGATCTAATACCTTTCTTAATTTGGTTGCATCGTAAAGTCTTGGGTTGCAGATAAGAGCTTGCTTTGCATAATCCGGGTTAGGTGGAAGGTCTTATAGACGCGATAAGTTAAATTCCTTAAAAGATGAATCAAACAAATGTACTATGTGTGAGGCGAAGTATTGTTTCAAAAGCAAATTATCAATCTTTTTAATTTGATTAGACGCATTAATTTCTGTTTCAACCTTTTTAGACTCGAGAATTTCGAAATCCGTTTTAAGTTTTTGAAAATTAGTGACGACTGACTCTTTCTCTTTAATTTCTTTTGAAAGATTTGCTCTTAAATGTTCAATATCTTGTAAATGATCCATTTGAATTTTTCTAAACCCATCAAATTCGAGATTAGTTAAGGTATTGGTCGAGGGAGTTAATTTCAAGGTTTGAACTTTTTCCTTATACAAAGCAAGCTCGACAGATAAGGTCTGATTAACACTTGGGGTTTCAAGGACCACAGTATTCATTTGGCCAAGCATAGTTGCCGAAAACATAACCAAATCTTGTTGAGAAGGGGAATCCATATGCGAAATAGCTCCCGGTTGTATTTCACTCAAAGTATAGGTACTTGCAGTGATATTTCTATCATTGTTTATCTCCTCATTTGAATTACTTACCACCAAAGGCTCTTCTGGATATTGAGACTCTTGCCCAACTTGATGTGGTGGAATACTAGTATCAATGGGAACACTTGGTACCTCAGCTAGTTGATCGTACCCGTAAACTGAGAGATTTGCCATAAGAGCTGCTTTGGTGGTATTGAAGTCATCATAGTCAAAATCGTATGCATCGAGATCATCTGCTTGATAAGTTGCATTATGAGTGAAAGCTGCTGTTTGTCCTTCATTATCCGCAACTCCTGGATCAGCAAGAAACGATAACTCCTCTTCATCTAACTCACGGCCATTTACTTGAGAATTGACCAACATCACCTTCTCCTCAAACCATGAAGCATCCCTTCTTATTTTGGGTTGCTTACACTCCATAGCCATATGTACCCCCCTGCAGTTGTAACATGTGATCATCTTCAACTTGCCAGTAGTGTTTCCCTTTGGAGCAGTGTTGTAAGTTCTTGTACCGGCGTTGGATGAACTTGGTCTCCCCAGAATAGGTAGAACCAGGACTTTGCCATCTTGAACGGTTGCTTGTTGACGAGAGTTGGAAGAAGTCCTCAACTGATTGTTGATGATAGGAAGTCCTCGATATCCTCTTTTGTTCAACGTTTGAGTGATATAGGCAGAAATGGCAGCTAACACTCCAGTAGGATTATCACCTTGTTTGAATTCGGGAATTGGGACCTCATCATCACAATACAGAACTGGTGCTGGTGAAGCTTCATAAAAACTTGAAGGAGTACTGACATGTTGTGAGTAGGTGGATTAAAGAACTTTAGGTTGCTGGTGTATGATAGCAGGAACTATAGGTGGTTGGTAAGAAGAGCATAGTTGATGAGCATAAGGTGATAGATGTGAGTCTCTTTGTGATGATGGTGCTGGTAGCTGATATTGTTGATGTGACGTAGGTGGTTGTGGTAACATCGAGTACTATGGATAGCTTGGGGTTTGATAGGCAGGCTGGTGATAGGAGTGTTGTCCCATAGCATAATGAGTGTTGTTATATGACGACATTTGATGATTTGCCAATAATGCCAATGGTTTATGATAAGATCCTTGAGACATACGTTTCATAAGCACATGCTTCTCGTGTTGTTGCATGAAATCAAAAGTTGATCTATATTTAACTTGTGCAAATCCCTTACAAGTTTAACATCAGTGGCATAGTGGCTCCACTCTAGAGGCAACGTATTCAGAAACTTGGTATTGATCAGAAATTAAGCAATCATTAGATTATAGGTGTTCAAATCATTCATCAATGTAGTGAATCTCCAATAGCAGTCATGAAGAGTTTCCCCTGGAGTGTAAGTGAACCTATCAAACAGATCATAAAGTTGACACTCTCGTTCCTGCTTATAGAGTGAAGTCCCTTGTAGCAAAACTGTCAAACGATCCCATAGTTCCTTGGCTATCTTGTGTTGACTTACCATTCGATAAATATCAGGTGGAAGAGCTTGAAGAATAGTCTGAACTGCCTTTCCATCTGCATCAGCAATTAGCTAGTTGGCACGCGTTAACTCAGAAAATTCCATTGGCCGAGTCACATCATTTGCAAAAATTGTGCCCCAATCAAGTGGGCCTTGTTCAATGGATTTAATCATATGCCTCCCACTAGGTCTACCAAGAATATATGACTTCATTCGACCCTGTCATGCTTTAAATAGCTCTTTGATAAGCAACGGTGGACGGGTATCGGTACCCGATATGATAGATACATCAGTAAGCGATGTCATTATAGGCATGAATGAATGAGGATTTATTTTTTATCACTTGAAGAAAGGTTATCTTTTGATCAACCAATGAAATAAAATTGTGAAATTTGTTGTGTGTTGATGTAAAATTCTTCCAAAATTACAAAGTTCAAATCTTGAATATCTTGAATATCCACTAAGTAATAATTTCGGAATGTGTATCTTCTTGATGATTTCAGAATGCGAACCAAGACCAGAATTCGGAATAATTCTTCTTACAGAATCTGGAATCCCAAAATTGCTTAAGATTTCGGAATGTGAAGTGTGCTAAATCCAGAATATGTAATTTCGGAATAACAAAGTAGTAAGAATCCGGAATATGAAGCAAATCCAAGAATTCGGAATATGAATACAAATCCAAGAATTCGGTATATTACACACCAGATTCTGGAATCTTTGATGTCGGAATAAATGAGAATGTAAATTCGGAATATGAAAACACCAGATTCTGAAATCTTTAATTCACCAGATTTTGGAATAAGTTAAGCAAATTCGGAATCCTAAAAGAAATAAATCCGGAATATGTTCTCTGAGAGTAACACCAGATTGTAGAATAGTGATAATCTATGATCTAAGTGTGGTTGATGTTTCTAGAGAGAGAAAATAGAGAGAGAAAGTGAGAGAAATATGTGCTATATTATATAATGAAAATTAACAACCAACACCCTCTCCATCTAAGGAGAGGGATTATATACCCAAGCCTAGGTAGGCTTGGGCCTAGAACCTATGTACAAGCCCATGGGTTGGTAAGTTACTAAATTCTACACATTAAACTAACTACGAGCTAATCACGTTTAATAATATTGTTAAAGTGACCGATACTTCTAATATACGTTTAAAACGTATTTCCAACAAAAAGAATATTGTATTCAAATTATTTAAAACCTATTAATTAACTCAACCTTTGTGTTGACTTTAAGCATATATTCCAGGTAACTGTGACTGATAGTATGGAGTAGCATGAGGATGGCATGCAGAGGCACTAGCTTGAAATTACTATCTTAGATTTTGGGAACCTTATATTGTAAAACTCTGATTTTAATGATATATAAAGAAATTTGATTTAATCACTCTTTTGAGTTGTTTTCTATTATTATGACTTGTGTTCTATGAAGTAATATCCTAGATCAATGTTCTGCTGCATAAAGGTAAAAATGGGGGTGTTACAATATCGAGCATACATAATTCATATGTATGAGTCTCTCAAATATAGCAAGAACAAAATTGAACTATGGAGGATCATTGTGTCATGACTATGTGTCTAGATTAACACAGCTTCAACATTGATTTTATTTTAAATCCACGTATCTTGGTCAAAATCTTGTTTGTTGAGTTCTTGTGTCTTTTGTTTGTCTATTATTGCTTTTTAGCATGTCTCTATGATTAGTTAGACTAGAAAATTAGGATTTGCTGAATTGGAAAATTCTACTTATCGCCCAAAACCAACCCTCTGTAGGCGGTTCTCCAAATAATCCACAGCTCCATGTATATGGAACCGCAGATGGAGATAAAGAACCGCGGCCAGAGACTACAAATTTCGAGTTTCCTACTACTCCAAATTTGCTCCAACACTTTTTGAAATCTTTATTTCAAACCTTTGACCACCCCAAAATAATCTTGTGCTTTCTTTACTTAACCCTAAGCATTTTGCATTCTTTCTCAAATCAAAATGTCTTATTCACCAAATAAAAGTCTTGATTCTCCTCCATTTTCCTCAATCTCTTTCAATCCAAATTTACCCAAGAACACTCAAAATCATATTTCTTCTTCTTTTAAGAATATTGATAGTGGAACTTCTTCTCTTCTACCACTAGCCTTTTGTGTTCTTCCTCCCTCACATGATATGTCATGCATCATGGGATATATTGCCATGGTTTTCAATATTAACATCTTACTATGGCTCATATCTATGAGGAATAGAATTACATCAAGAGTCTCCTAGTTAAATCTCCTCTCCACTATGACTATGAGATCCTTACCAAGCCACCACCACCTCCTTCCGCCACCACCTTGTCTTTCATTTAAGCATGTGGATTGCTTCTCTCCAAGACATCTTATTCAAGCAAATCTTAGAGTTCTAGTTTAACTAGGATTAGATTTATGCTTTTCTTTTGGCTTGTTTTGTTTTTCATACATCTTTGTATGATTTATTTCCTTGTATATTATTCATGTTTTCTTTTAACATGACTTATTATAGATCATGGTTAACTTCTCTTTTCTTATCTTATTTCTATTATTGTGTGACCTTTGCTATATCTATTGTAACACCCCCAAATTTATACAACTCAATACAGCGGAAGACTCGTTGGTGTTACGAGATAGCACATTACTCACATCATAGACAACGCATAAAAATCGCGTCGTTTAATAATAAAGCATTTCCATTCATAAATATCAAATTTAGATAGGTCCCAAGTCATTTTATTTTATACAGGATTTACAAAGCATTTGAATGGAAATTGTTATTTAAGTGCGGGCCATGAATTCTTTGTCGTCTTCCCGATAATTACCTTCAAGTACCTGAGATAAAACATGTTAAAAGAAAAGGTCAGCGATAACGCCGAGTGAATTCATAGAGTTTAGTGAAATCCATCAATATAACATCGGTATAAAATTATTACCGAAATCATTTTGTACAAATCATTTTAATAGGCCATAAAATATCCAAAGTCATTTTATACAAATCCTTATCAAAATCATAATATAGGCTTTCGCCTTCAAAATCATTATACGAACCATTGTCGCTAAAAACATCATACGATACGTTTTATAACGTTGTATAGATTAAATAAATACCGTTATATGAATATGGTTATATAAAACCAAAACACGAACATAATATCAATAGTATGACCCGTATTGCTAGTCAGGCAATACATCGTAATTTGGTGCGTATAGCAGTATTTTGTTAATTGGATTATTATAAGCCGCACGACATTGTTACCTTACTACAACAAACAACGGGTAGCTAGCCCGAAACTCATTTGCCCATCTAAATTAGCGTGTCGTCACAAAGGTCACGCTATGTAAATCTTCTCATACATAAATTCACTTACCAATCAACGTGGCACGACGGGGATCAACCGTCAAGGCGCGAACTGGGGTGATCGTCCCCAAATAGTACTATTATATGCATAAGAGTCTACCAAATCCCGGTAGTTCACAATTCATGCTAATGGGATTTTTAGTGACATAACCTAACTTTAATAATCCATTTTATTTCATCTATCGGGTCATTTAATCATTCATAGGGTCATACAATCATTCGGGTCCAAATCAATAAACAAACAATCGGGACAACTAGTGTCATATTTCATAAAAACTAACATGTTATCTCCCTCGCGGGTTTATCAAACATTTCATAAAAACATTTAAAAGAGTGCGAGGCTATGAACTCACGTTGATGTGGGAAAGCGGGTTATCGGCAATTCGGATGTACGGTACGTGCTTCAATCACGGAAACCTAGACAAATAATACTCGTCTTAGACTCTTGTCCAATGAATATAAAAATAACAATTATGTATACATATGATGATTATATATATATGATGATCAAGTGGGTTTATATATTCTCATTCACTCATTTTTGTGTTTATGTATTGGTAACTTCTTACTAGTTTACTAGTTTTACCTATTTACGTGTTTTAGGTCCAATAAGCCTATTATAAGTTTATTAACTTGTATTAATCCATTTCATACTTGTATTATCAGTATTTATACTTTACATGTTGGGCCCAAATGGGTTAAGCCCAATAAATAAGTTTATAAGTGTTTTAGCCCATTTTATTGTATTATTAGTCCAATAACGTTAACTTAGCCCGTTAATGTCCGTATGTTATATAGTTCGGGTTTTATCGGTTTTTACTTGTTATATATGTTTATATATCAGTATATGAGTTTATAAAAGTTTACATTAGACGGGTCCAACCGTCTAAGTTTTATTTAACAAAAACGTTAATTTTACGGTAATAGCAGAAAAAGTCGTAAAAATCATGTTTATAGTTTTATAACTTATAAAACTTATTAAACTACCATTTTTATAAAATGTCCATTTATTTATCCTTATACATATTTATATAAATGTATTATATAAGTTAGTGGGTTTTAATTCACATTTTATACTATTTTTATTTGAGTGCTTATATAATACTATTATACTTTAATTTCCAAAATCTGATTTTTACTTTCTTGTTCACCAAAACAGCCATATCTAGAGTTAAATATGGGGATAGAAGCTCAAATGTTTATGACATAAACTACATGATATGTGCTCCATTTAACTCTGGTATAGCTACTGTTGAATCAGCCTCTAAGTATTTTCTAAAAATCATCCTAAACAGTGAACTCAGATTTGCACTCTAAACTTGTTTTGATCATATCTCACTCATCCTAATGATTCCATTGCATGGCCAACTCTCACATGTGTACAAAACATATTACTTACTGTATATTGATTCTACTTTGCCGTTTTATCAGTCTAACATGTGGTTAGTTACTGTTTTTATACAGCCTACCATTTAAGCAAGATTTAACCATTTTTACATGTAATTTGTCATCTTTTTACCCATGATTATCAACACCGAATCCCCACACAATATTTTTATCATCATATATCATCATACATATATACATTTAATAAGAAAATACATGATTACATAATTAAAATTAACAAAAAGATGAGGAGAACAATCTTTATACCACCATGGTTGATGTAGGTTGTGATAAAGACATGGATTTTGATGGAGAAACTTGTGATAAACCAAGACCATCTTCAAGTCCACCAATCTTCATGAACTCCTTGTGGAAAATCAGCCCCAAGACTCCATAGAAACTCCTCCTTGGATGTTATAATCACCACCAATCAATAGGGCTTCAAAAGGGCTTCATCATGTGTGTAAATAACACATGATTTCATGGTTGAAATTAATCAAAATGGGGTGGATGGTGATGTAGTGGGACGACACACATAGAGAGGGTGGGAGAGTTTTAGTTGTGTGCATGTTAGAAATGAGAGGAGTGGTTTCAATTAGATGGTTTTGAGGTAAGGTAGCTTAACTTGTAAGCTTAGCTTACAAGTGTAAGCATTAAGCTTGTAACTTGACACCTATTTGGTGTTGTGTCATATAGTGGCCGGTTATGAGTGGGGATGGGGAAAGATTTATCTTGTATCATCCCCATTTAATTACGGGTACTCCTCGATTCTAGTTTCCTCGATTTGCGTGCCCTCGGGTCGTTTTACGAAAAACGTTTTTATAAATTATGAATCAACGGCACAAAACGAATCTAATAAAAATTGTTTCATCAAAAACGGAGTTCGAAAACGTAAATACGTAATCCTAAGGTTTCCGGTTTAGTCGTAAAGGACGTTAAATTATAATCGTAAGACCTAATCTCTTTTCGTAAATTTGTGAGTTTATGAACCAACACAAATTTAAAACTCCAAAATAATATTCACGGATAAATTTATTTTCTGAAATGTCGGACTGTCACCAAAGACGGTGTACGTTAACGTAAGCACGTAACGTAGAATCCTCCGGTTTAGACGTAGTCGATGCTACTTCAAGACGTAAATCCAAATTTCTTCCCAAAAATAAGTGAGTTCATAAAATAATATTTTCAAATAAATATTGAGAATAAAATATCAACAATAAATTGACGGATTGTCACAGCATTTACCCCTAAACAGGATCTTTGTCCTCAAAGATCATCTTACCTTACTACTCGCTTCTTATAGAGTTAAAGCCATGTGGGTATTTCCTCCACATTCGGTCTTTTCTCACAAGTGTAATTCATTACAATACGCGAGTTTCATCAAACATAACTACGGGAATAAGATCAGGCTTAATGTTGACTTACTTTCTCTATCCATGATGTTCACGGGTTTTTGATGAATGCAACTTTTTGCCGATCTAAACTTTACTAAGAAACAACGAGATTTTCACTTGATAGACATTTCATCAAGTTCGATATACGAAACATAATTCACGCAGCTCTTGAAGTCCTAGGGTAGATCCAGCTTATATGCCTTTCAAACCAATCTTTTACATCATCTTAATGGTCCCATACAACGGGGACTTGTATCCCATGATCTTCCAGATCATCAATTCATTTTCCGTGGTTCAATTTTTTTTTTGGCATAACTTCGCTACCCATCTGGCACTTCAAGATCTACATTTCATATTCACATAACCTCCTGCTCACTACTGGCAGTCAATAATCAGATCCTAATTTCAACAATCATTTCAGGTCTCGCGGGTCGGGTATTTTGTAAGGTTAGGTTCGCCATCATAGGAAACCTTAAACCTAAAAGACATGTCCAACTCACCATGGGTGTATGTCGGGTGTCTTCATCTCAACTTCTGCTTACAGATGCTCTAATATATATCCTCACAAGATTCGATCTCGATCCTAATACGATAATTATCAATGATAATCTTTCCAATGGAAAGCGATTATACGGTTTATTAACAAAGGTCAATCATTCAAACATAAAACAGCACTTATAGTATTTTGTATCGCTACTTTACCTCGTCCCTTCGATTTGGGGTGGTAAACAGGACTCTCTTCAAGATTCGTTCTCAATGACTCCTGAGCAAATCTCTAGAAATTCGATGCGAAGCGAGGATCTTGATAGAGATGATCGATACAGGCACACCATGTTTACACAACTCCTTTAAATATAAAAGAGTCAATTTCTTCATCAAGAATCTATCATTAACAGGAATGATATTAGCAGATTTGGTCAGTCTGTCGACGATGACCCAAATCGAATCAAATTCAGATGATGACCTTTGCAATAGCTAGATGTTTACTAATGTATGAGGCGATGTCTGCCTTCATAGTTTGCCATCAGTACAACTTCTTCTGATAATGATACATTAAATCAGAAATGACAAGAATAGAATACTTATACTTACAAGATTCCAATATAACTACATCTCACAATCCTTCATATTTAGGCAACCATAAGTGGCCTTCTATACATTTAACGCCATCGGCTTCTTAATGCTAATGGTTCACATTAGCCGCGAACCACTTTTTATTATCTATATTATCCTTCTTACAAGCATTGTTTATTTTTACATTGTTCGGCAATTTATTTTGCACATTCATTATTAAGAAATATATCGTAATTGATTCTTTATTCTTTTTACATAATGCGTCGGTATATAAATTCACTTCTCCTGATGATATAAATATCATGTCCGTATTCATTCAAAGTTTCTTTCTTCATATTTTCTATGTTTTAGTTTCGTCTTAGTTATCATTTTTATCCGTTTTACTCAATCCGCCGTCTAAAGCGTCGATAATTATTACGACTAATTAAATAATAAATATTCAATTTTTATGAAACGTAAACGTAAAGATTTTAAATTTCTTAGTCCGACCAATTATATAAAATGTCCGAAATAAATTTGAATTTAATTAACAAGATTTTTGGTTGATTTATTGAAAATACTTAATGAGATCCGTAAATGTTCGTAAAATCTTTGTTTATACTCTGGTCAAAATTTTCTTAATTGAAAAGCGTAAATTATCGTTTCAAATTTCAAGTCATGGTTTAAATGGTTTCCTCAATCCCTCTTAGGTTGTCTTGAGGTATACACAACCATTTACCCCTAAACAGGAGTTTAGTTAAACGTTCTGGGTATAAGGGAATAATCCCTTAAAAATTTCTTTGATAAATTATTTGTCAAAACATATTTTCACTTTCTTTTTAGTAAAACCCAAAGTTTCAAATGGCTCTAATTTTTAAAGAGTCAATATATATATATATATATATATATATATATATATATATATATATATATATATATATATATATATATATATATATATATATATATATATATATATATATATATATATATATATATATATATCTTACCATCGTTAATCGAACGGTCATTTAATATAAAGGATTAAGCCTTAATTCACATATTAAATATTCAAGGTACATATTTTCATTGTTCGGCCAATTCAGGGCAATCTATAAATAATTATTAACTTCTTCTTATTTTTATAAACAAAGAAATGGTCCTTAATGATCGCAAGCATGAATTTATCAAATTACAGCCTTCACACGTGATTCACCAAATTTATGAATACTACATGTGTATTAGTCAATCCAAACGACATCACGGGAAACTCATAATGTTCATTACGATTTCTGGATGTAGTGATTGGAATAGATAATCTTTTTCACAGATGCGAGGTTGATGATAACCATGCCATGGATCAAATCTTTAAAACATACGCTAGAACCTTGTAAATGATCGAACAAATCTTCCATTTCGAGTTATGGATATCGTTTTTGATTGTCAGTTTACTCAGTTCAGAGTAATCTATAAATATAAGGAATGATAATACCATAACTCTCCATAATGACGAGCATGGTAGAATAAAATCTTTCTCCGACAACTCTCTCAGTTGTACGGTAATTCCTTTAATTCAGATGGTGCTGACGTACAGTACACAAGCCACAGGTGCAGCACCGGAAATATAATCAATACCAATTTCAACTTGCCTTAATGGAAAAAGTCTAGGTAATTTACCAACAAATACCTTCTAAAATTTCAGATAACAGAAACATCTTTTAATAAATTCATATTAGGTTCTTCTAGATTACAATATCTATAACTAGTTCACAACCATTCATGGTATAATTTCAAGTCTAAATGCAGGATATGGTCATCCATCAAGAATTATTTAGATCACTTTTGATAATCAACATCTTATCATTTAGGGGAATTCTACTCGAGTTCCCATCAATTAAGACAGTGTCGTCATGTCATAATCAATCAATCCATTCTACTGGAATTATCAACTTTCCAGTTTTATTGCCGTCGATAAGATGTGAACTTCTCAAAAGACTAATAATAACTCATAATCACAAATTCAGGGATATATGGAGACACAACTACTATTAAAAGAGTAAGGTCAACGCATAATCTACGCGAGAGTATTTCAAATCAGATACAAACGAAAACATTTAACGAATATGAATATATCCCATGTTTTCATAATTTGAGTACGCATTCGAAAGCTCCTCGGATCGTTACCCAGGTCATTCAAATGAAATCAAGTCATAAAAAATGATAGGAACGTCGATACATCCAGTCGGGTATCAACACTCGGTAATCAGATACTTTTCCTAAGAATCTCACTACGGGATAATTGGACAAGAAAGAATTGTCAATTGTCAAATAAGACAATTTCCAAAGATGAGTAAATTCGTCTCAGAAGAATAGATGGTACGGGCACATATGTAGGTGTCCCTAACACTATGTCCCTATTTTTCACTTCTTGCAGATCTCATAAAATTTAATCTTTCACAATCTTTAAAGAAATTGTAGTGTATATTAATCAGTTTTATGGTGACTACTAATCAGCCTTGCATGGTCCATTCCAAATTGTATGTAGGCGCGCAACTATATACAATTTCAAGATTAACGATGCAATACTCAGTTCGTCAAAATTTTATCATCATGTTTATAATAAAAACATTTTCATGCTTAATTCTTAAATAAGAATCAATAATAAATTTACAAAGATTTTCTTTGTTATGAAAACAGTTAAGGTTTCCAAGGTGTTTTATAAACAACTTCATTTTGATAACGATTACTTATAAATCTCACTTTAAATAATCCTTACGGTGATGAAAATTCAATCTTTTATCAAGGGATACTGTTTTATCTTATAAAAACAATGAGTGATCTGCAAAAGAGTGATGAAAAGTTGTTCACCAAGAACTAACTTCAATATAATAGGAAATGAGCTTAGCCAATTAATCATGAGCTTCATGATTTCGATGGCACTCAAAAAGAATAATTCACAACGTAACTCAATTCGATATGAGTACTTGTTCAATGGTTGTATCACTAATGCGAACATTAGAATGAAGCAATAAAAGATAGATATCATCGATACATGTAGGATTTAGCAATCAAAGGTAGTCTTTTTCATTAATCACAAACAAGCCAAAATTGTACCGTAACACATTACGTGTCACTATGTCATACAATTCTCAGAACTCATCCTACCAACTGATATCTTAGTTAAGTTAGGGATTTTTAAAAGATACCACTATGAATACTAACCTACAAGAGTCATTAGGTGTTCCATATGTCCCGGAAGATCCATTGGTCCCAATTCAGAAGAAGATTTCTTCAATTTATTTCTTGGACACTGGGCATCCTCGTTAGTGGACAATGGCCTAGGAACAACCCTTAACGCGAACCTACAATCATTTAAAACCTCATAATTCAATCAAAGAACTTAACGACTTCCTCTTAACAATCTCATATTCCATACGGGTTAAATTTTACTTTATTCAAGTTTTAATCAACTTATACTTAAGGCAATATCCTACCTCATTCTCCAATACTTTCAACCTTATTCTTAGACCTTCAAAGTGCAATAAAAGCTTGATATGAACAACACTTAATTTCCAATCCTATATCTCTTACAACAACAATTATCAAATGAGTCACTAGTATGAAATGACTCATACATTCAATTAGACTTCTCCGAAAGGTACTTGTGGCATGAGGCTTTTGGGTAATGGTTCCAATGACAGCCTCAAGTACAACATTCACCCTTTCGATTTCAAATATAAGAATTGGGTGACAACGAATCAGATGACATCTTTCTAGGTGGTAACGTTTTGTCAAACTCCACTCTATCAGGAAAGATCGTCTTGACATCGATATTAGATTTAATCTCGCCAATTCTTTTTCAATATCACAATCAACTAATATCTACATTTCTATGAATATCAACCATTTGTTGGGATCATAAATATCCACAACTTGGTTTAGATCTAGGATAGCTAGAATTCCTACGAGAATAGCTTCGATTAATTTACTAGGGGATTTAGGGTTCTTTGTGACAATCTACGTCGTATAAATACCTCGTATAAATAGCAAAATAATCATCAAACAATCATGTAATAAAATTACATCATATGTATATATATATATATATATATATATATATATATATATATATATATATATATATATATATATATATATATATATATATATATATATAATCCAAGTTATATATATATTAAAATAACACTTCTCAGTCTGGCCTTGTCGGTAACTCGGGAATTCTTCGGCACCGTTATAGTCAAAAGATTTTTAGACATTTTTAGAAAAATGTTTAAAGTTAAAAGATTTTGAAATGTTTTATTCAAAACCTTGGTTTTAAAAATCTTTCGTTCTCTATAACGAGAGCTCTGGTACCAAACTGTAACACCCCCAAATTTATACAACTCAATACAGCGGAAGACTCGTTGGTGTTACGAGATAGCACTTTACTCACATCATAGACAACGCATAAAAATCGCGTCGTTTAATAATAAAGCATTTCCATTCATAAATATCAAATTTACATAGGTCCCAAGTCATTTTATTTTATACAGGATTTACAAAGCATTTGAATGGAAATTGTTATTTAAGTGCGGGCCATGAACTCTTTGTCGTCTTCCCGATAATTACCTTCAAGTACCTGAGATAAAATATGTTAAAAGAAAAGGTCAGCGATAACGCCGAGTGAATTCATAGAGTTTAATGAAATCCATCAATATAACATCTGTATAAAATTATTACCGAAATCATTTTGTACAAATCATTTTAATAGGCCATAAAATAGCCAAAGTCATTTTATACAAATCCTTATCAAAATCATAATATAGGCTTTCGCCTTCAAAATCATTATACGAACCATTGTCGCTAAAAACATCATACGATACGTTTTATAACGTTGTATAGATTAAATAAAAACCGTTATATGAATATGGTTATATAAAACCAAAACACGAACATAATATCAATAGTATGACCCCGTATTGCTAGTCAGGCAATACATCGTAATTTGGTGCGTATAGCAGTATTTTGTTAATTGGATTATTATAAGCCGCACGACATTGTTACCTTACTACAACAAACAACGGGTAGCTAGCCCGAAACTCATTTGCCCATCTAAATTAACGTGTCGTCACAAAGTTCACGCTATGTAAATCTTCTCATAAATAAATTCGCTTACCAATCAAAGTGGCACGACGGGGATCAACCGTCAAGGCGCGAACTGGGGTGATCGTCCCCAAATAGTACTATTATATGCATAAGCGTCTACCAAATCCCGGTATTTCACAATTCATGCTAATAGGACTCTTAGTGACATAACCTAACTTTAATAATCCATTTTATTTCATCTATCGGGTCATTTAATCATTCATAGGGTCATACAATCATTCGGGTCCAAATCAATAAACAAACAATCGGGACAACTAGTGTCCTGTTTCATAAAAACTAACATGTTATCTCCCTCGCGGGTTTATCAAACATTTCATAAAAACATTTAAAAGAGTGCGAGGCTATGAACTCACGTTGATGTGGGAAAGCGGGTTATAGGCAATTCGGATGTACGGTACGTGCTTCAATCACGGAAACCTAGACAAATAATACTCGTCTTAGACTCTTTTCCAATGACTATAAAAATAACAATTATGTATACATATGATGATTATATATATATGATGATCAAGTGGGTTTATATATTCTCATTCACTCATTTTTGTGTTTATGTATTGGTAACTTCTTACTAGTTTACTAGTTTTACCTATTTATGTGTTTTAGGTCCAATAAGCCTATTATAAGTTTATTAACTTGTATTAATCCATTTCATACTTGTATTATCAGTATTTATACTTTACATGTTGGGACCAAATGGGGTAAGCCCAATAAATAAGTTTATAAGTGTTTTAGCCCATTTTATTGTATTATTAGTCCAATAACGTTAACTTAGCCCGTTAATGTCCGTATGTTATATAGTTCGGGTTTTAACGGTTTTTACTTGTTATATATGTTTATATATCAGTATATGAGTTTATAAAAGTTTACATTAGACCGGTCCAACCGTCTAAGTTTTATTTAACAAAAATGTTAATTTTACGGTAATAGCCGAAAAAGTCGTAAAAATCATGTTTATAGTTTTATAACTTATAAAACTTATTAAACTACCATTTTTATAAAATGTCCATTTATTTATCCTTATACATATTTATATAAATGTATTATATAAGTTAGTGGGTTTTAATTCACATTTTATACTATTTTTATTTGAGTGCTTATATAATACTATTATACTTTAATTTCCAAAATCTGATTTTTACTTTCATGTTCACCAAAACAGCCATATCTAGAGTTATATATGGGGATAGAAGCTCAAGTTTTTATGACATAAACTACATGATATGTGCTCCATTTAACTCTACTATAGATACTGTTGAATCAGCCTCTAAGTATTTTCTAAAAATCGTCCAAAACAGTAAACTCAGATTTGCACTCTAAACTTGTTTTGATCATATCTCACTCATCCTAATGATTCTATTGCATGGCCAACTCTCACATGTGTACAAAACATATTACTTACTGTATATTGATTCTACTTTGCCATTTTATCAGTCTAACATGTGGTTAGTTACTGTTTTTATACAGCCTACCATTTAAGCAAGATTTAACCATTTTTACATGTAGTTTGTCATCTTTTTACCCATGATTATCAACACCAAATCCCCACACAATATTTTTATCATCATATATCATCATACATATATACATTTAAGAAGAAAATACATGATTACATAATTAAAATTAACAAAAAGATGAGGAGAACAATCTTTATACCACCATGGTTGATGTAGGTTGTGATCAAGACATGGATTTTGATGGAGAAACTTGTGATAAACCAAGACCATCTTCAAGTCCACCAATCTTCATGAACTCCTTGTGGAAAATCAGCCCCAAGACTCCATAGAAACTCCTCCTTGGATGTTATAATCACCACCAATCAATAGGGCTTCAAAAGGGCTTCATCATGTATGTAAATAACACATGATTTCATGGTTGAAATTGATCAAAATGGGGTAGATGGTGATGTAGTGGGACGACACACATAGAGAGGGTGGGAGAGTTTTAGTTGTTTGCATGTTAGAAATGAGAGGAGTGGTTTCAATTAGATGGTTTTGAGGTAAGGTAGCTTAACTTGTAAGCTTAGCTTACAAGTGTAAGCATTAAGCTTGTAACTTGACAACTATTTGGTGTTGTGTCATATAGTGGCCGGTTATGAGTGGGGTTGGGGCAAGATTTATCTTGTATCATCCCCATTTAATTACGGGTACTCCTCGATTCTAGTTTCCTCGATTTGCGTGCCCTCGGGTCGTTTTACTAAAAACGTTTTTATAAATTATGAATCAACGGCACAAAACGAATCTAATAAAAATTGTTTCATAAAAAATGGAGTTCGAAAACGTAAATACGTAATCCTAAGGTTTCCGGTTTAGTCGTAAAGGACGTTAAATTATAATCGTAAGTCCTAATCTCTTCTCGTAAATTTGTGAGTTTATGAACCAACACAAATTTAAAACTCCAAAATAATATTCACGGATAAATTTATTTTCTGAAATGTCGGACTGTCACCAAAGACGGTGTACGTAAACGTAAGCACGTAACGTAGAATCCTCCGGTTTAGACGTAGTCGATGCTACTTCAAGACGTAAATCCAAATTTCTTCCCAAAAATAAGTGAGTTCATAAAATAATATTTTCAAATAAATATTGAGAATAAAATATCAACCATAAATTGACGGATTGTCACATCTATGTTGGGTGTTTCTTTTCTTCTTCTAACCCTTCTATGTAACTTGTCACCATATCGATTCCTTGGTGCCCTAAGCAAGGGGGAGTAAGCACCAAGGGGGAGCACTTGCAAAGTCCGATTCTTCTCTTCTACAAAGACTTTTGAAACCTTTTTTCTTCGACAAAGGGGGAGGAATGAAATAAACTCGTCTTTGAAAATCTTGTTTTTCATGTGATTGAGTTTATGTATTGTCGGAATCAAAAAGGGGGAGATTGTTAATGCAATGATGTATAAAAACGTTACTTGTATTTTTGGTCTCGCTTTGTTTTGATTACGACAATATATAAAAACAAGCATTTACGAAAACAACAAAAAACGAATTCTTGAGTTCAAGTATTTTTCATTTCAACCATTATCACTTAAGGTATGAACAAACAAGTTTTCAACCTAGCTAAGTGATCATGGATTTAATTTTTCTTAAAACTCACCTTTTATTAAATGTGACAAAGTTTTTATTAAAGTTTATTGTTAAGAAAATGTTTTATTAAATTAATTATTTGAAAATTTGAGAATGGCATATTGCATATGGTTTAGGAATATGCTTTGGGGATAAGTATTCCACAAGATGTGACTACCCCACTAAAAGACAAAAGGGAGCGGAGTCTACTCCCACGGTTTCTCAAATGGCTATGTGGTTCCCTAGTGATAAGGAACCGTGGGCATCTTTAAGGAGCTGCGCCCAGGGATAGCCGTTGGAGCTTTGTCTTATAAATAGTGGACCATTCTCAGATTTCCTCCTCACCACTTTTGCACATAAAATTCCAGATTCAAACCAACTTCTTAAATCATTTAAATCATTGATTATTTGGTTGATTACTACTTATTTAGAAGTGAATCTTTCTCTTCCCATCTCTTCCTATCAAGTGCAAAGAGAAGAACACTTTCATCCTTGAAGTGTTGTGTCTACCTCAAAGATATATTGAAGACCAAACATTTATTTTTCATTCTTTTGTTACTGTTGTGAAGATCCAAGTAGTTGTGTCTATTTGGAAGTTGTGTATTGATGAGATGGCATTTATACATGATCTCATCGTTCTTTTCGGGCTTTCAATGAATAAAATATCATCAAAATAACATATATATGCTTGTGTTTGTTTACTTGTGTATTTTAGGTATGAATATCGTGAAAAAGACAAAAGATCACACGAAACAAGGAAAAACGAATACGAGAAACGAAGCCGCACAATCAACCGGGCCCTAGTTATGGATTTATCAAAGAAAAACCCTTGAAGACTTGAATATGTACAAGAATGATCCCTCATTTATGAAGAAATGACACTTAATACCCTTGTATGTTCATATTTACAAGTTTGGTCCCTTAAGCTTGTCAAAATTACAAAAAGGTCCCTCAACTTTGAAGATTTGGCAAGTTTAGTCCCTCAACAAATCTAAATTGTCAACAATGGTCCCTTATGAAGTCAAATATCCAATAAAGACCTTTAAAGATGAGAAATGTCCAAGATCAGTCCTTAAAATATCCAAAAATGACAAAACAAGTCCTTTATATTCTTGTTACAAAGTTTTCGGGCAAATGTGTGAAATTGGAAAGTTTAATAACAAAGGAATGGAGTTGTATGGGCTGAAAACACGTTTTACCATATTTGCCAAAGACCAAGGGCTATTTTTGCCACACCAAACATTAAAAAACTAAAAATGCGCCAAACAACTTACCTTTCCCCTAATTTCGGATCAAACAGAGATACTATTCACCCTCCCACCCCAGATCTTACTTCCACTTAACAAAGGGTAAATTCAAATTACCCATACCCACGTTTGATTGACACTCACACAAACACATCCCACGCTTAAACTCTCACACCCATTTACTCAAAGACCCCACCCAAGCCTGCCCTGCACCAATCATGTCACAACTTCCTCTCCAAAGAATGTCACGTGGTAAGATCAACGTCTTATACTCCTTACTTGGCCCCAAAGGAAAAATAAACATCTAGGTTTCATTTGGACAGCTCATAACATCAAAACACGTCTAGAAGACTTAAGGGCAATTCTGAGATTTCTTAGCTTAGGGTTTCATTTATTTTTCATTCTAGAATCGTCTAATGTTGCCTATAAAAGGACCCCCAACCTGTGGTGAGCCCTTTGTTCCAGATTTTAGCTAAAATCTTTGTAATCCCTTTTTATAGATATAAAGTTTGCATTTTATGAAAATTGTAATTCCTTTTATGTTCTTATGAAAGTTGGTGTTTGATTAGCTAAGATCTGAGTTCCATTTGTTTGTTTGTTGAGTTTTGAGGAAAGGTTCTATGTTTTAAAATCCTTGTTTTCAAAAATCAGTGATTATTACTTTGATCCTTGTGTTTGTTGATCTTAGCAGGTACAATGAAGCTAGTGGTTGTTCTGCTACCACTTAAGCTCACACAATCCAAAGCATGGATGTATGTTTTGGAGGTGCACATCTCTAAACCTTTTTAGTTTTCTGAATATTTGCATGCTATGTGATTGAATCTGAGATTTGGTCTTTGATTATGTGTGTTAGTTATTGAATCTGTTTGTTTGAGCTTTGTATGTTGTTATTCAGTTCGTTTTAGCTTGATTTGTAGATTGAATCTAACATTTCCTTTGAAAAATTGTGAAATCAATTATTTAAGGGGTGTTTGGGTTAACTGCTTAATCAATGATTGGGTTAAACTGAGTAGGTGCTGGTTGGTATTTTGTGTTTGTTCATGCTTATGTTTCACTATTAGTTGTTTATCTGCAAGTTTTGAGGTTTATATCACCATAATCCAACAATTGGCCATAAAATCTTCATTATTTGTTGTTTTTGCCTAAGATTTTGAGGACACCTATATCTAAGGGTATACTAGGGCTAACAATTTCTAAATCTAAGTTTGTACAACCTGTGAAGTAGATTTGTGGTGTTGAAATTGGGTTTTTGGTCATCTAGTTCAGCGAATGGTTCTTGTGGCCACTTTTGTTCATCAGTAATCTACATATGCTTAAAACCAGATCTAATCATTGAACCAGGGATTGAATTGAGTTGTTTTGTGTTTGATTAAGTGTTATTAAGATTGGGTATGCTTTTGGTGCAATCTGGTGGGATTATTCTAGCTTAAACTGCTTATTTTATTGTTCACTGTTCATTGTTCATATCTATGACATGTCTGATGCTTGTTTGAATTAACTGCACTGATTGGCTTAGTGAATTTGTGATTTCTTGCTTGTTATTGACTCCTTATAACCCACTGGTTATAAGGGTGCCCTTGTTGTTCACTGAATCCAAGTAAATCTCTCTAAAATCAAAGGTTAATTAAGTGAAATAGTGTGAATCCTTTCCCACTGCTAGTGTTATTTTAGGTTCCGCTTATCAATAAGCTATTCTAGCTTATTAAAATGTACAACATCTTCAATTTAGTAATAGGTCTTCCTGATTTGACCCATGTGTTCATTCTGGAGCATTTGAGCCTTTGACTTTAGGGTTTGACTAGAAAACCAACTTGTTTGACTTTTACATAAGTGCTTATTGACTTATTCAGCTTATTTGGATTTGATTATTGGATTTTTCTTGATTGATTTGGCTAATTTAAGTCATTTAGAGTCTTTTGCAAGTTGAATCAAGTTCTGAGATTTCTAAAACTCTAAGTCGACTATTTTGTCGTTTAGTGAATTTGTACTTTGCTTATTTCTGCCTTATTGGTTGTGCTTTTTCAAAATTTCTTTTCACGGATCTCTTAAGCATCCCAAAAGAAGTGTGTGTGTCAAATTAGATCTTATGGCATTGGCTTATAGCTTAATGGGCCAAAAAGCCCATTAAGAATAAGATGTTGTACATTTAAGCTGTGATAAGCTCATATTCAGCTTTTGGGCCTTCAGAGTTTTGTGTTTAGAATTTAATCTTAAGCTAGACTGGTGATTTTCAGCTTATTTGGTTGAGTTTGATCTTATTGGGCCAAAAAGCCCATTTAAGTGCACTGTTTTTGTTTTTAGCCCATTTGGGGGCCCAATAGGGGTATTTTGGTAATTTCACTTTCATTTTCTGTTTATTTAGGTTAAAATAAATTAGTTTGCAAGTTTCTAGAAATTTTTATAATTTTTGGATTTTTAATATTGTTTTAATATTATTTTATTATTAAATTTTGTTTTTAGGATTTTTGCAACTTTTACATTTTTCCTAGGTCAAATACATTAAGTTGGGATCTTTAAAACTTTTAGATTAATTTTCTCACCAGTTTGTTAATTTTTAGAATTATTTTAATATTTTAATAGTTTTTAATCATTTAAAAATAGTTTTCATTAGTTTTAAATTTCATAAAAATAGTTTTTAGTTAAATTAAGTCATTTTAGAGGTTTACAAAGTGAAAAATTTTCATTTGGGCTTTTTATTATTTATTTGATTTTTTAGGGCTTTAATTAGCATTTAAAAATTAATATTTATTTAATTAAAAGGTTTGAAAAAGTTTTGATCATTTGTAAACTCTAAGCTTATTATTAGCTATCTTTGGTAATTTTTTGGGAATTTTTAGAATTAATTTTTATTTTTTCATTTTTTACGGTTTTACGTTTTGTCGTCGTAGTGTAATTTTAACGTATCTGTCATTCTAATTTCTCATCTTTTCTTTCTCTAATATTAATCCAAAATCATTACAAATTATTCACACACATATACTTCCTTGGGAAATGAACTTATTTGGGTCTTTAACACTTGATTTTGCTAAATCATTTGTTTAATACTTGCCGCTTTTTACGCCTTTTTCCTAAAAGGTCGTATTTTACCACAATCATTTTGTCGCCACTGTCGGGGAGGTGTGTCGTGATTAATTTGTTCATTTTTTTAATATCTAACCATAAATAGTATTTGTATTTGTAGAACTCTACTAATACGTATTATCGGTTTTTTTTTTGTGAAATTATTATTACTATATTGTATAAGTATCACAACAAATTCAAAATATCTCCAAAAGTGTGAAAACACAACCTTAATTGGGATTTGATCTCCTAATTATTGTATTCGAATCTGAAACAAAAAGAAAAAGGCAAAAATAGATAAATACTTTCGTGAAGCTCAATTTTGAAAAATACGAACTATAAGGTGAATAGATAGGCAACTTGCTATAAAAGGCCGTTAAAGGGAAGCTAGGTAGTTAAGTGCTTCGCGCCACCTCATTCCCCCCATTCAATTGTGAGTATTTGATATTGAAGGCTAATCGAGGGTTTTGCCGCCCAAAGTATTATTACGTATCCTATATATTTGCTTGGTTTCCTCTTGAACAAATTGGGTTTCACCAAAGTTCTAAAGTCAATCGAAGGCGTTCACTCCACGTGATCGTTTTCATTCCTTTTAGGCTTCTTTTATCAAGAGTTTGATTCAAGGAGAGATTTGGTAGATTGTTATCTACGAATATACACAAAATCCAAAAAAATTAAAAACAATCAAAAACACAAAAAAATTGAAAATTCAAAAACACCCAAAAGAATCTTCTTTGCTCACCTCTACGTTCTACGCACGTTTATGCAAACTCGTAATCAAGCAAAACGAGTTCGCAAACGTCGTCAAAACCAAGGAAATTTGATTGAAAAAGAAACTCCAATTGTTGAACTCGTTGTAGAACCAATAGTCACCATGGCTAATCGTACTATGATGGAGTTGCTTCAAACACCCACCGAGGGTTTTGGAGAAGTTATTGTGATTCCCGCCATCCTTGCGGAGAATTTCGAGATTAAGACGTGTTTAATGTCGATGCTACAAGCAAACAAGTTTCGAGGTCATGAGAAAGACAAGCCGCATTATCACATACGGAATTTCAATCGTCTCACCGCAACAAGCAAGTTTAAGGATGTTCCGCATGATGACATTAAGATGATGTTGTTTCCATACTCGTTGGATGGAACCGTAAAAATTTGGCTCGAGAAAGAACCGACAAATTCGATTTTGACATGGATTGATCTTGTTTCTAAGTTTGTTAACCAATTTTTTCCACCATCTAAAACAACACATTTGCAAAATGAGATTCAAGGTTTACACAACGTAATAATGAAAGTTTTTCAATGGCATGGGAACGATTTAAAGAAATGTTACATGAATGTCCTCACCATGATTTTTTGGAATTGCATCAAATTGATACTTTTTATAAGCGGCTAAACGATCATGAACGAGATTATTTGAATGCCGCCGCGGGTGGTAATTTTTTGTGCAAAACGACCGATGAGGCTTTAAAGATTATCCAGAATAGATCTAAGGTTTATAACCCTCGTAACACACCGAGTGTTGCCAATATGGGTTCTTCGTCATCGTCATCGTCTCGTAACATGAATGCCTTACATGATGAAGCTAATGAGGAAAATCGGTTTTTCGATAGATTTTTTACGCTTATAACACATTGGAAAGCACAAGATGCTTTGAATTCCGCATCGGTTAAAGCGATTGAAAAGAGTTGTTTATCTTGTGGTGGAGCTCATGATCTTTCCGAGTGAATTACCGCCGGTGGTAACACTTCGAGTGCTTACGTAGCAACGGGAACTTACAACCAAAACGGCCAAGGTTCCCGCCCAAATCAAGCTTCCCAAAATCAAAATGCTAACAACTATCGAAACAACAATCAAAATGGTGGTTATCAAGACAATCAACGTAACTACAACAAGGGTAATTACCAAAGTGGGAATGGGCAAGTTCAAAATCAAAACCAAAACTGTGATTTTCAAAACACTACACAAGGTTATCAAAATGCTCACACTAAAAATCTTAATGGAGAATTTTTGGATTACGAAAAAGCAAACGATGCTAAGTTTGATAACATGCAACGTGAGATGATTAGCTTAAGATCCGAGTTGAAAAATGAGCTTAAAAACGAACTTGCTAATGAATTGAAAACTCATGCTAATAAAATGGAAGGAAACGTTCAACGTCTTCAACAAAATCAACAAAATATGGAACAAGGTCAACATGAGATTAAGAAAGAGTTGTTAAAAGCGGATATAAGGCAATCAAAATTTAAAGATCGAATGGCTAAAATGTTTGAAGCAATCATGTGTAAACCCTCTTCCTCGGGTGGTCTTCCTAGTGATACCATTTCAAACCCGAAGGGAGAAATGAAGGTTATTACTACTGGTAGTGGTAAAACTTTCAAGGAACCAATCTCTCGTCCAAGTACTTCCACGGAGAAGGAAATCGAGAAAGAGCCCAAGGTGATGGTCGAAAAGGAGCATATCACAATCCCATGAAGTACCGCTCATACCACACCTACGGTTGAACGAATACCAAATATAAAACCCAAGATTCCAAGGCCGTTGCCTATGCCCCAACCCACACCACCCTTACCTTACCCTTCGAGACGAAACAAAGAGAAAATGCAAGAACGTAACAAACAACAAATTGAGCTTTTTATAAAAAATTACAACAAGTGCATTTTAATGTGAGTTCAGCCGACGCGTTGTTATACATGCCTCGTTTCGCTTCCACTTTCAAAGGTATGATGAACGATAATGAGAAGCTTTCAAAGCTATCTAATTGTTCTTCGGTTTATCTTAATCGAATACCAGAAAAAGTTGGTGACCCCGGGAAGTTTCTCATTCCTTGTGACATACAAGATATGAAAGAATGCCTCGCCTTGGCCGATCTTGGTGCGATCATTAATTTGATGCCATTTTCCATTTGGAAATCGCTTTCGCTTCCAGCTCTTACTCCTCCGAACATGTCTATCGAGATGGCCGATCATTCTACGATTTTAGCATGTGGATTAGCCGAGGATGTTTTCGTGAAAGTGGGGAAGTTCTACTATCCCGTTGATTTTATAGTAGTTGACATCCCCGCGGATCCTCAAGTTCCTCTAATTTTAGGTCGTCCATTTTTAGACACCTCGAGATCGCTTATCGACGTTCATGCAAGAACTATTACTTTGAGATTCAACGAAGAGGAACTTGTTATAAACGCTACTCAAAACTTGACACCTTCTCATGTTTATGAAATCGCTACCATCAATCATATTGACTTAGTCGATGTGGTTTGCGATGAGTTTTCACAAGAAGTGTTAGGTTTTTCCGATAGTTCGTCAAGTGGAAATCCCACTATTTTGGATCCAATTCTTGCTAATTCTACACCAAATCTCACTCCATTCCAAGGAGGTGATTATAATTCAAATGAAATCGACAATGAAGATGAGGTGATTATTGGTAATGATACTCTCATTCCACTATTTTTTCCGCCGATGGAAGTTATAAGTGTTGAACAAAAATCTTCAATCGAGGAACCGCCAATCCTTGAACTGAATGATCTTCCATCTCACCTTGAATACGCATTCTTGGAAGGTGATGACAAGTTGCCGGTTATTATTGCAAAAGATCTTGCTAATGATGAAAAACCGCACTTTTGAAAGTTCTTAAAGCTCATAAAGGGGCAATTGCGTGGAAAATTTCCGACATTAAGGGTATTGACCAAAAATTATGTACTCACAAGATTTTAATGGAGGAGGACTACAAACACGCAATTCAAAGTCAAAGAAGGGTAAACCCCAAAATTCATGATGTCATCAAAAAGGAAGTCTTAAAACTTCTTAACGCGAGAATGATTTATCCTATCTCCGATAGCCCATGGGTGAGCCCAATCCATTGTGTCCCTAAGAAGGGAGGAATGACCGTTGTGCCTAATGAAAACAACGAGTTAATTCCCACTCGTGTTGTAACTGGTTGGAGGGTGTGTATTGACTACCGAAAGTTAAATGACGCCACTCATAAAGACCACTTTCCCTTGCCCTTCATGGATCAAATGTTGGAGCGACTTGCGGGAAATGAATTCTATTACTTTTTAGATGGAATTCCAGTTACATTCAAATCCCTATCGACCCTCGTGATCAAGAGAAAACTACGTTTACGTGTCCTTATGGAACATTTGTTTATCGTAGAATGCCTTTCAGACTTTGCAATGCACCGGGTACGTTTCAACGGTGTATGATGGCTATTTTCATGATATGATCGAGAAGTCGATGGAAGTATTCATGGATGACTTTTCGGTGTTTGGTGATTCGTTCACGTCGTGTCTATCTAATCTCGAGAAAATGTTAAAACCTTGTGAAGAAACCAACCTTGTGCTTAATTGGGAAAAATGTCATTTTATGTGTAAACAAGGAATCGTCTTAGGGCACATAAAGCTAAAATAGACGTCATCGCCAAGTTACCTCATCCCAAAAACGTCAAGGGAGTTAGGAGTTTCCTAGGACACGTGGGCTTTTATCGTCGTTTCATCAAAGACTTTTCGAAAATCTCTCGACCTATGACACACCTTCTCGAGAAGGATGCTCCTTTTAACTTCAATGAGGATTGTGTTAGAGCTTTCGAAACTCTTAAAAGGAAACTTACCGAAGCTCCTATTCTTTTTGCTCCTAATTGGGAATTACCCTTTGAAATCATGTGTGATGCAAGTGATTATGCAATAGGGGCCGTCTTAGGGCAACGTTATGAAAAGAACTTCCGTCCTATCCATTATGCTAGCAAGACGATGACCGAGGCTCTACTTAAGTACACCACAATGGAAAAGGAATTCCTTGCCGTGGTTTATGCTTTTGTGAAATTCTGACCTTATCCCGTCTTGACTAAAATCATCGTGTATACGGACCATTCGGCTATCAAGTACCTCTTAGCTAAGCAAGATGTTAAGCCAAGATTGCTTCGTTGGATGCTCCTCCTCCAAGAATTTGATGTCATCGTGCTTGATAAAAAAGGAGTCGAGAATCTAGCGGCCGATCATCTCTCTCGTCTAGAAGATCCTCACAAATATGTTTTCGAGAACAAGGAAATTACCGAAACATTTCCTCTCGAGACTCTCGGTGTAGTGAATTCTAAGGACAATACCCCATGGTTTGCCGACATTGCAAATTACCATGCGGGGAACTTCATAATCAAGGTTATGACGACACAACAAAAGAGAAAATTCTTTTGTGACGTCAAGTTCTATTTTTGGGACGACCCTTATCTCTTTCGGGTTTGTGCGGATCAACTCATTTGACGTTGTGTCTTTGGTTCCGAAGCTTCAAACATCCTTAGAGCTTGTCACGAGGGACCCACGGGTGGTCACCATGGTGCTAATCTCACGGCTAAGAAAGTGTTCGATGCCGGCTTCTTTTGGCCTACGATCTATCGTGATGCACACGCACTTGGAAGTCGTGTGATTCTTGCCAACGCCAAGGAAAATCGTCGCAAAAGGATGAAATCACGCAAAACATAATTCAAGTGTGCGAGATTTTTGACATTTGGGGCATTGACTTTATGGGGCCGTTCCCATCGTCTCATGGAAACAAGTATATCCTCGTCGCCGTCGACTACCTTTCTAAGTGGGTGGAAGATAAGTCTTTTCCTACGAATGATGCTCGTGTGGTAGTGAAGTTTTTGAAGCAAATATTCTCTCGGTTTGGAACCCCTCGTGCTATTATAAGCGATCGTGTAACCCATTTTTGAAATGACCAATTCGAAAAGGTTCTAAAGAAATATGGAGTTACACATCGTCTTTCTACGGCTTATCACCCGCAAACGAGTCAGCAAGTCGAGGTTTCAAACCGAGCTTTGAAGAGGATTTTGGAAAGTTCGATTAGAGAAAATCGTGCTTCATGGTCCGACAAACTCGATGATGCTTTATGGACCTTTCAGACCGCTTATAAGACACCTATCGGTTGTACTCCTAATAAGTTGGTTTATGGAAAGAATTGTCATTTGCCTATTGAATTGGAGCATAAGGCATATTGGGCCCTAAAGCATGTCAACTATGACTTGAAGACCACTGGAGATCATCGGAAAATACAACTTAATGAATTGGATGAATTAAGAGATAATGCTTATGAAAGTTCATTGATTTTAAAAAAAAAAGACTAAAAAGTTTCATGATTCAAATATTAAAAACCGGGTTTTTAACGTTGGTGATCAAGTGTTACTTTTTAACTCTCGTTTAAAGATATTTTCCGGGAAATAGAAATCTCGTTGGTCGGGTCCGTTCACCATAACACAAGTGTTTCCTTATGGGACCATCGAGCTAGCTCAAAATGATGGTCCTAATTTCAAGGTGAATGGACAAAGGCTTAAGCACTACTTCGGTGGGGAAGTCCCTTCGTTGGACGACCTCGACGAAGTGACCTTCCCCAATGATAATTAGCATTGAGGGGATCGAGTCGAGCTCATGACTCGGTAATCAAAAACGTGGTGCCTCGTGGGGGAGATCCCATGCTTATCCATTGTATATATTATGCTTTCTAATGTAGTTAATGAGATGGGATTTGTGCCCTTCCAACTCGTTGTCTCGTGGATGTTTGTGAATGTGTTATCTAGATCATCATCATCGCCGTGATTGAATACTCTCGTGTTCGTTTACGTGAGTCTCGATCGTTTGCTTGAAGAGTTTTTCACGAATCCATGACATATCCTTTATTGTTCTAACAATTATGTTTTAGCATAATTCATAAACGGCTTTAGATATATTGATCACCCTTTCCATGCTAGATCCTAAGCATTCGACTCTTCGTCTCTAGTATGGGGGTGCTCCACCTTTAGACTCGAAACATTGAGGACAATGTTTAATTTTAGTATTGGGGGGGGGGGGGGGGTGAATAGATACTTGCCTTGCTACGCCCTCATGTTTTCCAACTTTCAACGTTTTGTTTTGTTTTGTTGCTAATAAGGCTAAAAATGGCCAAATTTTAAAATTTTTCTTAGTTTTCGTAAGTGTTTTTAAGACACGAATGTATATTTTCCGATGGGTAGAATAAGAGTTAATTTTTGACTTGATGGGCATTTGGATCCCTTTACATTCCTTAACCCGCTTGAATCAAATTTTGCTAGACTTTTATATAGGGAACTTTAAAACGCGAAAGTCTTAGCTCATACGGGTTAAGAACAAGAACTTTTTGCAAGTTCCTATAACTGATCCTAGAAAGTCACTTATCAAGGGAACTTTAAAATGTATTCTCTAAACTTGAAAAAGTCTAAGAAAGTGCAAGATCCTATAGGTGGCTTGAAAACCCAAAACTTCGCTTTGATATAGTCTTAACGAAAGCTAATCCAAATTTGGCTTAATTTTGACTTGCATGGCTAAGTATTCACGAGTCTCTTTAATTAGAGGTCTTTAAATAGTGAAGAACGAGAAGTGATAGAGTTAGACAAGTGATCATTCTAAACGTAGAATAATATGACAACTTTTGCATATGTGTACTCGTTCGTTATCGGTGTCTAATCGAATTTATCACGGTTTAAGTTGGACTTATCGTTTTTGGTATACAAAGAAATTGGTCGTAGATTATCTATTTTAAACTAAAAATGCAAACTTTAAAGTAAATGACAAAATAATAAAAGCGATGAATGATTAAAACTTTAAATGAAAGACTTAAATGAAATAATAAAGAAACTAAAGTAATTTAAAACTTAGTTTAAAAGTAAATTTAAAAAAAAAACTTAAAACTTTATGAAAATGTAAACTTTAAAATTTAACACCTTAAAAATAAACTAAGAAAAGACTAGTAAAAATAAGACTTGAGAAAAATAAGACTTAAGAAAGTGGCGGGAAAAATTAAATTTGGAATTATTTTGGAACGAAAACGATTCAAATCCACAATGCTAAAAATGGTGATAATTCCGCAATGTTTGAAATGAAACAATTTCGCAATATGTAAAAAGAAATAATTCCGCAATATGTTAAAATCCTATAATTCCGCAATGTTCCAAAATGGAACAATTCCGCGATCTGAAATGCATACAATTTCGCAATGCGAAATTTGGATCAATTCCGCTATGTTTACAAATGAACAATTCCGCAATATGCCAAAGTATATAATTCCGCAATAATGAAAGTTGAACTAATTCCGCAATACTGTAAAGTTGAATGATTCTGCAATGCGTGTAATGTGCTCGATTCCGCAATATCTGAAGAAGGTGCAATTCCGCAATGTTCAAAACATTGCGGAATTAAGGCAGATTTTCCGAAAATTTAGGATCTAGGGAAAGGACGAATTTTAGCAATATTTTAGCAACTTTTCAAGGATAATAAGCCACAAAAAACACCAATAAGCTAACCACAAATCCCTACACGAATCATAAAGCTTGTAAATCCTTAACACGCGAATTAAGAAACACAAAAAGTATAAATCTTTTTGTGACGAAAAGAAAAGAGATGAAATGGATGAAGAACTAGATTGATGATGAAGAAAATAAACAAGATTATAAAAGAGATTAAGATCAAACAAAGATTAAACTAAAAAGAAAACATTAGATTAAGGCAAAGTGAAAGAAAAATAAAGATGAATTTTTACCTAGTGAGAGAAAGTAAACACTTTCTCTCTCTAAAACTAGAAACTACTAAAAAATGACTAACTCCTACATGAAGGAAATAAAGGACTATTTATAGGAGAGGGGAGGTGGTTGGTAGGTTGCTTTCTTCTTTCTTTTTCTTTGTCTTCTCGTCTTTTAATTTCTTCATCTTTCCTCGACGTTGTCTCGGGATTTGTAGATATAAAATGAACTCGTCTTCTAACTTTCTTCTTTTATTAGATTTGGTTCTTCGACTTCGTTAAACTTCCGTCTTTTGTCTTTTTCTTCGATAAATCTTCAGAATAAGCCTTTGACTTCCGTTCTTCTTGCACTTTTGATCTTTTGACTTCGTCTTTTGCCTTTTTCTTTGATAAAAGCCCGTGTTAGCCCATGTTTTCTTCCTTTTTCATATTTTTGTCCTAAAACACAATGAAAACACAAAACATGCATAATTCCGCCTTTTACGACATTAAATACACGTTTTGGTCTTGTTATTATTAGAAATAAGTGGCAAAAGGATAAGTGTTTTCATACTTATTAAATCCCCTACACTTGACCATTGCAATGCCCTCATGCAATTCATAATTTCAAAGCATAGTTTAACATTTCTCATCATGATTAACCCACCTTGGCCTTTATTTAATACTAGACAATAAGGAAACCAAAAAGATTAGAAAATTACCAAATGCTAGAAGGAAGAATAAGTAAAGAGATCGAAGACTTACATTAGGGCTTTGGTTGTCATGAATGTTCATCACCCTCAAGTTTCACGTATCCCATACCAAGCTTAAAAACGAGATCATTTCTATTATAAGTTAGTAAGCTAACACTCACTCATGTGGCCCAATTATTCACTTAGACTCCCTTATTCCTAGGTGTATCTTTTATATTTTATTGTTGTCTTGAATGATCCACAAGGATGCGTTGTTGACTTATTTTGATAGTTATTTAGGCTGAAAATAAAGTAGGACGATTTAATCAATAGTTAGCTAAAGGACAAAATCTTTTAAACTACTTCTCGGGACCTCATAAAGTTCATATCTTGGCATAACTCGCTTCATGATTCGAGACCTTTCTCGGACCGATATTTGGCATTGACTTCATACTTCGAATCTTAAGAGGCGTTCATGAAATAATGGTCTTCTTTTCATAATAGGAATTTCTTCACTTGAAGTTTTTGAGTGATTCTTCATACTTGGACCACGACTTCTTCATTTTTCCCAATCTTTATTTTGGATTTTGATATACAAAGATCTGCCTCCTTTTAGGACTTGGATCTATTTATCCTCATACCTTGCTAGGGTCTTTTCTGATAGACTTCTCCATGATCTTTAGGGGAGTATTTGCTTTTGTCATATGTCTCGATCCTTCATATTGATTTTTGATAAATGATTCTTCACATCACTTTGGATCTTTAGCAACAAAATGTAGCCCTCATGCCTTGTTAGGGCCTTTTCAGACTCGTCAATCTTCGCATCTCGCTTCAATAAATTATGCCTTGGCTATGAACTCTAATTAATCCCGAGCAACTTTTAAACGATCTTGTGCTAGAAGCTAAGCAACTTTTCAAATTGTACGACCTTACTTATTGCAATTATATTTATACAGGCGGTGGGAGAAAAAGCTCATAATCAACTCACATAAATTCATGAAAAAATACCAAACTTATAATTGACTCTATCATCTCTCGTTCTCCACAATCTAAAATCTCAAGGAATGAGACTCGTGGATGCTTAGCCAATTCAATCAAAGTTTTGGGTTTTCAAGTCATCTATAGCATCTTGCATCTTCTTAGACTTTTTCAAGTTTAGAATTTGTATTTTAAAGTTCCCTTGATAAATGACTTTCTAGGATCAATTATAGGAACTTGCGAAAAGTTCTTGTTCTTAACCCGTAAGAGTTAAGACTTTCGCGTCTTAAAGTTCCCTATATAAAAGCCTAGCAAAACTTGACTTAAACACGTTAAGGATACTAGCTAGAGTAAACTTGGATAAGTAAACTCGGGGTGAGTGAAAAAATTGATGGCGGGCCTAATATATCAAAGACATCTAAACTCATTAAAACCATTTTATTTAACTACTTTATTTTGACTTTATTCTTGAAATGGAATATATACATATGATGCAATAAAAGTAAATAATTGAAAAATGGTACTAGGCCCAAAATAGATAAAAAAATTTGAAAAATGTTGAAAAATTAAATTTTCCGGTTAAAATGAGGACATATTCATGAAAAAGCCCACTTAACTTTGATAGAAGTCCCCCTACACTTGATATAAAAATTATCCTCAATGTTTAAGCATGTGGGAGTAAACTCCCCTACACTTAGGATATTGTGCACTTTGTGTAAATCTTACTAAGGAAGAGACAACTAAAGTGATTCCTATTTTTATATTGAAGAATATAAAATAGTGAATCAAACGAGTTTAGGATAGAACCGGGAAGACGGGTACACGGGATCACGGGTCGTCAAAAGTCATCAAGGGTGAATCTTTGAAAGCTCCAACCCCTCCACATTATAAGAAACTAGACAACTAACACAAACGGGGCTCTCCCCTCCACTTAGGATGAAAACAGGTAAAAAGGATAGATCATCGGGTTGCCTCCCCAGAAGCGCTTGTTTTTGTTAACCGAGTCACGAGCCTGACTCGACCCAGAGCTAACTCAAGGGAAACGTGGTGAGGGATGGAATCATCTCGTGAGAGATGTCCTCACCAAAGTACAACTTAACACGTTGGCCATTCACCTTAAAGTTTGGCCCATTTGGTTAAGATAGCTCAATGGTGCCATAACGGAAGACTTTAGCGACGGTGAAAGGGCCGGACCAACAAGATTTAAACTTGCCTGAAAAGATTTTCAACCGAGAGTTAAAGAGTAAAACTTGAGCACCAATTTTGAACTCTCGGTTTTTTATCTTGGAATCATGAATGAGCTTGGTTTTCTTCTTATAAATCAAAAAAAATTCATAAGCTTCATTCCTAAGTTCATTAAGTTCATTGAGTTGGATTTTCCTAAGATCACCGGCTTTTTTGATATCAAAATTAGCCCATTTCAAGGCCCAATAAGCCTTGTGCTTCAACTCAATGGGGAGGTGGCATGCCTTTCTGTACACAAGACGATATGGAGGAAATCAATAGGTGTCTTATATGCGGTACGGAAAGCCCACAAAGCATCATCTAACTTATCGGCCCACGAGGCACGATGCTCTCCCACAGTACGCTCTAAGATTCGCTTAAGTCCACGGTTAGAGATCTCGGCTTGACCATTAGTTTGTGGATCATACGCGGTGGAAAGACGGTGATTGACACCATACTTAGCCATGACTCGAGCAAATTGATCATTGCAAAAATGAGTCTCGCGATCACTAATGATAGCACGAGGAACACCGAATCGATCAAATATGTAACACCCCCAAATTTATACAATTCAATACAGCGGAAGACTCGTTGGTGTTACGGGATAGCACATTACTCACATCATAGACAACGCATAAAAATCGCGTCGTTTAATAATAAAGCATTTCCATTCATAAATATCAAATTTACATAGGTCCCAAGTCATTGTATTTCATATACGTTTTACAAAGCATTTGAATGGAAATTATAATTTAAGTGCGGGCCATGAATTCTTGTTGTCTTCCCGAGAATTACCTTCAAGTACCTGAGACAAAACATGTTAAAAGAAAAGGGTCAGCGATAACGCCGAGTGAATTCCTAGAGTTTAATAAAATCCATCAATATAACATCGGTATAAAATTATTACCGAAAATCATTTTGTACAAATCTTTGTAATAGGCCATAAAATAGCCAAAGTCATTTTATACAAATCCTTATCAAAAATCTTAATATAGGCTTTCGCCTTCAAAACCATTATACGAACCAATGTCGTAAAAATATCATAAAATACGTTTTATAACGTTGTATGGATTAAATAAAAACCGTTATATGAATATGGTTATGTAAAACTAAAATACAAACATAATATCAATGATAAGACCCTGTATTGCTAGTCAGGCAATATATCGTAATTTAATGCTTAAAGCAGTATTTCGTTAATTGGATTATTATAAGCCGCATGACATTGTTACCTTACTATAACCAACAACGGGTAGCTAGCCTGAAACTCAATTTGCCCATCTAAATTAGCGTGTCGTCACAATAATCATGCTTGTGTAAATCTTCTCATACATAAATTCGCTTACCAATCAATGTGGCACGACGGGGATCAACCGTCAAGGCGCGAACTGGGGTGATCGTCCCCAAATAGTACTATTATATGCATAAGCGTCTACCAAATCCCGGTAGTTCACAATTCATGCTAATGGGACTTTTAGTGACATAACCTAACTTTAATAATCCATTTCATTTCATCTATCGGGTCATATAATCATACATCGGGTCATACAATCCTTCGGGTCCAAATCAATAAACAAACAATCGGGACAAATGGTGTCCTATTTTAGTAAAACTAACATGTTATCTCCCTCGCGGGTTTATAAAATATTTCATAAAAACATTTAAAAGAGTGCGAGGCTATGAACTCACGTTGAAGTGGGAAAGCGGATTATTGGCTATTCGGATGTACGGTACGTGCTTCAATCACGGAAACCTAGACAAATAATACTCGTCTTAGACTGTTGTCCAATGACTTTATAAAAATAACAATTATGTATACATATGATGATTATATATATATGATGATCAAGTGGGTTTATATATTCTCATTCACTCATTTTTGTGTTTATGTATTGGTAACTTCTTACTAGTTTACTAGTTTTACCTGTTTACGTGTTTTAGGTCCAATAAACCTATTATAAGTTTATTAACTTGTATTAATCCATTTCATACTTTTATTATCAGTATTTATACTTTACATGTTGGGCCCAAATGGTTTAAGCCCAATAAATAAGTTCATAGGTGTTTTAGCCCATTTTGTTGTATTATTAGTCCGATAACGTTAACTTAGCCCGTTAATGTCCGTATGTTATATAGTTCGGGTTTTATCGGTTTTTACTTGTTATATATGTTTATATATCAGTATATGAGTTTATAAAAGTTTATATTGGACGGGTCCAACCGTCTAAGTTTTATTTAACAAAAACGTTAATTTTACGGTAATATCCGAAAAAGTCGTAAAAATCATGTTTATAGTTTTTATAACTTATAAATATTATTCAACTACCATTTTTATAAATTGTCCATTCATTTATCATTGTACATACTTATATAAATGTAATATATAAGTTAGTGGGTTTTAATTCACATTTTATACTATATTTATTTGAGTGCTTATATAATATTATTATACTTTAATTTCTCAAAATCTGATTTTTACTTTCACTTTCACCATTTTTACCATATCTTGAGTTCTACAAGGAGATAGAAGCTCATTTTTGGACACCATAAACTACATGATATGTTCTACAATTAACTTAGTTTTAGCTACTGCTCAATCCAACTCTAAACAGTCCGTCCAAAACTGACTATTCATATTGATACTCTAAACTTGTTTTAGTCATATCTCACTCATTATAATGATTCCATTGTATGGACAACTCTCACATGTGTATGACATCTTATACTTAGTGTATATCCATTAATATATGCCATTTTATCAGTTCATCACATGGTTATTTACTGTTTTTATACAGCCTACTAAATTAAGCAAGATTAACCACTTTTACATATAGTTTTTCATCTTTTTTACCCATGATTATCAACACCAAATCCCCACACAATATTTTTATCATCATATATTCATCATATACATATACAATAGGAAAGAAAATACATGATTACATAATCAAAATAAAAAGAGGATGGGAAGAACAATCTTTATACCACCAAGATGATATAGGTTATGATCAAGGCTTGGATTTGATGGCTAAACTTGTGATAAACCAACATCATCTTCAAGTCCACCAATCTTCAAGAACTCCTTGTGGAAAATCAGCCCTAAGACTCCGTAGAAACTCCTCCTTGGATGTTATAATCACCTCCAATCTTCAAGTCTTCTATAGGTTTCCATCTTATGCAAGTTAAACATAAGATTTATGGTGGAAAATTTGATGAACATGGTGGTGGTGGTGGCAATAGGGACGGCAAAAGGGTAGAGAGTGAGAGAGTTTTGGAGTAGTTTGAATGTGAGAAATGGAAGTATATGGTTTAGCTAGTGGTTTTGTGACTTAGTGGGATGAAGTTGCTTCAAAATGAAGCTTTAAGTTACAAGTGTAACTTAATAGAGTGTAAGGATGTCACATCTTTGATGTGGTGTCCAAGCTTGGCCGTCCCTTTATATAGTGGGGTGGGATAAATTATTTTGTCCCATCCCGCTAATTTACGGGTATTCCTTGATTCTAGTTTCCTCGATTTGCGTGCCCTCGGGTCGTCTTACGAAAAACGTTTTTATATATTATGAATCAACGGCACAAAACGAATCTAATAAAAATTGTCTCATCAAAAACGGAGTTCGAAAACGTAAATACGTAATCCAAAGGTTTCCGGTTTAGTCGTAAAGGACGTTAAATTAAAATCGTAAGTCCTAATCTCTTCTCGTAAATTTGTGAGTTTATGAACCAACACAAATTTAAAATCTCAAAATAATATTCACGAACAAATTTATTTTCTGAAATGTCGGACTGTCACCAAAACGGTGTATGTAAACGTAAGCACGTAACGTTGAATCCTCCGGTTTAGACGTAGTCGATGCTACTTCAAGACGTAAATCCAAATTTCTTCCCAAAAATAAGTGAGTTCATAATATAACATTAAAATAAGGTTTTTAAATAATATTTGAAAATAAAATATCAACCATAAATTGACGGATTGTCACAGCATTTACCCCTAAACAGGATCTTTGTCCTCAAAGATCATCTTACCTTACTACTCGCTTCTTATAGAGTTAAAGCCATGTGGGTATTTCCTCCACATTTGGTCTTTTCTCACAAGTGTAATTCATTACAATACACGAGTTTCATCAAACATAACTACAGGAATAAGATCAGGCTTAATGTTGACTTACTTTCTCTATCCATGATGTTCACGGGTTTTTGATGAATGCAACTTTTCGCCGATCTAAACATTACTAAGAAACAATCAGATTCTCACTTGATAGACATTTCATCAAGTTCGATATACGAAACATAATTCACGCAGCTCTTGAAGTCCTAGGGTAGATCCAGCTTATATGCCTTTCAAACCAACTTTTACATCATCTCAATGGTCCCGTACAACGGGGACTTATATCCCATGATCTTCCAGATCATCAATTCATTTTCCATGGTTAAAATTTTTGGCATAACTTCGCTACCCATCTGGCACTTCAAGATCTACATTTCATATTCACATAACCTCTTGCCCACTATCGGCAGTCAATAATCAGATCCTAATTTCAACAATCATTTCAGGTCTCGCGGGTCGAGTATTTTGTAAGGTTAGGTTCGCCATCATAGGAAACCTTAAACCTAAAAGACATGTCCAACTCACAATGGGTGTATGTCGGGTGTCTTCATCCCAACTCCTGCTTACAGATGCTCTAATATAGATCCTAACAAGAGTCGATCTCGATACTAACACGATAATTATCAATGATAATCTCTCCAAAGGAAAACGATTATACGGTCTATTACCAAAGGTCAATCATTCAAACATAGAACAGCGCTTATAGTATTTTGTATCGTTACTTTACCTCGTCCCTTCGATTGGGGTGGTACAGTACTCTCATCAAGATTCGTTCTCAATGACTTTTGAGCAAATCTCTAGAAATTCGATGCGAAGCGAGGATCTTGATAGAGATGATCGATACAGGCACACCATGTTTACACAACTCCTTTAAATATAAAAGAGTCAATTTCTTCATCGAGAATCTATCATTAACAGGAATGTATTAGCAGATTTGGTCAGTCTGTCGACGATGACCCAAATCGAATCAAATTCAGATGATGACCTTTGCAATAGTTAGACGTTTACTAATGTATGAGGCGATATCTGCCTTCATAGTTTGCCATTAGTACAACTTCTTCTGATAATGATACATTAAATCAGAAATGACAAGAATAGAATACTTATACTTACAAGATTCCAATATAACTACATCTCACAATCCTTCATATTTAGGCAACCATAAACGGCCTTTTAAAACATTTAACGCCATTGGCTTCTCAGTTCTAATGGTTCACATTAGCCGTGAACCCCTTTTATTATCTATATTATCCTTTTTACAAGCATTGTTTATTTTTATATTGTTCGGCAATTTATTTTGCACAGTCATTATTAAGAAACACATCCTAATTGATTCTTTATCTTTTCTACATAATGTGTCAGTATCTATATTCATCTCCCCTGATGAAATAATTATCATGTCCGTATTCATTCAAAATTTCTTTCTTCATATTTTCTAAGTTTTAGTTTCGTCTCAACTATTATTTTTATCAGTTATGCTCAATCTGACGTTTAAAGCGTCGATAAGTATTACTAGTAATTAAATAATAAATATTAAGTTTTTATGAAACGTAAGCGTTAAAAGTTTAAATTTCTTACTTCGACCAATTATAATAATATGTTCAAAACAAATTTGAATTTAATTAACACGATTTTTGTTGATTTATCGAAAATAATTAATAAGATTCGTAAATGTTTGAAAAAAAAATCTTTGGTCAAAATTTTCTTAGTTGAAAAGAGAAAAGTGTCGTTTCAAATTTTCAGGTCATGGTATAAATGGTTTTACTCAATCCTTCTTAAGTTGTTTTAAAGTATGCAAAAACATTTACCCTAAACAGGAGTTTAGTTAAATGTTTTGTGTATAAGGAAGTAATCCCTTAAAAATCCTTTGTTAAAACATTTGTCAAAACATATTTCCATTTTCTTTTTGGTAAAATCCAAAGTTTCAAATGGCTCTAGTTTTTGAAGAGTCAATATATTCCATTTTCTATTAATCACACGGTCAAATAATGTAAAGGATTAAGTCTTTAATCACATGTTAAATACTCAAGGTACAAGTTTTCATTGTTCGGCCAATTTAGGGCAGTCTATAAATAATTATTAACTCATTCTTATTCTTATAAATAAACAAATGGTCCTTAATGATCATAAGCATGAATTTATCAAATTACAGCCTGCACACGTGATTCACCAAATTTATGAATGCTACATGTGTATTAGTTAATCCAAACGACATAACATGAAACTCATAATGTTCATTACAAGTTCTGGATGTAGTGATTGGGATAGATAATCTTTTTCGTGGACGCGAAGTTGATGATAACCATGTCGTGGATCAAATCTTTAAAACATACGCTAGAACCTTGTAAATGATCGAACAAATCTATCATCTTGGGTAGTGGATATAGATTTTTAATCGTCAATTTACCTAGTTCACGGTAATCAACAAATAAATATAAGGAATAATAACACCATAGCTCTTCATGATGACGAGCTCGGTAGAATAAAAGCTTCCTCCGACAACTCTCTCAGTTGTACGGTAATTCTTTTAATTTAGATGGTGCTGACGTACAGTGCACATGTCACAGGTGCAGCACCGGAAATATAATCAATAACAATATCAACTTGCCTGAATGGTGAAAGTCTAGGTAATTCACCAACAAATACCTCCTAAAGTTTCAGATAACGGAAACATCTTTTTAATAAATTCATATTAGGTTCTTTCTAGATTATAGTATTTATGACTAATTCACAACCATTCACGGTATAATTTCAAGTCTAAATGCAGGATATGGTCATTCATCAAGAATTATTTAGATCACTTTTGATAATCAACATCTTATCATTTAGGGGAATTCTACTCGAGTTCCCATCAATTAAGACAATGTCGTCATGTCATAATCAGTCAATCCATTCTACTGGCACTATCAACTTTCCAGTTTTGTTACCATTGATAAGATGTGATCTTCTCAAAAGACTAATAATAATTCATAATCCTTCACAAATTCAAGGATATCTGGATACATAACTAACCTTAAAAGAGTAAGGTCAACGTATAATTCACGCGAGAGAATTTCAATTCAGATAAAGACGAAAACATTTAACGAATATGAATATATCCCATGTTTTCATAATTTGAGTACACATTCGAAAGCTCCTCGGATCGTTACCCAGGTCATTCAAATGAAATCAAATCAAAAGAAATGATAGGAACGTCGATACATCCAGTCGGGTATCAACACTCGGTAATCATATACTTTTCCTAAGAATCTCACTACGGGAGAATTGGACAAGAAAGAATTGTCAATTGTCAAATAAGAAAATTTCCACAGATGAGTAAATTCGACTCAGAAGAATAGATGCTACAGGCACATATGTAGGTGTCCCTAACACTATGTCCCTATTTTTCACTTCTTGCAGATCTCATAAAATTTAATCTTTCATAATCTTTAAAGAGAATGTAGTGTTTATTAATCAGTTTTATGGTGACTACTAATCAGCCTTGCATGGTCCATTCCAAATTGTATGTAGGCGCGCAACTATATACAATTTCAAGATTAACGATGCAATACTCAGTTCGTCAAAATTTTATCATCATGTTTATAATAAAAACATTTTCATGCTTAATTCTGGAATAAGAATCAAAAATAAATTTACAAAGATTTTATTTGTTGTGAAAACAATTAAGTTTTCAAGGTGTTTTATAAACAACTTCATTTCGATAACAATCACTTATAAATCTCACTTTGAATAATCCTTATAGTGATGAAAATTCAATTTTTCTCAAGGGATACTGTTTTATCTTTATAAAAACAATGAGTGATCTGCAAAAGAGTGATGAAAAGTTGTTCACCAAGAACTAACTTCAATATATCAGGAAATGAGCTTAGCCACTTAATCATGAGGTTCATGACCTCGATGGCACTCAGAAAGAATAATTCACAACGTAACTCAAATCGAGATGAGTACTTGTTCAATGGTTGCATCACTAAAGTGAACATTAGGATGAAGCAATAAAAGATAGATATCATCGATACATGTAGAATTTAGCAATCAAAGGTAGTCTTTTCATTAATCACAAACAAGTCAAAATTGTACCGTAACACATTACGTGTCACTATGTCATACAATTCCAAGAACTCATCCTACCAACTGATGTCTCAATTAAGTTAGGGATTATTTTTAAAAGATACCACAATGAATACTAATCTACAAGAGTCATTAGGTGTTCCACATGTCCCGGAAGATCCATCGGTCCCAATTCATAAGAAGATTTCTTCAATTTATTTCTTGGGCACTGGGCATCCTCGTTAGTGGACAATGGCCTAGGAACAACCGTTAACACGAATCAACAATCATTTAAAACCTTATAATTCAATCAAAGAACTTAACGACTTCCTTTTTAACAATCTCATATTCCATACGGGTTAAATTTTACTTAATTCAAGTTTCAATCAATCTTATACCCAATGCGATATCCTACCTCATTTTCCAATACTTTCAATCTTTATTCTTAGGCCTTAAAAGGGAAATAAAATCTCAATATGAACAATACTTAATTTCAAATCCTATATCTCCTTCATCAATAGCTATCAAATGAGTCACTAGTATGAAATGACTCACACATTCAATATTTCTCGGAAAGGTACTAGTGGCATGAGGCTTTTGGGTAATGGTTCCAATGACAGCCTCAAGTGCAACATTCACCCTTTTGATTTTCAATTTAAGAATTGGATGACAACGAATCAGATGACATCTTTCAAGGTGGTAACGTTTTGACAAACTCCACTCTATAAAGAAAGATCGTCATGACATCGATATCAGTTTTAATCTCGCCAATTCTTCTTCAATTTCACAATCAACTAATATCAACATTTCTAAGAATATCAACCATGTTGCTGGGATCATAAATATCCACAACTTGGTTTAGATCTAGGATAGCTAGAATTCCTACGCGAATAGCTTCGATTATTTACTAGGGGATTTAGGGTACCTTGTGACAATCTACGTCGTATAAATACCTCGTATAAATATCAAAAGAATCATCAAACAATCATGTAATCAAATTACATCATATATATATATATATATATATATATATATATATATATATATATATATATATATATATATATATATATATATATATATATATATATATAATCCAAGTTATATATATATTAAAATAACACTTCTCAGTCTGACCTTGTCGGTAACTCGGAATTCTTCGGCACCGTTATAGTCAAAAGATTTTTAGACATTTTTAGAAAAATGTTTATAGTTAAGAGATTTTGAAATGTTTTATTTAAAACCTTGGTTTTAAAAATCTTTCGTTCTCTATAACGAGAGCTCTGGTACCAAACTGTAACACCCCCAAATTTATACAGTTCAATACAGCGGAAGACTCGTTGGTGTTACGGGATAGCACATTACTCACATCATAGACAACGCATAAAAATCGCTTCGTTTAATAATAAAGCATTTCCATTCATAAATATCAAATTTACATAGGTCCCAAGTCATTGTATTTCATACACGTTTTACAAAACATTTGAATGGAAATTATAATTTAAGTGCGGGCCATGAATTCTTGTTGTCTTACCGAGAATTACCTTTAAGTACCTGAGACAAAACATGTTAAAAGAAAAGGGTCAGCGATAACGCCGAGTGAATTCCTAGAGTTTAATAAAATCCATCAATATAACATCGGTATAAAATTATTACCGAAAATCATTTTGTACAAATCTTTGTAATAGGCCATAAAATAGCCAAAGTCATTTTATACAAATCCTTATCAAAAATCATAATATAGGCTTTCGCCTTCAAAACCATTATACGAACCAATGTCGAAAAAATATCATACAATACGTTTTATAACGTTGTATGGATTAAATAAAAAACCGTTATATGAATATGGTTATATAAAACCAAAATACAAACATAATATCAATGATAAGACCCTGTATTGCTAGTCAGGCAATATATCGTAATTTAATGCTTAAAGCAGTATTTCGTTAATTGGATTATTACAAGCCGCATGACATTGTTACCTTACTATAACCAACAACGGGTAGCTAGCCCGAAACTCAATTTGCCCATCTAAATTAGCGTGTCGTCACAATAATCACGCTTGTGTAAATCATCTCATACATAAATTCGCTTACCAATCAATGTGGCACAACGGGGATCAACCGTCAAGGCGCGAACTGGGGTGATCGTCCCCAAATAGTACTATTATATGCATAAGCGTCTACCAAATCCCGGTAGTTCACAATTCATGCTAATGGAACTTTTAGTGACATAACCTAACTTTAATAATCCATTTCATTTCATCTATCAGGTCATATAATCATACATCGGGTCATACAATCCTTCGGGTCCAAATCAATAAACAAACAATCGGGACAAATGATGTCCTATTTTAGTAACACTAACATGTTATCTCCCTCGCGGGTTTATAAAATATTTCATAAAAACATTTAAAAGAGTGCGAGGCTATGAACTCACGTTGATGTGGGAAAGCGGATTATCGGCTATTCGGATGTACGGTACGTGCTTCAATCACGGAAACCTAGACAAATAATACTCGTCTTTGACTCTTGTCCAATGACTTTATAAAAATAACAATCATGTATACATATGATGATTATTTATATATGATGATCAAGTGGGTTTATATATTCTCATTCACTCATTTTTGTGTTTATGTATTGGTAAGTTCTTACTAGTTTACTAGTTTTACCTGTTTACGTGTTTTAGGTCCAATAAGCCTATTATAAGTTTATTAACTTGTATTAATCCATTTCATACTTGTATTATCAGTATTTATACTTTACATGTTGGGCCCAAATGGTTTAAGCCCAATAAAAAAGTTTATAGGTGTTTTAGCCCATTTTGTTGTATTATTAGTCCGATAACGTTAACTTAGCCCGTTAATGTCCGTATGTTATATAGTTCGGGTTTTATCGGTTTTTACTTGTTATATATGTTTATATATCAGTATATGAGTTTATAAAAGTTTACATTGGACGGGTCCAACCGTCTAAGTTTTATTTAACAAAAACGTTAATTTTATAGTAATTGCCGAAAAAGTCGTAAAAATCATGTTTATAGTTTTTATAACTTATAAATATTATTCAACTACCATTTTTATAAATTGTCCATTTATTTATCATTGTACATACTTATATAAATGTAATACATAAGTTAGTGGGTTTTAATTCACATTTTATACTATATTTATTTGAGTGCTTATATAATACTATTATACTTTAATTTCTCAAAATCTGATTTTTACTTTCACTTTCACCATTTTTACCATATCTTGAGTTCTACAAGGAGATAGAAGCTCATTTTTGGACACCATAAACTAAATGATATTTGCTACAATTAACTTAGTTTTAGCTACTGCTCAATCCAACTCTAAATATCCTTAACAGTCCGTCCAAAACTGACTATTCAGATTGGTACTCTAAACTTGTTTTAGTCATATCTCACTCATTATAATGATTCCATTGTATGGCCAACTCTCACATGTGTATGACATCTATACTTACTGTATATCCATTAATATATGCTATTTTATCAGTTCATCACATGGTTATTTACTGTTTTTATACAGCATACTAAATTAAGCAAGATTAACCACTTTTACATATAGTTTTTCATCTTTTTTACCCATGATTATCAAAACCAAATCCCAACACAATATTTTTATCATCATATATTCATCATATACATATACAATAGGAAAGAAAATACATGATTACATAATCAAAATAAAAAGAGGATGGGAAGAACAATCTTTATACCACCAAGATGATATAGGTTATGATCAAGGCTTGGATTTGATGGCAAAACTTGTGATAAACCAACATCATCCTCAAGTCCACCAATCTTCAAGAACTCCTTGTGGAAAATCAGCCCTAAGACTCAATGGAAACTCCTCCTTGGATGTTATAACCTCCAATCTTCAAGTCTTCTATAGGTTTCCATCTTATGCAAGTTAAACATAAGATTTATGGTGGAAAATTTGATGAACATGGTGGTGGTGGTGGAAATAGGAACGGAAAAAGGGTAGAGAGTGAGAGAGTTTTGGAATAGTTTGCATGTGAGAAACGGAAGTATATGGTTTAGCTAGTGGTTTTGTGACTTAGTGGGATGAATTTGCTTCAAAATGAAGCTTTAAGTTACAAGTGTAACTTAATAGAGTGTAAGGATGCCACATCTTTGATGTGGTGTCCAAGCTTGGCCGTCCCTTTGTATAGTGGGGTGGGATAAATTATTTTGTCCCATCCCGCTAATTTACGGGTATTCCTCGATTCTAGTTTCCTCGATTTGCGTGCCCTCGGGTCGTTTTATGAAAAACGTTTTTATAAATTATGAATCAACGGCACAAAACGAATCTAATAAGAATTGTCTCATCAAAAACGGAGTTCGAAAACGTAAATACGTAATCCTAAGGTTTCCGGTTTAGTCGTAAAGGACGTTAAATTAAAATCGTAAGTCCTAATCTCTTCTCGTAAATTTGTGAGTTTATGAACCAACACAAATTTAAAATCTCAAAATAATATTCACGGACAAATTTATTTTCTGAAATGTCGGACTGTCACCAAAACGGTGTATGTAAACGTAAGCACGTAACGTTGAATCCTCCGGTTTAGACGTAGTCGATGCTACTTCAAGATGTAAATCCAAATTTCTTCCCAAAAATTAGTGAGTTCATAATATAACATTAAAATAAGGTTTTTAAATAATATTTGAAAATAAAATATCAACCATAAATTGATGGATTGTCACAAAATAATTGTTTCAGAAAGTTCACAACCACCCTCGCATCGTTTGTAGGTAAAGCCTTTTCTTCAACCCATTTAGATACGTAGTCAACGGCTCGTCAAAGATTCCACAATCTTGGATGAACTTTTGAGGCATCTCATCTTTATGTGTGATCTTGCCTTGTCTTTGGCAAGCATCACAATGCTTAACCATTTCATGAGCGTCATGATAAATGGTGGGCCAATAAAATCCGGAGTCGAAAACTTTCTTCGCGGTATAGTTAGGACCAAAGTGACCACCGGTAGGTCCTTTGTGGCAAGCTTCTAGGATTAGTAAAGCTGTCGGCCCATCAACACACCAACGAATAACAAAATCCACGCATTTTTTGAAGAGATAAGGGTCATCCCAATAGTAAGTTTTCACATCCTTGAAGAATTTCTTCTTTTGTTGGGACGATAACCCTTCGATGAGAATTCTACCCGCCAAGTTGTTTCCAAAGTCCGCAAACCATGAGGTCTCATCAAGACTTGAGTTAATAGACATCAAGGTCTCAAGGGGAAAAGATTCATTAATCTCTTGGTTTGGAAGTTCCCCTTGATAAGGATCCTCGAGTCTACTAAGATGATCCGCGGCTAGGCTTTCCGCTCCCTTTTTATCGCGAATTTCAATTTTGAATTCTTGAAGGAGTAAAACCCAACGAAGAAGTCTTGGTTTAGAATCTTATTTTGTTAACAAATACTTCAATGCGGAATGATCGGTGTAAACAATGGTGGTGGAAAGGACAAGATAGGGGCGAAATTTTTCAAAAGCACATACAACAGCTAAAAGCTCTTTTTCAGTTGTAGTGTAATGTAATTGAGCCCCCGTCATTGTCTTGCTAGCGTAATGGATTGGTTGGAAATGTTTGTTAATTCTTTGTCCCAAAACCGCTCCAATAGCAAAGTCGCTAGCATCACACATCAATTCAAAAGGTAACTCCCAATTAGGGGTAACTAAGACCGGTGTCTTAGTTAATTTATCCTTAAGAAGATTGAAAGATTCGATACACTCTTTAGAAAATATAAAAGGAGTATCTTTTTCCAAGAGGTGGGTCATCGGGCGAGCGATCTTAGAAAAATCTTGAATGAATCGACGATAGAAGCCCGCATGACCAAGAAAACTTCTCACACCCTTCACGGTTGAAGGAGGAGGTAATTTAGCAATCACGTCGACTTTAGCACGGTCGACTTCAACACCGGCTTTGGAAATTTTATGTCCAAGAACAATGCCTTCTTTGACCATGAAATGGCATTTTTACCAATTTAGAACGAGACGAGTGTCTTCACACCATTTAAGCATACGTTCTAAATTGGCAAGGCAAGATGAGAAAGAATCACCATAGACCGAGAAATCATCCATAAAGATTTCCATAGTTTCTTCAACCATGTCATGGAATATAGCCATCATACACCTTTGGAAAGTCCCATGAGCATTGCATAAGCCGAAAGGCATTCTTTTGTAAGCAAATGTTCCATAAGGACAAGTGGATGTGGTTTTCTCTTGGTCTTTTGGATCGATGGGAATTTGAAAATACCCGGAGAAACCGTCTAAGAAGCAATAATAATCATTACCCGCTAAATGCTCGAGCATTTGATTCATGAAAGGAAGAGGAAAATGATCTTTACGAGTGGAATCATTGAGCTTGCGATAGTCTATGCAAACTCGCCAACCCGTGACAAGTTGAGTAGGAATCAACTCGTTGTTTTCATTGGGAACAACGGTTATTCCGCCTTTCTTAGGCACAAAATGGACGAGACTAACCCATGGCAAATCCGAAATAGGGTAAATCATTCCGGCATCTAGAAGTTTGATAACTTCTTTCTTGATGATGTCATGAATTTTTGGATTAACCCTTCTTTGGCTTTGTATTGCGGGTTTAAAGTCATCTTCCATGAGAATTTTATGAGTGCAAAAGTTAGGATCAATTCCGCGGAAATCGGAAATTTTCCAAGCAATTGCTTTCTTATGATTTTTGAGCACATCGATAAGTCGAGATTTTTCATCCTCTTTTAAGTCCTTTGCAATGATGACGGGTAACTTCTTATTGTATTCTAGGAAAACGTATTCAAGATGAGACGGTAAACCCTAAGTTCTAAATCCGGAGGATTTTCGATGGAAGGCTGAGTCAAATTCGGATCATTGTTTGTAACTTCCTTAGGAGTACGTGTAGAAATATTGTCCTCATTGAGAACTTTCTCAATGGTACGAATGTGTTTATCCTAATCGAAGGGAGAATCGTCATATTTTAAGTCCACATCCCCTAAAGTTGTTTCAAATTCTTTCAAAAGAAAATCACTTTCTCCAAATGGAGTCAATGAGGGAGTAATAGAGGCAACGGTCTCAACAATGGGTAGAGAAGAAAAACCACTTTTACAAGTGTCTTTGAAATGTTCTTCATAAGCCTCATCAAGTACGTCAATGAAATTAACGCTCTCGTGTTCATAAGGTTGCTTAGAAAGTTTACCTATGTTGAAGAGGATTTTGTCGTCACCAACTCTCATGATTAATTCGCCCGCGGCTACATCAATAAGAGTGCGACCGGTCCTCAAGAATGGACGTCCAACGATTAATGGAACACGAGGATCCATCTCGTAGTCAACGACAACAAAATCCGTCGGAAAGAAGAATTTGTCGACGCCGACGAAGACATCTACGGCTATCCCCACCGGATAAGCAACCGTATGGTTAGCTAACTCCAATGTCATTCGTGTGGGGACTAGCTCGGGTAGAGATAATTGTTTCCAAACACTTAATGGCATTAAGTTGATACTAGCACCTAGATCAGCTAGGGCCATTGATAGGTGTGAAAACACCCATCCTTTTACCACTTAATTATAATAATAACCAAGCCAAAACATGTATTTTATGTCGTAAATGTCGGAATTATGTGTGGTTTGTGTTTTTATTGTGTTTTAGGACCAAAAGATGAAAAAGGGAGAAAATACGGGCTTTCAAGGGCTTTTATCGAAGAAAACGAGAAAAGACGAAGTCAAAAGATCAAGAGTGCAAAAAGAACGGAAGTCCAAGGCCTATTCTGAAGATTTATCGAAGAAAAAGTCTAAAGACGGAAGTTTAATGAAGTCGAAGAACCAAGTCTAATTAAAGAAGAAAATTATAAGACGAGTTCAAATTATATCGACAAATCCCGAGACGACGTCGGAAAAGACAAAGAATTTAAATCGAGTCGAGAACAAGAAGAAAGAAGGAAGAAAACATCATTTTTTACTTCTCCTATAAATACCCTCCTAATGTGTCATTAGGAGGTGGTTAGAAAATTAGGAGTAGATCAGTTTAGGATTAGGAGTATCTTAATACTTTCTCTCTCTAGTTTTTCTTAATGTTTTTCAAGCTTTTTCATTAATCTTGTAATTTGAATCTTTAATCATCTTAATTTCAAGCTTTTTCAATTAATCATTCTCATTCTTCCTTTCTTTATTATTAATCTTGTTTTGATTTAGATGATCTTGTAGTTGCGTAATCTTGATGTTTATTGATTTATTTATGCTTTTGATTGATTGTGCTTATTGGTTTTTAGGTGTTTGATTTTTATATCTTATAGTATTTTAGTGCTTATTGTGTTAATTTTCTTATTTTTAATTAAGTGCTTATTAGTTAATTTTTATAAAAAGTTGTTTTTAAATATTTTTATTATTTAGTGTTTTTAAAAGTTTTTAAATGTTAGCTTATTAGCTTTTTCTAAACATCAATTTGGTTAAGTTTTTAGATAAGTGCTTATTAGTTTATTTTATAAAAAGTTGATTTTTAATTTTTAGATTTATTAGTATTTTTCAAGTTTTCGATTTGTGGTTGAATTAGTTTTTCTTAAAATTGTTTTAGATTAAGTTTTGGTTAATTGCTTATTTGAATTGTGCTTATTTTAGCTTATTTCGTGATTTTTTTTATGTTACTGTATTTGTTTTCAAGTTTTCGGATTAGGGTTTTATATTCCGAAGATTTGATTTTTTCTGAAATGCCATTTCTCTGAAAATCTTACTTTTTCTGAAAAAATTAATATTCTGAAAAAACAATTATTCCGAAAAATGTTTTGAAAAGATTTATTCCGAAGATTTTTCTGAAAAAGAATTATTCCGAAGATTTTTATTTTTATTTTTTTTCTGAAAATACTGTTTTTCCGAAAAAACACATATTGCGAAGAAATCATTTTTTCTAAAAATACAAAAATTCCGAAGAAATAGAAAATCTACTACTGTAGCTTTTCCGAACTTTTTTCCGAAATAACTGATATTGCGAAATAATTGTCATGCCAGCTTGGCTGGTTACTTAATTTCGCGCCAAAATTAAGCTGTGTGGTTGGCTGCTTCCAGCAGCTAGCCTGCTTGCTTGATTACTTATTAGTATTGTTCCGTAATTGTTTAGTTTTATCTGAAAGTTGTTTCAAATTTAATTTTGAAAGTTACGTATTTTTAGTTGAATTTTTCGTCTATTTTTAAAATTAATATTTTTTCGTAAAGTTCAAGTTTTATCTTTTATTTAGTACCCGCTTTAGGTTTTCCCTCGTTTAGCTTTAAAGTACCATTTTAGTTTTATTCTCTCCTTTTTCATTTAGTAAACTTTATTTTCGAGTCGATAGTTAATTTCTTCTTTTAGATTTATTTTTATTAATTGTTTTGTTTAAATTTATGTTTTTATTATTTGTTTCGTTTCTTTTTAAAATAGTTTTATAATCCAATTTCTTTCATTTTTATTTAAGTAAGTTTTATTTTTAATTCGAAAAGTTTATTTTTATTTTTTTATTTTCGCTTTTACTTTTATTAATTGTTTCTTTTAATATTTGTTTTAATATTCGTTTTAATATCGTTTTAATTTTTAGTTTTTAATATTCGTCTTGTTTTACGTTTCTTTATCATTTGTCATTCGTCTTTAGTTTAGTATTTTTACTTTTCGCATTTACTTTTTAATTAGTTATAGATAATCAACGACATTTTATTTTCCACCAAGAACGACTGAGTCGCACTTTCTACCAATAATCAATTCGAAAAGACTTGGAATAAACGAACTTTGATACTTAGTAAATCTATAGTATTAAATGGCGCCGCTGCCGGCTCTTTTCGTGAAGATTAACGGTTTTTTGTGAGAGACGCGTTAGATTTTGGGATCCGTTCACTCGTGAACGTTATTTTTCGTGTCAAAAATTTTCAAAAATCCATAAAAATATAAAATTTTAAAAATCAAAAAACAATTAAAAAATCATAAAAAGCATTTCTTTTTCGAATGTTTTGCACCAAAAATATTCTTCTTGGTTATCAATCAATCTTAATGAATTCGTATGTTGCATGTACTGCAGGGTGTGGAAGACATTGTAACACCTCATTTGATAATGGAAATATCACACGTAATTATGGCGTGTCATCAAAGCATACAAGGAAAAATGTCTAAACATTACATGACCATAAAAGGAAAATATCGGAATCAAACATCGGTAGTCCAAAAGTAAAGCTCATTACCCACACAAACATAGCATAGTAAAGGAAAGGACTAAACAATGTCCATAGCAGTGTATCAAAAGAAAAGTAATGCATAAAGTAAAGAAAGTCTAGAGAGCTTCCAGTCCATATGCACGTACTCTTAAAGTCTACGAGCGTCCCTGAGTACCTGCCGTTTTAGGAACATAGAAAAGGAAAACGGCTGAGCAAGACGCTCAGTGCACGGATGTACAATAAAGCATGAATAGGATAAGCATATAATATATAACATCGGAAGAAACTAAGTCCCGAGTAATCTGGTTAAGTCTTGATAAAGCTGGTTTTATAGTTTGAAAAGCCTTATGTTTATCTTGTAAAAACTGTTTATCATTTTTTACCATTAACCAATATAGGTCATGAAAATCCATCGTGCATGAATACTTGGAGGGGTGACCTCATCATGCAAATTAGAGGGGCTGCCTCTAATTTAATATACTGGTTTTTGGGTAGGAGGGATCAGCTCCTTGTGAAGGATGCAAGGCACACACCACATCACCAGGAAATCCTGACTGAAAACATGTAACTAGGATGCACCCATACGCCCCACATGATAAATATAATATAAATGGCCAATAGCTGAAGGGACGCTAATAAGTGTGAAAACACTTATCCTTTTACCACTTATTCCCAATAATAACAAGACCAAAACGTGTGATTTATTTCATAAAAGTCGGAATTATGCGTGGTTTATGTTTTTATTGTGTGTTAGGACCAAAATCTGAAAAAGGAAGAAAACACGGGCTTTCACGGGCTTTTATCGAAGAAAACGGGAAAAGACGAAGTCAAAAGATCAAGAGTGCAAAAAGAACGGAAGTCCAAGACCTATTCTGAAGATTTATCGAAGAAAAAGTCTAAAGACGGAAGTTTAATAAAGTCGAAGAACTTAAGTCTAATAGAAGAAGAAAAATAAAAGACAAGTTCAAATCCCGAGACGACATCGAGAAAAGACAAAGAATTAAAGTCGAGTCGAGAAGACGTGAAGAAAGAAAGAAAGAAGATGCAACACATGCACTCCTTCCACTTTTCCTATAAATACCCTCCTAATACACATTAGGAGGGTGGTTAGTCTTTTAGTTTTAGTTTTCATTTTTTTTTACTTTTCTTTCTAGTTTTAGAGAGAGAAAGTTCTAAACTTTCTCTCACTAAATTTCATCTTTTCTTTTAATCTTTCAAGATTAAACATTTGTGTATTGCTTATTTCATTAATCAAGTTCTAGTTAAGCTTTTAATCCTTAATCTTATTCTACCTTTCTTTGATTTTTAGATTGATTTTGGTGCGAATCACATTAAATCCGTGTTGATCTTAATGTTTTTGTGCTTAAAAAGTTAATCTCTTTGTTCCTACATAAGCTTTCATTTGATTAAGCTTTAAGATTCTTGTGCTTACTGGCTTATTTACATGATTAGCTTATTTACTTATAGAAAGTTTTCTTAAAAAGTTTATATTTTTATTGTTTGATTTGAAGGTTTGCTTATTTTTGAGTTGGATAAGTTGTGATTAGTACTTATTTGATCCATTTCATTATTGATTCGTGGTAGTTTAGGATATTAGCTTATTCATCATAGCTTATTACCTAGCTTATTTCGGATCCCATATAAATCGGAAAGGGTCTAAACCCCTTTCCGATCAGCTTATTCCGACCAACGCCCCACCCCTCTTTCCGATTTGCAAATCGGAAAAGGGTTTTAAGAGTTTCCGATTGCACACCCCCTTATTCCGATCGTAGTGATCGGATTAGGGCTTTAGTATTCCGATTGTGGTGATTATTGAGTATTCCGATTTGGCCCTTGTTTGCATATTCCGATTTGAGTTGTTAGTCCCAGTATTCCGATTTGGCAATTTTTGCATATTTCGATTGTGTGAATTTTCAGTTATTCTGATCTGGGGGCACTTCTAATATTTCGATTGTGTATGTTTTGTGGCATTCCGATTGGTATGGTTTTACCACATTCCGATCAACAGATCGGAATATATTCCGATCTGAACTTTTTTTTGGCATATTCCGATTGCACCATTTCCAACATTCCGACGAGGGTATTAATAATATTCCGATCAGCCTCGTTTATTGCACATTCCGATTTGGGAATTTTACGTTGGTTTAGTTTCTTATTTTTGCAAAGTTTCTAAGTGTTAGTTTTATTTAGTGTTCAAGTATCTTTCTAATATTGCCTTCAAGTTTTCTAGCATTTAGTTTTAACTTGTTATCTTTAGTATAATCTTTAAACTTCTACTTTACTCAACGACACTTAATTACTTGCTATTAGTTTAAATAGATAATCAACCAAACCATTCTCTTGTTCACCAAAAGACAATCGAGTCGCACTCTAGACCGGTAATCATTTCGAAGAGACTTGGGACAACGAATTTTGATACGTGGGGTAAAAGCTTTGTATTAAATGGCGCCGCTGCCGGCTCTTTTCGTTAAGATTAACGGTTTCTAGTGAGAGACGCATTGAATATTGGGATCCGTTCTTTGAACGCTATTTTCTTTGCTTTAAAAATTTCCAAAAATCCAACAAAAATATAAAACTTTTCAAAAATACAAAAACATTAAAAAAATGAGAAAAAGCAATTCTTTTCCAAAAGGTTTTGCACCAAAAAAGATTATATAGATATTCTCTCTGTGCATTTTTCTTCTGTAGGTGTATGCGTACTAGATCTTCAAACTATTCTGAGCCCGAGACTCGTGAAGATTTAGATATGGCTGGTGTTCATAACAACAATAATAACCCACCTCTACCCAATTTGAATAACAATAACAACAACAACAACAACAATGTCCCCCTACCTGATTTACGAACAATGGAGGAATTGTGTCAACCCACCATGAACGGACGCGGAGGCCCGATTGCGCCAATGCACGTCACGGCTCAGGAGTTTTCGTTGAAGCATCACATGATCCAACAAGTGCAAACTAACCCATTTCGCGGAATTCCGGATGATGATGCCAACAAACACCTCGACAAATTCATTACCATCACCCAAAGCATGAAGTGCCCCGGTGTTTCTATGGATGACCTTCGCCTTCAACTTTTTCCCCACTCGCTTTCTCACCATGCCGAAAAATGGTTTGACCGTCTCCCTAAGAATTCTATTCATACGTGGAATGACATGACTCAACGCTTTTTGTCGCGCTACTTCCCTCCATCTATGGTCACAAGCCTTCGTAACCAAATTAGTGGATTCATGCAAGACAATGATGAATCGCTCTTCGATGCTTGGGAACGATACAATGATTTGATCGACCGCTGTCCAAATCACAACATGCTCCCCGTCACTCTCATTGATACTTTCTACAATAGTCTCACTTTTCGTGATCGTGACACGATCAATGCCGCCGTCGGTGGTACTTTTATGAAAAGGAGACCGGAGGAGTGTCGAGAGTTGATTGAAAACATGACTACTCACCACAAGAATTGGGATTCATCCGCATCCTCAAGATCTAACTCGAGAGTCAATGTTTCTTCTACTACTTCCAATCCCGAGATGACTGAAATTACTCGACAACTCGCTGAGATGAACAAGAATTTCATGACCATGGCCACAAACCACTTTCAACAAGCTAAAGCCGTTGCTATTTCTTGTGACACATGTGGTGGTCCTCATTCTTACAATTATTGTCCTTCTACCCAAGGCAATTTTTCTGAAAACGTTAACGCAACATACGGTACTTAGCCCACGGGAGGCTATCAAGCTCGTCCTCAAGGAGACCGTAGCTTGCTAAGTTATCGTTCGAACAACTATCTTGCTCCACCCGGTTTCCCTCCTACAAACCAAAACCAACAACAAAGCTATAACCGAAACAACCAATCCCAACCTCGTGCTAACAATCAATATCAATCCCAAAGAAACCCATACCCGAGTCAAGGAAATTCTCAAGCTTACCAAGCTCCACCTCTCAATCAACTGATGGCAGTGAATCAAGACGTCGAGACGTTCATGAAGACTAATAGAGAGATGGTGACGAATCTTCAGAGTCAAGTCATCAACTTGAAGGGAGAAATGGCGAAACAAGGGAACGATATTCGAGCCGAGCTAAGGAATGACATGGCAAAACAAAGCAATGAAATTCGTGCAGACATCAGACACTCTTTCAGCACTCAAGCGCTTAACATTCGTGATATGATTGGTTCGCTCATCCAAGGTAATCAACCCTCTTCTTCGGGTACTCTTCCGAGTAACACCGTTGCGAATCCAAGAGGGGAGATGAAAGCAATCACCACTCGTAGTGGAAAAGGTTATACGGAACCCGAGCTTCCTACACCTCCACCCGTGATTGTGAACAAGGAAAAAGAGCAACTTTCCCCACCTCCTTTTCCTTCTACCCCCATTTCCCCACCCCCCGTGGTTGTGAGTGATCCTATTTCCCTAAAGCCTTCTTCTTCATCTAATATACCTTATCCTTCCAGGTTGAGGAAAGAGAAGCAAAAGAGCAAGGATGATATTCAGGTTTCAAACTTTCTCAAAATGTTTAAACAATTGAATTTTAACATCTCCTTTGCCGAGGCTCTCGCTCACATGCCTAAATACTCTAAGATGTTTAAAGATCTTCTAAGTGACAAGGAGAAGCTTCTTGACATTGCTCAGACCCAACTTAATGAGAACTGCTCCGCAGTGCTCTTAAGGAAATTGCCCACCAAACTTGGTGATCCGGTCGCTTCTTGATTCCTTGCAACTTCCCGGGAGTAGAGAATTGCATGGCCCTAGCCGATCTAGGTGCCAGTATAAACTTAATTCCTTTAAGTGTTTGGAAGCAATTATCTCTCCCCGAGCTAGTCCCCACCAAAATGACTTTAGAATTAGCTAACCATATGGTTGCTTATCCAGTGGGGATAGCCGAAGATGTCTTTGTTGGCGTTGACAAATTCACCTTCCCGACGGATTTTGTTGTCGTTGACTACGAGATGGATCCCCGTGTTCCATTAATCGTCGGACGTCCATTCCTGAGGACCGGTCGCACTCTCATTGATGTCGCCGCGGGCGAAATAATCATGAGAGTTGGTGACGATAAAATTGTCTTCAACATGGGTAAGATTTCTAAACAACCTTATTCATATGAGAGTGTTAATGCTATTGATGTTCTCGATGAGGCTTGTGAAGAACATTTTCATGATGCTTGCAAAAGTACTCTCTCTTCTCTACCCAATGTTGAGACCGTTGCCTCAATTTCTCTGGCATTGACTCCTTTTGGAGAAAGTGACTTGGATGATTTCGAAGCTAGCTTGGGTCCTCTCGATATTAAGTATGATGATTCTTCCACTAGTTGGGATGAAGACATTCGTACTATTGAGAGACTTCTCAATGAAGACCCGTTTTCTCCTCCCTCTCCTAAAGAGGTGACTAATGATGATCCATCGTTAGTTACACCATCTATTGAGGATCCTCCTACTCTTGAGCTTAAGGACCTACCTCCTCATCTAGAGTACGTTTTCCTTGAAGACAACGAGAAGTTACCGGTCATCATCGCGAAGGACCTGAAAGAAGAAGAAAAAGCCCGACTTATAGCCGTGTTGAAGAAGCATAAAAGAGCTATCGCTTGGAAAATCTCCGACATTCGCGGAATTGATCCTCACTTTTGCACACATAAAATTCTCATGGAGGACGACTTTAAGCCCACAATTTAAAGCCAACGAAGGGTGAATCCTAAAATCCATGAAGTCATCAAAAAAGAGGTTATCAAACTTCTTGATGCGGGTATGATTTACCCTATTTCGGATTCACCATGGGTTAGTCCAGTCCATTGTATGCCTAAGAAAGGCGGAATCACCGTTGTGCCCAATCAAAACAACGAGTTGATTCCTACCCGTCTCGTTACTGGGTGGAGAGTTTGTATAGACTACCGCAAACTTAATGATGCCACAAGAAAGGATCATTTCCCTCTACCTTTTATGGACCAAATGCTTGAACGTTTAGCGGGTAATGAATATTACTGCTTTCTTGATGGTTTCTCGGGTTATTTCCAAATACCCATCGATCCCCAAGATCAAGAGAAGACAACATTCACTTGTCCCTATGGCACATTTGCTTACAAAAGAATGCCTTTTGGCTTATGCAATACCCCCGGGACTTTCCAAAGGTGCATGTTGGCTATCTTCCATGACATGGTTGAGCAAACCATGGAAGTCTTCATGGATGATTTCTCGGTCTTTGGGGATTCCTTCTCTTCTTGCCTTGCCAATTTAGAACGTATGCTTAAGCGGTGCGAAGACACTCGCCTTGTTCTGAATTGGGAAAAATGCCATTTTATGGTAAAAGAAGGCATTGTGCTAGGACACAAAATCTCTAAAGCCGGTCTTGAAGTCGACCGTGCTAAAGTAGATGTCATAGCCAAATTACCTCCACCTTCAACCGTGAAGGGTGTGAGAAATTTGCTGGGTCATGCGGGCTTCTATCGTCGATTCATTCAGGATTTCTCTAAAATCGCTCGCCCGATGACCCACCTCTTGGAAAAAGATACTCCTTTTATCTTTTCTAAAGAGTGTATCGAAGCCTTCAATCTTCTTAAGGATAAGCTAACTAAGGCACCGGTCTTGGTTACCCCTAATTGGGAGCTGCCTTTTGAGTTGATGTGCGATGCTAGCGACTTTGCAATTGGTGCGGTTTTGGGCCAAAGAGTGAATAAACACTTCCAACCAATCCACTATGCTAGCAAAACAATGACGGGGGCTCAATTGCATTATATGACAACCGAAAAATAGCTTTTAGCTGTTGTCTATACTTTTGAAAAATTTCGCCCCTATCTTGTTTTATCCCCCACCATCGTATACACGGACCATTCCGCGTTGAAGTACTTGATGACTAAGCACGACTCTAAGCCAAGACTTCTTCGCTGGGTTTTACTCCTTCAAGAATTCAAAATTTAAATTCGTGACAAGAAGGGTGCTGAAAACCTAGCCGCGGATCATCTGAGTAGACTTGAGGATCCATACCAAGGGGATCATCCGAACAAAGAGATCAGTGATTATTTCCCCCTTGAGACCTTAATGTCTATAAATCTCAATCTTGATGACACCCGTGGTTTGCCGACATTGCAAACTACTTAGCGGGTGGTATTCTCGTCAAAGGGTTAACATCCCAACAAAAGAAGAAGTTCTTGAATGATGTTAAGACTTACTTTTGGGATGACCCTTATCTATTCAAACAATGTGCTGATCTGATCATTCGTCATTGTGTTGATGGACCGACAGCTTTGCAAATCCTTGTTGCTTGCCATAAAGGACCCACCGGTGGTCACTTTGGTCCCAACTACACCGCTAAGAAAGTGTTTGATTCTGGATTCTATTGGCCCACCATTTATCGTGACGCTCACGAAATGGTTAAGCATTGTGATGCTTGCCAACGCCAAGGCAGGATCACACATAAAGATGAGATGCCTCAAAATTTCATACAGGAATGTGAAATCTTTGACGTATGGGGCATCGACTTTATGGGGCCATTTCCATCATCTAAAGGGAACAAATACATCCTCGTAGCCGTTGACTACGTTTCTAAATGGGTTGAAGCTAAGGCTCTCCCTACGAACGATGCGAGGGTGGTTGTGAACTTTTTGAAGCAGCTCTTTTCTCGATTCGGCGTCCCTCGTGCTATTATCAGTGACCGCGGGACTCATTTTTGCAATGATCAATTTGCAAGTGTCATGGCTAAGTACGGCGTTAATCACCGTGTTTCCACCGCTTATCATCCCCAAACCAACGGTCAAGCCGAGATTTCCAACCGCGGACTAAAGAGAATTTTGGAGCGTACTGTGGGAGAGCATCGTGCCGCGTGGGCCGATAAGTTAGATGATGCTCTGTGGGCTTTCCGTACTGCTTACAAGACCTCGATCGGTTGTACACCTTATCGTCTTGTGTACGGGAAAGCATGCCACCTCCCCATCGAGCTGGAACATAAGGCGCACTGGGCCTTGAAGTGGGCTAACTTCGACATCAACAAAGCCGGTGATCATCGCAAGATTCAACTCAACGAGCTCAACGAACTGAGGAATGAAGCTTACAAGAACTCACTGATCTACAGGGAGAAGACCAAGATCATTCATGACGCAAGGATTAAGAACCGAGAGTTCCACGTTGGTGATCAAGTCTTACTTTTTAACTCTCGGTTGAAGATCTTCTCTGGCAAGTTGAAGAGCCGCTGGTCTGGTCCATTCACCGTCGCCAAAGTCTTTCCATATGGGACCATTGAGCTTTCTCAGCCAAATGGGCCCAATTTCAAGGCAAATGGCCAGCGTTTGAAGCTGTACTTTGGTGAGGACATCTCTCAAGAGATGATTCCATCCCTCACCACGTTCCCCATGAACTAAATTTAGGTCGAGTCAGGCTCGTGACTCGGTAAACAAAAACAAGCGCTTCTCGGGAGGCAACCCGTGATCTATCCTTTACTGCTTTCATAATAAGTGTAGGGGGAGCCCCGTATGTGTTTGTTGTCTTGTTTCTTGTGCTGTGCAGGGATTAAAGCTTCAAAGAGCCTCTTGATGACTTTTGACGAACCGTGATACCGTGTTCCCATCTTCCCGGTTCTATCCTAACCTCTTGTGATTCAATATTTTATATTTTATATGTTCACATTGAATTCACTTTAGTTGTCCTTTCCTTAGCATGATTTAAACAAAGTGCACAATGTCCTAAGTGTAGGGGAGCTTATTCCCACATGCTTAAACATTGAGGACAATGTTTATCTCAAGTGTAGGGGGGACTTCTATCGAAGTAAGTGGTCTTTTCCATGTATTTGCCCTCATTTTAACTGGAAAATTTGATTTTTCGACATTTTTCAAAATTTTTAATCTATTTTGGCCTAGTTGTATAGTTGTATTTTCCTTTGCTATGTTTATTTTCTTTCCTTACTAGAATTAATTTTCAATTAAGTGGTTTTAAATGTTTCTTAGTCATGAATAATTTGACTCAACCCGAGTCTACTTATCTAAGTTTACTCTAGCTAGTATCCTTAACGTGTTTAAGTCAAGTTTTGCTAGGCTTTTATATAGGGAGCTATAAAACGCGAAAGTCTTAACTCTTGCGGGTTAAGAACAAGAACTTTTCGCAAGTTCCTATAATTGATCCTAGAGAGTTGTTTATCAAGGGAACTTTAAAATGCGAATTTTAAACTTGAAAAAGTCTAAGAATTTGCAAGATCCTATAGATGACTCGAAAACTCAAAACTTTGATTTAATAGGCTAAGCATCCACGAGTCTCATTCCTTGAGATTTTAAACTGTGGAGGACGAGAGATGATAGAGTCAATTATGAGTTTGGTATTCTTGCGTGAATTTATGTGAGTTAATTATAAGCCTATTCTCCCTTCGCTTGTTAATAAATTTATCTGCAATAAATAAGGTTGTACGATTTAAAAGGTTACTTAGCTTCTAGCCCAAGATCGTTTAAAAGTTGCTCGGTACGGATTAGAGTTCATAGCCAAGGCATAACTTATTGAAGCGGGATGCGAAGATTGGCGAGTCCGAAAAGGCCCTAACAAGGCATGAGGGCTACATTTTGTTGCTAAAGATCCAAAAGTGATGTGAAGAATCATTTATCGAAAATCAATATGAAGGATCGAGACACACGAAGAAAAGCAAATACTCCTCTAAAGATCATGGAGAAGTCTATCCAAAAAGGCCCTAACAAGGTATGAGGATAAATAGATCCAAGTCCTAAAAGGAGGCGGATCGTTGTATATCAAAGTCCAAAATAAAGATTGGAGAAAAATGAAGAAGTCGTGGTCCAAAGATGAAGAATCTCTCAAAACTTCAAGTGAAGAAATTCCTATTATGAAGAGAAGACCATAATTTCAAGAACATCTCTCAAAGATTCGAAGTATGAAGTCGCTGCCAAATATCGGTCCGAGAAAGGTCTCAAATCGTGAAGCGAGTTATGCCAAGATATGGATTTTATGAGGTCCCGAGAAGCAGTTTTAAAAGATTTTGTCCTTTAGCTAACTATTGATTAAATCGTTCACTTTATTTTCGGCCTAAATAACTATCAAAATAAGTCAAACAATGCATCTTCGTGATCATTCAAGACAAAAATAAAATATAAGAGATACACCTAGGAATAAGGGAGTCTAAGTGAATAATTGGCCCACATGAGTTCGTGTTAGTTTGCTAACTTATAATAGCAATGATCTCGTTTTTAAGCTTGGCATGGGGAACGTGAAACTTGAGGATGATAAACGTTCATGGCTGCCAAAACCAATGTAAGTGTTTGATTTCTTTACTTGTTTCTATCTTTTTATGTTCAGTATTTAATAAAGGCCAAGGTGGGTTATTTATGATAGAAAATGTAAACCGTGCTTTAAAATTAATGCATTGCATGAGGGCATTGCAATGGTCAAGTGTAGGGGATTTAATAAGTGTGAAAACACTTATCCTTTTACCACTTATTCCCAATAATAACAAGACCAAAACGTGTGATTTATGTCATAAAAGTCGGAATTATGCCTGGTTTGTGTTTTTATTGTGTGTTAGGACCAAAATATGAAAAAGGAAGAAAACACGGGCTTTCACGGGCTTTTATCGAAGAAAACGGGAAAAGACGAAGTCAAAAGATCAAGAGTGCAAAAAGAACGGAAGTCCAAGACCTATTCTGAAGATTTATCGAAGAAAAAGTCTAAAGAAGGAAGTTTAATAAAGTCGAAGAACTTAAGTCTAATAGAAGAAGAAAATTAAAAGACAAGTTCAAATCCAGAGACGACATCGAGAAAAGACAAAGAATTAAAGTCGAGTCGAGAAGACGTGAAGAAAGAAAGAACAAAGATGCAACACATGCACTCCTTCCACTTTTCCTATAAATACCCTCCTAATACACATTAGGAGGGTGGTTAGTCTTTTAGTTTTAGTTTTCATTTTTTTTTTACTTTTCTTTCTAGTTTTAGAGAGAGAAAGTTCTAAACTTTCTCTCACTAAATTTCATCTTTTCTTTTAATCTTTCAAGATTAAACATTTGTGTATTGCTTATTTCATTAATCAAGTTCTAGTTAAGCTTTTAATCCTTAATCTTATTCTACCTTTCTTTGATTTTTAGATTGATTTTGGTGCGAATCACATTAAATCCGTGTTGATCTTAATGGTTTTGTGCTTAAGAAGTTAATCTCTTTGTTCCTACATAAGCTTTCATTTGATTAAGCTTTAAGATTCTTGTGCTTATTGGCTTATTTACATGATTAGCTTATTTACTTATAGAAAGTTTTCTTAAAAAGTTTATATTTTTATTGTTTGATTTGAAGGTTTGCTTATTTTTGAGTTGGATAAGTTGTGATTAGTACTTATTTGATCCATTTCATTATTGATTCGTGGTAGTTTGGGGTATTAGCTTATTCATCATAGCTTATTACCTAGCTTATTTCGAATCCCATATATATCGGAAAGGGTCTAAACCCCTTTCCGATCAGCTTATTCCGACCAACGCCCCACCCCTCTTTCCGATTTGCAAATCGGAAAAGGGTTTTAAGAGTTTCCGATTGCTCACCCCCTTATTCCGATCTTAGTGATCGGATTAGGGCTTTAGTATTCCGATTGTGGTGATTATTGAGTATTCCGATTTGGCCCTTGTTTGCATATTCCGATTTGAGTTGTTAGTCCCAGTATTCCGATTTGGCAATTTTTGCATATTCCGATTGTGTGAATTTTCAGTTATTCCGATCTGGGGGCACTTCTAATATTCCGATTGTGTATGTTTTGTGGCATTCTGATTGGTAAGGTTTTACCACATTCCGATCAACAGATCGGAATATATTCCGATCTGAACTTTTTTTTGGCATATTCCGATTGCACCATTTCCAACATTCCGACAAGGGTATTAATAATATTCCGATCAGCCTCGTTTATTGCACATTCCGATTTGGGAATTTTACGTTGGTTTAGTTTCTTATTTTTGCAAAGTTTCTAAGTGTTAGTTTTATTTAGTGTTCAAGTATCTTTCTAATATTGCCTTCAAGTTTTCTAGCATTTAGTTTTAACTTGTTATCTTTAGTATAATATTTAAACTTCTACTTTACTCAACGACACTTAATTACTTGCTATTAGTTTAAAATAGATAATCAACCAAACCATTCTCTTCTTCACAAAAAGACAATCGAGTCGCACTCTAGACCGGTAATCAATTCGAAGAGACTTGGGACAACGAATTTTGATACGTGGAGTAAAAGCTTTGTATTAAGCAATCACTCCGCCGTGGTGAAGTCATAACATCAGTGTCTCTAATGTTATGGTTATGGTACCTCCATAACTAGGTGAAACTGGTCATGCATGTATATGGCTATAGGTATTCTAAATTAAACATAAGCAATTCAAACACATACTTATACTACGGGAAAACATTTGGCTACATACGGGGAATCCTAATAAGGAAAGAATGTCCATACTGAAAGGACGGGAATCCGTACCTTATGTCCAGTGAACGAAGAAGATGAACTAAGAGGAATCCTACTTCCGTATCACTAATGCTACATAAATACATACATGAATAAGTATCTGCTTACTAAATACGTAGCTGGTTTAATGTCATGTCTTAGCTTATTTTATATGTTCTTATCATGTTTTACCGTTTTTAAGCCTTAAACTGTGTTTATCTTATATTTTGTTTACTCTGATTAAGCATTTCTGGTATTTCATGTATTATTATACTTACTGTGTAATAATAAGTAACTTTCCAAAAATAGCAGGTTTCCTAAAATAGAAAGTTTCCAAAAATAGAAAGTTTCCAAAAATAGAAAGTTACCAAAAATAGAAAGTTTCCAAAAATAGAAAGTTTCCAAAAATAGAAAGTTTCCAAAAATAGAATTACTGCTTAAAATAGATAAGTTTCTAAAAATAGAAAGTTTCCATAAATAGATCAGCTGCCTTAATTAAATAAGTTTCCATAAATAGATTAGCTGCCTGAAATAAATAAGTTTCTAAAAATAGAAGGTTTCGATAAATAGATTAGCTGCCTTATTTAATTAAGTTTCTAAAAATAGAAAGTTTCCATAATTCGAAATAAGCTGGTTAAATAAGCTAAGTATATAAGCCTAAGTGTTTTCATGATTATTTTCTAAGTCATATGATATAATGTATAGTTTATTAATTATTTCATGTAATTAAAATAAACTATAGGTTAAAATATTTAATTAAAGTATAACATGTTTTTAATTAAATAAAGTTAAATACTTAGGTTAAAACATGTAGTATTATTTATTAATAATATAACCTAAGTCATGTTAATTAATTAATTATAACCATGGTTTTTAAATAATTAATTAATTATAAGTCTAAAAATATAAAAATACTTAGGTTAATAATTTCATGATTTTAACAATTAATATAACCTAAGTCATGTTATTAAATTAATCATGTCATGTTCATTAATTTAATTTTAACATAAGATTATAAAAGAAAATAATCTTAACATACACCGTGAACCGGATCTTGACTAAGAACCATGAACCGGACATGAAATCGACACCATACCCCGAACCAATTCGGGGTTACCCTTGTCTTGATGCTGCCGTGGGACCCACACCAACCATCCGGGACCATCTGGTCTCGGCGGTGGTCAAATAGCCAAACCGAGACCCTCTCGAGTTCGGTTTAGGTGGCGGCCAAGAACAAACACCCCTAAAACATCCCTTTTGATTTATTCCAAAACCAATTTCATGTTAGATCTATGATTTAATTAGGTTTTTAAGAAAAACATATCATGTTCTTAATTATTTAAAAGATTAAATCAAAAGAAAAAGGTAAAAAGAATTACCGAATGCGTGGATCTAAACAACGATGAACAAACATGAACACTAGCAACAAATCCAAGATCGAAGATCAATAAAACATCCCTTTGGTGTGTTTGAGGGTGGCGGCCAAAAAAAGAAAAAGAAGGAGGAAGAGAACTTTTAGGTTTTTTGTGAAAATCCTCTGTAAAGTGAAAATGAGTAGTGTTTTTCCCTTAACCCCCTTTTAGTGAAAATTGAAATAGGCTTGGCCCATTTCTCCCTTGTTGTCGCGGGTAGGGGCCCCACATGGGGTACCCGTACCATTTTCCGTGTCTCGATGTTTAGTTACTCGTTCGTGATTATTTGTGTTCGCGTTTAATGTGTTCTCGTTAAATAATTACCGTGACCTAATATATTTATTTACGCTCGTAATAAATATATATACGTAATTAATAGTAGTTCGTGATTTAATTACGTTCATGATTTCATGATCGCATGTTCGTGATTAATTATTGTCAAATAATTATTGCTTGCTCGTGCGTAGTAAATACTTATCGTGTTCTAACACGTACGTAATACGTAAAATCCTAACACGTAATCGTAATCATGCTATAATAGGAAAGTTTTAATCTAGTACGTACGATCTTAAGGGTACTATTCATGGTAAAAGCATGCGGGTTTTACAACTCTTCCCCCCTAAAAAGTAATTCGTCCCCGAATTATAGATAAAGTAAACTGGAAAAGAAAAACATACCCGAATTCAAAATATGAAATGAGGGTAAGAAGCCCGGATAGACTCCTCTGTTTCCCAAGTGGCTTCCCGCTCGGTATGATCCCTCCATAGGATTTTGACGAATGGAATCGTCTTCCTTCTCATGACTCGTTCTTGTCTGTCAAGAACTCGTTCGGGTTCTTCTATAAAAGTGAGATCTTCACGTATCTGTTCCAGTGGATACTGAACCATGTGAAGGGGATGATACTGGTACCCTCTGAGTGAGGACAAATGAAACACATTGTGCACATGCGAAAGCTGCGGAGGTAACGCCAATCGGTAAGATACTTCACCGACTCGTTCAATGATATCAAACGGTCTGATGAAACGAGGACTGAGCTTCCCTTTAATCCTGAAGCGTCTAACACCACGTGCCGGCGAAACCTTAAGGAAGACGTGATCTCCTACGTTAAAATGTATGTCCCTACGATGCTTATCGGCGTAACTTTTCTGACGTGACCATGCTTCCTAAAGTTTCTGCTTAGCTACAACGATCTTTTCATTTGTCATCTCTATGATTTCTTGTCCTTCAAGTGTTCGCTCACCAAATTGATCCCAGCAGATTGGGCGCGACACTTTCTGCCATACAACATCTCGAAAGGAGCACACTTGATACTTGCGTGCCAGCTGTTGTTGTATGCAAACTCCACCAAACAGATGTAATCATCCCAATCACCCGTCCATTCCAACGCACATGACCTCAACATATCTTCCAATGTCTGAATGGTTCGTTCCGACTGTCCGTCCGTTTGAGGGTGAAAAGCCGTGCTAAGCTTAAGTTGTGTACCCCAAGCTTTCTGCAGACTCTTCCAAAAGCGCGAAGTGAATCGAGGATCTCTGTCTAAGACGATGCTGGATGGTGCACCGTGGAGTCTCATGATCTCTCTTCTGTACGTATCGGCGAGTTTACTTACCGGATCTTCCTTGCGGATCGGTAAGAAATGAGCTGATTTGGTAAGTCGATCTACGATAACCCAAATTGCATCGAGCTTCCTCTTGGTAGGCGGAAGACCAGTAACAAAATCCATGGTGATTTTGTCCCACTTCCACTCTGGAATATCTAACGGTTGAAGGAGACCGCCAGATCGCTGATGCTCGATCTTAAACTGCTGGCAGGTAAGACATTTGGAGACGTAAGTGGCCACATCCTGTTTCATACCACTCCACCAAAAGTACTGCTTGATGTCATGGTACATCTTAGTCGAACCATGATGTATAGAGAATGGGGAGCTATGAGCTTCAGCTAACAAGGCTTCCCGGAGTTCTTGGTTATCAGGAACACAAAGTCTCGTGCCCTGCCATACGATACCATCTGCATCTACTCTAAATTCTGTCTGTTTCTCCAAATTTTGTACTATCGCCCAGATTTCTCCGTCATCCTTCTGAGCTTCCTTGATCTTAGAGAGTAATTCGGGTTCTACTCTAAGATTAGCCCACGTACCATGATCTCGATGTCAAGTCGCTCCAAGTCTCTTATGATTTCCTCTTCGATTTTAATGTCGTTGATCATTCCGGACTTCCTGCTAAGAGCATCTGCTACTACATTTGCCTTTTCGGGATGATACTGTAGATTAATGTCATAATCCTTCAACAGCTCTAACCATCTCCTCTGCCTCATGTTCAATTCACGTTGAGTGAAGATATACTTCAAGCTCTTGTGGTCCGTGAAAATGTCACATGATTCTGCATACAAGTAGTGCCTCCATATCTTCAATGCAAACACCACTGCTGCAAGTTCCAAATCATGTGTGGGGTAATTTTCTTCATAAGGCTTAAGCTGCCGTGAAGCATACGCGATCACTTTCCCATGTTGCATGAGAACACAGCCAAGTCCCTTCCCCGATGCATCGCTGTAGATTTGAAATCCACCCGTACCAGATGGGAGAGTAAGAATAGGTGCAGATACTAGCTTCTGCTTCAGGTCTTCAAAGCTCTTCTCTCGTTCTTCAGTCCAGACGAATTTCTCCCCTTTCCGCATCAGTTTGGTCAATGGTAGTGCTAAGAGGGAAAAGTTCTCCACGAACCTACGGTAATAGCCAGCTAAGCCTAAGAAACTTAGGACTTCCGTCGCTGATGTCGGCCTTGGCCACTTAGTAATGGCCTCAACCTTTGCTGGATCCATAGTGATTCCTTCTGCTGATACAATGTGACCTAAGAATGCCACCTTGTCTAACCAGAACTTACATTTGGAGAATTTAGCATACAGCTGCTTCTGGCAAAGAATCTGTAGTACTGTACGAAGATGGTCTTCGTGTTCCTCCTTGGACTTTGAGAAAATCAGGATGTCATCGATGAAGACAATGACGAACTTGTCCAGAAATTCATGGAAGATTCTGTTCATCAAATCCATGAACACTGCTGGAGCATTTGTCAGTCCAAATGGCATAACTACAAACTCGTAGTGGCCATAGCGGGTACGAAAGGCAGTCTTAGCGATGTCCTGCTCCTTGACCCGTAGCTGATGATAGCCTGACCTAAGATCAATCTTGGAGAAGTGTTTGGCCCCTTGGAGTTGGTCAAACAGATCGTCAATACGTGGCAGTGGATATCTATTCCGGATAGTAATCATGTTGAGCTCGCGATAGTCTATGCAAAGACGCATACTACCGTCCTTCTTCTTAACGAACAAGACCGGTGCGCCCCATGGACATGCGCTCGGTCGAATGAAACCTCGTTCAAGAAGTTCTTGCAGTTGATCCTTCAGCTCCTTCAGCTCTATGGGAGCCATGCGATAAGGAGCCTTGGAGATTGGTTCAGCTCCTGGAATAATCTCGATACTGAATTCCACTTCTCGTGCAGGTGGTATGCCCGGAAGTTCTGCTGGAAAAACATCTTGGAATTCCGACACTATAGGTTGATCCTGAATTGATGGCGATTCAGCATCCATGTTGTGAACTGTAGCTAGATAACCCTTGTAGCCATGTGACAGTAGTGCACGCGCTTGCAGGGTAGATATGACTTGTACAGACCGTCCGGGTATAAACCCGTTATGAATGTACTCTGGTGCATTAACATCACCGAAGATAACACGATATGAATGGCAATCTATGGTAGCATGATGCTTGGATAGCCAATCCATTCCCAAAATCATGTCGAAGTTATTCATGTCCAGCGGAAGTGCGTCAACAGGTCGAACCTTATCGTCAAATTCTAGGGGAAGACTCTTGTATACATGAGTGATTAATACAGAGTCCCTCAAAGGCGTGGAAATAGTAAGCCTATTTTCTAGTGGCATGGGGAGCATCCTAATGTTCTTAGCATAAGCAGTTGAAATAACCGAGTGTGTAGCACCCGTATCGAAAAGAACACATGCAACTTGACCATACATATACAAGATTCCAGTGATAGTACCTGTAGACTTGTTGGCCTGGTCTCGAGATGTCGTGTAGACATGCCCGGTAGTAGGAGGCGGCTTGGAATCAACATGTCCCGATGTACCCTCCATCTCGCCCTTACGGCAATCCTTCATGATATGGCCAGGAAGACCACACTTGAAGCACGCGTCAGTATTACGGAGACATGGCCCTGGGTGCCTATGGTGGCAAGTAGAGCAAAGAGGATGGGTAAATCCTCCAGCAGGTGCTCTGGCTGGCTGGGGACCTGATAAAACATTTTACATAAGACATGATAATAGGGTACAAAAGAAAATGCGGAAATTCGTAAGATTGAATACCAGTGATAGTTGGACGGCTAGGCTGTGAACCTCTCTGGTTCTGGTCCCTACCGTTTCCATGGTTCCTGGTAGAAGTTTTGCTAAAGTGTCAGAATATGAGTTATAACATGAAATCATAATGAAATGCGTAAGTATTAGGACCTGCTGCTATTGGAGTGTCCAGCGTCGTTACGGTAATTATCATTACCGCCACGCCTATCCGTAGTAAAACGGTCGTTAGTCTGACCGTTTCCCTTGGGCTGATGAGGCTGTTGCTGAGTAGCCGGTTGAGACCGGTCCCCAGTTTTCTGCCTGGAAGATACATTTAAAGAGATGAATAATTGACATATACGGAAAGTATACGGATTGATCACCGCTTGAATACGATGTTTACCTCTTTTCGGGTCTCTCAGCTTCCCCGAACTCATCTCTCTCTTGCAGCATCTCCAGCTTACGTGCTGCATTGGCCACTTGTGCTACAGTGTTGAACGTAGCACACACCAGATTGTTTGCGACCGATGTGCGAAGAGCCCACCTAAAGTGGCGTGCCTGCTCTTCAGGAGTACCTGCAGTCGCACCAAGGAAACTAGCTAAGCGAAGAAAGCGCTGCATAAACTCGTTGCTATTCTCCCTAGCTCTCTATCGGATCCCATGGTACTCTCTCTTGAGCTTGTTCTGTTCAGCCTTGGGAAAGAACTGCTCCATCACCCTGTCCTTGAACTGAGCCCAAGTCAAACCAGCAACCCACTCGTCACCACCCTCAGACTGCATCAACGCTAACCACCAATTTAGCACATCGCCTTCGAACCGATAGCATGTCAACCTTGCCTTGTATGCGGTGTCACAACCCATAGCATTGAAAATCTTCTCGATGTGAGCCAACCAGCTTTCAGCATCACTGGGGCTATTTGTCTTCTCAAAAGCTCGAGGGCGGAGCTTGTTGAATCTCTCCAGCCATACTGCTAATGTCACTGGAGGAGGAGGAGGAGGAGGAGGTGCCTGATTATGCTGCTGATTGTTGGCAGCTTGAACTTTAGCCCTGATGTCATTCCTCAGTTGAGGAAGCAAAGCTTGCAGAGCAGCTTGAATTGCAGCATTGAGTTGTTCCTGTTCGCGTGTGAGAACCATCTGACAGTATAACATAAAACATATGATTAAACAGATCAAAACATAAAATATATATATACATGAAAAAAATTTATACCAAAATTTCAAGAGAAAAATTTTATGCAAGAAAATCTTTGTGTATGAATGCATGATGCAGTTTTATGAAAACTTTTGTATGCTCGAGAGTGAACGCCTATGGTCAGTTCACCCAAAACAAAAGACATGGCGAGGAGACGCCTATGGGTCGGTCCCAAATTTAAAAGTTTCGATAAAACACATGCGACTAAATAGGGCCAGTCCTGTACCAACCATTACTTAGTCATAAATCTGCGACAATGACATATATATGTATGCGTAAAAATGATGAATGCATGAAAACAACTGTCAGTTCTAGGAAGACCGTAGTGACTACCCACTAATCACAGGTCATATTTGAGAGCCTACAGGTCGAAGCCTTGTCTCTGATACCATAATTGTAACACCCTATTTTTATAATGGAAATGTCACACGTAATTATGGTGTGTCATCAAAGCATACAAGGAAAAATGTCTAAACATTACATGACCATAAAAGGAAAATACCGGAATCAAACATCGGTAGTCCAAAAGTAAAGCTCATCACACACAAACATAGCATAGTAAAGGAAAGGACTAAACAATGTCCATAGCAAGTGTATCAAAAGAAAAGTAATGCATAAAGTAAAGAAAGGCTAGAGAGCTTCCAGTCCATATACACGTACTCTTAAAGTCTACGAGCGTCCCTGAGTACCTGCCGTTTTGGGAACATAGAAAAGGAAAACGGCTGAGCAAGACGCTCAGTGCACGGATGTACAATAAAGCATGAATAGGATAAGCATATAACATATAACAGCGGAAGAAACTAAGTCCCGTGTAATCTGGTTAAGTCTTGATAAAACTGGTTTTATAGTTTGAAAAGCCTTATGTTTATCTAATAAAAACTGTTTATCATATTTTACCATTAGCCAATATAGGTCATGAAAATCCACCGTGCATGAATACTTGGAGGGGTGACCTCATCATGCAAATTAGAGGGGCTGCCTCTATTTAATATACTGGTTTTTGGATAGGAGGGATCAGCTCCTTGTGAAGGATGCAAGGCACACACCACATTCACCATGAAATCCTGACTGAAAACATGTAACTAGGATGCACCCATACGCCCCACATGATAAATATAATATAAATGGCCAATATCTGAAGGGACGCCACGAGCAATCACTCCGCCGTGGTGAAGTCATTACATCAGTGCCTCTAATGTTATGGTTATGGTACCTCCATAACTAGGTGAAACTGGTCATGCATGTATATGGCTATAGGTATTCTAAATTAAACATAAGCAATTCAAACACATACTTATACTACGGGAAAACATTTGGCTGCATACGGGGAATCCTAATAAGGAAAGGATGTCCATACTGAAAGGACGGGAATCCGTACCTTATGTCCAGTGAACGAAGAAGATGAACTGAGAGGAATCCTACTTCCATATCAATAATGCCACATAAATACATACATGAATAAGTATCTGCTTACTAAATACGTAGCTGGTTTTATGTCATGTCTTAGCTTATTTTATATGTTCTTATCATGTTTTACTGTTTTTAAGCCTTAAACTGTATTTATCTTATATTCTGTTTACTCTAATTAAGCATTTCTGGTATTTCATGTATTATTATACTTACTGTGTAATAATAAGTAACTTTAAAAAATAGAAGGTTTCCTAAAATAAAAAGTTTTCAAAAATAGAAAGTTTCCAAAAATAGAAAGTTACCAAAAATAGAAAGTTTCCAAAAATAGAAAGTTTCCAAAAATAGAAAGTTTCCAAAAATAGAAAGTTCCCAAAAATAGAAAGTTTCCAAAAATAGAATTACTGCTTAAAATAGATAAGTTTCTAAAAATAGAAAGTTTCCATAAATAGATCAGCTGCCTTAATTAAATAAGTTTTCATAAATATATTAGCTGCCTGAAATAAATAAGTTTCTAAAAATAGAAGGTTTCCATAAATAGATTAGCTGCCTTATTTAATTAAGTTTCTAAAAATATAAAGTTTCCATAATTAGAAATAAGCTGGTTAAATAAGCTAAGTATATAAGCCTAAGTGTTTTCATGATTATTTTCTAAGTCATATGATATAATGTATAGTTTATTAATTATTTCATGTAATTAAAATAAACTATAGGTTAAAATATTTAATTAAAGTATAACATGTTTTTAATTAAATAAAGTTAAATACTTAGGTTAAAACATGTAGTATTATTTATTAATAATATAACCTAAGTCATGTTAATTAATTAATTATAACCATGGTTTTTAAATAATTAATTAATTATAAGTCTAAAAATATAAAAATACTTAGGTTAATAATTTCAAGATTTTAACAATTAATATAACCTAAGTCATGTTATTAAATTAATCATGTCATGTTCATTAATTTAATTTTAACATAAGATTATAAAAGAAAATAATCTTAACATACACCGTGAACCTGATCTTGACTAAGAACCATGAACCAGACATGAAATCGACACCATACCCCGAACCAATTCGGGGTTACCCTTGTCTTGATGCTGCCGTGGGACCCACACCAACCATCCGGGACCATATGGTCTCGGTGGTGGTCAAATAGCCAAACCGAGACCCTCTCGGGTTCGGTTTAAGCGACGGCCAAGAACAAACACCCCTAAAACATCCCTTTTGATTTATTCCAACACCAATTTCATGTTAGATCTATGATTTAATTAGGTTTTTAAGAAAAACATATCATGTTCTTAATTATTTAAAAGATTAAATAAAAAGAAAAGGGTAAAAAGAATTACCGAATGCGTGGATCTAAACAACGATGAACAAACACGAACACTAGCAACAAATCCAAGATCGAAGATCAATAAAACACCCCTTTGGTGTGTTTGAGGGTGGCGGCCAAAAAAAGAAAAAGAAGGAGGAAGAGAACTTTCAGGTTTTTTGTGAAAATCCTCTGTGAAGTGAAAATGAGTAGTGTTTTTCCCTTAACCCCCTTTTAGTGAAAATTGAAATGGGCTTGGCCCATTTCTCCCTTGTTTCCGTGGGTAGGGGCCCCACATGGGGTACCCGTACCGTTTTCCGTGTCTCGATGTTTAGTTACTCGTTCGTGATTATTTGTGTTCGCGTTTAATGTGTTCTCGTTAAATAATTACCGTGACCTAATATATTTATCTACGCTCGTAATAAATATATATACGTAATTAATAGTAGTTCGTGATTTAATTACGTTCATGATTTCATGATCGCATGTTCGTGATTAATTATTGTCAAATAATTATTGCTTGCTCGTGCGTAGTAAATACTTATCGTGTTCTAACACGTACGTAATACCTAAAATCCTAACACGTAATCGTAATCATGCTATAATAAGAAAGTTTTAATCTAGTACGTACGATCTTAAAGGTACTATTCATGGTAAAATCATGCGGGTTTTACAACCATTGTATGGCTTTCAAACATGTCAATGGTGTACATGTGAGCGGTGTAGAAATGATATCGACAATACACAATTTGGATTTTGTCCAACGTGCAATTCGAATAATTCATCCTTTTCTAATCCACCTACTCCCCCTGCATATATTGTGGAAGCGATTCTCATTGGCATGTTTCGTGTCCAATTCGATACCCGCCTCATGGCGAGCAAGAACTGGGTTACAATTATGACAATGATAATAGCTATCTACAAGAAGAATCGGGTTTCTCTCAATACCCGTGTTGCAACAATTGTGGGGGCCCTCACGATACTTCATATTGTCAGCCAATGAATTATTATGAGCCAAATCCGTGTCCTCATTTTTCTTCACCGATGGATTATTATGAACCAAATCCGTGTTCTAATTCTTCTCAATGATGACTTACTATGAGCCACATCCGTGCTATAATTCTGGTTTTCACAATTTTGGGCCCCCACAATACACCATCGATCATCAATCTTCTGTTGAAATGTGGCTTGAATACGTTCAACAAGAATTAGCTAGCATACGCGAAGCAAGGGAGGAGGAAAAGCGACAGCAACAAGAACAAGTATCTAATCTTTGTGATTATACTCCTCCTCTTGTGCGTCCATACTACTTTTATGATGATGACGAGGATGATATCTATAATCTCAACCCATCTTCTGAGATTACTACTCCTACTCTTGATATCCCTAATGCATCTAAGGATAGTGATATATCGAGTAAGATTAGTGATTTTGGTCTTGATAATTTCTTTGATGAGGTTTGTGATGCACCGAATTTTGTGGAGCCTATGGACGAGGTCGCTCTTAATGATGATTTTTCTCCATGCTATGAGAATTTCACTTTTGAAATTTCTCCTTCTCCTCCGGGCGATGAAGGCGATGTTGATTTATTCTCTCTGACATACGAGAAGTTCACCACTGAACTTGGTCTTGTATATGAGGTGGAAGACGTTATTCTTCGCGACAAATTACTGAAAGTTCATCTTCTTATTGCTAAAATTGAAGCGTTGAATCTGCTCCTATTTCTGAGTCTTTACCTCCGTCTATTACTTCAGTTGAGAATAATGATACAGCTATGGAGGAAATCGACATTCTCTCAATACCTCCGGGTATTGATGATGATGACACGGAGGGGGATATTCTTTTTGATAATTTGTTGAATGAAGATATTGTCCCAAGTCCCCCTCCCGAGCACCTTTCATCCACTCCTTTAGACACCATTACGGAGGATCAGTGCTTTGACCCGGGAGGTGACATTGACCATTCCATGATTGACACCTTTACGGCTTTGCCCATTAGTGATAATCATATGTCTTTTGAGAATGACATTTTCATTCCTTTACCTACCCCACCTCCCGGGGATCATGATTTCACATACTTTTCGTATGTTGAGAGGACTTTTCTACCCTTTAAGACTTATCCTCCGGCCTCTCCTTTATTAATGTCCTCCAGGAACGAGGACAAGGTCTTTGATCCCGGTATTACATTCGAGGCTTCCCCATGGACCATTTAATTCGGGGACGAGTCAGGCTCGTGGCTCGGTTAACAAAAACAAGCGCTTCTCGGGAGGCAACCCGATTATCTATCCTTTTATTCTGTTTTTATAATAAGTGTAGGGGGAGACCCTATTATGTGTTTGTTGTTTTCTTTCTTATCATGTGCAGGGATTTGAGCTTTCAAAGATACATTCTCGATGACTTTTGACGAACCGTGATCCCGTATACCCGTCTTCTCGGTTCTATCCTAAACTCTCGTGATTCAATATCTCATATCTTATATGTTCACATTGAAATCACTATAGTTGTCCTTTCCTTAGCAAGATTTAAACAAAGTGCACAATGTCCTGAGTGTATGGGAGTTTACTTCCACATGCTTAAACATTGAGGACAATGTCTATATCAAGTGTAGGGGGGGACTTCTATCGAAGTAAGTGGGCTTTTTCATGAATTTGTCCTCATTTTAACCGGAAAATTTGATTTTTCGACATTTTTCAAAAAATTTAATCTATTTTGGCCTAGTAGTTTTTCCTTTGTTAGTGTTATTTACTTTCTTTGCTAAAATAAAGTTTAATAAAGTGGTTTTAAATTTTTCAAAGTCGTGAATATTTTGACTCAACCCGAGTTTACTTATCTAAGTTTACTCTAGCTAGTATCCTTAACGTGTTTAAGTCAAGTTTTGCTAGGCTTTTATATAGGGAACTTTAAAACGCGAAAGTCTTAACTCTCACGGGTTAAGAACAAGAACTTTTCGCAAGTTCCAATAATTGATCCTAGAGAGTCGTTTATCAAGGGAACTTTAAAATGCGAATTCTAAACTTGAAAAAGTCTAAGAGTTTGCAAGATCCTATAGATGGCTCGAAAACCCAAAACTTTGATTTAATTGGCTAAGCATCCATGAGTCTCATTCCTTGAGATTTTAATTTGCGGAGAACGAGAGATGATAGAGTCAATTATAAGTTTGGTATTCTTTCGTGAATTTATGTGAGTTGATTATAAGCCTATTCTCCCATCGCTTGCTAATAAATTTATCTGCAATAAATAAGGTTGTACGATTTGAAAAGTTACTTAGCTCCTAGCACAAGATCGTTTAAAAGTTGCTCGGTATTAATTAGAGTTCATAGCCAAGGCATAACTTATTGAAGCGGGATGCGAAGATTGGCGAGTCCAAAAAGGCCCTAACAAGGCATGAGGGCTACATTTTGTTGCTAAAGATCCAAAAGTGATGTGAAGAATCATTTATCGAAAATCAATATGAAGGATCGAGACACACGACGAAAAGCAAATACTCCCGTAAAGATCATGGAGAATTCTATCAAAAAAGGCCCTAACAAGGTATGAGGATAAATAGATCCAAGTCCTAAAAGGAGGTGGATCGTTGTATATCGAAATCCAAAATAAAGATTGGAGAAAAATGAAGAAGTCGTGGTCCAAGTATGAAGAATCTCTCAAAAGTTCAAGTGAAGAAATTCCTAATATGAAGAGAAGACCATAATTTCAAGAACGTCTCTCAAAGATTCGAAGTATGAAGTCGCTGTCAAATATCGGTCTGAGAAAGGTCTCAAATCGTGAAGCGAGTTATGCCAAGATATGAACTTTATGAGGTCCCGAGAAGCAGTTTTAAAAGATTTTGTCCTTTAGCTAACTATTGATTAAATCGTCCTACTTTATTTTCAGCCTAATAACTATCGTAATAAGTCAACAATGCATCCTCGTGATCATTTAAGACAACAATAAAATATTAGACATACACCTAGGAATAAGGGAGTCTAAGTGAATAATTGTGCCACATGAGTTTGTGTTAGTTTGCTAACTTATAATAACAATGATCTCGTCTTTATGCTTGGTACGGGGAACGTGAAACTTGAGGATGGTAATCATTCATGACATTCCAAAACCCCAAGGTAAGTTTTTGATCTTTTTACTTGTTTTCTTCCTTTAAATATTTTCTCTCTTTAATAAAGGCGAATGTGGATTGATTGTGGTAGAAAATGTAAAACTTGCTTTGTAACTAATGCACTGCATGAGGGCATTGCAATGGTCAAGTGTAGGGGATTTGATAGATGTGAAAACACCCATCCTTTTACCACTTAATGATAATAATAACCAAGCCAAAACGTGTATTTTATGTCTTAAATGTCAGAATTATGCGTGGTTTGTGTTTTTATTGTGTTTTAGGACCAAAAGATGAAAAAGGAAGAAAACACGGGCTTTCACGGGCTTTTATCAAAGAAAACAAGAAAAGACGAAGTCAAAAGATCAAGAGTGCAAAAAGAACGGAAATCCAAGGCCTATTCTGAAGATTTATCGAAGAAAAAGTCTAAAGACGGAAGTTTAATGAAGTCGAAGAACCAAATATAATTAAAGAAGAAAATTATAAGACGAGTTCAAATTATATCGACAGATCCAGAGACGACGTCGAAAAAGACAAAGAATTTAAATCGAGTCGAGAACAAGAAGAAAGAAGGAAGAAAGTATCATTTTTTACTTCTCCTATAAATACCCTCCTAATGTGTCATTAGGAGGTGGTTAGAAAATTAGGAGTAGATTATTTTAGGATTAGGAGTTGCTTAATACTTTCTCTCTCTAGTTTTTCTTAATGTTTTTCAAGCTTTTTCATTAATCTTATAATTTGAATCTTTAATCATCTTAATTTCAAGATTTTTCAATTAATCATTCTCATTCTTCCTTTCTTTATTGTTAATCTTGTGTTGATTTAGATGATCTTGTAGTTGCTTAATCTTGATGTTTATTGATTTATTGATGCTTTTGATTGATTGTGCTGGTTTTAGGTGTTTGATTTTTATAGCTTATAGTGTTTTAGTGCTTATAGTGTTTTAGTGCTTATTGTGTTAATTTTCTTATTTTTAATTAAGTGCTTATTAGTTAAATTTTATAAAAAGTTGTTTTTAAATATTTTTATTATTTAGTGTTTTTAAAGTTTTTAAATGTTGGCTTATTAGCTTTTTCTAAACATCAATTTGGTTAAGTTTTTAGATAAGTGCTTGATTTTTAATTTTTAGATTTATTAGTATTTTTCAAGTTTTTGATTTGTGGTTGAATTAGTTTTTCTTAAAATTGTTTTAGATTAAGTTTTGGTTAATTTCTTATTTGAATTGTGCTTATTTTTAGCTTATTTCGTGATTTTTTTATGTTACTGTATTTGTTTTCAAGTTTTCGGATTAGGGTTTTATATTCCGAAGATTTGATTTTTTCTGAAATGCCATTTCTCTGAAAATCTTATTTTTTCTGAAAATGTTAATATTTTGAAAAAACAATTATTCCGAAAAATGTTCTGAAAAGATTTATTCCGAAGATTTTTCTGAAGAAGAATTATTCTGAAGATTTTTATTTTTATTTTTTTCTGAAAATACTGTTTTTCCGAAAAAAAAATATATTGCAAAGAAATCATTTTTTCTGAAAATACAAAAATTCTGAAGAAATAGAAAATCTGAAAACTACTGTAGCTTTTCAGAACTTTTTTTCGAAATAACTGAGCGAAATAATTGTCATGCCAGCTTGGCTGGTTACTTAGTTTCGCGCCAAAATTAAGCTTTGTGGTTGGCTGCTTCCAGCAGCTAGCGTGCTTGCTTGATTAGTTATTAGTATTGTTCCGTAATTGTTTAGTTTTATCTGAAAGTTGTTCCGATTTTAATTTTGAAAGTTACCTATTTTTAGTTGAATTTTTCGTCTATTTTTAAAATTAATATTTTTTCGTAATGTTCAAGTTTTATCTTTTATTTAGTACCAGCTTTAGGTTTTCCCTCGTTTAGCTTTAAAGTACCATTTTAGTTTTATTCTCTCCTTTTTCATTTAGTAAACTTTATTTTCGAATCGATAGTTAATTTCTTCTTTTAGATTTATTTTTATAAATTGTTTTGTTTAAATTTACGTTTTTATTATTTGTTTCGTTTCTTTTTAAAATAGTTTTATAATCCAATTTCTTTCATTTTTATTTAAGTTTTATTTTTAATTCGAAAAGTTTATTTTTATTTTATTATTTTCGCTTTTACTTTTATTAATTGTTTCTTTTAATATTTGTTTTAATATTCGTTTTAATATCGTTTTAATTTTTAGTTTTTAATATTCGTCTTGTTTTACGTTTCTTTATCATTTGTCATTCGTCTTTATTTTATTCTTTTTACTTTTCGCATTTACTTTTTAATTAGTTATAGATAATCAACGACATTTTATTTTCCACCAAGAACGACTGAGTCACACATTTAACCGGAGATCAATTTGTTAGCCTCAAAATGATGAGTCAAACAAGAATGTTCGGTCATAGGTTTATATTGTAATATTTATTAGAACGTTGTAATAGGTAGTTAAATAGTCGTGGTTCACGGGCTTGGATTTAAACTAATTAAAGTCCAAAAGACAAGCCCGGCCTAATATATAGCCCATTAAAGCCCGCATGTGGGTGGACTATATATACTACCCTCCTTGCATGTTAGGAGGGTGGATGGTCATTTGTAAACTCTAATCTTTCTTAATCTAATATTCAAAAAGTTAATCCTCTCCTTCTCTCTACTTTCTCTAACTACTTTCTCTCTCTAACACTCATATCTTTTCCATCTCATATCTTAATCTACATATTATTTGGGACTACATTTGGTATCAATCGCCATGGGGTAGATTAGTGCTTCGATTGTGGTTATCAACTTTTTTGATTTCGTGTGTTTTTTATCTTAAAAGTCATCTCGTAATAAAAAGTTTTGTTTTTTATTTGCTCAAAATCTTCATACAAATTGCCTACAAAGTAGTGGTAGAAATTTGTGTTTATCAGTGTTCTTGATTTTTTATAAAAAGTTGCTAAATTTGGTCTCATTTTCGGAAATGTTTGGCTAAATCACGTTTTTGTAGAGTTTGAGTCTTTATCCGGAATTTAACGGTTTGTGGATTCCGAATAACATAGCATATTCTTGTTATCCGGAATAAGAGGGTTCAACTATTTCGGATAAGCCGAAGTTGAAGATTCAGGATAAGCTAGTGTTGCAGTATATTCCGAATAAGGAGGTTGCACGTTATTCCGGATAAGAGGTTTGGCAGCATATTCCGGATAAGAAGTTTTAACGGATTATTCCGGATAAGCGAACAATCGAGTATTCCGGATAAGCTACGGATGATTTATTCCGAATAAGGTGACTAACAACTATTCCGGATAAGAGGTGAGTAAGTATTCAGGATAAGAAGTTTGACAAACATTCCGGATAAGCTTGAGTCGTTGAATTCCAGATAAGAGTTGCAAAATCATTCCGGATAAGCTACACTAGTCATATTCCGGATAAGAGGACCAAGATTATTCCGGATAAGCTGAATTAGTCGTATTCTGGATAAGGGCTAAAGATTTTTTTCCGGATAAACCACGGAAGACTTATTCCGGATAAGGAGCATAACAATTATTCCGGATAAGTAACGGAAATTATTCCGGATAAGACAAACAACCAGCATTCCGGATAAATCGAAAAACATTTATTCCGGATAAGAGAAAGAACATTTATTCCGGATAAGAAGAACTACACGGATTCCGGATAAGCATCATTCTTTATTATTCCGGATAACTCAACTAACATTATTCCGGATAAACCTGAGGAGAATATTCTGGATAAGTGATTGTTTTTCCGGATAAATTTTCTTCACAAATTCTTAAAGTTTCAACCACAATTTTTACACAATTTCATCTACTTAAGATCCTATTCACTTCACATTAATTTTGAGATGGATTCTACTCAAGAATATCGTGTCACAAACAACAATATCATGGTGGCAGGGAATAAAGAGAGACCACCAATGCTTGTGTCTGGTAGGTATGCTCAATGACAATCACGTTTCATATGATATCTTGATACAAGACCCAATGGTGATGCCTTGAGGAAATGTATTACTCATGGACCATATGTATTCAAGAAAATATCAATTCCTCCAAGAGCTGCCACAGATACTACTGATCCAATTCCTGCAAGTGAACGTGATGAAACAAGAGCTGATCTCACACCTAAAAATTGTGCTTGGCATGATGCGGAGAAGGAAGCCATCTATATGGTTCTAAGTGGAATTGGAGATGATATTTACTCCACGGTTGATGCATGCCCCACAGCACATCAAATGTGGACTGCTAATGAACGCTTGCAACAAGGAGAATCACTCAACAAACAAGATGTCAAAACAAACTTGTTTTGGAATTTTGGCAAGTTTACTTCAAGGGATGGAGAATCAATTGACTCTTACTACTCCAGGTTTTATAAGATGATGAATGACATGACAAGAAATAATCTGCAAGTCTCCACCATGCAATTCAATGTCCAATTTCTTCAACAACTTCAACCCGAGTGGACACGGTTCGTCACTTTGGTGAAACAACAAGAAAAGTTAGACGAGGTCTCATATCATCGACTCTTTGACATCTTGAAGCAATTTCAGAATGAAGCAAATGAGATTCGAGCTGAACGTGTTGCTAAGACGACTAATCCACTTGCTTTAGTGACTACAACTCAACATGTTCAAGGTCATAACTCTCGTGCTCCTAAGTCATACTCCACTACATCATCTTCACCACGATCTTCCACGTCATCTAAGTCTTCATTATCCACAAGATCTCGAGGTAAAGTGCCAAGAGCACCATCACCACCATCTGAGTCCTCATCTGAAGAAGATAGTGATGAAGACCAAGCTCAAAATAACCGAGAGATGAAACAACAAATTGCTTTCATAATGAAGACTTACAAGAAAATCTACAAACCCACCAACAACAATCTTCTTACATCATCTAACACCAAGAACCGATATGTTGAGAGTCCTCCAAGGTATGCCACACGTCAACGTGGTGAAAGTCCTTCTAGGTATGATCGACATAATCCAACACATGTTGAGGGTTCTGCAAGATATGATCGACAAACTGCCAAGTATGATACTCAGAGGATTGCTGCTGCTACTGGGAATAGGGAAACGGTTGGAAGTCAAGTGGTTCAGCAGAGTGGGATTCAATGCTTTAATTGCCAAGGTTATGGGCATATGGCAAAGGAATGCAGGAAGCCGAAAAGGGTTAGAGACTCCAGCTATCACAAGGAAAAGATGCTTCTATGCAAAAAGATGGAAGCAGGGGTTAAATTATCAGCTGAGGAAGGAGCAATGCTTGATGATACTGATGATGAAGATTCTGATCAAGAGCTCGATGCACATTACTCGTACATGGCAAAGGTTGAAGAAGTTCTCAAAGTCACTGAAGATGACAATGGCCCTATCTTTGACACTGAGCTAATCGATAAGGTACACACTACTGATGAATATAATGTGTTTGGTGATATTCCTAAGCATAGAGATCTACCCAATGCCATTAAGGACACGTGTATGATGGAAACGGTTGATAGCAATACCACACCCGATTCATCAGACATGTGCAATAATGAGTCTGAGGATGATCAACATGTAAATGAATATGATGAAGAGGAACATATTGCGCTTGCTAATTTAATTGCTACTTTACAAAAAGATGTCACTGAAAATAAAAAGAGTCAAAAGCAATTAAAGAAGGAAAACGCTACGCTCACTCAAAGTTTTGAAGAATGCAAAGCTGCACTTATCAAATCTACTGAGATGACTGAAAGCTATAGAGATGAGCTCCTTCATAAAATTGAGGGGTACAAGGGAAGTGCGTTAAAAAGTCAAAAGGACGATTTTGAAAACAAATATAATACCACTCTTGAGTTATTAGCAAAAGAGAAGCGTCAGTATAATGTTTTCTTAATGGATGAACGCCAAAAAACGTACCTTGCCAACACCAAAGTTAATGAACTTGAACAAAAGCTCTCTATGACCATTACCGATTCTGTTAAAATTCTTGAGGATAAGAAACAAGAGGTAAATGCGTTAAAATAAGACTTCAAAATTAGATATGATAAAGAAACTGAAAAAGTAACGAAACTAGAAGCACAAGTCGAATTTTTGAAGAAAGTTGTTTATAAAACACATGATTCTATTCAATCTGTAAGAATGTTGGCACCTCCTTCGATGTTTAAGGGTCAATCTAGCTTTGCAAGTCCTGAGTACCTTGCCAAAGCTCAAGCTGCGAACCCGTGTCTGTATCTTGATGAGACTGAAAGGACCGATCTTGATTGTATGCATGTAAGTGCCGATAGTGAAGAGACTGCCCTTTGGGATGATGATGGTCAACCTCTTGTCAATAAGGAGTTTGTGAAACCATATAATTATGCTTATGAGAATAGTCTTTATGGTCTTTTCAACAAACAAACTCAGAAAACTCGTGAGGAAGTGTTTCTAGAATGCAAACAAAAGAGAATTCAATGGAAGACAGCATTTGCCCCTAAGAAATCTAATGTTTACAAATAAATAAGCTACCTCCCTCTAGATGAATCTAAAAGCAAGAGTATGAAAACATTAGGTATTATTAAACGCCACATAGATAATGTTAAATCTATTGTTGAAAGAGACTGGGCAAAACGTGAAAATGCTGAGTGGACACGTCCGATTCCTCAAGATATTACCTTGCTTGTGAAAGAACTCTTAATTCCTAACATGGCGTTGATTAAAGAAACTGTTCTTCAACTTGAGGAGTTCATTCGGACTGAAATGTATGATGATTTAAAATATGTTGAATCTCTTGAGAAACACATGAAGATCTTCAAATGGAGAAGTCTGATTTTTCAGATGAATATGATTTACTCTTGCAAGAATGCGTTTCTAAAGATGTTTTGTGTGCTTATTTTACATCTTGTGCTAATATTGATGAATATTCTGAAGTTGCATGCCAATATCTTGATAAAAGCAAAGAATGTGAACGTCTTGAAATTGAGCTTTCGAAACGTAAAGAAAATGTTGATAAAAAGGCTTTTGAGTTACTTCAACACAAAACTGATTTCCTTCAAAAACATTGTCATTCTCTTGAACTTGCTCTGCAAAAAGACGTTGGTAGTTTTCCACATGATAATAAATTGCAAGAAAAACTTTCCCAAACGTTTCGAGAAATGAATGAACAGAATTTGGAAATTAAAGGGTTGAAAACTCAGTTACAAGACAGGGACAGAGCGATAGCAGAGTTGCAGAAACTCGTTGCTAAAATGGGTTGGAAAATCGCGGAACCTAGCATTAAGAAATCTGTTGTTAGACAACCCAATGTTTCTAAAGTGAATAGATCCTCTATCTTGGGAAAGCCATCTGCTTTATCAAATTCCTCGTTTGCAAAACCTGTGTTTGCCCCCAAGATAGATGGAAAGGAAAGGTTACCACAAAATCAACCCATAAGGAATGCCATAGCACCAAGCGTTAAGCACACTAATGTGATTAAACTAGGGATGTATAGAATGACCACTAAGCCCACAAACAAAGTTATTCAATCGCCTCAGACTTCTAGAAACACTAATATTCGTGTGTCTTCTACTACAGGAATAGTCTCCACTACTAGTGTTAGCCGGCCTCAGCTTAAGAGCACTCAAGTGAATGATAAGGTCTGGAAACACAAGAATCAAGGGAAGATGAAGGAAGTAGAAGCACATCCTAGGAATTTGAATTTTTTTAAGAATAAAAAGTCTGTAATCGCATGTAATGACGATATGAATGATGTGAATGATTTGAATGCTATGAATGTGAAATTTGTTTGTGTCAAATGTGGCAAGTGTGCTAATGCTAATCATTCTATGTGTGTTATGAATAAAGTCAAAGGCATAGATACTAGAACTAAGACACAAGTTGTAATGCCTATTAGAGCTAGTAAACCCAAACGCAAAGTGAACCATTCTGGTGCTACCCCCACTAAGCAAAGTAATGCATCAGCTCCACCACTAAGAATCCTAGAAGCAAAATTAAGGAATTATATGAGTCTGCTAGTAAGTCTTAGAAATGGTGGTTTGCTAATCAATGTCCTCCAGGATATAAATGGATGCCTAAAGCTAGGACAGAAAATGTGAAAACAAGTGTTAGTTTTCCTTTAAATTTTGATAAGGACACTAATGATTCTCTTATCACAACTACTGTGGTATCCAATTTAGCAAATGCTCCATCGTGTTCTAACTCTTCTGCATGTGATACAAATAATTCTCTTCATACTGGACTCCGGATGCACGAAGCACATGACGGGGAATCTCAAGCTTCTAATTAACTCCGTGGAGAAGTTCCTGGGTACGGTACGATTCGGAAATGATCAATTTGCACCGATCCTAGGATATGGAGATTTGGTTCAGGGAAATATCACGATTAAAAGGGTATACTACGTCGAAGGGCTCAATCACAATCTTTTCTCGGTTGGTCAATTCTGTGATGCGGATTTGGAAGTTGCCGTCAGAAAGAAGACATGTTTTGTTCGTGATTATGATGGGAATGACTTACTTACCGGTACACGGGGTACTGATCTTTACACAATTTCACTTCAAGACACAACTTCATCAACTCCAATTTGCTTCATGGCTAAAGCTTCAACGACTCAGGCATGGTTATGGCATCAACGTCTTTCTCATCTCAACTTTGATACCATTAACTTGCATTCCAAGAAAGATATCGTGAGAGGCCTTCCAAGCTTGAAATTCATCAAAGATCATCTTTGTTCTTCTTGTGAACTTTGTAAAGCTAAACGAAGTAGCTTCAAAACAAAGACCACACCAAGCTCTAAAGGACGGTTAGATCTTCTTCACATGGATCTGTGTGGTCCCATGCGTGTTCAGAGTATCAATGGAAAGAAATATATTCTGGTAATAGTCGATGATTACTCAAGGTACACATGGACTCACTTCTTAAGGTCCAAGGATGAAACACCCGACATTCTCATCAGCTTCCTTAAATTGATACAACGTGGTCTTCAAGCTCAAGTTAAAGTGGTTTGTACTGACAAGGGTACAAATTTTTTGAATTCAAATCTGAGAAAGTATTTTGAAGCCGAAGGGATTGAACATGAAACATCTATTGCTCGAACACCCGAACAAAACGGCGTTGTTGAAAGACGAAACCGTACTTTGGTTGAAGCTACTCGAACATTATTATCCGCTTCAAAACTTCCACTATACTTTTGGGCCGAAGCCGTGTCAACCGCATGCTACACACAAAACCGCTCCTTAATTATCCCAAGACATGAAAAAACACCATATCACATAATTCATGATCGAAAACCTTCACTCAAACACCTTCATGTTTTTGGATGTACTTGTTACATTATTCGAGATGGTGAAAATTTGGATAAGATGAAAGAGAAAGGTGATGCATGTATTCTTGTGGGATATGCAACTCAGTCTAAGGGATATAGAGTGTACAACAAGAGAACAAAATTGATTGTCGAGGCTATTCACATCCGATTTGATGAATCACAAGAGATGGCACTTGAACAAAACAGTTTAAGTCCCGATCCACATCGACAAATGACTTCCGTTCACAACCGCACGGAACTCGGAACTCAAGACCACAACAATGAACCGTCAAGTTCAACGCTGGTTCCAGAACACGTTCCTAGAGCTGATATGACAGTCGACACGACAATTAAAGAGTTGGAAATGTTATATGGACCAAGGTATGATGAATATTTTACGGGGGAGAAACAATTTGTATCAAAGTCTTCCGCTGACACTCATGATAAGACTGATGATACCGATCATCGTCAACAACCGGATACAACTTCATCTACTTCAACACGGGTTGCTGCAGATTTACCTCCTCAGAATATCACATCAACAATCGATCCTACAACATCCACAACTACTGTCATTGCTCCAGAGAACACAAATCAAGCAGACAATGCATTATCTGACGAAGACGAATTTATCAACCCGTTCGGTACACCGATACACGAAACTGGAGAGTCTTCTACTCGCCATGTTGATCCGTCAAATATGCATACGTTCTACAAACGACATCCTTCAACACATCATTGGACCCGAGATCATCCTTTGTTTCATGTAATTGGAAACCCTTCACAGCCCGTTCGTACAAGACGACAGCTTCACACCGGTGGCGATGTTTGTATGTTCGCACTCGCCGTGAGTTCAGCTGAACCGAAAAACATTAAAGAAGCCATGGTTGGTCATGCTTGGATAGAATCGATGACGGATGAAATTCAACACTTTGAAAGACTTAAAGTCTGGGAACTTGTTGACAGACCATACGATGTAACACCATTAAATCTTCGATGGATCTGGAAAAACAAGATGGATGAAGAGAACACGATCATCAAGAATAAATCAAGACTAGTGGCTAAAGGGTATGGACAGAAAGAGGGTATTGATTTTGAAGAATCATTTGCACCAGTAGCTCGAATGGAAGCGGTCAGTATTTTTCTTGCTTATGCTGCACATAAGGGATTCATTGTCTATCAAATGGACGTAAAAACGGCGTTTCTTAACGGTCCTTTGAAGTAAGAAGTTTATGTCACGCAGCCGGAAGGATTCGTCAATCCTCATTATCCTGAAAAGGTGTATCGTCTCCACAAAGCACTTTATGGACTCAAGCAAGCTCCAAGGGCGTGGTACGACGAGCTCTCGAAATTTCTGGTCTCCAAAGGTTTCTCAAAAGGTTTCATTGATCTAACTTTGTTCACTTATAAATATGGGTATGACATTTTGCTTGTGCAGATTTATGTTGATGATATTATTTTCGGGTCTACAAACCCAAAACTTTCAAAATGGTTTGAAAAAGTAATGCACAGCAGATTTGAAATGTCCATGATGGGCGAACTAAAATTATTTCTAGGAATTCAAGTTCACCAATCCCGAAGCGGTATCTTTATTAACCAAGCTAAGTATTGTCAAGAAATCTCAAAGCATGGTATGACCTCATGTGACCCCGTTGGGACACCATTATCAACCACATCCCTAGATGCTGACTTGGAGGGATTACCCATAGATCAAACGAGATATCGTTCCATGATCGGGTCCCTCATGTACTTGACAGCAAGCAGACCTGATATACATCATGCTACATGCTAGTGTGCACGATATCAAGCACGACCCACTGAAAAACACCTCAAGGAGGTTAAACGGATCTTTCGGTACCTTAAGAATACCATTCACATGGGACTCTGGTATCCGAGGGAAATCGGTTTCTTTCTAACGGCCTATTCAGATTCTGATCATGCAGGGTGTCTTGATACACGTAAAAGTACTTCAGGTGGTGCACAATTTCTAGGTCAAGATAAGTTTATGGGATGTCTTCCAAGAAGCAGGATTGCACGTCACTTTCATCAGCCGAAGCGGAGTATGTGTCTCTATCTGCGTGTTGTGCTCAAGTTCTTTGGATGAGAACACAACTCATGGATTATGGCTTCCACTTTGATAAAGTACCTATGTACTGTGAATCAAAGTCTGCCATGGCCATCTCCTGCAATCTGGTACAGCATTCCCACACGAAGCACATTGATGTCAGATTCACTTCATTAAGGAACAAGTTGAAAAGGGTATTGTTGAATTATACTTTGTTGGAACTGATTACCAATTAGCTGACTTGTTTACAAAAGCTCTTTCGAAAGAGAGGTTTGCGTATCTAGTTAGGCAAATTGGTATGAGATGTTTGACTCCAGCAGAACTGGAGGTTCTGGCAAAGAAGCCTGCTTGATTCATCTATCAAACATCTACCTGTAAATATTAATGAAAAAGAAAAATACAAAATTAAAAAATCTTTGATAATCCAAAAATATTCTTCTCGACATGTCTTTCAGTATCGATAATATGGATGTACCTAGAAATGTCGCTCAACAACGACACGGGTGTGTACATAAAGCTCGAATAAAAGTTGTAAATATTTTTCAAAACATGTCATTTCTATCTTTTCAACAGGAAATTGTCTATTTTGGACAATATTTCCAACAACGGGTAGAGCAATCTATCTTGGGTTGAGCTTGTCACAAAACATTCAACGTTTTGAGCTCAACACAATGGTTTGTAATCACTTTCAGATTGCAACCCGAAACTATATTCACGGGGGAGTGTACGATTTAGTGCTCTTACCCTTAGCAAAAGAAGTTAAATTTTCTTACACTTGAGTGGATTCGTCAAGACATTCAAAGTCTATGAACTCAAGTTTATGCTTTAGAAAAACCTTTTCGAAAAAAAGAATTGATTTTTCAAAAAGCGTTTAACACAATTTTTTCAAGAATTTCTCAATGATATTCAAAATCTTTCAAAAGTTGTGTGTTCAACAACTCCTATCCTCAAAAGTTAAATGTGGATCATATCCTCATAATGACAATTCCATTGGATCAATTTTGAGGGAGAGCGTTCCAAATTTCATGCTAAGTTTGACACATTTTTCTCCTGAAGATTTACAAGACTATTTTTCAAAATATATTTTAATCAAATTTGGTATCTCTAATATCAAAAGATTTTATATATTAGAGATAGGGGGAGAAAATGTGATTAAAATGTGATATAAAGACTCAAGCACTCATGGTTACGATCAAATACCCACAACATCTTTAATTCACGACATTATTGGTGTCAAAAGGGTGGTTAGGTTTAAGTCCTATGATCCAACCAGAGCCGGAGGGATCTTCCCAGGGACAATCTAATAGATTATTAGAAGTTCTTAGGAAAGATGGAGTAGAATGTGAACGAAGCTGAATGCCGACTAAGTACTGATGATAGCACTGGAACAATCACAACAAGGTGCTATTAATGATGTCTTGGTAAGCATTGAAGGGGTTGAAGAATGAAAAAGAAATGTAAGGATAAAGGGTCTAAAGAAAGAAGCCCTCCATACAACTTAGTCAGAAACCGGGTCAACTCATCATGAAGACAATCTCATCATGGACCCAGTGATGTGAGGCACAACCCTTTCCTAGCTACTCAGGCTTCTCTCAAAAGAAGTTTGTTTTAATGTCACGGAGATCAACACGACTTCTATTGACTTTCTCACTCCGACACTACTGCACAAAAGATTATAAAAACCCCCAAATAAAAACTGGTTTAACAAAAACCTATTCCTATAATAAAAATAAGATTGGTTTTCTTTGAAAACCCAGTGTTCTTAATGAAAAATGCAAGAAAATTGATTTTTTTCGTGAAAAATAATATTCTTACGCAATTTAAAGACACTGACGCAAATAAAACCAGTCTCGATTATTTTCATAATTTTTCCCAAAAATTGATCCCTCCTAAAAATAACAAGCGGGAATAATCCCTCCATCATTTTCCACCAAAAAATTAAAACCTCAAAATCATCTCTCTCTCTCTCTCTCTCTCTCTCTCAATTACACACAACTCACTCATCTCTCCCTCAGATGAGAATTCATCTTAGTATCTCATGTGTCTCTTTTATGTCCAATATACATCTGATATTGTTCTACGGCTATCTGGTTAGACACGTTGTTTAGGTCTCCCAGATCAACCAGGTATGTAATTAAAATTGTTTGACATAATGCATGCATTAATTCTACACAATACCCTATTTATTTTGTTATTGGAAAAATAGTTAATTCGAATCATTGAATGGCAATGAAGATCCAGGAGAAAAAAGAGGATTTGTTTATGAATTATGATTCTAAAGAAAGATGGTAAAAATTGTTATAAGGTATGGTTTACTTTATTTATGATGTTTATTGTTTTATTGAGGTTTTTGTTTGGTTGGGTTTTATTTTTTGTCGTATGCAGAGTTATAGGAAATGTTTTTGGATTTGATTGGGGAAACAATGGGAAGGGGAGCCTACATGGTCTGAAGTGCATACACTGAAATTTTTGCGTAGTATCAAATGGGGGTGTCAGTAGGGTTACCTGATCCCAACACCAACCCAATAATGCTTATCGGGTCGGGTCAAATCGGGTTAAAAAGTCTCGTTGGTGATTTAAACCCGAACCCGATAGCCTGATATTGTTATCAAGTTGGTTTTTGATTGAGTTATTTTTCTTTTCGGTTACCGGTTTAACTTGATAAGACCTAAATAATCAACAGTGCATATTTTTCTTTTTTAATTAAAACCTTATAAGCCAATGTAGGCTCTGCATTGCAGATATAAAACATTATATCACTCTATTAATTTGTCTAAAACTATATTGATACACTATAATGCTAAATCAGTGACATTGTCGCTTGTTTAGTAGTATTTCATATTGTGAGGCATATCCATACAGTGAGAACATGTAACAGCTCTTATATGTTGATATTTATGTGTATCACATGCATAGAGTTTGGAATAAGCATCTCTTATATAGTTATATGCTAACGCTGTCAAAATATAAAGTAGAAAGGCGCTAATATAGTTTTTTAATATACATGTACTGCTGATCGTATGGGTTGCATAGTTTGGAGTTTTGGGCAGCCTCCAAGTTGTTCCAAATGCTAAAGCAGTATATGTTCATGGTCATAGAACCTGGCATTTCACTCATAAATTTGTACTAACACCATTTAAGTTATTACAAAGTGGCCACACATGAGTAACAATTATATATTGGGTTATTGGGTCAACTTGATACGACCCGACATCTTGAAATACTTTTTTCACATGTAATTTTGGCGCATCTTTTTTTTATATGTTCGTCAAGCAATCGTTATTTGTAACTAGATCTGGAATGATGACAATCGGTTTTGCAACTATTTTTGCTTGACTCTTGAGCTCATACTAAGGTAGTTAACCTATTTGTACACCAATAGTATGTAAGTTACTGTATTGTTATGTTTGATAGTTTTTATTATTATTTAATTGTATTGAATGACTTATATTGCTAATTTTTTCCGTTTCAAGAATCCTAGCTATATATTCGGTGGCTGTATAATGGGTTTATTTTAGTGGTCTTTTATAGTTCTTCTAAAGATTGTGTTAGAACTATTTTGTTGTTAAATGTTTTTGTTGTCAAAATAGAAATTGTCATAATATCGAGACTATTTTGGTTTAGGTTTCATGAATGGTTATACTACACCCTACAATGGTTTCAAAGGTATATCATTCATTAATTTTTCTTTACTTTGGGTTTCATTATATCAGTTGCGCATAATGAGTTGTTGCTTATACGATATTGTTCTTGTTATGTAGATAATTATTTTAGCTTTCAAACAGTAGTTTTCAAGTGTATCCTTTGTGTGCTATGCTGCGCATCCGGTGTAATACATGTGCGAATCTCCAATGATCTGTAATATATGTATTCACATGCCTATCTTATTGTATTTGGAATTCAGTTGAAACTTTAAATACTTTTATGAGAATTAGATTGATATTATTGAAGGGATTTAGCTGTTTCCTTTCAAATACAAAAGTTTTTTTTACTCATAGAGTATTAGCATAATTTTAAAATTTACCTATGAGGCCTTATTTACTCCGATAAGAATTCTTAAATTGGTTTGCAATAGATTACATCACGTGTGTCCGCATGAAGCAACTGATTTAAGTAGTTTAGATAAGCAATCTTATATCACTAGTATGGGGATTATCTTTCAAATGGATCACTTGATCTTGAAAATGGCATGAATTTAAATTTGTTAAGTACCAACAGGTGAACCATTCTTGTCGAGAGTTAAAGGAAATGTAGTCATCAGTGTAAAAAGGTATAACTAGTTAATTAATTTTACCACTCTTAAAGTTAAAAGAAATATAGTCATCATATGTCAAGTTTCCTATCCTGCAGGTTCATTGGTTAAAGTTGCAATCTTAGGCTGATAATTATCATTAAAAACATCTGGAGGTTATATTTAAAATGGATATAATGTAATATTTGTATTTGGTAACTCTTTTTTGTTACGACAAAGGTAATTGTATCATTGGAATGAAGCATTAGCTTATATTAAGTCTTGGATTGGTGAATATGGGCTTGCGAGTAGCATATGCAGAATCTGGCGATCTCAAATGCAGTTAAGGAGTAGTAATTTCTATAAGGTTAGTTTCCTGCTCAGGTTGGTATGTTCTATTCTCATGGTTTCTTTTGCTAGTTTCTTTTCTCGGATAGTTTGATTAGTATGGCAAAGATATAGGACGTAATGTTAGCTGAATTGATTATTGTTAGATTCTGTTTTGATTGCATTTGTAGTATGTATTAAGCTTGCCATGTATCCTAGGGGTTGTCTTTGGTATGCCATAGCGGGTTTGTCTAATACCTTGGTGTTAATACATTTATAAGATGTGGATGTGAGAGGGTGTTTGTTTAAGCTTATGTAATTTCAGCTTATGTTTTATAAGCCCGCTTATTCAAAAACATGTGTGCTTGATTTTATATAAGCTTAATATGACATACTTCACGATATAAGTTCATAAGTTTTAAAATAAATGCTCTTATGAAAACTAAGCCGAAAACACACAATCCCGAAAATAAGATTAAACAAACACCGCTTAAGTTTGAATGCACCATGCGTATTAATGTGTTGTCAAATATCCATGTTAGTATTAAGTTTGCATAGCGCCATGTTTTGCACCCAGTACCCTTATGTGGTTGATACACATCCTTAGCTGCAAAGAGACATAGACGAAAAAAAAGCTCAAACTATCAAATTATACAACTATCTTCTGAAATACTCGATATAAGTCAACCTATACAAGTATTGTGCATTTTTTATATTCTGACATTGACTACACTTTTTATGAACATAGAAGGAACCCTAACTTATTACATCTAAGTAGTGCCATCTTATTTGGCCGGCTTATGGCTTATGAGATTTTGGGCTTATGTCGCTTCTCGACTTATATAAGCTTTATATAAGGGTGTGTTTGTTTTGGCTTATATAGCCGGCTTATGGCTTATTTGGTCATCTACACATACATGGTAATACATGTGCTAATATCTAATGATCTGTAATACATGTATACGTATACCTATCTTATTGTACATGGAATTTTTTTGAAAATTTAAATATTTTTATGAGAATTAAATTGATATTGTTGAAGGGATATAGATGTTTCTTTTCAGATATGAACGTTTTTTGGCCATACAGTATTAGCATAATTTATAAATTTACTTGTGAAACCTTATTTACTCTGCTAAGAGTTCTTGAATTGGTTTGCAATAAAATATATTAGGTGTCTGCATGAAGAAACTGATTTAAGTCTTTTAGAGAGATAATCTTATCTCACTAGTATGGGGATTTGATCTTGAAAATCGCAGAAATTTAAATTTGTGAACTACCAACATGTTAACCATTCTTTTCGAGAGAAGATATATTGTGAATTTTTCAAGTGAAAAAGCTAAAGTTTGTGGCTCACATGAAATACTTGCTTCAATGCTATCAAAATTTTGGGACGGGAACATCCTCATGCTCAAATGCTTTTGCTGACAAGGTAAGTTAACTTATTGAATAGTAAAACATATGGATATCAGGTTATTCTTGGTATTCTTGTCGAGAGCAGATGTATGTGTATGCTTATTTATTGCTTCAAAAATGATACATTTAAATTTTTATTGTATTTCTTACCCTCAAATGACAAATTTGCTGACAGGGGAATCTTAGGGCTGATGCATCCGAGTTGCTACAGGTAATTCTCAATTACAAGATTCACCTTATATATACAATGAGAAAAATGTTAAGGAACCGCATTTGGAAGGAACATTCATCTTTTCTTGTCGAACTTAATTACCTTTCTCATTTCCTACAGCATCCTTTTGTTACCATGGAGTATAATGAGAGTCATCATGTCTTTCATACATCTGTTATGGTCAGTATTCTTGCATGAACTGGTTTGGTTTAGTTCTTTAAAATTTATAAATACTTTTAAACATATTTCAATAACTAATAACACATTCTTGATATCTGGTCATACGTGAAAATCAAATATCAACATCTAGGATGGAACCTAAGAATCTGTAAGATTTCCTTTATCGCCTTGTTTGTTACTGTTCATTTGTTTCAGATGTTGCTAAAATGTATCAAGTTTGACCCATTTACCTATGGATGGGTCACATGGGGTTATGCTTAACGGGTAAAATTATAAATCTAGCTGAAAATGAAACATAATGGGTATAAAGTCACGTGAAGTATATTCTAAATGCATAAGATCTTACCCATTTATCTATAGATAGGTCAAGTGTGGTTTTGTTCTTAGTTGCTATTCTTAATTAAGAACAGCTTGAAACTAGCCAGCTTTTAGTTTAGATAAACAGTTTATGATATTCTTAGTTTCAGACAGTTTGTTTTTAGGGAAATAAATCTTATTAATACTTTCTTATGTGTCTTGTAGATGGTGCACAACCAAAGCTTATCATTCTAGTAAAGCTAGGTGTAGTTCTCACTAATGTATTTAAAAAATTTCCCAAGCTGCAATTTACGAAGTTGTGATGCACGATGTTCGTCAGATTAACAAAATCATGTCTACATTGGATGTGGTATGTATCAGTTAGACAAGAATCGTGTCTGTTAGAGTATAAAGAGTTGAACACGATCATTGGTACATGGTTTCCATTGTGGAACGAAGTGTTTTTATTTATGGTTATTTGTTGAATTCTATTATTGTAGTTTGAATTTTGTATATGGTTTATGTTAAGCTGAATTGAATTAGTCTTTATTTACTTTAATTTGTTGATTTTGACATTTTTTGTCCATCTAAATCATCATATATATATATTTGGTCCATCTAAATCATTTTATATATATTTGTTGTATTTACATTTTTTTATTTTGGTGGGTCAAATTTGTAAATTTTTGAATTTATTAAAAAAATTTGATTTTTTTTTTTTGTAAAAATAGATTTAAAAAAGACAGGTCTTGAAATAAAAAACATATCTTTTTACTCTATATTAAGACATGTTAGACGTTTCTATGAAGACCTGTTTCGAGAGAACTAGTGTCTATGTTCAATAAAACATGTATGCTAATTTTAAATAGAGACCCATTCTTTTGGAGAAAACTGGTGTCATTTCTTTTAATAGAGACTGGTTGCATAACCAGTTTTCATATGTTTCGTTCATGGAGATACCCCCCTTTGGAGAGTGGTTCCAAAATCACTCTTCATGGGCAATTTTGACCAATTTCTATGGCATTTTTTGAAGTAGTGCGAGATAGTTGATATTGAATAGGTGGCATCTGCTCCAGCCTCCGACCACTAAAAGTGCACAAATCGAGTCTAGAGCCAAGAGATCAACCAAATCTCGTTAGGACACACGGATGAAGATCAAGAGAGTCCTACGCTATATCCTTGCGATATTTCTAGAACACTCAGAGTGATACTACTTAGTATTCATAATGATGAGTGGAAATCCTTCCAGTGTTAACATCAAACAGCATTGCGGTAGGTCATATGCAAGATTCTTTATGAATTGAACATATGTAAAACTGAAAAGCAACAGTGGTTTGATTCTGAATTGATTCAAACTCGTTTCAGGTTTCTACGCAATATCTTTATGGTCTTGCCAGAACATTCAGAGTGATATTCATTAATATACACAGTGACGAATGGAAATCCTTCTAGCGTCAACATCAAACAGCGCTACCGTAGGTGACTTGTGAGATTCTTATGAATCAAACTTGTGTCAACTAGAAAGCAACAATGGTAAGATTCTTAATGAATCAAACTTGTTCCAGGAATTTGAATTGACGACTTTAATCAAGCGGATACCTATCCAATTGATTCACTCTTTATGTTCGCAGTCTTGCTTTGAGACGATCGAGTAAAGAGAATGGCTAGTACAGCCGCGAAACCCTGTCAAGGAGATTCTTAATTGAATCTACCTAATCACAGGTACGGTATTTAATATCGTAAAACGGTCTTCACCGACCGGAGGTAAAACGCTACCGATTTAGGACGAATGTCAAAGCCATTCAGTTCGTGTCTATGTTTTGTCTCAAGAAGGTGGCGTCACGGTGTACTCAGCAAAGTCAAAGATTCAAAACTACATGTTCATGCCCAAAGACTTATTCAACAATTACAAGTGTGAGCATGTGGATAAAGACACAAGATCGCAAGATGGCAAAGACAAGTCAAGAATGATTTGAAGATCTCAAGATAAAAGACTAAGTCGAAAGACAATGACAAGGCTCAAAGATCACAGCATGAAGGAACAACACTACTATTACACGTTCAAGACTCATTTATGACGAAATTCATGAACCTCCATGGGACTCCAAATATCGAAGAGGAATGACCTCACATTGGGAGAGATTGTTAGCCTCAAAATATTGATTCAATCAAGAATGTTCGGTCATAGGTTTATATTGTAATATTTATTAGAACGTTGTAATAGGTATTAAATAGTCGTAGTTCACGGGCTTGGATTTAAACTAATTAAAGTCCAAAAGACAAGCCCGGCCCAATATATAGCCCATTAAAGCCCGCATGTGGGTGGACTATATATACTACCCTCCTAGCATGTTAGGAGGGTGGATGGTCATTTGTAAACTCTAATCTTTCTTAATCTAATATTCAAAAAGTTAATCCTCTCCTTCTATCTACTTTCTCTCACTACTTTCTCTCTCTAAAACTCATATCTTTTCCATCTCATATCTTAATCTATCATATTATTTGGGACTACACAATTCGAATTGAATCGAGATGAACAAATTTTTATACCTGGCAAAAACCTAGTTATTAGCCATACAATTCTCTACCCCGGGAAAGTTGCAAGGAATGAGAAAGCGACCCGGATCACCAAGTTTGGTTGGTAATTTCCTTAAGAGAACCGTGGAACAATTCTCATTAAGTTGGGTTTGAGAAATATCAAGAAGTTTTTCCTTATCACTTAGAAGATCTTTAAACATTTTAGCATATTTAGGCATGTGAGTGAGCGCCTCGACAAAGGAGATGTTGAAATTCGATTGTTTAGAAATTTTAAGAAAGTTTGAAACTTGAATATCATCCTTGTTCTTCAACTTCTCTTTCCGCAACCTTGAAGAATAAGGTATGTCGGGTTGAGATGAAGGCTTTGGAATGGATTGCTCACTCACATCCTTGGGTGGAGGAGGGGTGGAAGTAGAAGGTGAAGGAATTGGTTAAGGGGGCTCGCTATCCTTTGTCACAATCACCGGAGTAGGTTTAGGAATCTCGGGTTCCTTATAACCTTTTCCACTTCGGGTGGCGATTGCTTTCATCTCCCCTCTTGGATTAGCAACGGTTTTACTCGGAAGAGAACCCCGAAGCAGAGGGTTGATTACTTGGGAAGAAACTAGCCATCATATCCCTTAAGTCATTCGTTTGACTTGTTAAAGAGTTTCGCATGTCATTCCTAAGCTCGGCTCGAAGATCATTCACTTGTTTAACCATGTCACCTTTCAAGTTATTAATTTGGCTCGAAGATCATTCTCTTGTTTAGCCCATCATTAGTCCTCATGTAAGTTTCAACCTCGTGATTAAATGTCGTGGGTTGGTTGGGAGGAGGAGCTTGGTAAGCGGGTGGTTGATAAGTGGGTTGTTGGTAAACTTGATTATTTTCTTGAGGTGGATATGGATTTCTTTGGGTTTGATATTGATTAGGAGCTCGAGGTTGGTTTTGATTGTTGCGATTGAAATTGTTTTGGTTTTGAGGAGGAAAACCGGGTGGTGAAATAAAGTTGTTTGAACGATAACTTAGCAAATTTCGGTCACCTTAAGGACGAGCTTGATATCCTCCCGTGGAAAAATTACCGTTAGCCGCATACACGTTTTCCGGATTGTCATGAGTAGAAGGACAATCGGTGTATGAATGAGAACCACTACAAGTCTCACAATAAATTGCTACAACTTTAGCTTTTTGAAATTGGTTCGTAGCCATGGTTAAGAAATTTTTGTTCATCTCGGCTAGTTGACAGGTGAGTTGGGTGAGTTCGGCTATCTTGGAGTCTGATGAAGTAGAAGAAACATTGACTCTCGGATTATTTCTTGAAGACGTGGATGAATCCCAATTTTTGTGATGAGTGGTCATGTTCTCTATAAGCTCTCTACATTCCTCAAGTCTTCTTTTCATAAACGTACCACCGGCGGCAGCATTAATCGCATCACGATCACGAAAAGTTAAACCATTCTAGAAAGTATCAATTAGAGTGACGGGGAGCATATTATGATTAGGACATCGATCGATCAAAACATTATAACGTTCCCAAGCATCGAAAAGCGACTCATCGGGTTCTTGAGTGAAACCACTGATTTGATTACAAAGACTAGTTACCATGGATGGTGGAAAGTAGCGCGACAAAATTTTTTGAGTCATCTCGTCCCAAGTATGAATTGAGTTTTTAGGAAGACGATCAAACCATTTTTCGGCATGATGGAATAAAGTGTGTGGAAAAAGATGAAGGCGAAGAAAATCCATGGAAACATCGAGTAATTTCATGCTTTGAGTGACGATAATGAATTTATCTAGGTGTTTGTTTGCATCATCATTCGGTAATCCGCGAAATGGACAAGCGTTTTGAAATTGTTGGATCATGTGATGCTTCAACGAAAATTTGGGAGCCCCGTGATTTGCATCGACGCAATCGGTCCTCCACGTCCATTCATAGTCTGTTGACATAGCTCCTCCATAGTACGAAGGTCGGGTTGAGGGGCATGGTTGTTATTATTCATGTTGGGGTGAGGTAGATTGTTATTATTATGCACAACGGCCATATCTAAGTCTCTACGAGTCTCGGGCTCAGGATAAGACGAAGATCGAGTACGCATACACGAAAAATGCAAAAATATTTTTGATTTTTTATCTTTTTTTATTTTTTTGGATTTGTTGAAAATTTTATATTTTTTTAAAGATATTTTGAAAACTTTTATGCTTGAAAATAACGTTCCCAAAAGAACGGATCCCAAAATCCAATTTTTCTCACTAAAAACCGTTAATCTTTACGAAAAGAGCCGGCAGCGGCGCTATTTTAATATGACAACTTTTGAATATGTGTACTCGTTCGTTATCGGTGTCTAATCGAATTGATCACGGTTTAAGGTGGACTTATCGTTTTTGGTATACAAAGAAATTGGTCGTAGATTATCTATTTTAAACTAAAAATGAAAACTTTAAAGTAAATGACAAAATAATAAAAGCGATAAATGATTAAAACTTTAAATGAAAGACTTAAATGAAATAATAAAGAAATTAAAGTAATTTAAAACTTAGTTTAAAAGTAAATTTAAAAAAAAACTTAAAACTTTATGAAAATGTAAACTTTAAAATTTAACACCTTAAAAATAAACTAAGAAAAGACTAGTAAAAATAAGACTTAAGAAAAATAAGACTTAAGAAAGTGGCGGGAAAAAATAAATTTGAAATTATTTTGGAACGAAAACGATTCAAGTCCACAATGCTAAAAATGGTGATAATTCCGCAATGTTTGAAATGCAACAATTTCGCAATATGTAAAAAAAATAATTCTGCAATATGTTAAAATCCTATAATTCCGCAATGTTCCAAAGTGGAACAATTCCGCAATCTGAAATGCATACAATTTGGCAATGCGAAATTTTGATCAATTCCACAATGTTTAAAAATGAACAATTCCGCAATATGCCAAAGTATATAATTCTGCAATAATGAAAGTTGAACTAAATCCGCAATACTGGAAAGTTGAAGGATTCCGCAATGCGTGTAATGTGCTCGATTCCGCAATAGCTGAAGAAGGTGCAATTCCGCAATGTTCAAAACATTGCAGAATTAAGGCAGATTTTCCAAAAATTTAGGATCTAGTGAAAGGACGAATTTTAGCAATATTTTAGCAACTTTCCAAGGATAATAAGCCACAAAAAACACCAATAAGCTAACCACAAATCCCTACACGAATCTTAAAGCTTGTAAATCCTTAACACGCGAATCAAGAAACACAAAAAGTATAAATCTTTTTGTGACGAAAAGAATAGAGATGAAATGGATGAAGAACTAGATTGATGATGAAGAAAATACACAAGATTATAAAAGAGATTAAGATCAAACAAAGATTGAACTAAAAAGAAAAGATTAGATTAAGGCAAAGTGAAAGAAAAATAAAGATGAAGTTTTACCTAGTGAGAGAAAGTAAACACTTTCTCTCTCTAAAACTAGAAACTACTAAAAAATGACTAACTCCTAAATGAAGGAAATAAAGGACTATTTATAGGAGAGGGGATGTGGTTGGTAGGTTGCTTTCTTCTTTCTTTTTCTTTGTCTTCTCGTCTTTTAATTTCTTCGTCTTCTAATTTTCTTCTTTTATTAGATTTGGTTCTTCGACTTCGTTAAACTTCCGTCTTTTGTCTTTTTCTTCGATAAATCTTCAGAATAAGCCTTTGACTTCCGTTCTTCTTGCACTTTTGATCTTTTGACTTCGTCTTTTGTCTTTTTCTTCGATAAAAGCCCGTGTTAGCCCGTGTTTTCTTCCTTTTTCATATTTTTGTCCTAAAACATAATAAAAACACAAACCACGCATATTCTGCCTTTTACGACATTAAATACACGTTTTGGTCTTGTTATTATTAGAAATAAGTGGCAAAAGTATAAGTGTTTTCACACTTATTATAGAACATGAAAATGTTCTTTCAAAGACTCATATGTTTTTAATTGTGGCTTTTTCTCCCATAAGATCAATGCATTAAAAAATAAATTAATTGCAATAAGTAAGGTCGTACGATTTGAAAGGTTACTTAGCTTCTAGCCCAAGATCGTTTAAAAGTTGCTCGTGGTTGAATATAGTTCATAGCCAAGGCATAACTTATTGAAGTGGGACGCGAAGATTGGTGAAGATCCAAAAAGGCCCTAACAAAGCATGAGGAGCTCTATTTTGTTGCTAAAGATCCAAGATGATGTGAAGAATCATTATTCCAAAATCAATATGAAGGATCGAGACACACGACGAAAAGCAATTACTCCCCTAAAGATCATGGAGAAAGTCTATCCAAAAATACCCTTACAATGTATGAGGATAAATATATCCAAGTCCTAAAAGGAGGCGGATCGTTGTATATCAAAATCCAAAATAAAGATTGAAGAAAAATGATGAAGTCGTAGTCCAAGCATGAAGAATCTCTCAAAAACGTCAAGTGAAGAAATTCTAAATATGAAGAGAAGACCATAATTTCAAAAACGTCTTCCAGAGATTCGAAGAATGAAGTACATGCCAAATATCGGTCCGAGAAAGGTCTCAAATCGTGAAACGAGTTATGCCAAGATATGAACTTAAGGAGATACACGAGAAGCCGTTTTAAAAGATTTTGTCCTTTAGCTAACTATCGATTAAATCGTGCTACTTTATTTACGGACTAATAAATACTCAAATAAGTCAATATGAATCACTTGTGATCCATGAGAAATAGTTAAAAAAAATTAGAAACCTTTTCTTTTCTTAATAACTAGGATTGCGGGGAAAAAAAGTATTACACAATTTGGACGTATGAGTAGTGTTAGCATTGTGACTTGTACCAACAATGATCTCGTTTTTGCACTTCGCATGGAATGTATGACAATCAAGGATGACGAACTTTACTCTATGAGACATTTACTTGTTTCTATTCATTGACCTTAAAAGTCACATTCGTGATGAAAATCATACATTATGTCTTTTACACATCTTCGTAGTATTGTAGCAAGTTTTATTTTCAATAAAGAGTAATAAAATTGAATTTTGGAGATGCTTAGATACTTTATTCTAGCATTGCGTGAGGGCACAGCAATGGTTTAGTATGGGGGAGTGATGAGATGGCATTTATACATGATCTCATCGTTCTTTTCGGGCTTTAAATGCATAAGATGTCATCAAAATACCATATATATGCTTGTGTTTGTTTACTTGTGTATTTTAGGTATGGATATCATGAAAAAGACAAAAGATCACAAGAAACAAGGAGAAATGAACACGAGAAACGAAGCCGCACAATGAACCGGGCCCTAGTTATGGATTTATCAAAGAAAAAACCCTTGAAGACTTAAAGATGTACAAGAATGATCCCTCATTTATGAAGAAATGACACTTAATACCCTTGTATGTTCATAATTACAAGTTTGTTCCCTTACGTTTGTCAAAATTATAAAAAGGTCCCTCAACTTTGAAGAATTGGCAAGTTTAGTCCCTCAACAAATCTAAATTGTCAACAATGGTCCCTCATGAAGTCAAATATCCAATGAAGACCTTCAAAGATAAGAAATGTCCAAGATCAGTCCTTGAAATATCCATAAATGACAAAACAAGTCCTTTATATTCTTGTTACAAAGTTTTGGGGCAAATGTGTGAAATTGGAAAGTTTAATAACAAAGGAATGGAGTTGTATGGGTTGAAAAACACGTTTTACCATATTTGCAAAAGACCAAGGGCTATTTTTGCCACACCAAACATTCAAAAACCAAAAATGCGCCAAACAACTTACCTTTCCCCTAATTTCGGATCAAACTGAGTTACTATTCACCCTCCCACCAGAGATTTTACTTCCACTTAACAAAGGGTAAATTCAAATTACCCATACCCACGTTTGATTGACACTCACACGAACACATCCCACGGTTAAACTCTCACACCCATTTACTCAAAGACCCCACCCAAGCCTGCCCTGCACCAATCATGTGACAACTTCCTCTACAAGGAATGCCACGTGGTAAAATCAACGTCTTATACTCCTTACTTGGCCCCAAAGCAAAAGTAAACGTCTAGGATTCATTTGGACAGCTCATAACATCAAAACACGTCTAGAAGACTCAAGGGCAATTCTAAGATTTCATAGCTTAGGGTTTCATGTATTTTTCATTCTAGAATCGTCTAATGTTGCCTATAAAAGGACCCCCAACCTGTGGTGAGGCCTTTGTTCCAGATTTTAGCTAAAATCTTTGTTATCTCTTTTTATAATATAAAGTTGGTATTTTATGAAAATTGTAATTCCTTTTATGTTTTTATGAAAGTTGGTGTTTGATTAGCTAAGATATGAGTTCCATTTATCTGTTTGTTGAGTTTTGAAGAAAGGTTTTATGGTTTAAAATCCTTGTTTTCAAAAATCAGTGATTATTACTTTGATCCTTGTGTTTGTTGATGTTAGCAGGTACAAGGAATCTAGTGGTTGTTCTGCTACAACTTAAGCTCACACAATCCAAAGCATGGATGTATGTTTTGGAGGTGCACATCTCTAAACCTTTTTAGTTTTCTGAATATTTGCATGCTATGTGATTGAATCTGAGATTTGGTCTTTGATTATGTGTGTTAGTTGTTGAATCTGTTTGTTTGAGGTTTGTATGTTGTTATTCAGTTGATTTTAGCTTGATTTGTAGATTGAATCTAACATTTCCTTTGAAAAATTGTGAAATCAGTTATTTAAGGGGTGTTTGGGTTAACTGCTTAATCAAGGATTGGGTTAAACTTAGTAGGTTCTAGTTGATATTTTGTGTTTGTTCATGCTTATGTTTCACTATTAGTTGTTTATCAACAAGTTTTGAGGTTTATATCACCATAATCCAACAATTGGCCATAAAATCTTCATTACTTGTTGTTTTTACCTAAGATTTTGAGGACACCTAGATCTAAGGGTAGATTAGGGCTAACAAGTGCTAAATCTAAGTTTGTGCAACCTGTGAAGTAGATTTGTGGTGTTGAATTGGGTTTGTGGTCATCTAGTTCAGCAAATGGTTCTTGTGGCCACTTTTGTTCATCAGTAATCTGTATATGCTTAAAACCAGATCTAATCATTGAACCAGGGATTGAATTGAGTTGTTTTGTGTTTGATTAAGTATTATTGAGATTGTGTATGCTTTTGGTGCAAGCTGGTGGGCTTATTCTAGCTTAAACTGCTTATTTCATTGTTCATTGTTCATTGTTCATATCTGTGACATGTCTGATGCTTGTTTGAATTAACTACACTGATTGGCTTGGTGAAATTGTGATTTCTTTCTTGTTATTGACTCCTTATAACCCACTGGTTATAAGGGTGCCCTTGTTGTTCACTAAATCCAAGTAAATCTCTCTAAAATCAAAGGTCAATTAAGTCAAACAGTGGGAATCCTTTCCCACTGCTGCTAGCCACTGCTAGTGTTATATTAGGTTCAGCTTATCAATAAGCTATTCTAGCTTATTAAAACATGCAACAACTTCAATTTGGTAATAGGTCTTCCTCATTTGACCCATGTGTTCATTCTGGAGCATTTGAGCCTTTGACTTTAGGGTTTGACTGGAAAACCAACTTGTTTGACTTTTACATAAGTGCTTATCGACTTATTCAGCTTATTTGGCTTTGCTTATTGGAATTTTCTTGATTGATTTGGCTTATTTAAGTCATTTAGTGTCTTTTGCAAGTTGAATCAAGTTCTGAGGTGGTCTAAAACTCTAAGTCGACTATTTTGTCGTTTAGTGAATTTGTACTTTGTTTATTTCTGGCTTATTGGTTGTGCTTTTTCAAAATTTCTTTTCACAGATCTCTTAAGCATCCCAAAATAAGGTTGTGTGTCAAATTAGAGCTTATGGCATTGGCTTATAGCTTAATGGGCCAAAAACCCATTAGGAATAAGCTGTTGTACATTTAATTTGTGATAAGCTCATATTCAACTTTTGGGCCTTCAAAGTTTTGTGTTTGGAATTGAGTTTTAAGATAGACTGGTTATTTTCAGCTTATTTGGTCGAGATTGATCTTATTGGGCCAAAAAGCCCATTTAAGTGCACTATTTTTGTTTTTAGCCTATTTGGGAGCCCAATAGGGTTATTTTGGTAATTTCACTTTCATTTTCTGTTTATTTAGGTTAAAATAAACTAGTTTGCAAGTTTTTAGAAACTTTTATAATTTTTGGATTTTTAATATTATTTTATTATTATTTTATTATTAAATTTTGTTTTAAAATTTTTGCAACTTTTACATTTTTGGGTAGAGTAAGAGTTAATTTTTGACTTGATGGGCATTTGGAGCCCTTTACATTCCTTAACCCGCTTGAATCAAGTTTTGCTAGACTTTTATATAGGGAACTTTAAAACGCGAAAGTCTTAGCTCATACGGGTTAAGAACATGAACTTTTCGCAAGTTCCTATAATTGATCCTAGAAATTCACTTATCAAGGGAACTTTAAAATGCATTCTCTAAACTTGAAAAAGTCTAAGAAAGTGCAAGATCCTATAGGTGGCTTGAAAACCCAAAACTTCGATTTGATATATTCGTAATGAAAGCTAATCCAAATTTGGCTTAATTTTGACTTACATGGCTATGTATTTACGAGTCTCTTTAATTAGAGGTCTTTAAATAGTGAAGAACGAGAAGTGATAGAGTTAGACAAGTGATCATGCTAAACGTAGAATATGAAAATGTTCTTTCAAAAACTCATATGTTTTTAAATGTGGCTTTTTCTCCCATAAGATCAATGCATTAGGAATAAATTAATTGCAATATGTAAGGTCGTATGATTTGAAAGGTTACTTAGCTTCTAGCCCAAGATCGTTTAAAAGTTGCTCGTGGTTGAATAGAGTTCATAGCCAAGGCATAACTTAATGAAGCGGTACGCGAAGATTGGTGAAAATCCAAAATGGCCCTAACAAGGCATGAGGAGCTCTATTTTGTTGCTAAAGATCCAAGATGATGTGAAGAATCATTATTCCAAAATCAATATGAAGGATCGAGACACACGACGAAAAGCAATTAATCCCCTAAAGATCATGGAGAAAGTCTATCCAAAAAGACCCTTACAAGGTATGAGGATAAATATATCCAAGTCCGAAAAGGAGGCGGATCGTTGTATAGAAAAATCCAAAATAGAGATTGAAGAAAGATGATGAAGTCGTGGTCCAAGTATGAAGAATCTCTCAAAAACGTCAAGTGAAGAAATTCCAAATATGAAGAGAAGACCATAATTTCAAGAACGTCTTCCAAAGATTCAAAGAATGAAGTACATGCCAAATATCGGTCCGAGAAAGGTCTCAAATCGTGAAACGAGTTATGCCAAGATATGAACTTAAGGAGATACACGAGAAGCCATTTTAAAAGATTTTGTCCTTTAGCTAACTATCGATTAAATCGTGCTACTTTATTTTCGGACTAATAATTAATCAAATAAGTCAATATGAATCACTTGTGACCCATGAAAAATAGTTAAAAAAAAATTAGAAACCTTTTCTTTTATTAATAACTAGGATTGCGGGGAGTAAAAGTATTACACAATTTGGACGTATGAGTAGTGTTAACATTGTGACTTGTACCAACAATGATCTCATTTTTGCACTTAGCATGGAATGTATGATAATCAAGGATGACGAACTTTACTCTATGAAACATTCACTTGTTTCTATTCATTGACTCTAAAAGTCATATTCGTGATGAAAATCATACATTATGTCTTTTACAAATCTTCGTAGTATTGTAGCAAGTTTTATTTTTCAATAAAGAGTAATAAAATTGAATTTTGGAGATGCTTAGATACTTTATTCTAGCATTATGTGAGGGCACGGCAATGGTTTAGTATGGGGGAGTGATGAGATGGTATTTATACATGGTCTCATCGTTCTTTTCGGGCTTTAAATGCATAAAATGTCATCAAAATACCATATTGTTGATCCATTTGGTTGGATCTATATTCTGTTAAGAATTAGTATAATAGTTTGTAATCAAACTAAAACACTTTGAGCACTCTTACTAACGCTAAATAAGTTATGCGGAATCTAACTTATAAAGCACAGAAGAAGAGAATTACTTTTAACTATTCGATTCTCTTATTAATCGACTTGTATGAGGTACATGAAAGACATTGTACCTATGTTCCTTTTATAGAGTAAGGAACCCTAGAAACCTTAGAATATTCTATAAAGATAACTATATCACAGACGATATATTATCAATATTCTAACTATTTAGGTATATCACATAAGATATACTCTAACTATAACTATGACATATCTTATACAAAGATATATTCGTCCTAATCATCATAGCAGTACTTACTTTATAAGTAGTAGTACTTACTATGTACCGCGTTAACACTAACGGTTCTTACATAACACTAATAGTACTTGGAATATACTAACGGTACTTGATACTTAACAAATAATTCCCAACAATCCTCCCCTAAACAAGAAATGATAACTTGTTGTCTTCTTGTTTCTCTTGTACTGGATGTATTAAAAATACATGTCTTCAGTCTTTCCTTCATCCTTGGATTGAACTTGGTAATTTGTATTTGTATCCAACTGAATGTAGCCAAACACTTCAAATATAGATCTTCTTCTGATAAGATAATCTTCAAACATCATGAGTGATAGTTGTAAATTAGCACTTGTTTAGGAAAACAAGGCAATTAGGGCAAGTGTTAACAAGTGGTTTAGGAAAACCACAAGTTATGACCCTAAAATGAGTTCGTTCTCAAGGAGGCTTGTGTGTTGTGTTAATGAAATGATTAACTTTGTGATTATATGATTATGAGAAAGAAAAATAGAAAAGGGATAAGAAGAGAATGACGGTTACGATGACGGATTACACTAAGACGAAAAGGTCATACACGTAAAACCGTAAAAACACCAAATTTAAAAATTTACCCTAAAAAATCCTAAAAATCACCAAAAATCCACTAAAATATTATAAGGGTTTACAAAAAATTCAAACTTGCTAAAACCTTTTAATTAATTAAATATTAACTTTTTAATGCTAATTAAAGCCCTAAAAATCAATATTAACTAATAAAAAGTGCAAGTCAAGATCTTAAAGTTTGTAAACCTTTAAAATAACCTAATTAAGCTAAAAAGTATTTTTCAAAATTTTAAAACCACTAAAAACTATTTTTAAACAATTAAAAACTATTAAAAACTTAAAATAATTCTAGAAAATAACTGAAAGACCCTAAAAATATTTAGAAATTTGTAAAATTCCTAATTAAGTGTCTAAAATCTAGTAAAAATATAAAAACTTAGAAAATCAGACTTTTAATTTTTAATAATAAAATAATATTAAAATATTAATAAAAATCCAAAAATCCTAAAAAATTCTAAAAAGTTGCAAACTAGCTTAATTTAACCTAAATAATACATAAATGAACTTGAAATTACCTAAATACCCTTAATGGGCCTAGAAAATGGGCTAAACCCAAAACAGTCACTTAAATGGGCCAAATTTGGCCCAATAAGAAAAAGTTTGTAAAAATGGCCCAAAAGCACTACTTGACTCAAAATGTGATTTTAAACAACTTTTTCCAAAGGCCCAAAAGCGTAAAATGTGAAATAAGCAAGCTTATACCAAACAGCTTATTCTTAATGGGCTTTTTCGCCCATTAAGGTATAAGCTAATGCCATAAGCTCAAATTAGACACACAAGCTTCTTTTGAGCTAAATAAGACTTCTGTAAAAAGAAATTTGAAATAAGCCAAAGGAATAAGCCTGAAAATGCAAAAGCAATCTACAGAAAACGACAAAATAGTCATTTTTGAGTTCTAGGCCACCCCAAGAGCTGATTCAAGTTTCAAAAGCTTTTAAATGACTTTATTAAGCTAAATCAACAAAAAGTTTTCAAATAAGTTTGTAGAAACTAGAAGTGGGGGTTGAATAGTTTCTCTTCGATTGGTGACCAAATTAAAATAACTTTCAATTTGGTTTGTATCAAAACTATCTTTTACTTGAGGCTAAGTTGCATAATGATTAGGTTCAAGTGAAATGCACTAGCAAGGATAATAAGCAAGTATAATGATAATGAAATAAGTAAAGAGTAAGGAAGGAGACAACCTAGTGGGAAGACACCAAGATTTATAGTGGTTCGACAACGAGGCTCTATCCTCGTTTCTACTCCACTCCTCGAGTACACCTACTCGAGATTTCCACTATATCCACAAGCTCCCTTCTCGGCGGAGAAAACCTTACATCGTTGCTTACATTATTTTCCGACACTAAGCTAAATGTCGAGACCTAATCTTTAGCTAGGACCAATCTACACAACGTTGCCTACTTCACAATTTAACGACACAAGGCTAGATGTCGGGTTCTAATCATAAGGTAGAACCAATCTTCACGACGTTGCCTACTTCACCATTTTACGACACAAGGCTAGATGTCGAGTTCTAATCGAAAGCTAGAACCAATCTTCACGACTCTTCACTTTGAAGCTAAGTGAGAACTTCACACAACACAACTACTAATCACTTTAAAGTTTAGTGAGAACTCACAAGACACAACCACATCACTTTATAGTTTAGTGAGAACTCCTAATCAAATCTATTACAACTCAACTAGACTTATCCAAGTACACACATGTAGCTTGGATTTACTCAACACAAATCCAAGCAAACACATATGCAATGGATGTACACAACAAATCCAAGTATCCACAAATAACTTGGATGAACACAACTAGTCCAAGTATTCATAAATACATTGGATTGACCTAAAACAAAAAGGGTATCATGATGAATATGACTAGCTCATAGATTCATCTTTATCACTACACTAGTGAGTGAGTGATCTTCTCATTGGGCATGGTAAAGGAGGGGGATCAAGAGGATAATCATATGTAAACATCATTAACAATTTAAGCGATCATTTACTAATGATTATGCTATAGAAAATAGAAAGAGGGCTGAGAAAAACGTCCAAGAGGCTTACTGGAAAATGAGATTTGACCCACTATTTAAAGGAGACAAAGTTACAACGGATCTATAACGGCTACTGTGCGCGGTACCTTATCTCACCCCGCGGTACCATATCGCTAAGGTACCGCGTAGGTACTTAAGGTACCGCCACTAGACTCCGCTCCGTTTTTTGTCTTTTAGTGGGGTGGGAATATCTGAGGTATTTGAACCCTTCAAAGGATATTCTAACAGCATTTGGAATATGCCATTTTCAAATTTTCATTTTCCATTTTTTAATAAAACATTTTCTAAAAAAGAAAGTTTATTAAAAAGTCTTTTGTCTTATTAACAAAAGTGAGTTTTAAGGATAATCATTTTGATGATCACTAAGTATGATTAAGAAAGGTTAGTGATATGATTATTACCTTGATGATACTGTTAGTTAAATAATTCATTTTGTGTTTTACACTAAATGTGTTGTATGGTTTGTTGTGATCAAAACTAAGAAAGATTAGTTAACACTAATAATGTTTTTAGGCATCACTTGCATTAACAATCTCCCCCTTTTTTATTATGACAAACGATAAACTCATTTACGTAGAAACACAAACTATGGAATTATTAACTAGTTTATCACTATCATTTCTCCCCCTTTGTCATAGCAAAAAGGTTAGCATAAGTCTTTGAAGAACATCAAACTTTGCTAGTAGCTCCCCCTTGGTGGTTGCTCCCCCTTGCTTGGGGCACCAAGTTTGTGAGCTAAGGTGACATGCTACACAAAGGTTAGTAGAAAGGAAAGAAACACCAATGTATATATGATCACTACCTACTAAGTAACTTGAGAGGGAGAAAGAGAAGAAATCTCAAATTAGAAGCAAGTATTTTGCTAAGTATGTCCAAAGAGGTAATTGACAAAATCAAACTTCAATCCAATGAAGATGATAAGCTTGTCAATGGGTTAAAGCTTTAGAATTGATGGAATCACCCATAAACAATTGTAAAAAGTTAACCAAGATCAACTCAAAATAGAACTAATGAAATAGCACACAAATAACACAAAGGTTACACAAAGAGAAAAAATACAACAAAGAAGATAGTATATACACATAGTATGAGTATCTAAAAGCAATAAATATGGAAAGTAAACCACTAAGCATAAGCTAGTCTAATAGTGATATTTTCCAAGATTGCTAAAAATAAAATAAAACTAAAAAGACGACGATGCATCATTCGAAGTTTTATCCACCGGAACGAAAACTTGAATAGGAGGTCGAGTGAGGAGGAATTCAAGAAAATTTAACTTCTCATACACATGAGCAAGTTTAATTTGTTGAAATCGGCAACAATTACACGAGGATCCATGATGCAACACAAAATCGTTTGATGGGGGTATGGCATCAAACTTAGGGTTTGGTGGTGGTGGGGTAAAGGGTTTGGGAGTGTTTTCACGATGCCTTATGAGGTTTGGGAAGGTTGAAAGGTCATTGAGTTGAGGGGTATTGAAGGATTGTGGTGGTGGTGGAACATGTTCTTTTGCTCCGGTGATGGGGTTTATGGTGTAAGTCTCATTCCAATACTTGATTGGAAATAAGGTAGGGTTTTTGGGTGGTTTGGACGAAGATGGTTCATTCTTCTTAACCCAAACGGGTCGAACCGAGATTTTCGGTTTCTTTGAAAGCTTGGATGAGGAAGCTTGGGGTTGTGACAAAGAAATGTCAAGGTTAGGAATGTAGGAGTTAGGTATTGTGAGTGTGTAAGAATGATATCTCAAGGTTATGTGAGAGTGAATTCTCAAGGTTGGGAAGGTGTGAGAATAAAATCTCAAGGTTGGGGTATAAGTAAAATGTAATCAAGGTAAGAATTTGAATACAAAGTGTGTAGTGTCAAGGAATGTTTAGTCAATTTGAGTAAACAAGGAATCTTGACTGGGAATAGGGTTTTAAAATTTTTGACCAACAAATCGTCAAAATCCACTTTCTGGCCGCGGTACCTTATAGGGGCCGGTGGTTCCATATCACTAAGGAACCGCGGGTCTTTAAGGAACCGCGTCCAGTGGACTTTAAACCATGTTTTTCCTGGGTTTTGGGAAAAACTAAGACTTTTTCAAAAAGTTGCAAATCTTGGAAGTTTACCTCTATTAGAACCAAAATATGCTAGGGTTGCATAAAGCAACACATTCACAAAGAATGTCTTGACAAAGGGTGACAAATTTAGATATCATTTTGAACCAATTTTAGTCAAGTTTAGGGGTTGTGATAGATTTAGGTTCAATTTTAATTTCAAATTAAAGTTGATTAGTGTGCACAAAAGGATAGAATCACACAAAGCTAAATCCATAAGTCAACAACATGAAACATTCATTAAGAAACAAGTACAAAGACAAATAAAACTAACTAATACATAGCTAGCTTATCATTAAATCTAGATAAGTAGTTTTTCTTTGGCTTGTTGTTGAAAACTCTTATTATGAAAAACTCCATCATTCATCTCCTAGGAGGAGGCATGGAGAACAAGGTAAGCAAGAAGTCTTGCAAACCCCTATGTAGTCCATACATATCCATCCTTAGGTTATGGATGAGGAAGTGGTTGTAGAGACAACATGGACATCTAGGACCATGAGTTTGTTGAAACCCAAAGTAAGGATCACCCAAGAGGAGGGAAAGAGGGACACCCAAAATTGGGATGTTTGAGTTGGGTGGAGGTGGAGGAGGCAAGTTCTCCAAGGGTGATGTGGGTGAAAGTAGAGGCATGTTCCCCAAAGGGGAAAAGGGTGAGTGTGGAGGTAAATCCTCCAAGGTTGGTGAAAGGGGTGAGTTGTGAGGGGTAAATGGTGAAGTCACCAAAGAGTCATCAAAGTCATTCCCAAAAGGAATGCTTTGGATTGGTTGAGGTTGTGTGGTCACTTCCAAGGGTGCACTTGGAGTGAAGGGTGAAGAAAGCTCATTCATTCTTGAGTTGAATGAAGAGGAGGTAGAACCAATGGAGTGGTTAGTACCATGGGTGGATGAAGTCTTGCATGGTGCAAGAGGTGGGAAAGGTGATGAATAAATGAGGATAGGAGCATTCTCATTCTTAGGTGTGTGGAAAGGTGAGGAGTTAGGCTTAGCTACCTTAACCCTTATTTTGAGTGTTTTCCTTGGGGTGGAGGTCTTGGAAGTGTTTGAGGTTTTGGTACACACCATGGTTGATTAGGGTGGTTTAAGGTTTAGGGAAGTATGTTTGATGTGTGAAGAACATGGCAAACAAGGTGGGTTTAAATGGGTGAGGGGATGATCCAAACTACTAATGGTTAAAAATTATTTTAGGTGAATAATGAATTTAGGTAACCTAGTTTAGGAAATGTGCAGTTTATTACTGAAAATCATGCAAGGTTTACACAAAATTAAGAAAACAGTGTAAAGCAAAGATGCTGTCGTGCACAGTGACCGGCGGTTCCTTATCTAGGACCGGCGGTACCTTATCGATAAGGAACCGCGGGTCGATATGGAACCGCGACCAGAAGGTTTTCAAAAATTTCCCTTCCCAGTTTTTGATAAACCCAGATTTTTCCCAAAAGTTTCACAAGCCAAAGTTAACTATAGATCATAATCTAATAAGCTAACTATCATAAGGCATGCACAAAGCTATGTAAAACACAAACATTGTTGCATAAGCAACATAAAGGATCAAAATAAATAGTAATCCAAGCATGCAACACAAGTTAATAAACAACTAAACCAAAGTGTTAATAAGCAAATGTTTAAGCTGCAAAAGATAACCAAACTTTAACACAACTCAAAGTCTTCACCTCCTTTTCTTGCCTACGTCCTTGATCATTTTTCCCAGATACTTGATTCCCTTTCTTGACTCAATCCGGTGTTCATGCAAATCACCTCGGGTTCGAAGATTTTGACGGTAAAGTTCCTCTAAATTGAGATTACTAGGAACTTCACTAGAGGAATGGTGGGGAGGGGAAGCAATGACATCTAAACCATCCACGAATGAGTTTGTAGAGTGGTGAGAAGAACTCGAAGAGTCAATGGGAGCAGTTGTGCCAATGCCATCACCATCACTTGTTGGCATGTCCATGTCGTCATCATTGAACTCTAGTTGGTCGAATTTACGATCAGATCTTGTCTTTCTCTTATATACCTCTTGAATGGGTAGCATGACCCGTTTAACAGGTTGAAATTGAGAAAGATCAAGATTTGGAAAATCACGTCCAACCCTTTTAAAAAGGCGAGTGAGAAGCATTGCGTAAGGAAGGTTTGTTTTGGGTTTGTGAATAGCATAATTGATCCGTTGAGCGATAAAATATGCCAAATTGTACTTGGTGTTGGTAAAGATGCAATATAACATATGCACTAAACACGCCAGAACATGATCCCGGTTTCCACTAAGACAAAACACATTTTCCCTAAGAATATTGGTCCATTGAACCATATTATCATTAAGGTCGCTCAAGAGAACCTCATGACGTTTTACCGAACGTACCTTAGTATGAAGGCTTCTCTTAACGGGTCGATTACGCTTTTTGGAGACGATGTCGATAATGAAGTCAAGATCAATTTTCTCATGATCATTTGGAGGACAATTGTAGGATTCAAGGAGAGCACTAAGCTTCCATTTATCCGTGAAGCGACAAGTGCCTTCAAATGGGACATCAAGAATTTGACCAAACACTTCGAGAGAGTATTGAATGAGTTGATCGTTCAAGATGAACCTAACAAATATTCCATCATTGTTTTCAATGACGGAGTATGTGCTAAAGAACTCCAATAGGAATCGAGGATAGATGTCTTCCTTAATGTTCAACAAACAGCCAAATCCAATGTTTTCAAACATGGACTTGATGTAGACATAATCCTTGATATCTTTTTGGACAACTCTACCCTCATGAAAGCAGCGAGATTGAAGAATGGAAAAAGTATGGGCAAGGTGAGTTGAGAGACAAAAGTCGGATAGGTTAGGCATATATTGTTTGGTGAGTTGATGATCCTTTTGGTATTGTGAAGGCATCACTAGTACCTAAATAAACACAAGACAATATTTCTCCAATCACTCATATGAAAAATAAAAAGGAAAACGAAAAATGAAAATGTGTTATATCAATTTCTTGACAAACATAGGATTGAATCCATATCATTTTCATGTTCACAATGTATCTATTCCATCATTAACCAAGAACACATGATCTATGTTAGATCAACAATGGATTAGAACATTGGTTTTTCAAAACAAGGTTTTTAGGTAAGTGATTGTGGTAAATTACGACCTTTAGGAAAAGGAGCGTAAAAGCGGAAAGTATTAAACAAATGATTTTAGGAAAAACCAAGTGTTAATGACCCTTATGAAGTTCGTTTCCCAAGGAGGTATATGTGTGAGAAAAACTTGTTAAATATTTGTGATTAATGATTGGTTTTAGAAGGGGATGAGAAAAGAAGATGACGAAGACGTGAAAATTATACTACGACGACAAAACGTAAAACCGTAAAAACTACAAAAATAAAAATTAATTCTAAAAATTACCAGAAATTCACCAAAAATCAAAATAAATAAACTAAGAGTTTATCAATGATCAAAACTTTTTCAAACCTTTTAAATAATTAAATATTCAATTTTTAAATGCTAATTAAAGCCCTAAAAATCAAATAAATTATCAAAAAGCCCAAATAAAGATTTTTCAATTGGTAAACCTCTAAAATGACCTAAAAAGATCAAAAACTATTTTTAGAAATTTTTAAACTAAATAAAAACTATTTAAAATGATTTAAAAACTATTAAAACTTAAAATAATTATAAAAATTAATCTAAAAGTGATAAAATTATTATAAAAGTTGCTAAATTCCTATTTTAATATATTAAACCTAAGAAAAATGTAAAAAGTTGGAAAATGTGAAATTTGAAAAATAATAATAAAATAATAATAAAATAATATTAAAAATCCAAAAATTATAAAAAATTCTAAAAACTTGCAAACTAGTTTATTTTAACCTAAATAATCAGAAAATCAAAGTGAAATGACCAGAATACCCCTATTGGCCCCTCAAATGGGCCAAATCCAAAAACAGTCAACCCTTAATGGGCATTTTGGCCCAAAAAGTCAAACTTTGCCCAATTGACTTGGAAAAGCCCAATCTGACTCAAAATTCAATTCTAAGAACAAAACTCTAAAGGCCCAAAAGCTGAATGTGAGCTTATCACAGCTTAACAAGCAAACAGCTTATTCTTATTGGGCTTTTTAGCCCATTAAGCAATAAGCTAATGCCATAAGCTCTAATTTGACACACAACCTTCTTTTGGCATGCTTATGGGATCTGTAAAAAGAAATTTTGAAAAAGCACACTCAATAAGCCAGAAATAAGCAAAGTAAAAATCCACTAAAAGACAAAATAGTCGGGTTTGAGATTTAGGGCACCTTAGAAGCTCTAGTTTGTTGCAAAAGCTCACAAATAGCTTAACTAAGAATAATCAATCAAGAAAATCACAAAAAGCCAAGTTGAATAAGCTATAAGAACCAATAAGCTGGCTGAAAAAGCCAAATAAGCTAGTTTTCTAGCAAAAGCTTAACCAAAAGACTTGTAACCTTCCAGATTTGTTATTAAGCTAAGAAAAATGATTTCTATTACAAATTTTAAGTTGTTGCATGTGCCAATAAGCAGTTCTAAAAAATAAGCCAATTTGTGCTTATTTGACCAAAAGTTAAAGTACTCCAAAGTTCACCAAATGATCAGGAATGGTCTATGGGCTTGTTATAAGCAATTTTTGTGAAGGACTCAAGGAGGAGGCCTTGTGAATCAAGAGGTCAGTTGACCTTTTGATGGCAGATTTAGGCAATAAGGGCTTAATAAGCTAGTTAGCTTATAATCCAGATACAAAGCACACCAAATAGCAAAATCCACTCACAAGCAGCACTTAAACAAGTTCCAAGCAGCAAAATCACAAGGCATACACTAGGATAACAAATGCAAGCACAAAATGAGGTGGTCACTTTGCTGATGCAAATGACCACTTCAGCCAACTTCAACAACCAGATAACCAACAGATATACTATCACCTAAACTATTCCCAAACCTGATTTCAGACCTTAGAACCAAGTAACAAAGAAGTTATTGGATCTGATATGTTTGACCAATTCCTAAACCACTTTTATCAGATTTTTGCAAAACTTCAAATCCCTTTTCCAAACTTTCAGAAACTTAACCAATGACTAAAACTTGTATATTAAGACTTGTTTAGACTTCCCAAACCCTAAGAACCAAGGGCTCAAGGCCACAAGGCCTTGATAACCAGTAATCCCAAACAATCCTTTATCAACCACTTTTCAAACAAGCTTCTGATTTTTAAACACAACCTATTTATTTTAATGATCAAATAGCTACACTAGGTGACAACTAACAGATACCAACCATAAAACACAAAGCACAAACACAAGAACACCAAATCATATACCAAAATGCAAAACAGGCAGTAACATATGATTTTTGAGAGGAATCTTAACAAGAGGTTATACCTGCCCTCCACAACATCCTAGGAGGGCCAGCTATGCTCCTTGGACCTTGTTCAACAACTAGAACAAGACCAAGGTACTTCAACAAAGGAGATGCAAGACTGCCTTGGTTGATTGTTCAAAGAAGAACCTCAAGGACTTGATTTCTTCAACACAAGCAGCAAACAACTCAACCAAGGGCTCTAATCCCTTCACAAGCTTGCAAGAGCTTATAGCTAATGGCTAAGGGTTAGTACACAAATATAGCAAAATCAGAAACCTTCTTTCAAGCTTTTTTAAACTTGAAAAACTTTCCAAACATAAACGTCCTTGAACCAAATGATTCAAGCACACTTATAACAATCAATGAAACTCAGAATCACCTTTAAACAATACCAACTTTCAAAAACATAAAAAGGAATTACAATTTTCTAAAAATACCAACTTTTATAAATTTCAAAAAGGAATTACAAGTTTAAAAGGCAAAGACTGGAACAAAGGGACTCTCACATGTTGAGGTCTCCTTTTATAGGCAAATGCCAGGCTACACTATTCACAAACCCTAGAAGTGAATTCTCTAAAATGCACTTGAGCTCTTGAGGCAGTTTGTTGTTGATGAGCTGTCCAAAGTGATCCCAAACGTTCATTTTAGCTTTGTGATGAAGCAATGACTGTCAGCTGTTGATCTTGACATGTGGCTATGCTTGGAGAACAAGTTGTGTTTTGATTGGTGGACGGGTTTGAATGGTGGGGCCTCTTGGTGAGTGGGAGTGAGGGTTTTAAGGTTGGGGTGGGATTTAGAGTGTGTGAATCAAACGTGTGTCAAGGTAATTTAGGTTTACCCTTTGTTTTAAGTAAAGGTAAAACTGGGTTCATTAGGGTGAATAGTAAAGATTTTGATCCGAAAATGGGGGAAAGGTAAGTTGTTTGGCGCAATTTACTTTTGAATGTTTCAATTGCACACATTTGGCCCTTGTGTTTTGGGATTTTTGGTAAAACATGTTTTCAGCCATCAAAACTTGGTTCCTTTGTTATTAACTTTCAGCCTTTGACACTTTTGGCACAAAAATTTTCCAAAAGTGTTTCAAGGGTTGTTTTTGCCACTTTGAGATATTTCAAGGGCTGATCTTGGACATTCTTGATCTTCAAAGGTCTTCAATGTATCTTTGGCTTCATGAGGTACCATTGTTGGCAATTTGGAATTGTTGAGGGACTAATCTTGCCATTTCTTCAAAGTTGAAGGACCTTTTGTGTAATTTTGACAAACTTAAGGGACAAAACTTGTAATTATCAATATACAAGGGTTTTAAGTGTCATTTCTTCAATAAATGAGGATCAATCTTGTATGTCTTCAAGTCTTCAAGGGTATTTGTTGAATATTCCATGAATAGGGCCCGGTTCTTTGTACGGCTTCGTTTCTCGTGTCCGTTTTTCCTTGTATCTTGTGATCTTTTGTCTTTTTCACGATATCCATACCTAAAATACACAAGTAAACAAACACAAGCATATATATGGTATTTTATGACATTTTTATGCATTAAAAGCCCGAAAAGAACGATGAGATCATGTATAAATGCCATCTCATCACTCCCCCATACTAAGCCATTGCCGTGCCCTCACGCAATGCTAGAATAAAGTATCTAAGCATCACCAAAGTCTAATTTTATTAACCTTATTTGAAGAGTAAAAGACTTGCAACATACTACGAAGATGTGTAAAGACATAATGTATGATTTTCATCATGAAAGTGACTTTTAGGGTCAAAGAATAGAAACAAGTAAATGTCCCTTAGAGTAAACTTCGTCATCCTTGATTGTCATACATTCCATGCTAAGTGCAAAAACGAGATCATTGTTGGTACAAGTCACAATGCTAACACTAATCATACGTCCAAATTGTGTAATACTTTTTCTCCCCGCAATCCTAGTTATTATAAAAGGAAATGGGTTACTAGCATTTTTTAACTATTTGTCATGGATCACAAGTGATTCATATTGACTTATTTGAGTAGTTATTAGTCCGAAAGCAAAGTAGCACGATTTAATCGATAGTTAGCCGAAGGACAAAATCTTTTAAAACGGCTTCTCGTGTATCTCCTTAAGTTCATATCTTGGCATAACTCGTTTCACGATTTGAGACCTTTCTCGGACCGATATTTGGCATGTACTTCATACTTCAAATCTTGGGAAGACGTTCTTGAAATTATGGTCTTCTCTTCATAAATTTAGAATTTCTTCACTTGACGTTTTTGAGAGATTCTTCATATTTGGACCACGACTTCATCATTTTTCTTCAATCTTTACTTTGGATTTTGATATACAACGATCCGCCTCCTTTTCGGACTTGGATATATTTATCCTCATACCTTGTTAGGGTCTTTTTGGATAGACTTTCTTCATGATCTTTAGGGGAGTAATTGCTTTTCGTCGTGTGTCTCGATCCTTCATATTGATTTAGGAATAATGATACTTCACATCATCTTGGATCTTTAGCAAAAATAGAGCTCCTCATGCCTTGTTAGGGCCTTTTTGGATCGTCGCCAATCTTCGCGTCCCGCTTCAATAAGTTATGCCTTGGCTATGAACTCTATTCAACCCCGAGCAACTTTAAAACGATCTTGCGCTAGAGGCTAAGTAACCTTTCAAATCGTACGACCTTACTTATTGCAATTATGATTTATTCCTAATGCATTGATCTTATGGGAAGAAAGAGCCACAATTAAAAAACATATGAGTTTTTGAAAGAACATTTTAATGTTCTACGTTTAGCATGATCACTTGTCTAACTCTATCATCTCTCGTTCTTCACTATATAAAGACCTCTAATTAAAGACACTCGTGAATACTTAGCCATGCAAGTCAAAATTAAGCCAAATTGGATTAGCTTTCATTAAGTCTATATCAAATCAAAGTTTTGGGTTTTCAAGCCACCTATAGGATCTTGCACTTTCTTGGACTTTTTCAAGTTTAGAGAATGCGTTTTAAAGTTCCCTTGATAAGTGACTTTCTAGGATCAATTATAGGAACTTGCGAAAAGTTCTTGTTCTTAACCCGTATGAGCTAAGACTTTCGCGTTTTAAAGCTCCCTATATAAAAGTCTAGCAAAACTTGAATTGAGCGGGTTAAGGAATGTAAATGGCTCCAAATGCCCATCAAGTCCAAAATTAACTCTTATTATACCCATCGGAAAATATACATTCGTGTCTTAAGAACACTTATGAAAACTAAGAAAAATTTTAAAATTTGGCCATTTTTAGCCTTATTAGCAAAGCAAAACATTGAAAGTTGGAAAGCGTGAGGGCGTAGCAAAGCAAGTACCTATTCACCCCCCCATACTAAAAGTAAACATTGTCCTCAATGTTTCAAGTCTAAAGGTGGAGCACCCCCATACTAGAGACGAAGAATCGAATGCTTAGGATCTAGCATGGAAAGGGTGATCAACAATATATCTAAAGCCGTTTATTAAGTATGCTAAAAGATAATTGTTAGAACAATAAAGGATATGTCATGGATTCGTGAAAACTTCTTCAAGCAAACGATGGAGGCTCACGTAAACGAACACGAGAGTCTTCAATCGTAGATGATGATGATGATCTAGATAACACAATCACAAACAACCACGAGACAACGAGTTGAAAGGGTACAAGTCCCCTTATTAGTGAATAATAAGCATAAAGGATAAGCATGGGATCTCCCCCACGAGGCACCTCGTTTTGATTACCGAGTCATGAGCTCGACTCGATCCCCTCAATGCTAATTATCATTGGGGAAGGTGACTTGGTCGAGGGCAACCATTGAAGGAATTTCCCCACCAAAGTAGTGCTTAAGCCTATGTCCATTTACCTTGAAATTAGGACCATCATCTTGAGCTAGCTCGATGGTCCCATAAGAAAATACTTGTGTAATGGTGAACGGACCCGACCAACGAGATTTCAATTTCCCGGAAAATATCTTAAGTCGAGAGTTAAAAAGCAACACTTGATCACCAACGTAAAAAACCCGGTTTTTAATCTTTGAATCATGAAACTTTTTAGTCTTTTCTTTAAAAATTAATGAATTTTCATAAGCATTATCTCTTAATTCATCCAATTCATTCAATTGTATTTTCCGGTGATCTCCCGCGGTCTTCAAGTCAAAGTTTGCATGCTTAAGGGCCCAATATGCCTTGTGCTCCAACTCAATGGGCAAATGACAATTCTTCCCATAGACTAACTTATAAGGAGTGCAACCGATAGGTGTCTTATAAGCGGTCCTAAAGGCCCATAAAGCGTCATCGAGTTTGTCGGACCATGAAGCACGGTTTTCTCCAATTGACCTCTCTAAAATCCTCTTCAAAGCTCGGTTCGAAACCTCGACTTACCCACTCGTTTGCGGGTGATAAGCCGTAGAAAGACGATGAGTAACTCCATATTTCTTTAGAACCTTTTCGAATTGGTCATTACAAAAATGGGTTCCACGATCGCTTATAATAGCACGAGGGGTTCCGAACCGAGAGAATAGTTGCTTCAAAAACTTCACTACCACACGAGCATCATTAGTAGGCAAAGCCTTAGCTTCCACCCACTTAGAAAGGTAGTCCACCGCGACGAGGATATATTTGTTGCCATGAGACGATGGGAACGGCCCCATAAAGTCTATTCCCCATATGTCGAAAATCTCACATACTTGAATTATGTTTTGCGGCATTTCATCACGTTGAGACGATTTTCCTTGATGTTGGCACGAATCACATGACTTCATAAGTGCGTGTGCATCACGATAGATAGAAGGCCAAAAGAAGCCGGCATCGAACACTTTCTTAGCCGTGAGATTAGCACCGTGGTGACCACCCGTGGGTCCCTCGTGACAAGCTCTAAGGATATTAGAAGCTTCGGCACCAAAAACACAACGTCGAACGAGTTGATCGGCAATCCATGGGGTGGTGTCTTTAGAATTAACTACACCGAGAGTCTCAAGAGGAAATGTTTCGGTGATTTCCTTGTTCTCGAAAACATCTTTGTTAGGATCTTCTAGACGAGAGAGATGATCGGCCGCTAGATTCTCGGCTCCTTTTTTGTCAAGCACGGTGACATCAAATTCTTGGAGGAGGAGCATCCAACGAAGCAATCTCGGCTTAGCATCTTGCTTAGCTAAGAGATACTTGATAGCCGAATGGTCGGTATACACGATGCTTTTAGTCAAGACGAGATAAGGTCGGAATTTCTCAAAAGCATAGACCACGGCAAGGAAATCCTTTTCCGTTGTGGTGTACTTTAATTGAGCCTCGGTCATCGTCTTACTAGCATAGTGAATAGGACGGAAATGCTTGTCATAACGTTGCCCTAAGACGGCCCCTATAGCATAATCACTTGCATCGCACATGATTTCAAAGGGTAATTCCCAATTAGGAGCAACAAGAATGTGAGCTTCGGTAAGTTTCCTTTTGAGAGTTTCGAAAGCCCTAACACAATCCTCATTGAAGTTAAAAGGAGCATCCTTCTCGAGAAGGTGTGTCATAGGTCGAGAGATTTTCGAAAAGTCCTTGATGAAACGACGATAAAAACCCGTGTGGCCTAGGAAACTCCTAACTCCCTTAACGGTTTTGGGATGAGGTAACTTGGCGATGACGTCTACCTTAGCTTTATCGACCTCAATCCCCGCCTTCGACACCTTATGTCCTAAGACGATTCCTTGTTTACACATAAAATGAAATTTTTCCCAATTAAGCACAAGATTGGTTTCTTCACAACGTTTTAACATTTGCTCGAGATTAGATAAACACGACGTGAACGAATTGCCAAACACCGAGAAGTCATCCATAAACACTTCCATCGACTTCTCGATCATATCGTGAAAAATTGCCATCATACACCGTTGAAACGTACCCGGTGCATTACAAAGTCCGAAAGGCATCCTACGATAAGCGAACGTTCCATAAGGACACGTAAACGTAGTCTTCTCTTGATCGCGAGGGTCGATATGGATTTGAAAGTAACCGGAAAAACCATCTAAAAAGCAATAGAATTAATTTCCCGCAAGTCGCTCCAACATTTGATCCATGAAGGGCAAAGGAAAGTGGTCTTTAAGAGTGGCGTCATTTAACTTTCGGTAGTCAATACACACCCTCCAACCGGTCACAACACGAGTGGGAATTAACTCGTTGTTTTCATTAGGCACAACGGTCATTCCTCCCTTTTTAGGGACACAATAGATTGGGCTCACCCATGGGCTATCGGATATAGGATAAATCATTCCCGCGACAAGGAGTTTAAGGACCTCCTTTTTAATGACATCGTGAATTTTGAGATTCACCCTTCTTTGACTTTGAATTGCGGGTTTGTAGTCCTCCTCCATTAAAATCTTGTGAGTACAAAATTTTGGGTCAATACCCTTAATGTCGGATATTTTCCACGCAATTGCCCCTTTATGAGCCTTAAGAACTTTCAAGAGCTCGGTTTTTTCATCATTAGCAAGACCTTTTGCAATAATAACCGGCAACTTGTCATCACCTTCCAAGAATGCGTATTCAAGGTGAGAAGGAAGATCTTTCAATTCAAGGATAGGTGGTTCCTCGATTGAAGATTTTGGTTCAACACTCATAACTTCCATCGGCGGAAGAAATGGTGGAATAGAAGTATCATCACTAATCAACACCTCATCGTCATTGTCGATTTCATTTGAAGTGAGATCGCCTCCTTGGAATGGAGTGAGATTTGGTGTGGAATTAGCAAGAATCGGATCCAAAATAGTGGGATTGCCACTTGACGAGCTATCGGAAAAACCTAACACTTCTTGTGAAAACTCATCGCAAACCACATCAACGATGTCAATGTGATTGATGGTAGCGATTACATAAACATGAGAAGGTTTCGAGTTTTGAATAGCGTTTATAACAAGTTCCTCTTCGTTGAATCTCAAAGTGATAGTTCTCGCATGAACATCGATAAGCGATCTCGAAGTGTCTAAAAATGAACGACCTAAAATTAGAGGAACTTAAGGATCCGCGGGGATGTCAACTACTATAAAATCAACGGGATAGTAGAACTTCCCCACTTTCACGAAAACATCTTCGGCTACTCCACATGCTAAAATCGTAGAATGATCGGCCATCTCGATAGACATGTTCGAAGGAATGAGAGCCGGAAGCGAAAGCGATTTCCAAATGGAAAAGGAAATCAAATTAATGCTCGCACCAAGATCGGCCAAGGCGAGGCATTCTTTCATATCTTGTATGTCACAAGGAATGAGAAACTTTCCGGGGTCACCAACGTTTTCCGGTATGCGGTTAAGATAAACCGAAGAACAATTAGCAAGCTTTGAAAGCTTTTCCTTATCGCTCATCATACTTTTAAAAGTGGAAGCGAAACGAGGCATATATAACAACGCGTCGGCTAAACTCACATCAAAATGCACTTGTTGAAACATTTTTATAAAAATCTCGATTTGTTGTTTGTTACGTTCTTGCAATTTCTCTTTGTTTCATCTGGAAGGGTAGGGTAAAGGTGGTGTGGGTTGGTCATTAGGCAACGGCCTTGGAAACTCGGGTTCCACAATTGGTATTGGTTCAACCGTAGGTGTGGTTTGAGCGGTACTTCGTGGGATTTTAATATGCTCCTTTTCGACCATCACCTCGGGTTCTTTCTCGATTTCCTTCTCCGTAGAAGTACTTGGACGAGAGATTGGTTCCTTGAAAGTTTTACCACTTCGTGTAGTAATAACCTTCATTTCTCCCTTCGGGTTTGCAATGGTATCACTAGGAAGACCACCCGAGGAAGAAGGTTTACACATGATTGCTTCAAACATTTTAGCCATTCGGTCCTCAAATTTTGATTGCCTAGCATCCGCTTTTAATAACTCTTGCTTAATCTCAAGTTGTCCTAATTCCATCTTTTGTTGATTTTGTTGAAGACGTTGGACATTTCCTTCCATTTTATTTGCATGAGTTTTTAGTTCATTAGCAAGTTCATTTTTAAGCTTGTTTTTCAACTCGGATCTTAAGCTAATCATCTCACGTTGCATGTTATCAAATTTAGCATCATTTGTCGTCTTGCATAAAAAATTACCACCCGCGGCGGCATTCAAATAATCTCGTTCATGATCATTAAGCCCATTATAAAAAGTATCAACTTGATGCAATTCCGTAAAATCATGGTGTGGACATTCATGTAACATTTCTTTAAAGCGTTCCCATGCCAATGAAAAACTTTCATTATTTCTTTGCACAAATTGTGAAATCTCATTTTTCAAATGTGTTGTTTTAGATGGTGGAAAAAACTTGTTCACAAACTTAGAAACGAGATCACCCCATGTCAAAATCGAATTTGGCGGTTCTTTCTCAAGCCAAATTTTTGCGGGTCCATCTAACGAGTATGGAAACAACATCATCTTAATGGCGTCATGTGGAACATCCTTAAACTTGCTAGTAGCGGTGAGACGATTAAAATTCCTTATGTGATAGTGCGGGTTGTCTTTCTCATGACCTCTAAACTTATTTGCTTGCAACATCGACATTAACCTCGTCTTAATCTCGAAATTCTCCGCAAGGATGGCGGGAATTACAATGGCCTCTCCAAAACCCTCGGTGGGTGCTTGTAGCAACTCCATCATAGTACGATTAGCCATGACGACTTCTTGTTCTACAATAGGTTCAACAATTGGAGGTTGGTCTTCAATCAACGTCTCTTTATTGGCTTGCTTTTGAAGACGTTTACGAGCTCGTTTTGCTTGATTACGAGTGATCATAAACTTCACGCAGAATGGGAGGTGAGCAAAGAAGATTCTTTTTGGGTGTTTTGTGGATTTTCAATTTTTTTTGTGTTTTTGATTATATTTAATTTTTTTGGATTTTGGTTGTATCTTCGTAGACAACAATCTACAAAATCTCTCCTCGAATCAAACTCTTGATTAAAGAAGCCTCAAAGGAATGAAAACGATCACGTGGAGTGAACGCTTTCGAATGACTTTAGAACTTTGGTGAAAACCAAATTGTTCAAGAGGTTTTAATCACAAAGAAACCAAGCAAATATATTATACGTAATAATACTTTAGGCGGCAAAACCCTCGATTAGCCTTCAATCTCAAAATACTCACAAGCAAGCGGGGAAACGAGGCGGCGCGAAGCACTTAAGAGCCTTTTTCCTTAGGGTATATTTTATAATACCCGCCTTATACCCACCTTATAGTTTGTATTTTTCAAAATCGAGCTTCACGAAAGTATTTATCTATTTTTGCCTTTTTCTTTTTGTTTGAGATTCGAATACAATGATCGAGTGATGAAATCCCGAATCAAGGTTGTGTTTTCACACTTTTGGAGATATTGTTTATTGATTGTGATACTTAATACAATATAGTAATAATATTTTCACAAGAAAAACCAAGAAAACCGATAATACGTATTAGTAGATTTCTACTAATACAAATACTATTTATGGTTAATATTAAAAACAACAATGCAAATTAATCACGACACACTTCCCCGGCAGCGGCGCCAAAATGATTGTGGTAAATTACGACCTTTAGGAAAAGGAGCGTAAAAGCGGAAAGTATTAAACAAATGATTTTAGGAAAAACTAAGTGTTAATGACCCTTATGAAGTTCGTTTCTCAAGGAGGTATATGTGTCTGAAAAACTTGTTAAATGTTTGTGATTAATGATTGGTTTTAGAAGGGGATGAGAAAAGAAGATGACGAAGACGTGAAAATTATACTACGACGACAAAACCTAAAACCGTAAAAACTACAAAAATAAAAATTAATTCTAAAAATTACCAAAAATTCACCAAAAATCAAAATAAATAAACTAAGAGTTTACCAATGATCAAAACTTTTTCAAACCTTTTAAATAATTAAATATTCAATTTTTAAATGCTAATTAAAGCCCTAAAAATCAGATAAATTATCAAAAAGCCCAAATAAAGATTTTTGAATTGGTAAACCTCTAAAATGACCTAAAAAGATTAAAAACTATTTTTAGAAATTTTTAAACTAATAAAAACTATTTAAAATGATTTAAAAACTATTAAAACTTAAAATAATTATAAAAATTAATCTAAAAGTGATAAAATTATTCTAAAAGTTGCTAAATTCCTATTTAATATATTAAACCTAAGAAAAATGTAAAAAGTTGGAAAATGTGAAATCTGAAAAATAATAATAAAATAATATTAAAAATCCAAAAATTATAAAAAATTCTAAAAACTTGCAAACTAGTTTATTTTAACCTAAATAATCAGAAAATCAAAGTGAAATGACCAGAATACCCCTATTGGGCCCTTAAATGGGCCAAATCCAAAAACAATCAACCCTTAATGGGCATTTTGGCCCAAAAAGTCAAACTTGGCCCAATTGACTTGGAAAAGCCCAATCTGACTCAAAATTCAATTCTAAGAACAAAACTCTAAAGGCCCAAAAGCTGAATGTGAGCTTATCACAGCTTAATAAGCAAACAGCTTATTCTTATTGGGCTTTTTAGCCCATTAAGCAATAAGCTAATGCCATAAGCTCTAATTTGACACACAACCTTCTTTTGGGATGCTTATGAGATATGTAAAAAGAAATTTTGAAAAAGCACACTCAATAAGCCAGAAATAAGCAAAGTAAAAATCCACTAAAAGACAAAATAGTCGGGTTTGAGATTTAGGGCACCTCAGAAGCTCTAGTTTCTTGCAAAAGCTCACAAATAGCTTAACTAAGAATAATCAATCAAGAAAATCACAAAAAGCCAAGTAGAATAAGCTATAAGAACCAATAAGCTGGCTGAAAAGGCCAAATAAGCTAGTTTTCTAGCAAAAGCTTAACCAAAAGACTTGTAACCTTCCAGATTTGTTATTTAGCTAAGAAAAATTATTTCTATTACAAAAATTAAGTTGTTGCATGTGCCAATAAGCAGTTCTCAAAAATAAGCCAATTTGTGCTTATTTGACCAAAAGTCAAAGTACTCCAAAGTTCACCAAATGATCAGGAATGGTCTATGGGCTTGTTATAAGCAATTTTTGTGAAGGACTCAAGGAGGAGGCCTTGTGAATCAAGAGGTCAGTTGACCTTTTGATGGCAGATTTAGGCAATAAGGGCTTAATAAGCCAGTTAGCTTATAAGCCAGATACAAAGCACACCAAATAGCAAAGTCCACTCACAAGCAGCACTTAAACAAGTTCCAAGCAGCAAAATCACAAGGCATACACTAGGATAACAAATGCAAGCACAAAATGAGGTGGTCACTTTGCTGATGCAAATGACCACTTCAGCCAACTTTGATAAGCTATAGCACACTCAATAAGCCACCAAATTCAACAACCAGATACCCAACATATAGCTTATCACCTAAACTATTCCCAAACCTGATTTCAGACCTTAGAACCAAGTAACAAAGAAGTTATTGGATCTGATGTGTTTGACCAATTCCAAAACCACTTTTATCATATTTTTGCAAAACTTCAAATCCCTTTTCCAAACTTTCAGAAACTTAACCAATGACTAAAACTTGTATATTAAGACTTGTTTAGACTTCCCAAACCCTAAGAACCAAGGGCTCAAGGCCACAAGGCCTTGATAACCAGTAATCCCAAACAATCCTTTATCAACCACTTTTCAAACAAGCTTCTGATTTTTAAACACAACCTATTGATTTTAATGATCAAATAGCTACACTAGGTGACAACTAACAGATACCAACCATAAAACACAAAGCACAAACACAAGAACACCAAATCATATACCAAAATGCAAAACAGGCAGTAACATATGATTTTTGAGAGGAATCTTAACAAGAGGTTATACCTACCCTCCACAACATCCTAGGAGGGCCAGCTATGCTCCTTGGACCTTGTTCAACAACTAGAACAAGACCAAGGTACTTCAACAAAGGAGATGCAAGACTGCCTTGGTTGATGGTTCAAAGAAGAACCTCAAGGACTTGATTTCTTCAACACAAGCAGCAAACAATTCAACCAAGGGCTCTAATCCCTTCACAAGCTTGGTGTCAACAAGCTTGCAAGAGCTTATAGCTAATGGCTAAGGGTTAGTACACAAATATAGCAAAATCAGAAACCTTCTTTCAAGCTTTTTCAAACTTGAAAAACTTACCAAACATAAACGTCCTTGAACCAAATGATTCAAGCACACTTATAACAATCAATGGAACTCAGAATCACCTTTAAACAATACCAACTTTCAAAAACATAAAAAGGAATTAAAATTTTCTAAAAATACCAACTTTTATAAATTTCAAAAAGGAATTACAAGTTTAAAAGGCAAAGACTGGAACAAAGGGACTCTCACATGTTTAGGTCTCCTTATATAGGCAAATGTCAGGCTACACTATTCACAAACCCTAGAAGTGAATTCTCTAAAATGCCCTTGAGCTCTTGAGGCATTTTGTTGTTGATGAGCTGTCCAAAGTGATCCCAAACGTTCATTTTAGCTTTGTGATGAAGCAATGAGTGTCAACTGTTGATCTTGACACATGGCTATGCTTGGAGAACAAGTTGTGTTTTGATTGGTGGACGGGTTTGAATGGTGGGGCCTCTTGGTGAGTGGGAGTGAGGGTTTTAAGGTTGGGGTGGGATTTAGAGTGTGTGAATCAAGCGTGTGTCATGGTAATTTAGGTTTACCCTTTGTTTTAAGTAAAGGTAAAACTGGGTTCATAAGGGTGAATAGTAAAGATTTTGATCCGAAAATGGGGGAAAGGTAAGTTGTTTGGCACAATTTACTTTTGAATGTTTCAATTGCACACATTTGTCCCTTGTGTTTTGGGATTTTTGGTAAAACGTGTTTTCAGCCATCAAAACTTGGTTTCCTTTGTTATTAACTTTCAGCCTTTGACACTTTTGGCACAAAACTTTTCCAAAAGTGTTTCAAGGGTTGTTTTTGCCACTTTGAGATATTTCAAGGGCTGATCTTGGACATTCTTGATCTTCAAAGGTCTTCAATGTATCTTTGGCTTCATGAGGGACCATTGTTGGCAATTTGGAATTGTTGAGGGACTAATCTTGCCATTTCTTCAAAGTTGAAGGACCTTTTGTGTAATTTTGACAAACTTAAGGGACCAAACTTGTAATTATCAATATACAAGGGTTTTAAGTGTCATTTCTTCAATAAATGAGGAACAATCTTGTATGTCTTCAAGTCTTCAAGGGTATTTGTTGAATATTCCATGAATAGGGCCCGGTTCTTTGTACGGCTTCGTTTCTCATGTCCGTTTTTCCTTGTATCTTGTGATCTTTTGTCTTTTTCACGATATCCATACCTAAAATACACAAGTAAACAAACACAAGCATATATATGGTATTTTATGAAATTTTTATGCATTAAAAGCCCGAAAAGAACGATGAGATCATGTATAAATGCCATCTCATCAGTAAGCATTAACAATGTCATTACCTACTTGTTCATGGGTTCATCTCATATCCATCATTCAACCAAAATCATTTAGCCTAAATTCGGATTTGTTCTACAAGTGGGTTTTAGTGAAATCTTAATGAATATCAACCTAAGGAATCATAGTAAGATTACCATGTCAACCCACATTCCTATTAAGGTTTTAATTCAATTTCAATTTTAAAAATCCCCTATTATGAAAGGATGATCCCTAGAACAAAATAGATGAAATTGAAAGAAAATACTTACAATTAATTGATGTTAGATGAAGGATGAGTGAAACCCACAACTTGGAATCAATTAATTTGAGTGATTGAAGGTTTTGGAAGCTTCAACAATGGTGGAAAAGATAAAACCCGTCGGCTGTGTGTTTTTTAGAGAGAGAGAGTTTGGTTTGAAAAAGAATAAAAAACTCAAACTGGCGCTCTGACAAAAGTTACTGCCCGCGGTACCTTATCGATAAGGAACCGCGGGTTTGAGCTGCGGAGATAAGGAACCGCCTACAGAGGCAGGTTTTTATCTCTGAAAAACCCCAAATTTTGAAAATCCAGTTTTTCTAAAATACTTAAAATTAAATCATGAGCCTTTTAGAATATCATTGGATCATCATAACACTAAGCAATATGCCTTAATGAAGGATTACGAGTTAAATCAAGATCGAAAAGAACCCAAACGGACAAACGACTACTCGTAGCAAAACGACTAAGTGGAGAGAAGTCAAGAGAAGTGAATCAAGACTAGGATCAATGCTCAAGGGATTAATGACAATCTTCAAGTAGTTGTAACGAAGAGCTTGTGTCATATATAGTGGTTTAAGACGTGCCTTTCCGGCGAAACGATAAACGGCTTTGGTAATGAATAAGCACAAAGCAATTATTCAAGTATAGACTAAGATGACTTTCAATAATAGTCTTAGTCTAAACTAAAATATGAGCAAGGTATTAATTCACTTTCTCTCCCACAAAGGGCCTACTAACCGTATGGGTGCAAACCATGGAAATCATGCTTGATACTTTAAGCTTCTACTAACTCACTCTACATCACCATAGTGAGTCAAGTATCCAAGCAATGAAGGTTTGAGAGGATAAAAGAAAAGAAACACAAACCACAAATAAATGTCAAGGCAAGGATGCCGAGAACAAGCACATAGTCAAGTAATGATCAAAACAATGATCAAAGGGCGTGTGGAAGAACGAAAGCGTACCTTGGCCACAAAGAGCAATCCATGAAGGAATAAGTGCTATGCCCAATCAATGACTATGATGAGTACTAAGTCTTCAAGGACTAGTATCATTTCCAATCATCTTGGTATCATCATTCAAAGATGTTAAAGATCAATGAATATGATTCTTCTAAAAGTGCAAGTAACTCAATCCATAACCAATTAATTGATTGATCTTCATGAGTACCTACACAAAGCAAGATGCAAACTAGTAGATACATTTCAAGAGTATATCTAAAATGCATAAAGGCTACTAATCTTAAGTGGGATGCAATATTATCAATTAAAAGGCCTATTTTCAAAGAAAACATAGTTTTGACCAAAGAGAAACTTTAGTACAACTAGACCTTCTAATTTGAGGAGACAATGGATCGATCCAAGTTTCAAAGTACAAGATACTTCAAAGATCTTGAGTGACCATCGCTCTGATACCAATTGTAGAAACTAGAAAGGGGGGGGGGGGGGGGGTTGAATAGTTTCTCTTCGACTGGTGACCAAATTAAAATAACTTTCAATTTGGTTTGTATCAAAACTATCTTTTACTTGAGGCTAAGTTGCATAATGATTAGGTTCAATTGAAATGCACTAGAAAGGATAATAAGCAAGTATAATGATAATGAAATAAGTAAAGAGTAAGGAAGGAGAAAACCTAGTGGGAAGACACCAAGATTTATAGTGGTTCGACAACGAGGCTCTATCCTCGTTTCTACTCCACTCCTCGAGTACACCTACTCGAGATTTCCACTATATCAACAAGCACCCTTCTCGGCGGAGAAAACCTTACATCGTTGCTTACATTATTTTCCGACACTAAGATAAATGTCGAGACCTAATCTTTAGCTAGGACCAATCTACACGACGTTTCCTACTTCACAATTTAACGACACAAGGCTAGATGTCGGGTTCTAATCTTAAGGTAGAACCAGTCTTCACGACGTTGCCTACTTCACCATTTTACGACACAAGGCTAGATGTCGAGTTCTAATCGAAAGCTAGAACCAATCTTCACGACTCTTCACTATGAAGCTAAGTGAGAACTTCACACAACACAACTACTAATCACTTTAAAGTTTAGTGAGAACTCACAAGACACAACCACATCACTTTATAGTTTAGTGAGAACTCCTAATCAAATCTATTACAACTCAACTAGACTTATCCAAGTACACACATGTAGCTTGGATTTACACAACACAAATCCAAGCAAACACATATGCAATGGATGTACACAACAAATCCAAGTATCCACAAATAACTTGGATGAACACAACTAGTCCAAGTATTCATAAATACATTGGATTGACCTAAAACAAAAAGGGTATCATGATGAATATGACTAGCTCATAGATTCATCTTTATCACTACACTAGTGAGTGAGTGATCTTCTCATTGGACATGGTAAAGGAGGGGGATCAAGAGGATAATCATATGTAAACATCCTTAACAATTTAAGTTATCATTTACTAATGATTATGCTATAGAAAATAGAAAGAGGGCTGAGAAAAACGTCCAAGAGGCTTACTGGAAAATGAGATTTGACCCACTATTTAAAGGAGACAAAGTTACAACGGATCTATAACGGCTACTGTGCGCGGTACCTTATCTCACCCCGCGGTACCATATCGCTAAGGTACCGCGTAGGTACTTAAGGTACCGCCACTAGACTCCGCTCCGTTTTTTATCTTTTAGTGGGGTAGGAATATCTGAGGTATTTGAACCCTTCAAAGGATATTCTAATAGCATTTGGAATATGCCATTTTCAAATTTTTATTTTCCATTTTAATAAATCATTTTCTAAAAAAGAAAGTTTATTAAAAAGTCTTTTGTCTTATTAACAAAAGTGAGTTTTAAGGATAATCATTTTGATGATCACTAAGTATGATTAAGAAAGGTTAGTGATATGATTATTACCTTGATGATAGTGTTAGTTAAATAATTCATTTTGTGTTTTACACTAAATGTGTTGTATGGTTTGTTGTGATCAAAACTAAGAAAATTTAGTTAACACTAATAATGTTTTTAGGCATCACTTGCATTAACAAAGTTGACTCAATAAACTGGAAAAAGCAAATAAGCACTTATGAAAAAGTCAAATAAGTTGGTTTTCTAGCAAAAAGTCAAAGTCAAAGTCCAATAAGCTATAGTCTAATCAAATGGGTCAAATAATGAAGATCTATCACAAAAAATAAGTTGTTGCAGGTCTGGATAAGCAAATATGGCTTATTGATAAGCTGAGAACAAATTAACACTAGCAGTGGCTAGTTTTGGGTGTTGAGCAGTGGGAACTTTTCCCACTGCTTGACTTGTAGACTTTTTTGTCTTTAGTGACTTTTTTGGAGATTCAGATTTCACAAAGGCACTCAATTGATCATTGGATCAAGAGGAGTCAATAACAATCAAAAAATCACGAACACAATCACCTAATTAGTACAGTTTAATCAATTAAGCACCAGATATGACACAGACATGAACAAATAAGCAGTTTAGGTTCAATAAGCACTTAGAGCACAATTCAGCCAGCCAAACTTAACCAAATGCATACATAAGCAATATTAAACTTAAATAAGAAAGTCTAAATAGGTTTCATGCAATGATTCAAAGTACTAAGTAAGATTCAAGCACCTTAAGTTACTGATGAACACTAACACATGCAGTTTTATACTTTTGTTGATGCACTTGACCAACAAGCCAGATTCAAACCTCCAAATCTATCACATATGTTATAATAATGATGTTTAAACAACTTTTAACCCTAAGCATGCACAAATTCTAGATTTTACCAAAATCTTAGGTCAAAAACAGTTAAAATCAACAAGTTATAGCACAATGTATGATTTGAGGTTTCAACCTCAAAAACTTGCAGCAAAATACTCTCAACCAAGCATATATCAGATAACAAGCATAAATACAACCTTCTAACAACACAATAACCAATTATGAACTCAAACAGGTAATCCCAAACAGCCTTTTAACTTTTCAAAATCAAAATTTTCAAATCAAAAGTGAGATTTAAGACCACCCAAGCCCAAATTAACACAATAACAGATGTATATAGCAGATTCAAGCAAGATTAGGCCACAAAATTCACAAGAACACAAGCAACACTCAAATATCACAAATATCCAAAGTATTTTTAGATTTTGAGATTAAGGGTGTGTACCTCATGGATGTACATCCACACCCACGAATTTTGAGCTTATGTACTAGCAAGAACAAGTACAAGCTTCCTTAAACAACCCTGCTAAGAATCAACAAAGTTAGAAGCATAATTATCAAAACAGAAATATGAAAACTTCTTGATTAATGCAACTCTTGTCCTCCACACTTGATTACCCCCAAGCTATAAGCTTCACCACACCTTGATAACACAATATCAGGATGCTATGATCAGCCTTATAGCCCAAGAATTCCAAGATAGACCAAGAACTTAGCAAAATATCAAGAAAATGGAAATGTGCAAACTTTTGCACACTCCTCTTTTGAAAACAGGTATTTGATTCAAGAATAATGAACAAAGAACAATAATAAACAGATTATAACAATGGCACTTGAGCTTTCTTCACAAAATTCATACACATTTCATTCAACTAAAAATGAGCTTTACAGATTTGTGAACAAGGAAAATTCAAGAGCAGTTGAAATGTAAAGACCTGAGGCCTTTATATAGGCATACAATGAACTACTAAGTGCATAAAAACGTAAACCCTAGCTTGGAGAATCCATGAAATGCCCTTGTAGCTTTTTGAATTTTGTTGAATCATGTGACAAGTCCTTGGCTGTTTGTGTGAGTTGGCATGGTGAGATTGCATCTAATGGCCTCAAATAAGCTTAGAAAACAAGCTGGAATGTGGGGCGTTGGATTTTCTTTGTTTCTTTGTCTTCTTGCTCAATGGTGTAGTAGGGGAATCTTGTGTGGGACAAGGGAGTGAGGTGGCAAGCATTTTTGAGGTTGGGAATTGATTAAGACATCATTAATCACTAATATGGAAGAGGTGATGGTTTAATTTTTGCTAAAACAAAAACTCCCAATTTTGTGTATGAACATGAAGAACAACTCATTTGATCTTGGTTGTGGGTTTAAGAGGTGTTTAGCGCCTTGTTTTAATATTAATTAACTTTTTTGAAAAGTTAGTTAACAACAAACGGGTAAGTGGGATCTGATGTGGAGGAGTGGTGAGTTTTCATTGGTTGTGGAGTGGTAGTGGGGCACGTGTCACCCCACTACTGGTCTAGGTAAGTTTGTTGTCTACAAGATTACAACCCTCACTTCTTTTCCCTTTGTCACTTCAACTTAAAAACTTGTCAACGCCCAAATCCTTAACAACTTTTCCTTTTTCACACTTTTGCCCCAAAAAGTTTTGTAAAATGATTTCAGGGGTATTTCTTGCCAATTTGTGATTTTTAAAGGACTGATTTGGTATTTTCTTCAAGGATAATGGTCTAAACTTGTATGATTGACATTTTGGAGGACTAAAATTGCCAATTCATGTTTGATAAGGGACCATTTTTGCCAAATCTTCAAAGTCAAGGGTCCTTTTGGTAATTTTAATATTTTTCAAAGGACCAATCTTGTAATTCTTGTAACTTGGAGTCCTTCTTGGTATGCTTGACTTTGAGGAGGATAAATATTGACATTTTAGCTTTGTTGAGGGGCTAAACTTGTCAATTCTTCAAAGTAGAGGGCCCTTTTTGTAATTTTGACAAACTTTAGGGACCAATCTTGTAATTATGAGGATACAAGGGTATAAAGTGTCAATTCTTCCATATTGGAGGACCCTTCTTCATAAGTCTTCAAATGTTCAAAGGGTTTTTCTTGGGAAAACTTCGTTAGGGCTTGGTTCATTGTGCGGCTTCGTTTCCCGTGTTCGTTTTGGTATGATTCTTGTGATCTTTTGTCATTTTCTCAATATCCGTACCTGAAATACACAAGCAACAAACACAAGCATATATATGGGTATTTTGATGATATTTAATGCATTTTAAGCCCTTTTTGGACGATGAGACTATGTATAAAAGCAGTCTCATCACTCCCCCATACTAAACCATTGTCGTGCCCTCATGCAATGCTAGAATAAAGTATCGTAGCACCTCCAAATTTCATTTTTATTCACTTTATTGAACGATAAACTAGCCACACTACTACTATTGCTACTACTACTTGCGTTTTAGACATAATGTATGATTTTCATCGCAAAATGGGACGTTTAGGTTCATGGAATAAGAACACGTGAATGCTTCGTTAGAAATAATTTCATCGTCCTCGATTTTCACCCTAATTCCATGCCAAGCGTGCAACGAGATCATTGTCATTATAAGTTAGTAATGCTAACACTACTCATATGCCCTAATCATGTACTTATCCTCCCATTTTCCTAAGTTGTATCTCTTATTTTTTATTATGTCTTGAATGTTTCACGAGGATACATTGTTTGACTTATGCGATAATAGAGATTTAGGTCTAAAAATAGAGTCCTAACGGTGTAACCAAGACCATCAAATCAATAACCCCTCCTAATAGACAACGATGTCAAAAAATTAAGTTGACAAGAAGAATCGATAAACACGGTTTTATAACGGTTTTGAACATGAGACTTATTACCAAGACTTTTATACGCCCCCTAACAGAAGGGCCTTATTATCTTTGGTTTACCTCCTCTTTTATTCAACTTCGCCATGAAGCTTTTATTATGACTTTGGTCTTGCCTTGCCTTTTATTATCCACCTCATCGGTAGTTTTATTAGCCAAAGACATATATCCTCACGCTAAGGCGAATTTTGGATCTTTAAAGCTTCAAAGATTAAGGCTTGATTCACTTTCAATTTTGCATAGATTTTTCGGCCTTGTGGGGCTTCAAATTGTTTGCTTGATTTAGGTGAGCATTTGAAATCTTATTATTGGGTGAAGCTTTTGATTATTCGGGTGTCAATACTTCAAAACCGTGACGCTGGCGATACCTTAATGTCTTCCCAATTTAATTACACGGAAGCTACTAGAAAAGACTAGAAACCCAACAATCCCAACTAAACCGCTAAGTCAATATTTATTAAGCAAAAAATATTTACATGCGAAGGGAGAATAAGCAAACAACGAGAACACATGAGTTTTTGAAAGAATACGAGTACACTACGTTTAGCATAGTAACTTATAATTAACCCTATCATTTCTCGTCCTCATTTAAGAGACTTAGCCTAATGTGAAGTTAAGGAATCAAAGCTAAGTGCTCAACACACACGGTCGAGTCAAAAATTACTCTTATTCTCGCCATCGAAAAACCTACATTCGTGTCTTCAAACACTTATAAAACATGAGTAAAATTTTAAAATTTGGCCATTTTTAGCCTTATTTTGCAACAAAAACGATAAACAAAAAGATAAACTTTGGAAAGCGTGAAGGTTTGGCAAGGCAAGTATCTATTCACCCCCCATACTAAAGTTAAACATTGTCCTCAATGTTTCGAGTCTAGGGGTGCAAACACCCCCATACTAGAGACGTAGTCGAATGCCTAATCTAGCATGGAAAGGGTGTAACCGTTAAATTTAAAGTCGTTTATGAAGTGTGCTATAAACCTAAGGTTAGAACATCAAAGGATATATCATGGATATTGAGAAAGTCTTCAAAGCAAACGATCGAGTGCTCCCATAAAATGAACACGAGAGGCTCCAATCGTGAAGATCATGATCATCTAAAATCTACAATTCACAAACAGCCACAGAACAAAGGTTGGAAGGGCAAAAATCCCCACACGTTACTACATTAGAAAGCGATAATATGTACATAGGATAAGCATGGGACTCCCCCACGAGGCACCTCGTTTTTTATTACCGAGTCATGAGCTCGACTCGATCCCCTCAATACTAATTATCATTGGGGAAAGTGATTTGGTCGAGGTAGTTCAAGGATGGAACTTCCCCGCCAAAGTAGTGCTTCAACCTATGTCCATTTACCTTGAAATTGGGGCCATCATTTTGAGCTAGCTCGATGGTCCTATATGGAAATACTTGAGTCACGGTGAATGGACCGGACCAACGGGATTTCAACTTACCGGAAAATATTTTCAAACGAGAATTAAAAAGCAAAACTTGATCCCCAATGTTAAAAACCCGGTTTTAATTTTAGAATCATGCAACTTTTTAGTCTTTTCTTTATAAATTAATGAATTTTCATAAGCAGTATCCCTTAATTTATCCAATTCATTTAATTGCCTTTTCCGGTGTTTTCCCGCGGTCTCCATGTCATCATTACAATGCTTTAGGGCCCAATAAGCCTTGTGTTCCAATTCAATATGCAAGTGGAAATTCTTCCCATACACAAGCTTATAGGGAGTGCACCCAATGGGCGTCTTAAGAGCGGTCCTAAAGGCCCATAAAGCATCGTCCGACTTATCCGACCAAGATTGTCGGTTTTCCCCAACGGATCTCTCCAAGATCCTTTTCAACGCTTTGTTTGAAATCTCGACTTGCCCACTCGTTTGTGGGTGATAAGCCGTAGAAAGCTGATGTGTAACCCCATATTTCCTTAGGACCCTTTCGAATTGGTCGTTACAAAAATGGGTTCCACGATCACTTATGATCGCACGAGGGGTTCCAAACCGAGAAAACAAGCTTTTCAAAAACTTGACTACCACACGAGCATCATTGGTGGGCAAAGCCTTAGCTTCCACCCACTTAGATAGGTAGTCAACCGCAACAAGGATGTACTAATTACCACGAGATGATGGGAACGGCCCTATAAAGTCGATGCCCCAAACGTCAAAGATCTCACACACTTGGATGATGTTTTGTGGCATCTCATCTTTTTGTGAGGCTTTTCCTTGTCGTTGGCATGAATCACATGACTTCACAAGATCTTTTGCATCTCGGTAAATAGTAGGCCAAAAGAAGCCGGCATCAAACACCTTCTTAGCCGTGAGATTAGCACCATGGTGACCACCCGCGGGTCCCTCATGACAAGCTCTAAGGATATCAGAAGCTTTGGTGCCAAATACACAACGTCGGATGATTTGATCCGCACAAGTTCGAAACAAGTAAGGGTCGTTCCAAAAGTAGAACTTGACGTCACGAAAGAATTTTCGTTTTTCTTGAGTCGTCATACCTTGATGATGAAGTTACCCGCATGGTAATTTGCAAAGTCCGCAAACCATGGGGTGGAAGAATCAAGCTTAGAATTCACTACACCAAGTGTCTCGAGCGGAAATGTTTCGGTGATTTCCTTGGGCTCGTAAACACTTTGGTGAGGATCTTCCAAACGAGAAAGATGATCGGCCGCTAGATTCTCGGTTCCTTTTTTGTCAACAATTTTGTGATCAAATTCTTGCAGGAGGAGAATCCAACGAAGTAATCTCGGCTTTGCATCTTGTTTAGCCATAAGATACTTGATAGTCGAATGATCCGTATATACTATGCATTTCGTCAAGACGAGATAAGGTCGAAATTTCTCAAATGCATACACCACGGCAAGGAACTCCTTCTCCGTTGTAGTGTATTTAAGTTGAGCCTCGGTCATCGTCTTGCTAGCATAGTGAATATGCAAGAAGTGCTTTTCATGACGTTGCCCCAATACGGACCCAATAACGTAATCGCTAGCATCACACATGAGCTCAAAGGGGAGGTTCCAATTGGGAGCAACAAGAATGGGAGTTTCGGTAAGTTTCCTCTTAAGGATTTCAAAGGCTCGTACACAATCTTCGTGAAAGACAAAACATGCCTCTTTTTCAAGAAGATGTGTAATAGGTCGAGAGATCTTTGAAAAATCCTTAATGAATCGACGATAAAAGCCCGCGTGGCCTAGGAAACTCCTAACTCCCTTAACGGTTTTGGGATGAGGTAATTTGGCGATGACGTCTACCTTAGCTTGATCTACCTCAATCCCCGCTTTCGAGACCTTGTGCCCTAAGACGATTCCACTTTTAACCATAAAATGACATTTTTCCCAATTGAGCACAAGGTTGGTTTCCTCACAACGTTTCAACATTCTCTCGAGATTCGACAAATACGAAGTGAACGAATTACCAAACACGGAAAAGTCATCCATGAAGACTTCCATCGTCTTCTCGATCATTTCATGAAAAATAGCCATCATGCACCTTTGAAAGGTTCCGGTGCATTACAAAGTCCGAATGGCATTCTATGATAGGCAGACGTTCCATATGGACACGTAAACGTAGTTTTTTCTTGATCACGAGGATCGATGGGGATTTGGAAGTAACCAGAAAAACCATCTAAAAAGCAATAGAAATCGTTTCCCGCAAGACGCTCCAACATTTGGTCCATGAAGGGCAAGGGAAAATGGTCTTTTCGAGTGGCTTCTTTCAACTTACGATAGTAAATGCACACTCTCCATCCGGTCACGAGTCTAGTGGGAATTAACTCATTGGCATCGTTTGGCACAACGGTCATTCCTCCCTTCTTAGGGATACAATGAATAGGACTCACCCAAGGGCTATCGGAAATAGGGTAAATCATTCCCGCGTCAAGGAGTTTAAGGACTTCCTTTTTAATGACGTCGTGAATTTTGGGGTTCACCCTCCTTTGACATTGGATTGTGGGCTTGTAATCCTCCTCCATTAAGATTTTGTGGGTACAAAATTTGGGATTGATCCCCTTAATATCGGATAACTTCCACGCAATTGCCCCTTTGTGATCCTTTAGAACATCGACAAGTGCGGTTTTTTCATCATCCGAAAGTTCCTTCGCAATAATAACCGGCAACTTGTCGCCCTCCTCCAAATAGACATATTCGGGATGAGGAGGTAAATCTTTCAACTCGAGGATAGGTGGTTCCTCAATTGAAGATTTGGGCACGATAATCATAACCTCCTCGGGTGGAGGAAATGGGAAATCGTTAAGAAAATCCTTGATAATCGAGAAGTCCTCATCGTTGTCGAGGTGTTCGTTACAAGTACGTGGAACATCGAATTCTTCCAACGTAAAACCACCACCTTCAAATGGAGTGAAGGTTGGTGTCGAGTTATCAAGGATGGGATCTAACATAGTGGGATTACCACCATTTTCATCATCACCAAAACCTAGAACTTCTTGTGAAAATTCCTCGCAAACCACGTCAATCATATCAACGAGGTTTATGGTTGCTACGGAATAAACATGAGAAATTTGAGAGTTTTGAGTTGCGTTTATAACAAGTTCCTCGTCGTTGAAATGTAAGGTGATCTTTCTAGCATGAACATCGATCAAAGCCATAGACGTATCTAAAAACGAACGACCTAAAATGAGAGGAACTTGAGGATCCGTGGGAATATCAACAACGATAAAGTCTACGGGATAGTAGAACTTCCCCACTTTCACAAAAACGTCTTCCGCCAATCCACATGCGGGAATCGTGGAATGGTCGGCCAACTCGATAGACATTAGTGAAGGAGAAAGATTAGGAAGATTGAGCGACTTGAAGATTGCAAGTGGCATCAAGTTAATGCTAGCACCAAGATCGGCCAAGGCAAAGCATTCTTACATATCTTGGATTGCACAAGGGATCAAAAATTTACCGGGATCACCGACTTTTTGAGGTATGCGATTAAGATAAACCGATGAACAACTAGACAATTGATGCAATTTCTCCTTGTTGTTCAACATACTCTTAAAGTTAGCGGCAAATATAGGCATCATGACCAAAGCATCGGCGAAGCTCACATTAAAGTGCAAATCACGAAACATTTTCATAAAAAGCTCAAATTGGAAATTGTCGCGCTCTTGACGTTTCTCCTTTCTAAGTCTCGATGGATAGGGCAAAGGTGGTGTGGGTTGAGGCATAGGCATAGCCTTTGGAATCTCGGGTTCCAATGTTGGTAATGCGTCAACCGTAGGTGTGGCATGAGCGGTACTTCGTGGGATTGGAACATGCTCCTTTTGGACCACCACCTCGGGTTCTTCCTCAATTGCTTCCTCCGTAGGAGCAATTGGTTGAGGAGTCGGTTCCTTAAGTGTCTTACCACTACGTGTGGTAATCACTTTCATCTCACCCTTAGGGTATGATACGGTGTTTCTAGGAAGACTACTCGAAGACGGTTTACACATATTTGCCTCAAACATAGATGATATTTTATCTTCAAACATGGATTGCCTCTTCTCGGCTTTAATCATTTCTTGTTTAATCTCATGTTGCCCTTGTTCCATTTTTTGTTGGTTTTGTTGTAACCTAGTTACATTTCCTTCCATCTTGTTGGTGTGGATTTTAAGCTCATTTGCTAACTCATTTTTCAACTCTTTCTTCAAGTCGGTCTTAAACTCGGATCTTAGGCTAATTATTTCTCTTTGGATATTGTCAAACCTAGCATCATTCCCATTAGCGTATTCAACAAATTCATTTGGAAGATCTTTCAACGTTTGCAAACCTTTGTTGTTGTTTTGAAAATCATTTTGATTTTTGTTTGAAACTTGATTATTAGCCCCTTGATTACCATAGTTTCCCTTGTTGTAATTGCTTTTGAAACCAACTTGATTGTTGTGATAGTTGTTGTTAGCATTTTGATTTGAACCAAAACCCGGTGGAGTCAATTGATTAGAGCGGGTAAATTGACCGTTTTGGTTGTAAGTTCCCGTGGCCGCGTAGGCACTCGAAGTCTTACCACCGTTGGTAATACACTCGAAGAAATCATGACCTCCACCATAATACATGAAGGAAGCTCAACCGCTTTAGCCGTAGCGGGAGCACTTGGTTCTCCAAATTTGAACTCAATCAAAAGACCTTTAAGCTTATCAAAGATTTTGTTTTCCAAGTTCGCCTCAATTTGGAAAGCATCGATGGTAGTAGACAAAGAAGGTGAAGCCGAAGACGAAGCCTTACGAACACTAGACGTGCTACGAGGACTATACACCTTAGATCTATTCTCAATTATCACCAAAGCTTCCTCAATTGTTTTACACAAAAAATTACCACCCGTGGCGGCATTTAAATAATCTCTTTCATGATCATTAAGTCCATTGTAAAACGTGTCAATTTGATGCAAGTCAGAAAAACCGTGATGAGGACATTCATGTAACATTTCCTTAAACCTATTCCAAGCCGTTGAAAAACTTTCATTAAACTCTTGTGAAAATTTTGAAATATCGTTTTTCAAGTGCGTAGTCTTAGAGCGCGGAAAAAATTGGTTCACAAACTTAGACACGAGATCCTTCCACGTCAATATAGAATTGGGTGGCTCTTTCTCCAACCAAATTTTAGCAGGCCCCGCTAGAGAGTACGGAAAAAGAATCATCTTAATCGAGTCATTAGAGACATCCTTAAACTTGCAAGTGGCGGTAAGACGATTGAATTGGCGGATTATGTGGATTGTCCTTCTCATCACCACGGAATTTGTTGTTTTGGATCATCGACAACAAACCCGTTTTCACTTCAAAATTCTCCGCAAGGATAGCGGGAATCACAATAGCCTCTCCATAACCCTCGGTGGGTGCTTGAAGTAACTCCATCATAGTTCGATTCACCATGGTTGGTGCTTCTCTTACAATGGGTTCGTCAATAGGAGACTCCTCACTAGAAAGATTAGGAGTAGGAGTTTTGTTCTTTCGTTTACGTGCACGTCTTGCTTGATTACGAGTTAGCATAAACGTCACGTACAACGAGGGGATGAGCAAAGAAGATTCTTTTTGGTGTTTTGTATTTTTCAATTTTTTTGTGGTTTTTGATTGTATTAACCTTTTTGGATTTTGGTGAATGTATAAAGTAGAAAAAAATCTACAAATCTCCTCCTTAATCAAATCTCTTGATTAAAGAAGCCTCAAGGAATGAAAACGATTACGTGAAGTGAACGCCTTCGATGACTTTAGAACATTGTTGGAACACCAAAACGTTTCAAGAGGGTTTAATCAATGAAACTAAGAAAGTATATATGATACTTAATAATACTTTGGGCGGCAAAACCCTCGATTAGCTCTCAAAATCAAATACTCACAAGCAAGCGGGGAAACGAGGCGACGCGAAGCACTTAAGATCCTTTTTCCTTAGGATATATTTTATAATATCCGCCTTATACCCACCTTATAGTTTGTATTTTTCAAAATTGAGCTTCACGAAAGTATTTATCTATTTTTGCCTTTTTCTTTGGTTTGAGATTCGAATACAATGATTGGGTAATGACCTCCCAAGTCAAGGTTGTGATTTCTCACGTATTTGGAGTACTTGTGAATTAATTGTTCTACATATACAATATAGTAATAGTATTCACACAAAAAACGAAAAACCGATAATACGTATTAGTAGAGTGCTACTAATACAAATACTATTATGGTTAGTATATGAAAACAACAATTTCCAAATCAAAACACAACACGCCTCCCCGGCAGCGGCGCCAAAATGATAATTGTAAATTAGCACTTGTTTAGGAAAACAAGGCAATTAGGGCAAGTGTTAACAAGTGGTTTAGGAAAACCACAAGTTATGACCCTAAAATGAGTTCGTTCTCAAGGAGGCTTGTGTGTTGCGTTAATGAAATGATTAACTTTGTGATTATATGATTATGAGAAAGAAAAATAGAAAAGGGATAAGAAGAGAATGACGGTTACGATGACGGATTACACTAAGACGAAAGGTCATATACGTAAAACCGTAAAAACACCAAATTTAAAAGTTTACCCTAAAAATTCCTAAAAACCAATAAAAATCCACAAAAATATTATAAGGGTTTACAAAAAATCCAAACTTGCTAAAACCTTTTAATTAATTAAATATTAACTTTTTAATGCTAATTAAAGCCCTAAAAATCAATATTAACTAATAAAAAGTTCAAGTCAAGATCTTAAAGTTTGTAAACCTTTAAAATAACCTAATTAACCTAAAAAGTATTTTTTTAAATTTTAAAACCACTAAAAACTATTTTTAAACATTTAAAAACTATTAAAAACTATAAAAACTTAAAATAATTCTAGAAAATAATTAAAAGACCCTAAAAATATTTAGAAAGTTGTCAAATTCCTAATTAAGTGTCTAGAATCTAGGAAAAATATAAAAACTTAGAAAATCAGACTTTTAATTTTTAATAATAAAATAATATTAAAATATTAATAAAAATCCAAAAATCCTAAAAAATCCTAAAAAATCCTAAAAAATTCTAAAAAGTTGCAAACTAGCTCAATTTAACCTAAATAATACAGAAATGAACTTGAAATTACCTAAATACCCTTAATGGGCCTAGAAAATGGGCTAAACCCAAAACAGTCACTTAAATGGGCCAAATTTGGCCCAATAAGAAAAAGTTTGTAAAAATGGCCCAAAAAGCACTACTTGACTCAAAATTTGATTTTAAACAACTTTTTCCAAAGGCCCAAAAGCTGAAAATGTGAAATAAGCAAGCTTATACCAAACAGCTTATTCTTAATGGGCTTTTTGGCCCATTAAGCTATAAGCTAATGCCATAAGCTCAAATTAGACACACAAGCTTCTTTTGAGCTAAATAAGACTTCTGTAAAAAGAAATCTGAAATAAACCAAAGGAATAAGCCTGAAAATCCAAAAAGCAATCTACAGAAAACGACAAAATAGTCGTTTTGAGTTCTAGGCCACCCCAAGAGCTGATTCAAGTTTCAAAAGCTTTTAAATGACTTAATTAAGCTAAATCAACAAGAAGTTTTCAAATAAGTTGACTCAATAAGCTGGAAAAAGCAAATAAGCACTTATGAAAAAGTCAAATAAGTTGGTTTTCTAGCAAAAAGTCAAAGTCAAAGTCCAATAAGCTCTAGTCTAATCAAATGGGTCAAATAATGAAGATCTATCACAAAAAATAAGTTGTTGCAGGTCTGGATAAGCAAATATGGCTTATTGATAAGCTGAGAACAAATTAACACTAGCAGGGGCTAGTTTTAGGTGTTGAGCAGTGGGAACTTTTCCCACTGCTTGACTTGTAGACTTTTTTTGTCTTTAGTGACTTTTTTGGAGATTCAGATTTCACAAAGGCACCCAATTGATCATTGGATCAAGAGGAGTCAATAACAATCAAAAAATCACGAACACAATCACCCAATTAGTACAATTTAATCAATTAAGCACCAGATATGACACAGACATGAACAAATAAGCAGTTTAGGTTCAATAAGCACTTAGAGCACAATTCAGCCAGCCAAACTTAACCAAATGCATACATAAGCAATATTAAACTTAAATAAGCAAGTTTAAACAGGTTTCATGCAATGATTCAAAGTATTAAGCAAGATTCAAGCACCTTAAGTTACTGATGAACACTAACACATGTAGTTTTATACTTTTGCTGATGCACTTGACCAACAAGCCAGATTCAAACCTCCAAATCTATCACATATGTTATAATAATGATGTTTAAACAACTTTTAACCCTAAGCATGCACAAATTCTAGATTTCACCAAAATCTTAGGTAAAAAACAGTTAAAATCAACAAGTTATAGCACAATGTATGATTTGAGGTTTCAAACTCAAAAACTTGCAGCAAAATACTCTCAGCCAAGCATATATCAGATAACAAGCACAAATACAACCTTCTAACAACACAATAACCAATTATGAACTCAAACAGGTAATCCCAAACACCCTTTTAACTTTTCAAAATCAAAATTTTCAAATCAAAAGTGAGATTTAAGACCACCCAAGCCCAAATTAACACAATAACAGATGTATATAGCATATTCAAGCAAGATTAGGCCACAAAATTCACAAGAACACAAGCAACACTCAAATATCACAAATATCCAAAGTATTTTCAGATTTTGATATTAAGGGTGTGTACCTCATGGATGTACATCCACACCCACGAATTTTGAGCTTATGTACTAGCAAGAACAAGTACAAGCTTCCTTAAACAACCCTGCTAAGAATCAACAAAGTTAGAAGCACAATTATCAAAATAGAAATATGAAAACTTCTTGATTAATGCAACTCTTGTCCTCCACACTTGATTATCCCCAAGTTATAAGCTTCACCACACCTTGATAACACAATATCAGGATGCTATGATCAGCCCTATAGCCCAAGAATTCCAAGATAGACCAAGAACTTAGCAAAATATCAAGAAAATGGAAAATGTGCAAACTTTTGCACACTCCTCTTTTGAAAACAGGTTTTTGATTCAAGAATAATGAACAAAGAACAATAATAAACAGATTATAATAATGGCACTTGAGCTTTCTTCACAAAATTCATACACATTTCATTCAACTGAAAATGAGCTTCACAGATTTGTGAACAAGGAAAATTCAAGAGCAGTTGAAATGTAAAGAGCTACGACCTTTATATAGGCATACAATGAACTACTAAGTGCATAAAAAACGTAAACCCTAGCTTGGAGAATCCCTGAAATTCCCTTGTAGCTTTTTGAATTTTGTTGAATCATGTGACAAGTCCTTGGCTGTTTGTGTGAGTTGGCATGGTGAGATTGCATCTAATGGCCTCAAATAAGCTTAGAAAACAAGCTGGAATGTGGGGTGTTGGATTTTCTTAGTTTCTTTGTCTTCTTGCTCAATGGTGTAGCAGGGGAATCTTGTGTGGGACAAGGGAGTGAGGTGGCAAGCATTTTAGAGGTTGGGAAGTGATTAAGACATCATTAATCACTAATCTGGAAGGGGTGATGGTTTAATATTTGATAAAACAAAAACTCCCAATTTTGTGTATGAACATGAAGAACAGCTCATTTGATCTTGGTTGTGGGTTTAAGAGGTGTTTATCGCCTTTTTTAATATTAATTAACTTTTTTGAAAAGTTAGTTAACAACAAACGGGTAAGTGGGATCTGATGTGGAGGAGTGGTGAGTTTTCATTGGTTGTGGAGTGGTAGTGGGGCACGTGTCACCCCACTACTAGTCTAGGTAAGTTTGTTGTCTGCCAGATTACACCCCTCACTTCTTTTCCCTTTGTCACTTCAACTTAAAAACTTGTCAACGCCCAAATCCTTCTTAACAACTTTTCCTTTTTCACACTTTTGCCCCAAAAAGTTTTGTAAAATGATTTCAGGGGTATTTCTTGCCAATTTGTGATTTTTGAAGGACTTATTTGGTATTTTCTTCAAGGATAATGGTCTAAACTTGTATGATTGACATTTTGGAGGACTGAAATTGCCAATTCATGTTTGATGAGGGACCATTTTTGCCAAATCTTCAAAGTCAAGGGTCCTTTTGGTAATTTTAATATTTTTCAAAGGACCAATCTTGTAATTCTTGTAACTTGGAGTCCTTCTTGGTATGTTTTACTTTGAGGAGGATAAATATTGACATTTTAGCTTTGTTGAGGGGCTAAACTTGTCTATTCTTCAAAGTGGATGGCCCTTTTTGTAATTTTGACAAACTTTAGGGACCAATCTTGTAATTATGAGGATACAAGGGTATAAAGTGTCAATTCTTCCATATTGGAGGACCCTTCTTCATAAGTCTTCAAATCTTCAAGGGTTTTTCTTGGGAAAACTTCATTAGGGCTTGGTTCATTGTGCGGCTTCGTTTCCCGTGTTCGTTTTTGTATGATTCTTGTGATCTTTTGTCATTTTCTCAATATCCGTACCTAAAATACACAAGCAACAAACACAAGCATATATGTGGGTATTTTGATGATATTTAATGCATTTTAAGCCCTTTTTGGACGATGAGACTATGTATAAAAGCAGTCTCATCAATGAGCATCATCTTTGTCTTCAAACTATGATCTTCTTGTGTCTTCTAAACATTCATTCATTTTTACAGCATCAGTTATTGTCTTCTTGAGTTTAGTCCTTGAACTCTTGATCATAAATCTCTGTCTTGATTTGATGATAACAAAACCTTCTAAGTATTATATTTTTTAATACTTCTTTGCCTGCAATCTTCATACCTGAAATAAAACAGTTAACAACAAACACCAATCTGTATTGGCTTCATGATTTCTTAGCAAATCACCAGCTATCAACGGATTTGATAAATTCTTTACCAGTTAGCCGTACACTCTGGAATAGCCAATACTTTATTCACAAAGAATAAGGTGTAATGAAAACCTTACAATTTTTGGTAAATTATCAACCATCAACGGATTTGATGAAGTCTTTACCTAGTACCGTTTGTCTAGGACTAGCCAACTCTTTGTCTAGAAACAAGGTGAGTTAGAACCATATAGTTTTTACAAACTATCAGCTTTCAACGGATTTGATAAGTCTTTACCACAAACCGTTTGCTTATGGACTAGCCAGTTCTTATGTGTGTTAGACATGGTGAACTAAGAACCATTTATGAAGTGTGACTGAAAGTCAAACACTTAAGATTCTTTCTCAGCTTCTTCCTCATCTTTCAAATCCTTGATTTGTTTTTTAACCATTCTGATCAACTCCAAAGCATCAGTAGATTCTTTTGTAACTTCTAATTGTTGTTCTAATATCCTTTCCAACAATTTTCTTTTGAAGGGGTAAGTTTTCTCTTGCAGCATATAGTATGTAACATCATCTATATCGAAAATATGCAATCCACATGATCTATAATATCTCCAGTAACTAGGAACCTGATCCTCTAATAGCTTCAAAATTTCTTGATCACAGTTGTGTGGCTCATACATAAAGATAAATTCCCAGTATAATAGTGATACTTCAGTTTTACATGTACTTCCTTCTTGAACTAACCTTGAAAGATCTTGAATATCTTGTCTGTCAAGAATATGAAGAATATCTTCCAAAAGTCTGAATATCCTTGTTGTGCCATCAGTTCTCTGAATTCCATGAGCTTCAAGTCCTTGATCTGTAGAGTAAATCCACTTAGCAATGGATGCTCTTTTTCCAAAAATCTCTGTATCAATACATTGATCTTCAAATTTCACAATCTTCAAGTACTTCTTTAAGCTCTCATCATCATCACTATCTTATGTTGTTGTTTTAGCTCTCTTAGCTTTCTTCTTTAGCTTTGTTGACCTTTTCCTTTTAACACTCTTAGAAATTCCCTCATGTTCTGTCGAACCCTCTTCCAAGCTTGTATGTACCGTTTCCTCAGTATGTACTGTTGACTGTGTATGTACTGCTTGTACATTTTCAGTATGAGCAATACCTTGAGTTTCAACTCTTGTATTCATTCTTTGAGTAGTCTGTAGAATCTTGATAACCTATGAATCTATGAAGTGGGTTGATGTTTTCTAGAGAGAGAAACTAGAGAGAGAAAGTGAGAGAAACTATGTGTATTTTATTAAGTGGAAACTAGAAAAGTGAACAACAACCAACCCTTTTCCAAGGAGGAAAGGGGTATTTATACTTCCAAGCCTTATGTGGACTTGGGCCGGCCCATGACAAGCCCATGGGCCAGTTCTTACTTAACTAAATAAGTATTTGTTAACTACGAGCTATTACAACATATATAATAGTGTGGAGTGACCGATACTTCTAATATACGTAAAAACGTATTTCTAACAATCTCCCCCTAAGGGAGGTCACTCCACGTTACAAAGTTCTAAACCTAGCATACTATACTAAGTCTTCGTTCTTTAGCTCGTAGTCTTTTCTTCTTTTTCTTTTTGTTGTGAATATTTTGATTTGATCTTTTAGTCTTTGGCTTGAGAGCATTGTTCGTTTGGCCTTTCACGTGCGATCTTTGCCTTCTTGTGAAACTTGCCTCCTCGTGACTCCATGTTCCACACACTTATGTCTTTTTGTTGAATTCTCGAAAGCTTCAGAGTTTGGTACAGCGGAAGACTTCATTTTGCACTTTCTTGAATTTTTGCTGAACTTTGATGCAGAAAAACATAAGCATGTGGGAACGACTTCTACAGGTACACCGCAACACCACCGTCTTCACTGGTACACAGCAATGCCACCGTCTTCAACAGGTACACAGCAACGCCACCGTCTTTAACAGGTACACAGCAACGACACGAATAAAATGGCTTTGAACATTTTATTCTAATTCGGTAGCATTTTACCTCCGGTCGGTGAAGACCGTTGGACGATATTAGATATCGTACCCGTGACGGATAGTTTCAATTAAGTAACTTCCTGACAGGATTTCGCGGGTAAACCCGTTCTCTTTATTCGACCGTCCAAAGCTGACTGCGAACATAAAGAGTGAATCACTTGGATAAATTATCCTTGTGATTTGAAGCCGTCAATTCATGGAACCTGGAACAAGTGAATTTCAATTAAGATTTTCACCATCGTTGCTTTCCAGTTGTCACGAGCTCAATTCATAAAGAATCTTGCACGTCACCTACCAAGTGCTGTTTGATGTTAACACTAGAAGGATTTCCACTCGTCACTATGATCAATAAAGAGTCACTCTGAGTGTTCTGGCAAGATCATATGATAATGCGTAGAGGCCTGGAACGAGTTTAAGTTCAATTAAGAATTAAACCACTGTTTCTTTCCAGTTTTTCACAAGATTGGTTCTAAAAGAACCACACGTGTAACCTACCATGAGCTTGTTTGATGTTGGCTCAAGCAGGATTTCCATCTTCATTGTAATACTTGCGTATTACTCGGATGTTCTGGCAATATTACAGGAATACTGCGTAGGACTCATGAAAATCTCTTACTTTTCACAGTGTGTGAGAAAGCAAGGAATAAATGGAAAGTGTCCTAATGAGACTTTTGATGATCTCTTGGCTCTAGACTCGATTGTGCGTTTTGATTTTAGTGAGCGATGGCTGGAGAGGAGTGCCACCTTTTCAATACCAGTCTATTCGGAGTGAATAAACCAATAGATAATGTGTTGATCTCCGTGTGATTAAAACAAATACCTTTTGAGAGATATTTGAGTTAGCTGGGAAGGGTTGTGCATTGCATCACTGGGTCCATGACGTCTTTCTTCAATATCGAGAATCATTAACAAAAATGATCTCAATAGCATATGTATTGACCCGGTTTCTGCCTAAAGTTGTAAGGAGGGCTTCTTTCTTTACATCCTTTATCTTTACAATTCTTTTTCATTCTTCAACCCCTTCAATGCTTACCAATACGTCATAACTAGCACCTTGTTGTGATTGTTCCAGTGCTAGCTTAAGTACTTGGTCGGCATTCAGCTACGTTCACATTCTTTCTCCATCTTTCCTAGGACTTCTAATTCTATCTAGGGAATTGTCCTTGGGAAGATTCCATCGGCTCTAATGAATCATTGGACTAAACCTATTCCTACAACCCTTTTGTCACCACATCGTCGTGAATTAAGCGTGTTTTGGGAAAGTATAGCCACCATGAAAAATCATTGAAAATCACCTAAGGTACTTGTGATATTGAAATCAAAAGTTTTGTACCTTAGGTGTTTTGTTCATCAAAAACGCTCCCCCTTAATACGTGCTTTACACATATTAAGTTGGATAATCGTTAAGTCTTTTTCATCTTTTAGCCAAGTATCATTTATGTCTCCTTAATCCCATTTTCTCCCCTTATCCAAAATGTTAACCATTAATATTTGGGATATTGAATGGATTAACCGGTCTTTGGGTAAAAATGAAATCGATGTTTGGCCATAGAACATGTTAATGCTCCCCTTTAAGTTAATAAGGGATAGTTGTAGTGCTTTAGTATGATATATTTTGAAAGATTTAGAATCTCGTGAGAAATTCTTGAAAAATTATCATACCTTAACACTACATCAAGCCATTAAAGCATAATATTCACAAATTTACATATTCACAATTAAAACCAATATAAAGTGGACCTGAAATGTACGACCCATTAGATGGATCGTTGCAGTAACTTGTGGTGCACTCCATATGGTCTTCCACCAACGAATCTTTCTAAACTCCTCATCAATCTACGTTCACGGAGCTTTTGATCAATCTTCTTGATCACATACTTCGCCATCTGCCGATAACCCTGATGCCAATCCTCAGTCATCTCTGGTAAAGTCCCACCCGAATTGAGATGATCCAACTTTCCTCTGACGTAGATGAGAGTCCCATCATTGTACTTATAAAGCTCACCCACCCTCATAAACTTCATTAACCCTCTACTGTTCAAGTAGAAAATCCCACAATTCGGAATAGAAATGCCGGTATAGGGACATCTGTTGACATGTTGAGGTAACACTTGATTCACTGGACGGGTTAGGTTAAGCTTCCTTTGGTAACTTTCGACTCCCAACTGAAGATCTTCAACTCGTTTCTTGATAACAACGCTTCGTGTGAACATACGAAGTGTTGTATTCAAGGCAATGAGGTCTTCACGAGGAATATGTGTGAGTTGATCACGGGTCATCAGAAGCAACATATCTTCGATATCCTCAAGGCGAATGATAGAAAAATCTCCCTGCTGGATTTTGTATTCTCTGTCATCCTCCCTTTTCAAACGAATCTCCGTCACATGATAATAGCCATTCTTGGCTTCAGTTTTCAGCCCTAAAATACTGGAGATGCGGATATCGGATCTAACGTTGCTTCCAGAATTGACTAGGCAGCAACCCCTGTATGCCCTTCGGACTCGTTCGTCCCAATGAGATGCACCTATAACAGCATACATATCATAATTACGAGTTAACCTTGGGACCCAGAGTCGGTTTACCTTTTCCTCGATCCAGGGTATTGTCCCCCAGTTGGCAGCTTTCAGCAAGGTCAAGGAGGTTGCGTACTTTGATGAACCCTTCAGAAGATACTCAAGATCATAGGTGACGAAGAAGTCGAGAGCAATCTGATTATCTTAAGTAGGATCAAGTGGAGGTGGAGCTCTTTCTGAATCATGCAGACCTGGCCGTTGAACGGTATTCAGAGCTTTCAGGATCTCATCAGCATAATACTCGAACTCCATTCGGGTTAACCTGGTTTTGGCGCGAAGTCTTTTATCCTTTAGTGCTTTCTTCACCAAAGACGGAGTAACCGAAGTCTTATACTCGTGAGCCAGAAAAGCGCACAAGTCAATCGGACTACGGATACGGAGATATAAAACATCTCTGTCAGCATCTGTGATTGGATCATATTGCGCCGCTGCCGTGATCCAAGCTTGTGGCGGTGCAGTCTCGTCAACCTCCAACGTGTCTGCCCAGTCCCGTGTGCTTGACTCAGGAACAGTAGATTGTGTATCTTGTTGTAGAGGAGTAGAAACGTGAACATCTGCTGGTTCTGATTCAGGCATCTCGGCGGTGTCATGAACGGGCGAGTGTTGTGCAGCTTCAGGTTCAGTTACCGATTCTGCAATCACAGGAGCAACAACAACAGAACTAACAGGGTTAGTGGTAACAGGTATAGACACAGCAATAGATGTACCAGGAATCGATGACGCCGTAGTAGCATTCACAACGTGGCGCCACTTGGTTCATCTTGATTCCGTTGAGGTAGATTTTTCCTTTGTTGCTGCATCTTTCTTAGACTTGGTTCCAGACTTAGCAGGTTTCTTTGAGCTGGCAACCTTATCCCCCTTTTCAGGTTGTTTACCCCCATCATCATCCTCATTGCTATCCTCATTGCTCCCTTTAGCACTCTCCTCATTACCATCACCACCGTCATTACCATCATCATCATCATCATCATCCTCATCATCATCACCATCCTCATCATCATCACCATCTTCGTCATCGTCATCATCCTTTTCTTCTTCTTCTTCTTCTCCACCTTCTTCTTCACCAGTACCCTCTTCTTCTTCACTTTCTTCCCTTTCTTCCTCAGGCAGAATGTGGTATGGTACCACACTTCCAAACGTTTTAAATAACCTATCATCCTCCATGATAGCGTCATTCAGGGATTTGTAGAGAGCCCGTTGTATCCTAGATTTATCAAACGATCCAAGTTCCCTCATACGAGCTTTGAGGATCTTCTTCAATTCAAAATCTGTCAAGTCATAGGCAATTTTGTAGGCGGATTCAGAAGGATTGGATGACTTGATCATCAGGTTATCAGCCGCGAGTGTCTTCAACTCATCACGCAGTTTTGGCATAATAGATTCAACGGATTCTTTTACTCTCTCTTCAACAGAAGCTTCAAGTGCTTCTTTCTGCTCCTTGTATCTATCCCTCATCGCTTGAAGTCTAGTGATACGTGCAGCATGCTTATCAGCCTCAGCCTGCTTAACCTGAGCTAGTTCTTCTGCATGAGCTTTTTGAGTCAACTCCATCTCTGCAGCGAACTTAGCAAGCATCTCTTCTTGTGCTTTCTTAGATGCTTCTTCACTTTGAACTCGTCTATGTAGCTCTTGGCGAAGTTCATCCATCTCTCTTTTGTGATTATCCGTATGTTTATCCAACATTTAGGCCATCACCAATGCAGCCATTGTAGACGTTGCAGAGCTGCTCTGGGTTGATTGAAGAGGCTCGGTTGTTACTACGGTACTAAGGATGGGAGTTATTGGTGGTGGAAGGAATGGTGTTGAAGCCGGTCTGGTTGGTAAGGGTTGTATTGGTGGAGGTTGAGTTGCTAAGGGTTGAGTTACTAACGGTTGAGTAGACACCATGATTGTAGGAGCACCGGACTCCTTTTCAACACTTGCTGAAACAGGGATTCATGTCTCCTTCGAAGTAGAATACCGTTCAGGTGACCCAAACTCGTCAATATCCTCTGGCTCCTTGTACTCTTCTTCAATATTTATCCTTGCACCTGAACCACTACCGCCCGTATCTTTCCTACTCCTTTCAATAGCTATCTTCATTGCTTTTCTCTCAGCCTTGTTAAGAGTAGGATCATCAACATCCTCTTCGTCGTGTAGTACTAACTCATCAGCCTTGCCCTTTCCCTTCTTAGCCTCAGTCTTCTTCTTCTTGGTTTCGGGTTCAGGTAAAGCAGCTGGTTGCTTGCGTTTACCTTTACTCTTGACCATAGTAGACGAGTCTTCTCCAGTCTGAAGGTTTGCTTTTAGCTTCTTGATTTCTAGCAGCAGTAGCTTGTAATCAGCAGAACCTTTAATTCTATCCGTCAGAAGATGATCGGGAATCGGACCAGGAATCACACCACCAGATGGTCCTTCATGCCTTAGATCTACTGTATGATCAGCCTCTTCCGTGTGATGACGACTTGCTGCACGCCTATCAATAGTAACATCCTTCTTCATACAATAGTTGATGATAAGCTTGATAAACCGAGGGTAAGCGAAGAAATTAGTCTTCAGCTTCTTGTTTTGGAAGAGTTGAAAGGTGAATTCTTCCCATAACAACAATGCATAATCTGCATTTGCACCTTTATACATTCCGTGGAAGATGTTCATAATAGGACTGCGCAAAGCATCATGCCCACTTGTTTTCGGTGTAAGACATCGACTAAGAATACCCAACATCGCTCTCCAAGGTTGACCTACTTTAGCAGTGGTAAACTCTGACGCAACTCGTATGTCAGGACATCCAAGAGCATCGAACAACTCCATGAGTTCGTCTTTAGTAGGATCCCTCGAAAATGACATACCTTTGGGTGTGTCTCGAATGCCCAATATCTTACGGAAGTCTGAAACATTAAGTGTCTGCTGCTTGTTGTCGAGAGTGAAGGTGATCTTGTTTGAAGTGCTTTCCTTGGTAGCCCAGAACTCATACATGTAATCATAAGGCACCGAGGCAGTACTTCTTAAGGCATTCTTGAAATGAGATTGATCAAGGATTGCTATGGCGACTTTAAAACCATGGTGAGTGGATTTTGAAACTTGCTTCAGCCGGTAATTGTTTGGTATGAACTTGAGGGTTCGTGCTTCAGCAATTGCGGCTTCTCTAGAGTCTTGGATTGCTTGTACTGTTGGATTAGTCATTGTATCTGCTTAAGATAAGACATGAAAGGTTGATGCACAAAAGTATATAGATATGAATCATTCTTATTTCTAAGCATAACATATTTCAACAAGTACTTAGAACATGCAAACAACTATCAATCAAACAACTCTTCATCCGGAACTTTCCTTCATTCGGAAGTCCTTCATTCGGAACTTCTTCATTCGGAAGTTCTTCATTCGGAACTTCTTCATTCGGAACTTCTTCATTCGGAACTTCTTCATTCGGAAGTTCTTCATTCGGAACTTCTTCATTCGGAAGTTCTTCATTCGGAACTTCTTCATTCGGAACTTCTTCATTCGGAACTTCTTCATTCGGAAGTTCTTCATTCGGAACTTCTTCATTCGGAAGTTCTTCATTCGGAACTTCTTCATTCGGAAGTTCTTCATTCGGAACTTCTTCATTCGGAAGTTCTTCATTCGGAACTTCTTCATTCGGAAGTCCTTCATTCGGAACTTCTTCATTCGGAAGTTTTTCATTCGGAACTTCTTCATTCGGAAGTCCTTCATTCGGAACTTCTTCATTCGGAAGTTCTTCATTCGGAACTTCTTCATTCGGAACTTCTTCATTCGAAAGTTTTTCATTCGGAACTTCCTTCATTCGGAAGTTCTTCATTCGGAACTTCCTTCATTCGGAAGTCCTTCATTCGGAACTTCCTTCATTCGGAAGTTCGTTCGGAACATTCCTTCATTCGGAAGTTTGTTCAAAAACTTCCTTCATTCGGAAGTTATTATCCATGTTCATCCGGAACTTCTTAAATGCAGCCTATGATGATTATTCTAAGCACGATTTGGGAGTTTTAAGGCATGCTAAGGCAACACAAAATCTATCTAATGATAATCCGAGTATAACCCACCTATAACCCTAATCAATTAAACCTAAATTAAGGAATAAACCCTAATCTTGATTGACTTAATTATACGAGTCAATTAACATGATTTAACTGATGAATTAGATGAGATATAAGTTAAAGATGATGTTATTACCTTTTTGAATCGAATGAACCGGTTGGATGATTAAAAACAAGAGTTTTTTAGAGCTTGTGTATGTGTGTTAATGGCGGAAGAATGATAAAAGATAAACAGTGAATGAAAAACGGGGGGGTGGGTTTTGGTTTGACTTAGATCAATTTTTTGACTAATTTCACAAATTGACACTTAAGTCCCTACAGTTTTCACTCCTTTTTCCCTTTTTATTCCTTATCTTTTCATTTTCTCCTAACCATTGTTAAATTTTGCCAACACAGCTTAAGCATTGCAACCTATTAGCAAATCTCAAAAAATCTAAAGCAAGTCATATCTCATTGAGCAAGCACAAGTCATATATTAAAGCAAGACCACACAAAAAAAACCATTCAGCCAATTAATTTTCCACAAACACTTTTAAAGATTGATTTAATGACGAAGATGATTTAATATTTTCTCCCCCTTAAACGATGACCCGTTTTCTATTTAAAGAGCTGTAGTCATTGTTTAAAGAGTCAAATATTGATGAAAGCATTTCCAATTAGTATCTTGAAAAAGATTGATTCGTGGTGACAATAAGATTTCTCTTATTTTAACAAATTAATGCACTGAGACGTACATTAATTCGTGTTAAACCAAGTTATAAAGTAAACTTGATCCCTTTGCATGATTTGGCTTGTAAATCATGCCCGAGAAAATTAATTCCCGTTCTGAGCCAACGTTTTCCAAGGAAATACGTGACTTTAATATGAAAACCGGGTTGCAGTCAGAAATAACTACAAGCCATAATGGGCATGTTTTAAAAATGTACAACTTTTATACGGACTCTATTTATGGCACCGTGTCAATATTGATCGACATTTCTAAGGCCGTAAATATTACCGTACTAAAAGACATGCCCGTTTTAAAAACGAAAAATATTTTTGGTTTTTCTGGATTTTATAATTTTTATGGTTTTTCTAGGTTTTATATTTTTGTATTTTTCTTTTTGTTGGTTTAAGATTTTGTAAAAAGATGTGACCTCCCTTAGGGGGAGATTGTTGGAAATACATTTTTCCCAATAAAGTCTCGGTCACATCTTAGTTAGCATAGATCACGAGATATAGACTATTTAGAACTTTGTCTCTTGGAGCGACCTCCCTTAGGGGGAGATTGTTAGAAATACGTTTTTACGTATATTAGAAGTATCGGTCACTCCACACTATTATATATGTTGTAATAGCTCGTAGTTAACAAATACTTATTTAGTTAAGTAAGAACCGGCCCATGGGCTTGTCATGGGCCGGCCCAAGTCCACATAAGGCTTGGAAGTATAAATACCCCTTTCCTCCTTGGAAAGGGGTTGGTTGTTGTTCACTTTTCTAGTTTCAACTTAATAAAATACACATAGTTTCTCTCACTTTCTCTCTCTAGTTTCTCTCTCTAGAAAACATCAACCCACTTCATAGATTCATAGGTTATCAAGATTCTACATTTGGTATCAGAGCAAATGTAGAATCTTGATAACCTATGAATCTATGAAGTGGGTTGATGTTTTCTAGAGAGAGAAACTAGAGAGAGAAAGTGAGAGAAACTATGTGTATTTTATTAAGTGGAAACTAGAAAAGTGAACAACAACCAACCCCTTTCCAAGGAGGAAAGGGTTATTTATACTTCCAAGCCTTATGTGGACTTGGGCCGGCCCCTGACAAGCCCATGGGCCGGTTCTTACTTAACTAAATAAGTATTTGTTAACTACGAGCTATTACAACATATATAATAGTGTGGAGTGACCGATAGTTCTAATATACGTAAAAACGTATTTCTAACATAGTCTCTTCCTCCCTTGAACTTACTTTCTCCTTTCTATTCTTCCTCACATAAGTGGTCTTGATAGGTGGAGATGTACTTGTAGGTTCAGCAGTACTTGGCTCAAGTCTAGGAGTACTACCAAATTGTCTTTGTTGTTGCAAATGTTTCTTGAATTCTTCAACAGCTTTCTTATCTACTTCAGATCCAATCTCAACAATATTCAATTCAGTCCTCTTACTTTGCTCATACAAAGTCTTGATTTCTTCAAAATTCTTCTTGACCAGCTGAATATGAGTAAATCCTTTTACTTTCTTTAGAAAGTTCATCATCTGATTTCTAATCTGCATAGTAGTTGGAGGCTTAATCTTTTCTTTCCTTCTCTTTTCAGCAAAGAATCATTGTTGCTCCCTTACCAGATCATCAATCAATCTTGATTTCTCTTCTTCATCATATGCATCTTTTTCTTCAGCTATCAATGAGTCTGCAAGAAGCTCACTTGCATGTATCTCAGCTTGAATCCTGTCATACTCTTATATGTTCCATTCTTGCTGTATCCTTTTAGCTTCTAGCAAATTTTGCTTTGGTGTAAGTTCTTCCTGCAATTCATTTTCACGAATTTGTGCTTGCATTCTATAAGTAAATTCCTCATCATGGTCTATTTGATTAAATCTGTACATGACTTTGTTTATATCATCATCTGAATCACTTTCACCTTCAGATTATGACAATAATTGCTTCTTCCCCTTATCCTTTGGATTAATCTTAGGTAGCTTCTTCTTCAGCTTGGCATCTACTTCTTTATTAGCTAGCTGTTGAATGACTATACCTTTTGTAGGGTGTGAAGCTTGAACTTTCTTACCTTGAATTTGATCCTTTGTGGCAAGAACTTCTTGTTGTGTCTTTACTTCTGCTTGCTTAGTCTTCTCAACTAAATTCTTCTTTAAATCAAGCAGCAATTGGGCTAAAGTCTCATTTTCTCCAAATGAAATTTGACTTTCTAGTGAAGGATGATCACCAGCGGTACTTGCAATCGGATTAGTTGGCTTAGCAGTACTTGGGTCTTCAACAATGTCAGCAGTACTTGCAGTCGGCTTAGTTGGCTTCGTAGTACTTGGATCTTCAACAAAGTTGACCTCACCAGTATTAGACACACTTGTTTCTTCAGTCACTTGTGTATCCCCAGATACTTTATCTTCCATAGAAGCCATCATATCAACTTGCACTTCTTCAGTCTTATCTGATTTATTGCTTTGTGGTGATGGATCAGGAAACTGATTAGAAATTTCCTCCAACTTCTCATAGAAAGCACTCCAATTAGCTTGAAGTGGTGATTGAACTGATGGTTCTGGCTGAGTTGCCAATGTTTCTGCAACTTGTGGCTCCTCTGGCTGATTTACCAACTTTTCTTGAACTTGTGGTTCCTCTGGAGTAGGTTGTGGTTCTTGTTGTTGAATCTCCATATCTGAAGGTCCATCCACACGAGTCTCTAAGCCAGTTCCATCTTTATAAGTCCCCATGACATCTTCATCCAATTCAAAATTGATGTCATTTCTAGGGATCCTTGTTTGATTATCAGAAGAAGGTGGTTGTTCTTCATTATTCCTCCCCTGTTTGGTTGCATTCAGTTGCCTTTTCTTATGGTTCCTGAGTCTTTGCTTCTTGATTGCAGATTTCTGAACAGATCTATATTTCCTCATCCAAGATGACACTTTGTTCCTTAACTTGAGTAGGCTTGCTTCCAATTCAGCAATTTTCTTGTCTTGAACAAGCTTATCTTTCTGCAATACTTGTACCTGTTGGGACAAACTTGTACACAAAGCAGTTAAATTTCCAACATCCACCACCTATGGTGCTTGTGCTTGTGGTGAACCACTAGCAGCAATAGAAGCAGTAGGTGTGTGGATCATCTCATCAGTGTTTGGTGGAACACCAACATTGTAAGAAGAAGATTGTGAATCTTATAGAGAGTGGGAGCTCTGGTGAGAAGGATTTTGTTGAGAAGCACTAGCATTGCTAGGTTCCTCACCTTCTTGATTGCCAGGTTGGGCTAACATATGAGCAAACAATGATGTTATTGTTCCTGTAAAGGCATTGCCTTGTTTGGTCAAGAAAGAGAAAGTTCTATTTGTAAATGAAGGAGCATCCCATGTATCAGTTAATGCTGGTAGGTTAGGTATTTGGTCACTAACTAAAGTCTGAATGAATCTAGGATACATTAAAAACTTCTTAGTCCCTTCCAAATTCCTAGTCATGCCTTCAAAAACTAATTTTGAAAAATTAAAAACCCTGTTATTTGCTAGACAAATACCAGCAGATGCCAATGCAGCGGGTATTTGATCAAAAGATGTACTTTTTGAACTTAAACAGTGAATAATAGCATGAAAAAGCAATTTCCATTGAGGTGAAAACAATGCTTTAAAGAAAGTAAGACTTTCCCTACCACCCCCATAGCCCATGGCTGCAAGGCCATCATGAATCTCTGTATTATTAAGCATACTAAGTCCATTTTCGTCATTTAGTCTCAAACTTGCTCGTCGCAGTACCTTAGTGACATATATGTTCCTATGATTCACCCTAGCCTTAATGCAAGGTTGATCAAAACGAGTACCTAACACAGCAGTATCCCAAAATTGTTCAAGAATGGGTATATAGACAACTGGACTTACAATGAGTGCGAAGCAAACATGACTTCGAGATAGGAAACCAAGCATCTCATGGAAACCAAGAGAGTCATCATTCGTAGCAAGATTCGCAACCAAATTATGCTTAGAGATTACTTGTAAGGCAACAATTAGTATTTTTGATGATCGAAAGATTAGAGAGAAGGTTATAGAATCAAGAGATAAAAATAAAAGATTAGGTGAATCAATTGTGTAATTGGGGTAAGTATTTAAGTAAATAACAAACCCAAGCGCAAAGAAATCGCCAAATTTACAAAAGAGACCCTTAACGGTACAACGGACATGTAGCGATACATGGAACATAACCGATACTTGGTTTTGTGCTAGCGGTACTTTGAGTGACAACGGTACCTCACAATTTTGACCAGTTCATGCTTTCCACTAGACATGTGACCTCTTTTATCTTTTTCTATAAACCTGCAATAACATCAAAAACACAAAACATAGACTATACAATAAAAATTATAAAAATTTGTACAGCTATTACCTCCCCTCAACATATGCAGCATGTTATTGGTTGAGCATACCAATGTATGTCACCAAGAATTAGAATCTCTTTGCATCAAATGCCTTGATCAACAAATCAGCTACATTGTTGTCTGTATGAATCTTCAAGACTTGAATAAGCTTTTTGTCATAAGCATCTCTTATAAAGTGATGTCTTATTTCAATATGCTTAGTCTTGGAGTGAAATACTGGATTCTTAACAATGCATATAGTACTTTCATTATCAATGTAAATCTTGGTCTTCATGAAGTTAAATCCATAGTCCAACAATTGATTTTGAATCCAAAGTACTTGTCCACAGCAATGAGCAGCAACTACATATTCAGCTTCAGTTGTAGAAGTAGCAACAATGGTTTGCTTCTTACACTGCCATGATATGAGTCTTCTGCCTAGGAATTGACAACCTCCTGTTGTGGATTTCCTATCATGATTTTCTCCAGCATAATCACTATCTGAGTAAGCTTCCAATTCAAAGGTGGAATCTCTAGGATAACATAATCCTAAATTAGGTTGACTTTTAAGATATTTAAAAATCTTCTTCACAACATATAGATGTGACACCTTTGGATGAACTTGGAATCTTGAACAGGCACACACAGCAAACATTATATCTGTTCTTGAAGCAGTAAGATACATCAATGAACCAATCATTGACCTATAGAGATGAATGTCAACATCTTCTCCATGTTCATCTTTTGATAAATATTTCTTGGCTTCAAAAGGTGTGCTTATACTCCTTGTATCCATACATGAAAATTTCTTTAAGATTTTAGCAACATATTTATCTTGGCTGATAAATATTCCATCTTTCCTTTGTTTGACTTGCAGTCCTAAAAAGAAAGTTAGTTCTCCCATATAACTCATTTGAAATCTTCCTTTCATCAAATCTTCAAACTCTTCACACCATATTTTCTTGGTAGAACCAAAAATGATGTCATCAACATAGACTTGAACTAGAATGATGTCTTTGGCATTTTTCTTGATGAACAGAGTTTTGTCAATGGCACCTCTCCTATATCCATGTTCTAGCAGAAAGTTGGATAAAGTTGCATACCAGGCTCTTGGAGCTTGATGCAGACCATAAAGTGCTTTGATAACTTTGTAGACTCTATTGGAGAATTTAGGATCTAGAAAACGTGGAGGTTGTGAGACATATACCTCCTTTGAAATAGTACCATATAGAAAGTCACTTTTCACATCCATTTGATAGACTATAAATCCCATATATGATGCAAAGGCCAAAAGTAACCTAATGGCTTCTATCCTTGCCACTGGTGCAAAAACCTCATCATAGTCTATCCCTTCTTCCTGTATATAGCCTTGAGCAACAAGTCTTGCCTTGTTCCTCACAACAACCCCTCTTTCATCCTTCTTATTCCTAAAGACCCATCTAGTACCAATTACTCTTTTACCTGAGGGAAGATCCACAAGAATCTAAACCTTTTGTAGCTCAAATTGTGTTAATTCTTCTTGCATGGCATCTACCCAACTTTCTTCATCAAGAGCCTGAGAGATGTTTTTGGGCTCTACTTGAGATAAGAAACAGGAAAACAAACAATGCTGAGTATCTTTATGATTTGTTCTCTGTTGTTGTTTGACATAACTCACTAGTGCATCAGTATCAATATTGGTTTGCAGTTGTCTTCTGGTTTGTATAGCAGATTTTGGATCACCAATAATCTGTGTAGCAGGATGGTTGTTGTTGACTTTATGAGTGGGAATAGAACTGACTGGAATTTCTGTTTCCAAATTGTCGAAATCAGTTACTGCAGCCTGCTCATCATAGGAAGCTTTGGAGAAGATTCCTTCAGCTGGACTGGCATATAAGTCTTCATCGTTCAATGCTTGCAAAATCTCTTCTAGTGAGTCAGCAGATTTGGCAGATTTTTGACTTAGCAGTACTTGCAGATGAAGTACCGCTAGGTATAGTATGTACTGCTGAGTGTTGTGACTCAAAAGACTCTTCTCCTGAATGCTTATTAGTAGATGTGGCATTCTTTTCTTGATCTTGAAGCCTCTGAAGCTCCTGGGAGGCTTGATCATCATTTGATGGCATGGTTTGCTTCATGGGAGTTGCAGACAAGGGAGTAACAGTAGGCATGTTAGGCACATAGATATGAACATCATTTGATGAAGAAACATCTTCTTGAGTACCTGCATTAGTTACACTTGACTCCTCACCTACATTGTTAGTTTGACAATCCTTTTGCAAAGAGTAGTAATCCATGGAGTTAGTTAGATAATCTAAATCAAACATCCAAGCATAACCTATTCCTGGAACATTGGGTTTATTTCTAAGAAATTGACATGAGCATTTTCTTCAACTTTCTTAGTTGCCAAATTGTAAACCCTATATGCTTTACTTTGCAATGAAAATCCTACAAGATATCCTGGATCAGACTTTCCATCAAACTTTCCCAAATAATCAAGAGTATTTAGTATGGACACATGACACCCAAAAGGTTTTAAATGACTTATGTTTGGCTTTACATTAGTCAAGAGTTCATAAGGTGTTTTGTTTTGAGGCTTAGTTACTATGACTCTATTTAACACATAACATGCAGTATTGATTGCTTCTGCCCAAAAGGTATTTGGCAAAAGTGAATCAGCCAGCATAGTTCTAGCAGCCTCAATTAATGTCCTATTTTTCCTTTCAGCTACTCCATTCGGTTGTGGAGTTCTAGGATTACTAAATTGTCTCTTAATTCCTTTAGACCTACAGAATTCATCAAAATCAGCATTCTTAAATTCTGTTACATTATCAGTCCTAATGATTAAAACCTGTTTAGTGAACTGCTTTTCAACTAAAGTGATAAAATCCTTTAGTAATTCACTTGTTTCACTTTTAAGGGTTAAAAAGAAAACCCAACTGAATCTACTATAATCATCAGTTATGACTAGACAAAAGGTCTTATGACTAATGCTTCTGATAGAAACTGGACCAAATAAATCCATACGCAAGAGATGCAAAGGTTTTGTCACGGTATTTACAGTCTTGGTCTTACGAGAGGCTCTATGTTGTTTACCTTTTTGACAAGCAGCACATGTGAAATCATTTTGAAAAGATCTGTTATGTAGTCCTCTAACCAAATTCCTTTTTACCAATCTATTAAGATTCTTGAAATTCACATGACCTAACCTTCTATACCATAAATTTGACTCATCTAAAGAAGCCTTTGCTAGCAAACATGTAATACCACCTGTTAGAGTAATAGTATGAAGATTAAAGGTGTATATATTTTCTTGCCTGGGTACTTTAAGCAGTATTTGAGATTCCTTAGGCATCTCAAAGTCTTTGGACAACACCAAGCAGTCTTTGTCTGTGAATAGCACCTTGTTCTTCTTATCACACATTTGTGATACAAAAAAGAGATTGAACTCATTCAATTCTTTTACAAAGAAAACATCTTCAAATTCCAACTTTCCTGTGTTGATTTTCCCTTTGCCAGTGATTCTACCTTTGCTACCCCCAAAGGCTACTGGACCTCCTCTGAATTCTTCAGATTCAGCAAGAAAATCTTTGTTCCCTTTCATGTGTCTTGAGCATCCACTATCTACAATTCCTTTATCTTTTAATTCATCAATGAGATGCCCCTGCACACAAATAAAACTCATTAGTTTTTAACAGGGACCCAAGCCACATTTGGCTCGGATCTTGTGGGACCTACACATTTAAGAGTTTGTACTGAAGCATTTCCAGTAATGCTACTTTTACTCTTATACTTCATGGTTTCATTCATGTAGTCAAATTCGTAGGGTGACTAGTGTTTTGACTTCTTTGACTTAAGTACTGCTTTAGCGGTACTTGCTTTAACACATGGTATATCTCTTTTAGGAACCCACATTTGTACTGGTTTGTTCTTGTCCTTACTTCTAGGTGTTTTAACTTTTTCAAAAACTTTCTTAGAAGTCTTGGAGAACATTGGTTTTATAGACTTTAAACCAACAATACTTGAGTTTGGTCTAGCAGTACTTGCATGTCTAGACTTTCCGGTACTTGGTTTACCAGACTTCAAGGATACTAGCCCTTGCTTCATAAGTACTGCCCTAGGAACAAAACTTTTGGTAGCATTATTTTCAACCTGTTTAACTACCTTTGTGTGATCAAACATATGTTTGTCATCTTTAGTTTTCTGATTCCTATAAACCTGTGCATTTTTCCCATTATTGTTTTTCATGACCCTTTGTGTAGCCTTCTGTTTCACAATTTTATCTTCATGTAATGTACAGTCTTTGATAAAATGACTTAGACTACCACAAACATAACATCCTTTTCTTCTTAAATAAGACCCAAAAGGTTGTTTTGACTTTAATTTTTCAAAACCTAGCCCACCCCTTTTGGTTTTAGTATGTTGTTCATTGTTTTCCATTATCTTGCTAGGAGTTTTTACTTGCTTGGGAGCAGAACTAGTCTTAGATTCCTCAGAAACAAAGTTATTCATTAAAGGTGGATAAACAATATTCTTGGTCACAACAGTATTTTCTTGGGACAGAGTACTAGAGTTAAAGACATTAGTAATCTTAGGTTCTTCTAACTCTATACTAGTATCATTACAAGAGGGCATGAAAATTCCTGATACTGGTGGAGGAACTGCCTTCATTCCTTCAGCATATCTATCATTTTCAGGTGTATCTTCTACCTCACTAGAACTATCAAAAATCCCTTTTGATAAGTCTTTGTTAGTTAAGGTTATCCCAGGTTGATCCTCAATATATCCTAGGCCTGTTTTATCATAATACCCCATTTGTGAATTAATCAATTTTCCCAATCCCTTAGAGGATTGTTGCCAATGACTAATCACTTCCCTTTCATTACAAAGACTGGTTTTTAAAGCTTCATTTTTCTGAATTTATTTTTAAAAGTTGTCTTTCAAAAGCTTTTATTTCCACATCTTTTTCCCTCATTTGAAGAGTTAAATTCCTTATTTTCTCTTCATAGTTTTGTTGAGCCTTTTTGTACAAAAATATATTTTCTTTTAATTTAACAACACCCTGTTTGAAAGCCTCTACTTCTATAGTGCATGTGTTAACCTTTTGATACTGTTCCTTTAGTTCTACTTTTAGACTATTAAATTTAAGAATACAATCTTTAGAACAAGGATGTACCTCAGTATCTTCATGTGAGAGAGCCATTAATCCAAGATCTTCTTCTTCTTCTGCCCAATTCACCACTCCATCTATAGTAACCAATGCTTTGGTTCCTTTAGGACTCCTGCTGTTTCCTTTTGGAAAGCTTTCAGTTATTCTTGGACTGGTTCTATAGTTGTTCTTGGACTTCTGATTGCTAGTCTCAACTTTATCTCTAGAGCATTCTCTTGTAAATTGTCCATTCCTTCCTCAGTTATAGCATTCAACTTTAGACTTGTCATATCCTAATGGCTCATTAGGATCAACAGTCATTTTTCTTCCAGTCTTCTTGAAGAACCTATTAGATCTTACTGACACCATAGCAGCTTGCCATTTAAGATCCATCTCTTCAACATCAGCATCATCCATTTGGAACAAGTCATTGAGAGTTAATCTTGGCCTGTTGTCTTGTCCAGCAAAGAATGAGAAGGCATCATTGTCACTAAACAATGATGAAGACCTTCCATGTGGATTTTGAGAGAGCATTGGACTGCTTTCAATACTTTGTGGGTAAGTACTGCTTGTAAGTCCTCCAGCGGTATTTGTGAAGTATGTACCGCTGCTAGATCCACTACCGGTGTTTTGAAAGTAAGTACTGTTGTTCCCATCTGACACAAAATCCAAATTAGACTTTGAAGTAGTTGTTGTCTTTACTTCAGTGCCTTTCACATCCATCTCATATGCTCTAAGATTGTTGTAGAGATGATCAAACGGAATTGCTTCCAAATCATCTCTTGTGATGAAGTGCATAGCCATTGCTTTCCACTCTGGTGGAACACTTCTTAATAATTTTAGATTAGCTTCTTCATTAGGAATTACTTGTCCATAAACTGCTAACTGAATAAGCAATTTGCTGAACCTTCCATATCCACCATGTATTCCCTCTATACTGGTAATTGAGAAGTTATCAAATTCTTGCTTAAGAACAATCTTCTTAATTTTCTTAGATTTGTCATTGCCTCCAAATCTAAGTTTTATAGCATCCCACATAGCTTTGGCATCTTTATAATGATGAAAGCTTGGTAGAATGTCTTCAGAAAGAGCCATAGCCAAAGCAGTTCTGGCTTTTCTTTCTCTGATCTCTGCTTGTATCTCCTCAGCGGTTACAACAGGTAGAGCATAGCATGTACCGTCTGGCAACCAGTGTAGCTTCTTTGGTGTGTTCCCATTCTTGATAACTTGCCACACAGTATGATCTGTGTGATTCAAGTATTGTTCCATCTGCATAGCCCATGTCTCATAATTGTCACCTTTGAGAACTGGGAGTTTAACAGCAGACAGAGTATGAGAAGGTGTTGGTGTAGAGGTAGCTACAACATTCATGGCTTGAGCACCTTGTGCTGGTGCAGGATGCACAACTTGTGGTTGTCCTTGTGGCAGAACAGGATCAGGGTTCTGAACATCATCCAAGTGAGCATTATCGCCTTCTGGTTGAGACATTGAGATTTGGTATGTGTGGAGTGTATGGGGTCGTTTTCTTCTTTTTCAAAGTTTCTCAACAAGCTCTGATACCACTTGTTGATCCCTTTGGTTGGATCTATATTCTGTTAAGAATTAGTATAATAGTTTGTAATCAAACTAAAATACTTTGAGCACTCTTACTAACACTAAATAAGTTATGCGGAATCTAACTTATAAAGCACAGAAGAACAGAATTACTTTTAACTATTTGATTCTCTTATTAACGACTTGTATGAGGTACATGAAAGACATCGTACCTATGTTCCTTTTATAGAGTAAGGAACCCTAGAAACCTTAGAATATTCTATAAAGATAACTATATCATAGACGATATATTATCAATATTCTAACTATTTAGATATATCACATAAGATATACTCTAACTATAACTATGACATATCTTATACAAAGATATATTCGTCCTAATCATCATAGCAGTACTTACTTTATAAGTAGCAGTACTTACTATGTACCGCGTTAACACTAATGGTTCTTACATAACACTAACAGTACTTGGAATATACTAACGGTACTTGACACTTAACAAATAATTCCCAACACATATATATACTTGTGTTTGTTTACTTGTGTATTTTAGGTATGGATATGGTGAAAAATACAAAAGATCACAAGAAATACGGAAAAATGAACACGAGAAACGAAGCCACACAATGAACCGGGCCCTAGTTATGGATTTATCAAAGAAAAACCCTTGAAGACTTGAAGATGTACAAGAATGATCCCTCATTTATGAATAAATGACACTTAATACCCTTGTATGTTCATAATTACATGTTTGGTCCCTTAAGTTTGTCAAAATTACAAAAAGGTCCCTCAACTTTGAAGATTTGGCAAGTAAAGTCCCTCAACAAATTTAAATTGTCAAAAATGGTCCCTCATGAAGTCAAATATCCAATGAAGACCATAAAAGATGAGAAATGTCCAAGATCGGTCCTTGAAATATCCAAAAATGACAAAACAAGTCCTTTATATTCTTGTTACAAAGTTTTGGGGCAAATGTGTGAAATTGGAAAGTTTAATAACAAAGGAATGGAGTTGTATGGGCTAAAAAACACGTTTTACCATATTTTCCAAAGACCAAGGGCTGTTTTTGCCACACCAATCATTCAAAAACCAAAAAAGCGCCAAACAACTTACCTTTCCCCTAATTTCGGGTCAAACAGAGTTACTATTCACCCTCCCACCCCAGATTTTACTTCCACTTAACAAAGGGTAAATTCAAATTACCCATACCTACATTTGATTGACACTCACACTCACACATCCCACACTTAACCTCTCACACCCATTCACTCAAAGACCCTACCCAAGCCTGCCCTGCACCAATCATGTGACAACTTCCTCTCCAAGGAATGCCACGTGGTAAGATCAACGTCTTATACTCCTTACTTGGCCCCAAAGCAAAAATAAACGTCTAGGATTCATTTGGACAGCTTACAACATCAAAACATGTCTAGAAGACTCAAGGGCAATTCTGAGATTTCATAGCTTAGGGTTTCATGCATTTTTCATTATAGAATCGTCTAATGTTGCCTATAAAAGGACCCCGAACCTATAGTGAGGCTTTTGTTCCAGATTTTAGCTAAAATCTTTGTAATCCCTTTTTATAAATATAAAGTTGGTATTTTATGAAAATTGTAATTCCTTTTACTTTTTTATGAAAGTTGGTGTTTGACTAGCTAAGATCCGAGTTCCATTTATCTGTTTGTTGTGTTTTGAGGAAAGGTTTTATGGTTTAAAATCCTTGTTTTCAAAAATCAGTGATTATTACTTTGATCCTTGTGTTTGTTGATCTTAGCAGGTACAAGGAAGCTAGTGGTTGTTCTGCTACCACTTAAGCTCACACAATCCAAAGCATGGATGTATGTTTTGGAGGTGCACATCTTTAAACCTTTTTAGTTTTCTGAAATTTGCATGCTATGTGATTGAATCTGAGATTTGGTCTTTGATTATGTGTGTTAGTTGTTGAATCTGTTTGTTTGAGTTTTGTATGTTGTTATTCAGTTGATTTTAGCTTGATTTGTGGATTGAATCTAACATTTCCTTTAAAAAATTGTGAAATCAGTTATTTAAGGGATGTTTGGGTGAACTGCTTAATCAAGGATTGGGTTAAACTGAGTAGGTGCTAGTTGGTATTTTGTGTTTGTTCATGCTTATGTTTCACTATTAGTTGTTTATCTGCAAGTTTTGAGGTTTAAATCACCATAATCCAACAATTGGCCATAAAATCTTCATTACTTGTTGTTTTTGCCTAAGATTTTGAGGACACCTATATCTAAGGGTAGACTAGGGCTAACAAGTGATAAATCAAAGTTTGTGTAACCTGTGAAGTAGATTTGTGGTGTTGAAATTGGGTTTGTGGTCATCTAGTTCAGCAAATGGTTCTTGTGGCCACTTTTGTTCATCAGTAATCTTAATATGCTTAAAACAAGATCTAATCATTGAACCAGGGATTGAATTGAGTTGTTTTGTGTTTGATTAAGTGTTATTGAGATTTTGTATGCTTTTGGTGCAATCTGGCGGGCTTATTCTAGCTTAAACTGCTTATTTCATTGTTCACTGTTCACTGTTCATATCTGTGACATGTTTAATGCTTGTTTGAATTAACTGCACTGATTGGCTTGGTGAATTTGTGATTTCTTGCTTGTTATTGACTCCTTATAACCCACTGGTTATAAGGGTGCCCTTGTTGTTCACTAAATCCAAGTAAATCGCTCTAAAATCAAAGGTCAATTAAGTCAAACAGTGGGAATCCTTTCCCACTGCTGCTAGCCACTGCTAGGATTATTTTAGGTTCAGCTTATCAATAAGCTATTCTAGCTTATTAAAACGTGCAAAAACTTCAATTTGGTAATAGGTCTTCCTCATTTGACCCATGTGTTCATTCTAGAGCATTTGAGCCTTTGACTTTTACATAAGTGCTTATTGACTTATTCAGCTTATATGGCTTTTCTTATTGGATTTTTGTTGATTGATTTGGCTTATTTAAGTCATTTAGAATCTTTTGCAAGTTGAATCAAGTTCTGAGGTTGTCTAGAACTCTAAGTCGACTATTTTGTCGTTTAGTGAATTTGTACTTTGCTTATTTCTGGCTTATTGGTTGTGGTTTTTCAAAATTTCTTTTCACAGATCTCTTAAGCATCCCAAAAGAAGGTTGTGTGTCAAAATAGAGCTTATGGCATTGGCTTATAGCTTAATGGGCCAAAAAGCCCATTAAGAATAAGCTGTTGTACATTTAAGCTGTGATAAGCTCATATTCAGCTTTTGGGCCTTCAGAGTTTTGTGTTTAGAATTGAATTTTAAGCTAGACTAGTGATTTTCAGCTTATTTGGTTGAGTTTGATCTTATTGGGCCAAAAAGCCCATTTAAGTGCACTGTTTTTGTTTTTAGCCCATTTGGGGCCTCAATAGGGGTATTTTGGTAATTTCACTTTCATTTTCTGTGTATTTAGGTTAAAATAAACTAGTTTTCAAGTTTTTAGAAATTTTTATAATTTTTGGATTTTTAATATTATTTAATATTATTTTATTATTAAATTTTGTTTTTAAGATTTTTGCAACTTTTACATTTTTTATAGGTCAAATACATTAAGTTAGGATCCATAAAACTCTTAGATTAATTTTCTCACCATTTTGTTTATTTTTAGAATTATTTTAATATTTTAATAGTTTTTAATCATTTAAAAATAGTTTTTATTAGTTTTAATTTTCATAAAAATAGTTTTTAGTTAAATTAACTCATTTTAGAGGTTTACAAAGTGAAAAATCTTCATTTGGGCTTTTTATTAATTATTTGGATTTTAGGGCTTTAATTAGCATTTAAAAATTAATATTTAATTAATTAAAAGGTTTGAAAAAGTTTTGATCATTTGTAAACTCTTAGTTTATTTTTATCTATTTTTGGTATTTTTTTAGGAATTTTTAGAATTAATTTTTATTTTGTCACTTTTTACGGTTTTACGTTTTGTCGTCGTAGTGCAATTTTAACGTATTCGTCATTCTAATTTCTCATCTTTTCTTTCTCTAATATTAATCGAAATCATTATGAATTATTCACACATATACCTCCTTGGGAAACGAACTTATTTGGGTTATTAACACTTAATTTTCCTAAATCATTTGTTTAATACTTACCGCTTTTTACGCCTTTTTCCTGAAAGGTCGTATTTTACCACAATCATGTATGTAGTGTGATTAATACTTAGTCCTTAAAGTATATTGGTGTAGATTGGTCCTAGCTAAGATTAGGGCTCGACTTTTAGCTTAGAGTCGGAAATTGGTTAAGCGACGTGTTCGGTTTCTCCACCTTAAGGAGCTTGTTGATTAGTGAACTCTCGAGTAAGGAGTCCTCGAGGAGTGGAGAGGGAACGAAGAGTGAGCTTCGTTGCCAAACCGCTATAAATCCTTGGTGTTTGGTTTGACCTTTCTTTTCCTTATCTCTTTAAATTCATTATTCTTTATTTGCATATACTTGTGGTTATTAGTTAGTTGCACTATCCCTTGTCCATATTATGTATAAGAAGATTTCACGTATTTTCTCAAGTCTAAGTTTTGGAAAAGGATTTTTGAGAACCCGTATTTAACAAGTAAATTTAAGAAACTATTCAACCCCCCTTCTAGTTACACATGACTCTACTTTTGCGCGTAAACGGTTGTACATCATAACAAGTGTGCCTCATAATATCCTTAGATGTTTTAAAGTTATCATTAGATGTAAGGTTTTTATGGTCAGGGCTAAATAATTGTTCACATGGACTCCGCACTTTCGGGCAATAAACAATAATGTATACGAGTCGGATGGTGATTCCCTTTCTTATGCTGATGATACTCGTACTAAATCTCAGCAAAATGATGATGTGGTAGAAGTAAACAATGAAGAGGATGGTCCGGATACAACTGTTAGTGACCAGTCGACGTCTCCAGCCAAAGATGTTACCAACGAAGATGCTAAGGAAGATATTCAGCATTCAAGTGATCCGTTTGAGGTGTATGATTTTTGAATAGGCCTCTTAATGTCGAAGCGATTAAGGATAGTAGCTCTAAATAACACCCCCTGGATACACTCCAGAGGTGTCATTACAATAGAATACTGTGAATTTAGCACTTGTTCAACAACAGTATTTAGATTCTGCAGATGTAAACGAAAATGAGAAGGTAGTCAATTCTAATGTGATGAACTTTACTCATGTCAGTGACATTGATGAATCTTCATGCGGAGCTTCTTCTTCTAAACCTAACAGCAGTATTGGTAAAGGTGGATTGATTCTACAAGTTCTAGATGATATGACTAAAGTCGGGCAATCTATGGGTTACGACATGGAGGGGTGTTCAAAACATATTGAGCGTATCATTGGTACACGAGGAGAAGTAGATGGTTTTAGATGAAGATTCTTTCTTTAAATGTACAAGGTCTTGGCCATAAGACTAAGAAAGAATGGGTCAAGGAGTTGAATACTAAGTATAAAGTTAATTTTTAGCTTAGCAGGAGACAAAGATGGATAACATATCTCATATAGATGTGAACTTCTTGTGGGGGAACTCTAACTATAAATTCGTCTTCAGCGATTCGGTAGGTAACTCAAGAGGTATTTTATGTATTTGGGAAGACTTTATATTCCGAAAAGATAATATGACGGTGTCGGATAATTTTTTAGCATTGTTTGGTACTTGGCTCCCTAGTAATTCCAAGGTATTAATAGTGGTGATTTATGCTCCTCAATATCCTACTCATAAAAGAGTATTGTGGGAGTATATCTCAGATATGATTGCTCGTTGGCATGGGGATTGTATAGTGTTGAGGGATTTTAACGAGGTTCGAAGTGAAGAGGAAAGATTTGGTTCTTTGTTTAATCAGCGGTCGGCTAGGTTTTTAATAATTTTATTGCTTCGACTGGTTTAGAGGACATTAGTTCGGAGGGTTATTCTTATACTTGGTCTCATCCTTCGGCTACTAAAATGAGTAAACTTAATACGTTCTTTGTATCGGAAGGTATTCTTTTGTCCTTTCCAACAATTACTTCGGTATGTCTCGACCGTTATCTGTCTGATCATCGTCCTATCTTTCTCAAAGAAGTTGATGTTGATTTTGGTCCTATTCCTTTTCGAGTATATCATTCGTGGTTTGAGAGAGAAGGTTTTGATAGTATGGTGGAGTCAACGTGGAGTTCATTTTCTCATCAAAACCATAATACACTCATTAGATTTAAGAAGAATGTTACAGACTTTAAAGGTTACTATTCGAGAGTGGATTAAAGAGTAGAATTCTAGTCATTCGAGTATTAAACGGGTGATAATTGATGAGTTGCTAGACATTGATAAACGGATAGATCAAGAGAACGCGACTGATGATCTTCTTCTCCACATAATGGAGCTTATCTGTAACCTTTTTTATATTAAGCAATCAGAAGCTCAGATTTTGTTCAAAAATCAAAAATTAAATGGGAGGTTGAAGGCGATGAAAACTCAAAATTCTTTCATGGTATTCTAAACAAAAAGAGGTCGCAACTGTCTATTAGGGGAACTTTGTATAAGGTGATTGGATTACGGATCCCGATGTGATTAAAAATACATTTAGAGACCATTTTGCATCTCGGTTTGAACAACCGATTGGTGATTGTCTAAAATTCAACACGGAATTTCCTAATCAGCTCTTGTCGGATCAGATTGAGTTTCTAGATAGTGAGATCTCAAGGACTGAAATTCGAGATTCGGTGTGGGAGTGTGGAGGGAATAAATCCCCGGGGCCTGACGGGTTCACGTTTGAATTCTTTCCTAGGTTTTGGAATCTTATAGGGTCGGATTATTTGTGAAGTAGTGGAATGGTTCTTTAAGGAAGGATACTTTCCGAGGGGTAGCAATGCTTCATTCATCACATTGATTCCTAAGGTAATTGACGCAAAATTTCTCAATGACTTTAGACCTATAAGTCTTATTGGGAGTGTTTATAAAGTCATTACTAAGATTCTAGCTAATAGATTATCTTCCGTTATCTCGGATCTTGTGCCTACATCCCAATCCGCTTTCATCTCTAATCGGCAGATTTTGGATGGTCCATTTTTGTTAAATGAAATCATATCATGGTGTAAGCGGAAAAAAGAACAAGTTCTCATATTCAAGGTTGATTTTACAAAAGCATATGATTATGTTAGAAGGGACTTTCTCTTAGAAGTTTTACGTGCTTTTAGATTTGGCCCTAATTGGTGTAAATAGATTCGTGGTATCTTCACTTCTTCCATGGCGTCGGTTCTCATAAATGGTTGTCCTACATCCGAATTTCCGTTTCATTGTGGCTTGAAACAAGGTGATCCTCTGGCTCCTTTCTTATTTATTCTCGTTATGGAATCACATCATATATCTGTATCGAAAGCAGTTTCGGAGGGGGGTTTTAAAGGTTTTTAATTGGGTGATTCTCTTAGCCATCTTTTCTACGCGAATGATGCTGTATTTATTGGTAAATGGTCCCATGAGAACTTGATCAATTTGGCGCGTATCCTTAAATGTTTTCATCTGGCATCAGGACTGCGGATTAATCTTCAAAAAAGTCATGTCATGGGGTTTGGTGTTTCTCATGAAGAGATCAGGTACGTTGCTTCTCTTATAGGCCGTGACATTATGACTATTCCTTTTAAACACCTTGGAGTGCCGGTTGGTAATTCTATGTCTCAAATTTCGGCTTGGTGTGATATTGTGCGGAAAGTGCAATTAAGATTATCTAAATGGAAGAGTAAGACTTTATCTATAGGTGGCCGATTAACTCTTGTGAAATCAGTTTTGGGAGCGACTCCATTGTATAATATGTCGATATATAAAGCTCCAAAAGTTGTTTTACAATCTCTTGAATCGCTAAGGAGCAGATTTTTTAATGGTAGTGTTTTGGCGGAGAGGAAAATTACTTGGATTGCGTGGGAAAAGATCTTGGCTTTGAAGGAAAAAGGAGGTCTTGGGGTATCCAGTTTATTCCCTCTTAATCGGTCTCTTCTACTAAAGTGGGTTTGGCACTTTTTATCTAATGATGGATCTTTATGGTCGCGGGTTGTTACTGCTATTTATGGTAACTCTATTGAAGCTCATTCTATTAATTTTTCTTCTCCCTGGTGTGTCATTCTTAGGGAGCTGAATAGTTTGGTTGGAAAAGGGTTTGACTTTATGTCTCATATTAGGAAGCAGGTTGGGAATGGGAACAACACAATTCTGGACGGATCATTGGATGTTTGGTGGTCCTTTATGTACTCGGTTTCCCCGTTTGTTTGCTCTTGAAGGATCTAAAGGCATTTCTATGGCTAATAAATTTAGGGCTTCAGATTTTAAAGCTTCGTTTCGTCGGGAGGTGAGAAGTAGAGCCGAATCTCATCAATGGCTTGATTTGATTGCGTTACACGATATGGTTTCTCTCACTCCTACTGAAGACCGGTGGCGGTATGATCTAAATGGAGATAGGATGTTCCGTGTTAAATATATTCGGGGGGTGTATTGATGATTTGTTATTGCCTTCTTCATCAGCAACTACTAGATGGTTGAAGTGTCTTCCGATCAAAGCTAATGTTTTTTATTGGCGCGCGAGATTGGATCGGCTTCCAACAAGACGTAACGTTCATGGGCGTGGAGTGGACGTCAATTCTATCTTATGTCCGATCTGTGGTAATGACCTTGAAGATATTAATCATGGCTTGTTTAATTGCGAGTTAGCGAAGTCTATACTGCTTCGTATATGCCAATGGTGGGATCTTCAATACTTCGAGCTTACATCTTTCACGGACTGGAATATTTGGTTTCTATCGATCAGGTTGCTTGTAAAGACTAAGCAACTTTTGGAGGGGGCGTTTAATGTGGCTGGGTGGCATCTATGGAAGTTCCGTAATGAATCTATTTTCAGTGTGAATCCTCCTAGGCGATCGGTTCTTTTTGTTGACATTGTCTCCCGTGCTTATGTGGTGTAACAGTAGATGTTCTAAGGTTATTTCTTGGGATTTGGTTAAAGAACCCGCATTTGATTTCCTTGTATTGTTTTTTTTTCTAGCATTTTGCTAGTTGTTTAATGAAATTTTGCCGTTAAAAAAAAATTCAAAAAAGTCTTTTGGTATAAGTTGGGTTTACATTTCTTTTAATTTAACTTGAACATTTTATATATTTAGAGCTCGTGGTACGGAGTATTTTTATTTGGTGTTTTGATTAAACCGTAAGACGACGATGTGACATCTATATCGTGGGTGATGTTTACGTGTCTCAATCCATAGTAGCTAGCCCAATTGATCTAAAAAAACGCAAGATGACCGCGCGACACACTATACTGTGTCTCGCGCCGACAGGTTTTTGTTTCCGTTTGATTTTGATTTTGTGTATCTATTTTTGGTTTATGGTATTTGTGTTGTGTTTTCAATGATAACAGTACATCTTTTTGATTTGGGAGGTGATTTGCACACTCCTACAATTGATTGGGACACTCAAAAATATGTTGTCTTGACATATATACCCTTAAATAACTAGTACTTATATTCACCCTTACAAGGGCATAAATGTCAAGATAACATATTTGTGAGTGTGTCAATCAAATTTATGAGTGTGCAAATCACCTTTCTTTTGATTTTTATTGTCATCAACTAAACACATTCAAGTTTTTCTTACGTCTCACACTTTTTAAAATTACATTCCAAAGGTTGTTGGCATGTAGCAAAAATTAAATTTGAGACTTATGTATTTTTTTTGGAATGACAACCACAAACCTTTTTACCATTAAACTACCCGTGAGTGGTTAAAAATAATAATAATTAACGGAAACGGGTAAACAAAGAGTCTGGAATCACTATTTAAATTTTAAAGTTTTAGACTACCCAGATAAACTCGAGCCTTTTCTCCAATGTACACGGTCTAACTAGTATTTCCTTCCATTTCCTAACTTTCCATGATCATCCCAAGATGCTTACAAATTGAATTTGACCCACTTCAGGCCACCTTATCGCTACTCCACCAGGAGACTGGCAATTCTGTTTAAAAGTATGCAACTATGAAGTCGTCAAAGATCTAGCAAAGCTATAAAAAATGATTTAGCAAGCTAAAAATCAATAAACCATATTTTCAAGTGAATTATTGAAGCCTTATATTGATCAATGATCATCTGTGTTATTTATGAACAAGAGAACTAGGCCAAAAGCTTACAATTTACAACTCATCACGATTAGCAGCAACACCACCATGGCTATCCAAATAAGAAATCGCCACAGCAGCATGAAAAGCTGCTCCCACCGGAAGAGCTTCTTCATCAATAACAAAATAAGGAGAGTGCAAATGCTCTGGTACATGAGTATTGTTCTTGCTTCCAACAACAAACACAACTGCTGGCATTTTCTGTGTGAAGAAACTGAAATCTTCACCTCCCATAGTCACAGGAAGCAACCGCACATTGGGTTTACCTAACATCATTTCCGCCACTGTCTTTGCATGTTGATACATCTCTTCATCATTTTCCACCACAGGGTATGGAAGTGGTGTTTCCTCCTTGAAATCCAATTCAGCACTACACTGGTGAACTGCTGCTTGTGTTTCAACCACCTAAATATATAATGAAAGAATTAGCAATAGCCAATGGAGTTAATTGCTGATGAAGTATGGTTATCAACAATAGTGGATATAATTAATGTTTACCATTTTAATTCTTGCTTTGGTGTCTACTAAACCTTGAGGAGATAAACTTCGGTAAGTTCCCCCAAATTGAACATTTTCTGGAATCACATTGTCTGCTTGGCCTCCGATAATACGTCCAATAGTCACAACCTACAGATCGGCCACCAGAAAATAAATAGAATCTTCAAAGGCGTATTGCCAGGGTGTTTGGGACTGCTTATTAAAAACATTAAGCAGTTTTATGTTTTTGGATGAAGAAGGTGATCACACCCGTCTCTCTTTTCAAAGTAAAATAGGTTTGCTTTCTTGTGTATAGTTTGACACAGCTTATTTCAAAGTAACTATTGTGGATTCTTGGTGGATGAGTAGATCCAAAATAACAAGTTAACTTATAAACTGAAATACATTTTGTTCATTAGGTGGATGGTATGCTTCTTCATAAGCTCTATGCTTTATAAATTGTTTATCTCAAAACTTTATTCAAAATTGTTCTCCCGAGCTATTTCTAAAGCATAAACTAAGAAAGTCAGATAATTACTCTGGACTCGAGTGGATCGGTTTCGCGAGACACAATTTGTTGCAGAGCAACAACCGCCATTGATGCTGCAAGAATTGGGTCTTTTGATAGATGTGGGGTTGCAGCATGTCCACCGATACCATTGATGGTGGCTTTAAACCTGCCAGAACCAGCTAACACTGCACCTGACCTTGAAGCTACAACACCCACTGGATACTGAGGCAGAACATGAAGGGCAAAGGCAGCTTTGATGTTGTCAAGCGCACTGTGTTTTAGCATATGGTAAGCTCCAGCGAAACCCTCTTCGCCTGGCTGGAAAACCAGCTTTATTGTGCCCTTATAAGAGTCAAAAGTAGAAGCTAAAGTTTCACGCTCCAAAGGTTGTACCTGTTATATTAGGTGAAGTACGGAAGTTACCTTGAGTTCATGTCTCTTGGCTTGGAGCAGCTTAGCGGCTCCAAGTAGCATTGCTACATGAGAATCGTGACCACAGGCGTGCATCTTTCCATCAACTTTGCTCCTGTGATCCCAATCAACTAATTCCTAGTTTTTGAACGGGGCATAATAAACATTTGAATGAACAAATGTATAGTAACAGAAATAATTAATAGTATAGTATCAACATGTAACATATAATATTCTGTGTCTTTTTCCCTTGCAAGTAGAAGTATTACTAACTTCATCTAATTGCAATTGCAAATGTAATTGAATATGTTAATAACCTTTGCATCGATTGGTTGTAACTATTGTACATAAAATCAAAGTGTAAACACATGCAAAGCAAATAACAATTATTTCCTATCTAACAACACGAATGTAGAAGTATCTACATTTACCAAAGAGCAATTAGCCTAGCGGTATCGGGTGTTCCACTTACCAAAATGTTGGAGTTTCAAGTGTCACTTGACAATATTATCAGGTGTTCCACAGCTGTGTTGCAACTTGCAAGTCAACACTTTTCACTTATCAGGAAAAAAAAGTGTATCACATTTAGGTGAAATCATTAATAACAAACATTTTTCTAGTTTGACACATTATAGTTAGGGCCTAACTTCTTTTTGTTGCACATCAATGTAAATTACAAGTAGTAATCTGGTTATTAATTTTTTTCGTTTAAATGAAACTCACAATCATTTGGTGACCAAATAGGTACAAAATAATTTTCAAGTTCGCCTTTTACTAATAGCATTCAAGTTCCATCTCAGCATCTGACACGGGTCCTTTAGTTATGTACAATGAATTTATTTATCACAAGAAACCAAAGAACCTGAATAGGAAGAGCATCCATATCAGCACGAAGAGCAAAAACAGGCTGTTGACCGGAACCAATAGTAGCCACTACACCAGTTTTAGCAACAGGCCACGTGTATTCAATACCAAGCTTATCAAGCTCAGCCCTTATCATTTCACTTGTCTTAGATTCTTCAAAACCCAACTCAGGATACTCATGTATTTTCCGTCTTATATCAACCATCCAGTTATAAAACTCCGGTTTCTTTGCATCGGACAAAAGCTGTTTGCCAAGTGGGCCCACTACTTCTGGGTTCAAACATTTTACTGATGATGAAAAGATTAATAATGCATAGTGAACGAGGATGATGAAATTTGAGCGTTGACTAAATGATCTCATCGTTTTACCAAATGCCACTGATCGATTTTGTATGGGGGTTATTGACGGAAGTTCTCAAGTTGGAATTGGGAGAGAGTTTTAAAATTGGAAATACTACTTATACTCTTAGACAGCGCCACGTCAGCTTTTTACCAAACTCACTAAAACTTACCCAAACTCATCACAGGAGGTAATGACACTCACCAAAACTCACCTAAACTCACTCCACATCATCCCATTTTATCATTAAATATTTTTATTCATACATTTTATTAAAACACGGGTACATAGAAAATTAAAACACAGTACGAAATTAAAAGACGATACATAAGAAATTTAAAAACAACATTTAAAAAAACATAAATTTAAAAAAAACTTGATAAATTAAGCATTGGCATACAAATGCTCGACCAAATCTACTCGAAGATTGTGATGTTCTTGCGCGGAGCTGATATGCCGCATAACTTGTAGCATGTGTTTTTGGGTTTGAAACACATCGTCCGGTTGAAGTTGTTCTTCTAGGAACCATTTAGGAGATATTGCTTTTTTTTTAACTTTCGAACCATATTATGCAATATGATGCATGTGTACATCATATTTATGATTCTTTCTTTCCGTAAAGGACGTGCAGGATTGGCTAATATGACCCATTTTTTCTTCAAAACACCAAAAGCTCTTTCAATATGTTTTCTTGCGGATTCTTGTTTCTGCTTATATAAAATCCTCTTATGGTCATTGGATGATGGTTCGGGAATTGTTTTAACAAGTGTTGTCAATTCCGGATATATTCCGTCCGTAAGATAGTATCCCCATGGATAGTGTACACCGTTAGCCTCAAACTCCACCTCAGGTGCTTGTCTGGTTTTCAAATCATTAAATAAAGGGAACTGATATAAAACGTTGATGTCGTTGTTCGACCCAGAAACACCAAAAAATGCATGCCATATCCACAAGTCCTGCGACGCAGGAACGGCGCCGTATGCCAATTGACGTATCGCCGATGTGCATTTTAACAACGGCGAAATACCTTCTTTTCCGGTACAATCAACATTATTACGAAAGTATGCAGAATGGTGAGTCACTTCACTAACTATCCAGTTGAAAAGCGGGCGACCCATTCGAAAATATTTTTGAACTCTTTCGCATCGTATCTTGGGTTCGCCGAAAAAAAAGACGCAACTAACCGATTATGAGCACCTATTCGGTCTCGAGTTATGACGTTTCTGGGTACTCGATTAGCAATACGTCGTCTTTTAGTAAAATGCAACGCTTTTTTAATCAAAGCTCACTTGCGTTTCGTTGCGACTACCGGATTTTCAGTGGCAAAAAATAACTCGTATTCGTCGATATTTTCCATTTTTTGTGATTTGTAGAGAATGTGTGAAATGTGTATGGAATTTGAATGTGTGTTTGAAAAATAAGAGTTTTTGTTAGGTATTTATAAGTAAAAAGGGGTATTTGAAAAAGTTTTTTTTTTAAAAAAAACTAACGGTATAATTAATGTGGGTACCGGTTTTTGTATAACTCACCAAGGTGAGTTTGGCATGTGTTTTTGGTTTGGAAAACACAACCCGCGCGCGGCTTGTAAGGGGGGGGGGGGGGGGGGGGATGGGGGCTTCGGGGCAGCGCGTGGCTTAAGCCATGCTGCTCGTGGGATCATCCCCACTCCCACCAGCCTTATAGTGACGAAAGTTAAGTTGTAATTTTATTAAGTAGATTTTTTGATATTTTGAGTAAAAAGTGAAGGTTTTAGAAAAAATTATTAGACCAATTAAATGGTTTGATTTTTACACATATTTTTTTATTTTTTTATAATTTTTATTAACTTTGCAAAATAAACATAATATCTTTTTAAACTTTATAACCTATATGCTTTATATTTTAAAAATACGATATATATGTAATATTAAAAAATCAACATATTACATAATTATAAATATTAAGATAAAAACACAAATTATTTTCTATTTATATTTTGACACTTAACAAAGTCAAGCAGTGCAATATACGTAAATTATTATTAACATGAACATAAATATTAAAATGAATGCATGACCTCAAACATCGGTGTGAGACGTTATTTGTTGCTAAACATACAATGTCTAAAAAATGATAGTTTAAATTTCAGTTAAAGAAAATCAAATCCTCTATGCAACAAATGTTTATACAAAATATCAATTAATATTATCAAATAATAAAAAACTATGAAAAAACTCGTGAGTTAACGAACATTATAACTATTTAAATATTAAAATTTTAATATTGTATACTGAATAATATTAAGCATTATAAAATTATGAATTTATAAATCGTGTACGTATAAGATTGATGATTGATGTAAATAGTTTATTAATTAATAATTAATATATAACTATTTAAAATAAAATATCGAAAGTAAAAAAAATATGGAACTTGAAAAATAAAAATTAAAGTGAGTTTATTTAATTTACACTGTACATAATAAAACAATAAGATAATCAAACATATAAACCTTAGATTTTTTTAAAAGACATATATAATATATAAATAAAATTATAATAACGAAAGTATTACTTAATATATCATTTTTTTTATTCCGCATTAAAACTAGTTTGGTAAAGTTTGGTAAGACAACATAATTTCTTTTTGGCAATCGATATGTACATGTTTCTATATTACACCTAATGCATTTTATAGCTTTTCTCATCATTAATGCACAAAAGATTTAAATAATACCATTAAATTAACATTATGTATCTCTTTTTAATTTACAAAATAAAATATGGTTTAATTAATACAATTTAGTAAGATAAGTGTACAAGTGTTTTCCTGTATAATAATTACAAACTTTTTAATACATTAATAAATTATTAACTTTTTAATACGTAATAATACTCTTAATAAAACATTCAATTACATAAATATACAATTGAAGTGAGTTATATATAGAATATTAACCAATAAAAGAATAAAAGAAATAAAGGAATCAATCTCAACTATTCATTTTTTTCATCAAAAAATAAAAACTATCTCTCATCTTTTTCTTAAAAACACCATATCTTTCTAACGAAAAATCGTCAGATTACGAAAAATACACCATTGCGACGAAAAAATCCTTATCTTTCAGTAGATAGGCACTTTGATATATTTTTGACGATTTTTTATTATTACGATTTTCGACTATAAAAATCACATGTGATTCGGAAAAATTACTTGTAATTTTTTTATAAATTTTTTTTTTTATAGAATAAATAAATAACTTGTAGAAACTAGAAGGGGGGGGTGAATAGTTTCTAGTTCATTTTCAAAACATTTCGTTTATTCCACTGGCCGCGGTTCCTTAAATATCACGCGGTTCCTTATCAATAAAGAATCGTGGGCTCAATGAAGAACCGCCTACAGTGGATGCCAATATATTGATACGTTGTAAACCTTGACAATCTTTTGTATCAAATTCTCGATTAAGCTTGACTAGATATGAGATGTGTTTGTAATAGATAATAACTATAAGTAAGGAAACACACAAACACATCAAATCAAGTGTACATCAAGCAATAGTCTAAACACTAAGCACACACGTACTAAGCCTTAGCTTTTCCGCAACTAAGATGTTTAGACTAAAGGATGCACACTTGACCATAATCTAAACACGAAGCACACACACATTAAGCCTTAGCTTTTCCGCAACTTAGATGTTTAGATTATGAGATGCACACAACACACAACATATAAATACATCTATAATAGTAAAGACATAAATGTAAAGGAAAGTACCGACACGATGATTTATAGTTGTTCGATCACGAAGCTCCTCTTCGCCCTACTCCACTCCTCGAGTACACCTTACTCGAGAGTTACTTCACTAGTCAACAAAACTCCTTTCAAGGCGGAGAAAACCATACACGTCGCTTACACAATTTCCGACACTAAGCTAGATGTCGAGTCCTAATCTTAGGTAGGACCAATCTACACAACGTTGCCCACTTCATCATTTAACGACACAAGGCTAGATGTCGAGTTCTAATCGAAAGGTAGAACCAATCTTCACAACGTTGTCTACTTCACCATTTTACGACACAAGGCTAGATGTCGAGTTCTAATCGAAAGGTAGAACCAATCTTCACGACTCTTTACTTTGAAGCTAAGTGAGAACTTCACTAGACACAACTACATCACTTTATAGTTTAGTGAGAACTCACATGACACAACCACATCACTTTATAGTTTAGTGAGAACTCACAATTCTTACCTATTACAGCTTAATAAAACACATATCCAAGTGTACACATGTAACTTGGATCTACACAACATAAATCCAAGTATACACATATACAATGGATTTACACAAGACTTAATCCAACTATTCACAAATACAATGGATTAACACAACTAATCCAAGTTTTCACAAATACATTGGATCTACACAATATTGATCCAAGTATACCCATATACATTGGATCTACACAAGATTGATCCAAGTATACACATATACATTGGATCTACACAAGACACAAATAAAAATGATGAACATGATGATCTTCATCAAGACTTCATCTTTAATCACATCACAAATGTGTGAGTGGTCTTCTCTTTGCACTTAAGAGGATGAGGAGATTTAAGGAGAGAATCACATCTTAAACAAGATTAATCTAAACTAACTAATCAAGGGTTTAAAGATGTTTTTGAAGAAACTGTGCAAAAAGGGTTGAAAGAAAACCTGGAAATGATCCACTATTTATAGGGCAACATTGCAACGGTCAAAAACACCCGCGGTTCCTTATCTCTACCCGCGGTTCCTTATCAATAAGGAACCGCGGGTTCCTTTAAGGAACCTTCGCGTTGGAGTTCGTGCAAATTTGTCCTTTAGTGGGGATATGCCATCTGGGGTAGTTTATACCCTCAAAGGATATTCCTTTGGCATATGGAATATGCCAAATTCAAATTTCCATTTTCTTTTTAATAAAACATTTTCTTAAAAATAAAGTTAATTAAAATCTTTTGTCACATTTGATTAAATGTGAGTTTTAAGAAAATATTAATCCTTTATCACTTAGTTAGGTTAATGACATGTTTGTACATACCTTGAGTCATTCATACCGAATGCGATCTTGGAGGTGTCGAGAGAAGTATACAAATGTATTATTGAGTGATTACGAGTACCTTAACATTTTACATAATGTATTGCGAATTATACGTTTGTCATCAACAAAACATAAAGAGATTATATCGACAAAGCATCGTAATGTTTGCACTAACAATCTTCCCCTCTTTGATGATGACAAACAAGTAAACCGCAACACATATTAAAATGCATAAGTTACTCGTTTACACTTACTTCTCCCCCTTTTGTCGAATCAAAAAGGTAGTCAACGTCTAGAAGAAGAGAAGAAGCAACGTCGAGAGAGAACACATCTAAAGAGGTAGTCATCGAAAGCACGTCATTTGAAGAAGAAAAGAATTGACGTCACACGAGCTTGCATCCGAAAGGTAGTCTTCATTTGTAGAGGAGGAGGATCGACTTCGAGATAACATGCATCCAAAAATCTAATCATCCATTGTGGTTGGCGTTTGAGAGGCGAGAATCTAAACCATAAACCCATCATACAAAAATATTGAGCTTGCGTCATCCTAGTGAAGTCTTCAATAACCATAGGTTAACCAACTCCAAGCATAATAATATGCTTATCTACGAGTGTCCAAAATGCATTATGTTGTCCCTAATATACGATGATATAACACGAATTTATGAAGAAAGAAAGGTAGATATGAGATGAATTTTAGAGAGAGAAAGTAGTGAGAGAAAGTAGAGAGAAATGGTTGGAGAAACTTGTGAAATATTAGATTAGAAAAATAAAATGACCAACACCCTTCCTAACATGCTAGGAAGGGTTTATATAGCCTTTTCTTACATGTAGCTTAATGGGCTATATGATCATGGGCGGGCTTTTCTTTTGGACTTTGGTTATTTATGAATGAACCTTAGCTTAAAGTTAAGCCTGTAATACACGACTAATTAACTACCTATTACAACGTTCTAACTAATGTTACAATAATAACCTATGACCGAGCATTCTTGTTTGACTCAATATTTTGAGGCTAACAATCTCCCTCAATGTGAGGTCATACCCTTATGATATTTGGAGATCAATGGAGATTACGAATCTCGTCATAAATGAGTCTTGAACTTGTAACAGTAGTTTTGTTCCTTCATGCTGTGATCTTTGAGCCTTTGTCGTTGTCTTTCGACTCTGACATTAGGTTTGAGATCTTCAAATCATCCTTAACTTGTCTTTGCCATCTTGCGATCTTATGTCTTCATCCACATGCTAACACTATTAATTGTTGAATATATCTTCAAGCATGAGTATGTGGTTTTGAATCTTTGACTTTGCTGAGTACACCGTGACGCCACCTTCTCGAGACAAAAACATAGACACGGACTGAATGGCTTTGACATTCGTCCTAAATCGGTATCGTTTTACCTCCGGTCGGTGAAGACCGTTATACGATATTAAATATCGTACCTGTGATCAGGTAGATTCAATTAAGAATCTCCTTGACAGGGTTTCGCGGTTGAACTAGCCGTTCTCTTTACTCGACCGTCTCAAAGCAAGACTGCGAACATAAAGAGTGAATCAATTGGATAAATATCCGCTTGATTAAAGTCATCAATTCAAGTTCCTGGAACAAGTTTGATTCATTAAGAATCTTACCATTGTTGCTTTCCAGTTGACACAAGCTTGATTCATAAGAATCTCGCAAGTTACTTACCGTAGCGCTGCTTGATGTTGACGCTAGAAGGATTTCCATTCGTCACTGTGAATATTAATAAATATCACTCTGAATGTTCTGGCAAGACCATAAAGATATTGCGTAGAAACCTGAAACGAGTTTGAATCAATTCAAAATCAAACCACTGTTGCTTTTCAGTTTTACATATGTTCAATTCATAAAGAATCTTACATATGACCTACCGTAGTGCTGTTTGATGTTAACACTGGAAGGATTTCCACTCATCATTGTGAATACTAAGTATTATCACTTTGAGTGTTCTAGCAATATCGCAAGGATATAGCGTAGGACTCTGTTGATCTTCATCCGTGTGTCCTAACGAGATTTGATTGATCTCTTGGCTCTAGACTCGATTTGTGCACTTTTAGTGGTCGGAGGCTGGAGCAGATGCCACCTATTCAATATCAACTATCTCGGAGTGAGAAAGTCAATAGAAGTCGTGTTGATCTCCGTGACAATAAAACAAACTTCTTTTGAGAGAAGCCTGAGTAGCTAGGAAAGGGTTGTGTTTCACATCACTGGGTCCATGATGAGTTGTCTTCATGATGTGTTGACCCGGTTTCTGCCTAATTTGTATGGAGGGCTTCTTTGTTTACACCCTTTATCCTTACATTTCTTTTTTATTCTTCAACCCCTTCAATGCTTACCAAGACATCATTACTAGCACCTTGTTGTGATTGTTCCAGTGCTAGCATCAGTACTTAGTCGGCATTCAGCTACGTTCACATTCTACTCCATCTTTCCTAAGGACTTCTAATAATCTATTGGATTGTCCCTGGGAAGATCCCTCCGGTTCTGGTTGGATCATAGGACATAAACCTAACCACCCTTTTGACACCAATAACGTCGTGAATTAAAGATGTTGTGGGTATTTGATCGTAACCATGAAAACCACTTTTAAATTCTAACAAAATGTTTGAAAAACATTTAACACCTTGCTAGTTTTGTCGTTTCAGAAATGCTCCCCCTTCACATGTGCATCGATAATCGAAAGTGTTTCGCACATGTAGGTAAGAGTTAAAGTGCTTGAGTCTTATATAAGATCACATTTTAATCACATTTTCTCCCCCTATCGCTAATATATAAAATATTTTGACATTAGAGATACCAAATTTGATTAAAATATATTTTGAAAAATAGTCGTGAAAATCTACAGGAGAAAGATGTGTTAATCTTTTGCATGAAGTTAAAATGCTCCCCCTCAAAAATTGATCCAATTGAATTGTCATTATGAGGATGTGATCCACGTTTCTCTTTTTGAGGATGGGAGTTGTTGAACACACAATTTTTGAAAGATTTTGAATAATCATTGAAAAATTCTTGAAAAAATTGTGTTCAACGCTTTTTGGAAAATCCTATTTCTTTTTGTCGAAGAGGTTTTTCTAAAGCATAAACTTGAGTTCATAGACTTTGAATGTCTTGACGAATCCACTCAAGTGTAAGAAGATTTCTCTTCTTTTGCTGAGGGTAAGGGCACTAAATCGTACACTCCCCCTTGAATATCGATCCGGGTTGCAATCTGAAAGTGATTACAAGCCATTGTGTTGAGCTCAAAACATGGAATGTTTTGTGACAAGCTCAACTCATGATAGATTGCTCTACCCGTTGTTTGGAAATATTGTCCAAAATAGACAATTTCCTTTATTAAAAGAAGAAATGACATGTTTTGAAAAATATTTACAACTTTCATTCGAGCTTTATGTACACACCCGTGTCGTTATTGAGCGACATTTCTAGGCACGTCCATATTATCGATACTGAAAGACATGTCGAGAAGAATATTTTTGGATTATCAAAGACTTTTTAATTTTGTATTTTTCTTTTTCATTAATATTTACAGGTAGATGTTTGATAGATGAATCAAGCAGGCTTCTTTGCCAGAACCTCCAGTTCTGCTGGAGTCAAACATCTCATACCAATTTGCCTAACTAGATACGCAAACCTCTCTTTCGAAAGAGCTTTTGTAAACAAGTAAGCTAATTGGTAATCAGTTCCAACAAAGTATAATTCAACAATACCCTTTTCAACTTGTTCCTTAATGAAGTGATATCTGACATCAATGTGCTTCGTGCGGGAATGTTGTACCGGATTGCAGGAGATGGCTATGGCAGACTTTGAGTCACAGTACATAGGTACTTTATCAAAGTGGAAGCCATAATCCGTGTGTTGTGTTCTCATCCAAAGAACTTGAGCACAACACGCAGATAGAGATACATACTCCGCTTCGGCTGATGATAAAGATGTGCAATCCTACTTCTTGGAAGACCATCCCACAAGCTTATCTTGACCTAGAAATTGTGCACCACTAGAAGTACTTTTACGTGTATCAAGACACCCTGTATGATCAGAATCTGAATAGGCCGTTAGAAAGAAACCGGTTTCCCTCGGATACCAGAGTCCCATGTGAATGGTATTCTTAAGGTACCGAAAGATCCGTTTAACCTCCTTGAGGTGCTTTTCAGTGGGTCGGGCTTGATATCGTGCACAATAACATGTAGCATGATGAATATCAGGTCTGCTTGCTGTCGAGTACATGAGGGACCCGATCATGGAACGATATCTCGTTTGATCTATGGGTAATCCCTCCAAATCAGCATCTAGGGATGTGGTTGATAATGGTGTCCCAACAGGGTCACATGATGTCATACCATGCTTTTTGATTATCTCTTGATAATACTTAGTTTGGTTTATAAAGATACCACTTGGGGATTGGTGAACTTGAATTCCTAAAAAGAATTTTAGTTCGCCCATCATTGACATTTCAAATCTGTTGTACATTACTTTTTCAAACCATTTTGAATGTTTTGGGTTTGTAGAACCGAAAATAATGTCATCAAAATAAATCTGCACAAGCGAAATGCCGTCTCCATATGTATAAGTGAACAAAGTTAAGTCAATGGAACCTTTTGAGAAACCTTTGGAGACCAGAAATTTCGAAAGTTCGTCGTACCACGCCCTTGGAGCTTGCTTGAGTCCATAAAGTGCTTTGTGGAGACGATACACCCTGCAGGATAATGAGGATTGACAAATCCTTCCGGCCGTGTGACATAGACTTCTTCCTTCAAAGGACCGTTAAGAAACGCCGTCTTGACGTCCATTTGATAGACAATGAATCCCTTATGTGCAGCATAAGCAAGAAAAATCCTGACCGCTTCCATACGAGCTACTGGTGCAAATGATTCTTCAAAATCAATACCCTCGTTTTGTCCATACCCTTTAGCCACTAGCCTAGCTTTGTTTTTGATGATCGTGTTTTCTTCATCGATCTTTTTTTTCCTGATCCAACGAAGATTTAAAGGAATCACATCGTATGGTCTGTCAACAAGTTCCCAGACTTTAAGTCTTTCAAATTGTTGAAGTTCATCCATCATCGATTCAATCCAAGCGTGATCAGCCATGGCTTCTTTGATGTTTTTCGGTTCAGCTGTACTCACTGCAAGTGCGAACATACAAACATCACCATCGGTTGCGAGTTGTCGTCTTGTACGAACAGGTTGTGAAGGGTTTCCAATTACGTGAACCAAAGGATGATCTCGGTTCCAATGATGTGTTGAAGGATGTCGTTGATAAAACGTATGCATATTTGACGGATCAACATGGCGAGTAGAAGACTCTCCAGTTTCGTGTACCGGTGTACCGAATGGGTTGATAAATTCGTCTTCATCAGATAATGCATCTTCTGCTTGATTTGTGTTCTCTAGAGCAATGACAGTAGTTGTGGATGTTGTAGGATCGATTGTTGATGTGATATTCTGAGGAGGTAAATCTGCAGCAACCCGTGTTGAAGTAGACGAAGTTGTATCCATTTGTTCACGATGATCGGTATCATCATTCTTATCATGAGTGACAGCGGAAGACTTCGATACAACTTGTTTCTTCCCCGTGAAATATTCATCATACATTGGCCCATATAACATTTCCAACTCTTCAATTGTCGTATCCACTGTCATATCTGCTCTAGGAACATTTTCAGGAACCAGCTTTGAACTTGACGGTTCATTGCTGTGGTCTTGAGTTCCGAGTTCCGTGCGGTTGTGAACGGAAGTCGTTTGTCTTTGTGGATCGGGACTTAAAATGTTTTGTTCAAGTGCCATCTCTTGTAATTCATCAAATCTGACATGAATAGTTTCGACTATCAATTTTGTTCTCTTGTTGTACACTCTATATCCCTTAGACTGAGTTGCATATCCCACTAGAATGCATGCATCACCTTTCTCTTTCATCTTGTCCAGATTTTCACCATCTCGAATAATGTAGCACGTACATCCAAAAACGTGAAGGTGTTTGAGTGAAGGTTTTCGATCATGAATGATGTGATATGGTGTCTTTTCGTGTCTTGGGATAATTAAGGAGCGGTTTTGTGTGTAGCATGCGGTTGACACGGCTTCGGCCCAAAATTATAGTGGAAGTTTTGAAGCGGATAATAATGTTCGAGCAGCCTCAACTAAAGTACGGTTTCGTCTTTCAACAACGCCGTCTTGTTCGGGTGTTCGAGCAATAGATGTTTCATGTTCAATTCCTTCGGCTTCAAAATAGTTTCTCAGTTTTGAATTCAAAAATTTTGTACCTCTATCAGTACGAACCACTTTGACTTGAGCTTGAAGACCACTTTGTATCAGTTTAAGAAAGCTGATGAGAACTTCGGGTGTTTCATCCTTGGACCTCAAGAAGTGAGTCCATGTGTACCTTGAGTAATCATCGACAATTACCAGAATATATTTCTTCCCATTGATACTTTGAACACGCATGGGACCACATAGATCCATATGGAGAAGATCTAACCGTCCTTTAGAGCTTGGTGTGGTCTTTGTTTTGAAGCTACTTCGTTTAGCTTTACAAAGCTCACAAGAAGAACAAAGATGATCTTTGATGAATTTCAAACTTGGAAGGCCTCTCACAATATCTTTCTTGGAAAGCAAGTTGATGGTATCAAAATTAAGATGAGATAAACGTTGATGCCATAACCATGCCTGAGTCGTTGAAGCTTTTTCCATGAAGCAAATTGGAGTTGATGAAGTTGTGTCTTGAAGTGAAATTGTGTAAAGATCAGTACCCCGTGTACCGGTAAGTAAGTCATTCCCATCATAATCACGAACAAAACATGTCTTCTTTCTGAAAGCAACCTCCAAATCCGCATAACATAATTGACCAACCGAGAAAAGATTGTGATTGAGCCCTTCGACGTAGTATACCCTTTTGATTGTAATATTCCCCTGAACCAAATCTCCATATCCTAGGATCGGTGAAAATTGATCATTTCCGAATCGGACCGTACCCAGGAACTTCTCACGAAGTTAATTAGAAGCTTGAGATTCCCCGTCATGTGCTTCGTGCATTCGGAGTCCATTATGAAGAGAATTATTTGTATCACCTGCAGAAGAGTTAGAACACGATGGAGCATTTGCTAAATTGGATACCACAGTAGTTGTGATAGTAGAATCATTAGTGTCCTTAGCAACATTTAAAGGCATACTAACACTTGTTGTCACATTTTCTGTCCTAGATTTAGGCATCCATTTATATCCTGGAGGACATTGATTAGCAAACCACCATTTCCAAGACTTGCTAGCAGACTCATATAATTCCTTAATTTTGCTTCTAGGGTTCTTAGTGGTGGAGTCTGATGCATTACTTTTCTTAGTAGGGGTTGCACCAGAATGGTTCACTTTGCGTTTGGGTTTTCTAACACTAATAGGCATCGTAGTTTGCTTCTTAGTTCTAGTATCTACGCCTTTGACATTATTTGAAACACACATAGCATGATTAGCATTAGCACACTTTCCACTTTTCACACAAACAAACTTAACATTCAAAGCATTCAAAGTCGAATCATTCAAATCGTCATTACACGCAATTACAGACGTTTTATTCTTAGAAACATTGAAAATCATAGGGTGGTCTTCTACTGTCTTCATCTTCCCTTGACTTTTGTTATGCCAAACCTTTTCATTCATGTGAGTGCTCTTAAGCTGAGGCCGGCTAACACTATCAGTGGGGATTACTCCTGTAGTAAAAGACACACGTCTATTAGTGTTTCTAAAGTCTGAGGTGATTGACTTTCTTTGTTTTGTGTAGGTTTAGTGGCCAATCTATACATCCCTGGTTTAATCACATTACTGTGCTTAACGCTTGGTGCTATGACATTTCTTATGGGTTGATTCTGTGGTAACATTTCCTTTCCATCCATCTTGGGGGCAAACACAGGTTTTGCAAACGAGGAATTTGATAAAGCAGATGGTTTTCCCAAGATAGAGGATCTATTCACTTTAGAGGCATTGGGTTGTCTAACAACAGTTTTCTTAACACTAGGTTCCACAACTTTCCCACCCATCTTAGCAACGAGTTTCTGCAACTATGCTATCGTTGTTTCCCTGTCTTGTAACTGAGCTTTCAACCCTTTAATTTCCAAATTCAGCTCATTCATTTCTCGAAACGTTATGGAAAGTTTTTCTTGCAAGTTATTATCATGTGGAAAACGACCAACGTCTTTTTGCAAAGCAAGTTCAAGAGAATGACAATGTTTTTGAAGGAAATCAGTTTTGTGTTGAAGTAACTCAAAAGCCTTTTTATCAATATTTTCTTTATGTTTCGAAAGCTCAAGTTCAAGACGCTCACATTCTTTGATTTTATCAAGATATTTGCATGCAACATCAGAATATTCATCAATATCAGCACAATATTGAAGAGTAACACACAAAATATCTTTGGAGATATATTCTTCTAAGAGTAAATCATATTCATCAGAAAAAACGGACTTGTCCATTTGAAGATCGTCAATTTCTTTCTCAATAGACTCAACATATTTTAAATCATCAAACATTTCAGACCGAATTAATCTTTCAAATTCAAGCATATTTTCTTTTAATGTGGTCGTGTTCGGTATTAAGATTTGTTTGATAAGCACAGTTATATCTTGAGGAATTGGTTTTTTCCACTCGTCATTTTCTCGTTGTTTCCATTCATTGTCAACAATGGATTTAATATTATCAATGTAATGTTGTAGAAAACCAAATGTCTGCCTACTCTTGCTTTTAGAAGCATCAAGAGGCAAGTAGTTGATGAACTTAGAGACGTTTGTTTTCTTAGTAGCAAAAGCGTTCTTCCATTGAATTCTTCTTTGTTTGCATTCTAAAAACAATTCCTCACGAGACTTTTGTTTTTGTGTAGTGAAAAGACCATATAGACTATTCTCATAAGCATAATTGTATGGTTTCACAAACTCTTCATTGACCGGTGATCTACTCTCTTCTTCCCAAAGGGATGTCTCATCATAACCAAGAGGATATTCAGGATCGGTCCATTCGGACTCATCCATATAAATGCGCGGGTTCGCAGCTTGAGCTTGGGCAAGATAATCAGGACTTGCAAAGCTAGCTTGACCCTTAAACATGGACGGAGGTGCTAACATTCTTACGGTTTGAATAGAGTCATGCGTTTTATAAACAACTTTCTTCGAAAATTCGACTTGTTTTTCTAGTTCCGTTACTTTTTCAGTATCTTTTTCATGTCGACTTTTGAAATCTTGTTTTAACGTTTCAACCTCTTGTTTCTTAACATCAAGAATTTTAGCAGACTCGGTGTTATCCATCGAAAGCTGTTGTTCAAGTTCGTTAACTTTGGTGGTAGCAAGGTACGTTTTTTGACGTTCATCCATTAACAAAACATTAAATTGACGTTTCTCTTTGGTTAATAACTCAAGAGTTTCGTTGTATTTCTTTTCAAGATCGTCCTTTTGACTTTTTAACGCACTACCCTTGTACCCCTCAAGTTCTTTGGTTTTCTGAAGAAGCTCATCTTTATAGTGTTCAATGGTCTCACTAGATGTAATTAGTGCGGCTTTGCATTCTTCAAAATTTTGAGTGAGCGCTGCGTTTGCCTTCTTTAATTGCTTTTGACTTTTTCTAGTTTCATTGACGTCTTTTTGTAAACTGGCAATTAAATTAGCAAGCGCGACACGCTCCTCTTCATCATACTCATTTGCATGTTGATCATCCTCAAACTCATTATTGCACATGTCTGATGAATCGGGTGTGGTATTGCTATCAACCTTTTCCGTCATACATGTGTCATTAATGGCATTGGGTAGCTCACTATGCTTATGAGTATCACCAAACACATTATATTCATCAGTGGTGTGTACCTTATCGAGTGGCTCAGTGTAAAAGATAGGTCCATTGTCATCTTCAGTGACGTTGATAACTTCGTCAACCTTTGCCATGTACGAGTAATGTGCTTCTAATTCTTGGTCGGAGGCTTCATCATCAGTATCATCAAGCATTGCTCCTTCCTCAGCTGACAATTTGACCCCTGCTTCCATCTTCTTGCATAACAACATCTTCTCTTTATGATAGCTGGAGTCCCTAACCCGTTTCGGCTTTCTGCATTCCTTTGCCATATGCTCATAACCTTGGAAATTATAACACTGAATCCCACTTTGTTGAACCACTTGCATTCCAATAGTTTCCCTATTCCTAGTAGCAGCAGCAATCCTTTGAGTATCATACTTGGCAGTTTGTCGATCATACCTTGCAGAACCCTCAACATGTGTTGGATTATGTCGATCATACCTAGAAGGACTTTCACCACGCCGACGTGTGTCATACCTTGAAGGGTTCTCAACATATTGGTTCTTTGTGTTGGATGATGTTCGAAGATTGTTGTTTGTGGGTTTGAAGATTTTCTTGTAAGTCTTCATAATGAAAGCAATTTGTTGTTTCATTTCCTGATTCTTCTGAGCTTGATCTTCATCACTATCCTCTTCAGATGATGACTCAGATGGTGGTGATGGTGCTCTTGGTTCTTTGCCGCGTGATCTTGTGGAGGATGAGGACTTGGATGATGTGGAATATCTTGGTGAGGATGATTGAATGGAGTGTGACTTTGAAGTACGAGATCGATGATCTTGAGTGGTAGACACTAGAGCAAGTGGATTAGCCGTCTTTGCAAGTCGTTCAGCTCGAATTTCATTTGCCTCATGCTGAAATTGTTTCAAGATATCAAAGAGAGTGTGATAGTTTACCTTGTCTAACTGCTTCTGTTGTTTCACCAAAGTGACAAAACGTGTCCACTCTGGTTGAAGTTGCTAAAGAAATTGCACATTGACTTGCATGGTGGAGACCTCCAAGTTGTTTCTTGTCATATTGTTCATCATCTTGTAGAATCGTGAGTAATAAGACTCAACTGATTCTCCATCCAATGCATTAAACTTACCAAAATTCCAAAACAAGTTTGTTTTAACATCTTGCTTGTTGAGTGATTCTCCTTGTTGCAAGCGTTCAATAGCCGTCCACATTTCTTGTGCCGTAGGACATGCATCAGCCGTGGAATAAATATCATCTCCAATTCCACTTAGAATCATTCGCTTCTTTTTCTGCATCATACCAAGCACGCTTCTCTGGTGTAAGATCAGATAACGTTTCTTTTCTTGTGGTTGCAGGTACTTCTGTGGTAGTGTCAGTGGCTGGTGTATGAGGAACATTGATATCAGAGAAAACATATGGTCCATTGTTAATACATTGTCTCAATGAATCACCATTAGGTCTTGTATCAAGATAACGAAGAAAACGTGATTGCCATTGAGCATATCGACCAGCCACAAGCATTGGTGGTCTCTCTTTGTTACCCGCCACCATTATGTTGTTGTTCGTCACACGGTATTCTACAGTAGAATCCATCTCAAAATTCTCTAAAATGATGAAGTGAATATAGATCTTAAGTAGATATGATGTGATTGAGTTGTTGTTGAAATTCCGTAAAATGCTATTTTTTTTCTCAGTCCGACATTAAATTCCTCAGTCCGACAAAACGGTAGACCAAAAAATTTTGTATCGCAAAATTTTGAAATTGAGCTAGAAATGTCCTAAAACTACTATGGAAAAAATTTGAATTTACTTGACAGAAAAACTTTAACTCTTTTTTTTTATCTTCGTGTAAACGATATTCCGAAACTAGTCTAGATGGTGGCTAAGTCTAAAAATACTCAAACAAAATTTAGCTAAACATGTCATCGGAATGTCCATCGGAATGTGCCATTGGAATGTCCATCGGAATGTTTAGATCGGAATATGGATTAGATCGGAATATGGCTTAGATCGTAATGCACTGTCGGAATGATTAGATCGAAATGTCCACCTGTCGGAATCCCAGATCGCAATGTACCTGTCGGAATCCCAGATCGCAATGTACCTGTCGGAATCCCAGATCGTAATATGGCTGAAACAAATTTGGCAGAGTAACGACTCAAAATTCCTTAAAACCGTCGGAATCCCAGATCGCAAAGAACGATCGGGATGTCCAGATCGGAATAAGGTATCGGAATCCTTAGATCGCAAAGTAGAACCTAGTGGTTATTGCGATCTGACCTCAAAACACTTGTACTTTCCGATGGATACCTTTGCTAGAATTTCGGAATGATGAAAAACCAAGGATTTTTGAACGTTTGATCTAAGAAAGTTTTTGTTTTTAACCAAAACTAAGATACCAAAATCACTACAACACTATTGAAGAAGGTATACGACTTGAAATCACAAACAAACACAAAAAAAAATCTTGAATTCGTGGAAGAAATACGGATCAAAGCAAATAAATCAAGTGAAAACACAACAACCAATCACAAAACTACCCCATGCGATTGATACCAATTGTTGTCCCTAATATATGATGATATAACACGAATTTATGAAGAAAGAAAGGTAGATATGAGATGAATTTTAGAGAGAGAAAGTAGTGAGAGAAAGTAGAGAGAAATGGTTGGAGAAACTTGTGAAATATTAGATTAGAAAAATTAAATGACCAACACCCTTCCTAACATGCTAGGAATGGTTTATATAGCTTTTGCTTACATGTAGCTTAATGGGCTATATGATCATTGGCCGGGCTTTCCTTTTGGGCTTTGGTTACTTATGAATGAACCTTAGCTTAAAGTTAAGCACGTAATACATGATGAGATGGCATTTATACATGATCTCATCGTTCTTTTTGGGCTTTAAATGCATAAAATGTCATAAAAATACCATATATATGCTTGTGTTTGTTTACTTGTGTATTTTAGGTATGGATATCGTGAAAAAGACAAAAGATCACAAGTTACAAGGAAAAACGGACACGAGAAACGAAGCCGTACAAAGAACCGGGTCCTAAATCATGGAATTCTCAACAAATACCTTGAAGACTTGAAGACAAACAAGATTGATCCTCAATTATTGAAGAAATGACACTTAAAACTGTTGTATATTAATAATTACAAGTTTGGTCCCTTAAGTTTGTCAAAATTACACAAAAGGTCCCTCAACTTTGAAGAAATGGCAAGATTAGTCCCTCAACAATTTCAAATTGTCAAATATGGTCCCTCATCAAGCCAAAGATACATTGAAGACCTTTGAAGATCAAAAATGTCCAAGATCAGTCCTTCAAATATGCAAAAGTTCCAAAATTAACCCTTGATACACTTTTTGGAAAGTTTATGCCAAAAATGAGAAGTTGTGAAACGTTGATACAAAGGAAATGGACGCTGATAGAGGTTTACTTACAAAAGACAAGAGAAAGAAAGAATAAGGGCTAAAGTTGTGCTAATGAAACATTCAAACGCCCAAAAATGCGCCAAACACATAACACTCCCCAAATTTCGGATCAAACAACTTACTATTCACCTTCATCCACCCAGTTTTACCTTCACTTAAAACAAGGGGTAAATCAAAATTACCCACACCCACGTGTGATTCACACATGCAAAATCTCATCCCACACATAAAACACTCACTCCCACTCACCATGGACCCCACACACAATTCCCTCTCAACCAATCAGAATGCAACTTAACCTCCAAGTTATCCTACGTGTCCAAATCAACAGCCTAGGATCCTTGCTTCATTCCAAAGCTAAAATGAACAGCCTTGATCAACTTGGACAACTCAAATGAAGAAAACGTCTAGAAGAACTTAAGGGCATTTAGGGAATTTCACATCTAGGGTTTGTGAATAGTGCTAGCCTTGGCATTTGCCTATATAAAGACTCCTCAACCTGTGAGAGAGCTTTGTTCCAGATTTTAGCTTTTAATCTTTGTAATTCCTTTTTATGAAATAAAGTTTGAATTTCTTAAAATTTTGAGTTCTAATCTGTTATTTATAAAAGTTTGGTGTTTGAGAAGCCCAAATCTGAGTTCCATTATCTTGTTTGAAGGTTTTTGAGGCAAGGTTTTAAGTGATAAAGCTTGTGCATCAAAAATCAGAAGTTGGCATTATTTTTGATCTCACCTTGTGGTTTGTTCTTCTTAGCAGCTTGGAAGCTGGTACTTGTTTTGCTAGTACCTCAGCTCAAACAATCCAAGGCCTGGATGTAGGTCTTGGAGGTTTGCATCTTCTTCCCTTTTCATTTTCTCTTTAAGTTTCTGATTATTTGTGATTTTTGTGGATTTATGCTTGAATCTGTGTTATTGTGGTTGAATATTGTTGATTTGGCTTGGTTTGATGTTATTGAGGTGTTATTGATCTGATTTGTGGGTTGAATCTTCATAAGCCTTTGAAAATTTGTGGAATCAAGTTTTAAAAGGGTGTTTGGGATTACTGCATAAGTTGGATTTGTGGTCTGCTAAGTGTTTGTTTTGTGTAAGCAAGTGTTGGTATCTGTTATTTAGGTGCTTGTGTTCATCTATTTGCAGGTTTTGTGGGTTTGATCACATAGATTCATTATTTGGCTATAAAATCTTAAATACTTGGTAAAATTGGCTAGTTAACAAGTGCTAAATCATAGTTAATCACACCAGGGAAGAAGGATTTGAGGCTTGAAATTGGATCAAGTGTCAAGTATATCAGCAAACTTGTTTCTGCATATGTTTATTGTTCATCAGTAACTTTTTATGCTTTGATCTTGTTATTTACTTTGATTCAGTGTTTGATTCTTGTTGCTTTGTGTTTGTTCTTAGTTTATATAGCTCGTGTATGCATCCTGTTAAGTTTGGCTGGCTTATTGTGGTTAAATCTGCTTATTAAGTGCTTAACTGCTTATTTCCCTATCTGGTGCATATCTGGTGACTGTTTGGCTTATTGTGGCTTATTGTGTGAACCATTTTGTGATTTTATTGCTGCTATTGACTCCTTGTGATTCACTGATCACAAGGGTGCCTTTGTTTCCAATTGAATCAAACCAGAACTCTCATATAAGCTTGGTCAAATAGTCAAAGCAGTGGGAACTCCTTTCCCCTGCTAGTTACCACTGATAGTGTTAAATTGGTGTCAGCTTATCAATAAGCTATAATAGCTTATTCCAACCTGCAACAACTTTGTTTTTGTAATAGGTGCTCATATTTTGACCCATTTGTTCATACTGGAGCATTTGGGTGTTTGACTTTAAGGTTTGACTAGAAAACCAACTCCTTTGACTTTTACATAAGTTCATTTGTGATTATTCTGGCTTATTGGTTGTGCTTATTGGATTTTTGTTGATTGATTTTGCTTATTGAGTCCATTTGAAAGCTTTTGCAAGTTGAATCAAGTCCTGAGGTGCATTATTTCTCAAAAATGACTATTTTGTCGTTTTGTGGATTTTTGCTTTTCTATTTTCTGGCTTATTGAGTGAGCTTTTTCAAAAATTCTTTTTACAGATCTCATAAGCATCCCAAAAGAAGGTTGTGTGTCAAATTAGAGCTTATGGCATTAGCTTATGGCTTAATGGGCTGAAAAGCCCAATAAGAATAAGCTTTATGTTTAATAAGCTGTGATAAGCTCATATTCAGCTTTTGGGCCTTTAGAGTTTTGTTCTTAGAATTGAATTTTAAGTCAGATAGGGCTTTTCCAAGTCAATTGGGCCAAGTTTGACTTTTTGGGCCCAAAAGCCCATTTGTGTTGACTGAATTTGGATTTGGCCCATTTGAGGGCCCATTAGGGGTAGTTTGGTAATTTCACTTTGATTTTCTGATTATTTAGGTTAAAATAAACTAGTTTGCAAGTTTTTAGAATTTTTTATAATTTTTGGATTTTTAATATTATTTTAATATTATTTTATTATTATTTTTGAAATTTCACAATTTCCAACTTTTTACATTTTTCTTATGTTTAATACATTAAAATAGGAATTTAGCAACTTTTAGAATAATTTTATCACTTTTAGATTAATTTTTATAATTATTTTAAGTTTTAATAGTTTTTAAATCATTTTAAATAGTTTTTATAAGTTTAAAATTTTCTAAAAATAGTTTTTAATCTTTTTAGGTCATTTTAGTGGTTTACCAATTGAAAAATCTTTATTTGGGCTTTTTGATAATTTATTTGATTTTTAGGGCTTTAATTAGCATTTAAAAATTGAATATTTAATTATTTAAAAGGTTTGAAAAAGTTTTGATCATTGGTAAACTCTTAGTTTATTATTTTTGATTTTTGATGAATTTTTGGTAATTTTTAGAATTTATTTTTATTTTTGTGATTTTTAAGGTTCTACGTTTTAACTTTCTAGTAGTGATTTTTTGTTAATTTTTATTTTTACGTCTTCGTCATTTTCTTTTCTCATCCCCTTCTAAACCAAATATTAATCACAAATCTTGAACATCTTAGTCACACACATATACCTCCTTGGGAAACGAACTTTTACACCATTAAGGGTCATTAGTGTTGATTTTCCTAAATCATCACTCGATACTTACCACTTTTACGCCTTTTTCCTAAGAGGTGTAATTTACCACAATCACTTTGGCTCCGCTGCCGGGGAGGTGTGTCGTGATTAATTTGCATTGTTGTTTTTAATATTAACCAAATAGTATTTGTATTAGTAGAACTCTACTAATACGTATTATCGGTTTTCTTGGTTTTTCTTGTACAAATATTATTACTATATTGTATTAAGTATCACAATAAATATACAATATCTCCAAAAGTGTGAAAACACAACCTTAATTGGGATTTCATCACTCAATTATTGTATTCGAATCTCAAACAAAAAGTAAAAGGCAAAAATAGATAAATACTTTCGTGAAGCTCGATTTTGAAAGATACAAACTATAAGGTGGGTATAAGGCGGGTATTATAAAAATATACCCTAAGGAAAAAGGCTCTTAAGTGCTTCGCGCCGCCTCGTTTCCCCGCTTGCTTGTGAGTATTTTGAGATTGAAGGCTAATCGAGGGTTTTGTCGCCCAAAGTATTATTACGTATAATATATTTGCTTGGTTTCTTTGTGATTAAAACCTCTTGAACAATTTGGTTTTCACCAAAGTTCTAAAGTCATTCGAAGGCGTTCACTCCACGTGATCGTTTTCATTCCTTTGAGGCTTCTTTAATCAAGAGTTTGATTCGAGGAGAGATTTTGTAGATTGTTGTCTACGAAGATACACCAAAATCAAAAAAATTAAATATCATCAAAAACACAAAAAAATTAAAAATTCACAAAACACCCAAAAAGAATCTTCTTTGCTCACCTCCCATTCTTCGTGAAGTTTATGATCACTCGTAATCAAGCAAAACGAGCTCGTAAACGACTTCAAAAGCAAGCCAATCAAGAGACGTTGATTGTTGAAGAACCTCCAATTGTTGAACCTATTGTAGAACAAGAAGTCGTCATGGCTAATCGTACTATGATGGAGTTGTTACAAGCACCCACCGAGGGTTTTGGAGAGGCTATTGTGATTCCCGCCATCCTTGCGGAGAATTTCGAGATTAAGACGAGTTTAATGTCGATGTTGCAAGCAAATAAGTTTAGAGGTCACGAGAAAGACAACCCGCATTACCATATTAGGAATTTTAACCGTCTCACCGCCACTAGCAAGTTTAAGGATGTTCCACATGACGCCATTAAGATGATGTTGTTTCCATACTCGTTGGATGGACCCGCAAAATTTGGCTCGAGAAAGAACCGCCAAATTCTATTTTGACATGGGCCGATCTCGTTTCTAAGTTTGTGAACAAGTTTTTTCCACCATCTAAAACAACACACTTGAAAAATGAGATTTCACGATTTGTGCAAAGAAATAATGAAAGTTTTTCAATGGCATGGGAACGCTTTAAAGAAATGTTACATGAATGTCCGCACCATGATTTTACGGAATTGCATCAAGTGGATACTTTTTATAATGGGCTTAATGATCATGAACGAGATTATTTGAACGCCGCCGCGGGTGGTAATTTTTTGTGCAAGACGACAAATGAGGCTTTACAAATCATTGAGAATAGATCTAAGGTTTATAACCCTCGTAACACACCGAGTGTTGCCAATATGGGTTCGTCATCTTCGTCACAATCGTCTCGTAGCATTAATGCCTTACATGATGAAGCTAATGAGGAAAATCGGTTTTTTGATAGATTTGCTAATCTAATGTCCCATTGGAAGGCTCAAGAAGCTTCCAATTCCGCTTCGGTTAAAGCGGTTGCTAAGAGTTGTTTATCTTGTGGGGGAGCTCATGATCTTTCCGAGTGTATTACCGCGGATGGTAACACTTCGAGTGCTTATGTAGCAACGGGAACTTACAACCAAAACGGTCAAGGTTCCCGCCAAAATCAAGCTCCACCAAACCAAAATGTTAACAATTATCGAAACAACAACCAAGGTAATTACCAAGGCAATTCACGCAATTAAAACAAAGGGAATTATCAAAATGGGAATGGAAAAATTTCTAATCAAAATCAAAACCGTGATTTTCAAAACACTACACAAGGTTTTCAAAATGCTCACACTAAAAATTTGCAAGGAGAATTTTTGGATTATGCAAAAGCAAATGATGCTAAATTTGATAACATGCAACGTGAGATGATTAGCTTAAGATCCGAGTTGAAAAACGAGCTAAAAAATGAACTTGCAAATGAACTTAAAACTCATGCAAACAAAATGGAAGGAAATGTCCAACGTCTTCAACAAAATCAACAAAAGATGGAATTAGGACAACATGAGATTAAGCAAGAGTTATTAAAAGCGGATGCTAGGCAATCAAAATTTGAAGACCGAATGGCTAAGATGTTTGAAGCAATCATGTGTAAACCCTCTTCCTCGGGTGGTCTTCCTAATGATACCATTGCAAACCCGAAGGGAGAAATGAAGTTTATTACTACACGAAGTGGTAAAACTTTCAAGGAACCAATCTCTCGTCCAAGTACTTCTACGGAGAAGGAAATCGAGAAAGAACCCGAGGTGATGGTCGAAAAGGAGCACATTACAATCCCACGAAGTACCGCTCATACCACACCTACGGTTGAACCAATACCAATTGTGGAACCCGAGTTTCCAAGGCCGTTGCCTAATGCCCAACCCACACCACCTTTACCCTACCCTTCAAGACGAAAACAAAGAGAAAATGCAAGAACGTAACAAACAACAAATCGAGCTTTTTATAAAAATGTTTCAACAAGTGCATTTTGATGTGAGTTTAGCCGACGCGTTGTTAAATATGCCTCGTTTCGCTTCCACTTTTAAAAGTATGATGAGCGATAAGGAAAAGCTTTCAAAGCTTGCTAATTGTTCTTCGGTTTATCTTAACCGCATACCTGAAAAAGTTGGTGATTTCGGAAAGTTTCTCATTCCTTGTGACATAAAAGATATGAAAGAATTCCTCGCCTTAGCCGATCTTGGTGCGAGCATTAATTTGATGCCATTTTCTATTTGGAAATCGCTTTCGCTTCCGGCTCTCATTCCTTCGAACATGTCCATCGAGATGGCCGATCATTCTACGATTATGGTATGTGGAGTAGCCGAAGATGTTTTCGTGAAAGTGGGGAAGTTCTACTATCCCGTTGATTTTATAGTAGTTGACATCCTCGCTGATCCTCAAGTTCCTCTAATTTTAGGTCGTTCATTTTTAGACACTTCGAGATCGCTTATCGATGTTCATGCGAGAACTATCACTTTGAGATTCAACGAAGAGGAACTTGTTATAAACGCTACTCAAAACTCGAAACCTTCTCATGTTTATGCAATCGCTACCATCAATCACATTGACATCGTTGATGTGGTTTGCGATGAGTTTTCACAAGAAGTGTTAGGTTTTTCCGATAGCTCGTCAAGTGGCAATCCCACTATTTTGGATCCGATTCTTGCTAATTCCACACCGAATCTCACTCCATTCCAAGGAGGCGATCTCACTTCAAATGAGATCGACAATGAAGATGAGGTGTTAATTAGTGATGATACTTCTATTCCACCATTTCTTTCGCCGATGGAAGTTATGAGTGTTGAACCAAAATCGTCAATCGAGGAACCACCTATCCTTGAATTGAAAGATCTTCCTTCTCACCTTGAATATGCATTCTTGGAAGGTGATGACAAGTTGCCGGTTATTATTGCAAAAGGTCTTGCTAATAATGAAAAAACCGAGCTCTTGAAAGTTCTTAAGGCTCATAAAGGGGCAATTGCGTGGAAAATATCCGACATTAAGGGTATTGACCCAAAATTTTGTACTCACAAGATTTTAATGGAGGAGGACTACAAACCCGCAATTCAAAGTCAAAGAAGGGTGAATCCCAAAATTCACGATGTCATTAAAAAGGAGGTCCTTAAACTCCTTGACGCGGGAATGATTTATCCTATATCCGATAGCCCATGGGTGAGCCCAATCCATTGTGTCCCTAAAAAGGGAGGAATGACCGTTGTGCCTAATGAAAACAACGAGTTAATTCCCACTCGTGTTGTGACCGGTTGGAGGGTGTGTATTGACTACCGAAAGTTAAATGACGCCACTCGTAAAGACCACTTTCCTTTGCCCTTTATGGATCAAATGTTGGAGCGACTTGCGGGAAATGAATTCTATTGCTTTTTAGATGGTTTTTCCGGTTACTTTCAAATCCCTATCGACCCTCGTGATCAAGAGAAGACTACGTTCAAGGGTCCTTATGGAACGTTCGCTTATCGTAGGATGCCTTTCGGACTTTGTAATGCACCCGGTACGTTTCAACGGTGTATGATGGCAATTTTTCACGATATGATCGAGAAGTCAATGGAAGTGTTTATGGATGACTTCTCGGTGTTTGGTAATTCGTTCACGTCATGTTTATCTAATTGATATGTGTGAAAACACACATCTTTTCTACCACTTAATTGCAATAATAACCGGACCAAAACGTGTATTTTATGTCTTTTATGTCGGATTTATGCGTGGTTTGTGTTTTTGTTGTGATTTAGGATGAAAAGGTGAAAAGTGGAGAAAACACGGACATTCACGGGCATTTACGGACTTTTATGGAAGAAAAAGATGAAAGACGGAGTCAAGAAGTCAAGAGTGCAAAAAGAACGGAAGTCCAAGACCAATTCTGAAGATTTATCGAAGAAAAAGTCAAAAGACGGAAGTTTATCAAAAGCCGAAGAACTCAAGTCTTATTTATCGAAGAATTAAAAGACGAGTCCAAAGAAATCCCGAGCCAAAAGTCATCACATTCCAAGATTAACAAAAAGATTAAGAAGGAAGGACTTAATGGGCAATTAAGAAGAAAAGGAAGAAGGGAAGGAAGCTTCCTCTAACCACTCCCCTAATCACCTATAAATACCCCTCTTATTCATTCATTTACTCTTGTTGGCTAGATTGACAAACTAGTTCTTCCAACTTTATTTTATGCACCTTTAATTACTTGCACCTTTAATTACTTATTTTGCACCTTTAATATCTTTAATTTCAAGTAAGTGTCTCTTTTAATTACTTCCAATTTTACTTTATCTTGCTAATCTTCTTCTACCTTTCTTTAATCTTTTATTTACACGTTTTTATCTTGTTAAGTTGTTTAAAGATTTGATTTTTATGCTTTTGATTGTTTTAAATCTCTTATTTTCATAGCTTATTTGGTTTATTTTCAAGTTTATATAGCTTTTATAAAAGTTATTTTTATATAAAAAGTTGTTTTTCTTAAAGTTTATCTTTTTCGTGTCTTAAAAGTTGTTAACTTTCAGTTTCGTAGCTTATTTTTACACGGTTTTATCTTAGGATTTAGTCTTGTGCTTATTAGAATCTTAGCTTATTAGATTAGCTTATTTTGTGTACTTTTCCCTGTTTTCCGATCGTGACAATCGGAAAAGGGAATTACATTCCTATCGGTGTGATCGGATTAGGGTTTAGACATTCCGATTGGGGGGGTGTTTCTTGGTATTCCGATCAGAACAAAGTAGTGGTATTCCGATCAGGTAAGTGTGACAGCATTCCGATTGGAGGACTAGTACTCATTCCGATTGAGGTGTCATTTTGGGTATTCCGATCGTGGGTAAGGTGACAGCTATTCCGATCACGGGTTCCGAACGACATTCCGACCAGGTCCACTCCAACATTCCGATCAGGTAGGTTTCCTTCATTCCGATCTGAGGAGAGTTTGTGGTATTCCGATTGGGACTAGTGACAGCAATTCCGATTGGTATTCTGACGCAATATTCCGATCAGGTCAGGGTAAGGCTGATCGGAATACATTCCGATTGGGAGGATTTTCTTCATGCTTTGTCTTGTTTAATTTTTACGTTATCATTGTTATACTTTTCTAACTTTAATTTCCGTCACGCTTTTATTTTTAGACATTTAATTAAATTACTTTCCGTCACGTTTTTAAATATCGCACCCTTTAACTTAATTAGATTTAGATTTATTTTAACGCCTTTTAACTTTAACGTCATTTACTTTAATTGTTTTTGCACTTTTTAATATACTACAACGACACATTTTTGATTCACCAAAGAACGACTGAGTCATACTTAAAACCAGTAATCAATTCGATTATACCACTAGAACGATAATTTTTATACGGGCCAAAAGCCTTGTATTAAATGGCGCCGCTGCCGGCTCTTTTCGTAAAGATTAACGGTTTTCAGTGAGAGACGCGTTGCTTTTTGGGATCCGTTCACTTGTGAGCGTTATTTTTCTTGCATAAAAAAAAATTAAAAAAAAAAAAAAATCATAAAAATTAAAAATTTCAAAAATCCAAAAAGATTTTATCTTTCTTGTGTATATATATTGTCTTTGTGTTTGGTTTCCTTTTCTTTTGTATTTTCAGGTGTATGCGTACTAGATCTTCTAACTATCAAGAGCCCGAGCCTCAAGAAGATTTAGATATGGCAGGTGTTAACAACAATAATCAACCACCGCACCTCAATAATAACAACAATGCTCTTCCACAGCCCGATCTTCGGACCATGGAGGAACTTTGTCAACCAACAATGTTTGGACGAGGAGGACCGATTGCGCCGATGCAAATCAACGCTCCTGAGTTTTTGTTGAAGCACCACATGATTCAGCAAGTGCAAACAAACCCATTCCGTGGATTGCCTGATGATGATGCCAACAAACACCTCGACAAGTTCATTACAATCACCCAAAGCATGAAGTTGGCCGGTGCCACAATGGATGAACTTCGCCTACAACTCTTTCCACACACTTTATTACATCATGCCGAGAAATGGTTTGATCGTCTCCCGAAGAATTCTATTCACACTTGGGATGACATGACACAACGCTTTTTGTCGCGCTACTTTCCACCATCCATGGTCACAAGCCTTCGCAATCAAATCAGCGGTTTCATGCAAGACCCTGATGAATCTCTTTTTGACGCTTGGGAGCGATATAATGTCTTGATCGATAGATGTCCAAACCACAACATGCTCCCTGTGACCTTAATAGATACTTTCTACAACGGTTTGACTTTTCGAGATTGGGATACGATCAATGCAGCCGCCGGTGGCACATTCATGAAAAGGAGACCCGAGGAGTGTAGAGAGCTTATTGAGAACATGACTACTCACCACAAAAACTGGGATTCCTCTGCTTCTTCAAGGAACAACCCGAGAGTCAATGTTTCCTCCACCTCAGCAAACCGTGATATGACCGAACTCACCCGTGTGCTGACTGAAATGAGCAGAAGTATGCAACTCTTGGCTTCAAACCAACAACAACAACAAGTTAAAGCGGTTGCTAATCCTTGTGAAACATGTGGTGGTCCTCACTCATACACCGATTGTCCTTCGACACAAGGAAATCCGGAAAATGTGTATGCTGCTTATGGTAATTATTCACCGGAAAATTACCAAGCTAGACAACAAGGGGATAGAAATCTGCTGAGCTACCGTTCCAACAATTACCTTTCACCCGGTTTTTCTCCTCAAAACCAAAACCCCGCCAACAACTACACTAGAAGCAATCAAATCCCACCAAGAGCTTCTAATCCTTATCACCCACCCACCCAACAAACCCCACCCATTAATCCCGATGTTGAGGCCATCATGAGAACCCAAGGTGAGCAAATCAAGAACTTGCAGAGCCAAATTATCAATCTGAAAGGAGATATCACAAAGCAAGGAAATGAGATAAGATCCGAGCTTCGAGATAACATTCAATCCTCCTTCAGCAGTCAAACCAATGATTTGAAGAATATGCTTGCTAGTTTCTTGCCAGCCGCTCAACCCTCTTCTTCAAGTTCTCTACCTTCAAACACCGTCACCAATCCGTAAGCAAATGTGAGTGCTATAACTACTCGTAGTGGAGTCACCATCGAAGGACCACCAATCCCACCCCCATCATCTACACCTCCTCCACCACCATGTATCCCTACTCCTCCTACACCTAGTATTAGTGCACCATTACCGTCTCCGCCTCGACGTGATGAAGTTCCCACGAATGATCCTTCAACATCTCAACCTTACCTACACCTACACCTTCACCACCCAAACCCAATATCCCTTATCCCTCTCGTTTAGGCAAGTCCAAAATGCTAACCAAGGAGGACTCCGAAGTGTCACGCTATGTGAAGATGATTTCTCAAATGAACTTCAACATTAGCTTTCTTGAAGCACTTGTCCACATGCCCAAATTTGTTAAAGCATTTAGGGAATTGTTAAACAAGAAGGAGAAGCTGATTGAACTCGCCAACACTCGATTAAACGAAAACTGCTCTGCAGTTATTCTTAAAGAACTTCCGGAAAAGCTTGGAGATCCCGGTCGTTTCGTGTTGCCTTGCGTGTTCAACAAAACTGAAGAATTTACTGCCCTTGCTGATCTCGGGGCTAGTATTAATTTGATGCCTTTGAGTGTTTGGAAAACACTATCATTACCCGACCTCACTCCAACAAAGATGACTCTTGAACTTGCAAATCACACTCTCGCTTACCCTGTTGGTATAGCCGAAGACGTGTTCATTAAAGTTGGCGCATTTACTTTCCCGGTCGATTTTGTCGTAGTTGATTATGAAATGGACCCTCGTATTCCTTTAATACTTGGTCGGCCATTCTTGAGAACCGGACGAGCTTTAGTGGATGTTGCCGAAGGTGAGTTAATCTTAAGAGTCGGGGATGATGCACAAGTTTTCAAAATGGGGAAGCTTACTAGTACAACTTTTGGAGGCCGAGAATCAGTGAATATGATTAATGTGCTCGATGACTTTACCGTCTACGACAATCCTTTATTCGACTCTTGCATCGATAATCCACTTTTTCATGATGATGTGGATGATTCTCTCCCTACTTTAGACGCTTCTCCCATTTATGATTCGCCACCGATCTTCGATGCTTATGATGACAATGATTCTAGCTCAGACTCGGATGATTTTGATTGTACTTCTGAGTATCCCGAGCTGCCCACTTTCGATGATTTTGATGAGGCTGATACTCTTTCGAGCGATTCTTCACATGACGAAGATCCTCCGCCATCACTCGATCCTACTTTGGACGATTATTCATTTGAGGAAGATTTCTCTGAATTTCTCAACACTTACTTCCCTCATGAGAGTGATGCTCCTCCTTATGACTTTGAAGATTATCGTCTTGATCCTACTTTGGATTTGAAGAAAATTTTGTCAAAGGAGACGAAACCGGTCGACACCGAAATCCATTGCACGTATGATTTGACACCTCTTTGTCCCACTTCTGAGGACGAGGTTGTGCTTCTTTGCGGATCTTCTTCACACTCGGCTGAGCCTGAGTGCTATTTTCCCTTAAAGGAAATGGTGTTCGACCCTGGTATTGAAGTCTTTAAGCCATCTCAGTATCCACCTGATGAAATAAAAGAAAAAATATTTGGAAATTTTGAAGACATACTTGCACCACTTCATCCTTGCTTCGACCGTGCTTCATCACTGCTTAAGGGAACCTTGCCTACTCTTATTTGGCTTGCCTTGTTCGCCTTAAGCTCTTGCTTATTGATGGATGAAAACTACGTCTTTGATCCTGGTGGATATGTTTCATGCTATTTCTGTTGATGATCAAGGTCGAGTCAGGCTCGCGACTCGGTTAACAAAAACCAAGCGCTTCTTGGGACGCAACCCATGTATCTATCTTTTCGCTTTCTTTATCATAAGTGTAGGGGAGACCCTTTGGTTTGCTATTTCCTCTCCTCACTTCTTAATCAGGGATTCGAGCTTCAATGATCCACTCTTGCTGATTCTTGACAACCCGTGATTTCATGTTCCATTATCCCAGTTCTATCCTAAACTCTTTTCGATTCTCTATTTTATATATTTTCTCAATATTAAAATAGGAATCTCTTTAGTTGTCTTTTCCTTAGCGAGATTTAAACAACGTGCACAATGTCCTAAGTGTAGGGGAGTTTACTCCCACATGCTTAAACATTGAGGACAATGTTTATCTTAAGTGTAGGGGGGACTTCTATCGAAGTTAAGTGGTCTTTTCCTTGTATTTGTCCTCATTTTAACCGGAAAATCAATTTTTCGACATTTTTCAAAAATTTTGATCTATTTTGGCCTATTAGTTTTACCCTTTGCATAGTTATTTTCTTCCTTTGGTAGAATAGATGCTTAAATAAGTGGTTTTAATTTTCAAACGTTGTGAATCTTTTGACTCAACCCGAGTTTACTTATCTCAATTTACTCTAGCTAGTATCCTTAACGTGTTTAAGTCAAGTTTTGCTAGGCTTTTATATAGGGAGCTATAAAACGCGAAAGTCTTAACTCTCACGGGTTAAGAACAAGAACTTTTCGCAAGTTCCTATAATTGATCCTAGAGAGTCGTTTATCAAGGGAACTTTAAAACGCGATTTCTAAACTTGAAAAAGTCCAAGAATTTGCAAGGTCCTATAGGCGACTCGAAAACCCAAAACTTTGATTTAATAGGCTAAGTATCCACGAGTCTCATTACTTGAGATTTTAAACAGTGGAGAACGAGAGATGATAGAGCCAATTATAAGTCCGGTATTCTTTCGTGAATTTATGTGAGTTAATTATAATCCTATTCTCCCATCGCTTGCTTAATAATTTATCTGCTAATAAATAAGGTTGTACGATTTGAAAAGTTACTTAGCTTCTAGCTCCAGATCGTTTAAAAGTTGCTCGGTATGGATTAGAGTTCATAGCCAAGGCATAACTTATTGAAGCGGGACGCGAAGATTGGCGAGCCCGAAAAGACCCTAACAAGGCATGAGGGCTATGTTTTGTTGCTAAAGATCCAAAGTGATGTGAAGAATCATTTATCAAAAATCAATATGAAGGATCGAGACACACGACGAAAAGCAAATACTCCCCAAAAGTCATGGAGAAGTGTATCCGAAAAGACCCTAACAAGGTATGAGGATAAATAGATCCAAGTCAATAAAGGAGGCGGATCGTTGTATATCAAAGTCCAAAATAATGATTGGATAATAATGAAGAAGTCGTGGTCCAAGTATGAATCTCTCAAAAATTTCAAGTGAAGAAATTCCAATTATGAAGAGAAGACCATTATTTCATGAACGTCTCTCAAGATTTGAAGTATGAAGTCGCTGCCAAATATCGGTCCGAGAAAGGTATCAAATCGCGAAGCGAGTTATGCCAAGATATGAACTTTATGAGGTCCCGAGAAGCAGTTTTAAAAGATTTGGTCCTTTAGCTAACTATTGATTAAATCGTTCACCTTATTTTTAGACTAAATAACTATTGAAATAAGTCAAACAATGCATCCTCGTGATCATTCAAGACAAACAATAAAATATAAGAGATACCCGTAGGAATAAGGGAGTCTAAGTGAATAATTGGCCCACATGAGTTCGTGTTAGTCTACTAACTTATAATAACAATGATATCGTTTTTAAGCTTGGTTTGGAGAAAGTGAAAAGTTGAGGATGATGATTATTCATGACATTTTCAAAACCCAAGGTATGCTTTTTGATTTCTTTACTTTGAATGTTCGTAGTTTCTATCTCTTTAATAAAAGCCAACATGGATTGATTACGATGAAAAATGTAAACGTGCTTTGTAACTAATGCATTGCATGAGGACATTGCAATGGTCAAGTGTAGGGGATTTGATATGTGTGAAAACACACATCTTTTCTACCACTTAATTGCAATAATAACCGGACCAAAACGTGTATTTTATGTCTTTTATGTCGGAATTATGCGTGGTTTGTGTTTTTGTTGTGATTTAGGATGAAAAGGTGAAAAGTGGAGAAAACACGGACATTCACGGGCATTTACGGACTTTTATGGAAGAAAAAGATGAAAGACGGAGTCAAGAAGTCAAGAGTGCAAAAATAACGGAAGTCCAAGACCAATTCTGAAGATTTATCGAAGAAAAAGTCAAAAGACGGAAGTTTATCAAAAGCCGAAGAACTCAAGTCTTATTTATCGAAGAATTAAAAGACGAGTCCAAAGAAATCCCGAGCCAAAAGTCATCACATTCCAAGATTAACAAAAAGATTAAGAAGGAAGGACTTAATGGGCAATTAAGAAGAAAAGAAAGAAGGGGAGGAAGCTTCCTCTAACCACTCCCCTAATCACCTATAAATACCCCTCTTATTCATTCATTTACTCTTGTTGGCTAGATTGACAAACTAGTTCTTCCAACTTTATTTTATGCATCTTTAATTACTTGCACCTTTAATTACTTGTTTTGCACCTTTAATATCTTTAATTTCAAGTAAGTGTCTCTTTTAATTACTTGCAATTTTACTTTATCTTGCTAATCTTCTTCTACCTTTCTTTAATCTTTTATTTACACGTTTTTATCTTGTTAAGTTGTTTAAAGATTTGATTTTTATGCTTTTGATTGTTTTAAATCTCTTATTTTCATAGCTTATTTGGTTTATTTTCAAGTTTATATAGCTTTTATAAAAGTTATTTTTATATAAAAAGTTGTTTTTCTTAAAGTTTATATTTTTCGTGTCTTAAAAGTTGTTAACTTTCAGTTTCGTAGCTTATTTTTACACGGTTTTACCTTAGGATTTAGTCTTGTGCTTATTAGAATCTTAGCTTATTAGATTAGCTTATTTTGTGTACTTTTCCCTGTTTTCCGATCGTGACAATCGGAAAAGGGAATTACATTCCGATCGGTGTGATCGGATTAGGGTTTAGACATTCCGATTGGGGGGTGTTTCTTGGTATTCCGATCTGAACAAAGTAGTGGTATTCCGATCAGGTAAGTGTGACAGCATTCCGATTGGAGGACTAGTACTCATTCCGATTGAGGTGTCATTTTGGGTATTCCGATCGTGGGTAAGGTGACAGCTATTCCGATCACGGGTTCCGAACGACATTCCGACCAGGTCCACTCCAACATTCCGATCAGGTAGGTTTCCTTCATTCCGATCTGAGGAGAGTTTGTGGTATTCCGATTGGGACTAGTGACAGCAATTCCGATTGGTATTCCGACGTAATATTCCGATCAGGTCAGGGTAAGGCTGATCGGAATACATTCCGATTGGGAGGATTTTCTTCATGCTTTGTCTTGTTTAATTTTTACGTTATCATTGTTATACTTTTCTAACTTTAATTTCCGTCACGCTTTTATTTTTAGACATTTAATTAAATTACTTTCCGTCACGTTTTTAAATATCGCACCCTTTAACTTAATTAGATTTAGATTTATTTTAACGCCTTTTAACTTTAACGTCATTTACTTTAATTGTTTTTGCACTTTTTAATATACTACAACGACACATTTTTTATTCACCAAAGAACGACTGAGTCATACTTAAAACCAGTAATCAATTCGATTAGACCACTAGAACGATAATTTTTATACGGGCCAAAAGCCTTGTATTACTAATCTCGAACAAATGTTAAAACGTTGTGAAGAAACCAATCTTGTGCTTAATTGGGAAAAATGTCATTTCATGTGTAAACAAGGAATCGTCTTAGGACATAAGGTGTCGAAGGCGGGGATTGAGGTCGATAAAGCTAAGGTAGACGTCATCGCCAAGTTACCTCATCCCAAAACCGTTAAGGGAGTTAGGAGTTTCCTAGGCCACGCGGGCTTTTATCGTCGTTTCATCAAGGACTTTTCGAAAATCTCTCGTCCTATGATACACCTTCTCGAGAAGGATGCTCCTTTTAACTTCAATGAGGATTGTGTTAAGGCTTTCGAAACTCTCAAAAGGAAACTTACCGAAGCTCCCATTCTTGTTGCTCCTAATTGGGAATTACCCTTTGAAATCATGTGCGATGCAAGTGATTATGCTATAGGGGTCGTCTTAGGGCAACGTTATGACAAGCATTTTCGTCCTATCCACTATGCTAGTAAGACGATGACCGAGGCTCAATTAAAGTACACCACAACGGAAAAGGAATTCCTTGCCGTGGTCTATGCTTTTCAGAAATTCCGACCTTATCTCGTCTTGACTAAAAGCATCGTGTATACCGACCATTCGGCTATCAAGTATCTCTTAGTTAAGCAAGATGCTAAGCCAAGATTGCTTCGTTGGATGCTCCTCCTCCAAGAATTTGATGTCACCGTGCTTGATAAAAAAGGAGCCGAGAATCTAGCGGCCGATCATCTCTCTCGTCTAGAAGATCCTCACAAAGATGTTTTCGAGAACAAGGAAATTACCGAAACATTTCCTCTTGAGACTCTCGGTGTAGTGAATTCTAAAGACACCACCCCATGGTTTGCCGACATTGCAAATTACCATGCGGGCAATTTCATAATCAAGGGTATGACGACACAACAAAAACGAAAATTCTTTCGTGACGTCAAGTTCTATTTTTGGGACAACCTTTATCTCTTTCGGGTTTGTGCGGATCAACTCGTTCGACGTTGTGTATTTGGTGCCGAAGATTCTAATATCCTTAGAGCTTGTCACGAGGGACCCACGGGTGGTCACCACGGTGCTAATCTCACGGCTAAGAAAGTGTTCGATGCCGGTTTCTTTTGGCCTTCTATCTATCGTGATGCACACGCACTTGTAAAGTCGTGTGATTCGTGCCAACGTCAAGGAAAATCGTCTCAACGTGATGAAATGCCGAAAAACATAATTCAAGTGTGTGAGATTTTCGACATATGGGTAATAGACTTTATGGGGCCGTTCCCATCGTCTCATGGCAACAAATATATCCTCGTCGCGGTGAACTACCTTTCTAAGTGGGTGGAAGCTAAGGCTTTGCCTACTAATGATGCTCGTGTGGTAGTGAAGTTTTTGAAGCAACTATTCTCTCGGTTCGGGACCCCTCGTGCTATTATAAGCGATCGTGGAACCCATTTTTGTAATGACCAATTCGAAAAGGTTCTAAAGAAATATGGAGTTACTCATCGTCTTTCTACGGCTTATCACCCGCAAACGAGTGGGCAAGTCGAGGTTTCGAACCGAGCTTTGAAGAGGATTTTAGAGAGGTCAATTGGAGAAACCCGTGCTTCATGGTCCGACAAACTCGATGACCCTTTATGGGCCTTTAGGACCGCTTATAAGACACCTATCGGTTACACTCCTTATAAGCTAGTCTATGGGAAGAATTGTCATTTACCCATTGAGTTGGAGCATAAGGCATATTGGGCCCTTAAGCATGCAAACTTTGATTTGAAGACCGCGGGAGATCACCGGAAAATACAATTGAATGAATTGGATGAATTAAGAGATAATGCTTATGAAAATTCATTAATTTTTAAAGAAAAGACTAAAAAGTTTCATGATTCAAAGATTAAAAACCGGGTTTTTAACATTGGTGATCAAGTGTTGCTTTTTAACTCTCGTCTTAAGATATTTTCCGGGAAATTGAAATCTCGTTGGTCGGGTCCGTTCACTATTACACAAGTATTTCTTTATGGGACCATTGAGCTAGCTCAAGATGATGGTCCTAATTTCAAGGTGAATGGACATGGGCTTAAGCACTACTTTGGTGGGGAAATTCCTTCAATGGTTGCCCTCGACCAAGTCACCTTCCCCAATGATAATTAACATTGAGGGGATCGAGTCGAGCTCATGACTCGGTAATCAAAAACGAGGTGCCTCGTGGGGGAGATCCCATGCTTATCTTTTATGCTCACTATTCACTAATAAGGGGACTTGTACCCTTTCAACTCGTTGTCTCGTGGTTGTTTGTCATTGTGTTATCTAGATCATCATCATCTACGTATGAAGACTCTCGTGTTCGTTTACGTGAGCCTCCATCGTTCGTTTGAAGAAGTTTTTCACGAATCCATGACGTATCCTTTATTGTTCTAACAATTATCTTTTAGCATACTTAATAAACGGCTTTAAATATATTGTTGATCACCCTTTCCATGCTAGATCCTAAGCATTCGACTCCTCGTCTCTAGTATGGGGATGCTCCACCTTTAGACTCGAAACATTGAGGACAATGTTTACTTTTAGTATGGGGGGGGTGAATAGATACTTGCTTTGCTACGCCCTCACGCTTTCCAATTTTCAATGTTTTGCTAATAAGGCTAAAAATGGCCAAATTTTAAAATTTTTTTTAGTTTTAATAAGTGTTTTTAAGACACGAATGTATATTTTCCGTTGGGTAGAATAAGAGTTAATTATTGACTTGATGGGAATTTGGAGCCATTTACATTCCTTAACCCGCTCAATTCAAGTTTTGCTAGACTTTTATATAGGGAGCTTTAAAACGCGAAAGTCTTAATTCATTCGGGTTAAGAACAAGAACTTTTCGCAAGTTCCTATAATTGATCCTAGAAAGTCACTTATCAAGGGAACTATAAAACGCATTCTCTAAACTTGAAAAAGTCCAAGAAAGTGCAAGATCCTATAGGTGGCTTGAAAACCCAAAACTTTGATTTGATATAGTCTCAATGAAAGCTAATCCAAATTTGGCTTAATTTTGACTTGCATGGCTAAGTATTCACGAGTCTCTTTAATTAGAGGTCTTTATATAGTGAAGAACGAGAAATGATAGAGTTAGACAAGTGATCATGCTAAACGTAGAACATGAAAGTGTTCTTTCAAAAACTCATATGTTTTTAATTGTGGCTTTTTCTTCCCATAAGATCAATGCATTAGGAATAAATCATAATTGCAATAAGTAAGGTCGTACGATTTGAAAGGTTACTTAGCCTCTAGCGCAAGATCGTTTAAAAGTTGCTCGGGGTTGAATAGAGTTCATAGCCAAGGCATAACTTATTGAAGCGGGATGCGAAGATTGGCGATTATCCAAAAAGGCCCTAACAAGGCATGAGGAGCTCTATTTTTGCTAAAGATCCAAAGATGATGTGAAGTATCGTTATTCCTAAATCAATATGAAGGATCGAGACACACGACGAAAAGCAATTACTCCCCTAAAGATCATGGAGAAAGTCTATCCAAAAAGATCCTAACAAGGTATGAGGATAAATATATCCAAGTCCGAAAAGGAGGCGGATCGTTGTATATCAAAATCCAAAGTAAAGATTGAAGAAAAATGATGAAGTCGTGGTCCAATATGAAGAATCTCTCAAAAACGTCAAGTGAAGAAATTCCAAATATATGAAGAGAAGACCATAATTTCAAGAACGTCTTCCCAAGATTTGAAGTATGAAGTACATGCCAAATATCGGTCCGAGAAAGGTCTCAAATCGTGAAACGAGTTATGCCAAGATATGAACTTAAGGAGATACACGAGAAGCCGTTTTAAAAGATTTTGTCCTTCGGCTAACTATTGATCAAATCATGCTACTTTGCTTTCGGACTAATAACTACTCAAATAAGTCAATATGAATCACTTGTGATCCATGACAAATAGATAAAAATGCTAGTAACCCATTTCCTTTTATAATAACTAGGATTGCGGGGAGAAAAAGTATTACACAATTTGGACGTATGAGTAGTGTTAGCATTGTGACTTGTACCAACAATGATCTCGTTTTTGCACTTAGCATGGAATGTATGACAATCAAGGATGACGAAGTTTACTCTAAGGGACATTTACTTGTTCCTATTCTTTGACCCTAAAAGTCACTTTTTGTGATGAAAATCATACATTATGTCTTTACACATCATCATAGTATGTTGCAAGTCTTTTACTCTTCAATAAAGGTCAATAAAATTGAACTTTGGTGATGCTTAGATACTTTATTCTAGCATTGCGTGAGGGCACGGCAATGGCTTAGTATGGGGGAGTGATGAGATGGCATTTATACATGATCTCATCGTTCTTTTTGGGCTTTAAATGCATAAAATGTCATAAAAATACCATATATATGCTTGTGTTTGTTTACTTGTGTATTTTAGGTATGGATATCGTGAAAAAGACAAAAGATCACAAGTTACAAGGAAAAACGGACACGAGAAACGAAGCCGTACAAAGAACCGGGTCCTAAATCATGGAATTCTCAACAAATACCTTGAAGACTTGAAGACAAACAAGATTGATCCTCAATTATTGAAGAAATGACACTTAAAACCCTTGTATATTAATAATTACAAGTTTGGTCCCTTAAGTTTGTCAAAATTACACAAAAGGTCCCTCAACTTTGAAGAAATGGCAAGATTAGTCCCTCAACAATTTCAAATTGTCAAATATGGTCCCTCATCAAGCCAAAGATACATTGAAGACCTTTGAAGATCAAAAATGTCCAAGATCAGTCCTTCAAATATGCAAAAGTTCCAAAATTAACCTTTGATACACTTTTTGGAAAGTTTGTGCCAAAAATGACAAGTTGTGAAACGTTGATACAAAGGAAATGGACGCTGATAGAGGTTTACTTACAAAAGACAAGAGAAAGAAAGAATAAGGGCTAAAGTTGTGCTAATGAAACATTCAAACGCCCAAAAATGCGCCAAACACATAACACTCCCCCAATTTCGGATCAAACAACTTACTATTCACCTTCATCCACCCAGTTTTACCTTCACTTAAAACAAGGGGTAAATCAAAATTACCCACACCCACGTGTGATTCACACATGCAGAATCTCATCCCACACATAAAACCCTCACTCCCACTCACCATGGACCCCACCCACAATTCCCTCTCAACCAATCAGAATGCAACTTAACCTCCAAGTTATCCTACGTGTCCAAATCAACAGCCTAGGATCCTTGCTTCATTCCAAAGCTAAAATGAACAGCCTTGATCAACTTGGACAGCTCAAATGAAGAAAACGTCTAGAAGAACTTAAGGGCATTTAGGGAATTTCACATCTAGGGTTTGTGAATAGTGCTAGCCTTGGCATTTGCCTATATAAAGACTCCTCAACCTGTGAGAGAGCTTTGTTCCAGATTTTAGCTTTTAATCTTTGTAATTCCTTTTTATAAAATAAAGTTTGAATTTCTTAAAATTTTGAGTTCTAATCTGTTATTTATAAAAGTTTGGTGTTTGAGAAGCTAAAATCTGAGTTCCATTATCTTGTTTGAAGGTTTTTGAGGCAAGGTTTTAAGTGATAAAGCTTGTGCATCAAAAATCAGAAGTTGGCATTATTTTTGATCTCACCTTGTGGTTTGTTCTTCTTAGCAGCTTGGAAGCTGGTACTTGTTTTGCTAGTACCTCAGCTCAAACAATCCAAGGCCTGGATGTAGGTCTTGGAGGTTTGCATCTTCTTCCCTTTTCATTTTCTCTTTAAGTTTCTGATTGTTTGTGATTTTTGTGGATTTATGCTTGAATCTGTGTTATTGTGGTTGAATATTGTTGATTTGGCTTGGTTTGATGTTATTGAGGTGTTATTGATCTGATTTGTGTGTTAAATCTTCATAAGCCTTTGAAAATTTGTGGAATCAAGTTTTAAAAGGGTGTTTGGGATTACTGCATAAGTTGGATTTGTGGTCTGCTAAGTGTTTGTTTTGTGTAAGCAAGTGTTGGTATCTGTTATTTAGGTGCTTGTGTTCATCTGTTTGTAGGTTTTGTGGGTTTGATCACATAGATTCATTATTTGGCTATAAAATCTTAAATACTTGGTAAAATTGGCTAGGATTTTGAGGACACCTAGATCTAAGCATAGGCTAGGGCTAACAAGTGCTAAATCATAGTTAATCACACCAGGGAAGAAGGATTTGAGGCTTGAAATTGGATCAAGTGTCAAGTATATCAGCAAACTTGTTTCTGCATATGTTCATTGTTCATCAGTAACTTTTTATGCTTTGATCTTGTTATTTACTTTGATTCAGTGTTTGATTCTTGTTGCTTTGTGTTTGTTCTTAGTTTATATAGCTTGTGTATGCATCCTGTTAAGTTTGGTTGGCTTATTGTGGTTAAATCTGCTTATTAAGTGCTTAACTGCTTATTTCCCTATCTGGTGCATATCTGGTGACTGTTTGGCTTATTGTGGCTTATTGTGTGAACCATTTTGTGATTTTATTGCTGCTATTGACTCCTTGTGATTCACTGATCACAAGGGTGCCTTTGTTTCCAATTGAATCAAACCAGAACTCTCATATAAGCTTGGTCAAATAGTCAAAGTAGTGGGAACTCCTTTCCCCTGCTAGTTACCACTGATAGTGTTAAATTGGTGTCAGCTTATCAATAAGCTATAATAGCTTATTCCAACCTGCAACAACTTTGTTTTTGTAATAGGTGCTCATATTTTGACCCATTTGTTCATACTGGAGCATTTGGGTGTTTGACTTTAAGGTTTGACTAGAAAACCAACTCCTTTGACTTTTACATAAGTTCATTTGTGCTTATTCTGGCTTATTGGTTGTGCTTATTGGATTTTTGTTGATTGATTTTGCTTATTGAGTCCATTTGAAAGCTTTTGCAAGTTGAATCAAGTCCTGAGGTGCATTATTTCTCAAAAACGACTATTTTGTCGTTTTGTGTATTTTTGCTTTTCTATTTTCTGGCTTATTGAGTGAGCTTTTTCAGAAATTATTTTTACAAATCTCATAAGCATCCCAAAAGAAGGTTGTGTGTCAAATTAGAGCTTATGGCATTAGCTTATGGCTTAATGGGCTGAAAAGCCCAATAAGAATAAGCTTTGTGTTTAATAAGCTGTGATAAGCTCATATTCAGCTTTTGGGCCTTTAGAGTTTTGTTCTTAGAATTGAATTTTAAGTCAGATAGGGCTTTTCCAAGTCAATTGGGCCAAGTTTGACTTTTTGGGCCCAAAAGCCCATTTGTGTTGACTGAATTTGGATTTGGCCCATTTGAGGGCCCATTAGGGGTATTTTGGTAATTTCACTTTGATTTTCTGATTATTTAGGTTAAAATAAACTAGTTTGCAAGTTTTTAGAATTTTTTTATAATTTTTGGATTTTTAATATTATTTTAATATTATTTTATTATTATTTTTGAAATTTCACATTTTCCAACTTTTTACATTTTTTTTAGGTTTAATACATTAAAATAGGAATTTAGCAACTTTTAGAATAATTTTATCACTTTTAGATTAATTTTTATAATTATTTTAAGTTTTAATAGTTTTTAAATCATTTTAAATAGTTTTTATAAGTTTAAAAATTTCTAAAAATAGTTTTTAATCTTTTTAGGTCATTTTAGTGGTTTACCAATTGAAAAATCTTTATTTGGGCTTTTTGATAATTTATTTGATTTTTAGGGCTTTAATTAGCATTTAAAAATTGAATATTTAATTATTTAAAAGGTTTGAAAAAGTTTTGATCATTGGTAAACTCTTAGTTTATTATTTTTTATTTTTGGTGAATTTTTGGTAATTTTTAGAATTTATTTTTATTTTTGTGGTTTTTAAGGTTCTATGTTTTAACTTTCTAGTAGTGATTTTTTGTTAATTTTTATTTTTACGTCTTCGTCATTTTCTTTTCTCATCCCCTTCTAAACCAAATATTAATCACAAATCTTGAACATCTTAGTCACACACATATACCTCTTTGGGAAACGAACTTTCACACCATTAAGGGTCATTAGTGTTGATTTTCCTAAATCATCACTCGATACTTACCACTTTTACGCCTTTTTCCTAAGAGGTGTAATTTACCACAATCAATACACGACTAATTAACTACCTATTACAACGTTCTAACTAATGTTACTGATAGGTGTGTAAACACCCATCCTTTTTACCACTTAACTACAATAATAACCAAGCCAAAACGTGTATTTTTTGTCGTAAATGTCGGAATTATGCGTGGTTTGTGTTTTTGTTGTGATTTAGGACGAAATTGTGAAAAGGGGAGAAAACACGGGCATTCACGGGCTTTTATCGAAGAAAAAGACAAAAGACGAAGTCAAGAAATCAAGAGTGCAAAAAGAACGGAAGTCCAAGACCAATTCTGAAGATTTATCGAAGAAAAAGTCAAAAGACGGAAGTTTACTTAAAGCCGAAGAACTCAAGTCTAATTTATAGAAGAATTACAAGACGAGTTTAAAGAAATCCCGAGACAAAGTAATTAAAGTCAAAGCACTAAGAAGATTAAGGACTTAATGACGCAATTAAAGAAAGAAGAAAGAGGGGAGGAAGCTTCCTAAGCACCTCCCTAATCCTCCCCTATAAATAGATCATTAGGATATTCATTTGTTTTTGTTGGCTAAGTGTGACAATTAGTCGTCCACCCTTTAATTACTTGTCATTTAATTACATGTCATTTAAATACATTGTCTTGCACCTTAAATACCTTTAATTTCAAGTAAGTTTCCTTTTAATTATTGTCAATCTTTACTTTTCTTGTCAATCTCCTATCTACCTTTCTTTAATCTTTAATCTTTATGCTTATTTGTTCATGTTCATGTTTTTGATGTTTTTATTGATTTGATTAAAGTGGGTTTTGATTATTTTGATTAGTATTGTTAGTTTGATTGTTTTGGATTGTTTGTTTATGATTAGTAGATGTTTATTGATTAGTTTGATATAATCTTGTGGTTGATTTAGATTAGATTTGTTTAGATTCGTGTTATTATTGTTTTCCCGTGTTGTTCGCTAAACAGTTTTCCAGGTTATTCCGGATCAACACCAAATATTCCGAATGAAGGTTGTTGTTGAATATTACGAATAAAGGGCTTTCATTCGGAATAAGCGACATATTCCGGATCAAGGCAATATTCCGGATCAACAACATTCCGAGTGAAGGAGTTCATTCGGAACCAACTTGCATTCCGAATCAAGGTTTGAGGAAGTATTCCGGATCAGCAAGTTCATTCGGAACATTCCGAGTGAAGGAGTTCATTCGGAACATTCCGAACCAAGAAGACATTCCGGACCAAAGAAATATTCCGAATCAAGCAGATTATTCCGAATCGAAGTTTTATTCAGAAGGTTCCGAATCAGTAGGAAGTTCCGAATCAGATTTTGTTCATCCGGAATATTCAATATTCCGGATCAAGGGGTATTCATTCAGAATATATTCCGAATCAAGGTTTTTGGTTAATATTCCGAGTAAAGAAGAACATTCCGATCGAAGGTGACATTCCGGATGAATGTTTATTCCGAATGAGGGTATTATTCCGAATGAGCATTTCCAGTTTCTTTTAAGTTTCTGTTTTTAATTTTTAATTTTCAAGCTACACTTTTCCCGCCTTTTTCCTTAGTCGCACTTTAAGATTACTTGCCTTAGATTTATTTTAGCCTTGCCTTAGTTTAAGTTTTAGTTGCGTTTTAAGTTTGCCTTAGATAGTTTTAAGTTCGCGTTGTTTACGTTTAGTGCCCTTTAAATTTTCGTCACGCTTTTAATTTCTCGCCATTAATTTTAAATTAGTTTTAGATTTAAATTAACGTCATTTTCATTTACGTCTTGCACTTCTTAATTACTACAACGACACAACTATTTGTTTCACCAAAGAACGACTGAGTCACATAGTTAACCAGGATCATTTCGGATAGACTGTGACGATAACTTTTTACATGCAAAATCTCTTGTATCAAATAGCGCCGCTGCCGGCTCTTTTCGTAAAGATTAGCGGTTTTCTGTGAGAGACGCGTTGCTTTTTGGGATCCGTTCATTCGTGAGCGTTATTTTTATTGCTTAAAAATTTAAAAAAAATCAAAAAAAATTAAAAATTGTTAAAAATCAATAAAAATTAAAAAACTTTCAAAAATCCAAAAAGATTTTATTTTTATTGTGTATATATATTCTCTTTGTGTTTGGTTTCTTTTTCTTTTGCCTTTGTAGGTGTATGCGTACTAGATCTTCTACTTATCAAGAGCCCGAGACTCGAGAAGATTTAGTTATGGCAGGTGTGAACAACAATAATCCACCGCACCTCAACAATAACAACAATGTTCTTCCACAGCCCGATCTTCGGACAATGGAGGAGCTTTGTCAACCTACAATGTTTGGACGAGGAGGACCGATTGCGCTGATGCAAATCACGGCTCTAGAGTTTTCGTTGAAGCATCACATGATCCAGCAAGTGCAAACTAATCCTTTTCGAGGAATGCCTGATGATGATGCCATCAAACACCTCGACAAATTCATTACTATCACTCAAAGCATGAAGTTGCCCGGTGCCACAATGGATGTTCTTCGCCTACAACTCTTTCCACATACTTTATCACACCACGCCGAGAAATGGTTTGATCGTCTCCCGAAGAATTCAATTCATACTTGGGATGACATGACTCAACGCTTTTTGTCGCGCTACTTTCCACCATCCATGGTCACGAGCCTTCGCAATCAAATCAGCGGTTTCATGCAAGAACCCGATGAATCTCTCTTTGATGCTTTGGAAAGATATAATGTTTTGATCGATCGATGTCCAAACCACAACATGCTCCCTGTGACCTTAATTGATACTTTCTACAACGGTTTGACTTTTCGTGATCGTGATACGATTAATGCAGCCGCCGGTGGCACATTTATGAAAAGGAGACCCGAGGAGTGTAGAGAGCTTGTTGAGAACATGACTACTCATCAAAAAAACTGGGATTCCTCCGCTTCTTCAAGGAACAACCCGCGAGTCAATGTTTCTTCTACTTCAGCAAACCCCGACATGACCGAATTCACCCGCATGATGGCTGAAATGAACAAAAATATCTTGCTTCTCGCTACAAACCAACAACAAGTTAAAGCGGTAGCCAATCCTTGAGAAACATGCGGCGGTCCTCACTCATACACTGATTGTCCTTCTACTCAAGGAAATCTAGAAAACGTGTATGCAGCTTATGGTAATTATTCACCGGAAAATTACCAAGCCCGACCTCAAGGGGATCAAAATTTGCTGAGTTACCGATCAAACAACTACCTTTCACCCGGTTTTTCTCCTCAAAACCAAAACCCCAACAACAACTACAATAGAAGCAAGCAAATCCCACCTCGAGCTTCTTATCCTTATCACCCACTCGCCCAACAAGCCCCACCCATGACTCAAGATGTTGAAGCCTTAATGAGAACCCAAGGTGAGCAAATCAAGAATCTACAGAGCCAAATTATCAATATGAAAGGGGATATCACCAAGCAAGGGAATGACATTAGATCTGAGCTTCGAGATAATATATAATCCTCCTTCAGCAATCAAACGAATGATTTGAAGAATATGCTGGCTAGTTTCTTGCCCACCACTCAACCCACTACTTCGAGTTCTCTACCTTCAAACACCGTCACCAACCCGCGAGCGAATGTGAGTGCTATTACTACCCGTAGTGGAGTTACTTTAGTAGGACCACCTATCCCTCCCCCTTCATCTACACCTCCTCCACCACCATTTATCCCTACTACTCCCACACCTAGTATTAGTACACCATTACCGTCCCCGCCTCGTCGTGACGAAGTACCCAAGAAGAACCCTTCAACATCTCAACCTTTACCTGCTACACTTACACCTTCCACCTATAAACCCAACATCCCATATCCTACTCGCTTGGACAAGCCTAACTTGCTCACTAAGGATGACACTCAAGTTTCGAATTATTTGAAGATGATCTCTCAAATGAATTTCAACATTAGCCTTGTTGAAGCACTTGTCCACATGCCGAAATTTGTCAAAGCATTCAAGGAATTGCTTAACAAGAAGGAAAAGCTGATTGAGCTCGCCAACACACGCTTAAATGAAAACTGTTCTGCAGTTATTCTTAAAGAACTTCCAGAAAAACTTGGAGATCCCGGTCGTTTTGTGTTGCCTTGCATTTTTAACAAAACCGAAGAATTTACTGCCCTAGCTGATCTCGGGGCCAGTATAAATCTGATGCCTTTAAGTGTTTGGACAGCACTTTCATTACCCGACCTTACTCTAACAAAGATGACTCTTGAGCTTGCAAATCGCACTCTCGCTTACCCCGTTGGTATTGCCGAAGATGTGTTCATTAAAGTTGGAACATTCACTTTTCCGGTCGACTACGTCGTTGTTGATTATGAAATGGACCCTCGTATTCCTTTAATACTTGGTCTGCCATTCTTGAGAACCGGACGAGCTTTAGTTGATGTTGCTGAAGGTGAATTAATTTTAAGGGTCGGGAATGAACAACAAGTGTTCAAAATGGGGAAGCTTACAAGCAAATCCTATGGAAGAGAATCGGTGAATATGATTAATGTGCTCGATGATTTTGTCATCTACAACAATCCTCTATTCGATTCTTGCATTGATAATCCACTTCTTCAAGATGATGTGGATGACTCTCTCTCCAATTTGGAACCATCACCCATATATGCTTCTCCACCGATCTTTGATGATTATGATGATGATTCTAGCTCAGATTCGGATGATTATGATGATTTTACTTCCGAGTATCCCGACATGCCCACTTTCGATGATTTTGATGAGGCCGATACTCTTTCGAGTGATTCTTCTCATGATGAAAATCCTCCGCCTACCATGCTTAATCCTACTTTGGATGACTACTCATTTGAGGAAGACTTCTCTACTTTTCTCAATACTTACTTCCCTCATGAGAGTGATGCTCCTCCTTTAGACTTTGATGATTATGGTCTTGATCCTACTTTGGATTTGAAGAAAATTCTTTCAAAGGAGAAGCAACCGGAAGACACCAACATCCGCAGCACATATGATTTGACACCTCTTTGTCCACCTTCTGAGGACGAGGTTGTGCATTTTCTTCGCGGATCATCTTCAAATTCTGCTGAGCCTGAGTGCTATTTTCCCCTAAAGGAAAAGGTGTTCGACCCCGGTATCGATATTATTCAGCCATCTCAGTATCCATCTGATAAAATAAAAGGAAAAATCTTTGGAACTTATGGAAATATGCTTGCACCACTTCACCCTTGCTTCCACCGTGCTCCATCTTTTCTTAAGAGAACCTTGCCTACTCTTCTTTGGCTTGCCTTGTTCGCCTTAAGCTTGTGCTATTTGATGGACGAAAACTATGTCTTTGATCCCGGTGGATGTGTTTCATGCTTCTTCCTATGCTAATCAAGGTTGAGTCAGGCTCACAACTCGGTTAACAAAAATCAAGCGCTTTTTGGGAGGCAACCCATGTATCTATCTTATAGCTATCTATATCCTAAGTGTAGGGGAGACCCGTTGGTGTTTGCTATCTTTTCTCTTCTTCTATTCAGGGATTCGAGCGCTCAATAATCCACTCTTGATGATTTTTGACGACCCGTGATCCCGAGTTTCCGTCTTCCCGGTTCTATCCTAAACTCTTTTCGATTCACTATTTTATATTTTCCAATATTAAAATAGGAATCTCGTTAGTTTTCTTTTCCTTAGCAAGATTTAAACAACGTGCACAATGTCCTAAGTGTAGGGGAGTTTACTCCCACATGCTTAAACATTGAGGACAATATTTATATTAAGTGTATGGGGACTTCTATCGAAGTTAAGTGGTCTTTTCCTTGTATTTGTCCTCATTTTAACCAGAAAATCAATTTTTCGACATTTTTCAAAATTTTTGATCTATTTTGGCCTATTAGTTTTCCCCTTTGTATAGTTATTTTCTTTCTTTACTAGAATAAATTTTAATAAAGTGGTTTTAATTTTCAAACGTTGTGAATCTTTTGACTCAACCCGAGTTTACTTATCTAAGTTTACTCTAGCTAGTATCCTTAACGTGTTTAAGTCAAGTTTTGCTAGGCTTTTATATAGGGAGCTATAAAACGCGAAAGTCTTAACTCTCACGTGTTAAGAACAAGAACTTTTCGCAAGTTCCTATAACTGATCCTAGAGAGTCGTTTATTAAGGGAACTTTAAAATGCGATTTCTAAACTTGAAAAAGTCTAAGAGTTTGCAAGATCCTATAGACGACTCGAAAACCCAAAACTTTGATTTAATAGGATAAGCATCCACGAGTCTCATTCCTTGAGATTTTAAACTGTGGAGAACGAGAGATATAGAGTCTCTTATAAGTTTGGTATTCTTTCGTGAATTTATGTGAGTTAATTATAAGCCTATTCTCCCATCGCTTGCTAATAAATTTATCTGCAATAAATAAGTTTGTACGATTTAAAAAGTTACTTAGCTTCTAGCCCAAGATCGTTTAAAAGTTGCTCGGTATGGATTAGAGTTCATAGCCAAGGCATAACTTATTGAAGCGGGATGCGAAGATTGGCGAGTCCAAAAAGGTCCTAACAAGGCATGAGGGCTACATTTTGTTGCTAAAGATCCAAAGTGATGTGAAGAATCATTTATCAAAGATCAATATGAAGGATCGAGACACACGACGAAAAGCAAATACTCCCGTAAAGATCATGGAGAAGTCTATCCAAAAAGGTCCTAACAAGGTATGAGGATAAATAGATCCAAGTCCAAAAAGGAGGCGGATCGTTGTATATCAAAATCCCAAAATAAAGATTGGAGAAAAATGAAGAAGTCGTGGTCCAAGTATGAAGAATGTCTCAAAATTTCAAGTGAAGAAATTCCTATTATGAAGAGAAGACCATTATTTCATGAACGTCTCTCAAGATTTGAAGTATGAAGTCGCTGCCAAATATCGGTCCGAGAAAGGTCTCAAATCTCGAAGCGAGTTATGCCAAGATATGAACTTTATGAGGTCCCGAGAAGCAGTTTTAAAAGATTTTGTCCTTTAGCTAACTATTGATTAAATCGTCCCACTTTATTTTCAGCCTTAATAACTATCGAAATAAGTCAACAATGCATCCTCGTGATCATTCAAGACAATAATAAAATATAAGAGATACACCTAGGAATAAGGGAGTCTAAGTAAATAATTGGCCCACATGAGTTCGTGTTAGTTTGCTAACTTATAATAACAATGATCTCGTTTTAAGCTTGGTTTGGAGAAAGTGAAAACTTGAGGATGATGATCATTCATGACATTTTCAAAACCCGAAGGTATGTTTTTGATTTATTTACTTTGAATGTTTATAATTTTCTATCGCTTTAATAAAGGCCAATATGGATTGATTATGATGAAAAATGTAATCGTGCTTTGTAACTAATGCATTGCATGAGGACATTGCAATGGTCAAGTGTAGGGGATTTGATAGGTGTGTAAACACTCATCCTTTTTACCACTTAACTACAATAATAACCAAGCCAAAACGTGTATTTTATGTCGTAAATTTCGGAATTATGCGTGGTTTGTGTTTTTGTTGTGATTTAGGACGAAATTGTGAAAAGGAGAGAAAACACGGGCATTCACGGGCTTTTATCGAAGAAAAAGACAAAAGACGAAGTCAAGAAATCAAGAGTGCAAAAAGAACGGAAGTCCAAGACCAATTCTGAAGATTTATCGAAGAAAAAGTCAAATGATGGAAGTTTACTTAAAGCCGAAGAACTCAAGTCTAATTTATTGAAGAATTACAAGACAAGTTTAAAGAAATCTTGAGACAAAGTCATTAAAGTCAAAGCACTAAGAAGATTAAGGACTTAATGACGCAATTAAAGAAAGAAGAAATAGGGGAGGAAGCTTCCTAAGCACCTCCCTAATCCTCCCCTATAAATAGATCATTAGGATATTCATTTGTTTTTGTTGGCTAAGTGTGACAATTAGTCTTCCACCCTTTAATTACTTGTCATTTAATTACATGTCATTTAAATACATTGTCTTGCACCTTAAATACCTTTAATTTCAAGTAAGTTTCCTTTTAATTATTGTCAATCTTTACTTTTCTTGTCAATCTCCTATCTACCTTTCTTTAATCGTTAATCTTTATGCTTATTTGTTCATGTTCATGTTTTTTATGTTTTTATTGATTTGATTAAAGTGGGTTTTGATTATTTTGATTAGTATTGTTAGTATGATTGTTTTGGATTGTTTGTTTATGATTAGTAGATGTTTATTGATTAGTTTGATTTAATTTTGTGGTTGATTTAGATTAGATTTGTTTAGATTCGTACTATTATTGTTTTCCCGTGTTCTTCGCTAAACAGTTTTCCAGGTATTCCGGATCAACACCAAATATTCCGAACGAAGGTTGTTGTTGAATATTTCGAATAAAGGGCTTTCATTCGGAATAAGTGACATATTCCGGATCAAGGCCATATTCCGGATCAGCAACATTCCGAGTGAAGGAGTTCATTCTGAACCAACTTGCATTCCGAATCAAGGTTTGAGGAAGTATTCCGGATCAGCAATTTCATTCGGAACATTCCGAGTGAAGGAGTTCATTCGGAACATTCCGAACCAAGAAGACATTCCAGACCAAAGAAATATTCCGAATCAAGCAGATTATTCCGAATCGAAGTTTTATTCAGAAGGTTCCGAATCAGTTGGAAGTTCCGAATTAGATTTTGTTCATCCGGAATATTCAATATTCCGGATCAAGGGGTATTCATTCGGAATATATTCCGAATCAAGGTTTTTGGTTAATATTCCGAGTAAAGAATAACATTCCGAACGAAGGTGACATTCCGGATGAATGTTTATTCCGAATGAGGGTATTATTCCGAATGAGCATTTTCAGTTTCTTTTAAGTTTCTGTTTTAATTTTTAATTTTCAAGCTATACTTTTCCCGCCTTTTTCCTTAGTCGCACTTTAAGATTACTTGTCTTAGATTTATTTTAGCCTTGCCTTAGTTTAAGTTTTAGTTGCGTTTTAAGTTTGCCTCAGATAGTTTTAAGTTCGCGTTGTTTACGTTTAGTGCCCTTTAAATTTTCGTCACGCTTTTAATTTCTCGCCATTTATTTTAAATTAGTTTTAGATTTAAATTAACGTCATTTTCATTTACGTCTTGCATTTTTTAATTACTACAACGACACAACTATTTGTTTCACCAAAGAACGACTGAGTCACATAGTTAACCAGGATCAATTCGAATAGACTGTGACGATAACGTTTTACATGCAAAATCTCTTGTATCAGTTACAATAATAACCTATGACCGAGTATTCTTATTTGACTCAATATTTGAGGCTAACACATTACTTGCAAGATGTTCGATGAATGCAATTTGAGTGTCAACGATCGCAAATGTAATGACTTGAACTCTTGCAAATGCTCCCCTTTGATATGAGCTCCCCCTTGCTTGAGGCACCAACAAAGCAAGAATAGTGACGAGCTATAAAATTGGGTTAGAAGTATCCTACAAAACAAAGTTAGTGGACAAGAGCATATGCATAATGAGATGTCACCCAAACGGAGTTAGCTTTAAACAAGTCGAGTAAAAAAAGAGGGACTCGAGAGAAAGCTAAAACAATCTTAACTTTTAGAAGTGTCAAAAATATGACAAGTTAAGAAAAATAAGAGGGCTATTAGAAAGAAAATAGAACCAACTTATTTTGGTGACACCAAAAAAATATATAAAGAGGACTAAGAGAGAAAATAGATGTCCAATTTAAGAGAAAAATATTGTCGAGAGAACATACTCCATTTTTAATATTTTGGCAAGAAATACCAAATCAAAGAGAGTATGACAATGACAAAAAAATAAGATCCCATATAGTCGAAAATAGAGGAAGAATGACTATGATGGAAAAAGAAAATGAGGATGATAAACAAGTCGTTTGCACAAACAATGACAAGCATTGGAGAAATAAGTGTGCACGCGATGCTATCAATCCAAAAAAACAAAGGAGAGGATCTTGACAAGATCAATTCACAATTGTTGGAATAGAGGTAGAAAAGAAACATCCATACCAATTGTAATATGTCAAAGGGTAAAAAGCTTAGAATTTTTGGAATCACCCAAGAAAATTCAAGATTTAACCATCAACTCTCAAAAAAAGAAGGAGAGGATTTTGAGGAAATCAATTCAAAATTGTTGGAATAGAGGTAGAAAAGAAACATCCAAGAATTTGAAGATATCATCTCAAGGGGTTAAAAACTTAGAATTGATGGAATCACCCATACTAATTGTAAATTTTAACCGCAATCAACTCTCAACAAAGAAGAACAAAAATATCTCAACCTAGAGATATTTTTGAACAAAAAAAAAAGAAAACCAAAAGCGGATAAATCGACGCTTTAAAAAAATATTCTGGATATAAGACATTATAGGCAAGGATGCTTATGAATGTTGACACCAAATGGTGTTTAGCATACGATAAACTACATGCTCAAAGTTTTGTAGCTCTTCTCAATCATTATGAATGTTCAAAGAACAATTACATGATGAGGAAAGGGTGAGGCTCGACTCAACTTAGTTTAGAAAGAATAGAAGAAAGTGACTCGTGTGACACCCTAGAATCGAGGTCATTAACGATACCCTAAATTACGCTAATTTTTGAAATTTTTGATAAATTTTAATTTCTATACTTATGAGTATTTTGGTTAGAGCCGATGTTCGAGGTTATAATTTTTACGGTTGACGTTTTGAGAAGGACGATGACGATTACGATCCCGAGGGATGCCCAATTTTATATAATTTTTGACGATTTATCGATAATGTAATTTTTCGAGAATTTTATTTACGATTCGTGTTAAGTTGAGTCGTGTGAGTTTTATAGCCTTCCAAGTACATTTAAAGTATCCCAAAAATATTTTGGAGCATTCGGGAAGATTTCCGACTCCCGTAAAATTTTCAAAAGTGGCAAATGAGTCAAACCCGCAAAGTTTTGAGGTCGTTTTCTATTTAAGGACAAAAGAAGCCCAATATTGCACTTAGGTCCCTCCTAACTATCAAAAAGGGCCAAAGTGACAAAACACACAAACACATACAACATTTCACAAGAAAAATCAAACATCACTCCCTCTCTTCTCTCTCAAACTCACGGCACACCCAAGAACACACAAAAATCCACCTAAAATCTTTTCTACTTGATTTTTCAAAAATCTAAGGTTAGACCACGCTTAGTTTGGTCATTACCCACCTATTCATGTAATCAAATCCAACATGCATTGATAAAAATTTTTCAAGATTTTTCCTATGATCCAAATTCGTTTTTGTGGCTATTTGAGCTAATGCATGTTAATTTTAAGTGTTATGGAAGTATAAACACCATGAAAACCCACCAAAATTAATTTGGTTGTGGTGATTTGGTCACCCAAACCCCACGGCAAAGGGGTTGTTTGGGGAGCCATGGTGGTTGATGAATTTGCATGTCATATTTGTGTTCGGTTTGTTGTTCTAGAAAGATTCATATAGGTTTTATTACTTGCATGTGTATTTTTCTTTGATTTTGATATTGAGATTGGTTGATCAATAGGGGTAGGATGGAAGTTTGATGTTAGGATATGTTTGGGAAGGCTTAGGATGATGTTTAGTGTTGGTTAGAAGTCTTGGAATCGAGTCTAAGCATGTTTTTGGTATAGTCATTTTTAGGCAGAAACATTTGGTCTATTTTGGAAAAATGATTTTTGTTCCAAGTCTTGAAAACTAAATATAGTGATAGAGGGTTTTTCTAGCTTTAATTTGGTATAAGGTAGAGCCCGTGACTCAAAACGAGCTAAAAGTTATGACATTTTAAAGATCGGGTACCGGGAGACGAGGACTTTCACAATCCGGATTTGTGTAAAGTTTTAGTCAAATCCCGAGGGTCACAAGTATAATTTGGTGAATGATCAAGGGTCAAAACTTGGTCCCTAACCTGTACAAATGGGTCTATATGTTGACTTATGAGTCAAGGAAGTCAAAGGTATTTTTCATATAGGTCAAAGTGGTTAAAATTGGTCGAAGCGCAATTTCAGCCCGTAAAATGTAGTCGTGGAAATGAGTTGCGTGACGGGTCGTAAAAGTGAAAACTTTTGTTGGGCTTAAAAACATGTTATCTACAGGTCATATAGGATTTTTGGAAATTTTATCAAATTTTATAAGCATGGTTTAATAAGGTAAAACAGCCCGTACTTTAGTCAAGTACCGGCGAGAACGTGTAAAAATGGACAACGTAGGGTATAAGAATGGATGGTATAAAATGAAAGGATACTTGTTGTTTTTGTTTTTGGCGTGAGTTATATTTGTCTTAAGTGACTTGTATATATGTATTTTATACAGTACCGTAAGTATTTAAATGAGATTACTCATTACGCGTTATTTGTGATAGGTGTTGAGTTACCCGGGCATCCGTTTCATCGTCAGTGAACACTCCTCGAACTACCGACTACTTAATATCTAAGGTGTGAATTTATAGCCTCGCTTATATTATTTCAAATTGTTTTACCCGCGAGGGAAATGCATGCTAGTTTTTAAAAAGGAACGTATATCATGAATGATTGTTAGACCCGAAAGTTGCCTTAGAAATTGTGTTGAGTACCAAAGTTGCAAAAGTCCCTAAATTCATGAACTATTAACTATTGTCTTGCCCTTGCGAAGGGGGAAATAGCCGCTTATGCAATTTGTAGTACTACGGGGTTAACGACCCAATGCTAGCCGAGAAGCTGTACTTATAGTAAGTTCTGCGGTAGATTATTTTGTATGAGAAATAAGGTATAATTGCAACTGATGCCTTTAGAAGGGGCACTGGTTTCATCTGAATCATGCCGGTATATTTACGCGGGTGATTGAGTTAACGGATTAGTGTCATGAGCTTAAACACAATTGTCAGTATCCTGATTATAGTTTGTTTGATCGACAAGACTATAAATGATCACGAATGGTTTTTATTATATATACGTTCAAATGGATTGAAAAACCTATGAATTCCACTCAACGTTTTCGTTGACCAAATTTTTGGCATGTATTTCAGGTAACCGCTGAGCAGTAGGATGGAGCATGCATGGGATGGATGTTGTGTGATCGGCTTGGTGTCCGCTTGTTTTTCCCTCCTTTTCTACTTAAACAATTTTTATGTTTAATGTCATGTGGTTGTAAAACTGAAGTTTTTGGGGTTGAGATTCATGGGGACCGAAACGCTAAACTCTGTGCACTATTTGGGGTTGGAAAAACTGTGGACATGTATTATCTAACAATTTTAAATGTTGAATTTTTAAGTCGACGTCTTTTTAGCGTCGTTTGATATCTCTTGTGTGCAATGAATACTGTGTAGCACCCATTGTTGTAGTTCCGCTGCGCATAACAATTGTGGGGGTGTTACAGATTGGTATCAGAGCCACGAGTTATAGAGAACTAGGTCGTTTTTGAAAATCCTAAACTATAACTTTTGGTGTCGTAAGAAAAGGGTCCAAGCGCACACAACTATCCTGCATGGCTCCGGTAAGATTTATTGTTGTATTTATGGCATTTGACGTATACTTTTGAGTAAAGTATATATGTGGGTAATTATTATATAAGTATGGAATTACTATATGTAGACGTTAAATTTTACGTGAAATATCTGACATCGTAATTTTCATATTTATCATGCATGAGCATCATATTATTACATTTCGGGCATATGTACCACCTTTGCATTGCATTTGCATGCATATATTTATAATTATTGTATAATTACTTATGTACCCTCCGAAATTCGCTGTTATTGCAGGAATGGCCGAGGTACCGCCCAACGATAACGGGAACGATTACGTCGTAGGTCACGAAGGGGGACCGTTTCCTCCGAACCCGCCGGACAATAATAATGGATGGATCGCTCCAGAAGACGAAATAGGGCCGGAAAACGACAATGGCGAAAGTGAGGTGGATAATTTCAGCATGAGTAGTGACGACGATGAGGATTCCGAAGAAGAGCCCGAGGAGCTATTGGATGATGGCATTCCCGAGGATGCCGTAGGCCAGACCGAACCCGATTTGTTTCAAACCCCGAGTTCGCCGAAGGGTTATGAGGTACCACCGACCGGTCGTTATGAGCAGCAACCTTTTGATCGCCCGATGGACAATAGTAATGGGAGCAGTGGAGAGTCATCCAAGTCGCCATCGATTCACGAGAATATTACAAGGGTCTATTTTCCGAGACCGAGTCACTACTGGGATCCCGCAGGTCGTTTGGGGAGGATGGAAAGGTTAATGTATGAGCGGTTTGTAGTTGAGACTAGGGTGATTAAGAAGTTTGATAAGACTGAGAGGGAGCATCAAAGATTGTTGGAAAGGACTTCAAGAATTGCGTATGATGGGATGATGAACACAAGTGCCATCAACAATTTGAAATCAATGGTTGCGAATTTGAGTGCTAGTCTTGATCGTGTGAGGGAAGATCAGATGAGGTTGTCGAGGATGCAGAGTTGGGAGCATCGTGTGAGGGATTCATTGCCCCCGGATTGGAGATTCGTGGACGATGTGGAGATGGAGGCGAATGACTTCATGGTTCAGCCGCCTACTGGAGGTGCTTGTATTTCGGTGGGAAATCAGGTAGCGATTGAGCATGGATCCACATCAGGGACGAGAAAGGAAACAGAATGTGGGCCAGATGAGAAAGGAAAGGGAAAAGTGGATGATGTGGACGAGGACGCGAGTGATGAGGAAACCGAGGACGACGACGAGCCGCCATCCAAGAGGCAGTGTGGATCACCACATGCCTAGTTACTTGTTTTGTATTTTTCTTTGATCATTGTAATAGAACTATTTTAGACCTTTGTATGATGGTATTATGACGAGAAACTCAAGTACTTGATGTTTTGTGGTGAATGATTGTAGTGGCATTACTTGTCACGATTTTGGTTAACTATCAATACAATCTATGTTACCTTTCATGATCTGTGATATGTCTTAAATTTGATCTTTTGTGATGTGAATTGATGAATATTAGTAACTCCGTAGTGATGTGTCGTTGTATGTATTTTATGTCTGGGAAACTTGATATGAATACTTACATTGTTTTTCTATTTTTCTTGTCTTGCAGAAAGAGATATTCGATAAAACAATGCCTCCAAAGTTGACTGCCGATCGTGTTAACAACATGATTCAGGAAGCGATAGCTAATGCGTTGGAAGCAGACCGAGCTGGGAGAAATCAGGATCCAGGAAGGAACGCGGGGAGACAACCAGCCCCGAGAGTGTGTACCTATTCAAGCTTTATGAAGTGTGGTCCTACGCAGTTCCGTGGATCAGGTGGAGCCCTAGAACTTAGGCGATGGTTGGAAAAAGTTGAGAGTACGTTTGAAATCAGTGGTTGTGCAGAGGCGGATAAAGTAAAGTTTGCAGCAGCTACATTTCTGGATGATGCGTTAAGCTGGTGGAACACCCAGGTAGCTACGGTGGGATTGGCTGTGGCGAATGCGAGAACGTGGAATGCAACCAAAGCTTTGTTGACCAAGAAGTTCTGCCCAGAGGAGGAATTGGGGCAATTTGAGGACGAATTGAGGCATTTGACCTTAAGGAACAACGATATAGCTGCTTACACCAGGAGATTCAATGAGTTAAGTCTTTTGTGTCCGGACATATTTGCCAATGACGCCAAGAAAATGAAGCAGTATATAAAGGGTTTATCTAGCAACATCAAGGGTGAAACAACTTCGTCGAAACCTGGAACGTTTGACGAAGCGGTTCAAATGGCACACGCTTTGATGGACGTTAAGCTTCAGGATAAGCAGAACTACATTGCTGAGGGCAACAAAAGAAAATGGGAGGCAGCACAAGGCAATCAATCCCAAGGCCAGAACCGAGGAGGAAACCGAATCAACCAAGGGCCGAACCGTAATCAGCAGTTTAATCAGAGAAGGAACGAAGGGATGAGGGCCGTGACAAACCCTAGAGGTGTGAAAGTGAATCCCCACTGTGGAAAGTGCAACTTGTATCATGTTGGAAATTGCCCGCCGGCATGCGGCAAGTGTGGAAAGGCAGGTCATAGGACTGCTAGTTGTCGAACGGGAGGAGTAGCCACTGGGGCTAATGCTATCAGGATGAGAGGATGTTATAGCTGTGGAGAAAGGGGGCATGTGCAAGCAAATTGCCCGAAGGCAGGGAACAGACGGGGAGGAAATAATGCGGCAGCTGTGTATCAAGTGGGAACTGCTGATAAACCACAAGGTCCCAATGTGGTTACCGGTACGTTTTTGCTAGACGCTTGTTATGCTAGTATTTTATTTGATTCTGGCTCCGACAAGAGTTTTGTAGACGTTAGATTTAGTCGTCATATCGATAGAGAACCGGTATTGTTAACGACTAGTTATAATGTTGAATTAGCCGATGGAAAAATTGTTAGTACGAATTCTATACTGAAAGGGTGTACCTTGAAGTTAGGAAACTACGCTTTTAAAATCGACTTGATGCCTATAGAGCTAGGATCGTTTGACGTGATTGTGGGAATGGATTGGCTAATGGCGCATAGTGCTACGATTGTCTGTGGTGAGAGATTGGTGCAGATTCCGCTGAGGAATAGGGTTTTGACGGTTAAGGGAGACGAATGCACTTCTCGTTTGAAGGTGATTTCGTGTTTGAAGATGATGAAGTACGTAGAGAGTGGATGCGATGTGTTTTTGGCACAGGTTTCGAGCGATGGTGATGTAGAGGCGAGGATTGAAGAGGTACCAATTATTCGCGAGTATCCGGACGTTTTTCCAGACGAGTTGCCAGGTTTACCGCCTAATCGTGAGGTCGAGTTTCGAATTGATTTAGTGCCAGGAGCTGCACCGGTTGCACGTGCACCTTATCGTTTAGCACCATCTGAGTTAAAGGAGTTATCGGATCAATTGAAGGAGTTGATGGACAAAGGATTTATTAGGCCGAGCTCATCACCTTGGGGAGCGCCAGTGTTGTTCGTAAAGAAGAAGGATGGTTCGTTTAGAATGTGTATTGACTATAGAGAACTCAATAAGCTGACGGTTAAGAATCGGTACCCATTACCGAGGATTGATGATTTGTTCGATCAATTACAAGGGTCCAGTGTGTACTCAAAGATCGATTTAAGATCAGGGTATCATCAACTGCGTGTAAGAGAGGAGGATATTCCTGTAACTGCCTTTCGTACGCGGTATGGACACTTTGAATTTCGAGTGATGCCGTTTGGGTTGACAAACGCGCCTGCTGTATTCATGGATCTTATGAATCGCGTGTGCAAGCCGTATCTAGATAAGTTTGTTATTGTTTTCATCGACGACATACTTATTTACTCTAAGAGTAAGGAGGAGCACGAGAAGCACCTGAGAAAGATTTTGGAGTTGTTAAGGAAGGAGAAACTGTATGCAAAATTCTCTAAGTGTGAGTTTTGGTTGGAATCAGTGCAGTTTCTAGGTCATGTGATTGATAGTGAGGGAGTTCGTGTAGATCCTGCTAAGATCGAAGCGATCAGGGATTGGTCAGCACCGACGACGCCGACTGAAGTTCGACAATTTTTGGGTTTAGCTGGGTATTATCGAAGGTTTATCGAAGGATTTTCGTTGATTGCGAAACCATTGACGAGGCTTACCGAAAAGAATAGGGTGTATGAATGGGGAAATGAGGAAGAGCTTGCTTTCGAAACGCTCAAGGATAAGTTATGTTCCGCGCCGATTTTATCATTGCCTGAGGGAACCGAAGATTTCGTGGTGTATTGTGATGCGTCTCGTAAGGGTTACGGAGCAGTGTTAATGCAACGTGAGAAGGTGATAGCTTACGCGTCGAGGCAATTAAGGAAGAACGAGGAGAACTACACGACGCACGATTTGGAATTAGGAGCGGTAGTTTTTGCGTTAAAGCTGTGGAGACACTATCTGTATGGGACAAAGTGTGTTGTATTCACTGATCACAAGAGTTTGCAGCACATTTTAGATAAAAAGGAGTTGAATATGCGACAAAGACGATGGGTTGAACTACTGAGTGATTATGACTGCGAAATTCGCTACCACCCTGGGAAGGCGAATGTTGTAGCGGATGCATTGAGTAGGAAGGAACGGGAGAAACCTTTGAGGGTTAGAGCTTTAGTGATGAGTGAGAGCGTTGACTTAACCGAAACCATACTGAAGGCTCAGGAGAGAGGTTTAATGAAAGGGAATGTTGAAGCCGAGAATTTGGGACGAATGTTGAAACCTCTTTTTGTGATTAGGTCTGACGGACTAAGATATTTTGAGAATCGAATTTGGTTACCATTGTGTCCATCTGAGGAAGGAAAGCCTGGAGTTCGAGAGTTGGTTATGAATGAGTCGCATAAGTCGAAGTATTCGATACATCCTGGATCGGATAAGATGTACCACGACCTGAAGAAAGTTTATTGGTGGCCGAATATGAAGGCAGATATTGCTCGTTACGTCAGTAAGTGTTTGACTTGCGTGAAGGTTCAGGCAGAACATAAGAAACCATCTGGATTGTTGGTACAACCGGAAATCCCAGAATGGAAATGGGAGAAAATCGCAATGGATTTTGTGACGGGTTTACCTAGGACTCCTAGTGGATGCGATATGATATGGGTAATTGTGGACAGGTTGACGAAATCTGCTCATTTCTTACCTATGAAGAAGACGGACAGCATGGAAAGACTCGCCAGCGTGTACGTGAAAGAGATCGTCTGTAGACATGGAGTGCCGTTATCGATCATTTCGGATCGCGACAGTAGATTTACGTCGGAATTTTGGAGATCGCTTCAACGTGCGATGGGCACTGAACTGAGTTTAAGCACGGCTTATCACCCGGAAACTGACGGCCAGAGTGAACGAACGATTCAAACGATGGAGGACATGCTCCGAGCGTGCGTGATTGATTTTGGAGGAAGTTGGGAACGCCACTTGCCTCTGGTGGAATTTTCGTACAATAATAGTTATCATGCGAGTATCAAAGCGGCACCGTTCGAAGCATTGTATGGAAGGAAGTGTAGATCGCCCGTGTGTTGGAGTGAAGTAGGGGAAAGTCAACTGACTGGACCCGAAATGGTGTTAGAAACGACAGAGAAGATCGTGCAGATCAAGAACCGACTACTTGCTGCGAGAAGCCGACAGAAAAGTTATGCCGATAACCGAAGGAAACCGTTGGAGTTTGAAGTTGGAGATATGGTTATGCTCAAGGTATCGCCATGGAAGGGTGTAATTCGTTTTGGAAAGAAAGGAAAGTTGAGTCCGAGGTATATTGGACCGTTTAAGATCGTTGAACGAATTGGACCAGTAGCGTACAAGTTAGAATTGCCGACCGAACTTAGTGCTATTCATGACACGTTCCACGTATCGAACCTGAAGAAGAGTTTGGCGGACAAGGAATTGGTGATTCCTTTGGACGAGATTCGACTAGACGACAAAATGCACTTTGTGGAAGAACCTGTGGAAATCATGGACCGGGAGGTCAAGCGGTTGAAGCATAGTAGGATTCCTATTGTGAAGGTCCGATGGAATTCTAAGCGTGGACCGGAATACACCTGGGAACGTGAGGACTTTTTCAAGGAAAGGTATCCTCATTTGTTCCAGTAAGACGAAATGTGAGCCCAAGAAGAGGCGAGCGCCGGGACGTCGCTCTCTTTAAGGAGGGGTGGATGTGACACCCTAGAATCGAGGTCATTAACGATACCCTAAATTACGCTAATTTTTGAAATTTTTGATAAATTTTAATTTCTATACTTATGAGTATTTTGGTTAGAGCCGATGTTCGAGGTTATAATTTTTACGGTTGACGTTTTGAGAAGGACGATGACGATTACGATCCCGAGGGATGCCCAATTTTATATAATTTTTGACGATTTATCGATAATGTAATTTTTCGAGAATTTTATTTACGATTCGTGTTAAGTTGAGTCGTGTGAGTTTTATAGCCTTCCAAGTACATTTAAAGTATCCCAAAAATATTTTGGAGCATTCGGGAAGATTTCCGACTCCCGTAAAATTTTCAAAAGTGGCAAATGAGTCAAACCCGCAAAGTTTTGAGGTCGTTTTCTATTTAAGGACAAAAGAAGCCCAATATTGCACTTAGGTCCCTCCTAACTATCAAAAAGGGCCAAAGTGACAAAACACACAAACACATACAACATTTCACAAGAAAAATCAAACATCACTCCCTCTCTTCTCTCTCAAACTCACGGCACACCCAAGAACACACAAAAATCCACCTAAAATCTTTTCTACTTGATTTTTCAAAAATCTAAGGTTAGACCACGCTTAGTTTGGTCATTACCCACCTATTCATGTAATCAAATCCAACATGCATTGATAAAAATTTTTCAAGATTTTTCCTATGATCCAAATTCGTTTTTGTGGCTATTTGAGCTAATGCATGTTAATTTTAAGTGTTATGGAAGTATAAACACCATGAAAACCCACCAAAATTAATTTGGTTGTGGTGATTTGGTCACCCAAACCCCACGGCAAAGGGGTTGTTTGGGGAGCCATGGTGGTTGATGAATTTGCATGTCATATTTGTGTTCGGTTTGTTGTTCTAGAAAGATTCATATAGGTTTTATTACTTGCATGTGTATTTTTCTTTGATTTTGATATTGAGATTGGTTGATCAATAGGGGTAGGATGGAAGTTTGATGTTAGGATATGTTTGGGAAGGCTTAGGATGATGTTTAGTGTTGGTTAGAAGTCTTGGAATCGAGTCTAAGCATGTTTTTGGTATAGTCATTTTTAGGCAGAAACATTTGGTCTATTTTGGAAAAATGATTTTTGTTCCAAGTCTTGAAAACTAAATATAGTGATAGAGGGTTTTTCTAGCTTTAATTTGGTATAAGGTAGAGCCCGTGACTCAAAACGAGCTAAAAGTTATGACATTTTAAAGATCGGGTACCGGGAGACGAGGACTTTCACAATCCGGATTTGTGTAAAGTTTTAGTCAAATCCCGAGGGTCACAAGTATAATTTGGTGAATGATCAAGGGTCAAAACTTGGTCCCTAACCTGTACAAATGGGTCTATATGTTGACTTATGAGTCAAGGAAGTCAAAGGTATTTTTCATATAGGTCAAAGTGGTTAAAATTGGTCGAAGCGCAATTTCAGCCCGTAAAATGTAGTCGTGGAAATGAGTTGCGTGACGGGTCGTAAAAGTGAAAACTTTTGTTGGGCTTAAAAACATGTTATCTACAGGTCATATAGGATTTTTGGAAATTTTATCAAATTTTATAAGCATGGTTTAATAAGGTAAAACAGCCCGTACTTTAGTCAAGTACCGGCGAGAACGTGTAAAAATGGACAACGTAGGGTATAAGAATGGATGGTATAAAATGAAAGGATACTTGTTGTTTTTGTTTTTGGCGTGAGTTATATTTGTCTTAAGTGACTTGTATATATGTATTTTATACAGTACCGTAAGTATTTAAATGAGATTACTCATTACGCGTTATTTGTGATAGGTGTTGAGTTACCCGGGCATCCGTTTCATCGTCAGTGAACACTCCTCGAACTACCGACTACTTAATATCTAAGGTGTGAATTTATAGCCTCGCTTATATTATTTCAAATTGTTTTACCCGCGAGGGAAATGCATGCTAGTTTTTAAAAAGGAACGTATATCATGAATGATTGTTAGACCCGAAAGTTGCCTTAGAAATTGTGTTGAGTACCAAAGTTGCAAAAGTCCCTAAATTCATGAACTATTAACTATTGTCTTGCCCTTGCGAAGGGGGAAATAGCCGCTTATGCAATTTGTAGTACTACGGGGTTAACGACCCAATGCTAGCCGAGAAGCTGTACTTATAGTAAGTTCTGCGGTAGATTATTTTGTATGAGAAATAAGGTATAATTGCAACTGATGCCTTTAGAAGGGGCACTGGTTTCATCTGAATCATGCCGGTATATTTACGCGGGTGATTGAGTTAACGGATTAGTGTCATGAGCTTAAACACAATTGTCAGTATCCTGATTATAGTTTGTTTGATCGACAAGACTATAAATGATCACGAATGGTTTTTATTATATATACGTTCAAATGGATTGAAAAACCTATGAATTCCACTCAACGTTTTCGTTGACCAAATTTTTGGCATGTATTTCAGGTAACCGCTGAGCAGTAGGATGGAGCATGCATGGGATGGATGTTGTGTGATCGGCTTGGTGTCCGCTTGTTTTTCCCTCCTTTTCTACTTAAACAATTTTTATGTTTAATGTCATGTGGTTGTAAAACTGAAGTTTTTGGGGTTGAGATTCATGGGGACCGAAACGCTAAACTCTGTGCACTATTTGGGGTTGGAAAAACTGTGGACATGTATTATCTAACAATTTTAAATGTTGAATTTTTAAGTCGACGTCTTTTTAGCGTCGTTTGATATCTCTTGTGTGCAATGAATACTGTGTAGCACCCATTGTTGTAGTTCCGCTGCGCATAACAATTGTGGGGGTGTTACAACTCGACTTAGAAGAGCATGATTAAAATGAATTGAGAGAGACCCAACAAAGAAGTTAAGGATAACTTCGAAACGAGAGAAGAAACTCCAAAAAGAAGAAAAGAGGGAATCTTCAAGAAAACTCGTCAAAAGAGAAAAATACCAAAACGAACAAAGGGACTCACTAGCCGTAGTTCGTTAAATAGGTCCGTGGTTCATTATCAATAATGAGACCCAAGGTTATTTGAGGAACCGGTGACATTGGGTATCCAAAACTGATTATCGACTCAAAGGAAAATCACTTGGTAAAACAATTTAACATAAGATGCTAAAGGATTGAAAGTCAATGCTTCGGATATGACTTTTAACAATTGCAATTGCAAGTTAAAATTACTTGAATATTTCAAAAGAAATATTTAAGTTGTCAATCTTACTAGGAGAGGAATTAGATATAAATCTAACCTTCCTTGACAACCGAGTGAGAAATAAATAAGAAAAGAAAGATCACGAGAAAAACGAGATCCAAGACTCAAAGAAAAATCATGTTGAAAAACATGAAAGGAAATACAAGAGAATAAAGATCATACAAAGATGTATGAAAAAAACAAGCCTAAAACCTAAGCATAATTTTAATCTTAGTTACACTAGAATCCTAAGATTTGCTTAGATTGAGTGTCTTATTAATAAGCAATACACATGCTTAATTAGAAGACAAGGTGGTGGCAGAATTTGGTGGAGAATGAGAGTGTGGGTAAGAGATGTTTTCACAATGCCTTGTCACGTTTAGGTGGTGGTGAAAGGTTTAGGGGGAGTTATGTTCTCCAAATGTGAAATGGGTGATGTGGGTGAATCTGGTGGGGTAAAAGGTGAAGTCACCAAGGGTTCAACAAAGTCATTCTCAATGGGAACGCTTTGGATAGGTTGAGGTTGGGTAGTCACATCCAAGAGAGTACTAGGAGTGAAGGGTTAGGTTAGCTCATTCATTCTATATTGGAATGAAGAGGAGGTAGAACCATGTGAATGGTTGGTGCCATGTGTTGAGGTAGTCTTGCATGGAGCAAGAGGTGGTGAGGGTGATGAAGAGATGAGAATGGGCACAATCTCATTCTTAGGTGCGTGAAAGGGTGAAGAGTTAAGTTTGAGTAACTTAATCTTAATTTTGAGGTGCCTCTTTGAAGAGGAGGTTTTGGATGAATTGGAGGTTCTTGTAGAAACCATGGTAGTAATGGGTGGTTTAAGGGGTAAGGATGAACGGTTTGAGGTGTGAAGAACATGGCTAACAAGGGGGGTTTAAAAGGGTGAGGGGATGATCTAAACTAGTAAAGGGTTAAAAAGGGAAAGCCCAAGATATTTTGGGAGGGATCAAAGGTTTGAAACAAAGATTCCAAAGGGTGTTGGAAAAATTGGGAAGTTTCAGAAAATCCAAATTTGAGAGCTTTTGCCCGCGGTTCCTTATCTTCTCCAGCGGTTCCATAACGATATGGAACCGTGGGTTATTTAAAGAACCGCCCACAGAAGGTGTGTTTTGGGGGATAAGGGAATTTTTCCAATTCAGCAAATCTTAATATTCTAGTCTAACTTATCATAAAGTTATGCTAAAGAGCAATAAAAACTAGAACACACACAAAGGAAAAACATATAGGTTCAATTAGCAGTTAAGAAAAAAGCTAAGAAAAACCTAATGGCTACAAACGAAAAAGACTCCTAATGACATACAAAGTTCATCGATGTAAACTATCATTAGTCATAATTAGAAAGAGTCATTTAATCAATTTAGAGAATGAGTATGAGACTATCACTAGAGATGCTCAATTACGGCTAAGCATAACCATTTTTACGAGTTATACACTAACTTAACTTCTCACATGAAGTAATTTAACCGTAAGGTCAAATGGAATTTCTAGTGCAATAGGTTCTCTAGTAGTCATTCTCATGTTAGACAAAACGTAATTCCTACATTTTCCTAATGAAGAGTAGCAAGGATGAAACTTGCATAACCACACAATGCATGACCTAATGGGTTTAAGAATGCACCATTGCATATCTTGACAAAAGAGTCTAGTTAAGGTTATTTACCTTAATAGATCTTGAGGCCAATAACATTGAATTGTACAAACCAAGTTTACACAATTTGTTAGAACACTCTTGATTGGTCTTTCGGAAATGACACATTTACCAATTGCATTGCAATGTAAATTAATTGAGTATTTCGGATGAAACATCCAAGTTGTCAAACCGACTCCATTGTGCATTATAAGCAATTATTAAACAAAACATGTCTAATAATTTGAACAAGTAGATTCAATATACCATCGTCAACACAAGTATGAGTTATGATCCGATGTATATTATTAATAGCCCACATTCATGTCTACACTAAAAATATGTCAATTAGATTCGATAATGATATCAATCATAATTTGAATAATGAATTGATATATATTTGAAATCTTTCTTGATTCCCACTAACACTCCTTTAAGAGAAAATAGCTAAGATTTTCAAAGGGTGTTTCATGTTTTATAGTGAGACATTAATTTACTTGAACTAATAAGACAATGATCGAGTAAGACGACCCATATCAAAAGATTTGACAAGCTCCCAAAGCTTTCAAACCTAAAAGTGTTAATGAACATGCCAAGGTGTACAAAATGTTTATGTAACATTTGTAAACCAAGATATGTTAATCCTATATGCAATGCACACATAATGTTGCAACTAAAATGTAAGAAATCTAGCACACATCCTAATTAGGAAAAACTAGATACTAACAAATACCAAGCAAGGCACAAGAGACTAGACATATAAGCAATACTACTACAAATATCAAAGAACACTTAATAATGTCTACATATAATAATAACACACAAGGAAACACACACAAACAATTAGCTTAACACATAAAAGCATTCGTCCATGTTTTGAGTGTTAGATACAACAAAGTATTCATAGCTTGATTTTATTTGAAAATAGTCTATGACCCATTTAAAATTTAATTAAGTTTAACACTTTGTAAATATACCAATTTTCAAAGATATATCACCAAGAGATGTCCAACTTAATAGAAAAGAGTAAAATACAAGTTTTACGACAAACCAACGCTCAATACTTTGGACAAAGTATGGAACTTAGAAAACATCCAAATTTTAAAGTTTGAATAAAGGTTTGGAAGCATTTTTAATTGAAATAAAATTCAATTACGTTCGAAATGACGGATGGTACGACTTCTACGGACTTACGGTTGATTTTATATGATTTTTCAAAGTTTTCAAAAATCTGTGTCAGACTGACCGCGGTTCCTTATTGATAAGGAACCGTGGGGAATAGATAAAGAACCGCGTCCAGAGGAAAAAAATGGGGTTTTTGGCCAAAATCATTTGGTATCTTTTTGGAAGGACTTAGGAATCTAAAAAATCATTTTAGACACATAGAACTCGTATTTTAGAGTTAATTATGACACAAAAGATTTTTATACTTCCAAACATGAAAAGATTTAATTCAAGCTATTATACAAAGTTTATTTAACACCAAAACTTGTATGAATGAAACAACAAAACACATTTCATAAGTAATCACTCTTCATGAACAATTTGATACAAAGATCGTCTCTATTTTTAAAAACCGTTTTCATTTTTAAAAACCATTTGTTTTGAAAAAGAGAGCATAGATCGATCCAAGCTTTAAAGTACAATATACTTCAAAGATCTTGAATAACCTCGCTCTGATACCAATTGTAGAAACTAGAGGGGGGAGGGTTGAATAGTTTCTAGTTCATTTTCAAAACATTTCGTTTATTCCACTGACCGCGGTTCCTTAAATATCACCGCGGTTCCTTATCAATAAAGAACCGCGGGCTGAATAAAGAACCGCCTACAGTGGATGCCAAATATTGATACGTTGTAAACCTTGACAATCTTTTGTATCAAATTCTCGATTAAGCTTGACTAGATATGAGATGTGTTTGTAACAGATAATAATTATAAGTAATGAAACACACAAACACATCAAATCAAGTGTATATCAAGCAATAGTCTAAACACTAAGCACACACGTACTAAGCCTTAGCTTTTCCGCAACTAAGATGTTTAGACTAAAGGATGCACACTTGACCATAATGTAAACACGAAACACACACGTACTAAGCCTTAGCTTTTCCGCAACTTAGATGTTTAGATTATGAGATGCACACAACACACAACATATAAATACATCTATAATAGTAAAGACATAAATGTAAAGGAAAGTACCGACACGATGATTTATAGTAGTTCGGTCACGAAGCTCCTCTTCGCCGTACTCCACTCCTCGAGTACACCTTACTCGAGAGTTACTTCACTAGTCAACAAAACTCCTTTCAATGCGGAGAAAACCATACACGTCGCTTACACAATTTCCGACACTAAGCTAGATGTCGAGTCCTAATCTTAGGTAGGACCAATCTACACAACGTTGCCCACTTCACCATTTAACGACACAAGGCTAGATGTCGAGTTCTAATCGAAAGGTAGAACCAATCTTCACAACGTTGCCTACTTCACCATTGATTATTATTGAAACTGTTAAATTGTTGTAAATCGCCCGAATGTTATAAATAGATCTATTAGGGATTGACCATCCCCGTCTGGGTGAGTCATGCTCACTGTGCCTTGGCCGAGACAACAGACGTATACCATGTTGGAACTGGAATGGGTGTATTTTTGTAAGACACTACGTCCTCATCTATTGAGGACTACGGAGGTTAAGCTTCAGTTTCTAATAATAAACAAATGTTATCTACATTTTAGTGAGAATGCTTTGTGCATTGTCACTTCTATGCTTAATGTATGTCCAAACTAATTAATTGTTAAAATCTGTAAATTCACCAACTTTACGTTGACCCCCTTTAGTATGTTTTGCACAGGAATATGAAGTTAGTACGTGGTGTGTGCATGGTCTCCAACATCTTAGAAATCTGCATCATAGGACTCGTCAGGGGTTCTATTTGGGAAACATAAACAATCACTCTTCACCATGTTTAAAGGCAATTTTTATTTATTTGTTTAAATAAACATGTAATCTGATTTGACCAACTCTTTATCTTATGCTCTATGGACTATATGCTATCGATCCACCGTAGTGACACCTCCGTGGGTATTTCGGCATATTTTAACCCTACCCGGGGTGTCACAGAGAATGGTATCAAAGCATTAGTTATAGAGAACCAGATAAATTTTTAAATAAAATAAAAAAATAAAATGATTTTTCTTTTATTTAAAACTGGACTATAACTTATAAAAACTTTTTTTTGGGATTTTAATTTTGGGACCGTATTAGTTAAGCATATAGATCTTAGGGCATATTATGCTATGTGAACTAAGTGTATATATATTGATTACTAAATTTGATTATTAATACTGTTTAGTGAGTTATTGCTATGAAAAGTGTTAGACGTGCTAAACTTGAAAATTTTACATTACATAGTAAAATACTTAAATGAGAATATGGGTAATATTAAACCAAACTTCGCACTTACAAAATTGATAAATGAATTACTTAAATGATAATACATATATATATATATATAAGTATTAATATTTGTAACCTTAAAACATTATAATAATTTTTTAAAAGGGATATATTTCATAAGGCATGTAATCTAAATAATATTGTTCTTTGTTTGTAAGCTTATACTAACTTCAAACTTAATATAATACTATTTCAGAGCATCATGACTCCGCCTACTGAATCCACGACTCTTCTACCCAGAGTAGCTCCTACTCCAAATGTTTGTTCATCCCCACGATCGACGCAGTGTGGATGGTTGTCAGCCTCAGATTCAGAGGATGACCCAAACACCGAAGCTGTACTCCCAGAGGACCCTTTTTCTATCTTAGCATCAGCCACACCAGCCCCAACCTCTATGGAGGAGGACCGGGTCCCTCCTAGCATACCATCTTCCATGCCTCCATCCTTATCATCGGGCTATTTTTCCGGGCCCGCACCCGTCTCCACTTATGAGACCGGGGAAGGCTCCGGGGCAGGACGTGTCAATTCCGTCCAGGCTCAGATCTCTGCACTGGCTACACGCCAGGAGCATGAGATATCCGATCTCCGCAGCCAGTTGACAGTCAGTCAACAGAGCCATGTCGTCATCTATGAACGTATCGACACTCTTTTACGCACTATGAGGGGAGACTCCCAGACCGCTAAGGGCATCCAGGCGAGGACGGACGAGGCACTGAAGTGGTTATTGGATGAGAACTACCGCCTCCACTAGCGCATTCAGGTCATGGAGGGTCTGCAGCATCAGACCCATGCTGTTCTCTCCGGTCAGGAGCAATCATTATCCATTTTCTTTGATCTCGCCACTGTCCGGCATGATGAGGTTACTGGGGAGATGTCTTATCTCCGAGGGGTTGTTGATAGAATCCGGAACCAGCTACTGTCTGCACTCCGTACGCTCAAGGAGACCCGAACGACAGTTCGGACTTTTTGGAACACCAGGAGGAATTCTGCAGCCCCACCAGCTCCATCCGCACCGTCAGCCCCGACATCATCTAGTGGACCATCCAGGAAGGATTAGTACAGACGTAGTAGACTTCTTGTACGTCATGATAAGTTTACGGGTTGCATCCTGGCTATCATGACATAGGGCCTTTGTACTTTTATCTCTTTTTTAGCTTTTAATGATGTAATCCTGTACTTATCTTTTCTTTTCTTTTGGGAGATGTAACTTTGGGATATGATGTTTTAAAGACTGTGTGTATCATTACTTTGGATTAGGCCCTACCGGCCTATGACTTAGATTATGTTATGCTAGATGACTGTTTAATTTCTCATGGAAATAACATGTAATCACTTTCTTTATTATATCTGCTGTGCAATGTATTATATTATGAGATCTTGACAGGTTATCCAAATTTGTTATGAAATCAGTGCATAAGTTTCCTCGTGCAAATAATATAAAAACTGTACTAATGCTTGAACTAATAATCTCATTTTGTATATGATTATAGACAAATGGTGATTACAAGGTCAAATCCCAATAATGCAACCACTTCCAATGGCGACAATGCTGAATCCCCAGAAGCTACTCGAAATCTCACTGCCACACAACTGCGGGAAATGATAAGTGAAGGCATCACAACAGCCATGGCAGCCAGAGGAGCTGACCCAAATGCAAACAATGATCCAAACTTCGATACATGCATAAACAACACCAACAGGGGTTGCTCTTACCCCGACTTCTTAAAATGTAAACCCTCATACTATCGAGGGAAAGAAGGAGTTGTTGAATTGATGCAGTGGTTTGAAAGACTAGAGACAGTCTTCCGCATCAGTGGTTGTGCTGACGAGAAGAGAGTTAAGTTTGCTACGTGCACCCTACTCGAGAGTGCCCTTACCTGGTGGAACTCTGTGGTCGCCATCCTTGGACATGACGCTGCTTATACTCTCACTTGAGCCAACCTCAAGGAAAGAATGACTGAAAAGTATTGTCCTAGAGGAGAAATGAAGAAGTTGGAAGTCGGGCTGTGGGATCTCAAGTGTAAGAACAATGATATCCTTTGGTACAACCAAATATTTCAAGAGTTAAGCTTGATGTGCACCAGAATGTTTCCTCTAAGGAGTGACAAGATTGAAAAATATGTCAGCGGACTCCCTGACAACATTCATGACAGTGTGCTAGCTTCACGACCCACCACCGTTGAAGGTGCTATGGAATTTGCGACTGAGCTGATCAACAAGCGAGCCCGCAATCTGTCCGAGAGGCAAACAGACAACAAGAGGAAATCCGATGAAAACTCTCGTAGCCAGCACCAGCAGCCTTCCAAAAAGCAAAACGTTGGGCAAGCGGATGACACTACTCCCACAACCCGCACCAAGAACTACTCAGGGACCAAGCCTAAGTGTTCAAAGTGAAACTACCATCACGTTGCTGGAGGACAATGCCAAGGATGCTACAAGTGTGGCCAACAAGGTCATTTTTCTCGCGATTGTCCAACCAATGTTGCTTCCCCAAGTCCACCCAATACCAATCTCAGGAACAGCAACAAGGGCAAGTCCAATGCACATGGGAGTGGAAGTGGGCAACAGGGAAACCGAAACCCTACTGGTGGGAGCAGTAGCAGACCAAAGAAAGCTGTGGTATATTACGAGTGTGGAACCCCTGGGCATGTGAGACCCGATTGTCCCAAGTGGGCTAATCAGAAGAAGGACAACAAGGGAACTCCTTCGTAAGTGTACATGGCCGACAATGCCTAAGCAAATCCAGGCTCCAACATCGTACCTGGTACGTTCTTACTAAACAAATGATATGCATCTATCTTGTTTGATACATGAGTAGACCAAAGCATTGCAATTGCTAAACTTAGTAAGAAATTGGAGATCCCTCCGTTAGTTCTAGACTCCTATTAGACTGCGGAATAGTTGCCGGAAAGGTTATGATGGTTAAACAACATCATTCGAGGTTGTTCCTTAAAACTTTCCAAATCGCCATTTTACATCAATCAGATTCTAGAAAGTGTTGATAGCTATGATGTCGTCATTAGCATGAATAAACTAGCGAGTATCACGCAATTACCTTATATGACCAAAAATGAGTTTGTGTACCTTGGTGAGATGAAACCTTGATTATACTGGGGAGCCATAACCCGACATAGTTAACACTAGATTTAGTGTCATCTTTAGTACCAACAAGCCAGAGAATACTTGGTCCGAGAATACCCCATTTCCCTAACCTGTTTCTCCCCTGCCTAAACCTGAAAGACACATCCAACTCACAATGGGTGTATTTTGTAGGGTTATATCCGCCACTTAGGCAACCCTAAACCTGAAAGGCACATCCAACTCACAATGGGTGTACTTTGTAGGGCTATGTCCGACATCCCCCGTAAGGAGATGTTGAATGTCCCATGTTTTTGGACATTCCTCTTTCCTCTTCGGGTCCAATTAGATCGACAATACCATCACCCACTAGACTCTAGGAGATGAGAATTCCTCTCTTTAGAAGTCAGAATTTGTACAAATTTTGAACCAGTAATAGTGAATTGTTAGAAATACGTTTTAACGTATATTAGAAGTATCGGTCACTCCACAATATTATTAATGTTGTAATAGCTCGTAGTTAATGAGTACTTATTTAGTTAAGTAAGAAACCGACCCATGGGCTTGTCATGGGTCGGCCCAAGCCCAATAGTCGCTTGGATATAAATACCCCTTTCCACCATGGAAAGGGGTTGGTTGTTGATTTTCCATTTTATCATTTTAATGAAAAACACATAGTTTCTCTCTCACTTTCTCTCACTAGTTTCTCTCTCTAGAAATCTTCAACCCACTTCATAAATTAACAAGATTATCAATATTCTACATTTGGTATGAAGAGCCATGGGGTGATTTAAGGTAAAGACTAGTGTTGTTTTTTAGTTCTTAAGGGTATTAGTGATTTTTTAGAAAAATCAACCTTGAATCTTGTAATTTTTGGTGTTTTTGTTGTTGGGATTAGTAGATAAGTGTTGGGCTTAGCTTATTTTGGTAGAAATCACAAAACTTTTTGTGGTTTTTGATCAAAAATCGGGTTTAAAATCGTTCAAAGCTTGATTTAATGTAGTTGTCTTCTCAGCTCGATTCGAATTGATATAACGTTTTCTAGCAAAGACTTAATTGTTTTTGGTGGTCAAAACTTGATTGGAATCTAAGCTACTTGACACAAAGCAATCAAAAGGTAAAATTAGTATTTTTTTTATCCACTACATATACATACTACACTAAGACATTTAGCAAATACAACATTTAAAACACAAAATCCAAAAGTAAAATACAAGTTATACTACAAATGTAAAATTTCAAAATACAAAATATTAAGCTAAATCTATTTCTTATAAAGCTCAAATTGTAAAAAAAAATTAAAAGAAAAAAAATAAAAGTCTAAAATGAACACATTCAAATTTAATAACTAATTCTAATTCTCACAAAATCTTAGTCAAAAATTCATGCATTCTGAAATTCAATTGAATGAAATGCTAGGCACAACAAGTAAATCCATAACCTAAAGCCCATCACATATAACTGTCAATTAACTCTAACTAAAACGTGGAGTGTCCATGTAACAACAAGTATCAAATTCAAGGACCAAAAATATATCATTCAAAACAGAAATTGAAACTTAAAAGCTGACAGATTAAAGGTTCGAATCTTGCATCTTTTATTTTCCTAAAGATTACGAAAATTTAACAAATTTAGAAAAGTTGTATTCTCACATCAAAAACATGTATCTACCACACAGTTCAATACTACTAAGAAGTAATCCAAATTTCCAAACACTCATTCACAGAAATAACGCAAGGCTGCTCATATTAATTTGCGGAACAAGATTACAGATCAAATATCATTCAACAAATCATCTAAAACATATAACAAGTAAACTTACTCTACAAATCTCCCTACAGATTACACTAATACAGGAATATAAAACGCGCTTGACCTGCTCATCCGAAGTTTAGACCTTTGAGTCGAGAAGCGCGGCGCTGAGCCGGCTTAAAACCAAACACCCCTAAATGTCAAATCTACTGCTATCTTCTATCTACTCGCTGATGAACTGAATGCGAAACCAAGTCACCAGCTTATCTGCTACTGCTGAAAACGGAACTCGACTTCTTATCAAAAGAAACCTGCATAAGATGTGAACAAACAAAAACGCTACTATTGTGGATTAAGCCACAAAACTGCTGAACTGAACTTTATCTTGTTGAACTGAACTGCTCCTACAACTACTAGTTGATCTATGTAACTAACTAAACTGATCCCGTCTTTTCCCAACAGCTTCGACGCAACTCAATCAAATCCAGAACCAATCAAATCAAAAATCGCCACAGATGACAAAAAGGATCATCAACTGATAAGATGATGAATATCAACTGCTACTATAAAACTTTGTATCTACTTGTTATAACAGATTCAACTCGAACTTGATCAAATTCAAGCTATACTATCCAAATCTTCAAAGAACGCTGCTTCAATCTCTAGGAACTAGAAAATAATCAAACTTGCTACTACGATCAGAAACTTGAATAATCGACTAAACTTTGATGACCACTACTCCATCAAAGTATAACCTCAAAAACTTAATCCTACAAACTGAATCTGCTCAAAAACATAACGTCAGAATCCGAAGAACAATTACTTGCCAAATTCATTAACACTTATTTGTGAACAGTTCGCATAACAGACTTCAAAAGAAAAGAAGATTAAGAAAGCTTTGAAGAAAAAGAACTTTCATTAATGGAAGAAAAATGATTCGGTTACAAGAAGATTAACTAATCTCAACTGATTAAACTGAAAGAAAACTGAATTCGTTACAAGATTTAAAACTAACTATCTATCTACTCCTAATTAACTATGTGTGTGTAATCTACTCCTAAGCTAACCGAATGCAAATGATGGCCTCGTCTTCTATATATAGCCGTCTGGAGAGGGTGCTTTGACGTGTTCTATCCAATGAGGATTTGACACGTGTTTAATACGAGGATAAAACTCGTCCTTCATCATCTTCCAATTTGGGGCTTTCTTTGTTCTTCCTTCTTGATCTAATTAAGTTGTACCTTCATGTAGAGAAGAAAGAGGGGAGTATTTTTGTAGTTGAAGTCTTCCTTTGATTCTTTGTTGATCGTTCGTGATATGGATTTGCAGGTGTGAAGAAGAAACTCGTCTGTTTCTTTCTCTCTCTTGAAGCGTGGTGAAGAAGACGCGAGTATGTGGGTTTGTGTCATTTGACCGGTTTGGTCTTTGACCAAGATAATAAACTTGTTAAATTTTCATTAATTTTCTTTTTAGTCCCTTCTTATTTCATTTCTTTGCAAATGGTTTTGTAGACTTTTAAATCAAGTTCTTTTCATCCTTTGTCTTGTTGAAAATTGCACTTAAGTCCTCGATCTTTGAGAATATTGGCAAATATGGTCCTTGAAAACTCTATTGTCCTTTTCTTCGTCTTTTCTTCAAATAAATCCTTGAAAGCTCGTGTTTTGTCTCAAATGTACCTATATACCTGAAAATACACAAACACCAAATACACGCGTAATTCTGATATTTTAAAGTTAAAATAATGTATTTGACTGTGTTTTGAGTGGTATTTGGATCATAATTGATGAGTGTTTTCACACTTATCAACTCCCCTCCACTTGACCATTGCCATGTCCTCATGCAATGCAGCATTTTTAAAGCACCAAGTTACACTTTTCTCATAATTAACCAACCTTGGCCATTTTATGATTTAATAAACTAAACTATACTACATGATGAATGGTTTTGAATATTTACAATGCAATGCAAAGAAAACAATTCTATTTATATCTTTTTGGATTTATAAATGGTTTTGATGGAAATAACTCATAAAGAAATCAATGACTTAGATTAGGGCTTGGGTACCATGGACATTTATCACCCTCAAGTTTCACTTTCCCCATACCAAGCTTAAAAATGGGATCATTGTATTCACAAGTAAAAAGTGCATCAACTTATTCATGACAATTAAATGTGGAACCGGTTATTATTTGAGTAAATTGCTTTTGGGCAAATTTGTCATTATTCAAGTGTGAAGTATAAGAAATGTAAAATCCAAAAATAAGGAAGCACGGTTTTAATGCTAAGTAATCTTCTCATCCATTACTTGGAAAACCGCTCACAATTAATATAAGTCCGTTTCAAGAATAATAAGTCATTCGCCTTATGTGTAAAATCCTCATGTCATGCTTTCATAAGTAGCTACACACTCGCTATGAAAAGGAAAATAAAACTCACGCAATAATTTACATCCGCATCTTTTTGAGACTTTGGATCTTCAACCCCGCAACCCGTCAAGGTAATATTGGATTGGAGCAATCTATTGAATCCCCGCAACCCGTCAAGGTAATATTGGAACTCAATAGTCACTATAATTAACACCACACTGCCCCTCTTGGGAGTCTTGTATTATTTTTTTTATTTTTTTTTTTCTTTTTCTTTCTTTTTCTCTTTTTTTTTCTAGCCACTCATTTTTTTCATAAGCCGCTCTTATTTTTCTTTATTCCTCACAAAGAAATTTGAAAAGAAGAAAAGGAAAAACACCCGCTAAATATGGAGCATGACATAAGTCTAGTACACATAAAACGTGCTAACTTAGAATCTTAAGACGTACTCATATCAACCATAAATGATTAGCCAAAAATGCATAAGAGTTTACAAACCAATTAAAACCGTACTTGATTATTTATTAACAATTATATACATGCGAAGAAATAGAGGTAAAGAAGAGAAAGGTTTAGCCACAAGTAATTGCCATGAAGTCTATCTAGCCCTTTTACACATGCTTCAACTCAATCATTTCCCATTCTCCACAAATTTAAAATTTCAAAGAATGAAATTGGTGGAAGCTTAGCCTAATAGACCAATGAAGGACTACATGGTTAAGGATACTAGCTAGAGAGTGCTAAGATAAGCAAACTCGGGTTGAGTCAAAATATCCATGGCGGGCCTAATATATCAAAGAAGTCTAAACTTGTTAAAACCATGTTTTATGATTATTTTTTCTTTTTATATATTTTTGATGAAATATAAAAGAAGAAATATATACACAATGCAAGTGTGTTATGCAAATGAAAAATGATTGATGCAAAAATTATGAATGCATATTTTTGGTGGCCAAAGTAGATCAAAAATTTGAAAAATGATCGAAAAATTAATTTTCCAAGTTATCATGAAGTTAAGGCAATGGTCTAGGTAAGGTCACTTCGATAGAAGTCTCCCCTACACTTAAGATAAACATTGTCCTCAATGTTTAAGAGTATTGGAGTAAACTCCCCTACACTTATGACATTGATTACTTTGCTTAACCCAAGTTAAGGAAGAGACAACTAAAGGATATTCATTTTAAGCACAAGTGTTTAATATCACAATAGCAAAAACTAATCGAAGTGAACCAGATACACGGGCCTCCTCCATAAGCTCCAAGCATGAAATGAGAGAGAGCAACCCTTGAAACAAACACGAAAAGACGAAGAAAGGCACCCCTCCACTTCAACTCTACTATAACATCCTTTTAATTAAACCTAACCTATTGAAAATCTACTCTACGTTTTCTAACCTAGTTATTCAATGCTTGAGTTTTTTTAACCCTAAGTCGCTAGCTCGACTCGGCCCCGAATTAGGTTGTCCTTGGGGAAACCATCATGGAGAATAACGAATATCCACTTTGAAGCACAATCCACATGATACAATCAAACTTAGCACGTTGCCATTTACTATAAGATTTACAAAATCCGCCTCGATAAATGGAACGATCTAACGTGGCTCAAGTTTGTCCAACATACGAAAGCTCTCAAATAAGAAGAACTCCAGGATCAAACACATAGTTTCCATCTCGACATGTGAACAACTCCAAAGTAAGTAGTATCACCAAAGTAAGCTCATACAAGAAGTCCATATCAATTGAAGGCACACGCTTAAGTGAAGTAGATGAAAACCAAGGTGTCTCAAATTTATGTATCCCAGGATCAAAAACCTTTCCCTTCATGGGAAAATAAGAAGATGAGCTCATATCAGCCATATAAGATTCCCCCTTAGTGATCAAATCATCATGAGAATATGAAGGTGTAGGTATCAAAACATTCATAACAAGTATATCCATATTAGGCTCATCATCATCATCAAAAGGTGGGTAATCTTCCATAGAAGGCATAGTGAAAGGAGGATCAATAGTAATAGTATCTTGTGAAGAAGGTGTAGTCTCTATGTTCCCAAAAAGCAATGTAGTAATAAGACGAACCTCCTCTTCCAAATTAGAAACACTATCGTCGACCTCTATATCAAAATGTGCAAGAGTATCCTCTATGGTGGCATCAATCTCCATAAAAGAGTCCATATCAAAGGTTTTGAGTTCTAAAGGTGCCTCAGATGAAAAAGTATCAATCTCTAAGAGGAAAGGATCTTCATCAATAACCAACTTCAAGGGTGGGAGGGTGGGAACATAAGGCTCAAAAGGAGGTGTATTAATGAGAGAATCACTCAAAGGGATGATATGATCATGAAAATCAATAGGTGTATCCTCAAAAACCAGTGAAGGAATATCAATCAAGGGTTCTCCTTCTATAGACTCATTATTAGGTTCTTCACACTCCTCAAAAAGTGGGTTATCAAAACATGTCTCAAAAAGAGGATTTGAATGTATCACAAAATCACTTAGAGGAATAGGTGAAGGAGTCATAGAAGAAATGGAGTCATCATCATCAGAAGTAAAAGACTCATCACTATCATAAAGATCATCAAAGGTTTCATCACAAGAATCATAAAGTGGTAGAGGAGAAGGATCCACTTTTGCTATAGGAGCAAACTCTTCATCCAAATTAGGAATGTTATCTTGACAAGACAAATCATCAAATGATATAGCATAAGACGCGTCACTAGAATCACAATCATCATCCTCCATTTGTGTCAAGTCTTTCACAAACTCTTCCTCAATCTCATTATCGTTTTCTTTGAACAATTCATCAAGATCAAAGTCACCAAAATCACTAGTAGTAGCATGAAGGTCAATATGTGATAAAATCTCAATGTGATCATGAGGAGAAGAGGTATCAACACAAAGCTCATCACATGGTTCATTGGAAACCCTCTCAAGCTCTCTTTGGATTGGGATAAGGTTCTCAACACTAGAAACGGTTAATTCTTCCAAATCGGTGTTTGTATTAGTGCTAAGAGGCTCGTCCCCCATGGTTAAAGAATCGGTGGGTTCCACGTGAGGTAAAGGTGATGAAGATGTATATGGCTCAAGCATAGTCGGTAGAGAGATGGAAGGGTCTACAATAGGAACATCACTCAGTGTATCATCCTCAACATCTACTCTCAAAGAAGGCTCATCATCAGGTAAGGCATCGGCAGGTCTCATGAGTTGCAAGACGTATGTGCTCAAGCCTAAGATGGTCGGATCAGTTGCCTCTTTCATTGTCTCAAGTGCTTGCATTACCATATTAAAAGCGTCTTTACTCAAGAAATGAAAAATGCCTTGATTGTGAACGGTTGTTTGATTAGGACTTTGAAAATTCTCTTCATTTTGAAAATCGTCTTGATTCAAAAATTCTTGATTTTGAAAATCCTCATCAAACCCTTGATCATAATTACTCGCGTATAGATGACAATTATTTTCATTATGTGATGCTCCACAAGTCGCACAAGGCCCATACATAGCTCGATATTGCTCGTCTTGTAATATCTCCAAAATAGGACGATTAACCAAGTGTGGCAAAGTGGTCGAATATGAAAATCCTTGATGTTGAAAGGTGTCTTGATTATGGCATGGAAAATTCTCATCATTTTGAAAGCCTTCATTGTTTGAAAATCCTTGATTATGAAAGGTTTCTTGATTATAGCCTTGAAAATTTTCATTGTTTTGAAAACCTTCATAATTGGAAAATCCTTGGTTTTGGTATGGCATATTAAAAGTTTGATCATGAAATGATGGTGGAAGTTGTGATGAAAAACCGGAATATCCCATATAGTCATTACAAGTGTAGTCCATTCGAGTGTTAGGTTGAAAATTAGGGTTCTCGGTTCCATTGTAAGCATATCCCTCCCCATAATAACCATTATTTTGATCACATAAATAAGTATCGTGTGGACCACCACAAGTCGAACAAGGCGAATAATTAGCGTTGGCGGATCGTTGTTGCAAAATCTCCAACATGGAACGAGTATCCATGTGTAACAAGGTGGCCGAATGTATATACAAGTATAATGACGTTTAAAAGCTTCCTCAGGGAAGGAAGTAATACACCAAAGGTGGTATGTTTACACGTGTGCGAGTACACGTGTAAGTAAACACGAGGAATGAGGGAGTAGCCCTCGGTCGACTTTGAAAAGAATAAGATTATCCTCTTCGAGTTTCGATATGAAATATCCACAAGAAAGTATATATATAATTACTACTTGGGTGCAAGACCTCCAATTAAGCCTTCCTTCTTAGAATACGCACTAGTGAACGGGGGGTTAGGTGGCGCGAAGCACTTAAGTACCTATGAACCCTTAGACGGCATTTTATAGCACGTCGCCTATCTATTCACTTTGTAGTTTGTATTCTTCGAATTATTGCCAATTGGAAGTATTTATCTATTCTTGCTTAATTAAATTTTATCGATACGCGTGTCAAGGACCGGAACGCCCCTCAACACGGTGTATTGCCTCGGCAATACTTATGGAAATAGGTAACTTGGTTGTTCTTATACGTATACTTATTTACATATAATAATATGAAAATATTTTTGTATTTATTTGTTTTTCTAAGAAAAATACTATATCTACGTAAAAACCGATAAAAACGAATAATATATATTTTTGGGCGTAATCTTTTAGGAAAAAGATTACTTTTTGGATTTTTTATTTTTTTTTTGGTTCAATTCTTTAGGAAAAGAATTGATTTTGTGATTTTTTTTTATTTTTTTGTATTTTTATCTTTTTGATTTTTTTTTTATCTTTTTGATTATAATACGTAAAAATAACGTTCACAAAGTGAACGGATCCCAAAATCCAATCGTCTCACTCGAAATCGTTAATCTTCACGAAAAGAACCGGCAGCGGCGCCATTTAATATTTCGTTTTTTAATGTAGTTGTCTTCTCAGCTCGATTCGAATTGATATAACGTTTTCTAGCAAAGACTTAATTGTTTTTGGTGGTCAAAACTTGATTGGAATCTAAGCTACTTGACACAAAGCAATCAAAAGGTAAAATTAGTATTTTTTTTATCCACTACATATACATACTACACTAAGACATTTAGCAAATACAACATTTAAAACACAAAATCCAAAAGTAAAATACAAGTTATACTACAAATGTAAAATTTCAAAATACAAAATATTAAGCTAAATCTATTTCTTATAAAGCTCAAATTGTAAAAAAAAATTAAAAGAAAAAAAATAAAAGTCTAAAATGAACACATTCAAATTTAATAACTAATTCTAATTCTCACAAAATCTTAGTCAAAAATTCATGCATTCTGAAATTCAATTGAATGAAATGCTAGGCCCAACAAGTAAATCCATAACCTAAAGCCCATCACATATAACTGTCAATTAACTCTAACTAAAACGTGGAGTGTCCATGTAACAACAAGTATCAAATTCAAGGACCAAAAATATATCATTCAAAACAGAAATTGAAACTTAAAAGCTGACAGATTAAAGGTTCGAATCTTGCATCTTTTATTTTGCTAAAGATTACGAAAATTTAACAAATTTAGAAAAGTTGTATTCTCACATCACAAACATGTATCTACCACACAGTTCAATACTACTAAGAAGTAATCCAAATTTCCAAACACTCATTCACAGAAATAACGCAAGGCTGCTCATATTAATTTGCGGAACAAGATTACAGATCAAATATCATTCAACAAATCATCTAAAACATATAACAAGTAAACTTACTCTACAAATCTCCCTACAGATTACACTAATACAGGAATATAAAACGCGCTTGACCTGCTCATCCGAAGTTTAGACCTTTGAGTCGAGAAGCGCGGCGCTGAGCCGGCTTAAAACCAAACACCCCTAAATGTCAAATCTACTGCTATCTTCTATCTACTCGCTGATGAACTGAATGCGAAACCAAGTCACCAGCTTATCTGCTACTGCTGAAAACGGAACTCGACTTCTTATCAAAAGAAACCTGCATAAGATGTGAACAAACAAAAACGCTACTATTGTGGATTAAGCCACAAAACTGCTGAACTGAACTTTATCTTGTTGAACTGAACTGCTCCTACAACTACTAGTTGATCTATGTAACTAACTAAACTGATCCCGTCTTTTCCCAACAGCTTCGACGCAACTCAATCAAATCCAGAACCAATCAAATCAAAAATCGCCACAGATGACAAAAAGGATCATCAACTGATAAGATGATGAATATCAACTGTTACTATAAAACTTTGTATCTACTTGTTATAACAGATTCAACTCGAACTTGATCAAATTCAAGCTATACTATCCAAATCTTCAAAGAACGCTGCTTCAATCTCTAGGAACTAGAAAATAATCAAACTTGCTACTACGATCAGAAACTTGAATAATCGACTAAACTTTGATGACCACTACTCCATCAAAGTATAACCTCAAAAACTTAATCCTACAAACTGAATCTGCTCAAAAACATAACGTCAGAATCCGAAGAACAATTACTTGCCAAATTCATTAACACTTATTTGTGAACAGTTCGCATAACAGACTTCAAAAGAAAAGAAGATTAAGAAAGCTTTGAAGAAAAAGAACTTTCATTAATGGAAGAAAAATGATTCGGTTACAAGAAGATTAACTAATCTCAACTGATTAAACTGAAAGAAAACTGAATTCGTTACAAGATTTAAAACTAACTATCTATCTACTCCTAATTAACTATGTGTGTGTAATCTACTCCTAAGCTAACCGAATGCAAATGATGGCCTCGTCTTCTATATATAGCCGTCTGGAGAGGGTGCTTTGACGTGTTCTATCCAATGAGGATTTGACACGTGTTTAATACGAGGATAAAACTCGTCCTTCATCATCTTCCAATTTGGGGCTTTCTTTGTTCTTCCTTCTTGATCTAATTAAGTTGTACCTTCATGTAGAGAAGAAAGAGGGGAGTATTTTTGTAGTTGAAGTCTTCCTTTGATTCTTTGTTGATCGTTCGTGATATGGATTTGTAGGTGTGAAGAAGAAACTCGTCTGTTTCTTTCTCTCTCTTGAAGCGTGGTGAAGAAGACGCGAGTATGTGGGTTTGTGTCATTTGACCGGTTTGGTCTTTGACCAAGATAATAAACTTGTTAAATTTTCATTAATTTTCTTTTTAGTCCCTTCTTATTTCATTTCTTTGCAAATGGTTTTGTAGACTTTTAAATCAAGTTCTTTTCATCCTTTGTCTTGTTGAAAATTGCACTTAAGTCCTCGATCTTTGAGAATATTGGCAAATATGGTCCTTGAAAACTCTATTGTCCTTTTCTTCGTCTTTTCTTCAAATAAATCCTTGAAAGCTCGTGTTTTGTCTCAAATGTACCTATATACCTGAAAATACACAAACACCAAATACACGCGTAATTCTGATATTTTAAAGTTAAAATAATGTATTTGACTGTGTTTTGAGTGGTATTTGGATCATAATTGATGAGTGTTTTCACACTTATCAATTCCGAATTGCCAAATATTCAGAATAGCCGAACATTCAGAATAGCCAAACATTCAGAATTGCCAAACATTCCGAATAGCCAAATATTCCGTGTAGCCAAACATTCCGAATAGCCTCTCATTCCGGATAGGAGATCATTCCGGATAGGATATTCCGTATAGGGTTATCCCGTATAGGGTTATTCCGTATAGGTTGTTATTCCGAATAGGTTGTTATTCCGAATAGGTTGTTATTCCGAATAGGTTGTTATTCCAAATAGGTTGTTATTCCGAATAGGTTATTATTCCGAATAGGGTATTATTCCAAATAGGGTATTATTCCGAATAGGGTAGTATTCCGAATAGGGTAGTATTCCGCATAAGGTTTATTCTGAATAGGGTTATTTCTGATAAGCAAGATCAAGGGGTATTTTACGAGTTTTTTGACGATTTTTAAGTGGATTTAATCTTGACGATTTTTAGTGGATTTAATCTTGGCTTTTTACACACTCTTTACTTCAACAACACAACACAATTTATAACCTTACTTCACTGCTCGATCAACCGATAATCTTTGTTTCTTTGAAGTGATCAAAATGAATCCGAATTCATTAATGCCTCAGATGACATCACTTACGGATATTTCCGTCATTACGGGAACGGATAATCGCCCTCCAATGCTCATTAAAGAAGTCTTTGAAGCATGGCAAGGCCGTATGATGTCATACATTAAGGGAAAACTGACATATGGGAGGCTTATGGTCAAGTCAATTCTAAATGGTCCACTTGATTATGGTACCATCGTGATTAACAATGTGACTCGACCACGGGAGTTTGAAGAACTTACACCAGCTCAACAACTTGTTGCCGATGCAGACGAAAAGGCTCTTCAAACCATTCTCCAAGCTCTTCCACATGACATCTATCGAATGGTCAGTCAATATACGGTTGCAAAGGATTTATGGGAACGTCTAAAGGTGTTGCTGATGAACCTATAGATCGTTGGGCTCAATGGTTATGAACCATATATCTAGGTTTGATCATCGTTCATATGATAACATAGCGGAAAAGAACAATGATCATGACAAGGTGTTTAGGCACAAAGAAAACAAATTAAAACAATTGGGATGTTCATTATATTAATAACAAACATCCACTAGACGTGTATACATTGAATCCCACGTCTAGTGCGACACACACTTTAGGTTTACATTGTGATTGAATAATTTTGTATAAAAACCTACGTCTATGTTTTCTTTATATACTAGAAAACATAGCTTACAAAGAAAGCTAAAGTAATAAAAAGACTCCAACGGCTTGTTCTTTTGCAACTTGTACTTTTTAGCCCTTGTCTTCTTATTTTGTTGTGTTTTGACTTATCAACTTAATAATTGGACCCAACAATCTTCCCCTAGTTGATGATGTCAAAACACTCTTCTTAAGCATGAATCCTTTGTATGTAGTACATGATCTCCAAGACGCTTCCCCTTAAGTATAGCACATATTCTTCCCCTTTTTGACACATCAATAGGGAATATGTGAAAGTATGCAATCTTGTAGATTCTCCAAAAGTAGCTCTATGTAATGATCCTGAAGAAAAATAAATAAAGTATTCTTGATGTTGAAGTAGAATACCACAAACCTATGTTCCATGTCTTGTTTATCCATGTGATGAAGAACTTATACCAGATTGAAAAATATAAGTAGACCTCGATCCCTTGTCAATATTCTCATCCTTTGTGAGACACTGAGCACGATAATGTAACTCCTTCAAGTGTTTATGACAAGTCTTCATCACCAACTATGTAAGCACGAACAAGTTACCTTTAAAGTCAGTGGCTGGAAGTGCATGACTTTAAGATATGATAGAACACAAACTCACGAAAATCTTCTTCAATCATCAAACTTCCCATAAGAATTCTTCCCCTTAAGCTAACACTTCTTCATGATGAATTTGAATGAAATAACATCGTCATACCATATGTAAAAGTGTAATGCTGAATAACTCTTTTGCAAGGCTATCCCGATTACATAGTTTAAATATCCATCAAATTCCCACGAATAACTGCTAACTCGCTTTAAAATCATTAATCCTTTTTAAAAATATCCGAGCCATAAATATCAACTTGATATTCTAAATTATAACGGAGATTCCATGTACCTTTTGTGTGTCTTTCCCTTCTTTTTGTGTGCTTAAAACGTACCAGTTTTCTCAAACAGCAGCTATCCATGTGTTGTCCAATATCTCTTCTGTCCAATATCTTGGTCAGATGTATTGTCCGATATCGGACAATACGTATCAGCGTTGAAGCTCATATCTCGGACAACACTGTCAACTCCATCAGTGTTGACTTATTCTGTCAGCGTCGAAACCCTTCTTGTCAGCGCCTAAATAACAAGCGTCAGCGCCAACCTTATATCCTGTCAGCGTTCATTCTTTACTTTGTCAGCGTCTAAATTAATTCTTGTCAGCGTCCACTTTTTCCTGCTGACGTCATCTAGAGCAACAGTCCTCTTTTATTACTTGGACTTTTTCTTTGCAGCTTCGTCCATCCAAAAGCCCAAGCATATATTTACGTAACAAAGTAATATGGATATCATAATATAAGAGATATACAATATCCCTTTAGTACACAATTGTACCATTATCTTGTCATCCAATTATAACTGTAGAATCGTGTGAACATATGATATATCAACCAATCAGAATTGACAAGCCGTGTGAACACATAAATCTCCACCAATTAAGAAGAGGGACTCACGGTACTATCATGTACTAGCATGTAGGAGATCCGAACATGTGAATATTAGGGTTTTGTTTTGTGCCGTGTGAAAGCAAGATATCAAAACCAATCAACAAGTTCAAACCGTGTGAACATACCATCCTTAAACCAATAGGAACGAGAGGCTTATGTAATACGATACACTAGCATGTAGAGGATACTTGGATAACCGTGTGAACATGTGAACACCAAATATCCTTCACGTCTGTAACAACGAATCTGCATTAACGATCTAGGGTTTGGAGTTTTGAGCACTGAAACCCTAATTAGGGTTTATAAATTAACCTTAGATCGTGAATCTCCACACGTTATAACAGCCACCAATCTTCACATAATTCTGCTTTTTAAATAGATCTAGGGTTTGAAGAACCCTAGTTCATGATTTCATGTGAAAGCAGAAAACTGAAAATCTTGATCAGCCAACTTCGACGCCTAATAACTTTTGCCTGAGGATAAAACTCGACAATCCCTCCGGTGGATGTTTAGATCTATGTATGTAGAACACACATCTAAAATTTCGTGACGATCCAACGGTTAGATCAAAAGTTATGACCTTCTGAATACTGCTGCGCACACAAAAACGTCCAGAAAAATTCAATACGAATTTTTCTTCTTCACCATACACGAACACCTCGTCGGACCTAGATATCAAGAGCCTTAGGCTCTGATACCAATTGATGATCCCTATAATCGTTGGGCTCAATGGTTATGAACCATATATCTAGGTTTGATCATCGTTCATATGATAACATAGCGGAAAAGAACAATGATCATGACAAGGTGTTTAGGCACAAAGAAAACAAATTAAAACAATTGGGATGTTCATTATATTAATAACAAACATCCACTAGACGTGTATACATTGAATCCCACGTCTAGTGCGACACACACTTTAGGTTTACATTGTGATTGAATAATTTTGTATAAAAACCTACGTCTATGTTTTCTTTATATACTAGAAAACATAGCTTACAAAGAAAGCTAAAGTAATAAAAAGACTCCAACGGCTTGTTCTTTTGCAACTTGTACTTTTTAGCCCTTGTCTTCTTATTTTGTTGTGTTTTGACTTATCAACTTAATAATTGGACCCAACAGTTGCTACAAGGTACGTCTCTTACCAAACAGGAAAGGGAATGTCAGTTATATGATCTGTTTGATAGATTCACGTACAGCCCAGGGGAAACGCTTCACGACTACTACTTCAGATTCACTACTCTCATGAATGATCTGAATGTATACAATCTCGTGATTGCTCCATTCCAGGTTAACACCAAGTTTTTGAATACTTTACCTCAAGCTGAATGGGGTGAGTATATTACCGATGTTAAGTTAAACAGGGATTTGCATAAGTGCAATTTGGATCAACTCTATGCTTTTCTTCAACAGCATGAGAAACATGTGATCATGCACCGTTCGCCTCGAGGTATGTACCCTGATTCTTTAGCTTTGATGGCGAATCAACCAAGCTTGTCATACAACAACACTCTTTATATCATGGGACACCAAGCCTATCATCCATCACCGTACATGACTCCAAGCTTCCCCCAATATTCGATTCTACCGCAACCACCCACCTCACATCAGCAACAATAGCGGTTTAATGCACCTTCATCTCAGAGAGAACCACAAGCATCACAATATGCTTCACATCCTCACCCATATTCACCAGCAAGCATTGCACCTTATGCTCAGTCATCATATTCTTCTTATCAAGAAAATGCAGCATATCCATCAAGCTACTCTGACCACATGAGTATTCCTTCTAGTGCTTATGCAGCTCAACAAGACCAAGCACTGTATTGTGATAATGATGAAGTCCCCATTCCTGAATTCAAACAAGGAACTGACCCAGTTGAAGTGTTAGCCACTATGTCTGCTTATCTCACAAGGACTTTAAGCAAACAAGGATTTAGAGGAACAGCTCCTACTAACAATCAGCTGAGTAATTCATCCAATTCTCGCCAACAGGCTACTATTGAGAATGGCAGGGTAACGGTTCAACCTATTCAACCTTATCAGGGGAGACCTACTACATCAACCACCAATGCACGCACGGTCAATCCTGCTCCAATGGTCAACACTCCTCCACGGGCTAATTCCACAGGCAAGTTGAGAATGATTACATGCTACAACTGTAAGGAAGAAGGTCACATGTCCAGGGATTGCAAAAAACCCAAGAGGAGAAGGGATGGTCAATGGTTTGTAGAAAAGATTTATCTGGTGAACGCTCAGGCACAAGGAAGGGAACTTGATGAATAGGAGCTTGCATTTCTTGCTGATCCAGGGATTGCTGAACAAGACGTTGTCACTACACAGAATGCAGCATACCAAGCAGATGATCTTGATGCTTACGACTCAGACTGTGATGAACTTCAATCTGCACAGGCAGCTCTTATGGCAACTATCTCTAGCTTAGGGCTAGAAAAAATATCTGAGGTACTTACTAATACCACTGATAATACCACTGATACTAGTATTCAACCACATCAAGTTGGGCAAGAGGGTGCTGATCTGAATGAGTCTTCGGTGGTGAGTCTTTCAAATGAGGAGACAATCAATGATAGTAATATCAATGTGAGTTCCCAGACTTTAAGTGAATCACAACCGGGAGCCATTTTGCATACGCATATTCCTGCTCAACAAGATTTGGTCATGGTTCCTGCTACATTACTTAGCCAAATGAATACTGCACTCTTAGAAACCCTAGCTAAGAATAAGAATTTGTCTGCTGAGCTTGCTTTGTGCAACGAAAAGGTTCAAACTTTGGAATTAGTTCCTTCGTCCACTGTTCTAACAAATCCCGAATATGATCATTTTCGAAACAAACAAATGAGTCATTTGCAAGAAATTGAAACCTTAAGAGCAGATCTTTCTAACGAACTTAAAGAAAAAGAGTTAGTGGTCACTAATTTTCACAAACTTCAAACGGATTTTGAGTTACTCGAGTCTAAAAAGAATGAAATGGAAATTAATGCGGCTAATAAGATTAGAAGTTTAGATTATTTGCTTTTAAGACAATACGCTGCCTCTCAACTAGTGCACTTATTTGATGCTTCGTTTAGAGAATTTAACTTATCACGTCAAAAAGGCATTCCCCCTAACCTACGGTATGCAAAACAAGCTTTTATCCATAGTCCAAGACTTTATAATGCAACCCAATTAGGATTGGTCTTAGACCCGATTGTTATTTTCGATGATCACACAAATAAGGATCTAGTTGATGAGAATCGGTCATACAACTTTGCAAAATATCCCGAGTGTGATTATTTTAAAATGAATCAGGAGCTTGTAAAAACGGATTTTAGAATTCGCTTCCATATGGATAAAGATCTCATCACAGCACCAACCTACATGTTAAATGAAGAAAACCCTAGTACACTTCCTACACTTGTCAAAATGGAAGGACCTAAGGAAATTCCAAAGGACCTTCCACCTGTTAGCACTGTATGGTTAAACTTGCAAGAGATTAATCAATACTTTGCTAGTTTTGACAAGGTCATTTTGGAATGTACGACTTCAAATGGCCTAAACGCCGGAGAATGGGCTTTCGAACACATGAACGAGGTGTTTAAGAATGAGATCAATCCGTTTGTCGAAAGTCTAAAGGAAGTTTTGCATCTCTTTCGGAAAATCTTGAGTTTGAAATTGCAGAAGTTCAAAAAGTGTTTTATGAAATGGACACCGCTTACGAACTACAATTAATTGAAAAGGAAAAGATTTTATCCGAATATGACCGATTCTTGTCCCAAGTAATTTCGTGTGATGTGCTTACTACTGTGAATGTTAATTATTCGAATGAGCTTACATCCGCTATGATTAAATGTGATGCTGTGAATATATGTGATGATGTGTGTGATCTCTCTGTAAATGTTGCTGATACTGTAAATGAGGTAGATAATCATTCTTGTCACGAATCTAACGCTGAATTTTTAAAGCTTCAAGATTCTTACAATTTACTTTCAAAACGCTTTAATCAACTTGAACAACATTGTATATCTTTAGAATTAAAACAACAAACTCAAAATGAGGATCTTTTGATAACAAATGGTTGTGAAAACAGTGTTGAGACGAGTGACAAGATGATTGCAATAGTTAAGGCATTAGAGGAAGAGATTATGAGATTAAAGAGAGATGTGTCATCAAATGAAACACTAAAATTGGAACTAGAGGCTGCAGAGTCTAAAAACCAGGACTTAGAAATTAGACTTTCGTCTATTCTAGGGGAGATGGATCGTGCAAGACAGAGAATGTCCAAACTTTATGGTTCACTAGAAGAACCCTTCGCTTTTAATGCGGCACAACAACAATCTTATGTTGAACAATTGAACCAAAAATGTGAGGAAATCTCTGACTTAAATATCCAGCTCATTGACAAAAACATGGTTTTGGCCGAGTTAAAGGAGACACTTCTTCTCACCCGACAAGAAGCTGTTAATAACTTAGCTACCAACTTTGCACCGTCCTCTAGTGCTCCAACAACCAAGTCAGTAGTGCTTTATAAGAACCCGCTCCATAAGAAAAACCCGATTACCTACGATGATTATATGAGGAATGCAATTAAGCATGTAGATCTTGTTAGGGATATTTTAGATGATTTATATGCGTTAGATCCCTCAAGCAGTTACTTTTATTCAGCTCATGAATATATTTAGCGAGTTCAATATTGCTTAGCATATTTGCAATACATAGGTAAACCAGGTTCTGCACTACTCACTGATCGACCCGTTGCTGTAACTCCATTCAATAAGACCCCAGGAGCAAAACCGTCATTGGCACCATCAAGTAAGGCACCTTTAAAATCTGTTACTAATGTTCCCACTTTGCCTTCTACAGGATTAAAAGAGTCTACTAAGGCTAAAGGATCGCCACTCAAGAAAGATAAGATCAAGCCCTCCACTAGTAGTACCAACAAGAAGAAAGTAGAAGCTCACCATAGGAATGTTATGTCAGATTTAAATAAAAAGAATCATGTTGCTAAGACTAAAAGCTCTGCGCCTGTGCAGAAGCCTAAACCATTTGTGAATTCTAATTTGAATTGTTGGAATTGTAATGAGTGCATGTTTCCCAACGTCATGATTTGTGTCTTATTGATCATGTGAATGAAATGAATGCCATTAGGAATAATCTTGAATGGAAGCCCACTGGGAGAACTCGTACCCAAGTTGGCTGGCAATGGTGTCCCACTGGTAGGACCTTTACATTAGATGGAAAAATGTGCCCTTTAACTAGGAATGCATCCATTGAGGTTAGGTCTCAGAGTCCTTTAGTTAGGCACACTAGCACTAAAGTATGGAAGCAGCGCCCTTTAATTAGGTCAGCCCCCACTATAGTGCCTATCAGTGAAGAAATACCTCAGGATTTAAGCCAACTAGAATCTACACCACCAACTAGGAAGAAGGCTAGGAAATCTAAGAAACCTAAAGTTAGAAAATCTAAGATTATTAAATCTGTACCTGCTAATAACAAGGAACATTCAGATTCCGAAACCTATACATTGTCCTCGTCTGGTGATATTTTCAGGTGGTCCAAATCATCCTCTGGTATTTGGACTCCGGTTGTTCAAAGCATATGACCGGAGATCGCTCGATGCTCCGAAATTTCGTCAGCAAGTTTCTTGGAACAGTTAAATTCGGTAATGATCATATTGCAAAGATAATGGGGTATGGTGAATATCAGATTGGAAACGTTGCGATTTCAAGGGTATACTATGTAGAAGGTCTTGGTCATAATTTATTTTCAGTCGGACAGTTTTATGATTCCAACCTAGAGGTTGCTTTTCGACAACATACTTGTTTCATCCGCAACTTGGAAGGAAAAGACTTGTTGAAGGGATCTCGTGGTGCAAATCTTTATACGTTGTCCCTACAAGACATGATGGCCGCCTCTCCAGTATGTCTTCTCTCTAAAGCATCTAAGACCAAGTCATGGTTATGGCATCGCAGATTATCTCATCTCAACTTTGATGCTATTAATCATCTGGCTAAAAACGAATTAGTTCGTGGTCTTCCAAAGCTCAAATTTCACAAGGACCATTTATGTTCCGCGTGTTCAAGGGGGAAAAGTACCAAGAAATCATACAAGCCCAAAGCTGAAGACACCAATCAAGAAAAACTTCATCTTTTGCATATGGATCTTTGTGGGCCAATGCGAACCGAAAGTGTGAGCGGTAAGAAATTCATCCTTGTTATTGTGGATGATTTCTCCAGGTTTACATGGGTTAGATTTCTACGTACAAAGGATGAAGCACCGAAGGCTATCATCACTTTTTTGAAATTCATTCAGGAACGTTTAAATACTACTGTCTGCCGTATTGGTACAGATAATGGAATAGAGTTCGTCAACCAGACTCTTCGTGATTACTATGAAGAAGTTGGTATCACACATGAAACATCCGCTGCACGTACTCCACAACAAAACGGTGTCGTTCAAAGACGGAATCGTACGCTTATGGAAGCTGCTAGGACTATGTTGATTTATGCGAACGCTCCATTGTTCTTGTGGGCAGAAGCTGTATCTACTGCATGTTTCACCCAAAACCGCTCTATCATTCGGAAACGCCATGGAAAAACACCTTACGAGCTTCTACATGATCGTAAACCCGATGTTTCATTTTTTCATGTGTCTGCCTCTGGCTCTTTGTTATCCAAACATTAATAGTGAGAACTTGGGCAAGCTTCAACCGAAAGCCGATATAGGTATTTTCATTGGTTACTCACCCTCCAAGAAAGCATACCGAATTTACAACCGTCGTCTTGGTAAGATTGTAGAAACTATGGACGCAGATTTTGATGAGCTGACAACGATGGCTTCTGAGCAACGCAGCTCTGAACCCGCGCTTCACGAGATGGGAACCGGTGCTATTAGTTCTGGATTAGTTCCCAATAATCCTACTTCTACATCATTTTTACCACCTACAAGGCCCGAGTGGGATAAACTGTTTCAACCGTTGTTTGATGAATTCTTTGATCCCCCAAATGATGAAGTTCCAGCACCTGTAGTGATAGCTCCAATCCCTGAAGTTGTTGCTCAAGCTAATGAAGCTTTATCTAATGCATCTTCAATTAACATTGAACCGGATGCACCTCTACCAAGTGATTCTCACACTACACCTGAATCGTCACCCTTACTTGTGCCTAATGATGTTGAAGAGGATTCTATTGATCACGATTTGGAATATGCTCACCTACAAGAGCTTCCTTTCTTTGGTGTACCGATACCTGAAGACCCTTCAGCCGCGTCTACCTCAGAAGAAGCTCCTTCAATTGTTCATTCCAGACCACCACGGATTGAAAAACATAGCACCAAATGGACAAAAGATCACCCAATTAGGAATGTCATTGGAAGTCTCGATCGACCAGTCTCTACACGCCATCAATTACAAGAGAGTGCACTCTATTGCTATTTTGATGCATTTCTCTCCGAAGTTGAACCTAAAAATTGGCAACAGGCTATGACTCAATCATCTTGGATTGAAGCCATGCAGGAGGAACTAAATGAATTCCAAAGACTTGAAGTATGGGAATTAGTTCCTCTCCCTGACAAGGTTAACATCCTTACTTTGTTGTGGTTTTATAAGGTTAAACTCGATGAAATGGGTGGAGTCTTAAAGAATAAGGCTAGATTGGTTGCTAGAGGATACAAACAAGCCTTGGGTATCGACTTCGAAGAATCTTTTGCTCCTGTTGCAAGATTGGAGGCTATTAGACTATTCCTTGCGTATGCTGCTCATATGAACATGATCGTCTATCAAATGGATGTGAAGACGGCATTTTTGAATGGTGAACTAAGGGAAGAAGTCTATGTTAGTCAGCCGGATGGGTTCGTTAGCACGGAGTTTCCTAATCATGTGTACAAGCTTAAGAAGGCTCTCTATGGGTTGAAACAAGCTCCACGCGCGTGGTATGATCTCCTTTCAACATATCTCATCTCGGAAGGCTTCTCCAAAGGCAAGGTGGACCCCACGCTATTCACTCTCAAGGAGGACAACGACATGATACTGGTACAAATTTATGTTGATGATATAATATTTGCTGCCTCTAACATAGAATTGTCAAAACGCTTTGAGAAGATAATGTCCACACGCTTTCAGATGTCAATGATGGGAAAAATTTCATTTTTCTTAGGTTTACAAATTTCTCAGAATCCCAGAGGCATCTTTATTAATCAATCCAAATATGCTCTAGAATCTTTAAAGAAATATAACTTTGAAAATTGTGACCCCGTGGACACTCAAATGGTGGAGAAATCCAAGTTAGATGAAGATATGAATGGGATTATTGTCGATCCAAAACTTTACCGTGGGATGATCGGCACCCTTCTCTATCTGACTGCTAGCAGGCCTGATTTGCAATTTGCCGTATGCATGTGTGCCCGGTATCAGGCTCGGCCTACCGAAAAGCACCTACATGTTGTTAAAAGGATCTTTCGGTATCTCAAAGGAACACTTCATCGTGGTCTATGGTATCCGAAAGATTCCTCTATTGCTTTAATATCATACACAGATGCCGATCATGCTGGGTGTCAAGACACGAGGCGTAGCACTTCTGGGTCTGTGCAACTCCTTGGAGACAGATTGATTAGTTGGTCTTCAAAAAGGCAGAAAAGCGCTGCAATTTCTAGCACGGAGGCTGAATACATCGCCATGTCCGGTTGTTGTGCTCAAGTCCTTTGGATGAGATCACAACTAACTGACTACGGTTTGGGATTCAACAAAATCCCGATGTATTGTGACAACAAGAGCGCCATTGCCCTTTGCTGCAACTACGTTCAACACTCCCGGGCCAAACACATAGACATTCGCTACCATTTCATTAAAGAGCAGGTGGAGAACGGAGTGATCGGACTGTATTTTGTCACCACTGAGTATCAGCTGGCAGATATGTTTACCAAAGCCTTAGATCGAGGACGAATCGAGTTTTTGATCGACAAGCTTGGCATGAAATCATTCTCTCCAGCGACTCTCAAAGAATTGGCAGAAGAATCAGCTGAATAGTGGTGGTAAACTATTCAGGCGTATCTTTTGTTCGTGATCATGTATATTATCGTAAATATATAAACCACAAAAAGAAAAACACAAAAATATAAAACCAAGAAAAACCATAAAAAATATAAAACCAAGAAAAAACATAAAAAATATAAAATCAAGAAATTCCAAAAATATTTTTCGTTTTTTTTTTCAAATCAGGCATGTCTTTTAGTACGGTAATATTTACGGCTTTAGAAATGTCAATCATTATTGACACGGCGCCATAAATAGAGTCCGTATAAAAGTTGTACATTTTTAAAAACATGCCAATTATGGCTTGTAGTTATTTCAGACTACAACCCGTTTTTCGTATTCAAGTCACGTATTTCCTTGGAAAACGTTGGCTCACAACGGGAATTAATTTTCTCGGGCATGATTTACAAGCCAAATCATGCAAAGGGGTCAAGTTTACTTTACAACTTGGTCTAACACGAGTTAGTGTACGTTTCAGTGCATTAATTTGTCTAAATAAGAGAAATCTTATTGCCACCACAAATCAATCTTTTCAAGATATTAATTGGAAATGTTTTCATCAATATTTGACTCTTTAAACAATGACTACAGCTCTTTAAATAGAAAACCGGTCATCGTTTAAGGGGGAGAAAATATTAAATCGTCTTCGTCATCAAAAAGATTTTCAAAAGTGTTTGAGGAAAATTAATTGGCTCAATAGTTAATGGCTGGAATTGCTTTGGCATTCGTATTGTATTTGTTTGTGAGATTGTCGTAGCTAAGATATGTTAAGTTGGCTAAATTTAACGATGGTTAGGGAGACTAGAAAAGACAAGGAATAAAAAGAAAAAGTGAAAACTGTAGGGCTAAAGGTGACATTTGTGAAAGTTGTAAAAATTTTGACCTAAGTCAAATAAACCCCCCCGTTTCATCTCTTTCTTTCTTTCTTTTGTTTCTTCCCCGCCATTAACAAACACACAAACACACACGAACTCATAATCATCCCACTTTGAATCAAACACAAGTCTTCTTCATTAATAAGGTACTCAAAATCGGTTAATTATTCCTGTAAATCAATTTAATTCACTCATTTTAATTAGATTAAATCTAATTAGGGTTCTGTTTAATTAGGGTTAATTAATTTGGGGGTTTTGCCTGGGATTCACTCGGAATAGAACAAGACTAAGATTAATGGCCTTTAAAATGCTTAAAACAAACATTCGAGCTTAATTAAAAGATCAAAAGGTGTGTTTTAGGTTATTCCGGATAAACGAATTGTTTTCTAAGGATATTCCGTATAGAATGATTATTCAGTATAGAATGATTATTCCGCATAGAATGATTATTCCGCATAGAATGATTATTCCGCATAAAAGGATTATTCCGAGTAGACATGTTATTCCGCATAGAAGGATTATTCCGAGTAGACATGTTATTCCGCATAGAATGATTATTCCGGATAGGCATGTTATTCCGCATAGAATGATTATTCCGGGTAGGCATGTTATTCCGCATAGGATGATTATTCCGGGTAGGCATGTTATTCCGCATAGGATAATTATTCCGGGTAGGCATGTTATTCCGCATAGGATAATTATTCCGGGTAGGCATGTTATTCCGCATAGGATGATTATTCCGGGTAGGCATGTTATTCCACATAGAATGATTATTCCGGGTAGGCATGTTATTCCGCATAGAATGATTATTCCGGGTAGGCATGTTATTCCGCATAGAATAATTATTCCGGATAGGCATGTTATTCCGCATAGGATGATTATTCCGGGTAGGAATGATTATTCCGCATAGGATGATTATTCCGGGTAGGCATGTTATTCCGCATAGGATAATTATTCCGGGTAGGCATGTTATTCCGCATAGGATAATTATTCCATGTAGGCATGTTATATTTATTCCGGATAGAGGTTTATTCTAAATTAAATGTTTATTCTGAATGAAGGATGTTTGAGTGTTTTAAAAGTCTAAGGGATTATGTCATTTGTATAATGCTTAGGTATAAATTCATCATGATATTCATATCTGTATGTATCAAATTTTGTGTTTTATTCTTAAGCAGAAACAATGACTAACCCAACCGTGCAACAAATACAAGACTCTAGAGTAGCAGCCATTGCCGAGGCCAAAACCCTCAAGTTCATTCCAAACAACTACCGGTTGAAGGAGGTCTCTCATTCCACTCACAATGGATTCAAGGTAGGTTCAGCCATTCTTGACAATTCTCACCTCAAGAATGCGCTAAGGAAAAGTGCTTCGGTACCCTTCGACTACATGTACGAATTCTGGGCAACCAAAGAGAAGACGTCGAATAAGATCACATTCTTCCTAGACAACAAGCAACAAACTCTCACCGTGTCAGACTTTCGCAAGATCTTTGGTTTTCAGGAGGCACCCAAAGGATTATCATACTCAGCGAACCCTACCAAGAACCAACTCATGGAGATGTTCACTGACATTGGATGTGCAGACATACGAATAGAGTCCGAGTTTACCACAGCCAAAGTGGGTCAACCTTGGAGAGCAATTTTTGGCATTCTCAGCCGTTGTCTCACACCCAAAACAACTGGGTATGATGTTGTGCGTCCGCCAATCATTAAGATGTTCTATGGTATTTTCAAAGGTATGGGTATTGATTATGCATCATTGCTGTGGGAAGAGTTTATTTTTCAACTCTTCACAAACACGAAGGGTAAGGTTAAAGGTTACCAGTACCCTAGGTTCATTAAGCTAATCATACATTACTTTATGGAAAACGATGCATCTATTGATAAACGTGAAGGTAGCCGTCACCACACAATGGATGCTGATGATTTGGTGGACTTAAGGCAAGAAACTCACTCCAATATTGTTATCCCTGGTCCCATTCCCAGTCATCTCCTAACAGATGAGATTATCGCATCTGCTGATTACAAGAACTTGCTACGAGAAATAGAGAATCAACGAGCAAGCATTCAAGCAGGAGAAGACTCGTCTACCACAGTTAAGAGTAAAGGTAAACGCAAGCAAACAGCTTTACCTGAACCCAAAACCAAGAAGATAAAGACCGTACCTAAGAAAGGTAAAAGCACGGCTGACGAGCTTGTTCTTCACGATGAAGAAGATGTTGATGACGATCCTACTATCGATTTAACTCGCAAGTCTGAGAAGAAGTTAATGAAGATGGCTCTCGAAAAGAGTAGGAGAGACACGGGCGGTAGTGGTTTGGGTGCTCATATGGATATTGAAGAAGAGTACGAGGAGCCAGATGATGTTGATGAGTTTGGATCACCCGAACGGTATTCTACTTCGAAGGAGACATCCATTGCTGTTTCATCAAGTGTTGAAAAGGAGTCCGGTGCTCCTAAAATCATGGTACCTACCCAGCCTCTCGTAACTCAACCTCCACCAATCCAGCCCTTACCAACCCGACCAGTGCCAACACCATTCCTTCCACCTCCAATAACTTCCATCCTCAGTACTGTAATCACAACCGAGCCTCTTCAACCAACCCAGAGTAGCTCAGCATCATCTTCAATGGCTGCATTCGTAATGGCAGAAATGTTGGATAAACACACGGACAGTCAAATACAAGAGATGAATAAACTTCGAGAAGAACTACTTTGACGAGTACAAAGTGAAGAGGCATCCAAGAAAGCCCAAGAAGAGATGATGGCTAAGTTCACTGCAGAGATGGAATTGACACGTAAAGCTCATGCAGAACTTGCTCGGGTCAAACAGGATGAAGCTGATAAGTATGAAGCACGACTTACGAGACTCCGAACTATTAAAGATAAATACAAGGAGCAGAAAGAAACACTTGAAGCTTCTATTTCAGAGAGGGTGAAAGAATCTGTTGAGTCCCTTATGCCAAAGCTGCATGAAGAAATGAGGAAACTTGCTGCTGATAACTTGATGATCAAGTCGTCCAACCCTTCCGAATCCGCATACAAAATGGCATATGACTTAACGGATTTTGAATTGAAGAAGATCCTCAAAGCTCGCATGAGGGAAGTTGGATCTTTTGATAAGTCTAAAGTTCAGCGGACACTCTACAAAGCCCTCAATGAAGCTATCATGGAGGATGATCGGTTGTTTAAGATGTTTGGAAGTGTGGTACCTACCACATTTTGCCTGAGGAGGAAAGGGAAGAAAGTGAACAAGAGGAGGGTAATGAAGAAGAAGAAGAAGAAGAAGAAGAAGATGATGATGATGGTGACGACAATGATGATGATGGTGAGGATGATGATGGTGATGATGATAATGATGGTGATGGTGGTGATCAACATGAGAAGAGTGATAAGGATAGCAACGGAGATGATGATGAGGATGATGGGGATAAACATGATCAGCCTAAAACAGGGGACAAGGTTGCCAGCAAAAAGAAACCATCCAAGTCTGGTACCAAGTCTCAGAAAGATGCTGCCCAAAAGGAACAGTCCACCTCTATGGAATCAAGACGAACCAAGTGGCGTCATGATGTGAATGCTACTACTGCGTCATCGATTCCCGGTACATCTGTTTCTGTTTCTATACCTGTTACCACTAACCCTGTTAGTTCTTCTGTTGCTCCTGTGATTGCAGAATCAGTAACTGAACTTGAATTTGCACAACACTCGCCTGTTCATGACACCGCCGAGATGCCTGAATCAGAACCAGCAGATGTTCATGTCTCTAATCCTCTGCAATAAGAACCACAATCTACTGTTCTAGAGTCAAGCACACGGGACTGGGCAGACACATTGGAGATTGACGAGACTGCACCGCCACAAGCTTGGATCACGACAGCTGCTACATATGATCCAATCACAGACACTGACAGAGATGTTCTATATCTCCGTATCCGTAGTCCGATAGACTTGTGTGCATTTCTGGCTCATGAGTATAAATCTTCGGTTACTCTGTCTTTGGTAAAGAGAGCGCTAAAGGATAAGAGAATTCATGCCAAAACCAGGTTAAGCCGCATGGAATACGAGTATTATGCTGATGAGGTCCTGAAAGCTCTTAATACCGTTCAAAGGCCAGGCCTTCATGAATCAGAAAGAGCTCCACCTCCACTTGATCCTTCTCAAGATAATCAAATTGCTCTCGACTTCTTCGTCACCTATGATCTTGATTATATCCTCAAGGGTTCATCAAAGTACGCAACCTCCCTGACCTTGCTGAAAGCTGCTAACTGGGGGACAATACCCTGGATCGAGGAAAAGGTAAACCGACTCTGGGTCCCAAAGGTAAATCGTAATTATGATATGTATGCTGTTATAGGTGCATCACATTGGGACGAACGAGTCCGAAGGGCGTACAGAGGTTGCTGCTTAGCCAATTCAGGAAGTAACGTTAGATCCGATATTCGCATCTCCAGTATTTTATGGCTGAAAACTGAAGCCAAGAATGGCTATCATCATGTGACGGAGATTCGCCTAAAAAGGGAGGATGACAGAGAATACACAATACAGCAGGGAGATTTTTCTATCATTCGCCTTGAAGATATCGAAGACATGTTGCTTATGATGACCCGAGATCAACTGACCCATCTTACTCGTGAAGAAATCATAGCCTTGAATACAGCACTTCGTATGTTCACACGAAGCGTTGTTATCAAGAAACGAGTTGAAGATCTTCAATTGGGAGTTGAAAGCTACCAAAGGAAGCTTAACCTCACCCGTCCAATGAATCAAGTTCTACCTCAACATGTCGCTAGATGTCCCTTTACCGGTATTACTGTTCCGAGTTACGGGATTTTCTACTTGAACAGCCGTGGGATAATGAAGTTTATGAGGGTAGGAGAGCTTTATAAGTACAGTGATGGGACTCTCCTATACGTTAGAGGAAAATTGGAGCATCTTAATTCTGGTGGGTCTTTACCAGAGATGACCGAGTACTGGCATCAGGGTTATCGGCAAATGGCAAAATATGTGATCAAGAAGATTGATCAAAAGCTCCAGGAACGTAGATTGATGAGGAGCTTAGAAAGATTCGTTGGTGGTAGACCATATCTAGTGCACCACAAGTTACTGCAACGATCCATCTAATGGGTCGTACATCTCAGGTCCACTTTATATTGGTTTTTTTAATTGTGAATATGTAAATTCTATGAATATTATGCTTCTATGGCTTGATGTAGTGTTAAGGTATGATAATTTTTCAAGAATTTCTCACGAGATTCTAAATCTTTCAAAATATATCATACTAAAGCACTACAACTATCCCTTATTAATTTAAGGGGGAGCATTAACATGTTCTATGGCCAAACATCGATTTCATTTTTACCCAAAGACCGGTTAATCCATTCAATATCCCAAATATTAATGGTTAACATTTGGGATAAGGGGAGAAAATGGGATTAAGGAGACTTAAATGATACTTGGCTAAAAGATGAAAAAGACTTAACGATAATCCAACTTAATATGTGTAAAGCACGTGTTAAGGGGGAGCGTTTTTGATGAACAAAACACCTAAGGTACAAAACTTTTGATTTCAATATCACAAGTACCTTAAGTGATTTTCAAGGATTTTTCATGGTGGCTATACTTTCCCAAAACACGCTTAATTCACGACGAATGTGGTGACAAAAGGGTGGTAGGAATAGGTTTAGTCCAATGATTCATCAGAGCCGATGGAATCTTCCCAAGGACAATTCCCTAGATAGAATTAGAAGTCCTAGGAAAGATGGAGAAAGATTGTGAACGTAGCTGAATGCCGACCAAGTACTTAAGCTAGCACTGGAACAATCACAACAAGGTGCTAGTTATGACGTATTGGTAAGCATTGAAGGGGTTGAAGAATGAAAAAGAATTGTAAAGATAAAGGGTGTAAAGAAAGAAGCCCTCCTTACAACTTTAGGCAGAAACCGGGTCAATACATATGCTATTGAGATCATTTGTCAATGATTCTCGATATTGAAGAAAGACATCATGGACCAAGTGATGCAATGCACAACCCTTCCCAGCTAACTCAAATATCTCTCAAAAGGTATTTGTTTTAATCACACGGAGATCAACACGTTATCTATTGGTTTATTCACTCCGAATAGACTGATATTGAAAAGGTGGCACTCCTCTCCAGCCATCGCTCACTAAATCAAAACGCACTATCGAGTCTAGAGCCAAGAGATCATCAAAAGTCTCATTAGGACACTTTCCATTTATTCCTTGCTTTCTCACACGCTGAGAAAAGTAAGAGATTTTTATGAGTCCTACGCAGTATTCTTGTAATATTGCCAGAACATCCGAGTAATATGCAAGTATTACAATGAAGATGGAAATCCTGCTTGAGCCAACATCAAACAAGCTCATGGAAGGTTACACGTGCGGTTCTTTAAGAACCAATCTTGTGAAAAACTGGAAAGAAACAATAGTTTAATTCTTAATTGAACTTAATCTCGTTCCAGGCCTCTACGAATTATCATATGATCTTGCCAGAACACTCAGAGTGATTCTTTATTGATCACAGTGACGAGTGGAAATCCTTCTAGTGTTAACATCAAACAGTACTTGGTAGGTGACGTGCAAGATTCTTTATGAATTAAGCTCGTGATAACTGGAAAGCAACGATGGTAAAAATCTTAACTGAAATTCACTTGTTCCAGGTTTCATGAATTGACGGCTTCAATCACAAGGATAATTTATCCAAGTGATTCACTCTTTATGTTCGCAGTCAAGCTTAGTGATCGTCGAATAAAGAGAACGGGTTTACCCGCGAAATCCTGTCAGGAAGTTACTTAATTGAAACTATCCGTCACAGGTACGATATCTAATATCGTCCAACGGTCTTCACCGACCGGAGGTAAAACGCTACCGATTTAGAATGAAATGTTCTAAGCCATTTCATTCGTGTCTTATCATGTTGCTGCGAAGACGGTGGCGTTGCGGTGTACCAGCTGAAGTCGTTCCCACATGCTTATGTTTTTCTACATCAAAGTTCAGCAAAATTCAAGATAGTGCAAAATGAAGTCTTCCGCTGTACCAAACTCTAAAGCTTTCGAGAATTCAACAAAAAGACATAAGTGTGTGGAACATGGAGTCACGAGGAGGCAAGATTCATAAGAAGGCAAAGATCGCACGTGATTGGTCAAAAGAACAATGCTCTCAAGCCAAAGCCTAAAAGATCAAATAAACATATTCACAACAAAAAGAAAGAAGAAAAGATTACGAGCTGAAGAACGAAGACTTAGTATAGTATGCTAGGTTTAGAACTTTGTAACGTGGAGTGACCTCCCTTAGGGGGAGATTGTTAGAAATACGTTTTAACATATATTAGAAGTATCGGTCACTCCACAATATTATTAATGTTGTAATAGCTCGTAGTTAATGAGTACTTATTTAGTTAAGTAAGAAACCGACCCATGGGCTTGTTATGGGTCGGCCCAAGCCCAATAATGGCTTGGATATAAATACCCCTTTCCACCATGGAAAGGGGTTGGTTGTTGATTTTCCATTTTATCATTTTAATGAAAAACACATAGTTTCTCTCTCATTTTCTCTCACTAGTTTCTCTCTCTAGAAATCTTCAACCCACTTCATAGATTAACAAGATTATCAATATTCTACATGAATGCATAACCCTTGTTACGGCACCTCGCAAGGCGCTCACTTCTTTATTCTTGGTATCTTCTTTATTTCCATCATTTGAGGTACTTCTCTTCTGCACTCCTCTCGCTCAACCCCGCGGAGAATGAAGAAGATTCTTTGCAACTTCTTACGCAATCGCCATCAACAACGATCTTAATCTCTTTGATGGGTAGAAACTTTAGTACTATTAACTAATGTTTGTATCCCGTCAACTTGAGGTAAAATCGTAAGTCTTTTCTTAAAGCTGTTGGTATAGGAGGGGTTAAAGTTAAAAAGTTTTATTTTACCTTCAACCCCAATTTTTCCATCCTCGGGTGTGGAGATATAACTTGTATCTCGCCCATGAAAAGGATGCGGACATAGCACATCCCCAGCTTCCCAGAAAATAAAACATGCTAGCCTGTCCTCCCCATATCAGGAACCGTTTGCAATGGATTTATCCTCCTAACCAAATCCACAATGCCAATGGTCCTCTCCCAGACCCGGGAAAGGTATGACTACAACACCTGTTGGGAAGCCTGCGCCTATCCATCCACATCAGCAGTCTCCTTCACTGCTCAATCAGATGTATAGTGCGATCCAGATAAAGATCTCTTTGCATTCCTTCCCTATCCATCCATAGCAGCAGACTCCTTCACTGCTCAATCGGATGTATAGTGCGATCCAGATAAATATCTCTTTGCATTCCTTCCCTATCCATCCACAACAACAGTCTCCTTTACTGCTCAATCGGCTGTATAGTGCGATCGGATAAAGATCTCTTTGCTTTGCTCCTATCCATCTATAGCAGTAATCTCTTCTACTGCTCAATTGGATGAATAGTGCAACCTGGATAAAATTTCTTTGCATTCTCTTCTGTTCACCTATAATAACGGAAGCTTCCATTAATGCCAAATCAGGCGTATAAGAGTAACCTAGGTATAGACCACTTAGAGTTCATGCCGCCGTCCGTACCTGAGAGAGAACCTGAAACGAATCATATACTTAGAACATCTATCACTTAAAAGATAACTACGTTTTTAATAGCTTTAAGGACAAAGCTAAAATAACGGGGTGGTACTGTAAAATCCATGATTTTACCATGATTTTATATAATAAATTTCCACCCAATGATCCTAGAACACTTATTCATGTGTTAGGTTTCCTTAAGATGTGAATAAACATGTCTATCATGTAACTATACTTTTACGTACATACTTGTTGTAATAAGTTTGACTATGTAAACTATGTGCATAAAACAAGTAGTAAAAATGCATAACCAACAATTTGATTAAAACAACACTTAACAAAAATTGGAAAAATATGCTACACCATGTGTATGTGGCCGTATATGTGTGTATGCATATTATAGGCATGCCTAAACTTACTTGGACTAGCCCAAGGTTATGTATTCTTTAAGTTCTAGCCCAACACAAGCCCACACAAGCCCACCCTCTCCTTTGGATAGCCTTACACGGCACACATGCATATGTGGAAGAAGAAGGGTTGTCTTGGAAAGGGAAGAGCCTACACTTGGCACAAGTGTTCTTACCAAGGTAAATCATACCTTTTGCCATTCCTTTCCCTCTCTCCTCTTTAAGCCGAAACACACACATTCCCATCTCTCATACATGCAACCTCACTTCTCTCTTCATTTCTCTCTCAATATTTCGGCTATAAGCCACAAAACTCCAAAGTTGATTCATTAAATCAACTAAATCTTTGTCCTATCTTGATTATAAATCATTTCGTTGCATCATTTCTCTTGGAACCACTATAAACAAGCCATAGCCGAATCATTATAGGCCACGGCTTGATTTATACATAGGGTTTTCTCTATCTTCAAGATTAGATCTCTAATCTCTTGGTTCATCTAGATCCTCCTTAGTAACTTTTTAGCAAGAGATGTATATGCATCATAATCTTTCATTTCTTCATGTATACATCATCATACATCTATAAACACAAGTAAATAACATGTTAGAAATCAAGATTTGATAAAGATATGACCCTTATGGGTCACGGCATATTTATATAAATCATGTTCATGATTTAAAAATCTTTTAATAAGAAACTTATGACTTGTATGTTATGTTCTAAACTTGATTTAAAAACCATATAAAACCTTTTATAAATCTAGACATTTCATGAGTTACAAATCTTGTTTTATGGGACTTTGGTTAACTAATAACCATAGATCTCATGAAATGAACTTGTACAACTTCAAGATCAAGAAAACCATAACCTTAAAGGTCACGGCTAAATTAAGTGGAGACTATATGATTGGTTTCCTAAGTTTTGAATAATGGAATATAAAATGTAACATGTTAAATGTAATGTTAAAAATCACAAATACAACTTATGTGTATAAATGTTGTTGTGGGTTACACAAGACCTAAAATGGGTTAGATGTACATGCATGCTTATATAAACCCAGATCTAGTGATAAAGTGTTAACTTAACATGATACACATGAAATAAGCTAATAAATCTTATAGGAATATTGGGAGAAAACAATATAGCCGTGGTCTATACATTGTTTTCTTGGAATAATAGTAGCCTTGGGAACATGCATGTAACCTAGATAATCATGATGTGTTTTTGTAAACATTTACAAGACTTAAAAACTAGCTAAAGTGTTCATCTTGGAAATACCAAGATCTAAAAATATAACCGTGAGCTATATATGAGTGTACATGGATCTATGTTTGATTTTTAGGTCTAGACATAGTTTAGATCTTATTTTGGACTTGTGACTTATTTTCTTGATGTGTACATAGTTAGATCTATTTTTGTAACACTTATAAATTAAAAGCAACCTTAAAATGAGACTTGACTTATCTTAGTAAGCTATAACTAATATTAGCCGTGGGATATAAGCTCCTACTAGGGCTTATGACTTACTTGTAACCTTATAACACACCTAGATCTAATCTGGTATAACACATAAAATAAATTTTAAGTTTTATTCATCTATTTAGATTTAAAACTAAATATTAATAAGCTCATAATAATCTTATAAGAATATCCTAAGTTAAAACATACATAAAAATATAAAATAATGTTAATGGACTAATTAAGCCCATGAAATGTTAATCTAAAAATTAATGGACCCAATAAGCCCATTTGGTAAATCTTAGTAACTTAATGGACTTAAGATTTCACTTAGGCCCATTTAACTAAATTAAAGGACTTAAAAGTATGTTGAGCCCAATAATTGATTTAAAGGCCCATTTAAATAAATTAGTGGACTTGAGATATATTTAAGCCTACTAAAATATCCCATTAGATGTTTAGCCCATTTAATGAGCCCATATACTATTTTGAATGTTAAATAAAAGTTTTTATAATAAAATATAACTTATAAAAACTTTTTGGATAAAAATGACCATTTATAAAACTTGAGGACTAAACCTGTAACTTATGAAACTTGTTTTGATAAACTAGTGAACACAAGGACTGAAATGTAAATATCCAAAATTCTAGGGTTTAATAAATACTAACCGTGGTAAATTAAACCCTAGGGATCATTTTGGGAAGTTTCTAAAAGTCATTTTGACATTTTATAACCCTAAGGACCTTTCTTGTAAATTTCTGAAACTTAAAGATGCCCTAGGGGCTGTTTTTGGAATTTTAGTAAAAGTTACAAAACCTAGATATAACTAGGGGGACTAAATCTGCCATAAACCAAAAATTTAACAAGCCCTAGGTACTAAATATGTAAAATCCGAAAGTTATATTGTTTAAAAATATAGAGGGACTAGTTTTGCCATATTCCTAAACATTAACAAGCCTTAACCCCAAAACCTATTTTAATTATAACAAAATATAATTAAAATACTTAGACCATAAGAATTAAGGCATACATTCTTAAGTTTAAATTATTTTATATTAAAATAATTTATGGAAACTTTAAAGTTAAATATTATATTTTATTTTTCAAAATAGAATATTTATATTTACTTTAGAAAATAATTGTATAAACAATTATGAATATGTATTACTCATACATAAACTCATATACTTTTAGAAAATAAAATTTATATGAACGTTGGATAAATTGAATGTTAATATTTAAGTAGAACATCTTACGTCCTACTTAATATATGAAACTTAATATTGAAGTTTAAATGAATGAGTATAATACATCAACTACGAACGTGAACTAATATTAAGTAGGATTTTTATGTTTACTTAATAATGAAACTTAATAGTAAATGAGTGATTATGATACTTGAACAGAGAACGTAAATTAATATTTTAAGTAAGACATTATATGTCCACTTAAATAATAAACTTAATTGTAAGTTGAATGATTATTATAAATACATGTATGCTAACTGATATTAATAGTTAAACATTTTATGTTTACTTAGAAATGAAACTTACATAGATAAGTTAAATGAATATTGATGATACTTGAATTACGGTTATTTAGATAAATACCGTAGCATAAATGAACTGACTAAAATCTGTATAAGCATACATATATGTTCTTTGAACTATCTATTAAGACAGTACTATCTGATTAGGCATAACTTTGGCGTGAGCTTTAATTGGATATTCATATTAGACAGCAATTGCCTACCCCAGGTGAGTTTACAGCCCCATATAAACTTTTGATAAAACTTTCCCTTTTGGGAAAGAAGATATGCAAATACATAATGGACACAACTGGATTGTATAACTTGACTATGATTGATTATTATTGAAACTGTTAAATTGTTGTAAATCGCCCGAATGTTATAAATAGATCTATTAGGGATTGAGCATCCCCGTCTGGGTGAGTCATGCTCACTGTGCCTTGGCCAGGACAACAAATGTATACCATGTTGGAACTGGAATGGGTGTCTTTTTGTAAGAAACTACGTCCTCATCTGTTGAGGACTACAGAGGTTAAGCTTCAGTTTCTAATAATAAACAAATGTTATATACATTTTAGTGAGAATGCTTTGTGCATTGTCACATCTATGCTTAATGTATGTCCAAACTAATTAATTGTTAAAATATGTAAATTTACCAACTTTACGTTGACCCCCTTTAGTATGTTTTGCACAGGAATATGAAGTTAGTACTTGGTGTGTGCATGGTCTCCAGCATCTTAGAAATCTGCATCATAGGACTCGTCAGGGGTTCTATTTGGGAAACATAAACAATCACTCTTCACCATGTTTAAAGGCAATTTTTATTTATTTGTTTAAATAAACATGTAATCTGATTTGACCAACTCTTTATCTTATGCTCTATGGACTATATGCTATCGATCCACCTTAGTGACACCTCCGTGGGTATTTCCGCATATTTTAACCCTACCCGGGGTGTCACACTTTGGCATATGGAATATGCCAAATTCAAATTTCCATTTTCTTTTTAATAAAACAATTTTTTAAAAATAAAGTTAATTAAAATCTTTTGTCACATTTGATTAAATGTGAGTTTTAAGAAAATATTAATCCTTGATCACTTAGTTAGATTAATGACATGTTTGTACATACCTTGAGTGATTCATGCCGAATGCGATCTTGGAGGTGTCGAGAGAAGTATACAAATGTATTCTTGAGTGATTACGAGTACCTTAACATTTTACATAATGTATTGCGAATTATACTTTTGTCATCAACAAAACATAAAGAGATTATACCGACAAAGCATCGTAATGTTTGCACGAACATAACTTTTATTATTATTTATTAGTGTAATTATTTACATAGTCGAATGTAAACACGTAACAAGTTACGCCACTAGATTTTTCATATAGTTTCGATGATTTTTTGTTGAAATTTTCGTCAAAAAATTACACATAATTTGTAAAATCACTAGTAATTTGTAAAATCAATTGTGATTTGTATTTCTAAAATGCATGTGTGATTCCATATATCGCATGTGATTTCATAAATTTACATTTGATATTAAAGTAACAAATCACGTGTGATTTCAGAAATTCATAAATTGTAAATGATTTTACAAATTCACGTGTGTTTTATAAAGTAATAAATCACATGCGATCCGTGAGTGCGGAAATTAAACAAAAATCGTCGAAAGTATATAGAAGTACGTATCATTAAAAAGAAAATTTATCATAAATCACATGTGATTTGGTAAAAATCATGTCATTTGACACAAATCACAAGTGTTTGAAAAAATTACTTACGGTTTGGCGAAAATTATGATTTTAGATTTAGTATAAGTAACTTGTTATTCAGATCAATCACATGTAATTATCATTAAATCACATGTAATTTAAGCAGAATTACATGTGATTAAAATAACTCATAACTAATTCAAAAGCAAATTTGCTTTATATATTTTACATGAATCACATGTAAAAACACATAGATAATCACATGTAATTCAAGTAAAATTACATGTGATCAAAACAATATCACATGTAATTCAGAAGACAATTTACTTTCTATATTTTATATCAGTGACAACAAAACATTTTTATATATTGACAGAATTACATGTGATTCAAACAAAATCACATGAGATTCATCTAAAGTGGGTTTGTTAGAAGAAGTTAAGGTTTCGAAATGTTTGAATCACATGTAATGCAAGCAAAATCACATGTAATTATCATCGAATTACATGTGATTCAATGCAAGCAAAATCACATGTAATTATCATCAAATTACATGTAATTCAAGCAGACAATTTAATATATTAACAAGATTACATGTGATTAAAAAAGTCACATGTGATTCATATAAAGTGGGTTTGTTAGAAGAAGTTAAGGTTTCAGAATGCTTGAATCACATGTAATGCAAGCAAAATCATAGGTAATTATCATAGAATCACATGTAATTCAAGCAGAATTAAATGTGATTCAAACAAAGTCACATGTAATTTAGAAGCCAATTTGTTTTATATATCTACATAAATGAAAACAGATAATACATAATTAAAAAAATACCATGTGATTCATCTAAAGTGGGTTTGTTAGAAAAAGTTAAGGTTTCGGAATGCTTGAATCACATGTAATGCAAGCAAAATCACATGTAATTATCACCAAATCACATGTAATTTAGAAGCCAACTTGTTTTACATATATTGTTTTTTGGGTAAAGGGGACTCCACCCCGGTAAAATGAACATATTTTATATTAATGGCAACAAACATTTTAATATATTGACATAATTACATGTGATTCAAACATTTCTAATGTAATTCACATAAATCACATGTGATTTTAAAGTAATAACGAAAATATTTTTGTCATTTTATAGATGGTTATTTTCATATACTTTTAACGATTTTACAATGTTGAAATTCTCGTATAAAATACACGTGATTTTCACAAATCGCATGTCACATTACAAATTCAAATGTGATTTTTAAAATAATAAGTCAAACATGAGTTTTCGAGAATCACATGTGTTTTTTTACGAAATTTTTTTAAAAAAGTTCGCCGAAAGTATATAGAAGTGCATATTTATAGAAAGATAATTTAATTCCCGTCGTGACGGTATACTTATTTTTTCATAACGATTAATGGTTTGAGAGATATTTAATTTTTAAGAAATAGGATGAAAATGTGTTTTTTTAATTAAATTTAAAAAAATTAATATACACCATTAGATGTGATTTAAATGTATGGTGAAGATTGCTTCCTTTTTTCTTTTTTGAATGCATGTTCCTTAAGGAATTTTTGTCATATACAATATTATATGCACATTGTACAAACATTAAAAAGCATATATATTATACTAATGCAAATATAATATACATATATTTCTCAAAGAAATTATAACATTACAAAAACTTTCATGCATACATCAAATGAAAAGTCTAAATGAAAAATGACTTTACATAACTTTACTTGAAAAGTCTAATTGAAAAATGATTTATTGCATTAAGAATTAAAAAGGTCTAAAAGAGAGGGTATTCTTGTCTTTTTTTTTTCCAGAGATGTATGACGAACCTTATCATTTAAGAAAAAAATCGAAACATGTTGTTATCTAAAAAAAATAAGTTTTTCGAAAAAAAAATTATATTTTTTTTAAACATTTTTTTTCGAAAAAAAAGTTTATTTTGTCTTTTAAAAGTTTGTTTCGAAAGAAAAATTAAACTTTTTTTTAAAAACAACTTGTTCCGAAAAAAAGAATTATCGAAAAAAAAGTTTAATCTTTTCTAAAAAAGTGAAAAATATTCTTTTCGAAAAAAAAGTTTAATTTTTTTTAAAAAAGTTTGTTTCGAAAAAAAAGTTTAATCTTTTTCGGAAAACATAAACTTTTTTTAAATAAATAATTTTTTAAAAAAAAACTTGTTTTGAAAAAAAAAATATTTTCGAAAAAATATCTTTAGATAATAAAAGTTTGCGATTGTTTATGATAAGGTTCGCCATACATCCATGGAAAGAAAAAAAGACAAGAATACCCTCCCTTTTAGACCTTATTAATTCTTAACGAGAAAACCCTTTGCACCATCCGTCCAGAGGGATGTATGATGCACCGTTCACTAACAAAGAGATGGTTGGTGTCCAAAAAACTAACGAAGGATGTAATTCGATTTTTCGACATAGCACATGGATGATTTTTGCACTTCGCTCTTTTTTATAATTATATGTTATATACTATTGCGACGAATGTTACACATATTTGCAAACACCTTTCACTATCAATCATCACAAACTCGTAGTGATATTTCTATATGAAATGTTAATTATTGCTCAAAGTTATTCTAATTTAAAGCTATTATTATTATTTATTAACATAATTATAAAATATCGCGCTTGCAAAATTTTAGTTTCAAGGTACCCGCAGCTGCAACGCGCGGATACCCTGCTAGTTCATTATTTAACTCTCCTAGCCTTCGTCACGTTTTTATCTTAGATTTTATTAGAGAACTAAGAGCACCCACAATAGGTAAAATAAGCAAAAGCTTTTTTCACTATTTAAATGTCTTTTTATTGACTTTTTATGCATTACAACAATAGCTTTTTAAAAAGTTTTTTCCTAAAGACTTGACAAAGCTCAAGTCTTTGCTAAAAGTTTTAGTCATTAAAGTATAAAATATTAAATGAATTTAAGGCTTCAAGTCTTTCAAAAAATATGCATTGTTGATGCTATAAATGCTTTAGATTATTCTTTTGTGCTTATTGTCTTATTAAGCTTAAGTCTCTTACCTTATTATAGTTTTTCCTCTTTAATTGCCTTAATAAGTTAAAAACAAGCACTGGGTCAAATTTCAAGTCAAATAGTAGAGTTTCAAAGAAACTCGACTATTTTGTCGTGTAGTGAAAACCAAAAAGTGTTTGTTTTGAGCTTATTATGCCGTCTTATTTAAAAATTCTTTTTGCATATTCTTAATTTTGTTAAAAAAAAAGTAGTCCCTGGTTAATTTCAGTTTATCAACTTAAGTATTCTGCTTATTGGGCTTATTAGGCCTAATAAGAAGTACTTATAGCTTATTTAAGGGGGTTAGCTGCTTTTTTAGCTTTTGGGCTAGCTTTGAAAGTTATTCAGAATTAAGTTTTTAGTTCAGTAGTACCTTTGTTTTTCAGTTTTTCTAAAACTTCCTTATTGGGCCAAAAAGCCCAATAAAACTTACGCTGTTTTTGGTTTTGGTCTATTTGGAGGCCCAATAAAAATTTTTAGAAAATTTTAAATTCATTTTTGTTTTTAATTACTTAATTTAAATTAGTTTTGGAATTTTTAAAAGTTTGAGTTTTTTTATTATTTTAATATTATTTTGTCTCGATTTGTGTGATCGCGTAATTCATCTTAGTTTTAATCGTCGTAGTATAGAATCGTCTTTAATTTTAAACCTTTGATTTTCCAAGAGTGTAACTAATCCAAAGAACGTGTTTTGTGCAAACAATTCTCCTTGTACACAACGAACTTGTGGTTTTAATTCATTTACGATTTTCCTAAATGTTAATCGTATTTATACCCCTTATATTACCTCTTATCAATTATCAATTATTCAATTTTTTAAGTTATCAAAGTCTCTTTCTTTCTAACGATTAGATAGATTTCCTAATTTTAGATGTCCAATAAAATTGTAACATTTAATAAAGAAACAAATTATAGTGATCTTTAACTAAGAACCAGGACATGAAATCAAAACCAATCTCGCTTAGATGCAGACGCCACTGCAATGAAGAAGACTGGTAGAATGATAGGATAATTAGTGAACATATTATATTGTGGTTACATTTCTGTATGCAACTTGGCGAAGAATGATTAAGATTATAAGTGGTACATTAATTTTTATAATGCCACTTATGAACACATAACGATTTTTTATTAAGGAACCGCTATAATGGGGATAACTTTTTTTGTAATCAACTGTTTGGGCTAAGGGCATCCACACTGGAGTCCTATTATGTGATCAATAGGTGATGAGTCATAGTGTAATTCATTGTAGAAATATAACTAGGCTCGTATATTGAATACATGTATGTCTCTATACATACGCTCATTGCATGTACTTTTATATTTAAAAATTTAAATTTGTTATAAAGCTTTACATACGTATTTTCAACAATATTGATAATTAAAAATTCACATAAACTGTGGGTGTTTTATATGCATACTTTATATAAAAAAAATACATATATTATAATATATATAACAAATATCATTATTCTCTTTCCTCTACAGTAACTGTTAAAATATATATATTTAATCCTTATGAACAATAAAATGTACATCTGTCTTCATCACATTTAATCATAAAAAGATATCAAACACACATCCAAGTAAGATAAGGACCGTCTCCATCACATCCCTCTTCTCCGGATAAAATCACCGTCGTTCAGCCAACACATCATAGGTATGTAAACTTTTACAAGTTCTTGCCATATTAATTCTCAATACCTGATATTAGGACTTTTATGCACATAACCCTTAGATGTTGGAAGAAGTAGATAAAGATCTTTTGAGAATTGAAGATTCATACAAAGAGATTACAACATGAAGATTGAAATTGTGGTGGGTGGTTGCTTCTTGGTACAAAACTTATAAATTCCAATTTTTGGATTATGCAAAAACATGTTCTATATTTAGGGACTTTCTTTCTTTCTTCCTGTTACTAAACAATACCGAATGCTATCCTAACAATACTCGGTGTCTCCTCTTGCGTGTCTTTCTCACAGGAAAAGAAAAAATACATGTCTCTCAAATGCATAATAACATGTATGATTATCAAACCCCACAAACCACTTTGGCAAAGTATCAATCATCTCCTTCATAACACAAAATTTTAGGTATACTTTCTTAGATCTAGAATTTTGATTATGGTGATCCATGTTAATTTATTTTTTTTAAGATTTCAATTTTCGATTTGTTTCATTGTTTGTTGGTAAAGTTTGAATTTTAGGAAATTCATTCGAGTATTTTCCGTTGCATCTTGGATATGCAGGTAATTCTGTCTACTCGATTGTCACAAGCATTGGGCACTCAAGAGTTGTGGCCTAAAAATTGAATGCAATTATTTAAGCTTCAGTTGACAGGTCAGTGGTTTGTTTTTATCATGGATTGTTTTTTCTTCTTTTGGTTTCCGGAATAATATGTGAGGTTTTAGGGAATTTGTTTATCATTGTAGTTCCAATGGATATTTTGGTTTTCAAATGAGAAGCTTTCTGATGATGAGATACATTTTTTAAAAGTTTCTCGTGTGACTTGAATTGGTTTGTATTTGGATTTAGATAAATATTATGCTAATGTTCTCATTTTGGGATTAAGACCATGGACGAAAATTACAAATTTTAAGGTTTTATGGCTATTTGAAATGTCTTATTACGTTCCCAATAAGCCTAAATACCTCCTAATTGACATGTGTTGTATATTATAAATCACATACACGAAACGAGCGATATGTATTTAGGGATGGTGATAATAACACAGAGCTTTAAGGTGAAATTTTGAAATTTTCCTTGCTGTCTTTTATCTGATGCAAAAAGCCATATATCATAATCAAATTAGAGACTGAATTTGAAAGTTATATTTGCTTGTAGCTTGCCTTTTTTGTTGGCGTGATACAGCTGTAATTGTCTCCAATCCAAGTAAGACAATTCGCTTTGCTTTTATGTTAAATCATATAAGCTTAAAAAACTAACCGAAGTTTATAACCCAACCAATTGTATTGTTTGTAAAACTGAAAAGCACGCTGACTGCAAACCTTTTTAATGGCTTATTAGCTTTATTATTAGTTGTTTGGAAGTGCAAAAAATAGCTTATTAGCTTTCTACGTTTAGGCCTTTTTTAGAATTAACAGCTAAAGTGGCTTATTAGCTTTCTACTTTTAGACCAACAATGCAACACCAATTATGACTGTTAGGTCAGTTACATGTTACTGTATTTTACATTTACACCAACAATGTGAGATGTAGTTTTTACAATGAGAAATTACATCTTTTTCTATATACTCTGTAACTATCATTTTCCCATAACGGACAAGCCTTGATATATTACGTTATTCAATTAATGTCCCAAAAACAGCTGGCCGATGACATAAACAGTTAAGATACACAACGGGCGTAGCCTATGGATGGGTCACAGAATAAGCATCCTTGCTGGACCAAAAACAAAAAGTTTTTATTTTATTGTTTGTTTCTTCGTGTTTTAGCAAGCACATTGTTCATTATATTAAGAAATATTGGACTTCTAAAGTTCGAATGCATGCACTTAAATTGCTGCAGGCCATTTCTTCTCTTTGCAAATAAAGTTAGATTTTGCTATTAACTCCTGCCTTTGTTTTTATTGGTGCGTGTTCATCGCATTATTTGGGAAGACGTAAAATACAAGATGTGAATTGTGTAAGAAAAACGACTAACAAGCATCCTCCTCATCTATGAAAATGCTTCTTCGTCAGCTGCAGCAAGGTCATGAGGACAATTATTTATTTAGTTGTGTAGCTCATCTGAAATCACGGGACAAAAACAATTCAATAGATGTTGAAGTTTATTGTAATTGGTTTGCTCAATTAAACAATTGATTTGCTTCTCGATGCTAGCATATGCTTATGGAACCATCTTTCGTACATTATGTCCGTTGAATATTTGTAGGGCATAGCTGAAACGCATTTTTGTATGATGTCTTGGACGACAACTATGCTCATAAACTGCCGAATATAGTCACGTGAGTAACTGATGAGTGTGAAAACACACATCATTTATAACCTAAAAACTACTTAAAACACGAACAAATACATTATATTAAACTGTTAAATATCAGAAGTACGCGTGAATTCTTGTGTTTGTGTGTTTTCAGGCAAAATAGGTACAAAGTGATCAAACACGAGCTTTTACGGGAACATTCGAAGAAAAGACGAAGAAAAGGACAAAAGTGATCAAGACACAAAGTCCAAGGACCAAAGTTGTGGTTTAATAAAGATTCAAGGATTATATGTTTACTTCTTTAAAGTTTTAACAAGCTATTATTACAATCTGCCAAAGCTTTGAACATTGAGGGGTTGTTTTTGTCAAAGTTTCATAATGACTGATGAAGTGGACCAATCATAGCTTCCATATTGGGTTCACACGGATTGCATTTTGTTTAGACCAATCACAAGACACAAAAGCTTCTACACGGATTAAGCATTAATTGAATGAAATCTCAACAGTGAGGGGAAACTCATTAAATCCCACTATCCATAATCAGCCAATAAGGAGCCAAAGTACAACGTCACACGGATTCAACTTTTAAAATCCGTGTGCATCTCTCTCACCCAACTAAACGGCTCCACGTTAGCAGAGTTCTCTAAAGGCAAATTCAGGACGATTGAGATAATTTCATCAGATGGTTCAAGAAGACAAAATGATCTCCTAAGATTCCTCTAAAACCATGTACACTTTAATTACACTAAAATTCACTCATTCATTTCCCCAAATTCTGCAAATTAACAATGACCCCTACACCACATGTCTATTCACGATTGGCCAAGCCACGTTTCTAACACCTCTTCCCACTTTACCTTCTGCTATAAAAACCCACTTCCATCTCACATTTTACACATAGTAGTTTAGGTGTAATTTTCACACATTTTAGAAAATTAGTTAGATAATTATTAGTTGTAGGAGTAGTGTAGATAATTCTGTTCAGATTTAATCAGTTACAGTTTCTATTAGAAACTTGTAATCAATTTCGTTTTCAGTTGTAACTGATTTTCTTCATCTCCCATGTAACACCCTCAAATTACCACGCAACGGAATACCACTTTGGGGTGCTACTCATAGCACATCACACACAATCATAGACAACGACCTCAAAAGAGACGTTAAAATAATATACAACCTTGTCAAAAATGTTTCCCATCCCAATATATAAAATCAGAATAGCGTTTAGTCCCAAAAACCGTTACCAACACATCACATTCTTCAAAGACTAAAAAGTCATTTATTCATTTTAAAGGATGAAAAAATAATATAAATATTAGACAAGTAAGCACTATCTCCCTCCTCGCATGCTCCGCTGCTATCCATCTTGATTACCTGAAATACATGCTTAAAATCATCAATACAATGGTTGAGCAAGTCTATAGGTTTTACAAATCATCATTTGAACACGAGAATTTTAATTATCTCAAGCTTGTCACACAGATAAGTCAAATATATATATATATATATATATATATATATATATATATATATATATATATATATATATATATATATATATATATATATATATATATATATATATATATATATATATATATATATATATATATATATATATATATATATATATATATATATATATATATATATATTAGTGGCAAAACCCGCCCGATGGACGGGTATGACGTATAATTATCGTTTACATTTTTTTTGTTGAGCTAAATATTAGTGTTAAAAAATATGTTCTTTTACTAATTTTTTAGGCATAATAGAAAAGTTTGTCCAACAGTTTGTATTTGTAATTTAATAATTTATATTTTATGGTTTTCTTAGTAATCGTATAAAATTTGTATGAACTTTCATTTACATTATATCGTATAAAACATCAAAAAAAACTTGTGCATTAAATAATATATAAATGTGAAGTAAGGCACGTCCGATGGACGGGTTAGATTTAATTTTTTCTAAGAGTAACTAATGGAGTTAGAAGCTAATCACATTATAAATAGATTATCAAGACTTGTAGGAAATAATGTCATAATTTAGAAAAGACCATTCAAGCCCTTAAAAGTGTTAGTGCTAATGGACACATGATAAAAGTTATATCAATAGATAATCTAAAACAAATATACATAAAATTATAGCAAATTAGGTGTATGTTGCATTAAAATAAAAACATGTTTTACCATTAATAGAAAATATAAATAAACTTCTAAATAATATAAAGCAATTAATTAAGCAACAAAACATAAAATATTGAAATTTCATAAATCGTAACATTATTATAAATCTAAAACTGTAATTTAAGTCGTTAACTTTTTTTCATTAGAATAGATATGAGTAAAGATATAAAAAGATCATGGGTTCTTATTAGTATAATTTGGTGAAAATGTCTCCTATAAAAGTGAGCATTTGGACCGTTAGATTGAATCGAATTGGAAAATCGAACCGGACTGGATCGATCCGGACCGAGCAAATTCGGTCCGATTTTCGGCCCGTGTTTTTGGACCATTTCGGTCCTCGATCTGGTCGGTCCGATCTTACCAAAAATTTGTTTATTATTGGGACTGGACCGGAATTTCATAAATATAGCCAAGAAAAATATGCCATTCTTAAAATTCAAGTGTTACAATAATTCTATAATTTTAAATATCCATGTGCTCTTTTTTGAATAAAATTTTGAACTTTTACTCACATCATCTCGTGTGATACTCTAAGTTTGTGTTGGGAAATACTTTTTAAGTCACAACCACAATGACACCAATGCACGTTGGTTTTTATGAATGTTTGGTAAGATTTTTTTTGTGAATCATTAGGATATTTGTTTTTAATAATAAATAAAGTAAAAAATTATATAAATTCACGTTATAAAATACTCCGTAAATGATTGAAATTAAAAGATAATGTCATAATTTAGGGTATGTTAATTTTTTTAGGAAAATGTGTTAAAACTTATACACAAACAAAGCGACATAAATTATAACAAATTAGATTGATGTTGTATGAAAACAAGTAAAATTATTTTAAATAAACTTCCAAATGACATAATATAAAATTATTAAATGAGTAACGAAGCATAAAGTATTTATATTTCATTAATTCTAATAGTAACAAAAAAATTATGTTTTTATAAACCAAATAGTAAAATTTAGGAGATTTCTCGAGATCAAATAATACTGAATGCGCATCTTCATGTAACCTGCACGTGAGTTTTGACCATATGCATTTTTTAGTAAGATTGGTATTTGAATTATTTAATATGATGATAACAAAAGAAAAAATGATGACATAAAAAATTATACTCCGTTCTAACTTGTGCAAAAAGAAACTAAATTAATATTACCATACCTGCTGAAATAGAGTTGTACTAATCTATTGTTTTGAAGCCAATAGACCCTCAACTCACTGTCATTTAACATCACTTAGGTATTCCCATCATCTTCAGCCACCTCAAGAAAAGCTTGCAGCTTTAAGACATTCTAATACCATAGCATGAACAGGGACATTTCAACTTTTCTTCATAGCATGCGTTGATTGGTCTCAAGCTCATGCGCATTTGCTCACCTCTACCTAGTAAGTGAAATGGTTTCGTAGTTCAACCTTGACTGTTAGATCCTTTCAGAATAACCAAATTGGATGGGATATGATGACAAAACAACCAATGAAACATGTTCTGTCAAAACAGCCCCTTTTACTTTTTTATGTCCTGAGTCCAAACACCATTTATTCAAGTAACCATATTTTCACCAAAAGTTATTTTGTGCATGCTATTATTGCTAAGCAAACGTCTGTGGGTTTTGAAGTACATAGCTAACCACTAAGGTAATTGGCATAATTTGTTGCTCTGGTAACGGGTGAAAATGGGACCATGTGGAGATGACAAGAGATACGTTTATAATTTCGAAGTGGTTATTGAAATATATAGAACTAAAGATAAGAAATGAGAAACCTGGTTTTTATGCTCACACTTTTTTTCAATTGAACAACTGCATAACTGACAACTTAAATCTTATAAAACCAACGTTGGCAGCTTTAACTGAGATATTTAAATGTATTCATATTTATAGATTTCTTAATAAGAACACACTTACTTATTGCTTGTCAAAATACCATCATAAAAAAACTCATCCAGGTTTAATAAAAAACGTGGAGTCGGTACCTTTTCAGAGGATAAATGTTCCAATTCTACAGAGCTTTCGAGAAATAGAGGGATTAATTGTCATCTGTAACCGACAAATACTAAGCTACTAAATATAAGGTTCTTCCTCTGCAGGTATCAGGACCTACAAAAAACCAAATATCCAAACAGTATGTCTACGTGCTTTGTTGCTAGCTTATAGTGCAAGTATTATAGACTTATATTTATGTACCAGTCTTTCAGTTTACCTAAAAGAATACCCACCATAAGGATGAACCAAATTAATTTCATATTGAGTAGATAAAGCTTAAAGATTATTATAACCTTCCAAATATCCAGCATCACGCACTATAACCCTGCTTGTTATAATTAATTTCCATCTCCAGGTTGCCTAACTCCAGAATTCTTCTAGTCATGATCTTCTTAAACTGGGAAAATTCAACATGTTTAGCGAAACCATATAAAGAACAAATAAATTATTGGAAATCGGGTTACAAATAATGAGAACATGTAAGTGTCTATACATTTAATTTCTTAAAGCTTCTAACTATATCCAGATGGAAAATAATTCCCTAATGAAGTTGAAGATGGTTCTGCTCGTCAAAAAGCAGCGACACATATGATGCACATGAAAGAGTAGAAGGTGAGTATCACAAGGAAAATGGCGACCATCCAAGCAATGGTGTTGATCTGGTAAAGACTTCGGAGAGACCTAATGTAGTCACTGACCATCTATGCAATTCCAAGTTCAATATAATGTTTCACAGTTCCTTTCTTTCTGTGTCATTCATTGACAATTTTCCATATCATATGTTCCTATATTATGCTTTAACAGAATTATAACAGAAGTACTCCAAAGGAATTAAGCAAGAGAGTGAGTATTAGTCCTAGGAGGAGCCCTAGTCCGAGTCCGAGCCACAATTTGAGTAGGAGCCGAAGTGTGAGTAGGTCTCCTAGACGTGCCATCCCGCCCAAAAACAGGAGTCTGAGTCGAATTCTAAGCCCAGTTAGAAGTGGAAAGAGGCCAGTTGGAAGCATTAGCAGAAGTCCAGTGAGGGCCACAACACCAGAAGCATAAGTCCATCCCTGTTAGATCCCGAATCTCTAAAAGTGTTAGCTGTAGTCCATCCCCGTCACCAAAGAGGCCCTCCCAGAATTCGGTTAGCAGAATCCCGGTAAGATCTTCAAGAAGAAGTTATAGGAGAAGCCCTGTGAGATCTATTAAATAAATTCTGAGCAGAAGCTCGGGTTGAGCTCTTATAAGGAGAAGCCCTAGCCGTAGTCTTGTAAAAGCACCTGCCAGGAGAAGCTATAGGGGCAGTAGGTGTAGTTATTCTAGGAGCCCTATAGGTGGGTGCATGGGCAGGTCACCTTTAGTTGAGCGTGTAAGTAGGAGCTTATCCAAAACTGTCTCACCTGATGGGACATGGCAACTTTGAAGTATATTCCACATTTTAATAAATCAAACAAAAAGAAGATGTTCAGTGTTAAGATATCTTGAAATAGCAAGTGCAACCCCTACGCATATGGTTTTATTTAATGGAAACATCAAAATATATGTTGCTGGTTTCAGTCACTTTAAACATTATCAAACAAACATAAGAAGTTTCATCTTTATTTGTTTCCTTGTATTTAATCGATGTTATTGTAAATGTGAAGAGCTTAAAAATACGAAAATGATCACATGAGGTATACAATGAAAGAAGAAAGCTATTTGTAGATAGTAATGGAGGAAAGAAACAAATACTAACTATCTTCATGACGGTCTAATTCCAGTTCCAGAAAAGGGACATTATCTAGTGATTACTTTAATTTGACATCTGATGAAAAAGCACTACAGTATAATTACAGAATTCCACCTACATATTTACATTGTTATTGTAGAACAAAGAGACCGTATGTGGTAAGGGTACAGTGGGAAAAAGATTAGCAAGAAACACTTATTAAATTTGGTTGGCCACGAAGTTAATCCCTAATACATTAATTTGGTTAATATTCCGAGAATAATTACATTAAAATGGCATGAATTACAAAGTTTTGTGATCATTGTAGCAGAAACGAATACTCAAAATATGAAGAGAATAAGGACATATGGAAATACCCTGCATATCATTTGGTGTTTAAGTCTTTTATTTGAAGTTAGCGGGACAATAGTAAATGAGAAATAAATATTATTAAGAAAATTTTACCTAGATAACGGTCCAGTTCTGGTAAGCACAAGGAGACCATGAATTTGGGCTAATAAAAGGTCGTAGGATTCTTTTTGGGACACTTCCAGCTGGTGCATATGAACTGCATTGTGGAAAACTGCTCATGTTACTGGAAATAATTAGATAACCACATAATCAGGTCAAACAAAACACACTGTAGAGGATATGTAGCCCAAATCAAATGTTGTGCCGAATAAGTTTGTAGAAGCACAAGTTTACCTGTTTGGTGAACTGAAACCTGATGGCACGCATTGCAATTTAAAGACCTATAAAGCCACCATTATGATTCAGGAACAGTTAACATATACTGAAATTTGACTTTAGGATGTTGACTTACACCTAACTGTAGGCAACATCGCATTGACATGAGATAAAGTTATCAGCAGTAAGAGTGTAAGTGTCATTTTGAACGAACAAAGGGTAGTACATAGAGTCCGTTCCTCACACTTCTTGTACAAACTGAAATAAATACTGAAAACATTAGTGTTTTAGGGTCAAAGTCGAATGAAACTAAAAAATCTCATGAATATGATATAATAACCCATATTAACCCATGTTCAACTAATATAATTAGTATTACCTCTCAATCTCTCATGTATTATAGACATGTCATAAACGTCTTAATGAGTGTTAATTCAAGCCAACGATCTAAAATTACACCCTACACCCAAATTTGATTGCAAGCTGCGCCTAGTATGTTGATACTATACTGATAAATAAATCTTACACATTGAAATCAATTTTTAAAGGCTTGACAATTTGAACGTGTTTGCTTCCCTAGATTTCAAATATAGATTTTTTTTCATATGTTGAATTATACCCTCGAGATTTTAAAAAACATTATAACAGTATGTCAAGTTAGGTACTCAATTCTCCTACTATAGCTCACATCCTTTCATTTTCCTCCAATGTTGTTCATTTATACCGGTTTAGAATATATGCCACTTACTATGTGTAATAGTGAATGTTTAGCTGGCATACATAGAGAACATGCACATCTGATTTTGGGTAATACGCACACCCTGGATTTCAGTCTCTCAGCAAGTAGAGACCAAGAAACTCTTAATTTATATTGTAATTGATCATCTACAAATATGGATGCAATTTTTATGTGTTGCAAGTATTATTACCTAAATCAAATTCAAATACACTTTCAAAATGTATCCTTATAGATTAACGATGCCATACAATGCACAACAAAAATTTGTGGTGATAATTGCAGAAAATTTACCTTATTGTTCCCAAGTGTATGGGTCTTAAAACCAGCAGCACATTATAAAAATTACTAATCTCCAATTTTGATACAACATACTGCACTTTGGATTGCTTTGGCTGAAAACATGGCTTGTTAATTCCATTCATTGACATTTGAAGTCTTGGGATCGAGATGGGCTTCTCTCCTGTCAGGTAATCAGGCGATTTTAAAGGTGAAACAGATCTTGGTTTTATATTACTACTCTTCTTAATCCTTGGAGACTGATCTTTTACCTGTTTTTTAGCCATATGGTTAGATAAAGAAAACTATAATACAACAACCAAAAATTGCTTGGCCTAGTTACAGTAAAATTTCAGTTGTGTCAGATTTACTCTTTAATAGTACCTTGAGAAACACCAAATTACAATTATGAGTGACATGCTAAATGATGTTACTCTTTCCACAAGATTAGATCATCTCAGTTTTCTGCTATTTTCCAAGATAAATCTCATGCATCTACATATGGTCTCTTGTTTTTCGCCATTCAAATAAAACATATGGTTTCTTGTATGATGCTCTAAAGTGGTTCCTATTTGGTATCGTATGTGATAAGTTCATCTAATATCGTATTTTATAAAGGTGGAGTATGCTCCCGCATTTCCATTTAAGGGTCGAAGCTACCGCAGATAATGGTTTGATTTTGCATACTCAGTTGCTGTATGACTATGACTTCTCGCACTAAAGTCTTTTGAAATTAAAATTATTAACGAATGGAATCCTAAAGGCTCGTTAATTGATAGATTCCGAGTGTTCATTGGGCTAGGTTTGAGCAACATTAGGCAGATGTCCGTTCTACGTCAGAAATGCAAACTGGGCACAGGTGGGCTCTAAGTTTGTTTTATATGTTGGTTGACTTAATAGGGTCAATATTTGTTCTGTCAAGAGTAGGAGTATGGCTCCAAATACTCCCCAAAGGTTGTAACTGGGAAGAAGGGGGGGGGGTCTTTGAGGTCTAATCAAACAAAGATACACAGAAACATAAATATAATGACGAACAAACACAAGCAAATCATTACCAGGTCACCTAATAGAGATGGCCAAGAAAGCTGCAACGACCAAACAAACAAATTATAACTGAGGTTGATAAAATAATGATAAAGAAATATACCTTTCATGGTTTCACACATAACACTTCTCATGTTTCAAGCTTTGCATTAATATTAGATACAATCAAACTGTACATCCTCAGATTTCATTCCTTGGAATAATCTACACTCTTGGATTCTGGAAATTGTGTTGCGATAACTGTATCCAGGTGGGTCTGTAAAGCAGGTCCCCTATGGCAGAGCTGTAATTACCAAACAGATACACTCCTACCTGGAATGCGATTGACAATAAGGCCACTTTTTCAATATGAGATTTTTTGGGATATATGATATTCATTGTTTATATCATATTCAGTGGAACTCAGTGGCTATGATATAAACAAAATTAAATTATACAATCTTAATATGTCATTAATTAAAAGTTGAATGTCTGATAAGTATGTCAGCTAGCTATCAGTTAATAATTGAGACATTCCTCTTTCTGCTGCCGCCGAAGGCACTTCAACTAATGTGATTTCTTCCTTCATAGTTCCACTGAAGTTGAACCTAATTTGAACAATGAAACGATCCCCGAATAAACATAACAGTTATAATTAAAATTATTCATAAAAAAAGAAAAACCTAATAAACCAATATAAGATAATAGTAATATTTTTCCTGACCTTGCTAATGATTGTAGATTAGTAGACCCTAAATAACTAATCTGACCAAATCCCACATACAAAAACCATAAACCTTATTAATTACCAATTACACAGACATGATTATATGATTCGGTCTTTGGAAATCATACGAACCTTGTATGAGAGTGATTTGGAAGAATAATTATGTGGATAAATCCCAATTAAATCCCAAGTCGGGGGGGGGGGGGGGGGCTTTGAGGTCTAATCAAACAAAGATACACAGAAACATAAATATAATGACGAACAAACACAAGCAAATCATTACCAGGTCAGCTAATAGAGATGGCCAAGAAAGCTGCAACGACCAAACAAAAAATTATAACTGAGGTTGATAAAATAATGATAAAGAAATATACCTTTCATGGTTTCACACATACCACTTCTCATGTTTCAAGCTTTGCATTAATATTAGATACAATCAAACTGTACATCCTCAGATTTCACTCCTTGGAATATTCTACACTCTTGGATTCTGGAAATTGTGTTGCGATAACTGTATCCAGGTGGGTCTGTAAAGCAGGTCCCCTATGGCAGAGCTGTAATTACCAAACAGATACACTCCTACCTGGAATGCGATTGAGAATAAGGCCACTTTTTCAATATGAGATTTTTTTGGTTATATGATATTCATTGTTTATATCATATTCAGTGGAACTCAGTGGCTATGATATAAAGAAAATTAAATTCTACAATCTTAATATGTCATTAATTAAAAGTTGAATGTCTGATAAGTATGTCAGCTAGCTATCAGTTAATAATTGAGACATACCTCTTTCTGCTGCCGCCGAAGGCACTTCAACTAATGTGATATCTTCCTTCATAGTTCCACTGAAGTTGAACCTAATTTGAACAATGAAACAATCCCCGAATAAACATAACAGTTATAATTAAAATTATTCATAAAAAAAGAAAAACCTAATAAACCAATATAAGATAATAGTAATATTTTTCCTGACCTTGCTAAAGATTGTAGATTAGTAAACTCTAAATAACTAATCTGACCAAATCCCACTTACAAAAACCATAAACCTTATTAATTACCAATTACACAGACATGATTATATGATTCAGTCTTTGGAAATCATACGAACCTTGTATGAGAGTGATTTGGAAGAATAATTATGTGGATAAATCCCAATTAAATCCCAAGTCGACCGATTAGATGTGGAAAATATCAACAGAAATCGTATAATCAAAAATTTGAATTAAAACAAAATAATTAAAATTTGCAACACATACTTCGAACCCTATATTTAAATTAAAATTCATACCTGCAAACTAATCCATATCTTCATATGGAATGATGATTAGCTTAGGAATTTTACTGATCACTGACTGATGAAAGCTAATTAATCGTTGGGTTTTTTGTCACCTAAGGTCGATTTAAGGTGAATGAGTTGTAATAAGGTTTATGTGAAAGGGAAGCAGGGTATGGGTACGATAATGTTTTTAGGGTTTCTGGGATTTGTAAGAGTCGATGACAAATGAAACAGAGTTTAAGTTTCAAAAAATCAATTTAAACATACGTAAGCCCATGTCATAATGTAGCCCAGAACGTGTGCTGACGTGGATTAGTGTATGATTAGTGACGTGGCAAATCCCTCCTGTTATATATAATGTAACGATATATATATATATATATATATATATATATATATATATATATATATATATATATATATATATATATATATATATATATATATATATATATATATATATAGATATATATATATATATATATATATATAGATATATATATCGATAAATGCCTTATGATCATGCAACTGAACGTTAACCAACACGTCAAACCAAGTCACTTACAGCGCCCCGACAACATGTAATATTGTCATATACCAGAGACCTCTTATACATAATATCCCTTTCAGGTGATCACAAGGATACATACCCTAGGATAAGGCTGTCAAACCAAATAAATCTATCATATGTATTAGTGTTTACCTCGCAAGGTAATTAACAGTTCATGAAATTCAGGGACTTCATAAGACAATGGTACTTAGGCATTTATCATCATAATCGGGTCCATCATACCCAAAAAAACTTGTGTTCATTTTATAAACAACATGTATTCCCCCCGCGGGTTAAAAATCATTTACAAGATAATATAAAAGCGAGGCTATAGACTCTCCTGATATAGCTATCACACATTTATCAAGGAACAAACATCCAATAGTCGATACAAGACTTCACGAGATATCAGTTGCTCATTGCTCGAGAACGAGATGCCCAACGGTCATCATATAACCGAACAAGACCTATAATGACGAGACGCGTCTTAGGCTCGAGACTATACATAATCATATATATATATATATATATATATATATATATATATATATATATATATATATATATATATATATATATATATATATATATATATATATATATATATATATATATATATATATATATATATATATATATATATATATATATATATATATATATATATATATAATATATATATATATATATATATATATATATATATATATGTAAATAGTTCACTTTAGTAAGTTTTGACCATAAGTTTTATAAAACTTTTCATAAGACTTTGATAACAATCTATCATGTATTTATTATGATCTTTAAACCCATTAAAGCCATTAGTGTCCCATTACAAGTTATTATGGATTTTGTCCATTTCAATCACAGTATTAAACTCTAACATGTTATAAATCTCAGGCCCAATAATGACCCAATAGCCACTATAAGTGTAAGTTGGGCTTTTTTGGCTCAAATCCACTTTATGTGCAATACGGGTTCTAAAACGCCTCTAAACAATGTTCACTTAATATTTCACGATGGTCGGGTCTCGCGTTTTATACATATCAGTATATAAATGAGTCCGTATTTCCCGATAAGTAGGTCATACCACTTCGGTCTTAATAAAAATGATCAATTTTTACATTTTATTACTATAGTTCAATTTAGCCAATTTTATGATATGTCTCGGTATTTAAGATATTACTCCTAAACCGTAATGATTCCCGACTTGGATTTTATACTCTCATTACCTTAGTTAAGTCTACTACAAATATTAAGAACTCTCATTACTTATGTTTTCAAAATGATCGAACATTAACTCGGGTCAATGCCGTTTTTGGGCAGCAAGGTTCGATTTCACGGTTTTGGCCGCCATTTATAAACCGTATGTCCGTAGAAAACCACTCGACTCGTGTAGGTTGTAAATAAGTTTATCTACATTTGATAGTACTAACTCTTTACTTAGGTTTGAGCTCTTATAGCATCTTTAAGTCAGTTTATACAACATGTTTAGATTTGACACTTTTAACCTTTTCGGCCATATCTAATTCATCGGGTACCGTCACGAGACTAGCCACCCGGCCAAATCTCCACAAAACAAAGGCCTATCACCCTTTATAAATATAGTAAGCTCAAAACTTACTAAGACTGTTCATTTACTTCGTTTAGATACTGATGGAGAAAATAGTCTTAAAATCTATTACAAAGTCAAGTTTACTAATGTTTACTAACATGTTTAAATAGTTCCATCACCATATACAATGTCCCAAACTTAAAAAAAATGATATGTATATCAAATAATAAATATAAAATCAATAAGTAATACATAAGAAAATGAGATGAAAACTATGATACTTACAATGACAAAAGGAAGAGCCTTGCGACATGAATAAATAACCCAAAAACTATAGCTTCCATATGAGGGTGACAACAACCCAAATGAATAGAACCTCAAAAATATCTTACGACACCTTGATAGACCTCCAATTATTCTGATAGAAATATAAGATCTATTGTTTTATGATGATAACCCGCTCGTTGTGCGTCATGTGAGCCCAAAACACAAAAAGAAAAAGGAAGATAACTAACTTCTATTTGAGGTAAAGAATCAATAAGACAAAAGAAATTGTTATGATCATTCGAATGATGTGAAATCTGAATTTGTGAGTTGTTGTGACACAACAAGAAAGAGGATAAAGGTAGTATTGTGATGTTTATCACATGAAAATGGGATTCCATGGTTATAAGTTATAAATTTTATTAACAAATGTTATTATAAGTGATACTTAGCTAGAATTTACATATTGAAAAGTGTGTGAGACTTAAACGTGGCATATCACGAAAAGAGGCGGTTTCTAAAAGATAATGTTGTCCCATAATAGATAAAGTGGGTATTGCTGAAACCTGATATTTTAAAAGTTACGCGATTTGAAAGATATGCGTAAAACACGTAAAATAAAAGCTCAGAATAAACTAAAAACATCGACATCCGGAGAACGTTAATATTTCGATACAAAAATGAGGGATTATAATTTATTAAACGTTAACGTGTCATATAAACGAACGACGCCTAAAGGCTTAACGTATACAAAACCCGCATGCTTTTACCATGAATAGTACCCTTAAGATCGTACGTACTAGATTAAAACTTTCCTTTTATAGTATGTTTACGTTCACGTATAAGAATTTTAAGTATTATGTACGTGTTAGAACACGATAAGTATTTATTATGAATGAACACACGATAATTATTCAAATAATAATTATAATCCCGAACATGCGATCATGAAATCATGAACGTAATTTAATCACGAGCTAATATTAATTACGTATATATATTTATTACGAACACGAATAAATATATTAAGTCACGGTTAATAATTAACTAGAACACATAAAACACGAACACGATAAAACACGAACGAACACTAAAATATTTAGACTCGGAAAAGGTACGGGTTACCCCATGTGGGGCCCCCTACCCGCGGCTACACCAAGAGGATGGGCCAAGCCCATTTAATTTTTAGTAACAAGGGGTTAAGGTAAAATCTTGTGTCATTATTCACAAATCAAGAAATAATTAAAAACCCTAAAAAGTTTTCTCCTTCTCCTTGTTCTCTTTTGGCCGCCGGTCATACAACACCAAAGGGAGGTGTTCGGCTGATTTTTGATCTTGAATATCGTGCAAGCATTTGTGTGTGTTCATCGTTGATCGATCCACGTATTCGGTATAACCTTTTTAACCCTTTTCTTTTACGTTTTGATTTTAATAAATCACATAAAATCATGATGTTTTTAAAAACTAATTAAAAACATTTATTAAAACATGTCTATGATTAAGGGGTAAATCAAAACAAGGGTTTTTAGGGGTGTTTGTTCTAGCCGACGCCTAACCGAACCCCTAAGGGGTCTCGGTTTGGCTTATTACCCACCACCGAGACCTCATGGTCTCGGTATGGTGGTGTGGGTTCCACGACAGCAGCAAACAAGGGATACCCCAACCTTGGTTCGGGGTATGGTGTTGATTACGGGTCCGGTTCATGGTATCTAGTCACGATCCGGTTCATTGATTATGTTAAGGTTTATGATTTTAAAGTTATATGTTAAAAATTAAATTAATAAAACATGACATAATTAATTTAATTAACATGACTTAGGTTATAAATTGAATTATTAGATCATGAATTTTAACCTAAGTATTTATATTAATTAGACTTTATAATTTATTAATTATTAAAAACCATGACTATAATTAATTAATCAACATGACTTAGGTTATATTATTAGTAAATAATAATACATGTTTTAACCTAAGTATTTTACTTTATTTAATTAAAATCATGATATATTTAATTAAATACTTTTAACTTATAGTTTATTTAATTTACATGTAATAATTAATAAATTATACTTTATAACAACATAACTTAGAATAATAATCAGAAAACACTTAAGCTTATATAATTAGCTTATTTAACCAGCTTATATCTAATTATGGAAAATTTCTGTTTTTAGAAACTTATTTAATTAAGGCAGCTAATCTATTTATGGAAACTTTCTATTTTTAGAAATTTATTTAATTAAGACAGCTAATCTATTTATGGAAACTTTCTATTTTTAGAAACTTATCTATTTTACGTAGTAATTCTATTTATGGAAACTTTCTATTTTTAGAAACTTATTTAATTAAGGCAGCTAATCTATTTATGGAAACTTTCTATTTTTAGAAACTTATCTATTTTAAGCAGTAATTCTATTTTTGGAAACTTCCTATTTTTGGAAACTTTCTATTTTTTGAAACTTTCTATTTTTGGAAACTTTCTATTTTTGGAAACTTTCTATTTTTGGTAACTTTCTATTTTTGGAAACTTTCTATTTTAGAAAACCTGCTATTTTTAGAAAGTTATTTATTATTACACAACAAGTATAATAATACATGAAATACAAGTAATACTTAATCAGAATAGACAGAATATAAGATAAACACAGTTTAAAGCTTAAAACAGTAAAACATGACATGAACGTATAAAATAAGTTAAGACATAACATAGAATCAACTACGTATTTAGTAAACAAATACTTATACACGTATGTATTTATGTAGCATTAGTGATACCGAAGTAGGACTCTCTTCCATTCGTCTTCTTCGTTCACTGGACATAAGGTACGAATATTCTGTCCTTCAGTATGGACAACTCACTTTTCATGTTTGATTAGGTTTTCCCGTTTGCAGCCAACTGTTTTCCCTGTAGTCATGTGTCTTAAACACGTCAAGAAATGTTATGTTTATTTTAATTGCCTAAGATATATACAAGCATGCCATGTTTCACCTAGTTATGGAGGTACCGTAATCGTAGCATTGGAGGCACCGGTGTTATGACTCTTCTGCAGTGAGAGTGATTTTTCACAGCGTCCTTTACAGTTTTGGCTGGGTGCATCCTAGTTACATGTTTTTCAGCAGATTACTTAGTGTGAATGTGGTGTGTGCCTTGCATCCTTCACAAGGAGTTGATCCCTCCTACCCAAACCAGTATATAAAATTAGAGGCAGCCCCTCTAATTTGCATGTTGAGGTCACCCCTCCAATTATTCATGCACGATGGATTTTCATGACCTATATTGGCTAATGGTAGAATATGTTAAACAGTTTTTATAAGATAAACATAAGGCTTTTCAAACTATAAAACCAGTTTTACTAAGACTTAACCGGGTTATTCGGGACTTAGTTTCTTCCGTTGTTATATGTTTATATGCTTATATTATTCATGCTTTATTGTACATCCGTGCACTGAGCGTATTGCTCAGCCGTTTTCCTTTTCATGCTCCCAAAACGGCAGGTACTTAGGGACGCTCGTAGACTTTAAGCGTACGTGCATATGGACTGGAAGCTTTCTAGCCTTTCTTTACTTTATTCATTATCTTTACTTTGATACTCTTTCTATGGACATTGTTTAGTCCTTTCATTTACAGTACTTATGTTTGTGTGTGATGAGCTTTACTTTTGGACTACCGATGTTTGATTCCGGTATTTCCTTTTATGGTCATGTAATGTTTTAGACATTTATCCTTGTATGCTTTGATGACACGCCATAATTACGCGTGACATTCCATTATCAAAATGGGGTGTTACAATTATGGTATTAGAGCCAAGGCTTCGACCTGTAGGCTCTCAAAATATGACCTGTGATTAGTGGGTAGTCACTATGGTCTTCCTAAAACTGACAGTCGTTTTTCATGCATTCATCATTTTATGCATACATATATATGTCATTGTCGCAGGTTTATGACTAAGTAACTGTTGGTACAGGACTGGCCCTATTTATTCGCATGTGTTTTATCGAAACTTTTAAATTTGGGACCGACCCATAGGCGTCCCCTCGCCATGTCTTTTATTTTGGGTGAACTGACCATAGGCGTTCACTCTCGAGCATACAAAAGTTTTCATAAAACTGCATCATGCATTCATACACAAATTTTCTTGCATAAAATTTTCTCTTGATTTATTGGTATAAATTGTTTTCATGTATATATATATTTTATCTTTTGATCATATGTTTTATGTTATACTGTCAGATGGCAAACACAAACAATATCTGGGAGATGGTTGCAGCTGCCGATGCAGATATGCAAGACATCCTTCATCAGAACGACAACTATCCTCCCCCGCCTAACATTTTCCCCATGGAAGGAAGGTATCGGCTCATGAGGGAATACTATACCATTAGACAGCGACCTGACGAAGACAGCACTGACTTCATGCAACGTTTTCTTCGTTTTGCCGGTGTCCTAAGAGCAGCTGCGGGCACCACCGAAGAGCAGGCACTACATTTTCATTGGGCTCTTAATCCAATGATTGCCAATAACTTAGGAGGTGCTCCATTAGATACGGTAGCACAAGTGGCCGATGCAACACGTAGGCTGGAGATGCTGCAGGAGAGAGATGAGTTCGGGGAAGCTGAGAGACCCGAGAAGAGGTATACATTAGTATTCAAGCGGTGACCAATCCGTATTCTTTATTTATATGTCAATTATTCATCTCTTTAAATTGTATCTTCCAGGCAGAAAACTGGGACCGGTCTCAGCCGGCTGCTCAGCAGTAGCCTCATCAGCCTAAAGGAAACGGTCAGACTAACGACCGTTCTGCTACGGATAGGCGTGGCAGTAATGATAATTACAGTAACAACGCTGGACACTCCAACGGCAGCAGGTCCTAATACTTACGCATTTTCTTATGATTTCATGTTATAACTCATAATTCTGACACTCTAGCAAATCTTCTACCAGGAACCATGGAAACAGTAGGGACCAGAACCAGAGAGGTTCGCAGCCTAGCCGTCCAGCTATCACTGGTATTCAATCTTACGATTATTCGCATTGTCCTTTGTAACCTATTATCATGTCTCATGTAAAATGTGTTATCAGGTCCTCAGCCAGCCAGAGCACCTGCTGGAGGATATACTCATTAATAAGTGTGAAAACACTTATCCTTTTATCACTTATTTCCAATAATAACAAGACCAAAACGTGTATTTTATGTCGTAAAAGTCGGAATTATGCGTGGTTTGTGTTTTTATTGTGTTTTAGGACCAAAAGATGAAAAAGGAAGAAAACATGGGCTTTCACGGGCTTTTTTCGAAGAAAACGAGAAAACACGAAGTCAAGAGATCAAGAGTGCTTAAAGAACGGATGTCCAAGACCTATTCTGAAGATTTATCGAAGAAAAAGTCTAAAGACGGAAGTTTAATGAAGTCGAAGAACTCAAGTCTAAATTAAAGAAGAAAAATTATTAAGACAAGTTCAAATCCCGAGACAACGTCGAGAAAAGACAAAGAATTAAATCAAGTCGAGAAGAAAAGAAAGAAGGAAGCAAACCACACATGCACCTCCCACTTAGCCTATAAATACCCTCCTAATCACATTAGGAAGGTAGTTAGCTAGTTTTTCATTTTCTAATTTTTCCTTTCTAGTTTTTAGAGAGAGAAAGTTCCAAACTTTATCTCACTAAGTTTTCATCTTTTCTTTCTTTTAATCTTTCAAGTTTAAACTTTTTTATATTTTGATTTCATTAATCAAGTTCAAGTTTAAGCTTTTAATCTTTAATCTCTTTCTACCTTTCTTTAGTTTAGTTACTTTTGATCCGAAACGTTGATTATCCGTGTTTGATCTTGATGTTCTAAGGATTAAAAAGTTCATATTTTTATCATAAGTTTTCATATGATTAAGCTCTAAGATCTTTGTGCTTATTGGCTTATTTGTATGTTTAGCTTATTTACTTTTTGAAAGTTTTCTTAAAGTTTTAATTTCTTTCAAAGTTTGATTTACAAGATTGCTTATTCAAAGTTTGGAGAAATTGTTACTCATGCTTATTTAGTCTATTTCATTACTAATTTGGTTAAGTTTTGGTGTCAGCTTATCAATATAGCTTATCACTTAGCTTATTTCCGAATCATAAAATAATCGGAAAAGGGTAAACCCTTTTTCGATTTAGCATTCCGATTAGCACTCTTGTATTCCGATCACTCTGATCGGATTAGGGAGTTAGTTTTTCGATTTACACCTTGTTATTCCGATCACTTGATCGGATTAGGGTTTTAATATTCCGATTGTGGGGATTCTTTGACATTCCGACGTGAGTGTCTTGTAAAGCATTCCGATCTGGATTCCTTTCTTACATTCCGACTGCATGACTTATTTGATATTCCGATTGGAGTAATTTTATCTTATTCCGATAGCTTGATTTTAAGACATTCCAATTGGTTTTGTTTGCCACTATTCCGACAGCATTCCGATTGACACATTCCGATCGCTGTATTCCGACGGGATTACGACCAGGGATTCCGATGGGTTTGATTTCTTGTTTATTTTTTTTACAGAGTGTTTTTCCAAAGTGTTTCTCTAATTTTGTTTTTAAGTTTTCAATCATTTATTTTTGACTTGTCAATTTAGTTTAGTCTTTAAAGCTTTTACTTTACTCAACGACACTTTCATTTATTTGCTTTTAGTTTAAAATTAGATAATCAAACCAAACCACTCATTTATTTTTCCACCAAGAACGATTGAGTCACACTTTCTACCAATAATCAATTCGAAAAGATTCGGAAGATAAGATTTTATACTTGGTGTAAAAACCGTGTATTAAATGGTGCCGCTGCCGGCTCTTTTCGTTAAGATTAACTGTTTTTAGTGAGAGACGCGTTGGATTTTGGGATCCGTTCATCTTTGAACGTTATTTTCCTTGCTTTAAAATTTTCAAAAATCCTAAAAAATATAAAATTTTCAAAAATACAAAAAAATTAAAAAACATAAAAAACCAAAAATATTTCTGCTTTGTTAGTTCTTTTGTAGGTGTATGCGCACTCGATTAACGTCTTATCCCGAGCCCGAGACTCTCGATAACTTAGACATGGCCGGTGTACACAACAATAATAATAATCCACCTCAAAACAACATGAATAATGACAACAATGAACCTCTACCGGACAATCGTCCAATGATCGAGCTTTTGCGAGCACATGTAGAGGGCAACCACGATGCTATTGTCATACTTGCGATTGGAGCCAATAACTTTGAGCTCAAATCCGGATTTATTCAAATGGTCTCTGCTCAACCATTCTTGGGACGTACCATTGATGATCCTCATGACCACATCAAAAGGTTCCTTCAACTCACGAATACGGTCAAATTCAATGGGGTTTCACAAGAGGTAATTCGCTTGCAACTTTTTCCTTTCTCCTTAGAGGGACAAGCCCGACATTGGCTTGATAAGGAACCGCCACAAAGTATTCTTACGTGGACGGACTTAGAGACCAAATTCATAAACTACTTTTTCCCACCCTCTCGTACTACCGCTTTACGGAATGAAATCATTACTTTTGAACAAAAGTACGATGAGACTTTTAGTGAATCTTGGGACCATTTTAAAGAACTTTTAAGAAAGTGCCCACAACATGGTTTTACCAAAGTGCACCAAATTAATACTTTTTATAATGGTTTAAGCATGAATGACCAAGATTCACTAAATAGTGCCTCGGGGGGTAATCTTTTGGTTAAGTCTTCTAATGCCGCTTGGGATATTATTGAGAACAAGTCTAGAGTGCAAACTAAGAGTGTTCGGACCAATGTGGCTAGTGCTAGCACTAATGAGAGCGAAAAGAGACTTGATAAGCTTACTTCGCTTGTTGAATCACTTTCTCTCCAAGCCGCCAATAATACCAAAGCTATCATTGCCCAAGCCAATGCGATGACTCAATCATGTGATATATGCGGGGGATCTCACTCATACACCGATTGTCCTTCAACTCACGACAATCCGGAAAATGTGTATGCCGCCAACGGTACCTATGCTACAGGAAGCTACCAAGCACGTCCTCAAGGTGACCGCAATTTGCTCACCTATCGCTCAAACAACTTTATTTCATCTCTCGGTTTTCCCCCACAAAACCCAAACAACCTCAATCGCAACAATCAAAACCAACCTCGTGCTCCAAATCAATATCCAAACCAAAGAAACCCATATCCACCTCAAAGAAACAACCAAGTTTACCAACAACTTGGTTATCAACCACCCGCCTACAATGCTCCTCCCAACCAACCCACTGCATTACACCAAGAGGTTGAAACCTACATGAGGACTAATGATGCGATAGTGCAAAACCTTCAGCGGGAAATGCTCAACTTGAAAGCAGATATGGTGAAGCAAGGGAATGATCTTCGAGTTGATATGTGAAACACTTTGGCAAGTCAAACGAATGACTTAAGAAATATGATGGCTAGTTTCTTCCCTAGTAATCAAGCCTATGGATCGGGTTCTCTTCCGAGTAACACCGTTGCTAATCCAAGAGGGGAGATGAAAGCAATCACCACTCGCAGTGGAAAAGGTTTAAAGGAACCCGAGCTTCCTACACCTACACCGGTGATTGTGACAAAGGAAAACGAGTCTCCTTCTCCAAATCCTCCATCTTCTATTCCTCCAACTTCTACTTCTACCCCTCCACCACCCAAGGATGTGAGTGCGAATTCTATCCCAAAGCCTTCATCTCAACCCAATATACCTTATCCTTCGAGGTTGAGGAAAGAGAAATTGAAGAACAAGGATGATATTCAGGTTTCGAACTTTCTTAAAATGTTCAAACAACTGAATTTCAATATCTCCTTTGCTGAGGCTCTCGCTCACATGCCCAAATATGCTAAAATGTTTAAAGATCTTCTCAGTGATAAGGAGAAACTTCTCGATATTGCTCAGACCCAACTTAATGAGAATTGCTCCGCAGTGCTCTTAAGGAAATTACCAACCAAACTTGGTGATCCGGGTCGTTTCTTGATTCCTTGCAACTTCCCGGGAGTAGAGAATTGCATGGCCCTAGCCGATCTAGGTGCTAGTGTTAACTTAATGCCGTTAAGTGTTTGGAAGCAATTATCTCTCCCCGAGCTAGTCCCCACACGAATGACTTTGGAATTAGCCAACCGTACGGTTGCTTATCCAGTGGGGATAGCCGAAGACGTCTTCGTTGGTGTCGACAAATTCACCTTCCCGGCAGATTTTGTTGTCGTTGACTACGAGATGGATCCCCGTGTTCCATTAATCGTTAGACGTCCGTTCTTGAGGACCGGTCGCACTCTCATCGATGTAGCCGCGGGCGAATTAATCATGAGAGTTGGTGACGATAAAATCGTCTTCAACATGGGTAAACTTTCTAAGCAGCCTTCGGAAAAAGAGAGTGTTAATTTTATTGACGTTCTTGATGAGGCTTTTGAAGAACATTTCAAAGACGCTTGTAAAAGTGGTTCTTCTTCTCTACCCATTGTTGAGATCGTTGCCTCTATTGCTCCATCAATAACTCCATTTGGAGAAATTGATTTCCTCTTGAAAGAATTTGAAGCAACTCTGGGAGATGTGGATTTGCAATATGACGATTCTCCCTCCAATTGGGATGAAGACATTTGTACCATTGAGAAACTTCTCAATGAGGACCATATTTCTCCACAGTCTCCTAAGGCTATCTCTACCGATGATCCGAAGTTGACTACGACGTCCATCGAAAATCCTCTAGATTTAGACCTTAAGGATCTTCCGTCTCATCTCGAGTACGTTTTCCTTGAAGACAACAAGAAGTTACCGGTCATCATCGCAAAGGACCTGAAAGAAGAAGAAAAATCCCAACTTATCGTCGTGTTGAAGAATCATAAGAAAGCGACTGCGTGGAAGATCTCCGATATTCGTGGAATTGATCCTCACTTTTGCACACATAAAATTCTCATGGAGGACGACTTTAAACCCACTATTCAAAGCCAAAGAAGGGTGAATCCCAAGATCCATGACGTTATCAAAAAAGAGGTTATCAAACTTCTTGATGCGGGCATGATTTACCCTATCCTGGATTCACCATGGGTTAGTCCAGTCCATTGTGTGCCTAAGAAAGGCGGAATCACCGTTGTTCCCAACGAAAACAACGAGTTGATTCCTACTCGTCTCGTTACAGGGTGGAGAGTTTGTATAGACTATCTCAAACTCAATGATGCTATGAGAAAGGATCATTTTCCCCTTGCTTTCATGGACCAAATGCTTGAACATCTAGCGGGTAATGACTATTACTGCTTTTTAGACGGTTTCTCGGGTTATTTTCAAATACCCATCGATCCCCACGACCAAGAGAAAGCCACATTCACTTGTCCTTATGGAACATTTGCTTACAAAAAAATGCCTTTCGGCTTATGCAATGCTCCTGGGACTTTCCAACGGTGTATGATGGCTATCTTCCATGACATGGTTGAAGAAACCATGGAAGTCTTCATGGATGATTTCTCAGTCTATGGTGATTCCTTCTCTACGTGCCTTGCCAATTTGGAACGCGTGCTTAAGCGGTGTGAAGACACTCGCCTTGTTCTGAATTGGGAGAAATGCCATTTCATGGTGAAAGAAGGCATTGTGCTAGGAGACAAAATCTCAAAAGCCGGTCTTGAAGTGGACCGTGCTAAAGTAGATGTCATAGCCAAATTACCTCCACCTTCAACCGTGAAGGGTGTGAGAAGTTTTCTGGGTCACGCGGGCTTCTATCGTCGTTTCATTCAGGATTTCTCTAAAATCGCTCGCCCGATGACCCACCTCTTGAAAAAAGATACTCCTTCTATCTTTTCCAAAGAGTGTATTGAAGCCTTCAATCTTCTCAAGGATAAGCTAACTAAGGCACCGGTCTTGGTTACCCCTAATTGGGAGCTACCTTTCGAGTTGATGTGCGATGCTAGCGACTTTGCTATTGGAGCGGTTTTGGGCCAAAGAGTGAATAAAAACTTCCAACCAATCCATTTTGCTAGCAAGACAATGATGGGGGCTTAATTGCATTATACGACAACCAAAAAAGAGCTTTTAGCTGTTGTCTATGCTTTTGAAAAATTTCGCCCCTATCTTGTTTTATCCACCACCATTGTCTATACCGACCATTCCGCGTTGAAGTACTTGTTAACTAAGCAAGATTCTAAGCCAAGACTTCTTCGTTGGGTTTTGCTCCTTCAAGAATTCAACATTGAAATTCGTGACAAAAAGGGAGCCGAAAACCTAGCAGCGGATCATCTGAGTAGACTTGAGGATCCTTATCAAGGGGATCATCCGAACCAAGAGATCAATGACTCTTTTCCCCTTGAGGCCTTAATGTCTATTCACTCCAATCTTGATGACACCCCGTGGTTTGTGGACATTGCAAACTACTTAGCGGGTGGTATCTTCATCAAAGGGTTAACATCCCAACAAAAGAAGAAGTTCTTTAAAGATGTTAAGACTTACTTCTGGGATGAACCTTATCTCTTCAAATAATGCGCTGATCTAATCATTCGTCGATGTGTTGATGGACAGGCAGCTTTGCAAATCCTTGATGCTTGCCATAAAGGACCCACCGGTGGTCACTTTGGTCCCAACTACACCGCTAAGAAAGTGTTTGACTCAGGATTCTATTGGCCCACTATTTATCGTGACGCTCACGAAATGGTTAAGCATTGTGATGCTTGCCAACGGCAAGGCAAGATCACACATAAAGATGAGATACCTCAAAATTTCATACAAGAATGTGAAATCTTTGACGTATGGGGCATTGATAGGTGTGTAAACACCCATCCTTTTAACCACTTAATTATAATAATAACCGAGCCAAAACGTGTATTATATGTCATTTATGTCGGAATTATGCGTGGTTTGTGTTTTTGTTGTGATTTAGGACGAAAAGGTGAAAAGTGGAGAAAACACGGGCATTCACGGGCTTTTATCGAAGAAAAAGACGAAAGACGAAGTCAAGAAGTTAAGAGTGCAAAAAGAACGGAAGTCCAAGACCAATTCTGAAGATTTATCGAAGAAAAGTCAAAAGACTGAAGTTTACTAAAAGCCGAAGAACTCAAGTCTAATTTATTGAAGAATTACAAGACGAGTTCAAAGAAATCTCGAGACAAAGTCATTAAAGTCCAAGATTAACAAAAGATTAAGAAGACAAGGACTTAAGTGTGCAATTAAGGAAAGAAGAAAGAGGGGAGGAAGCTTCCTAAGCACCTCCCTAATCTCCCCTATAAATAGTCATTAGTGTATTCATTTTCATTTTGTTGGATAGCTTGACAAACTATTTCTTCCACTTTAATTTTGTGCACATTTAATTTTCATGTCAATTTAAATACTTGTCTTGCACCTTAAATACATTTAATTTCAAGTAAGTTTCTTTTTAATTCTTGTCAATCTTTATTTTATTCTTCATCTCCTATCTACCTTTCTTTAATCTTTGACCTTTATGTTTATGTTCATGTTTATGTTTTTGAGTTTTTATTGATTAAAGTGGGTTTTGATTATCTTGATCATTATTGTTAGTTTTGTTGATTTGGATTGTTTGTTTATGATTAGTAGATGTTATTTGATTAGTTTGATTTAATCTTGTGGTAGACTTAGATTAGATTTGTTTAGATTCGTGTTGTTCTTGTTCTCCTTGTTCTTCGGTTTTCTGTTACTGTCTTTTCCCAGGAAACGTTCCGGATCAAGCCCAACAAAACATTCCGAGTGAAGGGTTTGTGCAAGTTTATTCCGGATCAAGGGTGTTCATCCGGAATATTGGACATTCCGGATCAGAAGAGTTTATTCGGAATAATTTATTATTTCGGATCAACCGTTCATCCGGAATATTAGACATTTCGGATCAGCCTTTCATTCCGAATCAACCAAACATTTCGGATCAAGCTAAAAGTTCCGGATCAACAGAACATTCCGAATCAAGGACCTTTATTCGGAATAATTAATTATTCCGGATCAAGACTTCATTCGGAATATCCAACATTCCGGATCAAGGACCAGCAAGGAAAATATTCCGGATCAAAGCATTATTCCGGATCAAGCTTAAGTATTCCGAATCAAGACTTTATTCGGATAAGTGACATATTCCGGATAAAGGATTTATTCCGGATCAAGGGTTTTGGTCAATATTCCGAGTGAAGAAGAACATTCCGAACGAAGGTGACATTCCAGATGAATGTTTATTCCGAACGAAGGATTATTCCGGATAAGCTGTGTTCAGGTTATATTTAGTTTCTGTTTTTGATTTTTATTTTCAAGCTTTACTTTTTCCGCCTTTTTCCTTAGTCGCACTTTAAGATTAACTGCCTTAGATTTATTTCAGCCTTGCCTTAGTTTTAAGTTTTAGTTGCGTTTTAAGTTTGCCTTAGATAGATTTAAGTTTGTGTAATTTACATTAAGTGTCTTTTAATTCTCGTCATGCTTTTAAATACTTGCCATTTACTTTGCCTTAGAGTTAGTTTTACTTTAACGTCATTTTTCATTTACGTCTTTGCACCATTTATTTTAAAAACAACCAAAAACATTCTTTTTCACCAAAAACAATTGAGTCGTACTTTGAACCGGAAATCAATTCGTTAAGATACCGAGAAACGAATCTTTTTAACTAGGTAAAATCTATTTCATTAAAATGGCGCCGCTGCCGGCTCTTTTCGTAAAGATTAACGGTTTCCTGTGAGAGACGCGTTGCTTTTTGGGATCCGTTCACTTGTGAGCGTTATTTTTCTTGCTTAAAAATTTCAAAAATCCAAAAAGATTTTATTTTTATTGTGTATATATATTCTCTTTGTGTTTGGTTTCTTTTTCTTTTGCCTTTGTAGGTGTATGCGTACTAGATCTTCTAATTATCAAGAGCCCGAGACTCGAGAAGATTTAGCTATGGCAGGTGTTAACAACAACAATAATCCACCGCACCTCAATAATAACAACAACAATGTTCTTCCACAGCCCGATCTTCGGACCATGGAGGAGCTTTGTCAACCTACCATGTTTGGACGAGGAGGACCGATTGCGCCGATGCAAATCACGGCTCTGGAGTTTTCGTTGAAGCACCACATGATTCAGCAAGTGCAAACTAATCCATTCGCCGGACTGCCTGATGATGATGCCAACAAACACCTGGACAAATTCATTCCAATCACCCAAAGCATGAAGTTGCCAGGTGCCACAATGGATGTTCTACGCCTTCAACTCTTTCCACATACTCTATCACACCACGCCGAGAAATGGTTTGATCGTCTCCCGAAGAATTCTATTCATACTTGGGATGACATGACTCAACGCTTTTTGTCGCGCTACTTTCCACCATCCATGGTCACGAGCCTTCGCAATCAAATCAGCGGTTTCATGCAAGAACCCGATGAATCTCTCTTTGATGCTTGGGAAAGATATAATATTTTGATCGATCGTTATCCAAACCACAACATGCTCCCTGTGACCTTAATTGATACTTTCTACAACGGTTTGACTTTTCGAGATCGTGATACGATTAATGCAGCCGCCGGTGGCACATTTATGAAAAGGAGACCCGAGGAGTGAAGAGAGCTTATTGAGAACATGACTAATCATCACAAAAACTGGGATTCCTCCGCTTCTTCAAGGAACAACCCGAGAGTCAATGTTTCTTCTACTTCAGCAAACCCCGACATGACTGAATTCACCCGCATGATGACCGAAATGAACAAAAATATCTTGCTTCTCGCTACAAACCAACAACAACAAGTTAAAGCGGTTGCCAATCCTTGTGAAACATTCGACGGTCCACACTCATATACTGATTGTCCTTCTATTCAAGGAAATCCGGAAAACGTGTATGCAGCTTATGGTAATTATTCACCGGAAAATTACCAAGCTCGACCTCAAGGGGATAGAAATTTGCTGAGTTACCGGTCAAACAACTACCTTTCACCCGGTTTTTCTCCTCAAAACCAAAACCTCAACCACAACTACAATAGAATCAACCAAATCCCACCTAGAGCTTCTAATCCTTATCACCCACCCGCTCAACAAGCCCCACCCATGAATCAAGATGTTGAAGCTTTGATGAGAACCCAAGGTGAGCAAATCAAGAATCTGCTAAGCCAAATTATCAATCTAAAAGGGGATATCACCAAGCAAGGGAATGACATTCGATCCGAGCTTCGAGATAACATCCAATCCTCCTTCAGAAATCAAACCAATGATTTGAAGAATATGCTGGCTAGTTTCTTGCCCACCACTCAACCTTCTACTTCGAGTTCTCTACCTTCTAACACCGTCACCAATCTGCGAGCAAATGTGAGTGCTATTACTACCCGTAGTGGAGTTACCATAGTAGGACCACTTATCCCGCCCCCATCATCTACACCTCCTCCACCACCATTTATCCCTACTCCTCCTACACCTAGTATTAGTACACCATTACCAGCTCCGCCTCGTCATGACGATGTACCCAAGAAGAACCCTTCAACATCTCAACCTTTACCTGCTACACCTACACCTTCACCACCCAAACCCAATATCCCTTATCCTTCACGGCTCGGCAAGGCCAACATGCAAACCAAGGACGACATTCAAGTGTCGAATTTTTTCAAAATGATCTCTCAAATGAATTTCAACATTAGCCTTGTTGAAGCACTTGTCCACATGTCGAAATTCGTCAAAGCATTCAAGGAATTGCTTAACAAGAAGGAGAAGTTGATTGAGCTCGCCAACACACGCTTAAATGAAAACTGTTCTGCAGTTATTCTTAAAGAACTTCTGGAAAAACTTGGAGATCCCGGTCGTTTTGTGTTGCCTTGCATTTTCAACAAAACTGAAGAATTTACTGCCCTAGCTGATCTCGGGGCCAGTATAAATTTGATGCCATTAAGTGTTTGGAAAACACTATCATTACCCGACCTTACTCCAACAAAGATGACTCTTGAGCTTTCAAATCGCACTCTCGCTTACCCCGTTGGTATTGCCGAAGATGTGCTCATTAAAGTTGGCACCTTTACTTTTCCGGTCGACTTTGTGGTTGTTGATTATAAAATGGACCCTCGTATTCCTTTAATACTTGGTCGGCCATTTTTGAGAACCAGACGAGCTCTAGTTGATGTTTCCGAAGGTGAGCTCATCTTAAGAGTCGGGGATGATGCACAAGTTTTTAAAATGGGGAAGCTTACAAGTAAATCCTATGGACGAGAATCTGCGAATATGATTAATGTGCTCGATGATTTTGTCATCTACAACAATCCTCTATTCGAGTCTTGCATTGATAATCCACTTTTTCAAGATGATGTGGATGATTATCTCTCAAATTTGAACCCTTCTCCCATATATGATTCTCCACCGATCTTTGATGCTTATGATGATGATTCTAGCTCAGATACGGATGATTATGATGACCTTACTTTCGAGTATCCCGAGATGCCCACTTATGATGATTTTGATGAGGCCGATACTCTTTCGAGTGATTCTTCACATGTTGAAGATCCTCCGCCATCCATGCTTAATCCTACTTTGGATGATTACTCATTTGAGGAAGACTTCTCTACATTTCTCAATACTTACTTCCCTCATGAGAGTGATGCACCTCCTTTAGACTTTGAAGATTATCGTCTTGATCCTACTTTGGATTTGAAGAAAATTCTTTCAAATGAGAAGCAACCGATCGACACCAACATCCGCAGCACATATGATTTAACACCTCTTTGTCCACCTTCTGAGGACGAGGTTGTGCATCTTCTTCGCGGATCTTCTTCCCATTCTGCTGAGCCTGAGTGCTATTTTCCCTTAAAGGAAAAGGTGTTCGACCCCCGTATCGATATTATTCAGCCATCTCAGTATCCGTCTGATGAAATAAAAGGAAAAATCTTCGGAACTTTTGAAGATATGCTTGCACCACTTCACCCTTGCTCCCACCGTGCTCCATCTTTGCTTAAGGGAACCTTGACTATTCTTCTTTGGCTTGCCTTGTTCGCCTTAAGCTTGTGCTATTTGATGGACGAAAACTATGTCTTTGATCCCGGTGGATGTGTTTCATGCTTCTTCCTATGCTAATCAAGGTCGAGTCAGGCTCACGACTCGGTAATCAAAAATCAAGCGCCTCTTGGGAGGAAACACATGTATCTATCTTTTAGCTTTCTTTATCCTAAGTGTAGGGGAGACCCGTTGGTGTTTGCTATTTCCTCTCTTCTACTATTCCGGGATTCGAGCGCTCAATGATCCACTCTTGATGATTCTTGACGACCCGTGATTCCGTGTTCCCTTCTTCCTGGTTCTATCCTAAACTCTTTTCGATTCACTATTTTATATTTTCCAATATTAACATAGGAATCTCGTTAGTTGTCTCTTCCTTAGCGAGATTTAAATAACGTGCACAATGTCCTAAGTGTAGGGGAGTTTACTCCCACATGCTTAAACATTGAGGACAATGTTTATATTAAGTGTAGGGGGGACTTCTATCGAAGTTAAGTGGTCTTTTCCTTGTATTTGTCCTCATTTTAACCGGAAAATCAATTTTTCGACATTTTTAAAAAAATTTGATCTATTTTGGCCTATTAGTTTTTCCCTTTGTATAGTTATTTTCTTTCTTTATTAGAATAAATTTTAATAAAGTGGTTTTAATTTTCAAACGTTGTGAATCTTTTGACTCAACCCGAGTTTACTTATCTAAGTTTACTCTAGCTAGTATCCTTAACGTGTTTAAGTCAAGTTTTGCTAGGCTTTTATATAGGGAGCTATAAAACGCGAAAGTCTTAACTCTCACGGGTTAAGAGCAAGAACTTTTCGCAAGTTCCTATAATTGATCCTAGAGAGTCGTTTATCAAGGGAACTTTAAAAAGCGATTTCTAAAACTTGAAAGAGTCTAAGAGTTTGCAATATCCTATAGATGACTCGAAAACCCAAAACTTTGATTTAATAGGATAAGCATCCACGAGTCTCATTCCTTGAGATATTAAACTGTGGAGAACGAGAGATGATAGAGTCAATTATAAGTTTGGTATTCTTTCGTGAATTTATGTGAGTTAATTATAAGCCTATTCTCCCATCGCTTGCTAATAAATTTATCTGCAATAAATAAGGTTGTACGATTTGAAAAGTTACTTAGCTTCTAGCCCAAGATCGTTTAAAAGTTGCTCGGCATGGATTAGAGTTCATAGCCAAGGCATAACTTATTGAAGCGGGATGCGAAGATTGGCGAGTCCAAAAAGGTCCTAACAAGGGATGAGGGCTATATTTTGTTGCTAAAGATCCCAAGTGATGTGAAGAATCATTTATCGAAAATCTATATGAAGGATCGAGACACACGACGAAAAGCAAAAAACTCCCCAAAAGTCATGGAGAAGTCTATCCGAAAAGGCCCTAACAAGGTATGAGGATAAATAGATCCAAGTCTAAAAAGGAGGCGGATCATTGTATATCAAAGTCCAAAATAAAGATTGGAGAAAAATGAAGAATTCGTGGTCCAAATATGAAGAATCTCTCAAAACTTCAAGTGAAGAAATTCCTATTATGAAGAGAAGACCATTATTTCATGAACGTCTCTCAAGGTTTGAAGTATGAAGTCTCTGCCAAATATCGGTCCGAGAAAGGTCTCAAATCACGAAGCGAGTTATGCCAAGATATGAACTTTATGAGGTCCCGAGAAGCAGTTTTAAAAGATTTTGTCCTTTAGCTAACTATTGATTAAATCGTCCCACTTTATTTTTAGCCTAATAAACTATCGAAATAAGTCAACAATGCATCCTCGTGATCATTCAAGATAATAATAAAATATAAGAGATACACCTAGGAATAAGGGAGTCTAAGTGAGTAATTGGCCCACATGAGTTCGTGTTAGTTTGCTAACTTATAATAATAATGATCTCGTTTTTAAGCTTGGTTTGGAGAAAGTGAAAACTTGAGAATGATGATCATTCATGACATTTTCAAAACCCCAAGGTATGCTTTTGATTTCTTTACTTTGAATGTTTATAATTTTCTATCTCTTTAATAAAGGCCAACGTGGATTGATTATGATGAATAATGTAATCTTGCTTTGTAACTAATGCATTGCATGAGGACATTGCAATGGTCAAGTGTAGGGGATTTGATAGGTGTGTAAACACCCATCCTTTTTACCACTTAATTACAATAATAACCGAGCCAAAACGTGTATTTTATGTCATTTATGTCGGAATTATGCGTGGTTTGTGTTTTTGTTGTGATTTAGGACGAAAAGGTGAAAAGTGGAGAAAACACGGGCATTCACGGGCTTTTATCGAAGAAAAAGACGAAAGACGAAGTCAAGAAGTCAAGAGTGCAAAAAGAACGGAAGTCCAAGACCAATTCTGAAGATTTATCGAAGAAAAAATCAAAAGACGGAAGTTTACTAAAAGCCGTAGAACACAAGTCTAATTTATTGAAGAATTACAAGACGAGTTCAAAGAAATCCCGAGACAAAGTCATTAAAGTCCAAGATTAACAAAAGATTAAGAAGACAAGGACTTAAGTGTGCAATTAAGGAAAGAAGAAAGAGGGGAGGAAGCTTCCTAAGCACCTCCCTAATCTCCCCTATAAATAGTCATTAGTGTATTCATTTTCATTTTGTTGGATAGCTTGACAAACTATTTCTTCCACTTTAATTTTGTGCACATTTAATTTTCATGTCAATTTAAATACTTGTCTTGCACCTTAAATACATTTAATTTCAAGTAAGTTTCTTTTTAATTCTTGTCAATCTTTATTTTATTGTTCATCTCCTATATACCTTTCTTTAATCTTTGATCTTTATGTTTATGTTCATGTTTATGTTTTTGAGTTTTTATTGATTAAAGTGGGTTTTGATTATCTTGATCATTATTGTTAGTTTTGTTGATTTGGATTGTTTGTTTATGATTAGTAGATGTTATTTGATTATTTTGATTTAATCTTGTGGTTGATTTAGATTAGATTTGTTTAGATTCGTGTTGTTCTTGTTCTCCTTGTTCTTCGGTTTTCTGTTACTGTCTTTTCCCACGAAACGTTCCGGATCAAGCCCAACAAAACATTCCGAGTGAAGGGTTTGTGCAAGTTTATTCCGGATCAAGGGCGTTCATCCGGAATATTGGACATTCCGGATCAGAAGAGTTTATTCGGAATAATTTATTATTCCGGATCAAACCGTTCATTCAGAATATTAGACATTCCGGATCAGCCTTTCATTCCGAATCAACCAAACTTTCCGGATCAAGCTAAAAGTTCCGGATCAACAAAACATTCCGAATCAAGGACCTTTATTCGGAATAATTAATTATTCCGGATCAAGACTTCATCCAGAATATCCAACATTCCGGATCAAGGACCAGCAAGGAAAATATTCCAGATCAAAGCATTATTCCGGATCAAGCTTAAGTATTCCGAATCAAGACTTTATTCCGGATAAGTGACATATTCCGGATAAAGGATTTATTCCGGATCAAGGGTTTTGGTCAATATTCCGAGTGAAGAAGAACATTCCGAACGAAGGTGACATTCCGGATGAATGTTTATTCCGAACGAAGGATTATTCCGGATAAGCTGTGTTCGGGTTATTTTTAGTTTCTGTTTTTGATTTTTATTTTCAAGCTTTATTTTTCCGCCTTTTTCCTTAGTCGCACTTTAAGATTAACTGCCATAGATTTATTTCAGCCTTGCCTTAGTTTTAAGTTTTAGTTGCGTTTTAAGTTTGCCTTAGATAGATTTAAGTTTGTGTAATTTACGTTAAGTGTCTTTTAATTCTCGTCACGCTTTTAAATACTTGCCATTCACTTTGCCTTAGAGTTGGTTTTACTTTAACGTCATTTTTCATTTACGTCTTTGCACCATTTATTTTAAAAACAACCAAAAACATTCTTTTTCACCAAAAACAATTGAGTCGTACTTTGAACCGGAAATCAATTCGTTAAGATAACGAGAAACGAATCTTTTTAACTAGGTAAAATCTGTTTCATTAGGCATCGACTTTATGGGGCCATTTCCATCATCCAAAGGGAACAAGTACATCCTCGTAGCCGTTGACTACGTTTCTAAATGGGTTGAAGCTAAGGCTCTCCCAATGAACGATGCGAGGGTGGTTGTGAACTTTTTGAAGCAGCTGTTTGCTCGATTCGGTGTTCCTCATGCTATAATCAGTGACCGCGGGACTCATTTTTGCAATGATCAATTTGCAAGAGTCATGGCTAAGTATGGTGTTAATCATCGTCTTTCCACCGCTTATCATTCCCAAACCAATGGGCAAGCCGAGATTTCCAACCGTGGATTGAAGCGAATTCTGGAACGTACTGTGGGAGAGCATCGTGCCATGTGGGCCGATAAGTTAGATGATGCTTTGTGGGCTTTTCGTACCGCATATAAGACACCGATTGGTTGTACACCTTATCGTCTTGTATACGGGAAAGCATGCCACCTCCCTATCGAGCTGGAACATAAGGCATACTGTGCCTTGAAGTGGGCTAACTTCGACATCAACAAAGCCGATGATCTTCGCAAGATTCAACTCAACGAGCTTAATGAACTGAGGAATGAAGCTTACGAGAACTCACTGATCTACAAGGAGAAGACCAAGATCATCCACGATGCTAGAATTAAGAACCGAGAGTTCCACGTTGGTGATCAAGTCTTACTTTTTAACTCTCGGTTGAAGATCTTCTTTGGCAAGTTGAAGAGCCGCTGGTCTGGTCCATTCACCGTCGCCAAAGTCTTTCCATATGGGACCATTGAGCTTTCTCAGCCAAATGGGCCCAACTTCAAGGTGAATGGCCAGCGTTTGAAGCTGTACTTTGGTGAGGACATCTCTCATGAGATGATTCCATCCCTCGCCACGTTTCTCATGAACTAGTTTTGGGTCGAGTCAGGCTCGTGACTCGGTTATAAAAAACAACCGCTTCTCGGGAGGCAACCCGTGATCTATCCTTTACCGTTTTCATAATAAGTGTAGGGGGAGCCCCGTATCTGTTGGCTGTCTTGTTTCTTATTTTGTGCAGGGATTCAAGCTTCAAAGAGCACCTTGATGACTTTTGACGAACCGTGATCCCGTGTTCCCATCTTCCCGGTTCTATCCTCAACTCTTGTGATTCAATATTTCATATCTTATACGTTCACATTGAATTCACTATAGTTGTCCTTTCCTTAGCAAGATTTAAACAAAGTGCACAATGTCATAAGTGTAGGGGAGTTTACTCCCACATGCTTAAACATTGAGGACAATGTTTATATCAAGTGTAGGGGGACTTCTATCGAAGTAAGTGGTCTTTTCCATGAATTTGCCCTCATTTTAACCGGAAAATTTGATTTTTCGACATTTTTCAAAAATTTTAATCTATTTTGGCCTAGTTGTGTAGTTGTATTTTCCTTCGTTATGTTTATTCTCTTTCCTTGCTAGAATAAAATTTCAATAAAGTGGTTTTAAATTTTTCAAAGTCATGAATATTTTGACTCAACCCGAGTTTCCTTATCTAAGTTTACTCTAGCTAGTATCCTTAACGTGTTTAAGTCAAGTTTTGCTAGGCTTTTATATAGGGAACTTTAGAACGCGAAAGTCTTAACTCTCACGGGTTAAGAACAATAACTTTTCGCAAGTTCCTATAATTGATCCTAGAGAGTTGTTTATCAAGGGAACTTTAAAATGCGATTTCTAAACTTGAAAAAGTCTAAGAATTTGCAAGATCCTATAGATGACTCGAAAACCCAAAACTTTGATTTAATAGGCTAAGCATCCACAAGTCTCATTCCTTGAGATTTTAAACTGTGGAGGACGAGAGATGATAGAGTCAATTATAAGTTTGGTATTCTTTCGTGAAATTATATGAGTTAATTATGAGCCTATTCTCCCATCGCTTGTTAATAAATTTATCTACAATAAATAAGGTTGTACGATTTGAAAAGTTACTTAGCTTCTAGCCCAAGATCGTTTAAAAGTTGCTCGGTATTAATTAGAGTTCATAGCCAAGACATAACTTATTGAAGCGGGATGCGAAGATTGGCGAGTCCGAAAAGGCCCTAACAAGGCATGAGGGCTACAGTTTGTTGCTAAAGATTCAAAAGTGATGTGAAGAATCATTTGTCGAAAATCAATATGAAGGATCAAGACACACGACGAAAAGCAAATACTCCCCTAAAGATCATGGAGAAGTCTATCCGAAAAGACCCTAGCAAGGTATGAGGATAAATAGATCCAAGTCCTAAAAGGAGGCGGATCGTTGTATATCAAAGTCCAAAATAAAGATTGGAGAAAAATGAAGAAGTCGTGGTCCAAGTATGAAGAATCTCTCAAAAACTTCAAGTGAAGAAATTCCTATTATGAAGAGAAGACCATAATTTCATGAACGTCTCTCAAAGATTTGAAGTAGAAAGCCGCTGCCAAATATCGGTCCGAGAAAGGTCTCAAATCGTGAAGCGAGTTATGCCAAGATATGAACTTTATGAGGTCCCGAGAAGCAGTTTTAAAATATTTTGTCCTTTAGCTAACTATTGATTAAATCGTCCTACTTTATTTTCAGCCTAAATAACTATCAAAATAAGTCAACAATGCATCCTCGTGATCATTCAAGACAACAATAAAATATAAGAGATACACCTAGGAATAAGGGAGTCTAAGTGAATAATTGGCCCACATGAATTCGTGTTAGTCTGCTAACTTATAATAACAATGATCTCGTTTTTAAGCTTGGTATGGTGAACGTGAAACTTGAGGATGATAAACGTTCATGGCAGCCAAAACCCAATGTAAGTCTTTGATTTCTTTACTTATTTTTATCTTTTTATCTTCCCTAAATGTTTAGTATTTAATAAAGGCCAAGGTAGGTTATTTATGATGGAAAATGTAAACTGTGCTTTAAAATTAATGCATTGCATGAGGGCATTGCAATGGTCAAGTGTAGGTGATTTAATAATTGTGAAAACACTTATCCTTTTATCACTTATTTCCAATAATAACAAGACCAAAACGTGTCTTTTATGTCGTAAAAGTCGGAATTATGCGTGGTTTGTGTTTTTATTGTGTTTTAGGACCAAAAGATGAAAAAGGAAGAAAACATGGGCTTTCACGGGCTTTTATCGAAGAAAACGAGAAAAGACGAAGTCAAGAGATCAAGAGTGCTTAAAGAACGGATGTCCAAGACCTATTTTGAAGATTTATCAAAGAAAAAGTCTAACGACGGAAGTTTAATGAAGTCGAAGAACTCAAGTCTAAATTAAAGAAGAAAAATTATTAAGACAAGTTCAAATCCCGAGACAACGTCGAGAAAAGACAAAGAATTAAATCATGTCGAGAAGAAAAGAAAGAAGGAAGCACACGACACATGCACCTTCCACTTAGCCTATAAATACCCTCCTAATCACATTAGGAAGGTAGTTAGCTAGTTTTTCATTTTCTAATTTTTCCATTCTAGTTTTTAGAGAGAGAAAGTTCCAAACTTTCTCTCACTAAGTTTTCATCTTTTCTTTCTTTTAATCTTTCAAGTTTAAACTTTTTGTATTTTGATTTCATTAATCAAGTTCAAGTTTAAGCTTTTAATCTTTAATCTCTTTCTACCTTTCTTTAATTTAGTTACTTTTGATCCGAAACGTTGATTATCCGTGTTTGATCTTGATGTTCTAAGGATTAAAAAGTTAATATTTTTATCATAAGTTTTCATACGATTAAGCTCTAAGATCTTTGTGCTTATTGGCTTATTTGTATGTTTAGCTTATTTACTTTTTGAAAGTTTTCTTAAAGTTTTAATTTCTTTCAAAGTTTGATTTAAAAGATTGCTTATTCAAAGTTTGGAGAAATTGTTACTCATGCTTACTTAGTCTATTTCATTAATAATTTGGTTAAGTTTTGGTGTCAGCTTATCAATATAGCTTATCACTTAGCTTATTTCCGAATCACAAAATAATCGGAAAAGGGTAAACCCTTTTTCCGATTTAGCATTCCGATTAGCACTCTTGTATTCCGATCACTCTGATCGGATTAGGGAGTTAGTTTTCCGATTTACACCTTGTTATTCCGATCACTTGATCGGAATAGGGTTTTAATATTCCGATTGTGGGGATTCTTTGACATTCCGACGTGAGTGTCTTGTAAAGCATTCCGATCAGGATTCCTTTCTTACATTCCGACTGCATTACTTATTTGATATTCCGATTGGAGTAATTTTATCTTATTCCGATAGCTTGATTTTAAGACATTCCAATTGGTTTTGTTTGCCATTATTTTGACAGCATTTCGATTGACACATTTCGATCGTTGTATTCCGTCGGGATTCCGACCAGGGATTCCGACGGGTTTGATTTCTTGTTTATTTTTTTTACAAAGTGTTTTTCCAAAGTGTTTATCTAATTTTGTTTTTAAGTTTTCAATCATTTATTTTTGACTTGTCAATTTAGTTTAATCTTTAAAGCTTTTACTTCACCCAACGACATTTTCATTTATTTGCTTTAAGTTTAAAATTAGATAATCAAACCAAACCACTCATTTATTTTTCCACCAAGAATGATTGAGTCACACTTTCTACCAATAATCAATTCGATAAGATTCGGATGATAAGATTTTATACTTGGTGTAAAAACTGTGTATTACTCATCCTCTTTGCTCTACTTGCCACCATAGGCACCCATGGCCATGTCGTCGTAACACTGACGCATGCTTCAAGTGTGGTCTTCCTGGCCATATCATGAAGGACTGCCGTAAGGGCGAAATGGAGGGCACATCGGGACATGCTGATACCAAGCCGCCTCCTACCACTGGACGTGTCTACACGACATCTCGAGACCAGGCCAACAAGTCTATAGGTACCATCACTAGAATCTTGTATATGTATGGTCAGGCTGCGTGCGTTCTATTTGATACGGGTGCTACTAACTCGGTCATTTCTACTGCTTATGCTAGGAACATTAAGATGCTTCCCATGCCACTAGATAATAGACTTACTATTTCCACGCCTTTGAGGGACTCTGTATTAATCACCCATGTATACAAGAGTCTTCCCCTAGAATTTGACGATAAGGTTTGTCCTGTTGACGCACTTCCACTGGACATGAATGACTTTGACATGATTTTGGTCATGGATTGGCTATCCAAGCATCATGCTACCATAGACTGCCATTCATATCGAGTCATCTTCGGTGATGTTAATGCACCAGAGTACATTCACAACGGGTTCGTACCCGGAAGGTCTGTACAAATCATATCTACCCTGCAAGCACGTGCACTACTGTCACATGGCTGCGAGGGTTATCTAGCTACGGTTCACGACATGGATGTTGAATCTCCATCAATTCAGGATCAGCCAATAGTGTCGGAATTCCAAGATGTATTTCCAGAAGAACTTCCAGGCATATCATCTGCACGAGAAGTGGAATTTAATATTGAGCTTATTCCAGGAGCTGATTCGATCTCCAAAGCTCCTTATCGCATGGCTCCCATAGAGTTAAAGGAGCTGAAGGATCAACTACAAGAACTTCTAGAACGAGGTTTCATTCGACCGAGCGCATCTCCATGGGGCGCACCGGTCTTATTTGTTAAGAAGAAGGACGGCAGTATGCGTCTTTGCATAGACTATCGCGAGCTCAACAAGATTACTATCCGGAATAGGTATCCACTACCGCGTATAGACGATCTGTTTGACCAACTCCAAGGGGCCAAACACTTCTCCAAGATTGATCTTAGGTCAGGCTACCATCAACTATGGGTTAAGGAGCAGGACATCGCCAAGACTGCTTTTCGTACCCGCTATGGCCACTACGAATTTGTAGTCATGCCATTCGGCCTGACCAATGCTCCAACAGTATTCATGGATTTGATGAACAAAATCTTCCATGAATTTCTGGACAAGTTCGTCATTGTCTTCATCGATGACATCCTGATTTTCTCAAAGTCCAAGGAGGAACACGAAGACCATCTTCGTACAGTACTACAGTTTCTTCGCCAGAAGTAGCTGTATGCTAAATTCTCCAAGTGTGAGGTTTGGTTAGACAAGGTGGCATTCTTAGGTCACATTGTATCAGCAGAAGGAATCACTATGGATCCAGCGAAGGTTGAGGCTACTACTAAGTGGCCGAGGCCGACATCAGCGACAGAAGTCCGCAGTTTCTTAGGCTTAGCTGGCTATTACCGTAGGTTCGTGGAGAACTTTTCCCGTTTAGCACTACCATTGAGCAAACTGATGCGGAAAGGGGAGAAATTCGTCTGGACTGAAGAACGAGAGAAGAGCTTTGAATACCTGAAGTAGAAGCTAGTATATGTACCTATTCTTACTCTCCCATCTGGTACGGGTGGATTTCAAATCTAGAAGGGACTTGGCTGTGTTCTCATGCAACATGGGAAAGTGATCGCGTACGCTTCACGACAGCTTAAGCCTTATGAAGAAAATTACCCTACACATGACTTGGAACTTGCTGTAGTCGTGTTTGCATTGAAGATATAGAGGCACTACTTATATGGAGAATCATGTGACATTTTCACGGACCACAAGAGCTTGAAGTATATCTTCACTCAACGTGAATTGAACATGAGGCAGAGGAGATGGTTAGAGCTGTTGAAGGATTATGACATTAATCTATAGTATCATCCCGGAAAGGCGAATGTAGTAGCAGATGCACTTAGCAGGAAGTCCGGAATGATCAACGACATTAAAATTGAGGAGGAAATCATAAGAGACTTGGAGCGACTAGACATCGAGATCATAGTACGTGGACAGCACGGTTACTGGGCTAATCTCAGAGTAGAACCCGAGTTACTCTCTAAGATCAAGGAAGCTCATAAAGATGATGGAGAAATCTGGGCGATAATTCAGAATTTGGAGAAACAGACGGAATTCAGAGTAGATGCAGATGGTATCGTATGACAGGGCACGAGACTCTGTGTTCCCGATGATCAAGTACTCCGGGAAGCCTTGTTAGCTGAAGCTCATAGCTCCCCATTCTCTATACATCCTGGTTCGAATATGATGTACCATGACATCAAGCAGTACTTTTGGTGGAGTGGTATGAAACAGGATGTGGCCACTTACGTCTCTAAATGTCTTACCTGCCAGTAGGTTAAGATCGAGCATCAGCGATCTGGCGGTCTCCTTCAACCGTTAGATATCCCAGAGTGGAAGTGGGACAAAATCACCATGGATTTTATTACTGGTCTTCCGCCTACCAAGAGGAAGCACGATGCAATTTGGGTTATCGTAGATCGACTGACCAAATCAGCTCATTTCTTACCGATCCGCAAGGAAGATTCGGTAAGTAAACTCGCCGATACGTATAGAAGAGAGATCATGAGACTCTACGGTGCTCCATCCAGTATCGTCTCAGATAGAGATCCTCGATTCACTTCGCGATTTTGGAAGAGTCTGCAGAAAGCTTGGGGTACACAACTTAAGCTTAGCACGGCTTTTCATCCGTTCAGACATTGGAGGACATGTTGAGGTCATGTGCGTTGGAATGGACGGGTGATTCGGACGATTATATCTGTTTGGTGGAGTTTGCATACAAGTTGGCACGCAAGTATCAAATGTGCTCCTTTTGAGATGTTGTATGGCAGAAAGTGTCGCGCCCCAATCTGCTGGGATCAGGTTGGTGAGCGAACACTTGAAGGACCAGAGATCATAGAAATGACTAATGAGAAGGTCGCAATAGCTAAGCAGAAACTTCAGGAAGCACGGTCACGTCAGAAGAGTTACGCTGATAAGCATCGTAGGGACATACATTTTAACGTAGGAGATCACGTCTTTCTTAAGGTTTCGCCAGCACGTGGTGTTAGACGCTTCGGGATTAAAGGGAAGCTTAGTCCTCGTTTCATCGGACCGTTTGATATCATTGAACGAGTCGGTGAAGTATCTTACCGGTTAGCGTTACCTCCGCAGCTTTCGCATGTACACAATGTGTTTCATGTGTCCTTACTCAGAGGGTACCAGTATCATCCCCTTCACATGGTTGAGTATCCACTGGAACAGATACGTGAAGATCTCACTTTTATAGAAGAAACCGAACGAGTTCTTGACAGACAAGAACGAGTCATGAGAAGGAAGACGATTCCATTCGTCAAAATCCTTTGGAAGGATCATACCGAGCGGGAAGCCACTTGGGAAACAGAGGAGTCTATCCGGGCTTCTAACCCTTATTTTGTATTTTGAATTCGGGTATGTTCTTCTTTTCCAGTTTACTTTATCTATAATTCGGGGACGAATTATTCTTTTTAGGGGGGAAGAGTTGTAAAACACGCATGCTTTTACCATGAATAGTACCCTTAAGATCGTACGTACTAGATTAAAACTTTCCTTTTATAGTATGTTTACGTTCACGTATAAGAATTTTAAGTATTATGTACGTGTTAGAACACGATAAGTATTTATTACGTATGAACACACGATAATTATTCAAATAATAATTATAATCCCGAACATGCGATCATGAAATCATGAACGTAATTTAATCACGAGCTAATATTAATTACATATATATATTTATTACGAACACGAATAAATATATTAAGTCACGGTTAATAATTAACTAGAACACATAAAACACGAACACGGTAAAACACGAACGAACACTAAAATATTTAGACTCGGAAAAAGTACGGGTTACCCCATGTGGGGCCCCCTACCCGCGGCTAACCAAGAGGATGGGCCAAGCCCATTTAATTTTTACTAACAAGGGGTTAAGGTAAAATCTTGTGTCATTATTCACAAATCAAGAAATAATTAAAAACCCTAAAAAGTTTTCTCCTTCTCCTTGTTCTCTTTTGGCCGCCGGTCATATAACACCAAAAGGAGGTGTTCGGTTGATTTTTGATCTAGAATACCGTGCAAGCATTCGTGTGTGTTCATCCTTGATCGATCCACGTATTCGGTATAACCTTTTTAACCCTTTTCTTTTACGTTTTGATTTTAATAAATCACATAAAATCATGATGTTTTTAAAAACTGTAATTAAAAACATTTATTAAAACATGTCTATGATTAAGGGGTAAATCAAAACAAGGGTTTTTAGGGGTGTTTGTTCTAGCCGACGCCTAACCGAACCCCTAAGGGGTCTCGGTTTGGCTTATTACCCACCGCCGAGACCTCATGGTCTCGGTATGGTGGTGTGGGTCCCACGGAAGCAGCAAACAAGGGATACCCCGACCTTGGTTCGGGGTATGGTGTTGATTACGGGTCCGGTTCATGGTTTCTAGTCACGATCCGGTTCATTGATTATGTTAAGGTTTATGATTTTAATAGTTATATGTTAAAAATTAAATTAATAAAACATTACATAATTAATTTAATTAACATGACTCAGGTTATAAATTTAATTATTAGATCATGAATTTTAACCTAAGTATTTATATTAATTAGACTTTATAATTAATTAATTATTAAAAACCATGACTATAATTAATTAATCAACATGACTTAGGTTATATTATTAGTAAATAATAATACATGTTTTAACCTAAGTATTTTACTTTATTTACTTATAATCATGATATATTTAATTAAATACTTTTAACCTATAGTTTATTTAATTTACATGTAATAATTAATAAACTATACTTTATAACAACATGACTTAGAATAATAATCAGAAAACACTTAAGCTTATATAATTAGCTTATTTAACCAGCTTATATCTATTATGGAAACTTTCTATTTTTAGAAACTTATTTAATTAAGGCAGCTAATCTATTTATGGAAACTTTCTATTTTTAGAAACTTATTTAATTAAGGCAGCTAATCTATTTATGGAAACTTTCTATTTTTAGAAACTTATCTATTTTAAGCAGTAATTCTATGGAAACTTTCTATTTTTAGAAACTTATTTAATTAAGGCAGCTAATCTATTTATGGAAAATTTCTATTTTTAGAAACTTATCTATTTTAAGCAGTAATTCTATTTTTGGAAACTTCCTATTTTTGGAAACTTTCTATTTTGGAAACTTTCTATATTTGAAAACTTTCTATTTTTTGGAAACTTTCTATTTTAGGAAACTTGCTATTTTTAGAAAGTTACTTATTATTACACAACAAGTATAATAATACATGAAATACAAGTAATACTTAATCAAAATAGACAGAATATAAGATAAACACAGTTTAAAGCTTAAAACAGTAAAACATGACATGAACGTATAAAATAAGTTAAGACATAACATAGAATCAGCTACGTATTTAGTAAACAGATACTTATACACTTATGTATTTATGTAGCATTAGTGATACCGAAGTAGGACTCTCTTCAGCCCGTCTTCTTCGTTCACTGGACATAAGGTACGGATATTCCGTCCTTCAGTATGGACAACTCCCTTTTCATGTTTGATTAGGTTTTCCCGTTTGCAGCCAACTGTTTTCCCTGTAGTCATGTGTCTTAAACACGTCAAGAAATGTTATGTTTATTTTAATTGCCTAAGCTATATACAAGCATGCCATGTTTCACCTAGTTACGGAGGTACCATAACCATAACATTGGAGGCACCGGTGTTATGACTCTTCTGCGGTGAGAGTGATTTTTCACAGCGTCCCTTTACAGTTTTGGCTGGGTGCATCCTAGTTACATGTTTTTCAGCAGATTACTCAGTGTGAATGTGGTGTGTGCCTTGCATCCTTCACAAGGAGCTGATCCCTCCTACCCAAACCAGTATATTAAATTAGAGGCAACCCCTCTAATTTGCATGATGAGGTCACCCCTCTAATTATTCATGCACGGTGGATTTTCATGACCTATATTGGCTAATGGTAGAATATGTTAAACAGTTTTTATAAGATAAACATAAGGCTTTTCAAACTACAAAACCAGTTTTACTAAGACTTAACCGGGTTATTCGAGACTTAGTTTCTTCCGTTGTTATATGTTTATATGTTGATACTATTCATGCTTTATTATACATCCGTGCACTGAGCGTATTGCTCAGCCGTTCTCCTTTTCATGTTCCCAAAACGGCAGGTACTCAGGGACGCTCGTAGACTTTAAGCGTACGTGCATATGGACTGGAAGCTTTCTAGCCTTTCTTTACTTTATGCATTATCTTTACTTTGATACTCTTTCCATGGACATTGTTTAGTCCTTTCATTTACAGTACTTATGTTTGTGTGTGATGAGCTTTACTTTTGGACTACCGATGTTTGATTCCGGTATTTCCTTTTATGGTCATGTAATGTTTTAGACATTTATCCTTGTATGCTTTGATGACACGCCATAATTACGCGTGACATTCCATTATCAAAATGGGGTGTTACAACGTAAATTACGAAGAATGCTCGAAAAATGAAAAATTAAAATGACGACAATAGGAAATATTTCTATGTAACAATAAGGATTTTTACGGTCGATGACGGACATAGTCTTTGTCGATAAATAATAAATGATAAATATTCGATATGTTAAAGCCTTAACCTTGTAGGTTAGCCGATTAGTCAATATTATTCGTCGAACGAACATGACAAATGAAAGTCGGGTAATAAATATTGATCCGACTACTAGGAATAATATTAGATCTTAGTCTAAATGTTGAATTTAAAGTTCAGGTTATTACATCATCTAAGCCTTTAGGAAGCGACGTCCCGACGCTTAATTCGTCTTAATAGTGTTCGGTTTAATGGCGAATATGTGAGGAATAGACAAGTCATTGCCGAGGTTTCTAACAAAGGTTGAATGAACAAAATCCAAAGCAACGATTATACATAACGGACAAAAATGAAAGGTTTGAATGATGCTTCAATCCTTATAAGGAGAGATGAATACATAACTCGAAGGAGAAGCCATTGGAAGTGAAAAATTAACAAGTCTTCAATTTTTGGAAGTGCTTCAAGGTGATACATCATATTCCTCGTTTAATTCGTCATGCTGGCCCCTAGGAGTTTCATCATCAAGAAGAGTCTTCGGTGACCCTTCGATAGTAGCAAATAAAATTACAAGAGCTACACATGCACGATAAGTTTCCGTTGGTAACTCGATCCTTAATCAATCAAGTACACACATAAATCATGGTGACGCTTAAACAAGTCGCCTATTCTCGGAACGGTCAACGGTTCTTAACAATCTGCTTATAAAGCTCGCGATCATCGAGACACATTAGAAATGGTCCATCAAAACAAATCATAACTCGAGAGAAGTCCAACGGGTTACTCGTGCATAGATGATAATTGACGATCATCATAATGACGACGACACTGAACGATTCATACCAACGAAACACGATTTGAAGGAATGACGTATGCGCACCAAACATTCACAAATCGAGCCAGACATACTTGGGCCCACTCATTTATAACTCCTTGTCTACATCAAAGTCCCCTTTCATGTATACAAGATTTTATAAATTCATGGTTCGGGAACTTATAACTTTCTTGTTCAAATGAAAAGGCGTCCCAATCCATTTCAACAAGACGATTATAAATCATCCTACTCAAGTATTACTATCTCTCAACACGATATCATATCCAAATACCATAGTAAATACAAGGTGTCAATAAACTTAGATCATGATATCCGTATTCAAACATCCCATTCTATTTGAATAAGGAAAACACGACAATCTAAGGTCTAGTGCTTTAAAATTTTCTTATTCAAATATCCTAACCCATTTCAATAAGAAAACCTTAAACGACTCATAGTTGGACAAGTTAAAATCTCTATATCTAAATGTCCCATTCCATTTAGATACAAGGTATTAAGTCACTCAACTGAATGACTACTACGAGCATATCTTTGTTGTACACAAACTATATATATTTTATTAGGATATATATATATATATATATATATATATATATATATATATATATATATATATATATATATATATATATATATATATATATATATATATATATATATATATATATATATATATATATATATATATATATATATATATATATATATATATATATATATATATATATATATATATATATATATATATATATATATATATATCTTAAGTACAACATTGGCATCCTCCTTTTCTCCAATAAAATGTAGTCATATAAATCAAATCACACGTCGCAATACATAGAAGATGTCGCCTCGGATAAATGATTCTTCAAAATCATAAGAAGTACTCAGAACACGAATATCACATCAATCAATTATGTTTCGAAATGAGATGTCCTAAAATGGCACATCACGATACGATGATAATAATCGAACTTAAACAAGTCAATATGCAATAGATTACAAAAAAATATATACATACTCAAAGTATCAAACGAGTTTCACACTCGTATTCAGATAATACATAATCATCAAGATTAGTGATTGTCGGTGAGGCCAAATCGTATACAAAATCGCATTATAAAAGGTACAATAATCATTCAAGGACCATTGCTTCACACGCAATGCCTTTAAATACCATAGTATATACATACATATACATACTAGCATTCCTACATACACATAGGTTCACATAATCACAATCAATCATAAAGTAATGCAAGAATAGCCTTACCGGAGCCATGCGGAGTGGTTGCGTGCTTAAAACTTTTTTAGACACCCCAAAGTTATAGTTTAGGTTTTTCAAAATCGACCTAGTTCTCTATAACTTGTGGCTCTGATACCATTTTGTAACACCCCCAAATTACCACACAACGGAATACCACTTTGGGGCGCTACTCATAGCACATCACACATGATCATAGACAACGACCTCAAAAGAGACGTTAAAATAATATACAAGCTTGTCTAAAATGTTTCCCATCCCAATATATAAAATTAGAGTAGCGTTTAGTCCCAAATACCATTACCAACACATCACATTCTTCAAAGACTTAAAAGTCACTTATTCATATTAAAGGATGGAAAAATAATATAAATATTAGTCAAGTAAGCACCAACTCCCTCCTCGCATGCTTCGCTGCTATCCATCTTGATTACCTGAAATACATGCTTAAAATCATCAACACAACGGTTGAGCAAGTCTATAGGTTTTACAAATCATCATTTGAACACAAGAATTTTAATCATCTCAAGCTTGTCACACAGACAAGTCATATATATATATATATATATATATATATATATATATATATATATATATATATATATATATATATATATATATATATATATATATATCGATAATGCCTTAAGCTCATACAACTGAACGTTAATCAACACGTCAAACCGAGTCACTTACGGCGCCCCTACAACAGGTAATATTGTCATATACCAGCGACCTCTTATACATAATATCCCTTTTAGGTGATCACAAGGATACATACCCTAGGATAAGGCTGTCAAACCAAATAGATCTATCATATGTATTTGCGTTTACCTCGCAAGGTAATTAACAGTTCATGAAATTCAGGGACTTCATAAGACAATGGTACTTAGGTATTTATCATCATACTCGGGTCCAACATACCAAAAACAACTTGTGTTCATTTTATAAAACAACATGTATTCCACTCGCGGGTTAAAAATCATTTACAAGATAATATAAAATCGAGGCTATTGACTCACCTGATATATCTATCACACATTTATCGAGGAACAAACATCCAATAGTTGATACAAGACTTCACGAGATATCAGTCGCTCATTGCTCGAGAACGAGATGCCCAACGGTCGTCATATGACCGAACGAGACCTATAATGACGAGACGTGTCTTAGGCTCGAGACTATACATAATCATATATATATGTAAATATTTCACTTTAGTAAGTTTGGACATTTCATAAGTTTTATAAAACTTTTCATAAGACTTTGATAACAATCTATCATGTATTTATTATGACCTTTAAGCCCATTAGTAGCCCATTACAAATTATTATGAATTTTGTCCATTTCAATCTCAGTATTAAACTCTAAACATGTTATAAATCTCAGGCCCAATAATGACCCAATAGCCATTATAAGTGTAAGTTGGGCTTTTGTGGCTCAAATCCACTTTATATGCAATACGGGTTCTAAAACGTCTCCAAACAATGTCCACTTAATATTTCACGATGGTCGGGTCTCGCGTTTTATACATATCAGTATACATGAGTCCATATTTCTCGATAAGTAAGTCATACCACTTTGGTCTTAATAAAAATGATCAATTTCTACATTTTATTACTAAAGTTCAATTTAGCCAATTTTATGATATGTCTCGGTATTTAAGATATTACTCCTAAACTGTAATGATTCCTGACTTGGATTTTATACTCTCATTAACTTCGTTAAGTCTACTACAAATATTAAGAACTCTCATTATATATGTTTTCATGAAAGGGTCAAAATGATCGAACATTAACTCGGGTCAATGTTGTTATTGGGCAGCAAGGTTCGGTTTCACGATTTTGGCCGCCATTTATAAACCGTATTGTTGGGTCAAGATTTGATGAGTCAAACACTATGGAAACAAGAAAGACTAAATAGGAAGTTATCACTACTAGAGTTCCCACTGTTGGAGATCCCCCTGCTGGAGTTCCCCCTGCTAGAGTACTTTCCCCTGCTAGAGTAAGTTTCCCCTGCTGGAGTACTTGCCCCTGCTAGAGTACTTCTCACTGCTAGTGATAAGTATGAAGATTTGGTCAACACATGATAAGAATGAATAAGTCAGTTTTGATTTAGTCATTATTACTTTATTTAGTTTCGATGTATCCCGGGGTTCCATAAGTTATAAAAGGAACCACCAGGCATAGGTTTTAATCATCAGTTCCAACACACAAAATGTAACCTACTGCTATTATGATCTCTAGGTGTGGGATTCAATGTACACACACCTAGAGTGGTTTGTGTTAATCATATGTAATACAAACCCTTTGGGAATTATTCATCTTTGTTAAACATCTTATTCATGATCATTGTTCTTATTCTGCTATGTTATCATATGAATGATGATCAACCTAGATAAAACCGTTTTTACTGTTTGAGCCTCAAGATCTGGGATTCTACAAGTGGTATCAGAGCGGGTGGCTCGATATTTAGGAGAATCAAGGTGTTTAATTTTGCTGTTGTGAAGATCTAGGGTTTATGGTGAAACCCTAGGAAATAAATTTTTGTGTTGCTGATAATTGTTCAAAGACGTGAATGTCTTTTTCTTGTATGTAATCGTGACATACAGAAAGTGACTATCAAATCACGCTTTGGTTTTAATTATTCACGGTGGCACTCAAGGAGGCAAATGAGAAGAAAAAGACTTGTGAGTTAAATATTTGCGGTGATAAAATAAAAGAATATACAGCCCAATAATTGTGTATCGGTAACGACAAGAACATATGCATATTGGTTGCTGTTTGTTGCTCACATTTATAAATGATGCATGATTAATTCTCATTGGTATACCGAGTATATTGGCGGGTTTCAAGGAGGGGTGTCCTCGTGATGTTTTAAAGAAGGTAGAAAATGACGTGAAGACAAATTTGTTTGTCATATTCTTTTGGTCCACGATGGCATAATAAAAGGCTAGAAAAAGGGTTTTTGTATTCACATGACCTGATAGAGACGTTTAGTATTATTTGCGTAGGGTGCATAGTTGCTTACTTAAGGACTATGTACTTTACTCATTTTAATAATACTATTCATGGTTAATAGTAGCTAAGGGGTTCGAGCATGTACAAGCTGCAATTGGGAGATCGTTGACAACAAAGTAGCAGTGAGTTTGGATGCTGACAGATACAGAGATCCAAAGTTGTCAATACTTGGTTTACACACAGAGGTAATTTTTAATTGCCTTTGTTTTTGTTATTTATTCTACTGTTATAAATTCATTCCCAATATGTGTGGGTTTGGCATAGTTAATAACAAAAACAGTGGCATTAAAAGTTCCCCCTGCTTTTGAAAAATATTCCCCCTGCTTTCTTTAAAAGAAGCCCCTGCTACGATCCCCCTGCCTTCAATAGATCCCACTGCTTTCATTAACAGATTCGCATTGTTTTTGAAAGTTCCCCTGCTGTCAGATATGAGTTTTGGGACAGCAGTGACTTGGAGTTTGGTTATTCACAACAACTGGTCTTAAAGGTATAAAGGCTTGTTTTAATTTTATTGATTACGAAGAAAAGTCCTTATTAGTTATTTGAAGACGAAGTAGATTTTCGCGGATATGTGTTTTATGCTTAAACGCTTAGTGACAAAGTGGTACAAAGATCTAGGAATGTGTGATTTTTCTTATGGTACTCTATGCACATATTTTCTATCACTTGAAGGAGTTACATTATCGTGCTCAGTGTCTCGTTTCAAAGGTAAATGAGGATTTTTGTATTCAGAATGCGCTTTGTTACGTAGTTTGTGCAAGTTTTCGAATGCAAGTTCGGGTTATTCTACGTCATCATCAAGTAAGTCATAATCAGTTTCTTTATATGTAATCATTACATAAAGCCTATAGAATTGAAGATTCATCAATGACTAGCATACTTTAAGGGGAAGCTCATTTGATAAAGTGTTAGTCATTCTCATATGACACTGAAGTGAAGATTTTTGCTACTACTCATTAGTATTATCACAACTAATATAAGTATCTACTGCTCAAAATCATTTTATTAGGTGGGTGGTACTACTGTTCTTCATGGAGGGTATTTTGAAAAGTAGAATACTTGGGTTTGATGTATGATATTGGTTAGTAGTAGTTGAAAATCAAGGTTGTTCACATAGAAGACCCCTATTTGATCATGTCAAAAAGGGGAAGTTGTCTACAGAGAATGTTTAGCCTTTTGATATTTAATGTTGTATGCTTAAGGGGAAGTGTTTTGACATCATCAACTAGGGGAAGATTGTTGGGTCAAGAGTTGATGAGTCAAACACTATGGAAACAAGAAAGACCAAATAGGACATTATCACTACTAGAGTTCCCACTGCTGGAGATCCCCCTGCTGGAATTCCCCTTCCTAGAGTACTTTCCCCTGCTAGAGTAAGTTTCCCCTGCTAGAGTACTTGCCCCTGCTAGAGTACTTCCCAATGCTATTGATAAGTATGAATATTTGGTCAACACAGGATAATAATGAATAAGTTAGTTTTGATTTATTCATTATTACTTTATTTAGTTTCCATGTATCCCGGGGTTCCTTAAGTTATAAAAGGAACCACCAGGCATAGGTTTTAATCATCAGTTCCAACACACAAAAGGTAACCTACTACTATTATGATCTCTAGGTGTGGGATTCAATGTACACACACCTAGAGTGGTTTGTGTTAATCATATATAATACAAACCCTTTGGGAATTATTCATCTTTGTTAAACATCTTATTCATGATCGTTGTTCTTATTTCGCTATGTTATCATATGAATGATGATCAACCTAGATAAAACGGTTTTTACTGTTTGAGCCTCAAGATCTGGGATTCTACACGTATGTCCGTAGAAAACCACTCGACTCGTGGAGGTTGTAAATAAGTTTTTCTACATTTGATTTTACTCACTCTTTACTTAGTTCTGAGCTCTTATAGCAGTTTTAAGTCAGTTTATACAGAATATTCAGATTTGACACTTTTAACCGTTTCGGCCATATCTAGTTCATCGGGTACGTTACGAGACTAGCCACCCGGCCAAATCGCCAAAAAACAAAGGCCTATCACCCTTTATAAAAATAGTAAGCTCAAAACTTACTAAGACTGTTCATTTACTTCGTTTAGATACTGATGGAGAAAATAGTCTTAAAATCTATTACAAAGTCAAGTTTACTAATGTAGAGAAAAGTTCTATAAGGAACATGCATCAAAAAAAGAACAAATGAAGCAATCTCCACCATCCAATATTAATCTTTTTAAATTTAATTAAAAAACACATTTTCATCCTATTTCTTAAAAATTAAATATCTCTCAAACCGTTAATCGTTATGAAAAAATAATTATACCGTCACGACGGGAATTAAATTATCTTTCCATAGATATGCACTTCTATATACTTTCGGCGAACTTTTTTTAAAAAATTTCGTAAAAAAATCACATGTAATTCTCGAAAAATTACATGTAATTCTCGAAAACTTATGTTTGATTAATTATTTTAAAAATCACATTTGAATTTGTAACGTCACATGCGATTTGTGAAATCACGTGTATTTTTTTGACGAGAATTTCAACATTGTAAAATCGTTAAAAGTATATGAAAATAACCGTCTATTAAATGACAAAAATATTTTCGTTATTATTTTAAAACCACACGTGATTTATGTGAATTACATTAAAATGTTTGAATCACATGTACTTTTGTTAATATATTAAAATGTTTGTTGCCATTAATATAAAATATGTTCATTTTACCGGGGTGGAGTCTCCTTTACCCAAAAAAAATATATGTAAAACAAATTGGCTTCTGAATTACATGTGATTCGGTGATAATTACATGTGATTTTGCTTGCATTACATATGATTCAAGCATACCGAAACTGTAACTTTTTCTAACAAACCCACATTAGATGAATCACATGTGATTTTTTTAATCACGTATTATGTTTTCATTTATGTAAAATATATAAAACAAATTGGCTTCTAAATTACATGTGATTTTGTTTGAATCACATGTAATTCTGCTTGAATTGCATGTGATTCGGTGATAATTACATATGATTTTTCTTGCATTACATGTGATTCAAGCATTCCGAAACCTTAACTTTTTCTAACAAACTCACTTTAGATGAATCACATGTGATTCTTTTAATCACATGTAATCTTGTTAATATATTAAATTGTCTGCTTGAATTACATGTAATTCGATGATAATTACATGTGATTTTGCTTGCATTGGATCACATGTAATTCGATGATAATTACATGTGAATTTGCTTGCATTACATGTGATTCAAACATTTCAAAACTTTAACTTCTTCTAACAAACCCACTTTAGATGAATCACATGTGCTTTTGTTTGAATCACATGTAATTTACCACGAATTACATGTAATGCAAGCAAATTCACATGTAATTATCATACATGGATCATAAGATAGCATACATGAATCACAAGACCATTTTAGATAACATACATGGATCACAAGACCACTTCGGAAGGATGGATGATGTGAGGAATGGAGAGAAAATGTTATTTACCACGAACCACATGTGATTTACCACGAATTACATGTGATTTATCACGAATCGCATGTGATTTACTTGGTTTCTAGATTATTGGTATTAAAGTTGAAAATAAAAATCTATGAAAACATGTAACTTAAAAAAAAGACTAACGCGTCAAATGGGACGAAAGTTAGATGTAAAGTTATGTGAGTCTACATGAATCACATGTGATTTAAAGCAAAATTACATGTAATTATTTATAAAATCACATGTGATTTAAAGCAAAATTACATGTAATTTTGTATAAAATCACATGTAATTTGAGCAAAATTACATGTAATTATTTATAAAATCACATGTGATTTGAGCAAAATTACATGTAATTCACACAAAATTACATGTAATTTTCATTCAACACTAACTAACCACTTTATTACAAAAATCACATGTAATTCACACATAATTACATGTGATTTGCATTTAACACTAATAAACTATTTTATTACAAAAATTACATGTAATTCACACATAATTACATGTAATTCACACAAAAGTTAACGATTTACAGTGTTAAAAATTCTCGCCAAAAAAATTACACGTAATTTTCGAAAATTACATGTAATTTTTCGAGAATCACATGTAATTTTTATGCGTAAATTTTATAAAAAAAAGTTTGCCGAAAGTGTATAGAAGTGCCTATCTATAGAAAGATAACTTAATTCCCGTCGCGATGGTATAATTAGTTTTTCGTAACGATTAACGGTTTGAGAGATATTTAATTTTTAAGAAATAGGATGAAAATGAGTTTTTAAATTAAATTAAAAAAGATTAAATCTAGACCATTAGATGGAACTTGAATGGATGGTTGAGATTGTTTCCTTCCTTCTTTTTTTGATGCATATTTATAAGGATCTCACCTCTTACTAATATTTATTAACATGTTTAAATAGTTCCATCACCATATACAATGTCCCAAACTTAAAAAAAATGATAAGTATATCAAATAATAAATATAAAATCAATAAGTAATACATATGAAAATGATATGAAAACTATGATACTTACAATGACAAAAGGAAGAGCGTTGCGACATGAATAAATAACCCAAAAACTAGATGTGGCAAAATGGGCGGGTGGGCGGGCTAAACGGGCAACGGGCGGCGGGCTAAACGGGCGCGGGCTAAACGGGCACGGGCGAAACGGGCGGGCAAAACGGGCGGGCTAAACGGGTGCAAGCTAAAAAAAGGAAAAAACATATAAAAACCTACAAATAAAAAATAAAAATACTTGTTTGAAAGCCGGTATAAGAAATTTAATAAAAAATATTCGTCGAGTATACTAATTTTTATTTTACAAGTGCGCCCGTTAAGCCCATTTAGTTTTCTACATATGCGCTCGTTTAGCCCATTCATTATAAAGAATGGGCAAAAAGTGCCCCATCCTTTTTTGAAAATAGGCAAAAAGTACACATATGTATTAAAATTTGCAAGATTTGCCACCTCTACAAAAAACTATAGCTTCCATATGAGGGTGACAATAACCCAAATGAATAGAACCTCAAAAATATCTTGCGACACCTTGATAGACCTCCGATTATTCTGATAGAAATATAAGATCTATTGTTTTATGATGATAACCTGCTCGTTGTGCGTCATGTGAGCCCAAAACACAAAAAGGAAGATAACTAACTTCTATTTGAGGTAAAAAATCAATAAGACAAAAGAAATAGTTGTGATCATTTGAATGATGTGAAATCTAAATTTGTGAGTTGTTGTGACACGACAAAAAATAGGATAAAGGTAGTATTGTGATGTTTATCACATGAAAATGGGATTCCATGGTTATAAGTTATAAATTTTATTAACAAATGTTATTATAAGTGATACTTAGCTAGAATTTGCATATTGAAAAGTGTGTGAGACTTGAACGCGGCATAACACCAAGAGAGGCAGTTCCTAAAAGATAATGTTGTTCCATAATTGATAAAGCGAGTATTGTTGAAGCCTGATATTTTAAAAGTTAGGCGATTTGAAAGATATACGTAAAACGCGTAAAATAAACGCTCAGAATAAACTAAAAACATTGACATTCGGAGAACGTTGATATTTCGATAAAAAAATGAGGGATTATAATTTATTAAACGTTAACGTGCCATATAAACGAACGACGCCTAAAGGCTTAACGTAAATTACGAAGAATGCTCGAAAAATGAAAAATTAAAATGACGACAATAGAAAATATTTCTATGTCACAATAAGGATTTTTACGATCGATGACGGACATAGTCTTTGTCGATAAATAATAAATGATACATATTCGATATTTTAAAGCCTTAACCTTGTCGGTTAGCCGATTAATCAATATTATTCGTAGAACGAACATGACAAATGAAAGTCGGGTAATAAATATTGATCCGACTACTAGGAATAAGATTAGATCTCAGTCTAAATGTTGATTTTAAAGTTTAGGTTCTTACATCCCATTAGTGAAATAACAAGTTTCTCAATTTCTTTCTTACTCATTTCTTTTTTTTCAAGTGTCTTAAAAGCTTATGATATGATTTCAGTGTTCTAAATCATTTTGAAGTGGTTGATGTGAGTTTTAATTGTTGGTTTTGATTTCATCATCCAAAAGCTTTACTTACAATCTGATGTTTTCCTTTAAGCGTTTACACATCAGTAGGCTCATAAGCTCAAAAGAGATTATGATAAAGGTTTAGTTAGATTTCTTTGCTCATTTATAGTTGATTAAAAATTTAGTAACATTCAATTTAGATTTTTAGTTTGCATCAAATTCTGCATAAGAAGTTCAGTTCTACAAGTAAATTTTGGAGGTGTTGATATCACAAAGCTGAACACAGATCGTTTGTAGTAAAGCAGAAGTGGTTATACTGGTTCTGATAAGATCGATAGCAGATAAAAGCTTCTTCGACAACGGACTTGGCCTGGAAGATTAAGGTCAAGCACATTTAATTTTCTGCAATTTTTTGAGTGAACTGATTAATTTGTATAGATTGTATTTCTTGTGAAATTTGCTTATATTTATAGCTGTTCACATGTTTGTATTTCTACTGCACTCAGTTCTTTTATTTTAGTTGATTAGCTTTGTAAATTTTTTTGCCTTAGTTTTAAACAAGTGTTTAGCAAATAGGATTAGGCAATTATTGAGTTGTTAGATGATATCTGATGTCACTGATTGATTTTCTAGTGGATTAATATCTTATTCAGATAATAGCTTAGATAAAAGTAGTGTAATTTAGGAATTGATAATTCATTAGTCTAAATAAGGAAATTATTTTTATAACTAGGAATCGATCCCTTGATCTCATTTCTTTCTTTTCAGTAGAAGTTTAATGATTTCTAGAATTAGTCCCTGAATTAGTTACTTCTTATATTAGTGCCAGTACCGTATTAATAAGTAGTTAGAAAAGTTGTTGTCCGTTAGTCCTCTGTTAGCAATAGGATTGAGCTGTAGGTCCGCCAGTCCCGTATTACTAAGTAGTTAGAAAAGTTGTTGTCCGTTAGTCCTCTGTTAGCAATAGGATTGAGCTGTAGGTCCGCCAGTCCCGTATTACTAAGTAGTTAGAAAAGTTGTTGTCCGTTAGTCCTCTGTTAGCAATAGGATTGAGCTGTAGGTCCGCCAGTCCCGTATTACTAAGTAGTTAGAAAAGTTGTTGTCCGTTAGTCCTCTGTTAGCAATAGGATTGAGCTGTAGGTCCTTCTTTCAACCAATTCGTTAAATCAGTTACAAGATTAATCCATTTCGTTAAGTCTAAATTGGATCATTTAGTTTTGGGCTTTTCAATTGATGGATGGTTGGACCATTATATGTCTCGGGTTAGATTAGTGAAGAGTTAATTTTACATTCTGATAGTTTAAATAAAGGAAGTTTTTAGAGTTTTATAAAAATTGTTTTTTTAGAATGTTAAATTTTCAGTTTTACTTTTATAAAAGTTGTTAGATAAAAACTTGTAGAATTTTATTAAAATTTAGTTTCTTAAAAATTAGTTAGAATTTATATAAAGTTTGTTAGGAAATTTGTTAGTTTGTTATTTTACAAAATTAGTTACATTTTATCATTTTTATGTTTTCTTGTTTTATATTGTTAGTTAGTTATATTTGCTTAATAGTTTGTTATTAGTGTGTTAATTGTACTTCATGCTTTAAAAGTTGTAATTGTAATATGTTTTTAGAATAGTAAGTATTACGTATATTAGGTATTTTTACTTTTTTACTTGTTTTGTGTTAATTAGACATAGATTCCAAATTGCAAATCTCATACCGAAAACAATTAAGTCACACTTGTAAAACATGATTTCAATTCGATTAAATACCGAGAGAAACGATATACTAAAAAAGCGAGTTATTAAATAGCGTCGTTGCCGGTTCTTTTCGTTACGATTGACGGTTTTTGTGAGACGTATTAGATTTTGGGATCCGTTCCTTTGTGAACGTCATTTTTGTTGCAATCAAAAATTAAAAAACACAAAAAAAAATAAAAAATAAAAAAAATAAAAAATCCCAAAAGCGATTTCTTTCATAAGAATTGCACCAAAAAAATTGGAAAAAAAATCCAAAAGTAACTCTTTCCTAAGAGTTACACTAAAAATACTACGTACATATTACTTTTCTACTTCGATTTCTCTCACGTTTTCTTGTGAATATATTCTCTTATAAAAAAAATACAAAAATATTTTATCTATATTACTATAAGTAAATATTAAGTATACGTAGATACGAACACCCAATAAACCTACTTCCATAAGTATTGCATTGTAATATACTGTTTGTGGCGGCGTTCCAGTGCCACTTACGTGTATCGATCAAACATAATTAAGGCACAATAGATAAATACTGCAAGCTATTTGATCTAGAGGAAGAATCCATTGTGTGAGGGGTATAAGGAGAGTGTATTTTACATTCGAAAGGAGAAGGCTCTTAAGTGCTTCGCGCCGCCTCGTTCCTCCACTCCCTTGTGGTTCTTTCAAAAGTGATAATAGTAAGTGGTGTGCCACCGAATTAGTATTACAGATATACTTTCTTATGGATATTTATTATTGAACTTCGATTAGGTATTCAAACCCTCTCAAAGTCACCAAGGGCTACTCCCTTTCTCCTCGAGTTTACTTACACATGTACTCGCACGCGTGTATACATACCATATTTGGTGTATTACTTCCTCCCACGAGGAAGAGTTAAATGTCGTTCACTTGTATATACATTCGGTCACCTTGCTACACATGGATACTCGTTCTATGTGGGAGATGTTGCAACAACAAAACACCAACGCTATTTATCCGCCTTGTTCGAGTTGTGGTGGTCCACATGATACTTATATGTGTGCTCAAAAGAGTGGCCATTACAGGGAGGGTTATGCTTATAATGGAATCGAGAACCCTAATTTTCAACCTAACTTTCAAATGGATTACACTTGTAATGACTATATGGGATATTCCGGTTTTCCTTCACAAACTGAACCATCATTTCAAAATCAAAACTTTAATGAGCCATATAAAAACCAAGGATTTTCCAAATATGGAGGTTTTCAAAATGATGGAAATTTTCAAGACTATAATCAAGGAACCTTTCAAAATCAAGAATTTTTAAATCACGAGGGTTTTCAAAATAGAGAAAATTTTCAAGGCTATAATCAAGAAAACTTTCATAATCAAGGACCTTTTCAAAACTATAATCCACCTAATTATGGAAATGCACCTCCACCATATGCTTCGACTTATTCATGTGAGTTTTGTGGTAATGATCCCCATTATACTTATTCGGTACCTGAGCAAATACAAAAGTTTTGGGATTCCATTTGTAAGGATCTTAATAGTAAGAAAGAAATGAGCATCGAGGAAAGAAAGAATGAGAAGTGGCGGATAAGTGAAGAAATGAGGCATATGGTGCATGATCTAAGGACAAAGAGATCTAATCAAGACAAAAATTAGTGATGAATTTATAGCAGTGTTTGTGAATAGATTGGATCAACTCCAACAAGTTCTTGATGGTGTGAGGATCGAGATTAATAAAAAGGAAGATGATCGCATAGAAGAAGAATATATTGCTACTCGTTCTCGCATAGATTCTTCTATAATGATGATGATGATACTTCGATTTGAATCACACTTCGTGATGACACACCTTCTTCACCTTTATCTCACGTGGAACCCACAAACTCTTTAAAAATAGTGCATGAGCCTCTTAGCACTAATATGATCACCAATTTGGATGAATTAATCACCTCTAGTGTTGAGAACCTTATCCCAATCCCAAGAGAGCTTGAGGGTATTTCTAACAAACCATGTGACGAGTTTTGTAGTGATACCTTTTCTCTCAACGATCACACTGATATTTTATCACACGATGATATTCATGCCACACTAGTGATTTGGTGACATAGATCTTGATGAATTGTTCAAAGAAAGGGATAATGAGAATGAGGAAGAGTTTTTGCAAGACTTACCACAAATGGAGGATGATGAATGTGATTCTGGTGAAGCGTCTTATGATATATCATCCGATGACTTTTCTTGTCACGATGACTTTCCTAATTTGGATGAAGATGTTGCTCCTATAGAAGAAGTGGAAGATGTTCATATTCGTGAGGTTTTATCAAACATTTATCTTCTTATCTCCTCAATTGAAGCATTGAATACAAACCCTAATGATGAGTCCATAGAAGAAGAACCTTTCATTGATATTTCTTCACCGGTTTTTGAGGTTGCACCTATTAATTTCAATGACCATATCATCCCTATGAGTGATTCTCTCATTCATACACCTAATTTTGAGCCTTTTACTCCCACCCTTCCACCCTTAGAGTTGGTTATTGATGTAGAAAATCCTATACTCTTAGAGATTGATCCCATTTCACCTAAGGCATCTTTAGCACCAAAAACCTTTGATATTTAATTTCTTATGGATATTAGTACCACCATAGAGGCTAATCTTGATAATATTGATATCGAGGTCGATGATAGTGATTCTAATTGAGAAAAGGAGATTCGTCTTATTGAAACATTGTATATTGGGAACATAGAGCCCACACCTCCTCCACAAGACACTCTTACTCTTGATCCTCCTTTCACTATGCCTTCTATAGAGGATTCTCCATCCTTTGATGATGATGGTGGAGTACAACATTGAGATTATCATTATGAATGTTTTAATTCCTACACCTTCTTTGTCTCATGATGCTTTGATATATAAGGGGGAATCTTATATGGTTGATACGAGCTTATCTTCTTATTTTCCCATGAAGGGAAAGGTTTTTGATCCTGGGATCTGTATGTTTGGGAAATCTTGGTTTTCGTCTACTTCACATAAGAGGGTGATTTTTATTGATATGGGCTTCTCGTATGAGCTTACTTTGTTGATGCTACCTACTTTAGAGTTGTGTTATTATTGGGATGAAAATCATGTATTTGATCCTGGTGGAGTTTTATGGGATTTTTCCTCATTGGGGATGGTATTTAACTTTATCATGGAGAGTTTTTCCTATACGGGTAGATCTTTTCTCTCCATGATGGTTTCCTCACGGATAACCAAATTCGGGGCCCAGTCGAGCTAGAGACTTAGGGCATAAAATGAAGCATTGAATAACTAGGGTAGAAAACGTAGAATAGATCTTAAATAGGTTAGGTTTAATTAGAGGGTGTTATAGTAGAGTTGAAGTGGAGGGGTGTGCCTTTCTTCGTCTTTTGGTGTTTGTTTCAAGGGTTGCTCTCTCTCATTTCATTCATGGAGCTTATGGAGGAGGCCCGTGTATCCGGTTCACTACCGATTTGTTTTTGCTAATGTGATATTCAAATTTGTCTAAAATGAATTCACTTTAGTTGTCTCTTCCTTAGCTCGAGTTAAACGAAGTAAGTAATGTTATAAGTGTAGGGGAGTTTACACTCCAATACTCTTAAACATTGAGGATGATGTTTATCTTAAGTGTAGGGGAGACTTCTATCTAAGTGACCTTGCCAAGACCATTGCCTTTGCTTTCATGATAAATTGGGAAAATTATAATTTTCAACATTTTTCAAATTTCTGATCTACTTTGGCCACAAAAATATTGCATTCATCATTTTGGCATATCATTTTTCATTTTGAATACACATTGCATTTTCCTTTATTTTTGCTTCTTCAATATATATATATATATATATATATATATATATATATATATATATATATATATATATATATATATATATATATATATATATATATATATATATATATATATATATATATATATATATATATATATATATATATATATATATGAATAGAAAAAGAAAATATAATAAAGGATATGGTCTAACAAGTTTAGATATCTTTGACATATTAGGCCTATCATGAATATTTTGACTCAACCCGAGTTTGCTTATTCAAGCTTACTCTAGCTAGTATCCTTAACCATATAAATCATTTACTTGATTTATTAGGCTAAGCATCCACGAGTCTCATTACTTGAGATTTTAAATTGTGGAGAATGAGAGATGATAGAGTTTGAAGTAAGTGTAAAAGGCTAGATAAACCTCATATTAATTACTTGTGGCTATTTTACCCCCTTTCGTAACCTTTATTTCTTGTCAACGCATGTATATATTATTAATAAATAATCAAGAACGGTTTTTCCAATTTTTAGTTTCTTATGCATTTTTGATTAATCATTTGTGGTTAATATAAGTACATGTTGGGATTTTAATTTTGAGATCTTTATACATGTTAACCTTTTACTTTGGTTAAATAAATGGCGGGTGTTAATTTATTAGTGAGGAATAAGAAAGCAGCGGAAAAATGTGATCGTAAAAAAAATATAGAAAAAAATAATTATTAATAAAGACTCCAAAAAAGGGGACAGTGATGTGTAAGGTTTCTATTATGCTCCAATATTACCTTGACGGGTTGAGGGAGTGTGATAGTAACTTTTCCGGTCTAATATTACCGTGACGGGTCGCGGGATCGAGAATCCAAGGTTTTATAAAGGCCGCAAATATAATTTACTGCGTGAGTTTTCTTTTATTTTTCTTAGCGAGTGAGTAGCCATTGATTTTAAGAAAGCATAAGCTTGACACATATAAACTGATCACTTAGAATTTTAATGTGGACTTATAATTGTGGGTGGTTTTTCAAGTAATATATGAGATGGTTAACTATTGGTTAAAACCGTACTTCCTTATTTGCATAATTTATATTTCTTATATTTCACGCCAAATAAAGACAAAATTGCTCACACGCAATTTGATTAATTAAAATCAGATAGAGGCAAAATAAGTGAAGGTATTTAGTTAACACAATTAATTCTTATGAGTAAATCGATACACTTTTACTTATGAATGACAGTGATCTCGTTTTTACGCTTGGTATGGGGAACGTGAAACTTAAGGGTGATTAATATTCATGGTACAAAAAGCCCTAATCTAAGTCATTGATTTCTTTACGAGTTATTTCCATCAAACCATTTCAAGTGTAAAATAAATAAATAGAATTGTATATATTGCATTGCATTCTTAAAAATCCAAAAATCATGCATCATATAGTCTAGCATAGTATATAGCATAACATAATGGCCAATGTGGATTAATTATGTAAAAAGTGCACTCTAGAGCATTAAAATATGGCATTGCATGAGGGCATAACAATGGTCAAGTGGAGGGGCATTTGATGAGTGTGAAAATACACATCATTTATAACCTAAAAACCACTTAAAACACGAACAAATACATAATATTAAACTATTAAATATCATAATTACACGTGTATTCTTGTGTTTGTGTGTTTTCAGGAAAAATAGGTACAAAGTGATCAAACACGAGCTTTTATGGAAATATTAGAAGAAAAGACGAAGAAAAGGACAAAAGTGATCAAGACACAAAGTTCAAGGACCAAAGTTGTTGTTTAATAAAGATTCAAGGATTATTTGTTTACTTCTTCAAAGTTTTAACAAGCTATTATTACAATCTACCAAAGATCTGAACATTGAGGGGCTGTTTTTGTCAAAGTTTCATAATGGCTGATGAAGTGTTCCAATCATAGCTTCCATATTGGGTTCACACGGATTGCATTTTATTTAGACCAATCACAAGCCACAAAAGCTTCTACACCGATTAACCATTAATTGAATGAAATCTCAACAGTGAGTGGAAAGTCATTAAATCCTACTATCCATAACCAGCTAATAAGGAGCCAAAATACAACATCACACGGATTCAACTTTTACAATCTGTGTACATCTCTCTCACCCAACCAAACGGCCCCACGTCAGCAGAGTTCTCTAAAGGCAAATTCAGGACGATTGAGATAATTTCATCAGTTGGTCCAGGAGGACAAAATGTTCTCCTAAGCTTCCTCTAAAACCCTGTACACTTTAATTAAACTAAAATTCATTCATCCATTTCCCCCCAATTCTGCAAATTACCCATGACCCCTATGCCACGTGTCTATTCACAATTGGCCAAGCCACGTTTCTGACACCTCTTCTCACCTCACCTTCTGTTATAAAAACCCACTTCCACCTCTCATTTTACACATAGTAATTTAGGTGTAATTTTCACACATTTTAGAAAATTAATTAGATAATTCTTAGCTGTTGGAGTAGTGTAGATAATTCTGTTCAGCTTTAGTCAGTACGTTTTCTGTTAGAAACTTGTAATCAATTTCGTTTTCAATTGTAACTGATTTCCTTCATCTCCCATTAATGAAATAATAAGTTTCTCAATTTCTTCTTTACTCATTTCTCTTGTTGTTTTGATTTCAAGTGTCTTAAAAGCTTATGATATGATCTCGGTGTTCTAAATGATTTTGAAGTGGTTGATTTGAGTTTTAAGTGTTGGTTTTGACTTCATCATCCAAAAGCTTTACTTACAATCTGATGTTTTCCTTTAATCGCTTACACATCAGTAGGCTCATAAGCTCAAAAGAGCTTATGGGAAAGTTTTAGTTAGAGTTCTTTGCTCAAATCTTATAGCTGATTAAAAATTTAGTAACATTCAGTTAAGATTTTTAGTTTGCATCAAATTCTGCATAAGAAGTTCAGTTCAAAAAGTGAATTTTGGAGGTGTTGATATCACAAGCTGAACACAGATCGTTTGTAATAAAGTAGAAGGGTTATACTGGTTCTGATAAGATCGATAGTCGATAAAAGCTTCTTCGACAATGGACTTGGCCTAGAAAATTAAGGTCAAACACATTTAATTTTCTACAATTTGCTAAGTGAACTGCTAGTTTTGTATAGATTATATTTCTTGTGACATTTGCTTATATTTCTAGTTGTTCACATGTTTGTATTTTTCTTGCACTTAGTTCTTTGATTCTAGTTGATTAGCTTTGTAAAATATTTTGCCTTAGTTTTAAACCGGTGTTTGGCAAATAGGATTAGGCGGTTATTGAGTTGTTATTAGATGATATATGATCTCACTGATTGATTCTCTAGTGGATTAATATCTTATTCAGATAATAGCTTAGATAAGAGTAGTATTAATTAGGAATCGATATTTCATTAGTCCAAATAAGGAAATTGTTGTTATAGCTAGGAATCGATCCCCTGATCTAATTTTTTTCTTTTTAGTAGAAGTTTAATGATTGCCAGAATTATTCCCTAAATTAGTTACTTGTTATATCAGTGCTAGTCTCGTATTAATAAGTAGTTAGAAAATTTGTTGTCCGTTAGTCCTCTGTTAGCAATAGGATTGAGCTGTAGGTCCTTGTAGTAGTCAGTTCGTTAAATCAGTTACAATATTAATCCATTTCATTAAGTCTTTATTGGATAATTTAGTGTTGGGCTTTTCAATTGATGGATGGTTGGACCATTAGATGTCTCGGGCTAGATTAGTGAAGAGTTAATTTTACATTCTGATTGTTTAAATAGAGAAAGTTTTTAGAGTTTTATAAAAAAAATATTAGACTTTGTTAAATTTGAAATTTTACTTTTATTAAAAGTTTGTTAGGAAATTTGTTACTTTGTTATTTTGCAAAATTAGTTACATTTTATCATTTTTATGTTTTCTTATTTTGAATTTATTAGTTAGTTATATTTGCTTAATAGTTTGTTATTAGTGTGTTAATTGTACTTCATGCTTTAAAAGCTGTAGTTGCAATATGTTTTTAGAATAGTACGTATTACGTATATTAGCTAATTTTACATTTTTACTTGCTTTGTGTTAATTAGACATAGATTCCAAATTGCAAATCTAATACCGAAAAAATTAAGTCACGCTTGTAAAACCTGATTTCAATTCGATTAGACACCGAGAGAAACGATATATTTAAAAACGAGTTATTAGTAACATCAATCAAATATCTATTCTTATCTTAGTGTTGCTTATTGAGACGCTAGAAGTATGTAATCATACAAATGTAAGGTATTTGTACCCTTTCATTCTCTATTAGTGTTGTTTTGCAATTTATAAATGTGGCAATTGATTTTGTAAGAACAATCATTTTCGTAGTACTATTTTTTTTACACGTACTGTACATTTGTGGTGGCAAAATACGCCGCGGCGAAGCGTGGGTCCTAAGAACTTGTTAGTTTATCAAAAACTATCTATTAGAAAAAGTATAATGATGTGGTAATGTATTAAACCCTACTAAGTTCAATGCATTATGAACGTTTTGTATAAAAGTTGATATGTTGATGTGTCGATAACGTGGAAGTGTATTGAACCATGCATTGTATCGTGCATTGGAGATGCTCTATTACGAATAAAATTATGATCATAAACTAAAAGTACGCCATAACTCACTCGTCATGGCTGGTGGAGTTTCTGAACTTTATACATGATGATTCATGATTATCTATAGAATTCCAAATAAAGACCTTTTCTTTAACATCCAACCCTCTCTTTCATTCTCATTAAATTTAGAAGATACTTAATTAATGGGATAAGAGTGTTTTGAGAAGTTTTGTAACGCTTGATCTTGGCCTTTTGTCCTAGTTCTTTACAATGGTCATATCATTGGCCCATCATTTGTCTAAATTGCAATAAATGTGTTCAATGACATTTATATCATTATTAGCAATAACATAAAGTTTCTTACACTGTTGCAGCTCGATGAAATCATTGATGGTACTAACATGATGAATCACGAGTCCTCAATTTACCGATGTGGCCTTGATGTATCTTGTAGACTGAATTTGACAATGTGGTCTCGATATTCAAAATTTTTTTCTCCAAACGGAGGGTAGCGGGATCAATGACAACTTTCTCTAATGTAACACCAATTTTCATGAAATGCATAGCGAGTTCTCGTTATGCATTTTATGAAAATTAGTGTTGCACAAAAGAAACTTGTGATTTATTCTTACATCAAATTGGTGTTCCATTGAATAAATTTGTGATTGATACAAAGAGTACAAATGGAAGAAGATTAAAGAATAAAGATATTGTTAAAGAGGAAGGTGTTGCTAGCTGTTATTGATGAGACTACTTTTATACATAGTCTCATCTTCCTAAACGGCTTAAAATGGTTAAAATATCATAAAAGTGCCAAATATATGCTTGTGTTTGTTCAATGTGTATTTTAGGTACGGATATCGAGAAAATGACAAAAGATCACAAGAAACAAGCAAAAACGAACACGGGAAACGAAGCCGCACAATGAACCGGACCCAAGTGTTGATTTTCCAAGAAAAGTCCTTAAAGAATTGAAGATTGTACAAGAAGGGTCCTTCATTATTGAAGAATTAACACTTTATACCCTTGTTTATTCATAATTACAAGTTTGGTCCCTAAAGTTTGTCAAATTTACAAAAAGGACCCTCAAATTTGAAGAATTGGCAAGAATGGTCCCTCAAAATTAAAGACTTGTCACTTTTAGTCCTCCATGAAGACAAGAATACAAGTAAAGACCTTGAAGATTGAAGATATACCAAAAACAGCCCTTCAAATATCATCAAATGGAAAAACAAGTCCTTGATTATACTTTGGAAAACATTTTGTGGCTAAAGTATAAATTCCAAAATTTTAATAACAAAGAAAATTCGTTTTTGGCTGATATAAACATGAAATGAAAGAAGGAAGAAAGAAGGAGGGTTAAAGTTGTGAGACAAAGAAACTTACCTAGACCACTAACCTTGTGCCACGTGCCCCACTCTTTCTTTTCCTCCAATCACAAACCACCATCCTGCCAACTCACCCATCCACTAATCCGGTTTAATATTTATTAAACCCTGGCACCTAAACAGGTTTTTAAACTTTAATCTTTCCCTAAACTGGATCAAAACCCTCACTATTCACATTATGAACACGAATTAGGGATTTCTTATTCAGTTTGAATTAAGCCCTAATCTACTCCAGATTTGTGATTAAGGGTTTATTAATCATAACCCAACCCTTAAACCCCCATCACCATCACCCCACATGCCACCTTATACCTCTCCTGCATCACTTTTCACCTCCAAAAAAAACCATGCATCAAATCAACGACCCACATGCCTAGCTTACATCCTAAGCTCACATGGACGTCCAAGATTACTTTTACACTGCTGGCCATCCACAAAACAACAAGAAGTCGCATGATCAGTCAAGATATTCAAATTCAAGGTCATAATTGGGACTTTACTACATTAGGGTTTCCTTTATTTTTCAGCATTGTAGGACTTTTATGGCTCTATATAAAGCCCTTAGCTTACTACATTAGTTTTTGTTCTTGGTTTTCTTTGGTCACAACTTTGTAAATCCTTGTTTCATGAATGAAAAAGGTAAAAGTTTGTTGACGAATTCCAAGTGCCAACTTTACTTATTTGTTGTTAATCATTGGTCCTAGTTTGTGTTTTTGAAGTTTCAAAGTCTGGTTTAAGTTTATGAAAAGTGTTTCAAAGGTTTTCAAAAATCTGTGATTTTTCCAAGTCTTGTTCAAACACTTGAACTTTTGGATCAAAAACTGATCATAACACCCTGATAAGGTGCTTATCAGGGTGTAGTGAAGCTTGTGGTTTAGGAGGATTCAAGGAGTGGGGTACAAGTTGGAAGTAATCATCCTGTTTTCATTTTTTATTAATTTGTGTGTTACTAACCCTGTTGATCTTAGCAGCTTATTGGAAGCTTGTGTCTTGTTTAGCTAGACACATAAGCTCTCAAATTCGTGAGTGTGGATGTACATTCAAGAGGTTTGAACCTTTTCTCCCAAAAATATGGCAAAAATACTTTTTTTACGTGATTTTTTTGCCTGTTGTTGTTATGTGTTGTTTGATGCCTGCAAACTTGTTCTTGATGCTTGTTAATGTTGTTATGATGATTGTTTAGGCTAGGTGAAGTCTGAAAAACATTTTGGTTTCATAAAATCTTGATTTAGCATTTTAAAGGACTGTTTGGGACTACTGTTTTATGATTTTTATGTGAGTTTGAGTTAGTGTTAAGGGTTTATTTTTGTTTCTATCTGATATTTAAGTGATTCTATGCTTAAATCTGCAAGTTTTGTGCTTTCAAACATCAAATCTTAATCTGTGCTCTAACTAGCTTGTTTTAGGGTATTTTGATATGAAAATTTGGGAACACCTAGAGTGTATGATAATCTAGGGTTAAAAAGTGCTAAAACAAAGTTTGTGCAACGTGTTTTATAGATTTGAGGGTTTGAAATTGGATTTGTGGTCAAGTATATCAGCAAATAGGTCACTTGTGTTCATCATTGTTCATCAGTAAGTAACATGATGTTGAATCTAGTCCTAATCTTGGAATCAATGCATGAAACAAGTTTATTTATGCTTCATTAAGTCTGTTATAACTTGTGTATGCACTTGGTAGAATTTGGTTGGCTTAATCTTGCTTAATCTACTTATTTCATCAGTAACTGCTTATTTTCCATGTTTGTGTCATATCTGGTGACTGTTTGATTAAACTGTACTAATTGGCTGGTTGAATTTGTGTTTTTCTTCTTGATTGTGACTCCCTACAACTCACTGGTTGTAGGGGTGCCCTTATTGTCCAAAATCATCAAGTGAATCTCTCTTAAACAACAAGTCAAAAAGTCAAAGCAGTGGGAACCCTTTCCCACTGCTGCTAGCCACTACTAGTGTTAATTGGTCAACAACTTATTTATAAGTCATTCTAGCTTATTCTATTGTGCAACAACTTATTTTTTTGATAGAACTTATTATTTTAAGCTTATAGGTCAGTTTTGAAGTTTACAGCTGTTGGTTTTAGCTTTTGACTAGAAAATGACTATTTTGTCTTTTTCAAAAACAGCTTTTTGCTTTTTCAGCTTATTCAGTGTGCTTATTTGAAATCTTTTTGATTATTAAGCTTAGTTAAGTGATTTAAAACATTTTGCAAGTTGAATCAGCTCTTGAAGTGGTCTAGAACTCGAAAACGACTATTTTGCCGTTTTGTGTAGAGAGCTTTGGCTTATTTCAGGCTTATTTCTTGAGCTTATTCAAAAATTCTTCTTACAAACAGCTTTATAATCTCATTTGAAGGATGTGTGTCAAGTTTCAGCTCATGGCATTAGCTTATGTCTTAATGGGCCAAAAAGCCCATTAAGAATAAGCTGTTTGCTTATTAAACTGTGATAAGCACTGATTCAGCTTTTGGGACTTACGAGTTTTATGTTTAAAATTGAATTTTAAGCTAGACTGTAACATTTTAGCTTATTTGGTTTACTTTTTGCTTATTGGGCCAAAAAGCCTATTTGACTTGGACTGTTTTCACTTTTGGCCCATTTGGAGGCCAAATAGGGGTAATTTGGTCATTTCACTTTCATTTTCTGTTTATTTAAGTTAAAATAAATTAGTTTGCAAGTTTTTAGAATTTTTTTATAAATTTTGAATTTTTAATATTATTTTATTATTTAATTTTAATTTTTAATCATTTTAAATAGTTTTAATTAGTTGTAAAATTTTCAAAAATAGTTTTTAGTTTAATTAAGTTATTCTAGAGGTTTACAAATTGAAAAATCTTATTTTGGGATTTTTATTAATTAAATTGATTTTTAGGGCTTTAATTAGTATTAAAAAATTATTCTTTAATTAAATAAAAGGTTTGAGTAAGTTTTGACTTTTGGTAAACTCTATTTGCATTTTTAAGGATTTATTGTGATTTTCTAGGAATTATTAGGGTAATTTTTAAATTTCGTCACGTTTTATGGTTTTACGTTTACGTCATTCGTCTTAGTTTGATTTTAATCGTAATCGTCATCATTTTCTTTTCCATCTTCTTTCTTAATATTAATCACAAATTTAATCAAGTCTTAACACACACATCAAGCCTCCTTGAGAACAAACTCACACCTTTGGGTCATTTGTGCACGGTTTTCCTAAATCGTCGTACTTACCCTATTTACGCTCTTTTTCCTAAAAGAGTGTGTTACTACACCTATCAATTTTGGCGCCGCTGCCGAGGAGGTGTGTTGTGTTTTGATTTGAACAATTTTTGTTTTGATATTATCCATAATAACTATTTGTGTCATTAGCAATCTAATCATACGTATTATCGGTTTTCGTTTTTGTGTTAATATTATTACTATATTGTATACGTATCACAATAAATTCACAAGTACTCCAGAAGTGTGAAAACACAACCTTGATTTGGGATTTCATCACTCAATCATTGTATTCGAATCTCAAACAAAGGAAAAAGGCAAAATACATAAATACTTTCGTGAAGCTTGATTTTGATAAACATAAACTATAAGGTGGGTATAAGGCGGTTGTATTTCACAACCTAAAGGAAAAAGACTCTTAAGTGTTTAGCGCCGCCTTGTTTCCTCCGCTTGCTTGTGCGTGTTTTGATAAAAAGGGCTAATCGAGGGTTTGTCACCCAAAGTATTATCTACATATCTATATATTTTCTTGGTTTCAAAGATTAAACCCTCTTGAACGTGTTGGTGTTCCACCAGCGTTCTTAAGTCATCGAAGGCGTTCACTTTACGTGATCGTTTTCATTCCTTGAGGCTCCTTTAATCAAGAGATTTGATTTGAGCAGAGATTTGTAGATTTGTGTCTACGTAACACATCACAAAAATCCAAAAAAAGTTAAAAACAATCAAAAGCACAAAAAATTTTTGGAAAAAGTAAAAACACCCAAAAGAATCTTCTTTGCTCATCCCCACGTTATACGTGATGTTTATGCAAACTCGTAACCAAGCAAGATGTGCACATAAACGTAGAAACCGAAAGGAAGGAACACCTTCTAGTGAAGAATCTCCTACTGACGAACCCATCATAGAACAAGAAGCTCCCATGGCTAATTGTACTATGATGAAGTTGCTTCAAGCACCCACCGAGGGTTATGGAGAGGCTATTGTATTGTCCCTAATATATGATATAATACGAATTTATGAAGAAAGAAAGGTAGATATGAGATGAAATTTAGAGAGAGAAAGTAGAGATAAATGGTTGGAACTTGTGAAATATTAGATTGAGAAGTGAGAATAAAAATGAACCAACACCCTTCCTAACATGCTAGGAAGGGTTTATATAGCCTTTTCTTACATGTAGCTTAATGGGCTATATGATCATGGGTCGGGCTTTCCTTTTGGGCTTTGGTTACTTATGAATGAACCTTAGCTTAAAGTTAAGCCCGTAATACACGACTAATCAACTACCTATTACAACGTTCTAATTTACGATACATAATAAACATATGACCGAGCATTCTTGTTTGACTCAATATTTTGAGGCTAACAATCTCCCCCAATGAGAGGTCATAAACCTTGGTCATTTAGGAAATTTGTAGAGATTACTAATCTCGCCATAAATGAGTCTTGAACGTGTAATCGTAGTCTTGTTCCTTCATGCTGTGATCTTTGAGCCTTTGTCGTTGTCTTTCGACTTTGTCCTTTTTGATCTTGAGATCTTCAAATCATCCTTGACTTGTCTTTGCCATCTTGCAATCTTGTGTCTTCATCCACATGCTCACACTATTAATTGTTGAATATGTATTTAGGCATTAGTATGTGGTTTTGAATCTTTGACTTTGCTGAGTACACCGTGACGCCACCTTCTCGAGACAAAACATAGACACGGACTGAATGGCTTTGACATTCGTCCTAAATCGGTAGCGTTTTACCTCCGGTCGGTGAAGACCGTTATACGATATTAAATATCGTACCTGTGATCAGGTAGATTCAATTAAGAATCTCCTTGACAGGGTTTCGCGGCTGTACTAGCTGTTCTCTTTACTCGACCGTCTCAAAGCAAGACTGCGGACATAAAGAGTGAATCAATTGGATAAATATCCACCTGATTAAAATCATCAATTCAAATTCCTGGAACAAGTGTGATTCATAAAGAATCTTACCATTGTTGCTTTCCACTTGACACGAGCTTGATTCATAAGAATCTCACAAGTCACCTTCCGTAGCGCTGTTTGATGTTGACGCTAGAAGGATTTCCATTCGTCACTGTGAATATTAATGAATATCAATCTGAATGTTCTGGCAAGACCATAAAGATATTGCGTAGAAACCTGAAACGAGTTTGAATCAATTTAGAATCAAACCAGTGTTGCTTTTCAGTTTTACACATGTTCAATTCATAAAGAATCTTGCATATGACCTACCGCAGTGCTGTTTGATGTTAACACTGGAAGGATTCCCACTCATCATTGTGAATACTAAGTAGTATCACTCTGAGTTTTCTAGCAATATCACAAGGATATAGCGTAGGACTCTCTTGATCTTCATCCGTGTGTCCTAACGAGATTTGATTGATCTCTTGGCTCTAGACTCTATTTGTTCACTTTTAGTGGTCGAAGGCTGGAGCAGATGCCACCTATTCAATATCAACTATCTCGGAGTGAGAAAGTAAATAGAAATCGTGTTGATCTCCGTGACAATAAAACAAACTTATTTTGAGAGAAGTCTGAGTAGCTAGGAAAGGGTTGTGCTTCACATCACTGGGTCCATGATGAGATTGTCTTCATGATGTGTTGACTCGGTTTCTGCCTAAGTTGTATGGAGGGCTTCTTTCTTTAGACCCTTTATCCTTACATTTCTTTTTCATTCTTCAACCCCTTCAATGCTTACTAAGACATCATTAATAGCACCTTGTTGTGATTGTTCCAGTGCTATCATCAGTACTTAGTCGGCATTCAGCTTCGTTCACATTCTACTCCATCTTTCCTAAGGACTTCTAATAATCTGTTGGATTGTCCCTAGGAAGATCCCTCCGGTTCTGGTTGGATCATAGGACTTAAACCTAACCACCCTTTTGACACCAATAACGTCGTGAATTAAAGATGTTGTGGGTATTTGATCGAAACCATGAAAACCACTTTAAATTCTAACAAAGTGTTTGAAAAACATTTAACACCTTGCTAGTTTTGTCGTTTTAGAAAAGCTCCCCCTTCACATGTGCATTGAAATGCGAAAGAATTTAAGTAAACATTTTGCACATGTGGGTAAGAGTTAACGTGCTTGAGTCTTTAGATCACATTTTAATCATATTTTCTCCCCCTATCTCTAATATATAAAATCTTTTGATATAGAGATACCAAATTTGATTAAAATATATTTTGAAAAATAGTCTTGAAAATCTTCGGGAGAAAAATGTGTCAAACGTAGCATGAATTTTGGAACGCTCCCCCTCAAAAATTGATCCAATGGAATTGTCATTACGAGGATTTGATCCACATTAAACTTTTGAGGATAGGAGTTGTTGAACACACAATTTTTGAAAGATTTTGAATATCATTGAGAAATTCTTGAAAAAATTGTGTTCAACGCTTTTTGAAAAATCAATTCTTTTTGACGAAAAGGTTTTTCTAAAGCATAAACTTGAGTTCATAGACTTTGAATGTCTTGACGAGTCCACTCAAGTGTAAGAAGATTTAACTTCTTTTGCTAAGGGTAAGAGTACAAAAACGTACACTCCCCCGTGAATTTAGATCCGGGTTGCAATCTGAAAGTGATTACAAGCCATTGTGTTGAGCTCAAAACGTGGAATTTTTTGTGACAAGCTCAACCCAAGATAGATTGCTCTACCCGTTGTTGGAAATATTGTCCAAAATAGACAATTTCCTTTAAAAAAGATAGAAATGACATGTTTTGAAAAATATTTACAACTTTCATTCGAGCTTTATGTACACACCCGTGTCGTTATTGAGCGACATTTCTAGGTACGTCCATATTATCGATACTGAAAGACATGTCGAGAAGAATATTTTTGGATTTTGAAAGATTTTTAATTTTGTGTTTTGTTTTTATATGTTTTATATTTTTGTATTTTGCTTTTTCAAAGGTATTTACAAGTAGATGTTTGATAGATGAATCAAGTAGGCTTCTTTGCCAGAACCTCCAGTTCAGCTGGAGTCAAACATCTCATACCAATTTGCCTAACAAGATACGCAAACCTCTCTTTTGAAAGAGCTTTTGTAAACAAGTCAGCTAATTGGTAATCAGTTCCAACAAAGTATAATTCAACAATACCCTTTTCAACTTGTTCCTTAATGAAGTGATATCGGACATCAATGTGCTTCATGCAGGAATGCTGGACCGGATTGCAGGAGATGGCTATGGCAGACTTTGAGTCACAGTACATAGGTACTTTATCAAAGTGGAAGCCGTAATCCGTGAGTTGTGTTCTTATCCAAAGAACTTGAGCACAACACGCAAATAGAGACACATACTCCGCTTCGGCTGATGATAAAGATGTGTAATCCTGCTTCTTGGAAGACCATCCCACAAGCTTATATTGACCTAGAAATTGTGCACCACCAGAAGTACTTTTACGTGTATCAAGACACCCTACATGATCAGAATCTGAATAAGCCGCTAAAAAGAAACCGGTTTCCCTCGGATATCAAAGTCCCAAATGAATGGTATTCTTTAGGTACCGAAAGATCCGTTTAACATCCTTGAGGTGCTTTTCAGTGGGTCGTGCTTGATAACGTGCACAATAGCATGTAGCATGATGAATATCAGGTCTGCTTGCTGTCAAGTACATGAGGGACCCGATCATGGAACGATATTTCGTTTGATCTATGGGTAAACCCTCTAAGTCAGCATCAAGCGAAGTAGTTGATAATGGTGTCCCAACGGGGTCACATGAGGTCATACCATGCTTTTTGATTATCTCTTGACAATACTTAGCTTGGTTTATAAAGATACCACTTGGGGATTGGTGAACTTGAATTCCTAAAAAGAATTTTAGTTCGCCCATCATTAACATTTCAAATCTGCTGTGCATTACTTTTTCAAACCATTTTGAAATTTTTGGGTTGGTAGACACGAAAATATTGTCATCAACATAAATCTGCACAAGCAGAATGTCATCCCCATATTTATAAGTGAACAAAGTTAGATCAATGGAACCTTTTGAGAAACCTTTGGAGACCAGAAATTTTACGAGCTCGTCGTACCACGCCCTTGGAGCTTGCTTGAGTTCATAAAGTGCTTTATGGAGACGATACACCTTGTCAGGATAATGAGGATTGACAATACCTTCCGGCTGTGTGACATAGACTTCTTCCTTCAAAGGACCGTTAAGAAACGCCGTCTTTACGTCCATTTGATAGACAATGAATCCCTTATGTGCAACATAAGCAAGGAAAATCCTGACCGCTTCCAAACGAGCTACTGGTGCAAATGATTCTTCAAAATCAATACCCTCTTTCTGTCCATAACCTTTAGCCACTAGCCTAGATTTGTTCTTGATGATCGTGTTCTCTTCATCCATCTTGTTTTTCCAGATCCATCGAAGATTTAATGGTATTACATCGTATGGTCTGTCAACAAGTTCCCAGACTTTAAGTCTTTCAAATTGTTGAAGTTCACCCGTCATCGGTTCAATCCAAGCATGATGAGCCGTGGCTTCTTTGATGTTTTTCGGTTCAGTTGTACTCACTGCGAGTGCGAACATACAAACATCGCCATCGGTTGCGAGTTGTCGTCTTGTACGAATAGGCTGTGAAGGGTTTCCAATTACGTGAACCAAACGATGATCTCGGGTCCAATGATGTGTTGAAGGATGTCGTTGGTAGAACGTATGCATATTTGACGGATCAACATGGCGAGTAGAAGACTCTCCAATTTCGTGTACTGGTGTACCGAATGGGTTGATAAATTCGTCTTCGTCAGATAATTCATCGTCTACTTGATTTGTGTTCTCTGGAGCAATGACAGTAGTTGTGGATGTTGTAGGATCGATTGTTGAAGTGATATTCTGAGGAGGTAAATCTGCAGCAACCCGTGTTGAAGTAGATGAAGTTGTGTATGGTTGTTGAGGATGATCGGTATCATCATTCTTATCATGAGTGACAGCGGAAGACTTCGATACAACTTGTTTCTCCCCCGTGAAATATTCATCATACATTGGTCCATATAACATTTCCAACTCTTCAATTGTCGTGTCGACTGTCATATCTGCTCTAGGAACATGTTCAGGAACCAGTTTTGAACTTGACAGTTCATTGCTGTGGTCTTGAGTTCTGAGTTCCGTGCGGTTGTGAACTGAAGTCATATGTCGTTGTGGATCGGGACTTAAACTGTTTTGTTCAAGTGCCATTTCTTGTAATTCATCAAATATGACATGAATAGTTTTGACTATCAATTTTGTTCTCTTGTTGTACACTCTATATCCCTTAGACTGAGTTGCATATCCCACTAGAATGCATGCATCACCTTTCTCTTTCATCTTGTCCAGATTTTCACCATCTCGAATAATGTAGCACGTACATCCAAAAACATGAAGCTGTGTGAGTGAAGGTTTTCGATCATGAATTATGTGATATGGTGTCTTTTCGTGTCTTGGGATAATTAAGGAGCGGTTTTGTGTGTAGCATGCGGTTGACACGGCTTCGGTCCAAAAGTATAGTGGAAGTTTTGAAGCGGATAAGAATGTTCGTGCAGCCTCAACTAAAGTACGGTTTTGTCTTTCAACAACGCCGTTTTGTTCGGGTGTTCGAGAAATAGATGTTTCATGTTCAATTCCTTCGGCTTCAAAATAGTTTCTCAGTTTTGAATTCAAAAATTCTGTACCTCTGTCAGTACGAACCACTTTGACTTGAGCTTGAAGACCACGTTGTATCAGTTTAAGAAATCTGATGAGAACTTCGGGTGTTTCATCCTTAGACCTCAAGAAGTGAGTCCATGTGTACCTTGAGTAATCATTGACAATTACCAGAATATATTTCTTCCTATTGATACTTTGAACACGCATGGGACCACATAGATCCATATGGAGAAGATCTAACCGTCCTTTAGAGCTTGGTGTGGTCTTTGTTTTGAAGCTACTTCGTTTAGCTTTACAAAGCTCACACGAATAACAAAGATGATCTTTGATGAATTGAAAACTTGGAAGGCCTCTCACAATATCTTTCTTGGAAAGTAAGTTGATGGTATCGAAGTTAAGATGAGATAAACGTTGATGCCATAACCATGCCTGAGTCGTTGAAGCTTTAGCCATGAAGCAAATTGGAGTTGATGAAGTTGTGTCTTGAAGTGAAATTGTGTAAAGATCAGTACCCCGTGTACCGGTAAGTAAGTCATTCCCATCATAATCACGAACAAAACATGTCTTATTTCTGAAAGCAACCTCCAAATCCGCATCACAGAATTGACCAACCGAGAAAAGATTGTGATTGAGCCCTTCGACGTAGTATACCCTTTTTATCGTGATATTACCCTGAACCAAATCTCCATATCCTAGGATCGGTGCAAATTTATCATTTCCAAATCGGACCGTACCCAGGAACTTCTCCACGAAGTTAATTAGAAGCTTGAGATTCCCCGTCATGTGCTTCGTACATCCAGATTCCATTATGAAGAGAATTATTTGTATCACCTGCAGAAGAGTTAGAACACGATGGAGCATTTGCTAAATTGGATACCACAGTAGTTGTGATAGTAGAATCATTAGTGTCCTTATCAACATTTAAAGGCAAACTAACACTCGTTTTCACATTTTCTGTCCTAGCTTTCGGCATCCATTTATATCCTGGAGGACATTGATTAGCAAACCACCATTTCCAAGACTTGCTAGCAGACTCATATAATTCCTTAATTTTGCTTCTAGGGTTCTTAGTGGTGGAGTCTGATGCATTACTTTTCTTAGTGGGGGTTGCACCAGAATGGTTCACTTTGCGTTTGGGTTTTCTAGCACTAATAGGCATCGCAGTTTGCTTCTTAGTTCTAGTATATACGCCTTGACATTATTCGAAACACACATAGCATGATTAGCATTAGCACACTTTCCACATTTCACACAAACAAACTTAACATTCAAAGCATTTAAAGTCGAATCATTCAAATCGTCATTACACGCGATTATAGACATTTTATTCTTAGAAACATTGAAAATCCTAGGGTGGTCTTCTACTGTCTTCATCTTCCCTTGACTTTTGTTTTGCCAAACCTTTTCATTCATGCGAGTGCTCTTAAGCTGAGGCCGGCTAACACTATCAGTGGGGATTATTCCTGTAGTAAAAGACACACGTCTGTTAGTGTTTCTAGAAGTCTGAGGTGATTGACTTTCTTTGTTTTGTGTGGGTTTAGTGGCCAATCTATACATCCCTGGTTTAATCACATTTGTGTTCTTAACGCTTGGTGCTATGACATTTCTTATGGGTTGATTCTGTGGTAACCTTTCCTTTCGATCCATCGTGGGGGCAAACACAGGTTTTGCAAACGAGGAATTTGATAAAGCAGATGGTTTTCCCAAGATAGAGGATCTATTCACTTTAGAGGCATTGGGTTTTCTAACAACAGGTTTCTTAACGCTAGGTTCCACAACTTTCCCACCCATCTTAGCAACGAGTTTTTGTAACTCTGCTATCGCTGTTTCCCTGTCTTGTAACTGAGCTTTCAACCCTTTAATTTCCAAATTCAGCTCATTCATTTCTCGAAACGTTATGGAAAGTTTTTCTTGCAAGTTATTATCATGTGGAAAACGACCAACGTCTTTTTGCAAAGCAAGTTCAAGAGAATGACAACTTTTTTGAAGGAAATCAGTTTTGTGTTTAAGTAACTCAAAAGCCTTTTTATCAACATTTTCTTTATGTTTCGAAAGCTCAAGTTCAAGACGCTCACATTCTTTGATTTTATCAAGATATTTGCATGCAACATCAGAATATTCATCGATATCAGCACAAGATTGAAGAGTAACACACAAAATATATTTGGAGAGACATTCTTCTAAGAGTAAATCATATTCATCAGAAAAAACGGACTTGTCCATTTGAAGATCGTCAATTTCTTTCTCAATAGACTCAACATATTTTAAATCGTCAAACATTTCAAACCGAATTAATCTTTCAAATTCAAGCATATTTTCTTTTAATGTGGTCGTGTTCGGTATTAAGATTTGTTTGATAAGCACAGTTATATCTTGAGGAATTGGTTTTTTCCACTCGTCATTTTCTCGTTGTTTCCATTCATTGTCAACAATGGATTTAATATTATCAATGTAATGTTGTAGAAAACCAAATGTCTGCCTACTCTTGCTTTTAGAAGCATCAAGAGGCAAGTAGTTGATGAACTTAGAAACGTTTGTTTTCTTAGTAGCAAAAGCTTTCTTCCATTGAATTCTTCTTTGTTTGCATTCTAAAAACAATTCCTCACGAGACTTTTGTTTTTGTGTAGTGAAAAGACCATATATACTATTCTCATAAGCATAATTGTATGGTTTCACGAACTCTTTATTGACCGGTGATCTACTCTCCTCTTCCCAAAGGGATGTCTCATCATAACCAAGAGGATATTCAGGATCGGTCCATTCGGACTCATCCATATAAATGCGCGGGTTCGCAGCTTGAGCTTGGGCAAGATAATCAGGACTTGCAAAGCTAGCTTGACCCTTAAACATGGACGGAGGTGCTAACATTCTTACGGTTTGAATAGAGTCATGCGTTTTATAAACAACTTTCTTCAAAAATTCGACTTGTTTTTCTAGTTCTGTTACTTTTTCAGTATCTTTTTCATGTCGACTTTTGAAATCTTGTTTTAACGTTTCAACCTCTTGTTTCTTAACATCAAGAATTTTAGCAGACTCGGTGTTATCCATCGAAACTCGTTGTTCAAGTTCGTTAACTTTGGTGGTAGAAAGGTACGTTTTTTGACGTTCATCCATTAACAAAACATTAAATTGACGTTTCTCTTTGGTTAATAACTCAAGAGTTTCGTTGTATTTCTTTTCAAGATCGTCCTTTTGACTTTTTAACGCACTACCCTTGTACCCCTCAAGTTCTTTGGTTTTCTTAAGAAGCTCATCTTTATAGTGTTCAATGGTCTCACTAGAAGTAATTAGTGCGACTTTTCATTCTTCAAAAGTTTGAGTGAGCGCTGCGTTTGCCTTCTTTAATTGCTTTTGACTTTTCCTAGTTTCATTGACATCTTTTTGTAAACTGGCAATTAAATTAGCAAGCGCGACACGCTCCTCATCATCATACTCATTTGCATGTTGATCATCCTCAAACTCATTATTGCACATGTCTGATGAATCGGGTGTGGTATTGCTATCAACCTTTTCCGTCATACATGTGTCATTAATGGCATTGGGTAGCTCACTATGCTCATGAGTATCACCAAACACATAATATTCATCAGTGGTGTGTACCTTATCAAGTGGCTCAGTGTCAAAGATAGGTCCATTGTCATCTTTAGTGACGTTGAGAACTTCGTCAACCTTTGCCATGTACGAGTAATGTGCTTCTAATTCTTGGTCGGAGGCTTCATCATTAGTATCATCAAGCATTTCTCCTTCCTCAGCCGACAATTTGACCCCTGCTTCCATCTTCTTGCATAACAACATCTTCTCTTTATGATAGCTAGAGTCCCTAACTCGTTTCGGCTTTTTGCATTCCTTTGCCATATGCCCATAACCTTGGCAATTATAACATGAATCCCACTTTGTTGAACCACTTGCGTTCTAACAGTTTCCCTATTCCCAGTAGCAGCAACAATCCTTTGAGTATCATACTTGGCAGTTTGTCGATCATACCTTGCAGAACCCTCAACATGTGTTGGATTATGTCGATCATACCTAGAAGTACTTTCACCACGCCGACGTGTGTCATACCTTGAAGGGTTCTCAACATATTGGTTATTTGTGTTGGATGATGTTCGAAGATTGTTGTTTGTGGGTTTGAAGATTTTCTTGTAAGTCTTCATAATGAAAGCAATTTGTTGTTTCATTTCCCGATTCTTCTGAGCTTGATCTTCATCACTATCCTCTTCAGATGATGACTCAGATGGTGGTGATGGTGCTCTTGGTTCTTTGCCGCGTGATCTTGTGAAGGATGAGGACTTGGATGATGTGGAATATCGTGGTGAGGATGATTGAATGGAATATGACTTTGGAGTACGAGATAGATGATCTTGAGTGGTAGACACTAGAGCAAGTGGATTAGCCGTCTTTGCAACTCGTTCAGTTCGGATTTCATTTGCCTCATGCTGAAATTGTTTCAAGATATCAAAGAGAGTGTGATAGTTTACCTTGTCTAACTACTTCTGTTGTTTCAACAAAGTAACAAAACGTGTCCACTCTGGTTGAAGTTGCTGAAGAAATTGTACATTGACTTGCATGGTGGAGACCTCCAGGTTGTTTCTTGTCATGTCATTCATCATCTTATAGAATCGTGAATAATAAGACTCAATTGATTCTCCATCCAATGCAGTAAACTTACCAAAATTCCAAAACAAGTTTGTTTTAACATCTTGCTTGTTGAGTGATTCTCCTTGTTGCAAGCGTTCAATGGTAGTCCACATTTCTTGTGCCGTAGGGCATGCATAAACCATGGAATAAATATCATCTCCAATTCCACTTAGAATCATATAGATCGCTTCTTTTTCTGCATCATACCAAGCACGCTTCTCTGGTGTAAGATCAGATAACGTTTCTTTTCTTGTGGTTGCGGGTACTTCTGTGGTAGTGTCAGTGGCTGGTGTATGAGGAACAGTGATATCGGAGAAAACATATGGTCCATTGTTAATACATTGCCTCAATGCATCACCATTAGGTCTTGTATCAAGATAACGAAGAAAACGTGATTGCCATTGAGCATATCGACCGGCCGCAGGCATTGGTGGTCTCTCTTTGTTACCCGCCACCATTATGTTTTTGTTCGTCACACGGTATTCTGCAGTAGAATCCATCTCAAAATTCTCTGAAATGATGAAGTGAATATGGATCTTAAGTAGATGTGATGTGATTGAGTTGTTGTTGAAATTCCAAAAAATGCTATTTTTTTTTCTCAGTCCGACAATAAATTCCTCAGTCTGACACAACGGTAGACCAAAAAATTTTGTATCGCCAAATTTTGAAATTGAGCTAGAAATGTCCTAAAACTAGTATGGAAAAAATTTGAATTTACTTGACGGAAAAATTTTAACTTTTTTTTTTTGATCTTCGTGTAAACGATATTCTGAAACTAGTCTAGATGGTGGCTAAGTCTAAAAAAATACTCAAACAAAATTTAGCTAAACATGTCATCGGAATGTCCATCGGAATGTGCCATCGGAATGTTCATCGGAATGTTGGCTGTCGGAATGCTTAGATCGCAATGCACTGTCGGAATGTTTAGATCGGAATATGGCTTAGATCGCAATGCACTGTCGAAATGTTTAGATCGGAATGTCCTTCTGTCTGAATGCTTGGATCGCAATGTATACCTATCGAAATCCCAGATCGCAATGTACCGTCAGAATGTTCAGATCGGAATATGGCTAAAACAAATTTGGTAGAGTAACGACTCAAAAATCCCTTGAAACCGTCGGAATCCCAGATCGCAATGTACGATCAGAATGTCTCGTCGGAATAAGGTATCGGAATCCTTAGATCGCAAAGTAGAACCTAGTGGTTATTGCGATCTGACCTCAAAACACATGTACTTTCCGATGGATACCTTTGCTAGAATTTCGGAATGATGAAAAACAAAGGATTTTTGAACTTTTGATCCCCAAGAAAGTTTGTGTTTTTAACCAAAACCAAGATACCAAAATCACTACCACACAATTAAAGAAGGTATACGACTTGAAATCACAAACAAACACAAAAAAATCTTGAATTCGTGGAAGAAATAAGGATCAAATCAAATAAATCAAGTGAAAACACAACAACCAATCACAAAACTACCCCATGGCGATTGATACCAATTATTTTCCCTAGTATATGATATAATGCGAATTTATGAAGAAAGAAAGGTAGATATGAGATGAATTTTATAGAGAGAAAGTAGTGAGAGAATATTCTTTGCTCATCCCCACGTTATACGTGAAGTTTATGCAAACTCGTAACCAAGCAAGATGTGCACGTAAACGTAGAAACCGAAAGGAAGGAACACCTTCTAGTGAAGAATCTCCTATTGACGAACCCATCATAGAACAAGAAGCTCCCATGGCTAATCGTACTATGATGGAGTTGCTTCAAGCACCCACCGAGGGTTATGGAGAGGCTATTGTATTGTCCCTAATATATGATATAATACGAATTTATGAAGAAAGAAAGGTAGATATGAGATGAATTTTAGAGATAGAAAGTAGTGAGAAAAAGTAGAGAGAAATGGTTGGAACTTGTGAAATATTAGATTGAGAAGTGAGAATAAAAATGAACCAACACCCTTCCTAACATGCTAGGAAGGGTTTATATAGCCTTTGCTTACATGTAGCTTAATGGGCTATATGATCATGGGTCGGGCTTTCCTTTTGGGCTTTGGTTACTTATGGATGAACCTTAGCTTAAAGTTAAGCCCGTAATACACGACTAATCAACTACCTATTACAACGTTCTAATTTACGATACATAATAAACATATGACCGAGCATTCTTGTTTGACTCAATATTTTGAGGCTAAGATATTGTGATTCCCGCTATCCTTGCTGAGAATTTTGAAGTTAAGACGGGTTTGTTGTCCATGATCCAAAACAACAAGTTTCATGGTGACGCAAAGGACAATCCTCATAACCACATCCGCCAATTTAATCATCTTACCGCCACTTGCAAGTTTAAGGATGTAACACCACATTTTGATAAATGGAATGTCACACGTGATTATGGCGTGTCATCAAAGCATACAAGGATAAATGTCTTAAACATTACATGACCATACCCCAAAGTAAAGCTCATCACACACAAACATAAGTACTGTAAATGAAAAGGACTAAACAATGTCCATGGAAATGAGTAGCAAAAGTATGAATAAATGCATAAAGTAATGAAGGCTAGAAAGTTTCCAATCCATATGCACGTACGCTTAAAGTCTACGAGTGTCCCTGAGTACCTGCCGTTTTGGGAACATGAAAGGAAAACGGCTGAGCATAACGCTCAGTGCACAGATATACAAGCATAGATTGAATAACATAAGCATATACAACATATAGTAGCGGAATTGATTAAGTCGTGGAAAACCTGACGTAACTTAGTAAAACTGGTTTTATAGTTTGAAAAGCCTTATGTTTAACTTATAAAAACTGTTTAACATGTTTACCATTAGACAATATAGGTCATGAAATATCAACGTGCATGAATACTTGGAGGGGTGACCTCGTCAAGCAATTAGAGGGGTTGCCTCTAATTAATATAAGTTTGGGTAGGAGGGATCAGCTCCTTGTGAAGGATACAAGGCACACACCACATTCACCTGAATAATCTGTTAAAACATGTAACCTAAGATGCACCCATATGCCCCACATGATAACATAATAATATGCCCAAAAGCTGAAAGGGACACCACGAGCAATCACTCCGCCTGGTGAAGTCATAACACTAGTGCCTCCAGTGTTATGGTTATGGTACCTCCATAACTAGGTGAAACTGGTCATGCATGTATATGGCTTAGGCACTTAATTAAACATAAGCAAATCAAAACATATAAAGCATATACTGGGAAAACAGTTGGCTGCATACGGGGAATCCTAATAAAGAAGAAATGTCCATACTGAAAGGACGGAGAATCCGTACCTTATGTCCAGTGAACGAAGAAGACGAACGGAAGAGAGTCCTACTTCGATCTCACTAATGCTACTTACATAATATACATGTATAAGTATTCTGATTACGGTGTACGTAACTGGTTTTATATCATGTCTTAGCTTGTTTTATATGTTCATGTCATGTTTTACTGATTTTATCGTTATGCTGTGTTTATCTTGTATTTTGGATATTCTGATTAAGTACTACTTGTATTTCTTGTATTATTATACTTGTTGTGTAATAATAAGTAACTTTCTAAAAATAGAAGGTTTCCTAAAATAGAAAGTTTCCAAAAATAGAAAGTTTCCAAAATAGATTTACTGCTTAAAATAGTTAAGTTTCTAAAAATAAATAGTTTCCATAAATAGATTAGCTGCTTAAAATAAATAAGTTTCTAAAAATAGAAAGTTTCCATAAATAGAAATAAGTTGGGTTATTAAGCTAAAAAGATAAGCTTAAGTTTTTACTAATTGATATCTTAAGTCATGTGATTAATAGTATAGTTTATTAATTAATTCATGTAAATTAAATAAACTATTGTTTTATGATTTAATTAAATATAGCATGATTTAATTAAATTAAAGTGTAAATAATACTTTGGTTAAAACATGTATTAATATTTATTATTAATATAACCTAAGTCATGGAAGTTAATTAATTATATGTCATGTTTTAATAATTAATTAATTACTATAGTCTAAATTCATGATTTAAATACTTAAGTTAAAATCATGTATTATTAATAATAATAATTAACCTAAGTCATGTCTAAATTAAATTAATTATATAACATGATAAATTATTTTAATTAACCTTATAAATAATTAAACTTGTAAAAATAATTAACTTGTAAAATTAAGTATTGAACCGAACCCGTGTTTAAAATCTAGACATGTCGTGAACCGGACCGTGTTTACCCTTGAACCAGACCAAACAAACGCACCCTTAATAGTGGCGAACCGGCTTGGCTGGTTGCCACTGTGTTAGTGCAAGCATTACGATGTTTAGCCGATATAATCTCTTCGTATTTTGTTGATGACAAACGTATAATTCACAATACATTATATAAAATGGTAAGGTACTCGTAATCACTCAAGAATACATTTGTATGCTTCTCTCGACACCTCCAAGATCGCATTCGGCATGAATCACTCAAGGTATGAATAAACTTGTCATTAACCTAACTAAGTGATCGAGGATTAATATTTTCTTAAAACTCACTTTTATACAAAGTGACAAAGTAATTTTTAATTAACTTTATTTTTAAGAAAATGTTTTATTAAAAAGAAAAATAGAAATTTAAATTTGGAATATTCCAAAGAATATTCCCTAAGGTATGTTCCAAAGAATATTCTTTAATTTGAATTTGGCATATTCCATATGCCAAAGGAATATCCTTTGAGGGTATAAACTACCCCAGATGGCATATCCCCACAAAAGGACAAATTTGCACGGACTCTAACGCGGCGGTTCCTTAAAGGAACCCGTGGTTCCTTATTGATAAGCAACCGCGGGTAGAGATAAGGAACCGCGGGTGTTTTTTACCGTTGCAATGTTGTCCTATAAATAGTGGATCATTTCCAGGTTTTCTTTCAACCCTTTTTGTACAGTTTCTTCAAAAACATCTTTAAACCCTTGATTAGTTAGTTTAGATTAATCTTATTTAAGATGTTATTCTCTCCTTCGATCTCCTGATCCTCTTAAGTGCAAAGAGAAGATCACTCACACATTTGTGATGTGATTAAAGATGAAGTCTTGATGAAGATCATCATGTTCATCATTTTTATTTGTCTTGTGTAGATCCAATGTATATGTGTATACTTGGATCAATCTCATGTAGATCCAATGTATATGGGTATACTTGGATCAATATTGTGTAGATCCAATGTATTTGTGAATACTTGGATTAGTTGTGTTAATCCATTGTATTTGTGAATACTTGGATTAAGTCTTGTGTAAATCCATTGTATATGTGTATACTTGGATTTATGTTGTGTAGATCCAAGTTACATGTGTACACTTGGATACGTGTTTTATTGAGTTGTAATAGGTAAGAGTTATGAGTTCTCACTAAACTATAAAGTGATGTGGTTGTGTCTTGTGAGTTCTCACTAAACTATAAAGTGATGTAGTTGTGTCTAGTGAAGTTCTCACTTAGCTTCAAAGTGAAGAGTCGTGAAGATTGGTTCTACCTTTCGATTAGAAGTCGACATCTAGCCTTGTGTCGTAAAATGGTGAAGTAGGCAACGTTGTGAAGTTTGGTTCTATCTTTCGATTAGAACTCGACATCTAGCCTTGTGTCGTTAAATGGTGAAGTGGGCAACGTTGTGTAGATTGGTCCTACCTAAGATTAGGACTCGACATCTAGCTTAGTGTCGGAAATGTGTAAGCGACGTGTATGGTTTTCTCCGCCTTGAAAGGAGTTTTGTTGACTAGTGAAGTATCTCTCGAGTAAGGTGTAATCGAGGAGTGGAGTAGGGAGAAGAGGAGCTACGTAACCGAACCATTATAAATCATCGTGTCGGTACTTTCCTTTACATTTATGTCTTTACTATTATAGATGTATTTATATGTTATGTGTTGTATGCATCTCATAATCTAAACATCTAATTTGCGGAAAAGCTAAGGCTTACTACGTGTGTGCTTCGTGTTTAGATTATGGTCAAGTGTGCATCCTTTAGTCTAAACATCTTAGTTGCGGAAGAGGTAAGGCTTAGTACGTGTGTGTTTAGTGTTTAGACTATTGCTTGATGAACACTTGATTTGATGTGTTTGTGTGTTTCCTTACTTATAGTTATTATCTATTACAAACACATCTCATATCTAGTCAAGCATAATCGAGAATTTGATACAAAGGATTGTCAAGGTTTACAACATATCAATATTTGGCATCCACTATAGGCGGTTCTTTATTGAACCCGCGGTTCTTTATTGATAAGGAACCGTGGTGATATTTAAGGAACCGCGACCAGTGGAACAAACGAAATGTTTTGCAAATTGACTAGAAACTATTCAACCCCCCTTCTAGTATCTACAATTGGTATCAGAGGTTATTCAAGATCTTTGAAGAATATTGTACTTTAAAGCTTGGATCGATCTTTGCTCTCTTTATCAAAACAAATGGTTTTTAAAATGAAAACGGTTTTTAAAAATAGAGACGATCTTTATATCAAATTGTTCATGAAGAGTGATTACTTATGAAATGTGTTTTGTTGTTTCATTCGCACAAGTTTTGGTGTTAAATAAACTTTTTATAATATCTTGAATTAAATCTTTTCATGTTTGAAAGTATAAAATTTTTTTGTGTCATAATTAACTCTAAAATACGAGTTCTATGTGTCTAAAATGATTTTTTAGAGTCCTAAGTCCTTCAAAAAAGTTACCAAATGATTTTGGCCAAAAACCCCATTTTTGTCCTCTGGACGCGGTTCTTTATCTATTCCCCACGGTTCCTTATCAATAAGGAACCGCGGTCAGTCCGACACAGATTTTTGAAAATTTGAAAAATCATATAAAATCAACCGTAAGTCCGTAAAAGTCGTGCCACCCGTCATTTCGAACGTAATTGAATTTTCTTTCAATTAAAAATGCTTCCAAACATTTATTCAAACATTAAAATTTGGATGGTTTCTAAGTTCCATAATTTGTCCAAAGTATTGAGCGTCGGTTTGTCGTAAAACTTGTGTTTTACTCTTTTCTATTAAGTTGGACATCTCTTGGTGATATATCTTTGAAAATTTATATATTTACAAAGTGTTAAACTTAATTAAATTTTAAATGGGTCAAAGACTATTTTCAAATAAAATCAAGCTATGAATACTTTGTTGTATCTAACACTCAAAACATGGACGAATGCTTTTATGTGTTAAGCTAATTGTTTGTGTGTGTTTCCTTGTGTGTTATTATTATATGTAGACATTATCAAGTGTTCCTTGCTATTTGTAGTAGTATTGCTTATATGTATAGTCTCTTGTGCCTTGCTTGGTATTTGTTAGTATCTAGTTTTTCCTAATTAGGATGTATGCTAGATTTCTTGCCTTTTAGTTGCAACATTATGTGTGCATTGCATATAGGATTAACATCTCTTGGTTTACAAATGTTACATAAACATCTTGTACACCTCGGCATGTTCTTTCACACTGATAGGTGTGTAAACACCCATCCTTTTACCACTTATTTCTTACTAAAACAAGACCAAAACGCGTGTTTTATATCATTTGTTTGGAATTATGCGTGGTTTTTGTGTTTATTGTGTTTTCAGAGTCAACCGGATGAATATTGAAGAAAACATGGGATTGCACGAGTTTTATCGAGGAAAAAGACTCAAGACGAAGTCTATTGTCCAAGAGATGCAAAAGATTTGAAGTCAATGGGCCCGTTTGAAGATTTATCGAAGAAAAGGACCAAAGATGGAAGATTTACATATGTCGAAGAAACTCAAGTCTATTAAACGAAGAAATTAAAAGACGAGTTGAATTTAATCATCGACAAATCCCGAATCAGAATCGAAAACGTCAACTTTTCTAAAAAGACGAGAAGACATGAAGAGAGGAAGAAAGCCCACTTCACCAACCAACCACTATCCTATATAAGGAAAACCCCTCACACATTTGGAACTAGTTTTTCATTTTCTCAGTCTTCTTTTCTTTTGTAGGAAGCCAACACCCCTAAGGTGTTGGTGATTTTTCATTTTGTTGAATCCTCCATCTTGTAAGCTTTTAATCTTTTTCCTTTGATTATTTAACATTAAACTCTCAATACAAATCTTTCATTCCATCTTGTTCATCTAGTTTTTATTGATTAAAAGTTTTAAAGTTCTTGTTTGGTTGATTTTGAGCTTTAAAAGTTAGTGGGTTTTGTGTTTTTATGATTTGGATTTGTTGTTTATGGCTAGTAGATGATTTGTGATTAGTTTTGTTTAAGATTTGGTTAAAAACTTGGTCGATTTTTGATAAAATCGTGTTCCCCTGTTTTTTGTTTTTGTTTACTGTTCTTCGTCCAGGTATTCCGGATAACCTGTTTGCTTTGTCCCTTATTCGGAATATCTGTATATTCCGGATAGTCTGCTTACTTTGTCTCTTATTCGAAATATTTGTTTATTCCGGATAGAGTCCTTATTCCGGGTAGCATTTTATTCCGCATAGCCTAGTTATTCCGAGTAGCATCTTTATTCAGGGTAGCATTTATATTCCGAATAGCAAGTTTATTCCGGGTAGCATTTTATTCCACATAGCCTAGTCATTCCGAGTAGCTCATTTATTCCGCATGGCATAGTTATTCCGGATAGCCAAAAATATTCCGAGTAGCAAGTTTATTCCGTGTAGCATTTCATTCCAGATGGCACCATTATTCCACATAAGCATTTTATTCCGGATCACCATTTATTCCGAATAGAGCAAGTTTTCAGTAAGGGTATTTTACAGCTTTATCATTTAATTGTTTAATTTTAATTCAAGTTTTACTTCATTAATTGTTTTTGGTTTAAATCTTTATTTACTTCATTCATTTACCTTTTTAGTAGGATAGAAAACCAAACCCACTATTTGTCACCAAGAACAAATCATTCCACTTTTAGCTGTGAATCAATTCGAGAAGATTCCGAGAGATTAAATCTGAACCCATACAAAATACATTGTATCAAATGGCTCCGCTACCGGCTCTTCTCGTTAAGATTAACAGTTTTTTGTGAGAACTTGGATTTTGGGATCCGTTCGCCGTGAACGTTACTTTTTCATAAAAAATTTCAAAAAAATCCTAAAAAATATAAAATTTTCAAAAATACAAAAAAATTTAAAAACCATAAAAACCATAAAAACCAAAAATATTTCTTGTTTGCTTTGTTAGTTCTTTTGCAGGTGCATGCGTACACGATCAACGTCTTATCAAGAGCCCGAGCCACTCGAAGACTTAGACATGGCCGGTGTACACAACAACAACAATAACCCACCTCAAAACAATAACAACAATAACAATCCACCTCTCAACAACAATAATAACAACAACAATGAGCCTCTACCGGATAATCGCCCGATGATTGAACTTTTGCAAGCACATGTAGATGGCAACAATGATCCAATTGTCATACCCGCAATTGCAGCCAACAACTTTGAGCCCAAATCCGGCTTTATCCAGATGGTCTCTACTCAACCATTCTTGGGGCGTACCATTGATGATCCTCATGACCACATCAAGAGATTCCTGCAACTTACGAATACGGTCAAATTCAATGGTGTTCCACAAGAGGTAATCCGTTTACAACTTTTTCCCTTTTCTCTAGAGGGACAAGCCCGGCATTGGCTTGCAAAGGAACCGCCACAAAGTATTCTGACGTGGACGGATTTGGAGACCAAATTTATCAACTACTTTTTCCCACCCTCTCTTACTACCGCTTTGCGGAATGAAATCATTAATTTTGAACAAAAGTACGATGAGTCTTTCAGTGAATCTTGGGACCGTTTTAAAGATCTTTTAAGAAAGTGCCCACAACATGGTTTTACCTAAGTGCACCAAATTAATACTTTTTATAATGGTTTAAGCATGAATGACCAAGATTCACTAAATAGTGCCTCGGGGGGTAATATTTTGGTTAAGACTTCTAATGCCGCTTGGGATATCATTGAGAATAAGTCTGGTGTGCAAACCAAGAGTGTTCGGACCAATGCCGCTAGTGCTAGTACTAGTGACAACGACAAGCGACTTGACAAAATCACTGCGCTTCTTGAATCGCTTGCTACCCAAACCGCTAGCAACACCAACAGCATCAATGCTAAAAATGCTCAAGTCAATGCTGTCAGCCAACCATGTGAAATATACGGGGGTCCTCACTCTTACACCACTTGTACCACCACCCAAGACTACCCTTCTGAGAATGTGAATGCAGCATACGGTACCTATCCTCCGGCCGCTTATCAAGCTCGTCCTCAAGGAGACCGCAACTTGCTTAGCTATCGCTCAAACAACTTTCTTTCCCCGCCCAGTTTTCCTCCTAACAACCTAAACCAACAACAAAACCTCAATCGCCCTCCTCAACAACAACAACAACCTCATGCACCATACCAACCACCTCACAAACAACCATATCCACCTCAAAGAAATAACCAAGTTTACCAACAACCTGCTTATCAACCACCCGCATACCATGCTCCTCCTCCCAACCAACCTACCGCATTACATCAAGATGTTGAAACCTACATGAGGACCAATGATGTGATCGTGGAAAATCTCCAGCGGGAAGTGCTCAACTTGAAAGCAGACATGGTGAAACAAGGGAACGATCTGAGAGCTGATATGAGAAACACTTTGGCAAGTCAAACAAATGACTTAAGGAACATGATGGCTGGTTTCTTCCAAGGTAATCAATCCTCTTCTTCGGGTACTCTTCCGAGTAACACCGTTGCGAATCCAAGAGGGGAGATGAAAGCAAACACTACTTGCAGTGGCAAAGGTACCAAGTAACCCGAGCTTCCTATACCTCCACCGGTGATTGTGACTAAGGAGAACGAGTCACCTGCTCCTATTCCTCATCCTTCTACTTCCCCAATTTCTCCACCTCTTACTTCTACCCCTCCTCCACCCAAGGATGTGAGTGATCCTATTCTCCCAAAGCATTCCTCTTCTTCCGATATACCTTATCCATCAAGGTTGAGGAAAGAGAAGCTCAAAAGCAAGGACGATATTCAGGTTTCGAACTTTCTCAAAATGTTTAAACAATTGAATTTCAACATCTCCTTTGCTGAGGCTCTCGCTCACATTCCTAAATACACGAAAATGTTCAAAGATCTTCTAAGCGACAAGGAAAAGCTTCTTGATATTGCTAACACCCAACTTAATGATAATTGCTCTGCAGTTCTCTTAAGGAAATTGCCAACTAAACTTGGTGATCCGGGTCGCTTCTTAATCCCTTGCAACTTCCCGGGAGTAGAGAATTGCATGGCCCTAGCCGATCTAGGTGCCAGTATTAATTTAATGCCTCTAAGCGTTTGGAAGCAATTATCTCTCCCTGAGCTAGTCCCCACCAAAATGACTTTGGAATTATCTAACCGTACGGTTGCTTATCCAGTGGGGATAGCCGAAGACGTCTTTGTAGGAGTTGACAATTCACTTTTCCTGCCGATTTCGTTGTCGTCGACTACGATATGGACCCTCGTGTGCCATTAATTGTTGGTCGTCCATTCTTGAGGACCGGTCGCACTCTCATCGATGTTGAAGCCGGTGAGCTTATCATGAGAGTGGGTGACGATAAAATCGTCTTCAACATGGGAAAGCTTTCTAAACAGCCTTATTCATACGAAAGTGTTAATTGTATTGATGTTCTTGATGAGGCTTGTGAAGAACACTTCAAAGATGCTTGTAAAAGTATTCCTACCTCTCTTCCCAATGTTGAGACCGTTTCCTCTATTGATTCATCACTATCTCTATTTGGAGAAAGTAATTTCCTTTGGAAAGATTTGGAAGCCACCATGGGAGATGTGAACTTAGCTAATGACGATTCTCCCACCGATTGGGATGAAGACATGCGTCTCATTGAGAACCTTCTCAAAGAGGACCATATATCTCTACCATCTCCCAAAGCTATTGCTATCGATGCACCGACTTTGAATACGCCTCCCATCAAAAATCCTCCGGATTTAGAACTTAAGGAGTTGCCGCCCCATCTCGAGTATGTGTTCCTGGAAGAAAAGAAGAAGTCGCCTGTCATCATCGCTAAGGACTTGAAAAGAGAAGAGAAATCTCGCCTCATCTCCGTGCTTAAAGATCATAAGAAGGCAATTGCTTGGAAAACTTCCGATATCCGCGAAATTGATCCGAACTTTTGTACTCACAAGATTCTCATGGAAGATGACTTTAAACCCGCAATCCAGAGCCAAAGAAGAGTTAATCCTCGCATTCATGACGTCATCAAACAAGAGGTTATCAAACTTCTTGATGCCGGCTTGATTTACCCTATCTCGGATTCGCATTGGGTAAGTCCCGTCCATTGTGTGCCCAAGAAGGGCGGAATAACCGTTGTTCCCAATGAACACAACGAGTTGATTCCCACTCGTCTCGTTACTGGGTGGAGAGTTTGTATCGACTATCGCAAACTCAATGATGCCACGAGAAAAGATCACTTTCCTCTTCCTTTCATGGATCAAATGCTCGAGCGTCTAGCGGGTAATGACTATTACTGCTTCTTAGACGGTTTCTCCGGGTATTTTCAAATTCCCATCGATCCCAAAGACCAAGAAAAGACCACATTCACTTGTCCCTATGGAACATTTGCTTACAAACGTATGCCTTTTGGTTTATGCAATGCTCCTGGGACGTTCCAAAGGTGTATGATGGCTATCTTCCATGACATGGTTGAAGAAACTATGGAAGTATTCATGGATGATTTCTCGGTTTATGGTGATTCATTCTCTGTTTGCCTTGCCAATTTAGAACGTATGCTTAAGCGGTGTGAAGACACTCGCCTTGTTCTTAATTGGGAAAAATGCCATTTCATGGTAAAAGAGGGCATCGTGCTAGGACACAAGATCTCCAAAGCCGGTCTTGAAGTGGACCGTGCTAAAGTCGATGTTATTGCTAAGTTGCCTCCACCTTCAACCGTGAAGGGTGTGAGAAGTTTCATGGGTCATGCGGGCTTCTACCGTCGCTTTATCAAATATTTTTCTAAAATCGCTCGCCCGATGACCCACCTCTTGGAAAAAGATACTCCTTTTATCTTTTCCAATGAGTGTATTGAACCCTTCAACCTTCTCAAGGATAAGCTAACTAAGGCACCGGTCTTGGTTACCCCTAATTGGGAGCTGCCTTTCGAGTTGATGTGCGATGCTAGTGACTTTGCTATTGGAGCGGTTTTGGGCCAAAGAGTGAACAAACACTTCCAACCGATCCATTACGCTAGCAAGACAATGACGAGGGCCCAATTGCATTACACGACAACCGAAAAAGAGCTTTTAGCTGTTGTCTATGCTTTTGAAAAGTTCCGCCCCTATCTTGTCCTTTCCACCACAATCGTTTATACCGATCATTTCACGTTGAAGTACTTGTTAACTAAACAAGATTCCTAACCAAGACTTCTTCACTGGGTTTTGCTACTTCAAGAATTTAAAATCGAAATTCGTGATAAGAAAGGAGCTGAAAACCTAGCCGCGGATCATCTCAGTAGACTTGAGGATCCTTACCAAGGGGAACATCCGAACAAAGAGATCAATGACTCTTTTCCCCTGGAGACCTTAATGTCTATCAATTTGACTTCTGATGAAACCCCGTGGTTTGCGGACATTGCAAACTACTTGGCGGGTGGAATTCTCGTTGACGGGCTAACATCCCAACAAAAGAAGAAGTTCTTCAAAGACATTAAGACTTAGTTTTGGGATGACCCGTATCTATTCAAACAATGTGCTGATTTGATTATTCGCCGATGTGTTGATGGACCGGCAGCTTTAGAAATCCTTGACGCTTGCCACAAAGGACCCACCGGTGGTCACTTTGGTCCCAACTACACAGCCAAAAAAGTGTTTGACTCGGGATTTTATTGGCCCACCATTTACCGTGATGCTCACGAGATGGTTAAACGTTGTGATGCTTGCCAAAAACAAGGCAAGATCACACATAAAGACGAGATGCCTCAGAATTTCATTCAAGAGTGTGAAATATTTGATGTTTGGGGTATCAACTTTATGGGGCCATTCCCTTCCTCTAAAGGAAACAAATACATCCTTGTAGCCATTGACTACGTCTCAAAATGGGTTGAAGCCAAAGCTTTACCTACTAATGACGCAAGGGTGGTTTGTAACTTTTTGAAATCGCTGTTCGCTAGATTCGGTGTGCCTCGTGCCATTATTAGTGATCGCGAGACTCATTTTTGCAATGCCCAATGCGCAAGAGTCATGGCTAAGTATGGTGTAAATCATCGTCTTTCCACCGCTTACCACCCACAAACTAATGGCCAGGCTGAAATCTCTAACCGAGGATTAAAGCGAATTCTTGAAAGAACCGTGGGAGAGCATCGTGCCTCATGGACCGATAAACTTGATGATGCTCTGTGGGCTTTTCATACCGCATACAAGACTCCGATTTGTTGTACACCATATCGTCTCGTGTACGGGAAAGCGTGCCACCTCCCCATTGAGTTGGAGCACAAGGCTTACCGGGCCTTGAAGTGGGCTAATTTTGATATCAACAAAGCCGGTGACCTACGCAAGATCCAACTCAATGAGCTCAATGAACTCCGTAATGAGGCTTATGAAAATTCTTTGATCTATAAGGAAAAGACTAAGCTCATTCACGACTCCAAGATTAAAAACCGAGAGTTCCAAGTTGGAGACAAAGTTTTACTCTTTAACTCTCGGTTGAAAATCTTTTCTGGCAAGCTGAAATCTCGTTGGTCCGGCCCATTCACCATTGCCTAAAAATTTCCATATGGTACTCTCGAGCTCGCTCAACCTAATGGACCTAATTTTAAGGTGAATGGCCAACGAGTGAAGTTGTACTTTGGTGAGGACATCTCTCATGAGATGATTCCATCCCTCACCACGTTTCCCATGAACTAATTTTGGGTCGAGTCAGGCTCGTGACTCGGTTATCAAAAACAAGCGCTCCTCGGGAGGCAGCCCGAGTATCTATCATTTTCCGTTTTAACCTCCTAAGTGTAGGGGGACCTCTATAGGTATTTGTGTTTGTGTGGTGATGTGATTACAGGGATGAATGCACTTTTGGCATCTTTGAAGAACTGTGCTCCCGTGTTATCCGAAATCCGGTTCTATCTCTCAACTATCGTGATTCAGTTTTCTTCATACTCACATTTGAAATTGATCACGTTAGTCGTCTCTCCCTTAGCTTGATTTAACCAACGTGCACAATGTCATAAGTGTAGGGGAGATTTTTCCCACATGCTTAAACATTGAGGACAATGTTTATCTTAAGTGTAGGGGGACTTCTATCGAAGTTTTAAGTGGACTTTTCCATGAAAATGCCTTCATTTAACCGGAAAATCATCTTTTTCAACATTTTTCAAAATTTTAATTAACTTTGGCCATTTAGTCGTAATTTTTAAATTTTTATCGTTGCTTTCTGATAACATGCTTTTTATGGTTCAATTAATCTCTCAGAATCCTCTCGAATTGATCTCGGCCTTAAGTGAAATGATTTGTTCTTGGTTAATAAAAAGTGGTTGGTTTGTTTATCTATTTTAAACTAATAACAATTAATTAAGTGTCGAAGAGTAAAATTAAAGACTTGAAAGTTTAAACTAAAAAGGCAAGTTAAAAGTAAATGCTTGAAAACTTAAAGATTATATTAGAGAAAAATAAGTGAACACTTAATAAAAACTAACACTTGGAAAACTTTGTAAAAAAATAAGAACTAGCAGAAAAGTACTAAAAGAAAGTAAGAACGGAACAAAGCAAAACAAGTCAAATCGGAATGTATTCCGATCTGATGATCGAAATATGGGAGGAGTCTACTGATCGGAATATCGCCAAAAGAAACACAATCGGAATACTTGGAAAGGAGCTGCGATCGGAATATGGAAGAACTGGGCAAATCGGAATATTCAATTGAGTTCTAATCGGAATATGGGGAAACTTACCAATCGGAATAATCAAAATGAGTACAATCGGAAAAACTAAACCCTTTTCTGATCGGACGATCGGAAAGAGGGTTGTATGCTTGGTCGGAATACAAGGTCGGAAAAGGGTTTCACCCTTTCCGAAAATGATGATGATCCGAATAAAAAGCAAGGAAATGAGCTTATGGAATAAGCTAACTCCCTAACAAGCTCGAATCCAATAACAAGCTGATCAAATAAGCACTAAAAACAACTTTTCTAACTTTTAATAAGCAAACTTATAAATCGAATTAATAAAAAGATGAACTTTTCATAAAAACTTTAAAAAGTAAATAAGCTAAATCAACAAATAAGCCAATAAGAACAAGGATCTCAAAGCTTATTCATGTATAAACTTAAGGAAACATAAAAAGTAATCAACTTTTTAAGCACAAATCATTGATGAACAACACGGATCATACGAGATTTGTACCAAAATCAACCAAAATCAAAGAAAGGAAGGATGAGATTAAAGATTAAAAGATAAAAACTTGAACTTGATTAATTAAAGATAATACAAAAGTTTGAATTTGAAAGAGAAAAAGATGAAATCTAGTGAGAGAAAGTTTAGAACTTTCTCTCTCTAAAACTAGAGAAATTCAAAAACTAAAAACTAACTAAAAGACTAAGTGTGTGAAATTTGTGAAGTAAGGGCCTTTATATAGGCGTGTCTTGTGGTGGTGGGCTTGTGATTGGGCTTTGGTTTGGGCTCCTTTGTCTTCTTTTCTTCTTTAGTCTTCACGTTTCTTTAAATAAACGTTTCCAACTTGGATTTGAGAAGTGTCGGTGAATAATTCCAACTCGTCTTATAATCTTTTATTTAATAGACTCGAGTTCTTCGACATATATGAATCTTCCATCTTTGGCTCTATTCTTCGATAAATCTTCAAATAGGCACAATGACTTCAAATCTTTTGCATCTCTTGGACAATAGACTTCGTCTTGAGTCTTTTTCCTTGATAAAACCCGTGCAATCCCATGTTTTCTTCAGTATTCATCCGGTCAACTCTGAAAACACAATAAACACAAAAACCACGCATAATTCCAAACAAATGATATTAAATACGTGTTTTGGTCTTGTTTTAGCCAGCATTAAGTGGTAAAAGGATGGGTGTTTTCACACCTATCAAATCCCCTACACTTAACCATTGCCATGCCCTCATGCAATGCTTAGTGATAAAGCAACGTTTACACTTTTCTCATAATTAATCAACCTTGGCCTTATTCAAATACTGCTAAACAAAAATTAAAATACTAAGAGAAATTAAAACTTTAAAGTAAACAAAAGGATGGAAATAACTTTGCAAAGAGATCAAGGACTTACATTAGGGCTTTGGTGCTACGAAGATTTATCACCCTCAAGTTTCACGTTCCCCAAACTAAGCTTAAAAAAGAGATCATTGTCATTATAAGTTAGCAATTCAAACACTTACACACATGGCTTAATTAAATGCTTAAACTCCCTTATTCCTAGGGGTATCTCTTATATTTTATTTTTGTCTTACAATGATCATGAAGATGCATTTTTGGACTTATTTCGATAGTTTAATTAGGCTGAAAGCAAAGTAGGACGATTTGATCAATAGTTAGCTAAAGGACAAAATCTCTTAAAACTGCTTCTCGGGATATCAAAAAGTTCATATCTTGGCATAACTTGGTTCGCGATTCGAGACCTTTCTCGGGCCGATATTTGGCATGTACTTCATACTTCATATCTTAAGAGACGTGCTTGAGATAATGGTCTTATCATCGTTTAATAGAGTTTCTTCACTTGGAGACTTTTGAGGGGTACTCCAACTTTGTTGACCACGACTTCATGATTATTTCTTCAATCTCTAATTGGGATTTTGAGATACAACGATCCACCTCCTTTTCGGACTTGGATCTATTTATCCTCATACCTTGTTAGGGTCTTTTCGGATAGACTTCTCCATGATCTTTATGGGAGTTGATTGCTTTTCGTCGTGAGTCTTGATCTTTCATATTGATTTTGGGAATAATGCTTTTCACATCACTTTGGATCTTCAGCAATAAAATGGAATCCTCATGCCTTGTTAGGGCCTTTTCGGACTCGCCAACCTTCGCGCCCCGCTTCATAAGTTATGCCTTGGCTATGAACTCTTATCATTACCGAGCAACTTTTAAACGATCTTGGGCAAGAATCTAAGTAACTTTTCAAATCGTACGACCTTACTTATTGCAGATAATTTATTAGCAAGTGATGGGAGAATAGGCAAAATAATTACACCAAGTGAGCTTGCGCAAGAATACTGACTTATAATTGACTCTATCATTTCTCGTCCTCCACAATTTAAAATCTCAAGTAATGAGACTCGTGGATGCTTAGCCTAATAAACCAATTAAGGTCTACATGGTTAAGGATACTAGCTAGAATAAACTTAGATAAGTCTATTCGGGTTGAGTCAAAATAATCGCAACGAGCCTAATATGTCAAAGATTTCTAAACTAGCTACACCACTTAATTAAAATTTGACTTTATTGCGGGATATATACATATGAAAGCAACGATAAAAATTTAAAAATTACAACTAAATGGCCAAAGTTAATAAAAAATTTGAAAAATGTTGAAAAAGATGATTTTCCGGTTAAATGAAGGCATTTTCATGGAAAAGTCCACTTAAAACTTCGATAGAAGTCCCCCCTACACTTAAGATAAACATTGTCCTCAATGTTTAAGAATGTGGGAAAAGTCTCCCCTACACTTATGAAATTGTGCACGTTGGTTAACTCAAGTTAAGGAAGAGACGACTAAAGTGATCAATTTCAAATGTGAGTATGAAGAAAATTAAATCACGATAGTTGAGAGATAGAACCGGATTTCGGATAACACGGGAGCACGGTTCTTCCGAGATTCCAAGAGTGCACTAATCCCTGTAATCACATCACCACACAAATACAAACACGTATAGAAGTCCCCCTACACTTAGGAGGTTAAAACATAAAAGGATAGATACTCGGGCTGCCTCCCGAGGAGCGCTTGTTTTTTGATAACCGAGTCACGAGCCTGACTCGACCCAAAATTAGTTCATGGGGAACGTGGTGAGGGATGGAATCATCTCCTGAGAGATGTCCTCACCAAAGTATAGCTTCAGACGCTGGCCATTCACTTTGAAATTGGGCCCATTTGGCTGAGAAAGCTCAATGGTCCCATACGGAAAGACTTTGGCGACGATGAATGGACCAGACCAGCGGCTCTTCAACTTGCCAGAGAAGATCTTCAACCGAGAGTTGAAAAGTAAGACTTGATCACCAACGTGGAACTCTCGGTTCTTGATTTTTGCGTCATGAAGGATCTTCGTCTTCTCTTTGTAGATCAGCGAGTTCTCATAAGCTTCATTCCTCAGTTCGTTGAGCTCGTTGAGTTGAATCTTGCGATGATCACCGGCTTTGTTGATGTCGAAGTTAGCCCACTTCAAGGCCCAGTGCGCCTTATGCTCCAGCTCGATGGGAAGGTGGCATGCTTTCCCGTACACAAGATGATAAGGTGTACAACCGATCGGGGTCTTGTAAGCAGTACGGAAAGCCCACAGAGCATCATCAAGTTTATCAGCCCATGAGGCACGATGCTCTCCCACGGTCCTTTCAAGAATTCGCTTTAGACCTCGGTTGGATATTTCAGCCTGGCCATTAGTTTGTGGGTGGTAGGCTGTGGAAAGACGATGATTTACACCGTACTTAGCCATGACTCGAGCAAATTGGTCATTGCAAAAATGAGTCCCACGATCACTAATAATGGCACGAGGCACACCGAATCTAGCGAAAAGAGCTTTCAAAAAGTTACAAACCACCCTTGCGTCATTAGTAGGTAAAGCTTTGGCTTCAACCCACTTTGAAACGTAGTCAACGACTACAAGGATGTATTTGTTTCCTTTAGAGGAAGGGAATGGCCCCATAAAGTCAATACCCCAAACATCAAAGATTTCACATTCTTGTATGAAATTTTGAGGCATCTCATCTTTATGTGTGATCTTGCCTTGTTTTTGGCAAGCATCACATCGTTTAACCATATCGTGAGCGTCACGATAGATGGTGGGCCAATAAAATCCCGAATCAAACACTTTTTTGGCGGTGTAGTTGGGACCAAAGTGACCACCAGTGGGTCCTTTGTGGCAAGCATCAAGGATTTCTAAAGCTGCCGGTCCATCAACACAACGACGAATAATCAAGTCAGCACATTGTTTGAATAGATACGGGTCATCCCAAAAGTAAGTCTTAATGTCGTTAAAGAACTTCTTCTTTTTCTGGGATGTTAACCCGTCAACGAGAATTCCACCCGCTAAGTAGTTTACAATGTCCGCAAACCACGGGGTTTCATCAGCAGTCGAGTTGATAGACATGAAGGTCTACAGGGGAAAAGAATCATTGATTCGTTGTTCGGATGATCCCCCTGGTAAGGATCCTCAAGTCTACTGAGATGATCCGCGGCTAGGTTTTCAGCTCCTTTTTTATCGCGAATTTCGATTTTAAATTCTTGGAGTAGCAAAACCCAGCGAATAAGTCTTGGTTTAGAATCTTGCTTTGTCAACAAGTACTTCAACGCGGAATGATCGGTGTAAACGATAGTGGTGGAAAGGACAAGATAGGGGCGGAACTTTTCAAAAGCATAGACAACAGCTAAAAGCTCTTTCTCGGTTGTCGTATAATGCAATTGGGCCCCCGTCATTGTCTTGCTAGCATAGTGGATTGGTTGGAAGTGTTTGTTCACTCTTTGTCCCAGAACCGCTCCAATAGCATAGTCACTAGCATCGCACATCAACTCGAAAGGCAGCTCCCAATTAGGGGTAACCAAGACGGGTGCCTTAGTTAGCTTATCCTTAAGCGAGTTGAAGGCTTCAAGACACTCTTTGGAGAAGATAAAAGGAGTATCTTTTTCCAAGAGGTGGGTCATCGGGCGAGCGATTTGAGAAAAATCTTTGATGAATCGACGGTAGAAGCCCGCATGACCCAGAAAACTTCTCACACCCTTCACGGTTGAAGGTGGAGGCAACTTGGCGATAACATCGACTTTAGCACGGTCTACTTCAAGACCGGCTTTGGAAATCTTGTGTCCCAGCACGATGCCTTCTTTTACCATAAAATGGCATTTTTCCCAATTCAGAACAAGACGAGTGTCTTCGCACCGCTTAAGCATACGTTCCAAATTGGCAAGGCAAGAAGAGAAGGAATCCCCGAAGACCGAGAAATCATCCATGAAGACTTCCATGGTTTGTTCAACCATGTCATGGAAGATAGCTAACATGCACCTTTGGAAAGTCCCGGGCACATTGCATAAGCCAAAAGGCATTCTTTTGTAAGCAAACGTGCCATAGGGACAAGTGAATGTTGTCTTCTCTTGATCTTGGGGATCGATGGGTATTTGAAAATAACACGAGAAACCATCAAGAAAGCAGTAATATTCATTACCCGCTAAACGTTCAAGCATTTGGTCCATAAAAGGTAGAGGGAAATGATCCTTTCTCGTGGCATCATTGAGTTTGCGGTAGTCTATAAAAACTCTCCACCCAGTAACGAGACGAGTGGAAATCAACTCGTTGTGTTCATTGGGAACAACGGTTATTCCGCCCTTCTTGGGCACACAATGGATTGGACTAACCCATGGTGAATCCGAAATAGGGTAAATCATACCCGCATCAAGAAGTTTGATAACTTCTGTTTTGATGACTTCATGGATTTTTGGATTCACCCTTCGTTGGCTTTAAATTGTGGGCTTAAAGTCGTCCTCCATGAGAATTTTGTGTGTGCAGAAGTGAGGATCAATTCCACGAATATCAGAAATCTTCCAAGCAATAGCCTTCTTATGATCTTTCAACACGGTGATAAGTCGGGCTTTTTCTTCTTCCTTTAGGTCCTTAGCAATGATGACTAGCGACTTCTTCTCTTCTTCAAGGAACACATACTCGAGATGTGGCGGCAACTCCTTAAGTTCTAAATCCGGAGGATTTTTGACGGGAGGCGTTTTCGAAGTCGGAGTATCGATAGCAATGACCGTGGGTGATGGAGGAGAAGGATTGTCTTCGTTGAGAAGATTGTCAAAGAAATTCATGTCTTCATCGCCATTGGTGGGAGAATCATCCTTAGCTAAATTCACATCTCCCATGGTGTCTTCAAGATTGTTCCAAAACAAATCACTATCTCCAAATAGAGACAATGATGAATCGATAGAGGCAACGGTTTCAACATTGGGAAGAGAGGTAGGAATACTTTTACAAGCATCTTTGAAGTGTTCTTCACAAGCCTCATCCAAAACGTCAATAAAATTAACACTCTCGTTGGAATAAGGTTGTTTAGACAACTTTCCCATGTTGAAGACGATTTTATCGTCACCCACTCGCATGATAAGATCACCGGCTTCAACATCGATGAGAGTGCGACCGGTCCTCAGGAATGGACGACCCACGATCAAGGGAACACGAGGGTCCATTTCGTAGTCGACGACGACGAAATCGGCAGGAAAAGTGAATTTGTCGACTCCTACAAAGACGTCTTCGGCTATCCCCACTGGATAAGCAACCATACGGTTAGCTAATTCCAAAGTCATTTTGGTGGGGACTAGCTCAGGGAGAGATAATTGCTTCCAAACGCTTAGAGGCATTAGATTAATACTGGCACCTAGATCGGCTAGGGCCATGCAATTCTCTATTCCCAGGAAATTGCAAGGGATTAAGAAACGACCCGGATCACCAAGCTTGGTTGGCAATTTCCTTAAGAGTACTGCAGAGCAATTCTCATTAAGTTGGGTGTTGGCAATATCAAGAAGCTTTTCCTTGTCGCTCAGAAGATCTTTAAACATTTTCGCATATTTAGGCATGTGAGCGAGAGCCTCAGCGAAGGAGATATTGAAATTCAGTTGTTTAAACATTTTAAGAAAGTTAGAAACCTGAATATCGTCCTTGCTTTTGAGCTTCTCTTTCCTCAACCTAGATGGATAAGGTATATTGGAAGAAGAGGAAGGCTTTGGGAGAATAGGATCACTCACATCCTTGGGTGGACGAGGGGTAGAAGGAAGAGGTGGAGAAATTGGGGAAGGAGAAGTATGAGGAATAGGAGCAGGTGACTCGTTCTCCTTAGTCACAACCACCGGTGGAGGTATAGGAAGCTCGGGTTCCTTGGTACCTTTGCCACTTCGAGTGGTGATTGCTTTCATCTCCCCTCTTGGATTCGCAACGGTGTTACTCGGAAGAGTACCCGAAGAAGAGGGTTGATTACCTTGGAAGAAACTAGCCATCATGTTCTTCAAGTCATTAGTTTGGCTATCCAACGTATTTCTCATGTCGGCTCTCAAATCGTTCCCTTGTTTAACCAAGTCTGCTTTCAGGTTGAGCACTTCTCTCTGAAGATTTCCCACTATCACATCGTTAGTCCTCATATAAGTTTCCACTTCTTGGTGAAGAGCGGTGGGTTGGTTGGGAGGAGCATTGTATGCGGGTGGTTGATAAGCAGGTGGCTGGTAGACTTGGTTGTTTCGTTGAGGTGGTTGTTGCTGCTTGTGAGGTGGAATGTATGGTGTACGAGGTTGTTGTTGTTGTTGAGGAGGGCGGTTAAGGTTTTGTTGTGGGTTTGGGTTGGTAGGAGGAAAACCGGGTGGTGAGAGGTAGTTGTTGGAGCGGTAGCTAAGCAAATTTCGGTCACCTTGAGGTCTAGCTTGATAAGCAGGTTGAGGATAGGTGCCATAAGCTGCATTCACATTTTCAGAAGGGTAGTCTTGGGTGGCAGTACAAGTAGTATAAGAGTGAGGACCACCGCATATCTCATAAGGTTGGCTGACAGCATTAACTTGAGCGTTTTTAGATTTGCTGTTGTTGGTGTTGTTAACGGTGTGGGTAACAAGCGATTCAAGAAGCGTAGTGATTTTGTCCAATCGCTTGTCGCTGTCACTAGTGCTAGCACTAGCGACATTGGTCCGAACACTCTTGGTTTGCACACGAGACTTATTCTCAATGATATCCCAAGCAGCATTGGAAGTCTTAGCCAAAAGATTACCCCCCGAGGCACTGTTTAGTGAATCTTGGTCACTTGCTTAAACCATTGTAAAAAGTATTAATTTGATGTACTTTGGTAAAACCATGTTGTGGGCATTTTCTTAAAAGATCTTTAAAACGATCCCAAGATTCACTGAACGACTCATCGTACTTTTGTTCAAAATTTATGATTTCATTCCGCAAAGCGGTAGTACGAGAGGGTGGGAAAAAGTAATTGATAAACTTTGTTTCCAAATCCGTCCACGAGAGAATACTCTGTGGCGGTTCCTTAGCAAGCCAATGCCGGGCTTGTCCCTCTAAAGAAAAGGGAAAAAGTTGTAACCTGATTACTTCTTGTGGAACACCATTGAACTTGACCGTGTTAGTGAGTTGCAAGAATCTCTTGATATGGTCATGTGGGTCATCAATGGTACGTCCCAAGAATGGTTGAGTGGAGACCATCTGGATAAAGCCTGATTTTAGCTCAAAGTTGTTGGCGGCAATTGGAGGTATGCCAATTGGATCAGTGTTGCCGTCTACATGAGCTTGCAGCAGTTCAATCATCGGGCGATTATCCGGTTGAGGCTCATTGTTGTTGTTATTGTTCATGTTGTTGAAAGGCGGGTTGTTGTTGTTATTATTATTGTTCGGAGGTGGTATGTTGTTGTTGTTTTGTACACCGGCCATGTCTAAGTGATCGAGAGGCTCGGGCTCTTGATAAGACGTGGATCGAGTGCGCATACACCTGCAAAAGAACGAACAAAAGAAAAACAAAGAAAAATATTTTTGGTTTTTATGTTTTTTAATTTTTTTGTATTTTTGAAAATTTTATATTTTTTAGTGTTTTTGAAATTTTTTATGAAAAAGTAACGTTCACGGGGAACGGATCCCAAAATCCAAGTTCTCACAAAAAACTTTTGATCTTAACGAGAAGAGCCGGCAGCGGCGCCATTTGATAACATGCTTTTTATGGTTCAATTAATCTCTCAGAATCCTCTCGAATTGATCTCGGCCTTAAGTGAAATGATTTGTTCTTGGTTAATAAAAAGTGGTTGGTTTGTTTATCTATTTTAAACTAATAACAATTAATTAAGTGTCGAAGAGTAAAATTAAAGACCTGAAAGTTTAAACTAAAAAGGCAAGTTAAAAGTAAATGCTTGAAAACTTAAAGATTATATTAGAGAAAAATAAGTGAACACTTAATAAAAACTAACACTTGGAAAACTTTGTAAAAAAATAAGAACTAGTAGAAAAGTACTAAAAGAAAGTAAGAACGGAACAAAGCAAAACCAGTCAAATCGGAATGTATTCCGATCTGATGATCGGAATATGGGAGGAGTCTACTGATCGGAATATCACCAAAAGAAACACAATCGGAATACTTGGAAAGGAGATGCGATCGGAATATGGAAGAACTGGGCAAATCAGAATATTCAATTGAGTTCTAATCGGAATATGGGGAAACTTACCAATCGGAATAATCAAAATGAGTACAATCGGAAAAACTAAACCCTTTTCCGATCGGACGATCGGAAAGAGGGTTGTATGCTTGGTCGGAATACAAGGTCGGAAAAGGGTTTCACCCTTTCCGAAAATGATGATGATCCGAATAAAAAGCAAGGAAATGAGCTTATGGAATAAGCTAACTCCCTAACAAGCTCGAATCCAATAATAAGCTGATCAAATAAGCACAAAAAACAACTTTTCTAACTTTTAATAAGCAAACTTATAAATCGAATTAATAAAAAGATGAACTTTTCATAAAAACTTTAAAAAGTAAATAAGCTAAATCAACAAATAAGCCAATAAGAACAAGGATCTCAAAGCTTATTCATGTATAAACTTAAGGAAACATAAAAAGTAATCAACTTTTTAAGCACAAATCATTGATGAACAACACGGATCATACGAGATTTGTACCAAAATCAACCAAAATCAAAGAAAGGAAGGATGAGATTAAAGATTAAAAGATAAAAACTTGAATTTGATTAATTAAAGATAATACAAAAGTTTGAATTTGAAAGAGAAAAAGATGAAATCTAGTGAGAGAAAGTTTAGAACTTTCTCTCTCTAAAACTAGAGAAATTCAAAAACTAAAAACTAACTAAAAGACTAAGTGTGTGAAATTTGTGAAGTAAGGGCCTTTATATAGGCGTGTCTTGTGGTGGTGGGCTTGTGATTGGGCTTTGGTTTGGGCTCCTTTGTCTTCTTTTCTTCTTTAGTCTTCACGTTTCTTTAAATAAACGTTTCCAACTTGGATTTGAGAAGTGTCGTTGAATAATTCCAACTCGTCTTATAATCTTTTATTTAATAGACTCGAGTTCTTCGACATATATGAATCTTCCATCTTTGGCTCTATTCTTTGATAAATCTTCAAATAGGCACAATGACTTCAAATCTTTTGCATCTCTTGGACAATAGACTTCGTCTTGAGTCTTTTTCCTTGATAAAACCCGTGCAATCCCATGTTTTCTTCAGTATTCATCCGGTCAACTCTGAAAACACAATAAACACAAAAACCACGCATAATTCCAAACAAATGATATTAAATACGTGTTTTGGTCTTGTTTTAGCCAGCATTAAGTGGTAAAAGGATGGGTGTTTTCACACCTATCACTTTCATATGTATATATCCCGCAATAAAGTCAAAAATAATATTAATAAAGTGGTGTAGCTAGTTTTGAAATCTTTGACATATTAGGCCCGTTGCGATTATTTTGACTCAACCCGAATAGACTTATCCAAGTTTATTCTAGCTAGTATCCTTATCCATGTAGACCTTAATTGGTTTGTTAGGCTAAGCATCCACGAGTCTCATTACTTGAGATTTTAAATTATGGAGAACGAGAAATGATAGAGTCAATTATAAGTCGGTATTTTTGCGCAAGCTCACTTGGTGTAATTATTTGCCTATTCTCCCATCACTTGCTAATAATCTATCTGCAATAAGTAAGGTCGTACGATTTGAAAAGTTACTTAGCTTCTAGCCCAAGATCGTTTAAAAGTTGCTCGGTAATGATAAGAGTTCATAGCCAAGGCATAACTTATGAAGCAGGGCGCGAAGATTGGCGAGTCCGAAAAGGCCCTAACAAGGCATGAGGATTCCATTTTATTGCTGAAGATCCAAAGTGATGTGAAAAGCATTATTTCCAAATCAATATAAAGGATCAAGACTCACGACGAAAAGCAATCAACTCCCATAAAGATCATGAGAAGTCTATCCGAAAAGACCCTAACAAGGTATGAGGATAAATAGATCCAAGTCCGAAAAGGAGGCGGACCGTTGTATCTCAAAATCCCAATTAGAGATTGAAGAAATAATCATGAAGTCGTGGTCAACAAAGTTGGAGTACCCCTCAAAAGTCTCCAAGTGAAAAAACTCTATTACGAAGAGAAGACCATTATCTCAAGAACGTCTCTCAAGATATGAAGTATGAAGTACATGCCAAATATCGGCCCGAGAAAGGTCTCAAATCGTGAACCGAGTTATGCCAAGATATGAACTTTTTGATATCCCGAGAAGCAGTTTTAAGAGATTTTGTCCTTTAGCTAACTATTCAAATCGTCCTACTTTGCTTTCAGCCTAAATAAACTATCGAAATAAGTCCAAAAATGCATCTTCATGATCATTCTAAGACAAAAATAAAATATAAGAGATACACCTAGGAATAAGGGAGTTTAAGCATATAATTAAGCCATGTGTGTAAGTGTTTGATTTGCTAACTTATAATAACAATGATCTCGCTTTTAAGCTTAGTTTGGGGAACGTGAAACTTGAGGGTGATAAATCTTCGCAGCACCAAAGCCCTAATGTAAGTCCTTGATCTCTTTGCAAGTTATTTCCATGTAGTTATTTTCAAGTGAAAATGGTTTTCTATCCTTTTGTTTACTTTAAAGTTTGAATTTCTCTTAGTACTTTAATTTTTGTTTGGTATGTTAATAAGGCCAAGGTTGATTGATTATGAGATAAATGTTAACTTGCTTTATCACTAAGCATTGCATGAGGGCATGGCAATGGTTAAGTGTAGGGGATTTGATAGGTGTGTAAACACCCATCCTTTTACCACTTATTTCTTACTAAAACAAGACCAAAACGCGTGTTTAATATCATTTGTTTGGAATTATGCGTGGTTTTTGTGTTTATTGTGTTTTCAGAGTCAACCGGATGAATATTGAAGAAAACATGGGATTGCACGGGTTTTATCGAGGAAAAAGACTCAAGACGAAGTCTATTGTCCAAGAGATGCAAAAGATTTGAAGTCAATGGGCCCGTTTGAAGATTTATCGAAGAAAAGGACCAAAGATGGAAGATTTACATATGTCGAAGAAACTCAAGTCTATTAAACGAAGAAATTAAAAGACGAGTTGAATTTAATCATCGACAAATCCCGAATCAGAATCGAAAACGTCAACTTTTCTGAAAAGACGAGAAGACATGAAGAGAGGAAGAAAGCCTACTTCACCAACCAACCACTAGCCTATATAAGGAAAACCCCTCACACATTTGGAACTAGTTTTTCATTTTCCCAGTCTTCTTTTCTTTTGTAGGAAGCCAACACCCCTAAGGTGTTGGTGATTTTTCATTTTGTTGAATCCTTCATCTTGTAAGCTTTTAATCTTTTTCCTTTGATTGTTTAACATTAAACTCTCAATACAAATCTTTCATTCCATCTTGTTCATCTATTTCTTATTGATTCAAAGTTTTAAAGTTCTTGTTTGGTTGATTTTGATCTTTAAAAGTTAGTGGGTTTTGTGTTTTTATGATTGGGATTTGTTGTTTATGGCTAGTAGATGATTTGTGATTAGTTTTGTTTAAGATTTGGTTAAAAACTTGGTCAATTTTTTATAAAATCGTGTTCCCCTGTTTTTGGTTTCTGTTTACTGTTCTTCGTCCAGGTATTCCGGATAATCTGTTTGCTTTGTCCCTTATTCGGAATATCTGTATATTCCGGATAGTCTGCTTACTTTGTCCCTTATTCGGAATATTTGTTTATTCCGGATAGAGTCCTTATTCCGGGTAGCATTTTATTCCGCATAGCCTAGTTATTCCGAGTAGCATCTTTATTCCGGGTAGCATTTATATTCCGAATAGCAAGTTTAATCCGGGTAGCATTTTATTCCGCATAGCCTAGTTATTCCGAGTAGCTCATTTATTCCGCATGGCCTAGTTATTCCGGATAGCCAAAAATATTCCGAGTAGCAAGTTTATTCCGTGTAGCATTTCATTCCGGATGGCACCATTATTCCACATAAGCATTTTATTCCGGATCACCATTTATTCCGAATGGAGCAAGTTTTCAGTAAGGGTATTTTACAGCTTTATCGTTTAATTGTTTAATTTTAATTCAAGTTTTACTTCATTAACTTTTTTTGGTTTAAATCTTTATTTACTTCATTCATTTACCTTTTTAGTAGGATAGAAAACCAAACCCACTATTTGTCACCAAGAACAAATCATTCCACTTTTAGCTGTGAATCAATTCGAGAAGATTCCGAGAGATTAAATCTGAACCCATACAAAATACATTGTATCACACACTTTTAGGTTTAAAAGCTTTGGGAGCTTATCAAATCAATTGATTTGGGTCGTCTTACTCGATCATTGTGTTATTAGTTCAAGTAGGTAAATGTCTCACTATAAAACATGAAACAGCCTTTGAAAATCTTAACTATTTTCTCTTAAAAGAGTGTTTGTGGGAATCAAGAAAGATTTCGATTAAATATCAATGCATTATTCAAACTATGATTGGTATCATTATCGAATCTAATTGACATGTTTTTTTAGTGTAGACATGAATGTGGTTTATTAATAATATACATCGGATCATAACTCACACTTGTGTTGATGGTGTTATATTGAATCTACTTGTTCAAATTGTTAGACATATTTTGTTTAATAATTACTTATAATGCACAATAGAGTCGGTTTGATAACTTGGATGTTTCATCCGAAATACGCAAGTAATTTACATTGCTATGCAATTTATAAATGTGTCATTTTGGAAAGACCAATCAAGAGTGTTCCTATGGTTTGTGTAAACTTTGTTTATACACTTCAAAGTTATTGGCCTCAAGTTCTATTAAGGTAAATAACCTTAACTAGACTTGTTTAACTAGATATGCAATGGTGCATTCTTAACCCTCATTAGGTCATGCATTGTGTCGCCTTGAAAGTTTCATCCCTGCTAAACTTTATTAGGAAAATGTTGGAATTACATTTTGTCTAACTTGAGAATGACTACTAGAGAATTTATGCACTAGGATCTTAATTTGACCTAACGGTTGAATTAATTCTATGTGGAAGTTGAGTTGGTGTATAACTCGTAAAAATGGTCGTGTTTAGCCTTAATTGAGCACCTCTAGTGATAGTCTCATACTCATTCTCTAAATTGGCTAAATGGCTCTTCCTATATATGACAAATGATAGTTTACTTTGATGAACTTTATATGTCATTAGGAGTCTTTTTCTTTTGTAGCCATTAGGTTTTTCTTAACTTTCTTCCTACGTGCTAATTGAACCTATGTGTCTTTACTTTGTGTGTGTTCTAGTTAGACTAGAACATTAGGATTTGCTAAATTGTAAAATCCCCTTCACCACCTAAACCAAGCCTCTGTAGGCGGTTCTTTAAATAGACCGCGGCTCCATATCAATTTGGAACCGCCGGTGGAGATAAAGAACCACGGGCAGAAGCTCTCAAAATCGGGTTTTCTGAAACTTCCTAATTGTTCCAACATTCTTTGGAATCTTTGTTTCAAACCTTTGATCACTCCAAAAATATCTTGGGCTTTCCCTCTTTAACCCTTTACTAGTTTGGATCATCCCCTCACCCTTTTAAACCCTCCTTGTTAGCCATGTTCTTCACACGTCAAACCATTCATCCTTACCCCTTAAACCACCCATTACTACCATGGTTTCTACAAGAACCTCCAATTCATCCAAAACCTCCTCTTCAAAGAGTCACCTCAATATTAAGATTAAGTTACCTAAACTTAACTCTTCACCCTTTCACGCACCTAAGAATGAGATTGTGCCCATTCTCATCTCTTCATCACCCTCACCACCTCTTGCTCCATGCAAGACTACCTCAACACATGGCACCAACCATTCACATGGTTCTACCTCCTCTTCATTCCAATCTTGAATGAATGAGCTAACCTCACCCTTCACTCCTAGTACTCTCTTGGATGTGACTACCCAACCTCAACCTATCCAAAGTGTTCCCATTGAGAATGAGTTTGTTGAACCCTTGGTGACTTCACCTTTTACCACACCAAATTCACCCACTTCGCCCATCTCACCTTTGGAGAACATACCACATCCTACACCACCCACATCACCCATCACTTTGTCTTATAATTAAGCATGTGCATTGCTTATTAATAAGATACCCAATTTAAGCAAATCTTAGATTTCTAGTGTAACTAGGATTAAAATTATGCTTAAGTTTTAGGCTTGTGTTTCATACGTTTTTGTATGATCTTTACTCTCCTGTATTTCCTTTCATGTTTTTCAACATGATTTTTCTTTGGGTCTTGGATCTCGTTATTCTCGTGATCTTTCTTTTCTTCTTTATTTTCTCACTCGGTTGTCAAGGAAGGTTAGATTTATATCTAATTCGTCTCCTAGTAAGATTGACAACTTAAAATATTTCTTTTGAAATATTCAAGCAATTTTAACTTGCAATTGCAATTGTTAAAAGTCATATCCGAAGCATTGACTTTCAAGACTTTTAGCATCTTATGTTAAATTGTTTGACCAAGTGATTTTCCTTTGAGTCGATACTCGTTTTTGGACACCCAATGTCCACGGTTCCTCAAATAACCTTGGGTATTGATAATGAACCATAGACCTATTTAACGAACCGCGGCCATTGAGTCCCTTGTTCGTTTTGGTCTTTTTCTCTTTTGACGAGTTTTCTTGAAGATTCCCTCTTTTCTTCTCTTTTGAGTTTCTTCTCTCGCTTCGTGAAGTTATCCTTAACTTCTTTGTTGAGTCTCTCTCAATTCATTTTAATCATGCTCTTCTAAGTCGAGTCACTTTCTTCTATTATTTCTAAACTACGTTGAGTCAAGCCTCACCCTTTCCTCATCATGTAATTGTTCTTGGAACATTCATAATGATTGAGAAGAGCTACGAAACTTTGAGCATGTAGTTTATCGTATGCTAAACACCATTTGGTGTCAACATTCATAAGCATCCTTGCCTATAATGTCTTATATCCAGAATTTTTTTTAAAGCGTCAATTTTTCCGCTTTTGGTTTTCTTTTTCTTTTTTTTTTGGTCAAAAATGTCTCTAGGTTGAGATATTTTTGTTCTTCTTTGTTGAGAGTTAATTGCGGTTAAAATTTACAATTAGTATGGGTGATTCCATCAATTCTATGTTTTTAACCCCTTGAGATGATATCTTCAAATTCTTGGATTTTTCTTTTCTACCTCTATTCCAACAATTTTGAATTGATTTCCTCAAAATCCTCTCCTTGTTTTTTTGAGAGTTGATGGTTAAATCTTGAATTTTCTTGAGTGATTCCATAAATTCTAAGCTTTTTACCCTTTGACATATTATCATTACAATTGGTATGGATGTTTCTTTTTTACCTCTATTCCAACAATTGTGAATTGATCTTGTCAAGATCCTCTCCTTTTTTGGATTGATAGCATCGCGTGCACACTTATTTCTCCAATGCTTGTCATTGTTTGTGCAAACGACTTGTTTATCATCCTCGTTTTCTTTTTCCATCATAGTCATTCTTCCTCTCTTTTCGACTATATGGGATCTTATTTTTTTTGTCATTGTCATACTCTATTTAGTTTGGTATTTTTGCCATGATATTAAAGTAGAGTATGTCCTCTCGACAATATTTTCTTTTTTTGACATCGCTATATATATATGCTCTTGTTCACTGACTTTGTTTTGTAGGACATCTAACCCTTCTTTGTAGCTTGTCACTTTTCTTGCTTTGTTGGTGCCTCAAGCAAGGGGGAGCTCATATCAAGGGGGAGCATTTTTAAGAGTTCAACTCATTACATTACGATCGTTGACTCACTTAAATTGCATTCATCGAACATCTTGCAAGTAATGAATTTTGGAATCTCGAAGATAAGCATATTATTATGCATAGAGTTGGTTAACCTATGGTGATTGAAGACTTCACTAGGATGACACAAGCTCGATATCTTTGGATGATGGGTCTACGACTACCTTTTTGATTCGACAAAAGGGGGAGAAGTAAGTGTAAACGAGTAACTTATACATTTTAATATGCGTTGCGGTTTACTTGTTTGTCATCATCAAAAAAGGGGAGATTGTTAGTGCAAACATTACGATGTTTAGCCGATATAATCTCTTTGTGTTTTGTTGATGACAAACGTATAATTCACAATACATTATATAAAATGTTAAGGTACTCGTAATCACTCAAGAATACATTTGTATACTTCTCTCGACACCTCCAAGATCGCATTCGGCATGAATCACTCAAGGTATGAATAAACTTGTCATTAACCTAACTAAGTGATCAAGGATTAATATTTTCTTAAAACTCACTTTTATACAAAGTGACAAAGTAATTTTTAATTAACTTTATTTTTAAGAAAATGTTTTATTAAAAAGAAAAATGGAAATTTGAATTTGGAATATTCCAAAGAATATTCCCTAAGGTATGTTCCAAAGAATATTCTTTAATTTAAATTTTGCATATTTCATATGCCAAAGGAATATCCTTTGAGGGTATAAACTACCCCAGATGGCATATCCCCACTAAAGGACAAATTTGCACGGACTCCAATGCGGAGGTTCCTTAAAGAAACCCGCGGTTCCTTATTGATAGGAACCGCGGGTAGAGATAAGGAACCGCGGGTGTTTTTGACCGTTGCAATGTTGTCCTATAAATAGTGGATCATTTCCAGGTTTTCTTTCAACCCTTTTTGCACAGTTTCTTCAAAAACATCTTTAAACCCTTGATTAGTTAGTTTAGATTAATATTGTTTAAGATGTGATTCTCTCCTTCAATATTCTTATCCTCTTAAGTGCAAAGAGAATATCACTCACACATTTGTGATGTGATTAAAGATGAAGTCTTGATGAAGATCATCATGTTCATCATTTTTATTTGTGTCTTGTGTAGATCCAATGTATATGTGTGTACTTGGATCAATCTCATGTAGATCCAATGTATATGGGTATACTTGGATCAATATTTTGTAGATGCAATGCATTTGTGAATACTTGGATTAGTTGTGTTAATCCATTGTATTTGTCAATACTTTGATTAAGTCTTGTGTAAATCCATTGTATATTTGTATACTTGGATTTATGTTGTGTAGATCCAAGTTACATGTGTACACTTGGATATGTGTTTTATTGAGTTGTAATAGGTAAGAGTTATGAGTTCTCACTAAACTATAAAGTTATGTGGTTGTGTCTTGTGAGTTCTCACTAAACTATAAAGTGATGTAGTTGTGTCTAGTGAAGTTCTCACTTAGCTTCAAAGTGAAGAGTCGTGAAGATTGGTTCTACCTTTCGATTAGAACTCGACATCTAGCCTTGTGTCGTAAAATGGTAAAGTAGGCAAAGTTGTGAAGATTGGTTCTACCTTTCGATTAGAACTCGACATCTAGCCTTGTGTCGTTAAATGGTGAAGTGGGCAACGTTGTGTAGATTGGTCCTACCTAAGATTAGGACTCGACATCTAGCTTAGTGTAGGAAATGTGTAAGCGACGTGTATGGTTTTCTCCGCCTTGAAAGGAGTTTTGTTGACTAGTGAAGTAACTCTCGAGTAAGGTGTACTCGAGGAGTGGAGTAGGGCGACGAGGAGTTTCGTGACCGAACCACTATAAATCATCGTGTCGGTACTTTCCTTTACATTTATGTCTTTACTATTATAGATGTATTTATATGTTGTGTGTTGTATGCATCTCAGAATCTAAACATCTAAGTTGTGGAAAAGCTAAGGCTTAGTACGTGTGTGCTTCGTGTTTAGATTATGGTCAAGTGTGCATCCTTTAGTCTAAACATCTTAGTTGCGGAAAAGGTAAGGCTTAGTACGTGTGTGCTTAGTGTTTAGACTATTGCTTGAAGTACACTTGATTTGATGTGTTTGTGTGTTTCCTTACTTATAGTTATTATCTATTACAAACACATCTCATATCTAGTCAAACTTAATCAAGAATTTGATACAAAGGATTGTCAAGGTTTACAACGTATCAATATTTGGCATCCACTGTAGGTGGTTCTTTATTGAACCCGCGATTCTTTATTGATAAGGAACCGCAGTGATATTTAAGGAACCGCGGCCAGTGGAACAAAAGAAATGTTTTGCAAATTGAACTAGAAACTATTCAACCTCCCCTTCTAGTTTCTACACACTGTTTTCGCAAAACAGCCACCGGCTTAAGCCGGTGGTTCCCCTTGGTCTCTCGGCTAGCCAGTGGCTAAGCAAAGTTCCCACCGGCAGTTAGCCGGTGGTTCCCCCTGCTGCCGCGGCTTGTGTTCCCCATGCTTGGTCATATTAGCCATCGACATAAGCCGGTGGTGTTTGTTTGTTTTCCAGACGAGACCCCCAAAACTACAAGGCCACCCCGACAAGCGTCGAGGTCCCTTGATCCATGCGGCCGAGACACACAGCTACACCGAGACCATGGGGTCTCAGTTGGTGGTGATCAAACAACCACTGAGAACTTCGGCTATCGGTTTCCTCGCGTCGGCCGAACCAAAACACCCCTAAACCACCATCTTTTATTACCCCGTGATTTTAATTAACATGTTTTTCTAATAGTTTTTAATAAACCCATGATTCATGTGTTATTGATATAATAAATAATTAAAAAGAAAAAGGTTAAAGGATTACCAATGCGTGAAACAAAAGAAAATGATAACACGAACGATCTTGCTAGAAATGGATCACCAAAAATCAATAAACACCCCTTCTTGTGGTGTTATACCCGGAGGCCAAGGGAGAAGAAAAAGGAGGCTAGGGTTTTATGTTTTTCTAACTTTTCTGTATTATGAAAATATGTTTTCCTTTTTCTTGTTTTAGTTAAAATAAAAGTGGGCTTGGCCGCTTTCTTTGTTCATGCCGCGGGTAGGTGGGGCCCACAAGGGGAAACCCATTGTTTTCCGTGTTCTAATTATTTACGTGTTCTCGTGGTCGTGTCTACGTGATTTATTTATTCCTCGTTCGTGTTATAGTATATATTTATACGTAATCATAATAAATATTACGTAAATACATAATAATAGGTTCGTGATTATTTACATTCATGATTTCATGTTCGTGATTATAATTATTGTTGATAATAATTATCGTGTATTAATATGCTTAAATACTTATCGTGTAATAACACGTACGTAATACTTGTAATTAACATTCGTGAAACGTAAACATGTTATATTAGGAAGGTTTTAATCATGTACGTACGATTATATATGTACTGTACATGGTAAAATCATGCGGGTTTTACAACTCTTCCCCCTAAAAAGAATAATCCGTCCCCGAATTATAGATAACGTAAACTGGAAAAGAAGAACATACCCGAATTCAAAATATGAAATGAGGATAAGAAGCCCAGATAGACTCCTCTGTTTCCCAAGTGGCTTCCCGCTCGGTATGATCCCTCCAAAAGATTTTGACGAATGGAACCGTCTTCCTCCTCATGACTCGTTCTTGTCTGTCAAGAACTCGTTCAGGTTCTTCTATGAAGGTAAGATCTTCACGAATCTGTTCCAGTGGATACTGAACCATGTGAAGGGGATGATACTTGTACCCTCTGAGTAAGGACACATGGAAAACATCGTGAACATAAGAAAGATGCGGAGGTAACGCTAAACGATAAGATACTTCTTGCTCAATGACATCAAACGGTCCGATGAATCGAGGACTGAGCTTCCCTTTGATTCCAAAACGTCTAACACCACGTGCCAGCGATACCTTAAGGAAGACGTGATCTCCTACGTTAAAATGTAAGTCCCTACGATGCTTGTCGGCATAACTCTTCTGACGTGACCGTGCTTCTTGCAATTTTTGCTTAGCTACTGCGACCTTCTCGTTGGTCAAATCTACATTTCTGGTCCCTCAAGTGTTCGCTCACCAACCTGTTCCCAGCAGATTGGGCCGCGACACTTCCTGCCATACAACATCCCGAATGGAGCACACTTGATACTTGTGTGTCAACTATTATTGTATGCAAACTCTACCAAACAGATGTAATCGTCCCAATCTCCTGTCCATTCCGACACACATGACCTCAACATATCTTCTAATGTATGAATCGTTCGCTCTGATTGCCCGTCTGTTTGAGGATGAAAAGCCATGCTAAGCTTAAGTTTTGTACCCCAAGTTTCTGCAGACTCCTCCAAAATCGCGAAGTGAAACGAGGCTCTATGTCTGGGACGATGCTGGACGGAGCACCATGAAGTCTCATGATCTCTTTCCTGTAAGTATCGGCGACTTTACTGACCGAATCTTCCTTGCGGATCGGTAAGAAATGAGCTGACTTAGTAAGTCGATCAACGATAACCCAAATCGCGTCGTGTTTCCTCTTTGTCTGTGGAAGACCGGTAACAAAATCCATGGTGATCTTGTCCCACTTCCACTCTGGAATATCTAACGGTTGTGTGCCAGATCGCTGATGCTCGATCTTAACCTGCTAGTAAGTAAGACATTTGGAGACGTAAGTTGCAACATCCTATTTCATACCACTCCACCAAAAGTATTGCTTGATGTCATGGTACATCTTGGTCGAACTAGGATGAATCGATAATGGGGAGCTATGAGCCTCAGCTAACAATGCTTCCCGGAGTTCTTGATCATCAGGAACATAAAGTCTCGTGCCCTGCCATAAGATACCGTCTCCGTCTACTCGAAATTCTGTCTGCTTCTCCAAATTCTGAATTATCGCCCAGATTTCACCATCCTCCTTCTAAGCTTCCTTGATCCTAGAGAGTAACTCGGGTTCCACTCTATGATTAGCCCAGTAAACTTGATGTCCACGTACCATGATCTCAATGTCTAGTCGCTCCAAGTCTCTTATAATTTCCTCCTCAATTTTAATGCCGTTTATCATTCCGGACTTCCTGCTAAGTGCATCTGCCACTACATTTTCCTTTCCAGGATGATACTGTAGATTAATGTCATAATCCTTCAATAGCTCTAACCATCTCCTCTGTCTCATGTTCAATTCACGTTCAGTGAAGATGTACTTCAAGCTCTTATGGTCCGTGAAAATGTCACATGATTCTCTATACAAGTAGTGCCTCCATATCTTCAATGCAAACACGACTGCTGCAAGTTCCAAGTCATGCGTAGGGTAATTTTCCTCATAAGGCTTAAGCTGTCGTGAAGCGTACGCGATCACTTTCCCATGTTGCATGAGAACACAACCAAGTCCCTTCCCTGATGCATCACTGTCTATCTGAAATCCACCTGTACCAGATGGGAGAGTATGAATCGGTGCAGATACTAACTTCTGCTTTAGGTCTTCAAAGCTCTTCTCTCTTTCTTCAGTCTAGACGAATTTCTCCCCTTTTCGCATCAGTTTGGTCAATGGTAGTGCTAAACAGGAAAAGTTCTCCACGAACCTACGGTAGTAACCAGCTAAGCCTAGGAAACTGCGAACCTCAGTTGCTGATGTCGGTCTTGGCCACTTGGTAATAGCCTCAACCTTTACTGGATCCATAGTGATTCCTTCTGCTGATACAATGTGACCTAATTGTCTAACCAGAACTCACAGTTGGAGAATTTAGCATACAGCTGCTTCTCGCGAAGAATCTGTAACACTATACGAAGATGGTCTTCGTGTTCCTCCTTGGACTTAGAGAATATTAGGATGTCGTCAATGAAGACAATGACGAACTTGTCCAGAAATTCATGGAAGATTCTGTTCATCAAATCCATGAACACCGCTGGAGCTCTGGTAAGGCCAAATGGCATGACTACAAATTCGTAGTGGCCATAGCTTGTACGGAAAGCAGTCTTGGCGATATCCTGCTCTTTTACCCGTAGCTGATGATAGCCCGACCTTAGATCAATCTTGGAGAAATGTTTGGCCCCTTGGAGTTTGTCAAACAGATCGTTAATGCGTGGTAGAGGATACCTATTCCTGATGGTGATCTTTTTGAGCTCGAGATAATCTATGCAAAGACGCATACTGGCGTCCTTCTTCTTCACGAATAAGATCGGTGCGCCCCATGGAGATACGCTCGGTCGAATGAAGGCTCGTTCCATAAGTTCTTGTAATTGACCCTTTAGTTCCTTCAGCTCTATGGGATCCATGCGATAAGGAGCCTTGGAAATTGGCTCAGCTCCTGGGACGAGCTCGATATTGAATTCTACTTCACGTGCAGGTGGTATGCCCGGAAGTTCTTATGGAAATACGCCTGGAAATTCTGACACTACCGGTTGATTCTGAATTGATGGAGATTCAACATCCATGTCATGAACAGTAGCTGGATAACCCTCGCAACCATGTGAATGTAATGCACATGCTTGGAGGGTTGATATGATTTGTACAGACCTTCCGGGTACGAACCCGTTGTGAATGTACTCTGGTGCATTAACATCACCGAAGATGACTCGATATGAATAGCAGTCTATGGTAGCATGATGCTTGGATAGCCAATCCATGCCCAATATCATGTCAAAATCGTTCAAGTCCAGCGGAAATGCGTCAACAGGACGAATCTTGTCATCAAACTCTAGGGGAAGGCTCTTGTACACATGGGTTATGCGTACAGAGTCTCTTAAAGGCGTGGAAATGTTCAGTACATTCTCTAATGGCATAGGGGATATCCTAAAATTCTTAGCATAAGCAGTAGAAATGACCGAATGAGTAGCACCCGTGTCAAATAGAACACATGCAGCTTGACCATACATATACAAGATTCAGTGATGATACCTGTAGACTTGTTGGCCTGATCGCGAGAAGTCATGTAAACGCGTCCACTAGTAGGAGGCGGCTTGGTATCAGCATGTCTAGATGTGCCCTCCATCTCGCCCTTGCAGCAGTCCTTCATGCGATGGCCAGGGAGGCCACACTTGTAGCATGCGTCGCTGTCGCGACGACATGGACCTGGGTGCCTACGGTTGCAGGTAGTGCAAAGAGGATGAGTATATCCTCCAGCAGGTGTCCTTGCTGGCTGAGAGCCTGATAAGAACAATATACATGAGACATGATAATAGGTACAAAGGAAAATGCAGAAAAATTCGTAAGATGGAATACCAGTGATAGCTGGATGGTTAGGTTGTGAACCTCTTTGGTTCTGGTCCCTTCCGTTACCATGATTCCTGGTAGAAGTTTCTCTAATGTGTCAGAATTATAAACTATTGCATGTAATCATAAGAAAATGAGTAAGTGTAAGGACCTGCTGCTGTTGGATTTTCCAGCGTTGTTACGGTAATTATCATTACCGCCACGCCTATCCGTAGCAGAACGGTCGTGAGTCTGACCGTTTCCCTTGGGCTGAGTAGGTTGTTGCTGAGTAGCCGGCTGAGACCGGTCCCCAGTCTTCTACCTGGAAGATACAGTTTAAAAGAGATGTAAATATTGACGTATGCTGAAAGAATACAGATTGGTCACTGCTGAATAACAAATGTTTACCTCTTCTCGGGTCTCTCTGCTTCCCCGAACTCTTCTCTTTCTTGCAGCATCTCCAACTTACGTGCTGCATCGGCCACTTATGCCACTGTGTTGAACGTAGCACACACCAAGTTGTTTGCGACCGATGTACGAAGAGCCCACCGGAAGTGGTATGCTTGCTCTTCGGGAGTACCTGCTGCTGCGCCAAGAAAACCAGCCAAATGAAGAAAGCGCTACATGAACTCGTTGCTGTTCTCTCCAGCTCTTTGTCTGATTCCATGGTACTAACTCTTCAATTTTTCATGCTCAGCCTTGGGAAAGAACTATCCCATCATTAAATCCCTGAACTGAGCCCAAGTCAAACCAGCCACCCAATTATAACCTCCTTCAGATTGCTTTAGTGCCTTCCACCATGATAGCTCATCACCTTCGAACCAGTAACAGGCCAACCTCGACTTGAAGACGGGGTCACAGCCCATTACATCGAAGATCTTCTCAATGTGAGCCAACCAGCTTTCAGCTTCACTGGGGCTATCTGTTTTCTCGAAGGATCGAGGGCGTAGCTTATTGATTCTCTCCAACCATGTGACCAATGTTGCTGGAGGAGGAGGAGGAGGTACTAGGTGCTGTTGCTGATTGCTGGCAGCCTGCACCTCAACCTTGATTCCGTTCCTCAGCTAAGGAAGCATAGCTTGCATTGCAGCTTGGACTGCTGCATTGAGTTGTTCTTGCTCGCGTGCGAGAACCATCTGACAGTATAACATAAAAATAAATGATTAAACTGATCAAAACATAAAATATATACATGAAAAAAATTTATACCAATAAATCATGAGAAAAATTTTATGTAGGAAAACTAGTACATGAATGCATGATGTAGTTTTATGAAAACTTTTATATGAGCGAGAGTGAACGCCTATGGTCATTTCACTCAAAACAAAAGACATGGCGAGGGGACGCCAATGGGTCGGTCCTAAAGGTAAAAGTTTCGATAAAAGCACATGCGACTAAATAGGGCCAGTCCTGTACCAACCATTACTTAGTCATAAACCTGTGGCAATGACATATATATGAATGCATGAAAACAGTGAATGCATGAAAACTGATTGTCAGTTCTAGGAAGACCATAGTGACTACCCACTAATCACAGGTCGTGTTTTGAGAGCCTACAGGTCGAAGCCTTGTCTCTGATACCATAATTGTAACACCCTATTTTGATAAATGGAATGTCACGCGTGATTATGGCGTGTCATCAAAGCATACAAGGATAAATGCCTTAAACATTACATGACCATAAAGGAAATACCAGAAACAAACGTCGGTACCCCAAAGTAAAGCTCATCACACAAAAACATATGTACTGTAAATGAAAAGGACTAAACAATGTCCATGGAAATGAGTAGCAAAAGTATGAATAAATGCATAAAGTAATGAAGTCTAGAAAGATTCCAATCCATATGCACGTACGCTTAAAGTCTACGAGCGTCCCTGAGTACCTGCCGTTTTGGGAACATGAAAGGAAAACGGCTGAGCATAAAGCTCAGTGCACGGATATACAAGCATAGAATGAATAACATAAGCATATACAACATATAACAGCGGAATTGATTAAGTCCTTGAAAACCTGACGTAACTTAGTAAAACTGGTTTTATAGTTTGAAAAGCCTTATGTTTATCTTATAAAAACTGTTTAACATGTTTACCATTAGCCAATATAGGTCATGAAATATCAACGTGCATGAATACTTGGAGGGGTGACCTCGTCATGCAATTAGAGGGGTTGCCTCTAATTAATATAAGTTGGGTATGAGGGATCAGCTCCTTGTGAAGGATGCAAGGCACACACCACATTCACCTGAATTGTCACACCCCCAAATTCACCACAGCGGAAGACTGGCTTTGGGAGGCTGTGACTTCATGAGTAATCGAGAGCTTGATCTGAGAACGACCTCTACATACCAAAACCACATAGCAGACTCCAAATAGTCCATACGGTCAAGTACCTGAAAATACATGCTTAAAAATGTCAACATAAAGTTGGTGAGTTCATAAGTCTGTTTTGAAACGTTTATGAAAAATTAGAGTTTTACCGACCACTACACCTTGCAGTAAAATATAAGTGTTTAAATATCACAGTTTCTTGTTAAATAGGCTTTCTTTCAAAATTTCAAAGTTTATTAATAAGGACAACGTTTATTGAAAAAAACAAAGTTTACTGATAATAAATATAGTTTACTGATAAAAATAGAGTTCACTGGAAATAAAAAGAGTTTCTGATAAAACAGAGTTCACTGGAAATAAAAAGAGTTTTTGATAGATAGAGTTCACTGGAAATAAAAAGAGTTTCTGATAAATAGAGTTCACTGAAAATAAATAGAGTTTCTGATAAAACAGGGTTTTCAAATAATAAATCGCACTTTCTGATAGAAACATAGTTCACATGAAATAAATAGAGTTTTCAGATAAAACAGAGTTCACAGATAATAAATAGCGTTTTCTGATAAAAACAGAGCTCACTGATAAATAATAGAGTTTTCGATAACAATATAATGGATTATGAACCACAAGATTTTCCAACCACCTAGTGACAATATAACAAATACAAAGTCACTAGATAAAATAAAGCATTTATTATTGTCTAAGTTCATGACACCGAAACGTTAACATATCAGAGAGAAAATAATACAAAGCAGCCCAAACGAGTGCCTAACTCGCGACACCCGTAACAGACTCAAATGTAGGTGTACCTAATTTGACCACACAGCCACAATTAGGTAGGGATGTCAGTCCCGATAGATCTATCTATAACATTCGCGCTTTCGACCGGTTATCCGGTCCGAAATTAACGGTTCATGAAAGTGGGCCAAAAGCAACTTGGGTTAAACAGGGACTTAAAAAAATAATCAAACGAGTAAGCGTACTTGTGTTCATGCGTTAAATCAAGCAATCATATAATAGAAGAATGAGTAAGTGTTAAAACAATTAACAGAGTTCACATATGAGCACTTAACAAGTAAGACCTTTCGTATAGTTTCTGACCAACCAAGTAAGCTTAAAAATTAGCTTAAGACAACCAAGTAACTTATAGACAATTAATGACAGTCAAACAAGTTTATAAATAGTTCCTGACAACAAAGTAAGTTTATAACTGGTTTACGACCAAGCATGTACCTCCCCCAAAGAGTAATTATAAAACATTTATAATTCGATTTAAAGCAAGAAAAGGTGGGGTATGAACTCACCTCGAAGTAATAGCAACAGTTAAATTAGCACAACGTAGACATGGAGAAATAATAGCTCGAAATAATCCGTAGTCTAAATTAGATAAAATATGTATCACTATACAAGCAAAATGACAATAAGCGTAGCATTTAGTCCCCTAGTATGTGCTTGAGTTTTTAAATAAACCAAAGATTTTAACACTTGTGATAGTTTAACATCTAAAAATAATGTACTCACTTAACCGGGATATATTTAGTAATATCGATCATTTCGTTGTCGGGATAATTTATCTAGTCGGGTCGTTTTAACGGGTCAAATATCCTGAACACATTTTATAAAAATATATTAATTAAAATTAATAAATTGCTATAATTGTTCATTAAATGTGCACCATGTTTCCTCTCGGGGAACATGATACATAAAGGGAAAATAGTTTCAATTTGCAAATCGTGACGAGTGTTTACTTTGTCTTTCGAAACGCAGTTGTACCCTCGATTTTTAGATAAAGATCGTGGGATCGTTAGTCACTCGCGGAGCAAACTAAAAGTATCTCTATATAGCTGGTCGGGTGGTCTTTAAGTAGGCGTTTCAAGTTTTATAAACCGTGGTAGTTTGATGGGTTAAAATCGTGTCCGAAGTAAGGGTCGTGAAACAAATTTATAAGAAAAGTGTTTATCGATTCATTTTCGATCTCGTAATGGTTCTCGATAATGAATTTTGGATCGAACAAGAAGTATGATGATGTAGATGGCGCGACCGTCTACATATTTCGTCATTTGCCCGCCTCGGGGCAAGGTCGATTTGAGGGTCAAAAAGGGTCGTAAAAAGGTCGTGTTAACCCCCAAAAAGTTATATTTTCGATCAAAATAAATCATGTTCGATGTTTTTCGACGATTGATTCTAGCTTGTTTCTTAACCGAATTAAGTGATTCAAATTCCTATGGATTCCTTGCCATCTCGTCTACCTTTTTCCCAACTAATAACTCGGGGCACTCAACTCTTGGTGCTTCTTTTTCTGGTCTAAAAGTGATGTTTTAGTGCTTGGCTAAAAGATTATTACATGCAGTTTTTCCCTAGTACCTTTTGGTGCGAATTGTCTAGTTGCAAAAACTGAACTTTCTAACTTTAAGTTCTCATTTGGTTACGATACCATTCGAGGTTTAGATTAAGACGTGACATGCGGGTTTTTGGCTAACACTCATTTTAAACATTAGTTTCTCTTGTACTAGTATTAAGATTCTTTTGCAACTATCAACACAACTTTAGTTGGATGTGATTTTATGGTTTTAACACTTCTTCAACTCATGGTCTACTCGAATGGGTTTAAACAAGTAGGACTCACGTTTTCACTATGTCATTACTACCATTTAAATTATTTTCTCAAGCACTAGTATCTAGGGACTAAAAATGCATCGACGAATAGACATGAAATTACTAATCAATGAAAGCGTGTGATACTCACAAAGATTGAAGAAGGAAAAGAAAGGGCGTGTGTATGCAAGGTTCTCAATACTTCCACGAGCCTTAGTTTGTCATAAATTTTTCAACCCACACTCGGGACACCAAGCGGCTCCTACTCCTTGGAGGCCTCTCCTCCCACGCCTTGCGACACAAAAATCCAAAGGAACAATCGCCTTATATGTTTTGTGTTCATTGTCTGCTGCGTTTGCAAGGAAGGTAACGAAAGAGTTTATGGGTTGTGTTTATGTTTTTGTGATTTTCAAGGGTTGATATCCCAGCTTTTGTAGCTGAAACTGGATCAAAATTAGTGGCCAATTATAAGCCACGTTTTCTTCTTACACTTACCATGGAATAAGACTTTTGAAGAGGATATCAAAACTTGTTTTTGTGTCTTCTTTTCAAAATAGTACTGTAATTATGAAGTGTCGTCCTTGTTTTGCTTTTTGGTTACAATTATATAAGCGAATGGAAGAAAAAGGAGCAAGTACGTCAATTAAAGATATTGGAACTATAAAAGTTGTCTTGTTGCTTACTGTCACCGAAACAAAACAAGAAAAGAAAAGGGGGTAGTGTGGGGTGGCAGCGGGAGAAAAAGAAGGGAGTGTTTTTCAAAGATTGACTTTCCTAAAAATATTGTATGCATACTTGTTATCTAGCGGTTGTATGGGGTTTGTACAACAAGGAAGGACGTTTGTAAATAATGAAATTGAAAATTGCAAGGTTTTGATAGTTAGGGATTGAAATGGTATGCTTTATTATACTTTCGTAACATAATGGTTCGGAGTTTGATTGGGCTTGATAAAACTTGATTGGGTTTTCATAATTCGTACCCAATAATGTTTGTACTAAATTAGAATGTTTTTTCGATAAATTTTTCGTAATCGTTCTATATTTTTATTTAAAATAATTACCATTTTTTTTAATTTCTCGAATAGTTTGCGTTCTACTATAATCCAACTTGAATATTTTTGTTTTCAACGTACGTTATCAACATTAAAACAAGAGTTTTAGATAACTTAATAAATCTTTTATCAAATATTTCTTGATTATTAAATATGAATTAGATTTGTATCGCGTCAGTTCTCAAATTATGCGCAGTCTTTTACAATATGTAAAATAAACTCCCATTTTCGAATCCAATAGCTTTGATATCTCTCGAAAACAAATTTTGATTATTAAATAATTTAATTTATTATTATTTAAAGCCTGGAATTCCCGGTTGTGACATTCAGTCCGTGTTATTTTGAGTTCGTCCTCGAACTCAATCGTTGTTACCCAATTAAAAGTGTAGAGAAAAGGATTTTTAAGGTTCTACCCTAGTGTCATATTGGATATACTTAGATCTACTCACAGGTAATTATGTCCAAACTTTTAAAATCGTGTTATCGACCAATAGTTAACTAGGTAAGCAATAGGTTGAAGTGGAATATACCCGAGCGGTTTGATGAGACTGCTTTTATACATAGTCTCATCGTCCAAATCGGGCTTAAAATGCATTAAATATCATCAAAATACCCAAATATATGCTTGTGTTTGTTGCTTGTGTATTTTAGGTACGGATATTGAGAAAATGATAAAAGATCACAAGAATCATACAAAAACGAACACGGGAACGAAGCCGCACGATGAACCGAGCCCTAATGAAGAAATTTCCAAAAATGACCTTGAAGAATTAAAGAATGTCAAGTTTGGTCCCTCATCTTTGAAGACTTGTCACAAATGACCCTCCAATACTCATTTGTACAAGAACAGCCCTTGAAGAGTGAAGAAAGTACAAAAGAAGCCCTTGTCTAAAGTTTTAAAATGAGTTGTGCCAAAATTGACAAATTGGCAAACTTAAATACAAAGGGATTCATAGTTTATGCTGCCATTTACAAAGTGAAGAAAGGAAAGGAGTTTGGGGACTGAAACTGCCAAACACACAAACTCACTACCACCAATTGTTTTGCCATGTCACCTCCATCCTCCAATCACATCCCACCACATTACACCATCTACCCACGTCACCTTCCACTCAGTTTAAATAATCACTTAATCTGATTATTTAATCTTTCCCTCCCAAACACCTTATTTAAATCTAATCACCCCCAAAACGGATTAAATACACTCTAATCACCCTATAAACCCTAACTTAATCCCAGGTTCAATTGAATTAAAAACAAAGGGGTTTTTGTTGCCTCTTTCCAGATCACTAATCAACCTTATTGTCACCAAAACCCACATCCCAAATCAACCCCAGACACACCCATGTGACACCCCCAAGATTCCTATTGCACGTCTCTTTCCCACAAAACCCCAAACCAGACAAAATGAACGTCTAAGATGGTTTTCCTTGGTCCCCAAGACCAAATAAACGTCCCAAGATCAAAAGAAACAACTGGCATGTCACTTTCTTCATCAACAAGCACATGTGAGCCTTTTGACCAAATTCAAACAAGAAGACCCAAGGGCAGCTTAGGAAATTCATGTAATAGGGTTTCAGCATTCTAGTATCTTCTTGTAGCCATTATATAAGGCAGCCTAGCATTTCATTTTTTCTGTTCCTTGGTTTCTCTTTTGGTCACAACCTTGTAAATCCGTTTTCATGAATGAAAAATGGTTAAGAGTTTGGTGATGAGAAACAAAGTTCCAATTTACTTACATTGTTGAAGTTTCATTGATTTTGATTGTTGTTTTACTTGCTTAAAAGAGTTTTCAGTTTTTAAGAAAGTTAAAGATTGGTGAGAGGACACTCAACCCCAAGCCTTGGACTTTCTGCATAGTTATAGGAGCTATAGCTTATTTGGTGGATAACCCAATAAGCTACTAAGCTTGTATAAGCTATTTGATCAGTTTTCAAGTCTTTCCAAGTTTTCTGAATTTTCAGATTTTCATTCAAGAAAAAAAATCAGTTCTCAAAGGATTTCTGCTTTTTTTTTGGTTCTAATCTAACTGCTTGTATAAGCTTGCTCATAAGATATTTGACACTAGCTTATGAGCATTGGCTTACATAAGCTTGAAGTCTGTTGCCTTGTTTGTTGTGCCTGTGCAGGAACAAAATCAAGCAAATCCTTCATTTCATTTCATTTTCAGCAGCTTATAGTGATTCAGCACAAGCCCGGGCTTGTAGGAGGTGACTTTTCAGTCACTGTGGGACCTGGATGTGGGTCCCACAAGGTAGCATCCTTGTTCCCTTGATTTTAGTTCTCAAAAATTGGTGATCTATATGATTTATGTGATTTAAGTAAAAACTGCATAAAGATGTTTAAATGTTGATTTTTCTGTTTGTTCATGTTTGTTTAAGGTTGTGATGCATGTCTAGATAGATTAGGATGAGTTTGAATAGAGTTTGAATTGATTTGGTTTGAAAAATTTCATTTTCAGAAATTTAAGGAGTGTTTGGATCTAGTATTTATTTGAGTTTGGTTAAGAATTCCTGGCTTATAAACAGGTCTAACACACTTCTTAGGGTGTTATTAGATAATATATGCACTTAGGATTCTATTTGGTAGAGTTTAAAAGCAGTTTGCATGTTAAAAAGTGAAAACATAGCCTAAAATCAATAAAGTGCCCTTGCTGCCTGTTTTGTGGAATTTGAGCCTTCAAATCTTGATTATTGCTAGAATATAGGTTGTTTTAGGTTTGTGTATCTGTTGTGTGTGCATTGGTGGATTTTTGTGCAAGTTGTATCAGCAAAATATAAACAGACCTATGCATGCTAGATCAGTAACTTTCTTGGCAAATTTGTGTGTGATTTTGTGAATCAACTTGTGAATTTTCTTGTTCAATTGACTTCCCACAACCCAACTGGTTGTGGGAGTGCCCCCATTGTCCAACCAAACACCAGCAATCTCCTGAACAAGCTCCTCTTGTTCTATCTTCACAAGTGAAGATATTAACTTTTGGTTCATCAGTTCTTTTGTATCTGGGCACGTTTTGGATTTTCTAGGCTTTGATTTTTAGCTTAATTTGCATAAAATTTGTGTTTCAGAGTAGTTTAGGGTATTGTTTTTGAGTTTGTTAAGTTTAAAAAAAAAAAGTTTTTGTAAAAAGGACGTGGCCAGGACTCGAACCTGCGCCACTCCTCTCACACACCAACGTGATAACCAGTTGCCCTAGGGTCTTTGACTGGTTATCACTTGGTTAGTTTAATATTTAAGTAGTTCTTGTTTTTGGCTTATTTAACTAAACAGCTTATTTATAAGCTGATTCCAGCTTATTTCTTTTAGATTTTTACAATTTAGCATTTTTCCTTTATTCTTATTAGGGTTTAGGACTTTTTAGTTCAAAAAGTTTATTTTTCACGTGTTTATTTAATTTTCTAGGATTATTTTAAGTTTAAATTTTGAAAAGTAAATTAAAAATAGGAAAAAGTATATTAAAAATCTGGAAAAATAGTTTTTAGGTTTTTAATTATATTTTTGAGGTTTACAGCCATTAAGGTTTTCATTTTAGCTAATTGTTGATTTTATATGATTTTAGGGTTTTAGCCAACTTTAGAATTTAATATAAAATTATTAAAAAGGTTTTGGAAACTTTTAATTGCATTTCTGTCTTAGTTACATTATTCTAGATTTTTGGTATTTTTTAGAATTTTTTTATAAACTTTGAATTTTTTGAATATTTTAATATTATTTTATTATTAAAAATTAAAAGTCTAATTTTTTAAGTTTTTACATTTTTCCTAGATTGTAGACACTAATTAGGAATTTTGTAACTTTCTAAATATTTTTAGGGCTTTTCAATTATTTTCTAGAATTAATTTAAGTTTTAATTGATTTTAATAGTTTTTAAGTGTTTAAAATAGTTTTATTTGGTTTTAAAATTAAAAAAAAAATACTTTTTAGCTTAATTAGGTTATTTTTGAGGTTTACAAACTTTAAAATCTTGTTTGGGACTTTTTAATAATTAATTGTGATTTTTAGGGCTTTAATTAGCATTAAAAAGTCATTATCTAATTAATTAAAAGGTTTTAGCAACTTTGGAGTTTTTGTAAACCCTTAGAATATTATTGTGGATTTTTAGTAATTTTTAGGAATTTTTAGGTTAAAATTTTAATTTTGGTAGTTTTTACGGTTTTACGTGATCGACCTTTTCGTCTTAGTTTAATCCGTCGTCGTAACCGTCATTCTCTTCTAATCTCATTTCTTTCTTTCTTTCTCAATCATATAATCACAAAAGTTAATCATCTCTTAACACAACGCACTTGCCTCCTTGGGAAACGAACTTGGACTTATTTGGTCATTAGTGCTCGGTTTTCCTAAACCGACACTTAATACTTGCCACTTTTGCCTTCCTATTCCTAAAGGGGTAAAAACTCTACAATCATTTTGGCGCCGCTGCCGGGGAGGCGTGTTGTGTTTTGATTTGAACATTGTTGTTTTTATATATAGCCATAATAGCTAATTGTATTAGTAGCACTCTACTAATACGTATTATCGGTTTTTCGTTTTTTTGTGAATACTATTACTATATTGTATACGTAGAACAATAAATTCACAAGTACTCCAAATACGTGAGAAATCACAACCTTGACTTGGGAGGTCATTACCCAATCATTGTATTCGAATCTCAAACCAAAGAAAAAGGCAAAAATAGATAAATACTTTCGTGAAGCTCGATTTTGAAAGATACAAACTATAAGGTGGGTATAAGGCGGTTGTATTTCACGACCTAAAGGAAAAATGCTCTTAAGTGCTTCGCGCCGCCTCGTTTCCTCTGCTTGCTTGTGCGTATTTTGAGATTGAAGGCTAATCGAGGGTTTTGCCGCCCAAAGTATTACTAAGTATCATATATATATTCTTGGTTTCTATTCATTAAACCCTCTTGAACGATTTGGTGTTCCACCATCGTTCTAAAGTCATCGAAGGCGTTCACTTCACGTGATCATTTTCATTCCTTGAGGCTTCTTTAATCGAGAGATTTGATTAAGGAGGAGATTTGTAGATTTTTGTCTACTTAATACATTCCACAAAATCCAAAAAAAAGTAAAAACAATCAAAAACCACAAAAAAATTGAAAAAATAAAAACACCAAAAAGAATCTTCTTTGCTCACCTTCTCGTTGTACGTGACGTTTATGCAAACTCGCTCCAAAGCAAGACGTGCTCGTAAACGAAGAAACAAATCAACCACTCCTTCTAGTGAGGAGTCTCCTATTGACGAACCCATCGTAGTGAAAGAAGCACCCATGGCTAATCGAACTATGATGGAGTTGCTTCAAGCACCCACCGAGGGTTATGGAGAAGCGATTGTGATTCTCGCTATCCTTGCGGAGAATTTTGAGGTTAAGACGGGTTTGTTGTCCATGATTCAAAACAACAAGTTTCGAGGTGACGAAAAGGACAACCCTCATAACCACATTCGCCAATTTAATCGTCTTACCGCCACTTGCAAGTTTAAGGACGTCTCTAACGACTCGATTAAGATGATGCTTTTTCCGTATTCCTTAGCGGGGCCCGCAAAAATTTGGTTAGAGAAAGAGCCACCCAATTCTATATTGACGTGGAAGGATCTCGTTTCAAAATTCGTGAACCAATTTTTTCCGCCCTCTAAGACTACGCATTTGAAAAACGAGATTTCAAAGTTTTCACAAGAGTATAATGAGAGTTTTTCGACGGCTTGGAATAGGTTTAAGGAAATGTTGCACGAATGTCCTCATCATGGTTTTTCCGACTTGCATCAAATTGACACGTTTTACAATGGCTTGAACGATCATGAGCGTGATTATCTTAATGCCGCCGCGGGTGGTAATTTTTTGTGTAAGACGGTCGAGGAAGCATTGTTAATCATTGAGAATGGGTCTAAGGTTTATAGTCCTCGTAGCACGTCGAGTGTTCGTAAGACTTCGTCTTCGCCTTCGCCTTCATTGTCACATACCGTTGATGCTTGCCAAATCGAGGCTAATTTGGAGAACAAGATTTTTGATAAGATTAAAGGATTGTTAATTGAGTTTAAAGTTGGTGAACAATCCACTCCCGCTACGGCTAAAGCGGTTGAGGTTTCTTGTATGTATTATGGTGGAGCTCACGATTACTCCGAGTGCATTACCAACGGTGGTAACACTTCGAGTGCCTTCGCGGCCGCGGGAACTTATAACCAAAACGGTCAAGTTCCCCGCACTAATCAATTGACTCCACCAGGTTTTCCACCAAATCAAAAGGCTAACAGTTATCGAAACAATCAAGTTGGTTACCAAAACAATCAAAGAAACAATTACAAGGGTAATAACAACTATGGGAATCAAGGAAGTAGTAGCCAATTGCAAAATCAAAACCAAAACCGTAATTTTCAAAACACAAGTCAAGGTCTTCAAAATGTTTACACTAAAGAACTTCCAATGGACTTTTTGAATTACGCCACGACAAATGATAAGATTTTGGAAAACATTCAAGAGCAATTGGCTAGTCAAGCTAGGGACACGGCTAAAAACACGAAGGAGTTAGCTAATTTTGTGAAGGAAAATCTTAACATGAGAAATGAGTTGAAAAATGATTTTGCTAATCAAATTAGAGGTCAAAACAATAAAATTGAACAAAGTCATGCTAGGCTTGAACAAAGAATTGACCAAAAAGCCGCTAGTCAAGATGTTAAGCTTAACGCTATTTTAGAAGCCGTCATGGGGAACAAAGCCTCTACTTCGGGTAGTTTACCTAGTAACACCGTTTCAAACCCGAAGGGAGAGATGAAAGTGAATACCACACGAAGTGGTAAGGCACTTAAAGAACCGACTCCTCAACCAATTACTCCAACGGTGGAGGAAATTGAGGAAGAACCCGAGGTGGTGGTCGAAAAGGAGCATATCTCAAGCCCACAAAGTACCGCTCATGCCACACCTACGGTCGACCCTTTACCAACATTGGAACCCGAGATTCCAAAGGCTATGCCTATGCCCTAACCCACACCACCCTTACCTTACCCATCGAGACTTTGGAATGAGAAACGACAAGAGCGCGACAACTATCAATTTGAGCTTTTTATGAAAATGTTTCGTGAGTTGCACCTTAATGTGAGTTTCACCGATGCTTTGGTCATGATGCCTCGATTTGCCGCTAACTTCAAGAGTATGTTGAACAACAAGGAGAAATTGCATCAATTGTCTAGTTGTTCGTCGGTTTATCTTAATCGCATACCTCAAAAAGTCGGTGATCCCGGTAAATTTTTGATCCCTTGCACAATCCAAGATATGGAAGAATGCTATGCCTTGGCTGATCTTGGTGCTAGCATTAATTTGATGCCACTTGCAATCTTCAAGTCGCTCAATCTTCCTAATCTTACTCCTTCACTAATGTCTATCGAGATGGCCGACCATTCCACGATTCGTGCTTGTGGATTGGCGGAAGACGTTTTTGTGAAAGTGGGGAAGTTATACTATCCCCTAGACTTTATCGTTGTCGATATTCCTACGGATCCTCAAGTTCCTCTCATTTTAGGTCGTTCGTTTTTAGATACGTCTATGGCTTTAATTGATGTGCATGCTAGAAAGATCACCTTACGTTTCAACGACGAGGAACTTGTTATAAACACAACTCAAAATTCTCAACTTTCTCATGTTTATTCCGTTGCTACCATAAACCTCATTGACATGATCGACGTGGTTTGCGAGGAATTTTCACAAGAAGTTCCAGGGTTTGCTGATGAAGAAACTAGTGGCAATCCCACTATGTTAGATCCAATTCTTGATAATTCGACACCAACCTTAACTCAGTTTGAAGGTGGTGGTTTTACGTTGGAAGAATGCAATGTTCCACGTACTTGTGACGAAGACCTCGACAACGATGATGACTTCTCGATTATCAAGGATTTTCTTAACGATTTCCCATTTCCTCCGCCCGAGGAGGTTATGAGTATCGAGCCCAAATCTTCACTTGAGGAACCACCTATCCTTGAGTTGAAAGATTTACCTCCTCACCTCGAATATGTCTATTTGGAGGAGGACGACAAGTTGCCGGTGATTATTGTGAAGGAACTTTCGAATGATGAAAAAACCGCACTTGTCGATGTTCTAAAGGACCACAAAGGGGGAATTGCGTGGAAGTTATCCGACATTAAGGGAATCGATCCCAAGTTTTGTACCCACAAAATCTTAATGGAGGAGGATTTCAAGCCCACAAACCAAAGTCAAAGGAGGGTGAACCCTAAAATTCACGACGTCATCAAAAAGGAGGTCCTTAATCTCCTTGACGCGGGAATGATTTACCCTATTTCCGATAGCCCTTGGGTGAGTCCTATTCATTGTGTCCCTAAAAAGGGAGGGATGACCGTTGTGCCAAACGATGCCAACGAGTTAATTCCCACTAGACTCGTGACCGGATGGAGAGTGTGCATTGACTATCGAAAGTTGAATGAAGCCACTCAAAAAGACCATTTTCCCTTGCCCTTCATGGACCAAATGTTGGAGCGTCTTGCGGGAAACGATTTCTATTGCTTTTTAGATGGTTTTTCCGGTTACTTCCAAATTCCCATCGATCCTCGTGATCAAGAAAAAACTACGTTTACGTGTCCATATGGAACGTTTGCCTATCGTAGAATGCCATTCGGACTTTGTAATGCACCGGGAACCTTTCAAAGGTGCATGATGGCTATTTTTCATGACATGATCGAGAAGACGATGGAAGTCTTCATGGATGACTTTTCCGTGTTTGGTGATTCTTTCACTTCGTGTTTGTCGAACCATGAGAGAATGTTGAAACGTTGTGAGGAAACCAACCTTGTGCTCAATTGGGAAAAGTGTCATTTTATGGTTAAGAGTGGAATCGTCTTAGGGCACAAGGTCTCGAAAGCGGGGATTGAGGTAGATCAAGCTATGGTAGACGTCATCGCCAAATTACCTCATCCCAAAACCGTTAAGGGAGTTAGGAGTTTCCTAGGCCACGCGGGATTTTATCGTCGATTCATCAAGGATTTTTCAAAGATTTCTCGACCCATTACACATCTTCTTGAAAAAGAGGCACGTTTTGTCTTTGACGAAGATTGTGTACGAGCCTTTGAAATCCTTAAGAGGAAACTTACCGAAGCTCCCATTCTTGTTGCTCCCAATTGGAACCTCCCCTTTGAGCTCATGTGTGATGCTAGTGATTACGCTATAGGGGCCGTTTTGGGGCAACGTCATGATAAGCACTTCTTGACTATTCACTATGCTAGCAAGACGATGACCGAGGCTCAACTTAAATACACTACAACGGAAAAGGAGTTCCTTGCCGTGGTGTATGCATTTGAGAAATTTCGACCTTATCTCGTCTTGACGAAATGCATAGTGTATACGGACCATTAGGCTATTAAGTATCTCATGGCAAAGCAAGATGCTAAGCCTAGATTACTTCATTGGATTCTCCTCCTTCAAGAATTTGATCACACCATTGTTGATAAAAAAGGAGCCGAGAATCTAGCGGCCGATCATCTTTCTCGTTTGGAAGATCCTCACCAAAGTGTTTACGAGCCCAAGGAAATCACCGAAACATTTCCGCTCGAGACACTTGGTGTAGTGAATTCTAAACTTGATTCTTCCACCCCATGGTTTGCGGACTTTGCAAATTACCATGCGGGTAACTTCATCATTAAGGGTATGACGACTCAAGAAAAACGAAAATTCTTTCGTGACATCAAGTTCTACTTTTGGAACGACCCTTACTTGTTTCGAACTTGTGCGGATCAAATCATCCGACGTTGTGTATTTGGCACCGAAGCTTCTAACATCCTTAGAGCTTGCCATGAGGAACCCACGGGTGGTCACCACGGTGCTAATCTCACGGCTAAAAAGGTGTTTGATGCCGGCTTCTTTTGGCCTACTATTTACCGAGATGCACAAGATCTTGTGAAGTTGTGTGATGCATGCCAACGACAAGGAAAAGCCTCATAAAAAGATGAAATGCCACAAAATATCATCCAAGTGTGTGAGATCTTTGACGTTTGGGGTATAGACTTTATGGGGCCGTTCCCATCATCTCGTGGTAATAAGTACATTCTCGTTGCGGTTGACTACCTATCTAAGTGGGTGGAGGCCAAAGGCTTGCCCACCAATGATGCTCGTGTGGTAGTCAAGTTTTTGAAGCAATTGTTTTCTCGGTTTAGAACCCCTCGTGCTATCATAAGCGATCGTGGAACCCATTTTTGTAACGACCAATTCGAAAGGTCCTAAGGAAATATGGGGTTACACATCGGCTTTCTACGGCTTATCACCCACAAACGAGTGGGCAAGTCGAGGTTTCAAACCGAGTTTTGAAGAGGATCTTGGAAAGATCCGTTGGGGAAAACCGACAATCATGGTCAGATAAGTTGGACGATGCTTTATGGGCCTTTAGGACCGCTCATAAGACGCCCATTGGGTGCACTCCCTATAAGCTTGTGTATGGAAAGAATTGTCATTTTCCTATCGAGTTAGAACACAAGGCTTATTGGGCCCTAAAGCATTGTAATGATGATATGGAGACCGCGGGAAAACACCGGAAAATGCAATTGAATGAATTGGATGAATTGAGAGACATTGCTTATGAAAATTCATTGATTTATAAAGAAAAAAACTAAAAAGTTGCATGTTTCTAAAATTAAAACCGGGTTTTTAACATTGGGGATCAAGTTTTGCTTTTTAATTCAAGATTAAAAATCTTTTCCGGTAAGTTGAAATCCCGTTGGTCCGGTCCGTTCACCGTGACTCAAGTGTTTCCGTATGGGACCATCGAGCTAGCTCAAGATGATGGTCCTAACTTCAAGGTGAATGGACATAGGTTGAAGCACTACTTTGGCGGGGAAGTTCCATCCTTGAACTACCTCGACCAAGTCACCTTCCCCAATGATAATTAGTATTGAGGGGATCGAGTCGAGCTCAGGACTCGGTAATAAAAAACGAGGTGCCTCGTGGGGGAGTCCCATGCTTATCCTATGTACATATTATCGCTTTCTAATGTAGTTAACGTGTGGGGATTTGTGCCCTTCCAACCTTTGTTCCGTGGTTGTTTGTGAATTGTGAACTTTAGATGATCATGATCTTCACGATTGGAGCCTCTCGTGTTCGTTTTATGGGAGCACTCGATCGTTTGCTTTGAAGACTTTCTCAATATCCATGATATATCCTTGATTGTTCTAACCTTAGGTTATTAGCACACTTCATAAACGGCTATTAATTTATTGGTTACACCCTTTCCATGCTAGATTAGGCATTCGACTACGTCTCTAGTATAGGGGTGTTTGCACCCCTAGACTCGAAACATTGAGGACAATGTTTAACTTTAGTATGGGGGGTGAATAGATACTTGCCTTGCCAAACCTTCACGCTTTCCAAAGTTTATCTTTTTGTTTATCGTTTTTGTTGCAAAATAAGGCTAAAAATGGCCAAATTTTAAATTTTTCTCATGTTTTATAAGTGTTTGAAGACACGAATGTAGGTTTTCCGATGGCGAGAATAAGAGTAATTTTTGACTCGACCGTGCGTGTTGGGCACTTAGCTTTGATTCCTTAACTACACATTAGGCTAAGTCTCTTAAATGAGGACGAGAAATGATAGAGTTAATTATAAGTTACTATGCTAAACGTAGAGTACTCGTATTCTTTCAAAAACTCATGTGTTCTCGTTGTTTGCTTATTCTCCCTTCGCATGTAAATATTTTTGCTTAATAAATATTGACTTAGCGGTTTAGTTAGGATTGTTGGGTTTCTAGTCTTTTCTAGTAGCTTCCGTGTAATTAAATTGGGAAGACATTAAGGTATCGCCAGCGTCACGGTTTTGAAGTATTGGCACCCGAATAATCGAAAGCTTCACCCACTAATAAGATTTCAAGTGCTCACCTAAATCAAGCAAACAATTTGAAGCCCCACAAGGCCGAAAAATCTATGCAAAATTGAAAGTGAATCAAGCCTTAATCTTCGAAGCTTTAAAGATCCAAAATTCGCCTTAGCGTGAGGATATACGTCTTTGGCTAATAAAACCACCGATGAGGCGGATAATAAAAGGCAAGGCAAGACCGAAGTCATAATAAAAGCTTCATGGCGAAGTTGAATAAAAGATGGAGGTAAACCAAAGATAATAAGGCCCTTCCGTTACGGGGCGTATAAAAGTCTTGGTAATAAGTCTCATGTTCAAAACCGTTATAAAACCGTATTTATCGATCCTTCTTGTCAACTTAATTTTTTGACATCGTTGTCTATTAGGTGGGGTTATTGATTTGATGGTCTTAGTTACACCGTTAGGACTCTATTTTTAGACCTAAATCTCTATTATCGCATAAGTCAAACAATGTATCCTCGTGAAACATTCAAGACATAATAAAATATAAGAGATACAACTTAGGAATAATGGGAGGATAAGTACGTGATTAGGGCATTGAGTAGTGTTAGCATTACTAACTTATAATGACAATGATCTCGTTGCACGCTTGGCATGGAATTGGGGTGAAAATTGAGGACGACGAAATTATTTCTAACGAAGCATTCACGTGTTCTTATTCTATGAACCTAAACGTCCCATTTTGCGATGAAAATCATACATTATGTCTAAAACGCAAGTAGTAATAATAGTAGTAGTGTAGCTAGTTTATCATTCAATAAAGTGAATAAAAATGAATTTTGGAGATGCTATGATACTTTATTCTAGCATTGCGTGAGGGCACGGCAATGGTTTAGTATGGGGGAGTGATGAGACTGCTTTTATACATAGTCTCATCGTCCAAATAGGGCTTGAAATGCATTAAATATTATCAAAATACCCAAATATATGCTGGTGTTTGTTGCTTGTGTATTTTAGGTACGGATATTGAGAAAATGGTAAAAGATCACAAGAATCATGCAAAAACGAACACGGGAAACGAAGACGCACGATGAACCGAGCCCTAATGAAGAAATTTCCAAAAATAACCTTGAAGAATTAAAGAATGTCAATTTTGTTCCCTCATCTTTGAATACTTGTCACAAATGACCCTCCAATAGTCATTTGTACAAGAAAAATCCTTAACGTTTGAAGAAATGTCAAGAACAGCCCATGAAGAGTGAAGAAAGTACAAAAGAAGCCCTTGTCTAAAGTTTTAAAATGAGTTGTGCCAAAATTGACAAATTGGCAAACTTAAATACAAAGGGATTCATAGTTTATGCTGCCATTTACAAAGTGAAGAAAGGAAAGGAGTTTAGGGACTGAAACTGCCAAACACACAAACTCACCACCACCAATTGTTTTGCCATGTCACCTCCATCCTCCAATCACATCCCACCACATCACAACATCTACCCACGTCACCTTCCACTCAGTTTAAATAATCACTTAATCTGATTATTTAATTTTTCCCTCCCAAACACCTTATTTAAATCTAATCACCCCCAAAACGGATTAAATACACTCTAATCACCCTATAAACCCTAACTTAATCCCAGGTTTAATTGAATTAAACAAAGGGGTTTTTGTAGCCTCTTTCCAGATCGCTAATCAACCTTATTGTCACCAAAACCCACATCCCAAATCAACCCCAGACACACCCATGTGACACCCCCAAGATTCCCATTGCACGTCTCTTTCCCACAAAACCCCAAACCAGACAAAATGAACGTCCAAGATGGTTTTCCTTGGTCCCCAAGACCAAATAAACGTCCCAAGATCAAAAGAAAAAACAGGCATGTCACTTTCTTCATCAACAAGCACATGTGAGCCTTTTGACCAAATTCAAACAAGAAGACCCAAGGGCAGCTTAGGAAATTCATGTTATAGGGTTTCAGCATTCTAGTATCTTCTTGTAGCCATTATATAAGGCAGCCTAGCATTTCATTTTTTCTGTTCCTTGTTTTCTCTTTTGGTCACAACCTTGTAAATCCGTTTTTATGAATGAAAAATGGTTAAGAGTTTGGTGATGAGAAACAAAGTGCCAATTTACTTACATTGTTGAAGTTTCATTGATTTTGATTGTTGTTTTACTTGCTTAAAAGAGTTTTCAGTTTTTAAGAAAGTTAAGGATTGGTGAGAGGACACTTAACCACAAGCCTTGGACTTTCTGCATAGTTATGGGAGCTATAGCTTATTTGCTGGATAACCCAATAAGCTACTAAGCTTGTATAAGCTATTTGATCAGTTTTCAAGTCTTTCCAAGTTTTCTGAATTTTCAGATTTTCATTCAAGAAAAAAAAATCAGTTCTCAAAGGATTTCTGCTTATTTTTTTTTGTTCTAATCTAACTGCTTGTATAAGCTTGCTCATAAGCTATTTGACACTAGCTTATGAGCATTGGCTTACATAAGCTTGAAGTCTGTTGCCTTGTTTGTTGTGCATGTGCAGGAACAAAATCAAGCAAATCCTTCATTTCATTTCATTTTCAGCAGCTTATAGTGATTCAGCACAAGCCCGGGCTTCTAGGAGGTGACTTTTCAGTCACTGTGGGACCTGGATGTGGGTCCCACAAGGTAGCATCCTTGTTCCCTTGATTTTAGTTCTCAAAAATTGGTGATCTATATGATTTATGTGATTTAAGTGAAAAGTGCATAAAGGTGTTTAAATGTTGATTTTTCTGTTTGTTCATGTTTGTTTAAGGTTGTGATGCATGTGTAGATAGATTAGGATGAGTTTGAATAGAGTTTGAATTGATTTGGTTTGAAAAATTTCATTTTCAGAAATTTAAGGAGTGTTTGGATCTAGTATTTATTTGAGTTTGGTTAAGGATTCCTGGCTTATAAACAGGTCTAACAGACTTTTTAGGGTGTTATTAGATAATATATGCACTTAGGATTCTATTTGGTAGAGTTTAAAAGCAGTTTGCATGTTAAAAAGTGAAAACATAGCCTAAAATCAGTAAAATGCCCTTGCTGCCTGTTTTGTGGAATTTGAGCCTTCAAATCTTGATTATTGCTAGAATATAGGTTGTTTTAGGTTTGTGTATCTGTTGTGTGTGCATCGGTGGATTTTTGTGCAAGATTTGAGCAGTTGAAAATCATTTTTGTGCAAGTTGTATCAGCAAAATATAAACAGACCTATGCATGCTAGATCAGTAACTTTCTTGGCAAATTTGTGTGTGATTTTGTGAATCAACTTGTGAATTTTCTTGTTCAATTGACTTCCCACAACCAAACTGGTTGTGGGAGTGCCCCCATTGTCCAATCAAACACCAGCAATCTCCTGAACAAGCTCCTCTTGTTCTATCTTCACAAGTGAATATATTAACTTTTGGTTCATCAGTTCTTTTGTATCTGGGCACGTTTTGGATTTTCTAGGCTTTGATTTTTAGCTTAATTTGCATAAAATTTATGTTTCAGAGTAGTTTAGGGTATTGTTTTTGAGTTTGTTAAGTTTAAAAAAAAAGTTTTTGTAAAAAGGACGTGGCCAGGACTCGAACCTGCGCCACTCCTCTCACACACCAACGTGATAACCAGTTGGTTATCACTTGGTTAGTTTAATATTTAAGTAGTTCTTGTTTTTGGCTTATTTAACTAAACAGCTTATTTATAAGCTGATTCCAGCTTATTTCTTTTAGGTTTTTACAATTTAGCATTTTTCCTTTATTCTTATTAGGGTTTAGGACTTTTTAGTTCAAAAAGTTTATTTTTCACGTGTTTATTTAATTTTCTAGGATTATTTTAAGTTTAAATTTTGAAAAGTAAATTAAAAATAGGAAAAAGTATTTTAAAAAATCTGGAAAAATAGTTTTTAGGTTTTTAATTATATTTTTGAGGTTTACAGCCATTAAGGTTTTCATTTTAGCTAATTTTTGATTTTATATGATTTTAGGGATTTTAGCCAACTTTAGAATTTAATATAAACTTATTAAAAAGGTTTTGGAAACTTTTAATTGCATTTCTGTCTTAGTTACATTATTCTAGATTCTTGGTAATTTTTTAGAATTTTTTTATAAACTTTGAATTTTTTTGAATATTTGAATATTATTTTATTATTAAAAATTAAAAGTCTAATTTTTAAGTTTTTACATTTTTCCTAGATTGTAGACACTTAATTAGGAATTTTGTAACTTTCCAAATATTTTTAGGGCTTTTCAATTATTTTCTAGAATTAATTTAAGTTTTAATTGATTTTAATAGTTTTTAAGTGTTTAAAATAGTTTTATTTGGTTTTAAAATTTTAAAAAAAATACTTTTTAGCTTAATTAGGTTATTTTTGAGGTTTACAAACTTTAAAATCTTGTTTGGGACTTTTTAATAATTAATTGTGATTTTTAGGGCTTTAATTAGTATTAAAAAGTCATTATCTAATTAATTAAAAGGTTTTAGCAAGTTTGGATTTTTTGTAAACCCTTAGAATATTATTGTGGATTTTTAGTAATTTTTAGGAATTTTTAGGTTAAAATTTTAATTTTGGTAGTTTTTACGGTTTTACGTGATCGACCTTTTCATCTTAGTTTAATCTGTCGTCGTAACCGTCATTCTCTTCTAATCTCATTTCTTTCTTTCTTTCTCAATCATATAATCACAAAAGTTAATCATCTCTTAACACAACACACTTGCCTCCTTGGGAAACGAACTTGGACTTATTTGGTCATTAGTGCTCGGTTTTCCTAAACCGACACTTAATACTTGCCACTTTTGCCTTCCTTTTCCTAAAGGGGTAAAAACTCTACAATCACGGTTCTACACGTCAATTTGACAAACCGGACATCGTTCATAGCACGATAAGAGGAAACGATTAGAGACGAAGAGTCTAGAAAACTCGACAGTTCTTAAATGTCTAGAAGGTTTCATCACCACCAGCCTGATGGGTATACGTTGATCATTGTATTTTCAGAAAATTCGCGTGATGATTTGTGAATTAATGAAGCTTAAAGAAGCACTCGCCAAACGTTGTAATGATAATAATAACAAGGTAAAAGAACGATTAACTCGTACGGACGTATCATGAGTCAAAAGAAAATACCCTCCCAAAACTGGAGTACTAAATCAATACCATAAATGTACAGGGTCACGTCGGATATCCTTAAGCCCACTCATTTATAATCTCATATTTGCATACAGAAGCGTCCTAATCTATGCAAATATGTCATTATAAACTTATGGTTCGGTGATTTATGATTTCTTTATTCAAATGCAAAGGCGTCCCAATCCATTTCAATAAAGACTTCATAAATAATCCTACTTAAGTGTCACCGGCAAAATACCCAATTCAAAATCGTTAAAATATCTAAACGATATTATCCAAAATTACAAAAAGCAAAGATTACGAGTTGACAATAAGTCATCTTCCATAAGTAGACGTTTCGAAAGTACCATATCGAAGAACATACGTGTCGTTAGGCGATAAAGCAATCGTAGACATATATCAAGTAAACAAACTCACGGTTAAGTAGGATAATTATATAGTAATCGGTTCTAAATAAGCAATTATCCAATCACACAAGTCTTTCCTATCATCCAGGAAGACTCATCAAACACTAAGCTGAGTAATAACTTATCATAACCTAACTTCGAAACTCACTCACAAAGAATGGCCTCGGGTTTTGTTATGAATTATTACACATCTAAACTTTTCGATGACCCAACTCGACTCTGAAAATACAACACATTCCACATTGACGCCTAAGACTACAAGTCTTACCCACCCCGAGGTAATTCATCAAAATTCATAGGCTGTGTAACGTCCCATACTTAATTCCATCTCGCACTCAATCAAACATGAGGCCCACTGAGAAATAGTTAAGTATTGTTACACCTCTCAACCTTTTTAAATGAATTAGCTCGAACCTAGGGATTACTCACAACCAATCGTCAATTAAAAATCGCATCTCTAGGTTTGATTATAAAAAGATATGCGGGACCATTGTGTGACTCATAATGCCTAATAAATATTATAGCGTTCATATATAAAAATATAGTATATGTCTTAATGTCCTAATCAAGCAATGGAACTCATGTAAACAGTAATAACATGACGGGCAATAAAGCAATAACAAACATGTTTTGCAAATACTCATATAGCAGAGGAATAAGTATGTTGTGATGAGTGTTACTACTAAATAAAACTGAGAGCCGGTTATAGTCTAGAGTTACTAATGCAACCTAGTTCTCTATAACCAAAGCTCTGATACCAATCTGTCACACCCCCAAATTCACCACAGCGGAAGACTGGCTTTGGGAGGCTGTGACTTCATGAGTAATCGAGAGCTTGATCTGAGAACGACCTCTACATGCCAAAACCACATAGCAGACTCCAAATAGTCCATACAGTCAAGTACCTGAAAATACATGCTTAAAAATGTCAACATAAAGTTGGTGAGTTCATAAGTTTGTTTTGAAACGTTTATGAAAAATTAAAGTTTTACCGACCACTGCACCTTGCAGTAAAATATAAGTGTTTAAATATCAAAGTTTCTTGTTAAATAGGCTTTCTTTCAAAATTTCAATGTTTATTAATAAGGACAACGTTTATTGACAAAAACAAAGTTTATTGATAATTAATATAGTTTACTGATAAAAACAGAGTTCACTGGAAATAAAAAGAGTTTCTCATAAAACAGAGTTCACTGGAAATAAAAAGAGTTTTTGATAGATAGAGTTCACTGGAAATAAAAAGAGTTTCTGATAAATAGAGTTCACTGGAAATAAATAGAGTTTCGGATAAAATAGGGTTTTCAAATAATAAATCGCACTTTCTGATAGAAACATAGTTCACATGAAATAAATAGAGTTTTCAGATAAAACAGAGTTCACAGATAAAACAAAGTTCACAGATAATAAATAGCGTTTTCTGATAAAAACAGAGATCACTGATAAATAATAGAGTTTTCAATAACAATATAATGGATTATGAACCACAAGATTTTCCAACCACCTAGTGACAATATAACAAATACAAAGTCACTAGATGAAATAAAGCATTTATTATTGTCTAAGTTCATGACACCGAAACGTTAACATATCAGAGAGAAAATAATACAAAGCAGCCCAAACGAGTGCCTAACCCGCGACACCCGTAACAGACTCAAATGTAGGTGTACCTAATTTGACCACACAGCCACAATTAGGTAGGGATGTCAGTCCCGATAGATCTATCCATAACATTCGCGCTTTTGACCGGTCATCCGGTCTGAATTAACGGTTCATGAAAGTGGGCCAAAAGCAACTTGGGTTAAAAAGGGACTTAGAAAAATAATCAAACGAGTAAGTGTACTTGTGTTCATGCGTTAAATCAAGCAATCATACAATAGAAGAATGAGTAAGTGTTAAAACAATTAACAGAGTTCACATATGATCACTTAACAAGTAAGACCTTTCGTATAGTTTCTGACCAACCAAGTAAGCTTAAAAATTAGCTTAAGACAACCAAGTAACTTATAAACAATTAATGACAGTCAAACAAGTTTATAAATAGTTCCTGACAACAAAGTAAGTTTATAACTGGTTTACGACCAAGCATGTACCTCCCCCAAAGAGTAATTATAAAACATTTATAATTCGATTTAAAGCAAGAAAAGGTGGGGTATGAACTCACCTCGAAGTAATAGCAACGGTTAAAATAGCACAAGGTAGACATGGAGAAATAATAGCTCGAAACAATCCGTAGCCTAAATTAGATAAAATGTGTATCACTATACAAGCAAAATGACAATAAGCGTAGCATTTAGTCCCCTAATATGTGCTTGAGTTTTTAAATAAACCAAAGATTTTAACACTTGTGATAGTTTAACATCTAATAATAATGTACTCACTTAATCGGGATATATTTAGTAATATCGATCATTTCGTTGTTGGGATAATTTATCTAGCCGGGTCGTTTTAACGGGTCAAATATCCTGAACACATTTTATAAAAATATATTAATTAAAATTAATAAATTGCTATAATTGTTCATTAAATGTGCACCATGTTTCCTCTCGGGGAACATGATACATAAAGGGAAAATAGTTTCAAGAGAGAATTGCATAAATCGTCCTTTAGGTTTGCTTATTTTGCATGTTTCGTCCTAAATATTTTGAAAGTGCTAATATCGTCCTAAAATCAAACTATTTCGCAAATTTTCATCGTTAATGTTTAGCCATGTTGCATGTTTCGTCCCAAAAGTTTTGGCAATTTTGCAAGTTTCGTCCCAAGAATTTTCCTCATAAGGACGATACTTGCATTAAAGTTTCTCCACAGGGATGATCCTTGCACTTTTGTAACGTTTAGAACGAAACAGGCAATTTGACCAAACTTTAAGGACGATTTATGCAATTTACTCTAGTTTCAATTTGCAAATCGTGAGGAGTGTTTACTTTGTTTTTCGAAACGCAGGTTGTACCCTCGATTTTTAGATAAAGATCGTGGGCTCGTTAGTCACTCGCGGAGCAAACTAAAAGTATCTCTATATAGCTGGTCGGGTGGTCTTTAAGTAGGCGTTTCAAGTTTTATAAACCGTGGTAGTTTGATGGGTTAAAATCGTGTCCGAAGTAAGGGTCGTGAAACAAATTTATAAGAAAAGTGTTTATCGAGTCATTTTCGATCTCGTAATGGTTCTCGATAATGAATTTTGGATCGAACCAGAAGTATGATGATGTAGATGGCGCGGCCGTCTACATCTTTCGTCATTTGCCCGCCTCGGGGCAAGGTCGATTTGAGGGTCAAAAAGGGTCGTAAAAAGGTCGTGTTGAAACCCCCAAAAAGTTATATTTTCGATCAAAATAAATCATGGTCGATGTTTTTCGACGATTGATTCTAGCTTGTTTCTTAACCGAATTAAGTGATTCAAATTCCTATGGATTCCTTGCCATCTCGTCTACCTTTTTCCCCACTAATAACTCGGGGCACTCAACTCTTGGTGCTTCTTTTTCTGGTCTAAAAGTGACGTTTTAGTGCTTGGCTAAAAGATTATTATATGCAGTTTTTCCCTAGTACCTTTTGGTGCAAATTGTCTAGTTGCAAAAACTGAACTTTCTAACTTTAGGTTCTCATTTGGTTATGATACCCTTCGAGGTTTAGATTAAGACGTGACATGCGGGTTTTTGGCTAACACTCATTTTAAACATTAGTTTCTCTTGTACTAGTATTAAGATTCTTTTGCAACTATCAACACAGATTTAGTTGGATGTGATTTTATGGTTTTAACACTTCTTCAACTCATGGTCTACCCGAATGGGTTTACACAAGTAGGACTCACGTTTTCACTAGGTCATTACTACCATTTAAATTATTTTCTCAAGCATTAGTATCTAGGGACTAAAAATGCATCGACGAATAGACATGAAATTACTAATCAATGAAAGCGTGTGATACTCACAAAGATTGAAGAAGGAAAAGAAAGGGCGTGTGTATGCAAGGTTCTCAATACTTCCGCGAGCCTTAGTTTGTCATAAATTTTTCAACCCACACTCGGGACACCAAGCGGCTCCTACTCCTTGGAGGCCTCTCCTCCCACGCCTTGCGACACAAAAATTCAAAGGAACAATCGACTTATATGTTTTGTGTTCATTATCTGCTGCGTTTGCAAGGAAGGTAACGAAAGAGTTTATGGGTTGTGTTTATGTTTTTGTGATTTTCAAGGGTTGATATCCCAGCTTTTGTAGCTGAAACTGGATCAAATTTAGTGGCCAATTATAAGCCACGTTTTCTTCTTACACTTATCATGGAATAAGACTTTTGAAGAGGATTTCGAAACTTGTTTTTGTGTCTTCTTTTCAAAATAGTACTGTAATTATGAAGTGTCGTCCTTGTTTTGATTTTTGGTTAAAATTATATAAGCGAAAGGAAGAAAAAGGAGCAAGTACGTCAATTAAAGATATTGGAACTATAAAAGTTGTCTTGTTGCTTACTGTCACCGAAACAAAACAAGAAAAGAAAAGGGGGTCACGTGGGGTGGCAACAGGAGAAAAAGAAGGGAGTGTTTTTCAAAGTTTGACTTTCCTAAACATCTTGTATGTATACTTGTTATCTAGCGGTTGTATGGGGTTTGCACAACAAGGAAGGACGTTTGTAAATAATGAAATTGAAAATTGCAAGGTTTTGATAGTTAGGGATTGAAATGGTATGCTTTGTTATACTTTCGTAACATAATGGTTCGGAGTTTGATTGGGCTCGATAAAACTTGATTGGGTTTTCAAAATTCGTACCCAATAATGTTTCTACTAAAGTAGAATGTTTGTTCGATAAATTTTTCGTAATCGTTCTATATTTTTATTTAAAATAATTACCATTTTTTTTAATTTCTCGAATAGTTTGCGTTCTACTGTAATCCAACTTGAATATTTTGTTTTCAACGTACGTTCTCAACATTAAAACAAGAGTTTTAGATAACTTAATAAATCTTTTATCAAATATTTCTTGATTATTAAATATGAATTAGATTTGTATCGCGTCAGTTCTCAAATTCTGTGCGGTCTTTTACAATATGTAAAATAAACTCCCATTTTTTAATCAAATAGCTTTGATATCTCTCGAAAACAAATTTTGATTATTAAATAATTTAACTTATTATTATTTAAAGTCTGGAAAGTTCCCGGTTGTGACATGAATAATCTGTAAAAACACGTAACCTAGGATGCACCCATACGCCCCACATGATAACATAATAATATGGCCAAAAGCTGAAAGGGACGCCACGAGCTATCACTCCACCGTGGTGAAGTCATAACACTGGTGCCTCTAGTGTTATGGTTATGGTACCTCCATAACTAGGTGAAACTGTTCATGCATGTATATGGCTTAGGCATTTAATTAAACATAAGCAAATAAAAACGTATAAAACATATACTAGGAAAACAGTTGGCTGCATACGGGGAATCCTAATAAGGAAGAAATGTCCATACTGAAAGGACGGAGAATCCGTACCTTATGTCCAGTGAACGAAGAAGACGAACGGAAGAGAGTCCTACTTCGATCTCACTAATGCTACATACATAATATACATGTATAAGTATTCTGATTACTATGTACGTAACTGGTTTTATATCATGTCTTAGCTTGTTTTATATGTTCATATCATGTTTTACTGATTTTATCGTTATGCTGTGTTTATCTTGTATTCTGGATATTCTGATTAAGTACTACTTGTATTTCTTGTATTATTATACTTGTTGTGTAATAATAAGTAACTTTCTAAAAATAGAATGTTTCCTAAAATAGAAAGTTTCCAAAAATAGAAAGTTTTCAAAAATAGAAAGTTTCCAAAAATAGATTTACTGCTTAAAATAGATAAGTTTCTAAAATAGAAAGTTTCCATAAATAGATTAGCTGCTTAAAATAAATAAGTTTCTAAAAACAGAAAGTTTCCATAAATAGATATAAGTTGGGTTATTAAGCTAAAAAGATAAGCTTAAGTTTTTACTGATTAATTCATGTGATTAATAGTATAGTTTATTAATTAATACCTGTAAATTAAATAAACTATATGTTTTAAGATTTAATTAAATATAGCATGATTTAATTAAATGAAAGTGTAAATAATACTTAGGTTAAAACATGTATTAATATTTATTATTAATATAACCTAAGTCATGGAAATTAATTAATTATATGTCATGTTTTAATAATTAATTAATTACTATAGTCTAAATTCATGATTTAAATACTTAGGTTAAAATCATGTATTATTAATAATAATAATTAACCTAAGTCATGTCTAAATTAAATTAATTATATAACATGGTAAATTAATTTAATTAACCTTGTAAATAATTAAACTTGTAAAAATAATTAACTTGTAAAATTAAGTCGTGAACCGAACCCGTGTTTTAAATCTAGACATGTCGTGAACCGGACCGTGTTTACCCTCGAACCGGACCAAACAAATGCACCCTTAATAGTGGCGAACCGGCTTGGCCGGTTGCCAGTGTTTTCGCAAGACAGCCACCGGCTTAAGCCGGTGGTTCCCCTTGGTCTCTCGGCTAGCCACTGGCTAAGCAAAGTTCCCACAAACAGTTAGCCGGTGGTTCCCCCTGCTGTCGCGGCTTGTGTTCCCCCTGCTTGGTCATATTAGCCACCGGCATAAGCTGGTGGTGTTTGTTTGTTTTTCAGCCAAGACCCCCAAAACCACAAGGCCGCCCCGACATGCATCGGGGTCCCTTGATCCCTGCGGCCGAGACACACAGCCACACCAAGACCATGGGGTCACGGTTGGTGGTGATCAAACAACCACCGAGAGCTTCGGCTCTCGGTTTCCTCGCGTCGGTCGAACCAAAACACCCCTAAACCACCATGTTTTATTACCCCGTGATTTAAATATCATGTTTTATTAATAGTTTTTAATAAACCCATGATTCATGTGTTCTTGATCTAATAAATAATTAAAAAGAAAAAGGTTAAATGATTACCATTGCGTGAAACAAAAGAAAATGATAACACGAACGATCTTGCTAGAATTGGATCACCAAAAATCAACAAACACCCCTTCTTGGGGTGTTATACCCGGCGGCCATGGGAGAAGAAAAAGAAGGCTAAGGTTTTATGTTTTTCTAACTTTTCTGTATTATGAAAAATATGTTTACCTTTTTCTTGTTTTAGTTAAAATAAAAGTGGGCTTGGCCCCTTTCTTTGTTCATGCCGCGGGTAGGTGGGCCCGACAAAGGGAAACCCATTGTTTTCCGTGTTCTAATTATTTACGTGTTCTCGTGATCGTGTCTACGTGATTTATTTATTCCTCGTTCCTGTTATAATATATATTTATATGTAATCGTAATAAATATTACGTAAATACATAATAAAAGGTTCGTGATTATTTACGTTCATGATTTCATGTTCGTGATTATAATTATTGTTGATAATAATTATCGTGTATTAATATGCTTAAATACTTATCGTGTAATAACACGTACGTAATACTTGTAATTAACATTCGTGAAACGTAAACATGTTATATTAGGAAGGTTTTAATCATGAACGTACGATTATATATGTATTGTTCATGGTAAAAGCATGCAGGTTTTACCAAGGACGTCTCGAACGACTCGATTAAGATGATGCTTTATCCGTATTCCTTAGTGGGGCCCGCTAAAATTTGGTTAGAGAAAGAGCCACCCAATTATATATTGACGTGGAAGGATCTCGTTTGGAAGTCCGTGAACCAATTTTTCCCGCCCTCTAAGACTACGCACCTGAAAAACGATATTTCAAAATTTTCACAAGAGTACAATGAGAGTTTTTCAACGGCTTGGAATAGGTTTAAGGAAATGTTGCATGAATGTTCTCATCAAGGTTTTTCCGACTTACATCAAATCGACACGTTTTACAATGGATTAAACGATCATGAAAGAGACTATCTCAATGCCACCGCGGGTGGTAAATTTTTGTGTAAAATGGTCGAGGAAGCATTGTTGATCATTGAGAATAGGTCCAAGGTTCATAGCCCTCGTAGCACATCGAGTGTTCACAAGGCTTCGTCTTCGCCTTCATTGTCGCATACCATCGATGCTTGCCAAATTGAGGCTAATTTGGAGAACAAAATATTTTATAAGCTTAAGGGATTGTTAATTGAGTTTAAAGTTGGGGAACAACCCACTCCCGCATCGGCTAAAGCGGTTGAGATTTCTTGTATGTATTGTGGTGGAGGTCATGATTTCTCCGAGTGCATTACCAACGGTGGTAACACTTCGAGTGCCTACGCGGCCACGGGAACTTATAACCAAAATGGTCAAGTTACCCGCACTAATCAAGTGACTCCATCGGGTTTTCCACCAAATCAAAATGCTAATAATTATCAAAACAATCAAGTTGGTTATCAAAGGAAAAATTATAAGGGTAACAACTATGGGAATCAAAGGACTAGTAATCAAGTGCAAAACCAAAATCAAAACCGTAATTTTCAAAACCCGAGTCAAGGATTTCAAAATGCTTACATTAAAGAGCTTCCAAATGACTTTTTGAATTACGCTACGGCAAATGACAAGATTCTCGAAAACATCCAAGAGCAATTGGCTAGTCAAGCTAGGGAAACGGCTAAGAACAAAATTGAACAAAGTCAATCTAGGCTTGAACAAAGGATAGACCAAAGTGCCGCTAAGCAAGACGTTAAGCTAATGCTATTTTGGAAGCAATCATGATGAACAAAGCCTCTACTTCGGGTGGTCTTCCTAGTAACAACGTGTCAAACCCAAAGGGAGAGATGAAAGTGATCACCACACGAAGTGGTAAGACCTTTAAAGAACCGACTCCTCAACCAATTACTCCAACGGTGGAGGAAATTGAGGAAGAACCCGAGGTGTTGGTCGAAGAGGAGCATATCCTAATCCCACGAAGTACCGCTCAAAACCACACCTACGGTTGACCCTTTACCATCATTGGAACCCGAGATTCCAAAGGCTATGCCTATGTCCCACCCAACACTACCCTTACCTTACCCATCGAGACTTCGTAAGGAGAAATTGCAAGAGCGTGACAATTACCAATTTGAGCTTTTCATTAAGATGTTTCATGATTTACATTTTAACTTAAGTTTTGCCGACGCTTTAATTATGATTCCTTGTTTTGCCGCCAACTTTAAGAGTATGTTATACAACAAGGAGAAATTGCAAAAATTGTCTAGTTGTTCATCGGTTTATCTTAAACACATACCTCAAAAAGTCAGTGACGCCGGTAAGTTCTTAATACCAATTGGTATTCAAGATATGGAAGAATGCTATGCCTTGGCTGATATTGGTGCTAGTATTAATTAGATGCGTCTTGAAATATTCAATTCGCTTAATCTTCCTAATCTTACTCCTTCAAGAATGTCTATCGATATGGCCGATCATTCCACGATTCCCGCATGTGGATTGGCCGAAGACGTTTTTGTGAAAGTGGGAAAGTTCTATTACCCGTTAGACTTTATCGTAGCCGATATTCCCACGGACCTTCAAATCCCTCTCATTTTAGCTCGTTCGTTTTTAGATACGTCGAGAGCGTTGATTGATGTGCATGCAAGGAAAATCACCTTACGTTTGAATGATGAGGAACTTGTTATAAACGCAATGCAAAATACAAACTTTCTCATGTTTATTCAATCGCGGCCATAAACTATATTGATATGATCGATGTCGTTTGCGAATAATTTTCACAAGAATTTTTAGGTTTTGGTGATGAAAAAAATAGTAGCAATCCCACTATGCTCGATCCTATTCTTGATAACTTGACACCATCCTTCACTCCATTTGAAGGAGGTGGTTTTACTTTGGAAGAGTTTGATGTACCTCGAACTTCTAACGAAGACCTCGACAATGATGAGGACTTTTTGATTATCAAGGATTTTCTTAACGATTTCCCATTTCCTCAGCCGGTGGAGGTTATGAGTATCGAATCCAAATCTTCAATCGAGGAACCACCAATCCTCGAGTTGAAAGATCTTCCTCCTCATCTTTAATAAGTATTATTGGAAGGAGACGATAATTTGCCGGTTATTATTGTGAAGGATCTTTCAGATGATGAAAAAACCACACTTATCGATGTCTTGAAAGGGGCAATTGCGTGGAAATTATCCGACATTAAGGGTATCGACCCAAAATTTTGTACCCAAAAACTTTTAATGGAGGAAGACTACAAGCCCGCAATCCAATTTCAAAGAGGGGTGAACCCCAAAATTCATGATGTCATAAAAAATGAAGTCCTTAAACTCCTTGACGCGGGAATGATTTACCCTATTTCTGATAGCCCTTGGGTGAGTCCCATTCATTGTGTCCCTAAAAAGGAGGAATGACCGTTGTGCCAAACGATCGAGAAGATGATGGAAGTCTTTATGGATGAATTTTCCGTGTTTGGTAGTTCGTTCACTTCGTGCTTATGAAATTTGAAACATATGTTGAAGCGTTGTGAGGAAACCAACCTCGTGTTGAATTGGGAAAAATGTCATTTTATGGTTAAAGAAGGAATCATCTTAGGGCACAAGGTTTCGAAAGCAGGGATTGAGGTATACAAAGCTAAGATATACGTCATCGCCAAATTACCTCATCCCAAAACCGTTAATGGAGTTAGGAGTTTCCTTGGCCACACGCGCTTTTATCGTCGATTCATCAAGGATTTTTCAAAGATATCTCGACCCATTAAACACCTCCTCGAAAAAGATGCTTCTTTTGTCTTTAACGAAGATTGTGTACGAGCCTTTGAAATCCTTAAGAGGAAACTTACCGAAGCTCCCATTCTTGATTACTCCCAATTGGAACCTCCCCTTTGAACTTATGTATGATGCAAGTGATTACGCTATTGGGGCCGTTTTGGGGCAACGTCATGAAAATCACTTCTTGCCCATTCACTATGCTAGCAAGAGGATGACCGAGGCTCAACTTATGTATACCACAACGGAAAAGGAATTCCTAGCCGTGGTGTATGCATTTGAGAAATTCCGACCTTATCTCGTCTTGACCAAAAGCATAGTGTATACGGATCATTCGACAATCAAGTACCTCTTGGCTAGGCAAGATGCAAAGCCGAGATTGCTTCGTTCGACTCTCCTCCTACAAGAATTTGATGTCACAATCCTTGACAAAGGGAGTTGAGAATCTAGCGGCTGATCATCTCTCTAGATTGGAAGATCCTCGCCAAAGTGTGTAGAAGAACAAGAAAATCACCGAAACATTTCCTCTCGAGACACTTGATGTAGTGAATTCCAAGGAAGAGTTGATGATACTACTTTTATACATAGTCTCATTGTCAAAAACGGGCTTAAAATGGTTAAAATATCATAAAATGTGCCAAATATATGCTTTTGTTTGTTCAATGTGTATTTTAGGTATGGATATTGAGAAAATGACAAAAGATCACAACAAACAAGCAAAAACGAACACGGGAAACGAAGCCGCACAATGAACCGGGCCCTAGAGTTGATTTTTCAAGAAAAGTCCTTGAAGAATGGAAGATTGTACAAGAAGGGTCCTCCATTATTGAAGAATTGACACTTTAAACCCTTGTATATTCATAATTTCAAGTTTGGTCCTTAAAGTTTGTCAAATTTACAAAAAGGACCCTCAACTTTGCAGAATTGGCAAGAATGATCCCTCAAATTTGAGGACATGTCACTTTTAGTCCTCCAAAAGAAAAGAATACAAGTGAAGACCTCAAAGTATGAAGACATTGCAAGTTTGGTCCTTCAAATATCAAAACATGGCAACAAATACTCTTTGAAACATTTTGGAAACTGTTTTGTGGCCAAAATAGGAAAAACTAAACTTCATTACAAAGGGAAATACGTTATAGCTGTTTTGAAACACAAATGAAAGGGATAAAGAAGCCAAAGGACTAAACATGGCAGACAACATAAGATACATAGACCAACCAAAGCCCACCACGTGTCCCAATCACCCCTCACAACCAATCAAAACTCACCATTCATCCACCTCACCATCCACTAATACCAGATTTATACTTAATATTAATTATGTATAAAATCGCGCCTAAACACTTATTTAAAACCAAAATCAGATCAAAACACATGTTCTTCATGTTCATATCCAAAATTGGGTTTTCCTTAATAATTGTGAATTAAGCCCTAACCAACTCCAGATTTGTGATTAAGGGATGACTTATCCTAAACCCATCCTTAAACCCCCATCACCATCACCTCACATGTTTCTACCACCCTCCCCTGCCCCACTATTCACTCCCAAACAAAATACTTGCAAAGAATCAACGACCCAAGCCTTTGCTTACATCCTAATCTTGCATTGGACCACTTGGATCAACTTTTCACCACTGGAATCACATGTATCTCCATACAAGTCCAAATTCGTCAAAGGTTATTCAAACTTCAAAGGGAATTTTGGGACTTCTACATACTAGGGTTTCATGTTTTATTTTTAGCTTTCTAGCACCATTGTAGCCTATTTAAGGAATTAGGACTCATACATTTCAGTTTGTTCTTGGTTTTCTTTGGTCACAACTTTGTAAAGCTTTGTTTCAAGTGAATGAAAAAGTGTGAAAGTTTGTTGATGAATTCCAAGTTCCCATTTACTTTTCTGTTATTGATATTGATCTAAGTTTGTGATTTCTAAGTTTCAAAGTTTGGTTTTAAGGATTGTGTAAGTTGTTGCAAAAGTTTTCCAAAGACTGATTTTTTCCTAAGTCTTCGTTCAAACACTTGAACTTTTGGATCATAAGTGATCATAACACCCTGATAAGGAGATTATCAAGGTGTAGTGAGCTTGTGGTTTGGGAGGATTCAAGGAGTGGGCAACAAGCTTGGAAATAATCTTGTTTATTTTCATTATTCTTCATATAATCTGTTTATTTCTAACCTTGTTGTTCTTAGCAGCTTATTGGAAGCTTGTGCCTTTTTTAGCTAGGCACATAAGCTATAAATCCGTGAGTGTGGATGTACATTCATGAGGTTTGAGCTCTCTTTCCTAAAAATCTGTTAAAAAAGTGATTTTAAGTGATTTGGTATTCTGTTGTTGTGTGTGGTGTTTTTGTGGCTTGAATCTTGTTCTTACTGCATGATAATGTTGTATTGATGCTTGTTTAAGCTTGGGTAAAACTGTTAAACACTTTTGCTTGTTTAAATTTGGATTTGAAAAGTGAAAGGGGTGTTTGGGATTACTGCTTGTTTGAAGTTTGTGTAAGTTTGAGTAGGTGTTTGGGTTTGTTTGTGGTATTTATCAATTATTAAGGTGTTTGTATGCTTTTATCTGTATATCTTGTGCTTTTGAACATCAAATCTGAAAATTGTGTTATATCTACTTTGTTCTTGACTGGTTTGACTTGAAAATTTGGGAACACTTAGTGTGTATGCTTATTTAGGGTTAACAAGGATAAAAACAAAGTTTGTGTAAGCTGATAAGTAGATTTGAGGGTTTAAAATTGGATTTGTGGTCAAGTATATCAGCAAAAGGATTTTGTGTTCTTCATTGTTCATCAGTTACGTAGCATAGGCTTGAATCTAGCTTAAATCTTTGAACCATTGTATGAAACAAGTTTATTTATGCTTATTCAAGATTATTATAGCTTGTGTATGCTTTTGGTTCAATTTGGTTGGCTTAATCTTGCCTAAACTGCTTATTTCATCAAATCTGCTTAAAGTTCATGTCTGTGTGATATCTGGGCATAAATTGAATCAACAGTACTAATTGGCCTGTTGATTTTGTGTGTATGCTTGTTATTGACTCCTTATAACTAACTGGTTATAAGGGTGCCTTTTTGTCCATTGAATCCAACAAAAGTCCACTAAAAACAAAAGGTCAAGATAGTCAAGTAGTGGGAACCATTTCCCACTATTGCTAGCCACTGCTAGTGTTAATTTGTGAACAGCTTATCAATAAGCTGTTTTAGCTTATTTAGACTTGCAACAACTTTGTTTTGGTAATCAATCTTTCTTATTTGAGCCATTTAACTATTCTGGAGCATTTGAGCCTTTGACTTTTAGGTTTGACTAGAAAACGAATTGACTTCTCTTTTTCAAAATAGCTTATTGCTTATTCCAGCTTTTTCTGTGTGCTTATTTGAACTCTTTTTGATTATTAAGCTTAGCTTAGTGATTTAAAACATTTTGCAAAAAGAATCAGCCTTTGAAGTGGTCTAGAATTCGAAAACGACTATTTTGTCGTTTTGTGTAGAGAGCTTCTGCTTATTTCAGGCTTATTTCTTGGGCTTATTCAAAATTTCTTTTTACAAACAGCTTTATTATCTCATTAGAAGGATGTGTGTCAAATTTCAGCTTATGGCATTAGCTTATGGCTTAATGGGCCAAAAAGCCCATTAAGAATAAGCAGTTTATTCATTAAGCTGTGATAAGCTCACTTTCAGCTTTTGGGCCTTTAAAGTTTTGTGTTTAAAATCAAATGTTAAGCTAGACTAGAACTTTTCAACTTATTTGGATAACTTTTTGCTTATTGGGCCAAAAAGCCCATTAAGGTTGGACTGTTTTGAGTTTTAGCCCATTTGGAAGCCCATTAGGGGTATTTTGTAATTTCACTTTTATTTTCAGTTTAATTAGGTTAAAATAAACTAGTTTGCAAGTTTTTAGAATTTTTATAAATTTTAAATCATTATTAATATTTTATTATTGAAAATTTTTTTTAAGATTTTTTCAAATTCTTCATTTTTCTTAGGTTAAATACATTAAGTTAGGATTTTTAAAACTTTTTAATTAATTTTCTTGTCATTTAATTAATTTTTAGGTTAATTTTAATATTTTAATAGTTTTTATTCATTTTTAAATAGTTTTAATTAATTTTAAATTTTCCAAAAATATTTTTTAGTTTAATTAAGTTATTTTAGAGGTTTACAAATTGAAACATCTCATTTTGGGCTTTTTGTTAATTAAATTGATTTTTTGGGCTTTAATTAGCATTAAAATTTTATTACTTAATTAAATAAAAGGTTTGAGTGATTTTTGATTTTTTGTAAACTCTAATTGCATTTTTTAGGAATTATTGCAATTTTTTTGGAATTTTTAGGATAATTTTTAAATTACGTTACGTTTTACGATTTTATGTTTACGACTTTCAATTTAGTGTAATTTTAATCGTAACCGTCATCCTTTTCTCATTTCTTTCTTCATAATCATAATCACAAACATTTAATCATCTCTTAATACAATACACTAGCCTCATTGAGATTGATCCCACACAAAGGGGTCATAAGTGCTTACGTTTTCCTAAACGTTCACTTAGTAGTTACCACTTTTACCTCGTTTTCCTAAACGAGTGTGAATTTACAACTATCATTTTTGGCGCCGCTGCCGGGGAGGCGTGTTGTGTTTTGATTTGAACAAATATGGTTTTTATATTAACCATAAATAGTAATTGTGTGTTTTAGAACTCTAAGCACACGTATTATCGGTTTTTCATTTTTGTGTAAATATTATTACTATATCGTATACGTATCACAATAAATCACAAGTACTCCAAAAGTATGAAAACACAACCTTGATTTGGAATTTCGTCACTCAATCATTGTATTCTGTGACAATCCGTCAATTTATGGTTGATATTTTATTCTCAATATTTATTTGAAAACATTATTTTAATGTTATAATATGAACTCACTTATTTTTGGGAAGAAATTTGGATTTACGTCTTGAAGTAGCATCGACTACGTCTAAACCGGAGGATTTTACGTTACGTGCTTACGTTTACATACACCGTTTTGGTAACAGTCCGACATTTCAGAAAATAAATTTATCCGTGAATATTATTTTGGAATTTTAAAATTGTACTGGTTCATAAACTCACAAATTTACGAGAAGAGATTAGGACTTACGATTATAATTTAACGTCCTTTACGACTAAACCGGAAACCTTAGGATTATGTATTTACGTTTTCGAACTCCGTTTTTGATGAAACAATTTTTATTAGATTCGTTTTGTGCCGTTGATTCATAATTCATAAAAACGTTTTTCGTAAAACGACCCGAGGGCACGCAAATCGAGGAAACTAGAATCGAGGAATACCCGTAAATTAGCGGGATGGGACAAAATAATTTATCCCACCCCACTATCTAACTATGGACGGCCAAGGAAGACACCACATCAAAGATGTGGCATCCTTACACAAAACTAAGTTACACTTGTAACTTAGCTTCACATTGAAGCTTACTTCATCCCACTAACCACAAAACCACTAGCCTTTCTCATTTCCACCATTTCACACATGCAAAACAACTAAATATCTCTCTCTTCCTCTCTACTTTTGCCGTCCCATATCCATAAAAAACACCCCATTCATACAAAATTTTAACCTCAAACATTTGTTATAATTAACATATGTTAATCTCCATTCAAAGAGATGAAGATTGGTGCAAGTTATAGCATCCAAAGAGGAGTTTCTATGGAGTCTTAGGGCTGATTTTCTACAAGGAGTTCTTGAAGATTGGTGGACTTGAAGATGATATTGGTTTATCACAAGTTTTGCCATCAGAATCCAAGCCTTGATCATAACCTACATCATCATGGTGGTATAAAGATTGTTCTCCCCATCCTTTTGTTAATTTTGATTATGTAATCATGTATTTTCTTCTTAAATGTATATATGTATGATGATATAAGATGATAAAAATATTATGTGGGGATTTGGTGTTGATAATCATGGGTAAAAAGAAGAAAAACTATATGTAAAAGTGGTTAATCTTGCTTAATTTAGTAGGCTGTATAAAAACAGTAAATAACCATATGATGAACTGATAAAATGGCATAGATTAATGGATATACAGTAATTAATATGTCTTGTACACATGTGGGAGTTGGCCATGCAATGGAATCATAAAAATGAGTGAGATATGATCAAAACAAGTTTAGAGTGCAAATCTGAGTACACTGTTTTGGACGAATTTTATAAAATACTTAGATGCTGATTCAACAGTAGCCATAGAAGAGTTAAATGGAGCACATATCATGTAGTTTATGCCATAAACATTTGGGCTTCTATCTCCATATAGAACTCTAGATATGGCTGTTTTGGTGAACATGAAAGTAAAAATCAGATTTTGGGAAATTAAAGTATAATAGTATTATATAAGCACTCAAATAAAAATAGTATAAAATGTGAATTAAAACCCACTAACTTATATAATACATTTATATAAATATGTATAAGGATAAACAAATGGACATTTTATAAAAATGGTAGTTTGATAAGTTTTATAAGTTATAAAACTATAAACATGATTTTTACGATTTTTTTGGCTATTACCGTAAAATTAACGTTTTTCGCCAATTAAAACTTAGACGATCAAACCCGTCTAATGTAAAGTTTTTAAAAGTCATATACTGATATATAAGTATCTAATACAAGTAAAAACCGATAAAACCCGAACTATAGGACATACGGACATTAACGAGCTAAGTTAGCATATTGGACTAATAATTTAACTAAATAAGATAAACACTTATAAACTTATTTATTGGGCTTAACCCATTTGGGCCCAACATGTAAAGTATAAATACTGATAATACAAGTATGAAATGGATTAATACAAGTTAATGAACTTATAATAGGCTTATTGGACCTAAAACACGTAAATAAGTAAAACTAATAAACTAGTAAGAAGTTACCAATACATAAACACTAAAATGAGTAAAAGAGAATATGTAAACCCACTTGATCATCATATATAAAATTATCATATGTATACATAATTGTTATTTTTATAAAGTCATTGGACATGAGTCTAAAACGAGTATTATTTGTCTAGGTTTCCGTGATGGAAGCACGTACCGTACATCCAAATCGCCGATAATCGCCTTCCCACATCAACCTAAGTTCATAGCCTCACACTCTTTTAAATGTTTTTATGAAATATTTTATAAACCCGCGAGGGAGATAACGTGTTAGTTTTGATAAAATAGGACACCATTTGTCCCGATTGTTTGTTTATTGATTTGAATCCGAATGATTGTATGACCCGATGAATGATTATATGACCCGATAGATGAAATTAAATGGATTATTAAAGTTAGGTTATGTCACTAAAAGTCCCATGAGCATGAATTGTGAACTACCAGGATTTGGTAGACGCTTATGCATATAATAGTACTATTTGGGGACGATCACCTCAGTTCGCGCCTTGACGGTTGATCCCCGTCGTGCCACATTGATTGTTAAGAGAATTTATGTATGAGAAGATTTACACAAGCGTGATTATTGTGACGACACGCTAATTTAGATGGGCAAATTGAGTTTCAGGCTAGCTACCCGTTGTTTGGTTTAGTAAGGTAACAATGTCATGCGGCTTGTAATAATCCATAAATAACAAAATACTGCTATACGCACTAAATTACGATATATTGCCTGACTAGCAATACGGGGTCTTACTATTGATATTATGTTCGTGTTTTGGTTTTTCATAACCATATTCATATAAGGTTTTATTTAATCTATACAACGTTATAAGACGTATTGTATGATGTTTTTAACGACAATGGTCCGTATAATGATTTTGAAGGCGAAAGCCTATATTATGATTTTGATAAGGATTTGTATGAAATGACTTTGGCTATTTTATGGCCTATTACAATGATTTGTACAAAATGATTTTTTGTAATAATTTTATACCGATGTTATATTGATGGATTTTATTAAACTCTATGAATTCACTCAGCGTTATCGCTGACCTTTTCTTTTAACATATTTTATCTCAGGTACTTGAAGGTAATTCTCCGGAAGACGAAAAGACGTCATGGCCCGCACTTAAACAATAATTTCCATTCAAATGCTTTGTAAAACTTGTATGAAATACAATAACTTGGGACCTATGTAAATTTGATATTTATGAATGGAAATCCTTTTATTATTAAACGACGCTATTTTTATGCGTTGTCTATGATGTGAGTAATGTGCTATCCCGTAACACCAACGAGTCTTCCGCTGTATTGAATTGTATAAAATTTGGGGTGTTACAGTTTGGTACCAGAGCTCTCTTTATAGAGAACGAAAGATTTTTAAAACCAAGGTTTTGAATAAAACATTTCAAAATCTTTTAACTATAAACATTTTTCTAAAAATGTCTAAAAATCTTTTGACTATAACGGTGCCGAAGAATTCCCGAGTTACCGACAAGGCCAGACTGAGAAGTGTTATTTTAATATATATATAACTTGGATTATATATATATATATATATGATGTAATTTTATTACATGATTGTTTGATGATTATTTTGATATTTATACGAGGTATTTATACGACGTAGATTGTCGCAAGGAACCCTAAATCCCCTAGTAAATTAATCGAAGCTATTCTCGTAGGAATTCTAGCTATCCTAGATCTAAACCAAGTTGTGGATATTTATGATCCCAACAAATGGTTGATATTCGTAGAAATGTTGATATTAGTTGATTGTGATATTGAAGAGGAATTGGCGAGATTAAATCTGATATTGATATCATGACGATCTTTACTTATAGAGTGGAATTGGACAAAACCATTACCACCTAGAAAGATGTCATATGATTCGGTGTCACCCAATTCTTAAATTTGGAAATCGAAAGGGGGAATGTTGCACTTGAGGCTGTCATTGGAACCATTACCCAAAAGCCTCATGCCACTAGTACCTTTCCGAGAAGTCTAATTCAATGTATGATTCATTTCATACTAGTGACTCATTTGATAACTATTGTTGTAAGAGATAATAGGATTGGAAATTAAGCGTTGTTGATATCGAGCTTTTATTTCCCTTTAAAGGCCTAAGAATAAGGTTGAAAGTATTAGAGAATGAGGTAGGATATCGAATTGAGTATAAAATTGGTTAAAACTTGAATAAAGTAAAATTTAACCCGTATGAAATATGAAATTGTTAAGAGGAAGTCGTTAAGTTCTGTGATTGAATTATAAGGTTTAATTGATTGTTGATTCGTGTTAAGTGTTGTTCCTAGGCCATTGTCCAATAATGAGGATGCCTAGTGTCCAATAAATAAATTGAAGAAATCTTCTTCTGAATTGGGACCGATGGATCTTCCGGGACAGGTGGGACACCTAATGACTCTTGTAGATTAGTATTCATTGTGGTATCTTTTAAAAATAATCCCTAACTTAACTGAGACATCAGTTGGTAGGATGAGTTCTTGGATTTGTATGACATAGTGACACATAATGTGTTACGGTACAATTTTGACTTGTTTGTGATTAATGAAAAGACTACCATTGATTGCTAAATTCTACATGTATCGATGATATCTATCTTTTCCTGCTTCTTCCTAATGCTCGCATTAGTGATGCAACCATTGAACAAGTACTCATCTCGATTTGAGTTACGTTGTGGATTATTCTTTTTGAGTGCCATCGAGATCATGAACCTCATGATTAAGTGGCTAAGCTCATTTCCTATTATATTGTAGTTAGTTCTTGGTGAACAACTTTTCATCACTCCTTTGCAGATCACTAATTGTTTTTATAAGTTAAAACAGTATCCCTTGAGAAAAATTGTGTTTTCATCACCATATGGATTATTTAAAGTGAGACTTATAAATAATCGTTTTCGAAATGAAGTTGTTTATAAAACACCTTGGAAAACTTAATTGTTTTCATAACAAAGAAAATCTTTGTAAATTATTCTTGATTCTTATTTAAGAATTAAGCATGAAAATGTTTTTATTATAAACATGATGATAAAATTTTGACGAACTGAGTGTTGCATCGTTAATCTTGAAATTGTATATAGTTGCGCCCCTACATACAATTTGGAATGAACCACGCAAGGCTGATTAGTAGTCACCATAAAACTGATTAATAAACACTATATTTTCTTTGAAGATTGTGAAAGATTAAATTTTATGAGATCTGCAAGAAGTGAAAAATAAGGACATAGTGTTAGGGACACCTACATATGTGCATGTAGCATCTATTCTTCTGAGTCGAATTTACTCATCTGTGGAAATTGTCTGATTTGACAATTGACAATTCTTTCTTGTCCAATTCTCCCGTAGTGAGATTCTTAGGAAAAGTATCTGATTACCGAGTGTTGATACCCGACTGGATGTATCGACGTTCCTATCATTTCTTTTGATTTTATTTCATTTGAATGACCTGGGTAACGATCCAAGGAGCTTTCAAATGCGTACTCAAATTATGAAAACATGGGATATATTCATATTCGTTAAATGTTTTCATCTACATCTGATTTGAAATTCTATCGCGTAGATTATGCGTTGACCTTACTCTTTTAATGGTAGTTGAGTCTCCATGTATCCTTGAACTTGTGAAGGATTATGAGTTATTATTAGTCTTTTGAGAAGTTAACATCTTATCCACGGTAATGAAACTGGAAAGTTGATAGTGCCAGTAAAATAGATTGATTGATTATGACATGACGACATTGTCTTAATTGATGGGAACTCGAATAGAATTCCCCTAAATGATAAGATGTTGATTATCAAAAGTGAGCTAAATAATTCTTGATGGATGACCATATCCTGCATTTAGACTTGAAATTATACCGTGAATGGTTGTGAATTAGTCATAGATATTATAATATAGAAAGAACTTAAAGTGAATTTATTAAAAGATGTTTCTGTTATCTAAAACTTTAGGAGGTATTTTACCTAGACTTTCACCATTAAGGCAAGTTGAAATTGGTATTGAATATATTCCCGGTGTTGCACCTGTGGCATGTGTACTGTACGTCAGCACCATCTGAATTAAAAGAATTACTGTACAACTGAGAGAGTTGTCGGGAAAAGCTTTTATGATACCAAGCTCGTCATCATGAAGAGCTATGGTGTTATTATTTCTTATATTTATTGATTACCGTGAACTAGGTAAATTGACGATTAAAAATCTATATCCACTACCCAAGATGATAGATTTGTTCGATCATTTACAAGGTTCTAGCGTATGTTTTAAGAATTTGATCCACGACATGGTTATCATCAACTTCGCATCTGCGAAAAAGATTATCTATTCCAATCACTACATCCAGAACTTGTAATGAACATTATAAGTTTCACGTAATGTCGTTTGGATTGACCAATGCACATGTAGCATTCATAAATTTGGTGAATCACGTGTGTAGACTGTAATTTAATAAATTCATGTTTGTGATCATTAAGGACCATCTGTTGTTTATAAGAATAAGAATGAGTTAATATTTATTTATAGATTGCCCTATATTGGCCGAACACTTAAAAACCTGTACCTTGAATTTTTAACATATGATTTAAGGCTTAATCCTTTACATTATTTGACCGTGTGATTAAAATATAATGGAATCTATATTGATTCTTCAAAAAAAAAACATTAAGAGCCCTTTTAAGACTTTGAGTTTTACCAAAAAGAAAGTGGAAATATGTTTTGACAAATGTTTTAACAAAGGATTTTTAAGGGATTATTCCCTTATACACAAATCATTTAACTAAACTCCTGTTTAGGGGTAAATGTTTGTGTATACCTCAAGACAACCTAAGAGGGATTGAGGAAACCGTTAAACCATGACTTGAAATTTGAAACGATAATTTTTGCTTTTCAACTAAGAAAATTTTGACCAAAGTATAAACGAAGGTTTTTCGAACATTTACGAATCTTACTAATTATTTTCGATAAATTAACAAAAATCTTGTTAATTAAATTCAAATTTATTTTGAACATTTTATATAATTGGTCGAACTAAGAAATTTAAAATTTTTATGTTTACCTTTCATAAAAATTTAATTATTATTATTTAATTAATTGTAATAATTATCGACGCTTTATACGTCGGATTGAGAAAAACTGATAAAAAAATAATAGTTGAAACGAAACTAAAACTTAGAAAATATGAAGAAAGAATTTATGAGTAAATTGTGGACATGATAATTATTTCATCAGGAAAGGTGAATGTAGATACTGACACATTATGTAGAAAAGATAAAGAACCAATTAGGATGTGTTCCTTAGTAATGATGGTACAAAATAAATTGCCGAACAATTTAAAATATAGCCGATACATATAAAAAGGATAATATAGATAATAAAAAGGGGTTCACGGCTTATGTGAACCATTAAAATTGAGAAGCCGATGGCGTTAAATGTATAAAAGGCCGCTTATGGTTGCCTGAATATAGAGGGTTTTGAGATGTAGTCATGTTGGAATCTTGTAAGTATAAGTATTCTATTCTTGTCATTTCTGATTTAATGTATCATTATCAGAAGAATTTGTACTGATGGAAAAATTATGAAGGCAGACACCGCCTCATACATTAGTAAACGTCTAGCTATTGCAAAGGTCATCATATGAATTTGATTCGATTTGGGTCATCGTCGACAGACTGACCAAATCTGCTAATATCATTCCTGTTAATGATAGATTCTTGATGAAGAAATTGACTCTTTTGTATTTAAAGGAGTTATGTAAACATGGTGTGCCTGTATCGATCATCTCTATCAAGATCCTCGCTTCGTATCGAATTTCTAGAGATTTGCTCAGAAGTCATTGAGAACGAATCTTGATGAGAGTACTGTGTACCACCCCAATCGAAGGGATGAGGTAAAGTAACGATACAAAATACTATAAGTGCTGTTTTATGCTTGAATGATTGATCTTTGGTAATAGACTGTAAAATCGTTTTCCTTTGGAGAGATTATCATTGATAATTATCGTGTTAGGATCGAGATCGAATCTTGATAAGATTTAAACATTAGAGCATCTGTAAGCAGGAGTTGGGATAAAGACACCCGACATACACCCATTGTGAGTTGGACATGTCTTTTTGGTTTAAGGTTTCCTATAATGGCGGACCTAACCTTACAAAATACCCGACCCGCGAGACTTGAAATGATTGTTGAAATTAGTATCTGTTTATTGACTGCCGGTAGTAGACAGGAGGTTATGTGAATATGAAATGTAGATCTTGAAGTGCCAGATGGGTAGCGAAGTTATGCCAAAAAATTTAACCATGGAAAAATGAATTGATGATCTGGAAGATCATGGGATATAAGTCCCCGTTGTATGGGACTATTGAGATGATGTAAAAAGATTGGTTTGAAAGGCATATAAGCTGGATCTACCCTAGGACTTCAAGGACTGCGTGAATTATGTTTAGTATATAGAACTTGATAAATTGTCTATCAAGTGAAAATCTGATTGTTTCTTAGTAAAGTTTAGATCGGCGAAAAGTTGCATTCATCAAAAACCCGTGTACATCATGGATAGAGAAAGTAAGTCAACATTAAGCCTGATCTTATTCCCGTAGTTATGTTGATGAAACTCGCGTATTGTAATGGATTACACTTGTGAGAAAAGAGCGAGTGTGGAGGAAATACCCACATGGCTTTAACTCTATAAGAAGCGAGTAGTAAGATGATCTTTGAGGACAAAGATCCTGTTTAGGGGTAAATGCTGTGACAATCCGTCAATTTATGGTTGATATTTTATTCTCAATATTTATTTGAAAACATTATTTTAATGTTATAATATGAACTCACTTATTTTTGGGAAGAAATTTGGATTTACGTCTTGAAGTAGCATCGACTACGTCTAAACCGGAGGATTTTACGTTACGTGCTTACGTTTACATACACCGTTTTGGTAACAGTCCGACATTTCAGAAAATAAATTTATCCGTGAATATTATTTTGGAATTTTAAAATTGTACTGGTTCATAAACTCACAAATTTACGAGAAGAGATTAGGACTTACGATTATAATTTAACGTCCTTTACGACTAAACCGGAAACCTTAGGATTACGTATTTACGTTTTCGAACTCCGTTTTTGATGAAACAATTTTTATTAGATTCGTTTTGTGCCGTTGATTCATAATTCATAAAAACGTTTTTCGTAAAACGACCCGAGGGCACGCAAATCGAGGAAACTAGAATCGAGGAATACCCGTAAATTAGCGGGATGGGACAAAATAATTTATCCCACCCCACTATCTAACTATGGACGGCCAAGGAAGACACCACATCAAAGATGTGGCATCCTTACACAAAACTAAGTTACACTTGTAACTTAGCTTCACATTGAAGCTTACTTCATCCCACTAACCACAAAACCACTAGCCTTTCTCATTTCCACCATTTCACACATGCAAAACAACTAAATATCTCTCTCTTCCTCTCTACATTTGGCGTCCCATATCCACACAAAACACCCCATTCATACAAAATTTTAACCTCAAACATTTGTTATAATTAACATATGTTAATCTCCATTCAAAGAGACAATGTTATAAAAAGCGGGCTAGGCGGCCGCCTAGGCGGCGCCTAGGCGCTAGGCGGTCATACTCCGCCTCGATTTATGGCTAGGCGGTCAAACTAGGCGGAAAAGTCAAAAGGCGGTCAAACATCCGGCTAGGTGGTGCTAGGCGGCGCCTAGGCGGAGTTAGGCGACCTAGGCGGTCAAAAAGTCAAAGAAAGTCAACAAAAAGTCAATATTGTTTTACAAAAAATTAAGAATTTTCTTTCTAATATATAATTTATATATTTATTTTAACATAACATCATAAAATTAATAATAAACCTATGATTGTTAACATAAAGTAATGGATTTTTCGTGAGAATTGGAACCAACTAAACTGTATGTCACCTTTGAAGTTTTAAGTCCTTATATTGTTATGTTTATTTGTCTATTTTGAAACTTCAAGCTATGTGAACTTTGAATGATTAGAAATTAGAAGTATTTTGTCATGTTATATGTATTATTTATTATTTTTTATGCTTAAAATTCCAATCCGCCTAGGCGGCGCCTAGGCGCCGCCTAGACGAATTCCGCCTCAAAGGTGGCCAACCGCCTCACAAACGCCTAGCGATTTCTGCAACCTTGCAAAGAGATGAAGATTGGTGCAAGTTATAGCATCCAAAGAGGTGTTTCTATGGAGTCTTAGGGCTAATTTTCCAAAAGGAGTTCTTGAAGATTGGTGGACTTGAAGATATTGGTTTATCACAAGTTTTGCCATCAAAATCCAAGCCTTGATCATAACCTACATCATCATGGTGGTATAAAGATTGTTCTCCCCATCCTTTTGTTAGTTTTGATTATGTAATCATGTATTTTCTTCTTAAATGTATATATGTATGATGATATATGATGATAAAAATATTATGTGGGGATTTGGTGTTGATAATCATGGGTAAAAAGAAGAAAAACTATATGTAAAAGTGGTTAATCTTGCTTAATTTAGTAGGCTGTATAAAAACAGTAAATAACCATATGATGAACTGATAAAATGGCACAGACTAATGGATATACAGTAAGTAATATGTCTTGTACACATGTGGGAGTTGGCCATGCAATGGAATCATAAAAATGAGTGAGATATGATCAAAACAAGTTTAGAGTGCAAATCTGAGTACACTGTTTTGGACGAATTTTATAAAATACTTAGAGGCTGATTCAACAGTAGCCATAGAAGAGTTAAATGGAGCACATATCATGTAGTTTATGCTATAAACATTTGGGCTTCTATCTCCATATAGAACTCTAGATATGGCTGTTTTGGTGAACATGAAAGTAAAAATCAGATTTTGGGAAATTAAAGTATAATAGTATTATATAAGCACTCAAATAAAAATAGTATAAAATGTGAATTAAAACCCACTAACTTATATAATACATTTATATAAATATGTATAAGGATAAATAAATGGACATTTAATAAAAATGATAGTTTGATAAGTTTTATAAGTTACAAAACTATAAACATGATTTTTACGATTTTTCGGCTATTACCGCAAAATTAACGTTTTTCGCCAATTAAAACTTAGACGATCAAACCCGTCTAATGTAAAGTTTTTAAAAGTCATATAATGATATATAAGTATCTAATACAAGTAAAAACCGATAAAACCCGAAATATAGGACATACGGACATTAACGAGCTAAGTTAGCATATTGGACTAATAATTTAACTAAATAAGATAAACACTTATAAACTTATTTATTGGGCTTAACCCATTTGGGCCCAACATGTAAAGTATAAATACTGATAATACAAGTATGAAATGGATTAATACAAGTTAATGAACTTATAATAGGCTTATTGGACCTAAAACACGTAAATAAGTAAAACTAGTAAACTAGTAAGAAGTTACCAATACATAAACACTAAAATGAGTAAAAGAGAATATGTAAACCCACTTGATCATCATATATATAAAATCATCATATGTATACATAATTGTTATTTTTATAAAGTCACTGGACATGAGTCTAAAACGAGTATTATTTGTCTAGGTTTCCGTGATAGAAGCACATACCGTACATCCAAATCGCCGATAATCGCCTTCCCACATCAACCTGAGTTCATAGCCTCGCACTCTTTTAAATGTTTTTATGAAATATTTTATAAACCCGCGAGGGAGATAACGTGTTAGTTTTGATAAAATAGGACACCATTTGTCCTGATTGTTTGTTTATTGATTTGGATCTGAATGATTGTATGACCCGATGAATGAATATATGACCCGATAGATGAAATTAAATGAATTATTAAAGTTAGGTTATGTCACTAAAAGTCCCATGAGCATGAATTGTGAACTACCGGGATTTGGTAGACGCTTATGCATATAATAGTACTATTTGGGGACGATCACCCCAGTTCACGCCTTGACGGTTGATCCCCGTCGTGCCACATTGATTGGTAAGCGAATTTATGTATGAGAAGATTTACACAAGCGTGATTATTGTGACGACACGCTAATTTAGATGGGCAAATTGAGTTTCGGGCTAGCTACCCGTTGTTTGGTTTAGTAAGGTAACAATGTCATGCGGCTTGTAATAATCCATAAATAACAAAATACTGCTATACGCACTAAATTACGATATATTGCCTGACTAGCAATGCGGGGTCTTACTATTGATATTATGTTCGTGTTTTGGTTTTTCATAACCATATTCATATAAGGTTTTATTTAATCTATACAACGTAATAAGACGTATTGTATGATGTTTTTAACGACAATGGTTCGTATAATGATTTTGAAGGCGAAAGCCTATATTATGATTTTGATAAGGATTTGTATGAAATGACTTTGGCTATTTTATGGCCTATTACAATGATTTGTACAAAATGATTTTTGGTAATAATTTTATACCGATGTTATATTGATGGATTTTATTAAACTCTATGAATTCACTCAGCGTTATCGCTGACCTTTTCTTTTAACATGTTTTATCTCAGGTACTTGAAGGTAATTCTCGGGAAGACGACAAGAATTCATGGCCCGCACTTAAACAATAATTTCCATTCAAATGCTTTGTAAAACTTGTACGAAATACAATGACTTGGGACCTATGTAAATTTTATATTTATGAATGGAAATCCTTTTATTATTAAACGACGCGATTTTTATGCGTTGTCTATGATGTGAGTAATGTGCTATCCCGTAACACCAACGAGTCTTCCGCTGTATTGAATTGTATAAAATTTGGGGTGTTACATATTCGAATCTCAAACAAAGAAAAAAAAGGCAAAATAGATAATTATTTTCGTGAAGCTTGATTTTAATTAACATAAACTATAAGGTGGGTATAATGCGGTTGTATTTCACGACCTAAGGGAAAAAAGCTCTTAAGTGCTTAGCGCCGCCTCGTTTCCCCAGCTTGCTTGTGCGTGTTAAGAGAAAAAGGGCTAATCGAGGGTTTGCCAACCAAAGTATTATCTACGTATCTATATAATTTCTTGGTTTCAAAGATTAAACCCTCTTGAACGTTTTGGTGTTCCACCAACGTTCTAAAGTCATCGAAGGCGTTTACTTCACATGATCATTTTCATTCCTTGAGGCTCCTTTAATCGAGAGATTTGATTTGAGGAGAGATTTGTAGTTTTGTGTCTACAATACATCACAAAAATCCAAAAAAGTAAAAACAATCAAAAGCACAAAAAATAGAAAAAGTTGAAAACACCCAAAAGAATCTTCTTGCTCATCCCCACGTTGTACGTGACGTTTATGCAAACTCGTAACCAAGCAAGACGTGCACGTAAATGTAGGAACTGAAAGGAAGGAACTCCTTCTAGTGAAGAATCTCCTATTGACGAACCCATCGTAGAACAAGAAGCAACCATGGCTAATCGTACTATGATGGAGTTGCTTCAAGCACCCACCGAGGGTTATGGAGAGGCTATTATAATTCCCGCTATCCTTGAGGAGAATTTTGAAGTTAAGACGGGTTTCTTGTCCATGATCTAAAACAACAAATTCCGTGGTGATGAAAAGGACAACCCTCACAACCATATCCGCCAATTCAATCGTATTACCGCCACTTGCAAGTTTAAGGACGCCTCGAACGACTCGATTAAGATGATGCTTTTTCCGTATTCCTTAGCGGGATCCGCTAAAATTTGGTTAGAGAAAGATCCACCCAATTGTATATTAAGTGGAAGGATCTCGTTTCGAAGTTCGTGAACCAAATTTTCCCGCCCTCTAAGACTACGCATTTGAAAAACGAGATTTCAAAGTTTTCACAAGAGTATAATGAGAGTTTTTCTACGGCTTGGAATCGGTTTAAGGAAATGTAACATGAGTGTCCTCATCATGATTTTTCCGACTTGCATCAAATTGACACGTTTCACAATGGATTGAACGATCATAAGCGTGATTATCATAATGCCGCCGCGGGTGGTAATTTTTTTTGTAAAACGGTCGAGGAAGCTTTGTTGATTATTGAGAATAGGTCTAAGGTCTATAGTCCTCGTAGCACATCAAATGTTCATAAGACTTCATCTTCGCCTTCGCCTTCGCCTTCATTGTCACATACCATCGACGCTTGCCAAATCGAGGCAAATATGGAAAACAAGATTTTTGATAAGCTTAAAGGATTGTTAATTGAGTTTAAAGTTGGTGAACAACCCACTCCCGCTACGGCTAAAGCGGTTGAGGTTTCTTGTATGTATTGTGGTGGAGGTCATGATTTCTCCGAGTGCATTACCAACGGTGGTAACACTTCGAGTACCTACGCGGCCACAGGAACTTATAACCAAAACGGTCAAGTTACCCGCACTAATCAATTGACTCCACCGGGTTTTGCACCAAATCAAAATGCTAAAAATTATCGAAACAATCAAGTTGGTTACCAAGGAAATCAAAGGAACAATTATAAGGGTAACAACTATGGGTATCAAGGGGCTAATAATCAATTGCAAAACAAAAATCAAAACCTTGATTTTCAAAAGAACCACAAAGGTTTGCAAAACTTGAAAGATCTTCCAAATGAATTTGTTGAATATGCAAATGGAAATGATGCTAGGTTTGATAATATCCAAAGGGAGATCATTAGCCTAAGTCCGAGTTTAAGAATGATTCGAAAAATGAGTTGAAAAACGAGTTAGCAAATGAACTTAAGTCTCATGCAAACAAAATGAAGAGTAATGTGAAAAGGTTACAACAAAACCAACAAAAGATGGAACAAGGCCAACATGAGATTAAACAAGAGATGCTTAAGGCCGACAAGAGGCAATCTATGTTTGAGGATAAAATTTCTTCTTCTTCGAGTGGTCTTCCTAGTAACACCATTTCTAATCCTAAGGGAGAGATGAAAGTGATTACCACACGTAGTGGTAAGACCTTTAAGGAACCGACTCCTCAACCAATTACTCCAACGGTAGAGGACATTGAGGAAGAACCCGAGGTGGTGGTCGAAGAGGAGCATATCCCAATCCCACGAAGTATCGCTCAAACCACACCTACGGTTGACCCATTACCATCATTGGAACCCGAGATTCCAAAGGCTATGCCTATGCCCCAACCCACACCACCTTTGCCTTACCCACTTAGACTTCGTAAGGAGAAATTGCAAGCGCATGACAACTACCAATTTGAGCTTTTTATGAAAATGTTTCGTGATTTGCACTTTAACATAAGTTTTGCCGACGCTTTAGTCATGATGCCTCGATTTGCCGCTAACTTTAAGAGTATGTTGAACAACAAGGAGAAATTGCAACAATTGTCTAGTTGTTCATCGGTTTATCTTAACCGCATACCTCAAAAAGTCGGTGGTCCCAGTAAATTTTTGATTCTATGTGCTATTCAAGATATGTAAGAATGCTATGCCTTGGCTGATATTAGTGCTAGTATTAACTTGATGCCTCTTGCAATCTTCAAGTCGCTCAATCTTCCTAATCTTACTCCTTCACTAATGTCTATCGAGATGGCCGATCATTCCATTATTCCCGCATGTGGATTGGCCGAAGACGTTTTTGTGAAAGTGGGAAAGTTCTATTATCCGCTAGACTTTATCGTAGTCGATATTCCCACGAATCCTCAAGTTCCTCTTATTTTAGGTCGTTCGTTTTTGGATACGTTAATGGCGTTAATTGATGTGCATGCTAGGAAAATCATCTTAAGTTTTAACGACGAGGAACTTGTTATAAACACAACACAAAACTCTCAACTCTCTCATGTTTATTCCGTCGCGACTATAAACCATATTGATATGATCGATGTCGTTTACGAGCAATTTTAACAATAATTTTTAGGTTTTGGTGATGAAGAAAATAGTGGCAATCCCACTATGCTCGATCCTATTCTTGATAATTCGACACCATCCTTCACTCCATTTGAAGGAGGTGGTTTTACGTTGGAATAATTTGATGTTCCTCGTACTTGTAACGAAGACCTCGACAACGATGAGGACTTCTCGATTATCAAGGATTTTCTCAACGATTTTCCATTTCCTCCGCCGGTGGAGGTTATGAGTATTGAACCCAAATCTTCAATCGAGGAACCACCAATCCTCGAATTGAAAGATCTTCCTCCTCATCTTGAATACGTATTCTTGGAAGGAGACGATAAATTGCCGGTTATTATTGCGAAGGATCTTTCGGATGATGAGAAAACCGCACTTATCGATGTTCTAAAGGACCACAAAGGGGCAATTGCGTGGAAATTTTCCGACATTAAGGGGATCGACCCTAAATTTTGTACCCACAAAAATTTAATGGAGGAAGACTGCAAGCCCGCAATTCAATGCCAAAGGAGGGTGAACCCCAAAATTCACGACATCATCAATAAGAAGGCCCTTAAACTCCTTGACGCATGAATGATTTACCCTATTTCTGATAGCCCGTGGGTGAGTCCCATTCATTGTGTCCCTAAAAAGGGAGGAATGACCGTTGTGCCCAATGATGACAACGAGTTAATTCCAACTCTAATCGTGATCCGTTCGAGGGTGTGTATCGACTATCGTAAGTTAAATGACGTCACTCGTAAAGACCATTTTCCCTTGCCCTTCATGGACCAAATGTTGGAGCGTCTTGCGGGAAATGATTTCTATTGCTTTTTAGATGGGTTTTCCGGTTACTTCCAAATCACCATCGATAATCGTGATCAATAAAAAACTACATTTACGTGTCCATATGGAATGTTTGCATATCGTATAATGCCATTCGGACTTTGCAATGCACCGGGAACTTTTCAACGGTGTATGATGGTTATTTTTCATGACATGATCGAGAAGACGATGGAAGTCTTTATAGATGACTTTTCCGTGTTTGGTAGTTCCTTCACTTCGTGTTTAGGGAATTTGAAATATATGTTAAAATGTTGTGAGGAAACCAACCTTGTGCTCAATTGGGAAAAATGTCACTTTATGGTTAAGGAAGGAATCGTCTTAGGGCACAAGGTTTCGAAAGCAGGGATTGAGGTAGAAAAAGCTAAGATAGACGTCATCGCCAAATTACCTCATCCCAAAACCGTTAAGGGAGTTAGGAGTTTCCAAGGCCACGCGGGCTTTTATCGTCGATTCATGAAGGATTTTTCAAAGATTTCTCGACCCATTACACACCTTCTCGAAAAAGATACTCCTTTTGTCTTTAGCGAAGAGGAAACTTACCGAAGCTCCCATTCTTGTTGCTCCCAATTGGAACCTCCTCTTTGAACTTATGTGTGACGCAAGTGATTACGCTATTGGGGCCGTATTGGGGCAACATCATGAAGAGCACTTCTTGCCTATTTACTATGCTAGCAAGACGATGACCGAGGATCAAATTAAGTACACTACAACGGAAAAGGAGTTCCTTGCCGTGGTGTATGCATTTGAGAAATTCCGACCTTACCTCGTCTTGACTAAATGCATAGTGTATACGGATCATTCGACAATCAAGTTTCTATTGGCTAGGCAAGATGCAAATCCGAGATTCCTTTGTTGGATTCTCCTCCTACAAGAATTTGATGTCATAATCCTTGACAAGAAGGAGACGAGAATCTAGCGGCCGATCATCTTTCTCGCTTGGAAGATCCTCACCAAAGTGTGTACGAGAACAAGGAAATCACCGAAACATTTCTTCTCGAGACACTTGGTGTAGTGAATTCTAAGATTGACTCATCCAACCCATGGTTTGCGGACATCGCAAATTACTATGCGGGCAACTTCATCATTAAGGGTATGACGACTCAACAAAAACGGAAATTCTTTCGTGACGTCAAGTTCTACTTTTGGAACGACGCTTACCTATTTCGGACTTGTGCGGATCAAATTATTCAGCGTTGTATTTTTGGCACCGAAGCTTCTAATATCCTTAGAGCTTGTCACGAGGGACCCACGGGTGGTCACCATGGTGTTAATATCACGGAAAAGAAGGTCTTTGATGCCGGTTTCTTTTGGCCTACTATTTACCGAGATGCACACGCACTTGTCATGTCATGTGACGCATGCCAACGTCAAGGCAAAGCCTCACAAAACGATGAAATGCCACAAAACATTATCAAAGTGTGTGAGATCTTTGACGTTTGGGGAAATGATTTTATGGGGCCGTTCCCATCATCTCGTGGTAATAAGTATATCCTTGTCGCCGTTGACTACCTATCCAAGTGGTTGGAAGCTAAGGCTTTGCCCACGAACGATGCTCGTATGGTAGTCAAGTTTTTGAAGCAATTATTTTCTCGTGTTGGAACCCCTCGTGTAATCATAAGCGATCGTGGAACCCATTTTTGTAATGACCAATTCGAAAGGGTTCTAAAGAAATATGGGGTTACACATCGACTTTCTACAGCTTATCACCCACAAACGAGTGGGCAAGTCGAGGTTTCAAACTGAGCTTTGAAGAGGATCTTGAAGAGATCGATAGGGGAAAACTAACAATCGTGGTCGGATAAGTTAGACGATGCTTTATGGGCCTTTCGTACTGCTCATAAGATGCGCATTGGGTGCACTCCTTACAAGCTTGTGTATGGGAAGAATTGTCACTTGTCAATTGAACTCGAACACAAAGCTTATTGGGCCCTAAAGCATTGTAATGATGACATTGAGACTGTGGTAAAACACTGAAAAATGCAACTTAATGAATTGGATGAATTGAGAGATATTGCTTATGAAAATTCATTGATTTACAAAGAGAAAACTAAAAGTTTCATGATTCTAAAATTAAAAACCGGGTTTTTAACATTGGGGATCAAGTTTTGCTTTTTCATTCAAAATTGAAAATATTTTCCGGCAAGTTGAAATCCAGTTGGTCGGGTCCTTTCACCATTACCTAAGTTTTTCCTTATTGGACCATCGAGATAGCTCAAAATGATGGTCCTAACTTTAAGGTGAATGGGCATAGGTTGAAGCACTACTTTAGTGGGGAAGTTCCCTCTTTGAACTACCTCGACCAAGTCACCTTTCCCAATGATAATTAGTATTGAGGGGATCGAGTCGAGCTCATGACTCGGTAATAAAAAACAAGGTGCCTCGTGGGGGAGTCCCATGCTTATCCATTTACATATTATCGCTTTCTAATGTAGCTTACGTGAGGGGATTTGTGCCATTCCAACCTTTGTTTCGTGGTTATTTGTGATATGTGGTTTTTAGATGATCGTTATCTTCACGATTGGAGCCTCTCGTGTTCATTTTATGGGAGCACTCGATCATTTGCTTTGAAGAATTTCTCGATATCCACATGATATATCCTTATATGTTCTAACCTTAGGTTTTTAGCACACTTCATAAACGGCTATTGATTTAATGGTTACACCCTTTCCATGCTAGATTATGCATTCGACTTCGTCTCTAGTATGGGGGTATTCTACCCTTAGACTCGAAACATTGAGGATAATGTTTAACTTTAGTATGGGGGGGGGGGTGAATAGATACTTGCCTTGCCAAACCTTCACGCTTTCCAAAGTTTATCTTCTTGTTTATCGTTTTGTTGCAAAATAATGCTAAAAATGACCAAATTTTAATTTTCTTCTCATGTTTTATAAGTATTTGAAGACACAAATGTAGATTTTCCGATGGCGAGAATAAGAGTAATTTTTGACTCGATCGTGCGTGTTGAGCACTTAGCTTTGATTCCTTAACTTTATATTAGGCTAAGTCTCTTAAATGAGGACGAGAAATGATAGAGTTAATTATAAGTTACTATGCTAAACGTAGAGTACTCGTATTCTTTCAAAAACTCATGTGTTCTCGTTGTTTTCTTATTCTCCCTTTGTTTGTATATATATTTTGCTAATAAGTATTGGCTTAGCGGTTTAGTCTTGATTGTTGGTTTCTAGTCTTTTCTAGTAGCTTCCATGTAATTAAATAGGGAAGACATTAAGGTATCGCCAGCGTCACGGTTTTGAAGTATTGGCAACCCGAATAATCGAAAGCTTCACCTAATAATAAGATTTCAAGTGCTCACCGAAATCAAGCAAACAATTTGAAGCTTACAACGCCAAAAAATCTATGCGAAATTGAAAGTGAATTATGCCTTAATTTGAAGCTTTAAAGATCCAAAATTCGCTTTTAGCGTGAGGATATACGTCTTTCGCCATAATAAACACCACATGGCGAGGTTAAATAAAAGGCAAGGCAAGACCGAAGTCATAATAAAAGCTTCATGGCGAAGTTGAATAAAAGATGGAGGTAAACCTATGATAATAAGGCCCATCCGTTAGGGGGCGTATAAAAGTATTGGTAATAAGTCTCATGTTAAAAACCGTTATAAAACCGTGTTTATCGATCCATCTTGTTGACTTAATTTTTTGACATCGTTGTCTATTAGGGGGAGGGGGGGTTATTAATTTGATGGTCTTGTTTACACCGTTATGACTCTATTTTTAGACCTAAATCTCTATCATCGCATAAGTCAAACAATGTATTCTCGTGAACATTTAAGACAAAAATAAAATATAAGAGATACCAATTAGGATTATGGGAGTCTAAGTACGTGATTAGGGCATATGAGTAGTGTTAAAATTACTAACTTATAATGACAATGATCGCCTTACACGCTTGGCATGGAATTGGGTGAAAATCGAGGACGAAGAAATTATTTCTAACGAAGCATTCACTTGTTCTTGTTCTATGAACCTAAACGTCCCATTTTGTGATGAAAATCCTACATTATGTCTAAAACGCAAGTAGTAGTAGTAGTATATCAAGTTTAAGTTTCAACAAAAGTGCATAAAAATGAATTTTGGAGGTGCTACGATACTTTATTCTAGCATTGCGTGAGGGCACGACAATGGTTTAGTATGGGGGAGTTATGAGACTACTTTTATACATAGTTTCATCATCCAAAACGGGCTTAAAATGGTTAAAATATCATAAAATGTGCCAAATATATGCTTGTTTTTGTTCAATGTGTATTTTAGGTACGGATATTGAGAAAATGGCAAAAGATCACAAGAAATAAGCAAAAATGAATACAGGAAACGAAGTCGCACAATGAACTGGGCCCTAGAGTTGATTTTCCATGAAAAGTCCTTGAAGAAATGAATATTGTACAAGAAGGGTCCTCCATTATTCAAGAACTGCCACTTTAAACCCTTGTATATTCATAATTACAAGTTTGGTCCTTAAAGTTTGTCAAATTTACAAAAAAAGACCCTCAACTTTGAAGAATTGGCAAGAATGGTCCCTCAAATTTGAAGACTTGTCACTTTTAGTCATCCAAAAGACAAGAATACAAGTGAAGACCTCAAACTATTAAGACATGGTAAGTTTGGTCCTTCAAATATCAAAACATGGCAAGAAATACCCTTTGAAACATTTTGGAAAATGTTTTGTGGCCAAAATAGGAAAAACCAAACTTCATTACAAAGGGAAATACGTTTTAGCTGTTTGAAACACAAATGAAAGGGAGAAAGAAGCCAAAGGACTAAACATGGCAGACAACATAAGTTACATAGACCAACCAAAGCCCACCACGTGTCCCACTCACCCCTCACAACCAATCAAAACTCACCATTCATCCACCTCACCATCCACTAATACCAGATTTATACTTAATATTAATTAAGTATAAAGTCGCGCCTAAACACTTATTTAAAACCAAAATCAGATCAAAACACATGTTCTTCATGTTCATATCCAAAATTGGGGTTTCCTTAATTATTGTGAATTAAGCCCTAACCAACTCCAGATTTGTGATTAAGGGATGACTAATCCTAAACCCACCCTTAAACCCCCATCGCCATCACCTCACATGTTTCTACCACCCTCCCCTGCCCCACTATTCACTCCCAAACAAAATACTTGCAGAGAATCAACGAACCAAGACTTTGCTTAAATCCTAAGCTTGCATTAGACCCCTTGGATCAACTTTTCACCACTAGCATCACATGTATCTCCATACAAGTCCAAATTCGTCAAAGGTTATTCAAACTTCAAAGGGCATTTTGGGACTTTACATACTAGGGTTTCATGTTTTATTTTCATCTTTCTAGAACCATTGTAGCCTATATAAGGCATTAGGACTCATACATTTTAGTTTGTTCTTGGTTTTCTTTGGTCACAACTTTGTAAACCCTTGTTTCAAGTGAATGAAAAAGTGTGAAAGTGTGTTGACGAATTCCAAGTTCCCATTTACTTTTCTGTTATTGATATTGATCTAAGTTTGTGATTTCTAAGTTTCAAATTTGGTTTTAAGGATTGTGCAAGTTGTTGCAAAAGTTTTCCAAAATCTGATTTTTTTCCTAAGTCTTAGTTCAAACACTTGAACTTTTGGATCATAAGTGATCATAACACCCTGATAAGGAGATTATCAAGGTGTAGTATGCTTATGGTTTGGGAGGATTCAAGAAGTGGGGAACAAGCTTGGAAAGAATCTTGTTCATTTTCATTATTTTTCATATAATCTATTTATTTCTAACCTTGTTGTTCTTAGCAGCTTATTGGAAGCTTGTGCCTTGTTTAGCTAGGCACATAAGCTATAAATCTGTGAGTGTGGATGTACATTCATGAGGTTTGAGCTCTCTTTCCTAAAAATCTGTTAAAAAAGGTAATTTTAAGTGATTTGGTATTCTGCTGTTGTATGTGGTGTTTTTGTGGCTTCAATCTCGTTCTTACTGCATGATAATGTTGTATTGATGCTTGTTTAAGCTTGGGTAAACCTGTTAAACATTTTTGCTTGTTTAAATTTGGATTTGAAAAGTGAAAGGGGTGTTTGGGATTACTGCTTGTTTGAAGTTTGTGTAAGTTTGAGTAGGTGTTAGGGTTTGTTTGTGGTATTTATCTGTTATTAAGGTGTTTGTATGCTTTTATCTGCATATGTTGTGCTTTGAACATCAAATCTGAAAATTGTGCTATATCTACTTTGTTCTTGACTGGTTTGACTTGAAAATTCGGGAACACTTAGTGTGTATGCTTATTTAGGGTTAAGAAGGATAAAAACAAAGTTTGTGTAAGCTGATAAGTAGATTTGAGGGTTTAAAACTGGATTTGTGGTCAAGTATATTAGCAAAAGGATTTTATGTTCTTCATTGTTCATCAGTTAAGTAACATAGGCTTGAATCTAGCTTAAATCTTTGAACAAGTGTATGAAACAAGTTTATTTATGCTTATTCAATATTATTATAGCTTGTGTATGCTTTTTGTTCAATTTTGTTGGCTTAATCTTGCTTAAACTACTTATTTCATCAAATATGCTTAATGTTCATGTCTGTGTAATATCTGGGCATAAATTCAATTAATTGTACTAATTGGCCTGTTGATTTTGTGTGTTCTTGCTTGTTATTGACTCTTTATAACTAACTGGTTATAAGGGTGCCTTTTTTTCCATTGAATCCAACAAAAGTCCACTAAAAACAAAAGGTCAAGAAAGTCAAGCAGTGGGAACCATTTCCCACTGTTGCTAGCCACTACTAGTGTTAATTTGTGAACAACTTATCAATAAGCTATTTTAGCTTATTTAGACTTGCAACAACTTTGTTTTGGTAATCCATCTTCCTTATTTGACCCATTTGACTATTCTAGAGCATTTGAGCCTTTGACTTTTAGGTTTGACTAGAAAACGGATTGACTTTTCTTTTTCAAAACAGCTTATTGCTTATTCCAGCTTATTAAGTGTGCTTATTTGAAATCCTTTTGATTATTAAGCTTAGTTAAGTGATTTAAAACATTTTGCAAAAAGAATCATCATTTGAAGTGATCTAGAACTCGAAAACGACTATCTTGTCGTTTTGTGTAGAGAGCTTCTGCTTATTTCAGGCTTATTTCTTGGGCTTATTCAAAATTTCTTTTTACAAACAGATTTATTATCTCATTAGAAGGATGTTTGTCAATTTTCAGCTTATGGCATTAACTTATGGCTTAATGGGCCAAAATGCCCATTAAGAATAAGCTGTTTGTTCATTAAGCTGTGATAAGCTCACTTTCAGCTGTTGGGCCTTTAGAGTTTTGTGTTTAAAATCAAATTTTAAGCTAGACTGGAACTTTTCAGCTTATTTGGATAACTTTTTGCTTATTGGGCAAAAAGCTCATTAAGCTTGGATTGTTTTGAGTTTTAGCCCATTTGGAAGCCCATTAGGGGAATTTCACTTTCATTTTCTATTCAATTAGGTTAAAATAAACTAGTTTGCAAGTTTTTAGATTTTTTTATAAATTTTGAATTTTTATTAATATTTTATTATTATTTTATTATTGAAAATTATTTTTAATATTTTTGCAACTTTTTCATTTTTCTTATGTTAAATACATTAAGTTAGGATTTTTAAAACTCTTGAATTAATTTTCTTGTAATTTAATTTGTTTTTAGGATTATTTTAATAATTTAATCGTTTTGAATCATTTTTAAATAGTTTTAATTTATTTTAAATTTTCCAAAAATAGTTTTTAGTTTAATTAAGTTATTTTAGAGGTTTACAAATTGAAAAATCTCATTTTGGGATTTTTGTTAATTAAATTGATTTTTTTGGGCTTTAATTAACATTAAAAAATTATTATTTAATTAAATAAAAGGTTTAAGTGATTTTTATTTTTTGTAAACTCTAATTGCATTTTTTAGGATTTATTGCAATTTTCCAAGAATTTTAAGGATAATTTTTAAATTTCGTCACGTTTTACGGTTTTACGTTTACGACTTTCGACTTAGTGTAATTTTAATCGTAACCGTCATCCTTTTCTCTTTTTTTTCTTCATAATCATAATCGCAAACAATTAATCATCTCTTAATACAACACACTAGCCTCTTTGAGAACGATCCCACACAAAGGGGTCATAAGTGCTTACGTTTTCCTAAACGTTCACTTAGTACTTACCACTTTTACCTCGTTTTCCTAAACGAGGGTGAATTTACAACTATCAAGACTCATCTACCCCATGGTTTGCGGACATAGCAAATTACCATGCGGGCAACTTCATCATTAAGGGTATGACGACTCAACAAAAACGAAAATTCTTTCGTGACGTCAAGTTCTACTTTTGGAACAAACCTTATCTATTACGAACTTGTGCGAATCAAATTATTTGACGTTGTGTTTTTGGCACCGAAGCTTCTAATATCCTTAGAGCTTGTCACGAGGGACCAACAGGTGGTCACCATGGTGCTAATCTCACGGCGAAGAAGGTCTTTGATGCCGGATTCTTTTGGCCTACTATTTACCGAGATGCACACGCACTTGTCAAGTCGTGTGACTCATGCCAACGACAAGGAAAAGCCTCACAAAACGATGAAATGCCACAAAATATCATCCAAGTGTGTGAGATCTTTGACGTTTGGGGAATTGATTTTATGGGGTCGTTCCCATCATCTCGTGGTGATAAGTACATCCTTGTCGCCGTTGACTAACTATCTAAGTGGGTGGAAGCTAAGGATTTGCCCACAAACGATGCTCGTGTGGTAGTCAAGTTTTTGAAGCAACTATTCTCTCGGTTTGGAACCCCTCGTGCAATCATAAGGGATCGTAGAACCCATTTTTATAATGACCAATTCGAAAGGGTACTAAAGAAATATGGGGTTACACATCGGCTTTCTACGGCTTATCACCCACAAATGAGTGGGCAAGTCGAGGTTTCAAACCGAGCTTTGAAGAGGATCTTGGAGAGATCGATAGGGGAAAACCGACAATCGTGGTCGGATAAGTTAGACGATGCTTTATGGGCCTTTCGTACCGCTCATAAGACGCCCATTGGGTGCACTCCTTACAAGCTTGTGTATGGGAAGAATTGCCACTTGCCCATTGAACTCAAACACAAAGCTTATTGGGCCCTAAAGCATTGTAATGATGAAATTGAGACCGCGGGAAAACACCGGAAAATACAGTTGAATGAATTGGATGAATTGGGAGACATTGCTTATGAAAAATCATTGATTTATAAAGGGAAAACCAAAAAGTTTCACGATTCTAAAATTAAAAACCGGGTTTTTAACATTGGAGATTAAGTGTTGCTTTTGAATTCAAGATTGAAAATATTTTCCGGCAAGTTGAAATCCCGTTGGTCCGGTCCATTCACCATTACCCAAGTGTTTCCTTATGGGACCATCGAGCTAGCTCAAAATGATGGTCCTAACTTTAAGGTGAATGGCCATAGGTTAAAGCACTACTTTGGTGGGGAAGTTCCTTCTTTGAACGACCTCGACCAAGTCACCTTCCCCAATGATAATTAGTATTGAGGGGATCGAGTCAAGCTCATGACTCGGTAATCAAAAACGAGGTGCCTCGTGGGGGAGTCCCATGCTTATCCATGTACATATTATCGCTTTCTAATGTAGCTTACGTGAGGGGATTTGTGCCCTTCCTACCTTTGTTCCGTGGTAGTTTGTGATATGTGGTTTTTAGATGATCAGTATCTTCATGATTGGAGCATCTCGTGTTCGTTTTACGTGAGCACTCGATCGTTTGCTTTGAAGAATTTCTCGATATCCATATGATATATCCTTGCTTGTTCTAACCTTAGGTCTTTTAGCAAACTTCATAAACGGCTAATGATTTAATGGTTCCACCCTTTCCATGCTAGATTAGTCATTCGACTTCGTCTCTAATATAGGGGTATCTTAACCTTAGACTCGAAACATTGAGGACAATGTTTAACTTTACTATGAGGGGGGGGGGGGGGTGAATAGATACTTTCCTTGCCAAACCTTTACGCTTTGCAAAGTTTATCTTTTTGTTTATTGTTTTGTTGCAAATAAGGCTAAAAATGGCCAAATTTTAAAAAATTTCTCATGTTTCATAAGTGTTTGAAGACATGAATGTAGATTTTCTGATGGCGAGAATAAGAGTAATTTTTGACTCGACCGTGCGTGTTGAGTACTTAGCTTCGATTCCCTAACTTATATTAGGCTAAGTCTCTTAAATGAGGACGAAAATGATAGAGTTAATTATAAGTTACTATGCTAAACGTAGAGTACTCGTATTCTTTCAAAAACTCATGTGTTCTAGTTGTTTGCTTATTCTCCCTTTGGTTGTATATATATTTTGCTAATAAGTATTGGCTTTTCGTTTTAGTCTTGATTGTTGGTTTCTAGTCTTTTCTAGTAGCTTCTATGTAATTAAATTAGGAAAACATTTAGGTATCGCCAGCGTCACGGTTTTGAAGTATTGGCAACCCGAATAATCAAAAGCTTCACCCAATAATAAGATTTCAAGTGCTCACCTAAATCAAGCAAAAATTCAAATCTCACAAGGCCGAAAAAATCTATGCAAAATTGAAATTGATTAAGCCTTAATCTTTGAAGCTTTAAAGATCCAAAATTCGCTTTAGCGTGAGGATATACGTCTTTGGCCATAATAAACACCTCATGGCGAGGTTAAATAAAAGGCAAGGCAAGACCAAAGTCATAATAAAAGCTCCATGGTGGAGTTGTATAAAAGATGGAGGTAAACCTATGATATTAAGGCCCATCCGTTAGGGGGCGTATAAAATTCTTGGTAATAAGTCTCATGTTCAAAACCGTTATAAAACCGTGTTTATCGATCCTTCTATTGACTTAATTTTTTGACATCGTTTTCTATTGGGGGGGTTATTAATTCGATGGTCTTGGTTACATCGTTATGACTCTATTTTTGGACCTTAATCTCTATCATCGCATAAGTCAAAAAATGTATCCTCGTGAACATTCAAAACAAAAATAAAATATAAGAGATACCGATTAGGATTAAGGGGGTCTAAGTACGTGATTAGGGCATATGAGTAGTGATAGCATTACTAACTTATAATGACAATGTTCTAGTTGCACGCTTGGCATGGAATTGGGTGAAAATCAAGGACGACGAAATTATTTCTAATGAAGCATTCACGTATTCTTGTTCTATGAACCTAAACGTCCTATTTTGCGATGAAAATCATACATTATGTCTAAAACACAAGTAGTAGCAAGTAGTAGTAGTGTAGTAAGTTTATGATTCAATAAAAGTGAATAAAAATGAATTTTGGAGGTTCTAAGATACTTTATTCTAGCATTACGTGAGGGCACGACAATGGGTTATTATACGGGAGTGATGAGACTGGTTTTATACATAGTCTCATCGTCCTAAACGGGCTTAAAATGGTTAAAATATCATAAAAGTGCCAAATATATGCTTGTGTTTGTTCAATGTGTATTTTAGGTACGAATATTGAGAAAATGACAAAAGATCACAAGAAACAAGCAAAAACGAACATGGGAAACGAAGTCGCACAATGAAACGGACCCAATTGTTGATTTTCCAAGAAAAGTCCTTGAAGAATTGAAGATTGTACAAGAAAGGTCCTTCATTATTGAAGAATTGTCACTTTATGCCCTTGTTTATTCATAATTACAAGTTTGGTCCCTAAAGTTTGTCAAATTTACAAAAAGGACCCCCAACTTTGAAGAATTGGCAAGAATGGTCCCTTAAAACTGAAGACTTGTCACTTTTAGTCCTCCATGAAGACAAGAATACAAGTGAAGACCTTGAAGATTGAAGATATGCCAAAACAGCCCTTCAAATATCATCAAATGGCAAAACAAGTCGTTGATTATACTTTGGAAAACTTTTTTGGCCAAAGTATAAATTCCAAAACTTCAATAACAAAAGAAATTCGTTTTTGGCTGATATAAACATGAAATGAAAGAAGGAAGAAAGAAGGAGGGTTAAAGCTGTGAGACAAAGAAACTTACCTACACCACTAACCTTGTGCAACGTGCCCCACTTACTCTTTTCCTCCAATGACAAACCACCATCCTGCCAACTCACCCATCCACTAATCCGGTTTAATACTTATTAAACCCTTGGCACCTAAACAGGTTTTTAAACTTTAATCTTTCACTAAACTGGATCAAAAACCTCACGGTTCACATTATGAACACGAATTAGGGGTTTCTTATTCAGTTTGAATTAAGCCCTAATCTACTCTAGATTTGTGATTAAGGGTTTATTAATCATAACCCAACCCTTAAAACCCCATCCCCATCACACCACATGCCACCTTATACCTCCCCTGCCCCACTTTTCACCTCCAAACAAAAACCATGCATAAATCAACGACCCACATTCCTAGCTTACATCCTAAGCTCACATGGACGTCCAAGATTACCTTTACATTGTTGGCCATCCACAAAACAACAAGAGTCACATGATCAGTCAAGATATTCAAATTCAAGGACATAATTAGGACTTCACTACATTAGGGTTTCCTTTATTTTTCAGCATTGTAGGACTTGTATGGCTCTATATAAAGCCCTTAGCTTACTACATTCGTTTTTGTTCTTGGTTTTCTTTGGTCACAACTTCGTAAATCCTTGTTTCATGAATGAAAAAGAGTAAAAGTTTGTTGACGAATTCCATGTGCCACCTTTACTTATTTGTTGTTAATCATTGGTTCTAGTTTGTGTTTTTGAAGTTTCAAAGTCTGGTTTTAAGTTTATGAAAAGTGCTTCAAAGGTTTTCAAAAATCTGTGATTTTTCCAAGTCTTGTTCAAACACTTGAACTTTTGGATCAAAAGCTGATCATAACACCCTGATAAGGTGCTTATCAAGGTGTAGTGAAGCTTATGGTTTGGGAGGATTCAAGGAGTGGAGTACAAGTTGGAAATAATCATCATGTTTTCTTTTTTTTATTAATCTGTGTGTTACTAACCCTATTGATCTTAGCAGCTTATTGGAAGCTTGTGTCTTGTTTAGCTAGACACATAAGCTCTCAAATTCGTAAGTGTGGATGTACATTCATGAGGTTTGAACCTTTTCTCCCAAAAATCTGGCAAAAATACTTGTTCTAAGTGATTTTGTTGCCTGCTGTTGTTATGTGTTGTTTGATGCCTGCAAACTTGTTCTTGATGCTTGTTAATGTTGTTATGATGCTTGTTTAGGCTTGGTAAAGTTTGAAAAACATTTTGGTTTCATAAAATCTTGATTTAGCATTTTAAAGGACTGTTTAGGACTACTGTTTTATGATTTTTATGTGAGTTTGAGTTAGTGTTAAGGGTTTATTTATTTTTGTATCTGATATTTAAGTGATTATATGCTTAAATCTGCAAGTTTTGTGCTTTCAAACATCAAATCTTAATTTGTGCTCTAACTAGCTTGTTTTAGGGTATTTTGATCTGAAAATTTGGGAACACCTAGAGTGTGTGCTAATCTAGGGTTAAAAAGTGCTAAAACAAAGTTTTTGCAACTTGTTTTATAGATTTAAGGGTTTGAAATTAGATTTGTGGTCAAGTATATCAGCAAATAGGTCACTCGTGTTCATCATTGTTTATCAGTAAGTAACATGAGCTTAAATCTAGTCCTAATCTTGGAATCAATGCATGAAACAAGTTTATTTATGCTTCATTAAGTCTGTTATAACTTGTGTATGCATTTGGTAGACTTTGGTTGGCTTAATCTTGCTTAATCTGCTTAATTCATCAGTAACTGCTTATTTTCCATGTCTGTGTCATATCTGGTGACTGTTTGATTAAACTGTACTAATTGGCTGGTTGAATTTGTGTTTTTCTTCTTGATTGTGACTCCCTACAACTCACTGGTTGTAGGGGTGCCCTTATTGTCCAAAATCATCAAGTGAATCTCTCTTAAACAACAAGTCAAAAAGTCAAAGTAGTGGGAACCCTTTCCCACTGCTGCTAGCCACTGCTAGTGTTAATTGGCAACAGCTTATTTATAAGTCATTCTAGCTTATTCTATTGTGCAACAACTTATTTTTGTGGTAGAACTTATTATTTTAAGCTTATAAGTCAGTTTTGAAGTTTACAGCTTTTGGCTTTAGCTTTTGACTACAAAACGACTATTTTGTCTTTTTTAAAAATAGCTTATTGCTTTTTCCAGCTTATTCAGTGTGCTTATTGGAAATCTTTTTGATTATTAAGCTTAATTAAGTGATTTAAAACCTTTTGCAAGTCGAATCAGCTCTTGAAGTGGTCAAGAACTCGAAAACGACTTTTTTGTCGTTTTATGTAGAGAGCTTTGGCTTATTTTAGGCTTATTTCTTGAGCTTATTCATAAATTCTTTTTACAAGCAACTTTATAATCTCATTAGAAGGATGTGTGTCAAATTTCAGTATATGGCATTAGCTTATGGCTTAATGGGACAAAAAGCCCATTAAGAATAAGCTGTTTGCTCATTAAGCTTTGATAAGGACTGATTCAGCTTTTGGGCCTTTAGAGTTTTGTGTTTAAGATTGAATTTTAAGCTAGAATGGAACTTTTCAGCTTATTTGGTTGACTTTTTGCTTATTGGGCCAAAAAGCCCATTTGACTTGGACTAATTTTACTTTTGACCCATTTGGTGGCCTAATAGGGGTAATTTGGTCATTTCGCTTTCATTTTCTGTTTATTTAAGTTAAATAATTTAGTTTGTAAGTTTTTAGAATTTTTTATAAATTTTGAATTTTTAATATTATTTTATTATTTAATTTCAATTTTTAATCATTTTAAATAGTTTTAATTAGTTTTAAAATTTTCAAAATAGTTTTTAGTTTAATTATGTTATTCTAGAGATTTACAAATTGAAAAATCTTATTTTGGGATTTTTATTAATTAAATTGATTTTTAGGCTTTAATAAGCATTAAAAAATTATTATTTAAATAAATAAAAGGTTTGAGTAAGTTTTGACTTTTGGTAAACTCTATTTGCATTTTAAGGGATTTATTATGATTTTCTATGAATTTTTAGGTAATTTTTAAATTTCATCACGTTTTACGGTTTTACGTTTACATCATTCGTCTTAGTTTGATTTTAATCGTAATCGTCATCATTTTCTTTCCCATTTTCTTTCTTAATATTAATCTCAAATTTAATCAAGTCTTAACACACACACTAAGCCTCCTTGAGAACGAACTCGCACCTTTGGGTCAGTTCTGCACGGTTTTCCTAAATTGTCGTACTTACCCTATTTACGCTCTTTTTAAATAAAGAGTGTGTTACTATACCTATCAGTTACGCACATCAGTTGAAACCATTTACACTTGTTGGGCTGGAGTTGGTGATACTATAAGGGGATGTTTGGTACGGTGGAATGGAATGCAAATAAACTAAATTGGAATCCTTTCCCGTGTTTGTTACGTCGGAGAATGAAAATGGAGAATGAGATTTCGATTCTCTTTTCATCGTTTTGATTCTTTCAAAAAGATGGAAAAACGTAGAGAATGATTTTTTCTAAAGAAGACCATTCTTTCGTAGGTCATGATGAGAATCAGGATATTAACATATTGATCATGTGCAAATCATATGCTATCAAAAATCATATTTTTTTAAACCTTACACCAAAAATCTCTCTGGTTTCTAATATGATTCATCTTCTTCAGCGAAGGACAAGTGATGTCTTTTTCTTTTTATATTCAATCTACATATGTGATTCATTTTTCGTCCATGATTTTGGCACATCTACTGATATTAGGTGTTGATCTCATCAAAGCCACCGTGGTCAAGAACATTATGTGTTCATCTTCATCATATTAATGACTCTACAATTACTCAATGACTTTTCATAATTACTCATTCAACAGCTATTAATAAAGATCTCATTTTATACGATGAAATTCTTTATCTTTCCAACAAAATTATCTATTAATCAGTTTATTTTAATACTATTTACCAAGTTATTAAACTTATTTTTAATATGGTGATATATATGTATTAAGACTTTGTCGAATCATTCTAGCTGCTGTCAACAAGAATTGCATATTCTTACTTGAAAAATTTGTTCCACTTTACAGATCAGTTATCACAAATTAATTTACATATGTGGAATGTCAGATGTTGAATAAGAAAAAAAATTAGTTAGTTAAACCTTTTCCATTCCACCGTAATACAACCAAACAAGTGAATAAACATTTCACCATATTTCTTGTATTAATTATTTGTTTTAACCAAACATAAGAATCGTTAGTTTTTATTTCGACTCATTCTCTTTCTCTACATTCTTATTCTTCCAAGCTATTCTATTCTCAACCATTCTATCGTACCAAACATCTCCTAAATTAACATTGATAATCTCACCAAACTTAAATATGTTGGTGTTTTATTTAATGAAATACTTGTACTCTCTGAGATTTGTTTGTGCTTTCATCGTGCATAGATGGTTGATTTCAACTTTTTTAGAAATTGATTTTTCTTTTGAACTGTGTCGTTAAGTCCCATGCTTTAGTTATTATTTATAGTCTATATGAAGTGATTAAGCTATTGAAAACTGCTTTAAAAAGTTCTGTCTAAGATGTGGAGTAGTGGACTACTAATGCAACATCTATGTAACTCCGTTTTTATTTCTTAAGCAAAAGATCCATTTTATATAAGTGATTCTAGAATTATAAGTCGCATTAGTTGTCAATAAAAAGTTCATTGCTAACATCAACGAAAAATCATTTTGACTCTCTTGATTGGAATTTTGTGGAAGATATTATGGAGCAAATGGGTTTTAGCAATAAATGGAGAAAATGAATTCAAGGATTTCTTAACTCTGTGATAATACTTAAATCTAACATATTTGTAGGAGCGTCTTCGTAGTTTTTATGCATATATTTATGTGACTAATATGAACTTATGATACTTAATATTTTAGGTTCATCAAAGGTTAAATCACGGGAAGACAAAGAAATAAATGAAGAAGCTACTTGCAGTATAAAGTGTGCGAACAAATCTGCATGAAAGTAGACAACAACCATGAAAGTAGATGCCAGCCAATTTCATGTGCCACCATATCCTCTTCAAATGGACAAATTTTTACTACAAGTCATATGCATACCTTCATGAAGCTTTTATTGGAGATATTAGAATCACTTTGGCACCAAGTAAACATCTTTGGAAACAAGTAAAAGTCTTTGGCTCCAAGTATTTTACTTTGACTCAAGTCCATGCATTGATGGGGAGGCCTTAATTTCAAGCATAAATAAGACATTTGGAGTCATGTAACCATAACAGTTACAACACTTTCATTACTAACTTCATTATTCATCAAGCTCTATTTCTTGGTGAAATCCCGGATTTGGTCCAAGTGTGCCAAAAACTCATCATTTTGAAGCTCCAATAATCAAAATAACCTTGCCAAACTCTAAGGGACCATTACCCTTATCATTGGTAGTGTTTCTTGATACTTAAATCACCACCAATCATCTCCAAGCCTCTCCTAAATATCCATCTATTTTCAAATACGAATTTCCAAATACATAACCCGAAAGACCACAAACTCCTACCATTGGTTCGAAACTTGTAGTCAATTGGAGGCGTACGGATTGCTCGAATTCCTTCCATTTAATTACTGTATTCATACTTTGGGTAAACTTTTGTTACTTTTATGATTTTGAACTCTATGTCATATGTTGAATGTTGGTTGTTGATTAATATGATCAAGGATTAGTGTTCTTATACTTGTTTGGAATAATGTAAACATGGATATGGAGTGTTTATTATTTTGCAATATTGAATTATGATTTTGTTAATAAGTTTGGTTAAATTGATATGAGTCTTGATAACTTGTTGGTAAATCATAACCGGGTCTAAAGGTCGAAAGGATTTCTAGTTATATTTTGTTCCAAATGTTTATACGCATATATGTTTGGTGTATCATAATTGACAACCATGAGTAAACAAGTTAAATGGGTTCATAAATGTTTAATCTAGAGTATAGGTCGAAAGGGATCTAATGAACAAGTTAGCTAAAATCATATTTCTCACAAATGGCTTTAACTGCCCGTTTATAATATTGATCATATGTCGACAGGGTTCTTTATTCTAAACCGTGTCATGTTCAATTCCATGATATTAACCATTGACTTGAAATTGTATACTTATAATTTGTGTGCTATTGCTTCACTATCCACCCGATATTTTACACTCCACCGAAATGAATACTAGTTCTAAACAAGTATCCTTTATTATTATTGTTATCTCATCTTATTAGCTTAATAACTATCTTTGTGTTACTTGACGTGTTTGCTTAATTGTTACTTACATGGAATATTTGGGAGTGACAACCATATTAACCACTAGCGTTACATTGTTACTTAGATTCTCTACAACCGGAAACACCCAAATCCCAGTGAACGACCTCAGCTTACCACAACAAGTTAGCTACAAACGAAAGGGTCATACTTGCCCATGTGTTCTTAGCTTAATCGGTAGTCTTTGTATAAATTTAAAAATTGTGTACTCACAAAGAACGCATCAAGTTTTTGGTTTCGCTGCCGGGGATTTGTGTTTTCTGATTTTCATGTTTTGAATCTTTGTTTCATCTTGTGTATCGTTACATCTCCTTTGTGCTTATTTTGTTTTGTGCTTATTGTGTTCTAAAAGAATTTAAAGTGTGTTTAGATTATGCATTCTAGTGATTATTTCATCAACCCCACCAATGTTTTTTTTAAGTATTTTTTGCTTTTAGTTCCAAAAAAAAAAAAAATTATTTTCTGTCAGACGACGAGTAACCGCCTGCCTACGTGAGAAGCCGTCCGCCGTTGCACCACAGAAGAAAGAAGCCGATCGGCCTGTGAAAGCAGCCGCCGAACTTCTGTCCACAGAAGAAAGTAGCCGGTCAGCCACCCAAAGCAGCCGCTGGCTCCTCTCAAATTTAAAGAAAATAATATTTTTACCTTCATTTATCTAAACCGGGCCTTCCCTGAAACCGTTCCTAGTTGTGTTTTAACTCGTTTAACATGTTTTCTTCGAGTTTAAAACCAACTACCTCTCTTACTCATAACCTAACCACCCCGTTCTAATATTTTGTGCCTCGTTCGTAATTCTATTCACTCCAGTTTATTCCTAAACCCCGTGTATAGAACCCGAAGTCATTTGAACCGTCCGGTTTGATTGATTTGGTACAATAATTCTTTTTCATTTTTATTTTATTTTATATTACTTGTTTATTTTTTTATTTAGTAAACAAAAAATGAAATTTTTTTGTTTGAGTTTTTATTCTTAGTTTTAAATAAAATTTTCGAATTATTTTGATTTTTCATAAACCCACGTATTAGAGGTAAATACCTCGTTAATAAATTCTACCAGCTTAAACATAAGTTCACGAAGAAGACTCGTGAACCTGATAAAACCATATTTGATATCGAGTTACCCAAACTGTTCACCGAGGAACGTGTTGTCCTAATCAACAAATTTGAGTTGAAATTTGAAAATCCACCCGATACCGAAGGAATCTTTTCTGATGAAACCGAATCCGATTCCTCAACCGTTATTATCGTTGACCCCGATGATCAACCGATGTGGTCAAACACTAGGATCGTTGCTCCAACGCCCAGTTCTTCTATTGTTCAAATTCCTCTTTTGAACAATTTCACTTGAGGAAACCTTGGTTTCCGGATCTTTTAAGCTACTAGGAATGATCATTGTTCATATGATTAACATAATCAAAGCGGAATTAGAACAACAACCATTAACAAGGTGTTTGGACACAAAGAACATGAATTAAAACAAATGGATTGCTAACTATATTAATAATTAACAATCACTAGACGTGTATACATTGAATCCCACGTCTAGTCGACACACGCTTTAGGTTTACATTGTGAATGAACTTATGAATAAAACCTAAGACCCTTGGTTCCTTTTATAGAATAAGGATTAGGGTTTACAAGAGATAATAATGAATAAACAAGTAAATCTTCTATTTAGATAAACATATACAGAGTATATCCTGCATATATATCCAAATAGAAGCTTCTAAAGGCTTCTTGTCTACGTTTCTAACAATTCTTACATTATACATGACAATGCTTGGATTGTACATGACAATGCTTGCTTTGTCAACCTTGGATTTGCTCTTGTCAACGCTTAGATTGCTCTTGACAACGCTTAGAAAAAATCTTCATGTTTTCTTCGTTTTGAGTTTCTCCCACATCAACTTTTTGACCCAACAATCTTCCCCTAGTTGATGTCGGCAAAACTCTTTGTGTATCTCTTGTAAGTTGTACATGATCTTCAAATTGCTTCCCCTCAAGTGTAGCATGTATTGTCTTCCCCTTTTTGTCACATCAACGGGGAAGTAAACAATGTATGCAATCTTGAAGATTCTCCAAATGTAGCTCTTTGCAATGATCTTGAAGAAAAATAAATATAATATTTTTGATGTAGAAGTAGAATAACCCAACCTTGTGTCCATGTCTTGCACTATCCACGTGACGTCGAACTTATATGAGAACGTTAAAGTATAAGCAGACCTCAATCCCTTGTCAATATTCTCATCCTTTGTGAGACACTGAGCACGATAATGTAACTCCTTCAAGTGTTATGACAAGTCTTCGTCACCACCCATGCAAAGCACGAACAAGTTACCTTTAAAGAATAATGTTAACTAGGCACCATCCTTAAAGATATGATAGAACACAAACTCGCGAAAATCTTCTTCAATCATCAAACTTACCATAAGAATTCTTCCCCTTAAGCCAACACCTCTTCATGACGAATCTTTATGAAATAATAGCTTCATATCATATGTAAAAGTTTAACTACGGATAACTCTTTTATAAGGCTACCCCGATTACATAATCCAATCAAATATCACTCCAATCAAATACTTCACGAATTGTTTCTAACTCGCATTAAAATCATTAATCCCTTTTAAAAATATCCGAGCCATTAATATCAACTTGACAATCTATATAAAAACGGAGATTCCATGTACCTTCGTGTGTAAATTCCTCCTTTTTGTGTGCTAAAAACGTACCAATTTTCTCAACAGCAGCCATTCTTTTGTTGTCCAACATCGCCCTTTGTCCAATATCTTTTCCACATGTACTGTCACATATCGGACAACACCTAACAGCGTTTGGACAAACCATTCCTCGGACAACAGATAACAACGCCTGTTCTGTCAGCGCCGATTTATTCCTTGTCAGCGTCAATTCAATAAACATCAGCGTCTAACTCACTTGCTGACGTCATCAGCATCCAAAAGTGGCTAAAATACAAGTAAGTAACTTGTATAATACAGGCTTGATTAAATAAACACGTATATGCTCCAAAAAATCAGGGAAGAATATAATTCCTACAATTTAGCAATTATACGTGTGCCATATTCAATCAACACCATATCCCTCTTTGGCCCACAATGCATCACATGAATATAAGCATCTCATGACCTTTTCACATGGATGCAATTGTGAAATTCATATGCAACGTATAGGTAAATACAAACTGTTTGTATAATAGCATTCGTTGCTCCTTGGTTAATGAGCTCATGTGACCACACCGATTGGATCAGAAAGCAGTAAAGCAAATCATATGAAAACAGATTGTATAAAAACCTTAAGTCCAATGTTACGGCCCCTTATCTTTAGATTCTCGCAACTTTTCTTAAATTTTTGACCAGCAGCATGTCACGATCATGTCTTTGTATTGCAATAAAATCGTATCGTTATGATCAAGATTATGGACCACAACAACAATATAAATCTTGGATCACAAATAAACATCACCGATCACCTAGAGTTTCAAGCATATGAAACCCTAAAACCGAATTCCAGTCTTGACAGCAACAATGAATAACAGACATTTAATCAACTAGCAGCAACAAACATTATCACCGATCTAGGGTTTGGACGAAACCCTAATACTTTTCTTCAGATCGTATGCATTATGGAATCACCATAGCTTCAACAACCTCACAAAGCTTCATCTTTTCTGTTATAGAATCGATTCTAGGGTTTAACATAAACCCTAGTTCATTATTTTATGTGAAACAGAAAATCTGAAAATCATCTCTACAGCCAACTTCAACGCTTAATAACTTTTTCCTGGGGATAAAACTCGACAATCCCTCCGGTAGATGTCTAGATATATGTGTATAGAACACACACAAGAAATTTCGTGACGATCCAATGGTCCAATCAAAAGTTATTACCTTTCTGAATACTGTTGCGCACACAAAAACGTCCAGAAAAACCCTAGACGGATTTTTCTTCTTTTCACCATACACGAACATCTTGTTGGTCCTAGCATCACGAGCCACGAGGCTCTGATACCAATTGAGGAAACCTTGGTTTCCGGATCTTTTAAGTTACTAGGAATGATCATTGTTCATATGATTAACATAATCAAAGCGGAATTAGAACAACAACCATTAACAAGGTGTTTGGACACAAAGAACATGAATTAAAACAAATGGATTGCTAACTATATTAATAATTAACAATTACTAGACGTGTATACATTGAATCCCACGTCTAGTCGACACACGCTTTTGGTTTACATTGTGAATGAACTTATGAATAAAACCTAAGACCCTTGGTTCCTTTTATAGTATAAGGATTAGGGTTTACAAGAGATAATAATGAATAAACAAGTAAATCTTCTATTTAGATAGACATATACAGAATATATCCTGCATATATATCCAAATAGAAGCTTCTAAAGGCTTCTTGTCTACGTTTCTAACAATGCTTACATTGTACATGACAATGCTTGGATTGTACATGACAATGCTTGCTTTGTCAACCTTGGATTTGCTCTTGTCAACGCTTAGATTGCTCTTGACAACGCTTAGACAAAATCTTCATGTTTTCTTCGTTTTTGAGTTTCTGCCACATCAACTTTTTGACCCAACATCACTATCAAAAGTAACCACAAGCAAATGATTCTGGAGAACCAATTTGATGGACAAACCCACTCCGATCCTTACCAACACGTTGTCGATTTTCTTGAGATTAGTAGCCTATTCCAATATGGTGAAAATCAAGAGGAAGCGGTTAACTTGAGGACTTTCCCTTTCTCATTAACCGGCGAATCTAAGGTTTGGTTGAATGAACTAAATGAAGGAACAATTACTTCGTGGAACGAATTAAGAGAACCTTTTACAAGTCGATTATTTTCACCCGCAAAGTTTAAACGTCTCTTAAACGACATTCTTATATTTCACCAACTCGACAACAAGACTCTCATTGAAGCTTGGCTCCGAATGAAAGAAATGCTTCGCGCTTGTTATGGACATGATCTAACCAAGAGAACGGTAATTGAAACATTTTATCGTGGTTTAGACTATACAACTCAAGTAAAAGTCGATGCCGGAGGGATCTTCCTCTAAAATACTCCAAACGAAGCTTTCCAAATCCTCGAGGACAAGGTCCTTCTCAAGATCGATTATTCGAGAGATTCTCATATCCATGCTAAACCGAAAACCGTTGTTTCCGCTGGTGGAAATTACATCATCTCCGATCACACCGTGTTGATGGAGAAATTCGAAGCTCTCGCTAGACTTATCAATTCTCAATTCCTAATCATAAGGAAAGAACTAAAAGAGATGCGAGACGATAGTAGATATCATCAAGATTCACAAATCATAATGAAGGATGACACTCTGATATGTGAACCTCATGAAGCGAATTATGTCGAAGAATATGACGACCAAAATTCGAGGAAGTCATATTCCTATCCTAACCAAAACCTGAACCGTTACCATCCTCAATCTCGACCACGAGATGTGATGCCATACTCATCACTAAATCACCAAAAACCAGAAATCTCAACGGAGGAGATGATGTGAGAATTTATGGATAGGCAAACGGAAGAAAACAAACGTCTTAAGAACGATTTGGTTGACTTGGAGACTCAAATCAATCTAAGGTTCCGGAACCACACAGCCATGATCCAAAACTTGGACACACAATTTGATCATTTAGAAACGTTCATCCAACGTACCAAGTCCCTTCCTCAAATCACCAACACCAAAACGACATATAAACTACCCTCTATCCGAAACGAGAGTGATAAAGATGATGTTGCATTTATCGAGGAAGAAGAAGATGAACATATTCCAACTGTGCCAAAACCGAACCCCATCATTTCTAACTCAACTTTTCCCAAGGATTGTGCCGTGCATATCCCATACAAAAAAGAGAAGACGTTTGAACATGATGTATTGTTAAGTCATGACGTGGAGTTGAAATCAATGAATGGCATTATAAGTAGAAGGATAATAAACAAGGATAACAATGACGTGCCAAAGAAGCCTTTCAAAGTTTAGAATATGAATGACAAATTGCTTCCTTTCAATGTAGACAACTATCAAAATCAATGGCACACAAACAGAGTTCCCCATTTGTGTCGTATCATCAAAGAATCCTAACATCGAGGGGAAGAGTTTAGCTAACGACTCAATAATAAATTACGCGCTTCTCAGAAGGCAACCCGTGCTTTAATTGTTTGTGAGTTTACAATAAATATGTACACCCAAAAAATATTTTTCAAACTTGAAAGATCTTAAGTGTGAGGGGGTGTACTTCGTTAGTAGTATTTATTAATATATTATTGTGTGCTTATGTGTTTGTTTGTTTTTTTGTGTGTTTTGTTTGAATAAATGCAGCAATAGGTAACAGAGGAGGATGCATGGAGAAGATGGAAGTATCGAGAATCGGTTGATCTCACAAGCTTATGGTGTAGCATTGTATCACATGGAGATAAATTGAAATTTCATATCCTGGAAAGTTTCGTTTCTCTTGGACTATTTATTTATTTTTCTCACTTTCATGCTTTGAAGTTTATTTTTCAAAATGAGTCCAATACAAAACTTAAGTGTGAGGGGAAATAAATGGGAAAATGAAACCAATTTTCAATATATAAAATTTTTGGGCTAATAAAAAAAAATATATAATAAAGAAGTTTATACACTTGTTTGCCCTTAGGATTTACTTTTTTTCTTCAAATGTTTATAAATATATATGAGTGAAAATAAGCAACCTTAGGAATAAAACCCAAATAGCCTTTTCTATTTTCTTTTTAGATAGTTGCATCCATTAGCTAACCACCTATATTAACCCTTTTGTTAGCACTCTCATCTAGTGCTAGATACCCTTAGAACACCCGTTGAGCCATTTCTTGTAATTTTGTTAAATCCACTAAAAAGAAATAATTATTTATCCATAAACCTTAGCCTAACCCTTGTCAAAGTCGAAATGGTGGATTGCTAGTTGCTTGGTATGATGGATCATTTTTTGATGATTAGTAGTTATGCTACACTTTGCATTTGTATGTGTCATTCTGACAAAGATGGAGATTGATCGCCTTTATATTTGTACTTTTTGTGGTGTATGTTTATGTGAGCGTGAGGGGAGAATCTGATGTATGTTGAAACAAAAAGAAAAAAAGAGGTGGATGATAAAAGAGAAAAAAGAAAAAAAAGAAAGAATAAGTCATCAAAAAAGGGTGATGACGAAAATAGCCAATGAGTTATATTATAAAGATGAAAGAAGAAGAAGTATGTTTAGATATCAATTAGCCAATGTGCTAAGACGTGATATATGTATGTGTTGATCGATATGTGTTGAATAAAACACGTAGTTATAATCATTTTTTGGGCTTGTGATTTGTTCGGTAACTAGCAACATGGGACTTAGACTTTTAACTTGTATATTCGTGATACACCTCTAAAAAAAGCCCATGCCTTATCCATACCCCATTAACCCGAAGCCTTAACCTTGTAACCCGAATAAAAGTCCTCTTTAGATGTGTACACTTGGTGCTCACGCCATTTGGTTTAGTCTTGTTTGTACTTGGTAGATTTGCAACATATTTTTCTAAGCCATTTTCATGCACCATGTGGGAAATATTTTCTTTTACTTGCTTGAGGAGAAGCAAACTTTTAAGTTTAAGGGGGTTTGCACCTTTAGCAATTTATTAAAAAAACCAAAAATATTTTTCAAATTTTCTTAGAATTTTCTTTTAGCATTTAGTTAATTTGTTTATAACTTTAATTTGCTTTTATTTGCTTGAGGGCCAGAAGTGTTTATCTTTTCCTTGCTCGAGAATGAGAATAACTTAAGTGTGAGGGGATTTGATAACACTCAAATCTAACATATTTGTCGGAGCGTCTTCGTGGTTTTTATGCATATATTTATGTGATTAATATGAACTTATGATACTTAATGAAGCTTATTTGCTATTTTAGGTTCATCAAAGGTTACATCACGAGAAGGCAAAGAAAGAAATGAAGAAGATACATGTACTATAAAGTGTGCGAACAAATCAGCATGAAAGTAGCCACCAGCCATGAAAGCAAATGACAGCCTACTTCATGTGCCACCATCTCCTCTTCAAGTGGGCAGATTTTTATTACAAGTCATATGCATACCTTCCTGAATCTTCTATTGGAGATTCTAGAATCACTTTGTCACCAAGTAAACATCTTTGGGAACAAGTAAAAGTCTTTGGCTCCAAGTATTTTACTTTGACTCCATGTTCATGCATTGATGGGGAGGCCTTAATTTCAAGCATAAATAAGACCCTTGGGGTCATGTAACCATAACACTTACAGCACTTTCATTACTAACTTCATTATTCATCAAGGAAACTCTATTTGGTCCAAGTGTTCCGAAAACTCATCCTTTTGAAGCTCTAATCATCAAAATAACATTTCCAAACTTTAAGGGATCATTACCCTTATCATTGGTAGTGTTTCTTGATACTTAAATCACCACCAATCATCTCCTAGCCTCTCCTAAATTACCATCTATTTTTAAATACAAATTTCCAAATACATAACCCTAAAGACTACAAACTCCTACCATTAGTTCAAAACTTGTAGTCAATTGGAGGCCTTAGGATTGGTCTAATTCCTTCCATTTATTTATTGTTTCATACTTTGGATAAACTTTTGTTACTTTCATGATGTTGAACTCTATGTCATATGTTGAATGTTGGTTGTTGATTAATATGATCATGGAGTAGTGTTCTTATACTTGTTTGGAATAATGTAAACATGGATATGGAGTGTTTATTTTTTTTGCAATATTGAATTATGATTTTGTTAATAAGTTTTGTTGAATTTATATGAGTCTTGATAACTTTTTGGTAAACCCTAATCGGGTCTAAAGGTCAAAAGGATTCCTAGTTATGTTTTGTTCCAAATGTCTATCCGCATATATGTTTGGTGTATCATGATTAACAACCATGAGTAAACAAGTTAAATGGATATATAAATGTTTAATCTAGAGTATAGGTCGAAAGGGCTCTAATGAACAAGTTGGCTAAAATCATATTTCTCACAAATGGCTTTAACTACCGGTTTGTAATATTGACCATAGGTCGAAAGGGTTCTTTATTCTTGATGAGACTGTATTTATACATAGTCTACTCGTCCAAATCGGGCTTAAAATGCTTAAAAATATCATAAAATACCCCAAAATATGCTTGTGTATTTTAGTTACGGATATCGTGAAATCAACAAAAAGATCATAAGATTCAAGAAAAAACAAACACGGGAAATGAAGCCACACAAAAAACCGGACCCGAGCATTGATTTTTCACAAAAGTCCTTGAAGAATTGAAGAATTACAAGATTGGTCCCTAAACTTTAGAAGAATTATCATTTTATACCCTTGTAAAACTCCAAAATTACAATTGGGTCCTTAAAATTTCAAGGTTTTACAAGTATAGCATTTGAAGATCTTCATTATTGCAATTATAGTACTCAAATACACAATCATAATATTGAGGGACTGTTTTTGCAATTTACCCTAAGTTATTTTACAAAGGAATTTGGTTATATGGCCGCCTAAATTCATATGCTAAGAATTTGAAACATAAGGTACCTAAATTGCACTAAACCTAAACCCTTAAACCATCTAACCCAGTTTCTACCCAGCTGAGCCCAATCCACAACACATCCAAATCAAACCCGACCCAACACCACTTCATACCCACCAGCCTTCCATCCACATCACCCAATTCCACCACTTACACTCCTCCACCTTACCACCTTAGCCCACGCCAACCCCCACTCACTTCCCTAATTAATTTGTTAATCAGATTTAAATCTGATAATTTGTTATTAAAAGTGGCGCGCAACATGTGCTAAATCCCCAAATCAGATTCAACATAACTACTGTGCATCTTTCTTAAATCCAAAAACCCTAAACCTGCGAATCAAAGGGATAACGACCCTACTTCTCTAGATAGTTGATTAACCAAAAGTTAATCACTTTTCCACTCTCAAACACAACACCACGTGGCCATGGTCCCCAAACCCAACCTCCCCTGCACAAGTCATTTTTCCCCTTTCCCCAAAAAACCGAACAATCCAACAGCTATGGAAATTCCTTGGTCCCAAAGCTTCAAACCAATGGTTTAGATCATAAATTAACAGCTGGCAACACAGAAGGTCACATGGGATTGTATGTTGACCAAGATTCAAAATCTTCAAGAAGGACATATTGGGGAATCATTGTAAGCTATGGTTTAGTATTTTTTGTATATCTAGAATCATCTTAGCCATTCTATATAAAGAGTCCTCAACTGTGAGTGACCTTTGTTCCAGTTTCATCTCACATGTAAACTTTATTTTATTAAGTATTTAAAGCAGTTAAAAAACCTTGTAATGATATAATTATGAGTTCCATTTTATTTACATTTTCATTAGATTAATTATTTAAATTTTTAGTTTCATTTAAAGGTTTTTCAAAATTATTTTGTTAAAGATTTTGGAGATCCAAGTTGTATAAGTTGATGGTACATACCTCATTTAACAAATCAAGTATAAGCCAAGCTTATAAGACTTGTTATTATTCAGTTTGGTTACCATCTGTTACTTTTTCTTTGATTTTTGTTTATTCAATACTGCTCCCAAAAGCTTGACTAAAAGCTTTTGAAATCATCATGTAGGTAAGAATTTGAGAACTTGAAGCTTTTTTTTTGGTCTTTGTGCAGGTACACAGCAAGAGCATTATCTCCCTTTATTTCCTCATTTTTTGAAGATATTTGGGTTGGACTGCTGTAGTCCCTCACTCCATTTCTTAGCAACAAACATACCCTTACATCATTCTATTTAAGCTGAGACAACATCAGCTTTCTACTTGGATTGAACAAAGCCAAGTCAGGTTTGGCATGAACCCCCATTTTAAGTGTGAAAATAGTGGTTTTGTGGATGTTGTGTTACTAGCTAGCCTTATATGTTTCTTATGATATATTTTAGAGTTTAAGTTATGCTCATAATGGTTTAAAGAGAATTTGAAAGTTGTTTGTGGAAATCCATAGTAAATCTTTGTTGAAATCTCATTTTAAGAAATTAAAGGGGTGTTTGGATCTGTTTATTAGGGACTGTGGGTGACACATGGTTTACAAATAGGGGGTTAAACATCTTGCTTTTGGTTAATTAGGCCTAGTTTTAGCATTTGGGAAGTAAGTTTAGTGCAAAAATCCAAGTTCACTTTTTGAAATACAGCGTAAAGACTATCAATTTCGAACAGTAGGGTATCTAGGGTTTGATTTTGATACTTGAGTATTGAAATCTTGTAATTGGTCAGGAATTACGTCCTTATAGGGTTGTATGCATTTAGAGTTAATCTAGGTAGCTTTATGGTTAAGTTAGAAGCTTTAGAAACTCACTTTTGAGCACATTATATCAGTATATGCACCTTTCTGCCCACCAGTTGAATCTGCAGCTTAATTAGGCTAAACCTTTTGGTTTTGTGACATGATAGTTGGCACATAGGTAGGATTTAGGGCATTTAAGGACTGACTCATCTCATATGGGATTTTTGTAGGTTTTGGTAGGCTTAAACTAGCTTAACATAACTCACTATTTTCAAGAGAGTAGCCTGTAGGATATGTAAATCTTGCTTATGTTTTAAAGAGAGAAAGAGATAGAAAGATGATGGAGTTCACACACTTCTAGAGAGAGAAAGTGAAAGATAACTATGTATAAATTATAAAAACCACCACCCTCTCCATCAAAGGAGAGGGTTTATATACCCAAGCCTTGCGATGGGCTTGGGCTTACAATATTGGGCCGGCCTACACATGTTGTAGGCTAGGCTTGGCTTTGTTTGTTTAATAAAGATATCTAGACTATGAGCTACTACTTAGTGTATTGTCGGAGTGACCGAATCTTCCTAAATACGTAAAAACGTATTTCCAACAATCTCCCCCTAAGGGAGGTCACTCCAAACAAGGGTGTTACCCTAGTTACAATAATAAAATAAACCTAGCATACTATGCTTGTCTTGAGCTCGTAGTCTTCGTCTTTCTTTTCTTTTTCTTTTCTAGTGAACATGCTGATGTGATCTTTGATATCAATCTTTAGCATTAATCTCTTGCCTTGATCTTGCGCATCCATCACTTGTGATCTTCGCCTCCTCGTGACATCATGTCCCACATACTTATACCTTTGTAATTCTTGAAAGCTTCAGAGTTTGATACAGCGGAAGACTTAACTTTTAGGCTTTCTTGAATTTGTTGAAGTATTAAGTGCGAAAAGTATAAGCATGCGAGGACGACTTCTTATCGGATTCCGCAACGCCACCGTCTTCAAATGCCGCAACATAAGTAGACACTAACGAAATGGCTTTGAACACTTCATTCTAATTCGGTAGCATTTTACCTCCGGTCGGTGAAGACCGTTGGACGATATAAAATATCGTACTTGTGGCAGGTAGATTTAATTAAAAATCTCCTTGACAAGATTTCGCGGGTAAACCCGTTCTCTTTAATCGACCGTCCAAAGCTGAATGCGAACGTAAAGAGTGAATCATTTGGATTAAATTATTCGCATGATTGAAGACGTCAATTCTGATTCCTGGAACAAGTTTGATTCATTAAAGAATCGCACCATCGTTGCTTTCCAGTTGTCACGAGCTTGATTCATATTGAATCTTGCAAGTTACCTACCAAGTGCTGTTTGATGTTAACAATAGAAGGATTTCCACTCATCACTGTGAACACTAAGGTATCACTCTGAGTGTTCTAGCAAGATCACTTAGATATTGCGTAGAGGCCTGGAACGTGTTTAAGTTCAGCTAAGAATTAAACCACTGTTGCTTTCCAGTTATCACAAGTTTGATTCATAAAGAATCGCACAAGTCACCTACCATGAGCTTTTTGATATTCGCTCAAGAAGGATTTCTATCTTCATTGTAAATACTTTCGTATTACTCGGATGTTCAGGCAAGATCATTAAGATTTTCCGTAGGACTCTTAATATATTTCTTACTTTTCACAGTGTAACAACCGTGAAAGTGCCGTATGATGCTAAGTTATTGTCTCAAGAGTTGTTCAGTATGAGCATCTCTCTTAAGTTGTGGCTCACTTGCGGATGTGATATCCCGAGCCCAACATTATTTATTTAATCCTATTTTACGGATATTTTTGAAATTTTTAAGAAATTTCGTTTGCTATATATTTGACGGGTTAAGTTGAAACCAACGTTTACGGTCGTAATCTAACGTTTGACGATTTAAGAAGAACCGATGACGACTATGATACCGACGGATGCCCAAAATTTACCTTTTATTATCGATTGATCGATATTTGAGTTTTTCGAGATTTTATTTTTATTACGTGTTAAGTCGAGTCGGAACCATATGTATAATCGTTTTGTGTGCGTTTGAACCATTTAAAAGTATTTTGAGGAAGCCGGGACAAAACCCGACTCCCGTAAATTTTTAAAAACCGACTAGTTACCATTTTCCGCTCTTTGCTAACTAGTTTGCAAGCAAGGCCAAAAGATAGACTTATTTACACATTTGGTCCTCCCTCCACTATATATAAACTTATTTTTTCACACACACCTCATTTTTCACACTCCAAAATTTTGTCTCCCCCTCCTTTCTCTCTCAAACTCACGGCCAAACACCACCACCATGAATCCACCATCAAAAACTTGTTTTTGAAAAATCTAAGCAATGAACCATCCTTAAAACATCAAGATAAGTGAATCCCACCACAAAAATTCAACATGCAACAACTTTTTTTTTCAAGATTTAATTTTTATAGATTTTGAAAAATATTATGTTTTGATCTAATTAAATACGTGGGTTTTTGTTTAAATATGTTTAGGAACATGGATTTGAAATATTGAAGCTATTGGAAAAGATTTGCTTGGTGTTCTTGACCCCAAAACCCACGGCCAAATGGGTTTTTGGTGTTCTTGGTGTTTTTGATTTGTTTAGCAAATGGGTATGGTTCTATATGTATGTTTATTTCATTTTTAATAAATTTAATTGTATTGTATGTTAGTTTTGTGAAATGGGTTTTGAATAAGGATGAACATACAAGTGATTTAGGGTGTTTTGGTTTGATTAGGATGGTTAGTAGGTGATGTTAGGAGTATAGGAGTTGATGAAATTGGTCAAAATGATGTTTTAATATGATTTTGAAAGAGTCAATTTAGATCAGATTGTTTAAGGGTTATTTTCGTGGGTTTAAGTCTAAGTCCAGGTTGAGAAGATAGGATATTGTTGTAGAGCTTCTTTTTAGCTTCGATTCGGTATAAGGTAGAGCTTCTAACTCAAAACGAGTCAAAAGTTATGATATTTTAAAGTTTGAGGCGTACCGGGTGATGAAAATCACAAGTTACGGGTTTTTGTCAAAATATAGGTCGAATGTCTAGGATTGTAACTAGAGTTCTAAAAATGTTTGGAAGTTGTTCTCAGGCCCTAAACTTAGCATTTTGAGTCTATTTTCATAATCAAGAGTCGGATTTTCAAATGGCATTGGTTAAGATGGTCAAAACGATCTTACGAGTCGAGTGTGCAAAACTGTCCAAAATTTGTACTTCAAAGATGTGTCGGGCAGAAGGTCTTAGGAGTGAAAACTTTTTATGAAATTTGGTGAGGGGTTTCTACAGATTATAAGTGATTTTTACAAATTTTCTCAGATTTTTAGGAGTGGTCTAAGTGGGGTAAAACAGCCCGTACATTCGGTATGTACCGGCAGAGTTGTAAAATGCGCGATAATTCTAATAAAGTATAAAATGGTTCGTGTCTAGTAAATATCGCTTGTATGGATTTTTGGCGTGAGTTTATATGAACCTTGAGTGTTCTTAATTGTGTACATACAGTACTTGAAGGTACTTGAATGTGTTGATTCATTACGTGTTTATTCGTTAGGTGTTGTATTTGATTTCCCGGGGCATCCTCGTCGTCGGTGATCGATTTCGTTTACGCCGTAGTGCTAATACTACTACTACTACGCAAGGTGAGTCTATAGCCTCGCTCTTTACTTTATTCAAATGTTTTTAACCCGCGAGGGGGATACATGCTAATTTAAATGAAAATGAACATAAGTCTTGATTGATTGTTGGACCCGAATGTTGCCTCGAAATTGTGTTGAGTACCTAGTTGCAAAAGTCCCTAAATTCATGAACTATTAACTATTGTCTTGCCCTTGCGAAGGGGGAAATAGCCGCTTATACAATTTGTAGTACTACGGGGCTAACGACCCAATGCTAGCCGAGAAGCTGTACGTTGAGTAAGTTCTGCGGTAGATTATCTTGTATGAGAGATAAGGTATAATTGCAACTGATGCCTTTAGAAGGGGCACTGGTTTCATCTGAATCACGCCGGTAATTATTACGCGGGTGATTGAGTTAACGGATTAGTGTCATGAGCTTAAACACAATTGTCATATCCTTGAGTAATAGATTGTGAGTACGACAATGCTATTGAATGATCATGATTGGTTTTTAATACTTATGTTCAACTTATGATTTGATAAACCTATAGATTCGCTCAACCTTTGTGTTGACGATTTTAAGCATGTGTTTCAGGTAACCAAGATTGATAGCAGCGGAGCATGCGAGGATGGAAGTTGTGGTGGCTTGGCGGTCTACTTTGTTTTCCTCCCTTTTTGCACTTAAAAATTTTATACCATGTCATGTGAATGAAAATGTATTTTTGGGTTGAGATTCAGTGGGGACCTAAACGCAAACTCTGTATTGTATTCTTTTGGGGTTTGGAAAACAGTAGACATGTACATTTTAACTATGTTTAAATAATGTCAAGACTTTTACGTCTTTTGAGTCGTTTGATATATCTTGTGTGCGATGATAACTGTGTAGCACCCAAATGTTGTAGTTCCGCTGCGCATAGCATTTGTGGGGGTGTTACAGATTGGTATCAGAGCCATAAGTTATAGAGAACTAGGTCATTTTGAAAAATCCTAAACTATAACTTTTGGTGTCGTAAGAAATTGTCCAAGCACACAACTATCCTGCATGGCTCCGGTAAGATTTCTTTAGCATCGCTTTATATTTTAGATGTATCCCTCAAATTGATATGAATTCCCGAGTATTTAGTAAGTAAATATTTTGATATATATTGAGATATATTGTTTTGTACGTTGAGCACTTATCATCGTAATTTGCAAATTCTTGTGAGATTATCGTATGTGTTGCATGTAATTGGCATAACGGGCTACATTGCATTACATGGCAACACCGTGTTGTAATCCTACGTGTATGTAGGAATGATTGTATGTATAAGTATGTATATATACTATGGTATTTAAAGGCATTGCACGTGAAGCAATGGTCCTTGAGTGATTATCATACATGTTATAATGCGGTTTTGTTGAGAATTCGGCCTTACCGCAAATTATCAATCTTGATAATTAATTTATTGTTCGGATAATCGAATATGAACCTCGTTTGATACTCTAGATACGTAAATAACGCTTCGTAACATATTGTATACTGACTAGATTGATCCCGATTGTCGTTATCGCACCGTGATGTGTCATTTTGGACATTTTCTTTTGAAACGTAATTTACTTACGTATTACTTTATTTTCTTTATTCCTTATGGGTTTGATATGATAGTTGGCGTAACTATAATATAGACGAAGTATAATCAACGATGCGTACATCGTAGCGACGAATCACATTGGTGTGTGTTATAAAACGTGGTTGAGGCGTGTTGCCATTTAATCGTTGTTTACTATTCTACTTGAATTTTAAAATGTGTTTTAAAATAGACTAGCGTTGTGATCAATCGCGATAACTTGGAATTTGGTTGGGTTTTGTGTTAATTTTGTTGTTTACGATTTCGAGACTCATCCGAGGCCGATAACAACATTTAGTTGACATACGTATTCTCGTTCCATTTATTCCATTTTGTTTTGTTGTTTCATTATTTTGAAGTTAATATTTTACATGACGAGGTCCGGCATTTGTGTGAGTTAAGTAAGCACTAAACTTTGTTGATCGAATGACTTAAACATAAAGTGTTTTACATATTTAATACTTGGCGGATGAAACTTTTGGATAAAAATGACGTATGATGTGTCTTATAACAAGTAAAATTCGTGTAGAGAATAAATGGACATTGTGAAATTATTATTTTTTCTCCTTCAACCTTGGTTGGTAAATCGTAATAAGTAATTTGTATTACTCGTAAAATCCTTGTTTTTATATATTAATAATTTGATACTAGAAGCTAGTGATGGAATTTGTTAAGAATTTGTTTAATATAATTTTAAAAAGGAGTTTATAATAAAATTTACGATATGACTGTTGAGTATATATAACTTGGATTTAGTATGAATTAATTTTCAGGTCAATGTAGCAAACTTTTGACGTATCTTGTAATATAAAACATGAGTAGAAGATGTGGACATGTGTTTTGGAGCTAGAGATTCTGTAAAATTTGTTTTATTTTAAACATAAGGTTATGTTTACGTATGCATTGGTGTAAACTAGAACGCGTTACTTGTTGTAGTGAATAAACTGGGATAAAATCGGAATATACACCTTAAGTAAGAAATTATAATGCTTGAAATAAATTTTTAAAAATTGATGGAACGTCATTGGAAATCATTTGTCTATTTAATTGTCGTTATAGAGAATCACTATGCATTATTCGATGATGCTTGTTTAAAACCGTTTGAAAAATCTTTTGTTTTATTCCGCTGCGAGATGTGTTAATTCTAAAATCACTTGATAATGGGCTAATGATTAAAAGTTGAATTTTATATATCTTTGAATTATTGAAATAAGCATCTTAATTGTTTATTATATTGTTATTATTTTTGAGATTCAAGTATCGACTAAAATCAGTAAATTATCTGAGATAAAACTACGTGAAACCTCTCTATCATTTGAGTCGAAGTGCGCGAATGTGATTTAACAAACCAGTTTTAAGGAAGACATGTGTGTAATAAAAGTCAAAGGTTGAATTTCTAAGAGTTAATTGGACTAGTTTGAGTCATGTTGGATACGTGTATCTTGGTGATAATATGAGTCGTAATAACAGTAATGAGAAACTTTGAAAACTCTTACTATGTACGTTTTTGGTACTTAAGATATGAGCATTAATGATATTTTGACCCAAGTATGGAGATTTTCAAACCTAATGATTTTATCAAATATGATGACCGAGTCACCGCCTTACTAATGTTAGTACTTTCCTCTTGAGATTGTAACTATTCAGATATTAAAACTTTGTAAGTTGAAAAATGAAAGGTGTAAATTCTTTAATGGTGTAACCCAAATTAAAAATGTGTGAATGCTCGCTTCTACAATGTGCAAGGTAACACAAATTATAATACGCTAATGGATTACCCAACAAACGAATATTTGTATTATTTTCTTAAGATATATATATAATGTTTTGAGTCACGATGGTTCGATCGTGCGACATCACTTCTTTGATTTTGTGAGTCTGTATCTAAACTTGAGTCGTCATGTGACTGTTCATTTTAACATTTATCATGATATGAAACCATTATTGTTATATTTATTTTAAAACTACTATTTCGCTAGTACTTGAAAATGAGGGTATGTCACCCGGTGTATTTTGTCATGTTCATGGACGCCGTAACTTTCTTCTTTCGGTTAATGGAACCTAAAATTCTGTATTTACTTGAATGATGCTATAAATCTTCATTAAATTGGTTATTTATTTAAATTGAACGAAGAGCGAGGAAGTGAAGCCGCTTAACCAAATTGTAGAGGTGAAAGAACTCGATCTTCCTGGTGAAATTGTTTCTATTTAACCAAGTGATTATTCTTCTCTCCCCGTATACCCTTGGTGGAATGGGTGTGCAACTCGAGACGATGGGAAGTGTGATCGTCGTTTTATTTTTGACGCTTGTGTTGATATTCAACTTTTACTCCACGTATTCGTAGATCGCTGTTGTTATCCTGAGACTTTTGTCATATGTTTGAAGTACTTTCGTTTCTGATGTAGTTAATTTCAATTGGCAATTATATTGCTCGATTACCTCGTTAGATCCCATTGATTTTTAATTTTATTACTTGTTGTGCTTGCAATGATCTTTAATCATGAACCACCTTACCGTTATTTTGTGAATAGTCCATTGTGAAAAAAAAAAAAAAATATAGGGTATGAGTGTGTCAAATGTTTTGGTGAACCAAATGCAAATGGTGTCAATTCCTTTATTTAATTATTTATTTATTTTCCTCACAAAAAGGCAAAGTAAACGTATGATTTCAAAATGGATGAAAAATGTTTGATGTGTTTCTTAAAACGATGATAACAATAATTTCCCATTTCAAATTCCATTTCAAATGGTTTAATTATTTTGAAGATTTGGTCGAAAACTTTCGTAGTCATATTTGGTATGTAATAATAATGTTTGTGTCGTCACTCGATCCTCAATTATGCACAGCTTAGCTAACTATGCATAATTCGGGAAGAGTCCTGTTTTGTTGGTTGTTGTTGCTTGATCCTTAAGTATGCATGATCTGGCTAATTATGCATAGTTTAGGAAGGGCACGATCGTGTAAAACAAATTGGTCATCTTGAAACTTATAGTGTTTTGATGAACGTTTGGATGAGAACGTTTCTTTTAAAAATGGTGGATCATGTTTGCAAGTAGTCGTAATTTCTTTGATTCTTAAAGAAAATTTTTGAATTTTCTTGTGTTCTTTAAAATCTTTTCTTTTGTTTGGCGTTGACTTAGTAAGTCACTGTGACCGAGTAATTTTGGAAAATATTTTCATGTGTGCGTGTAACGTGCGAATTTCATCGGAATCACGAGGGTGTTGATGAAATACCAAAGTGGCTCGTATCGACACTGAGAAGAGTTTTTAACAAAAATAGAAGACTGCCAAAGTAGAGGAAATCAGAGTTCAAGTGACTCTGAGGGGAATGACGACGATTTCTCCTACATCGAATGTATCGTACCTTATATATTTTCTTTTCTCGTTCTTTTGATATGACAACGACACGCGGTAAACTGTTGAAGTTTACCAACTGTGCATCAGTAATTGGAAGACAATTCCATTGTCGTTTTCGTTTATTTAAGTGAGGAATCCTCTTTGCTTGACTCAACCATCCTTGATTATCGATGGTTAAACGATAGATATCCCTAGTTGATGTTTTTGTGGTAAACCCTTGCCTTTTATGTATTTGTGTGGTAAGTAATCTGGTCGAGTGATCGTAAGTTGTGAGAACTTGAGACGACATTGTCCAATGAAGTCCGATCATGGAGAACACGTGCCATGTAATGTATTTTTTTTAACTGTGAACGATGATATTTATTAAGATTTTGACCACGTTTGGGACGGAAGTAAGATGGTGTTCTTGTAGTATCTTTTGGGTATGGATCCGTGTGTGAGCACCCCACGATGACACATGTAAGTATTTTATTTCTTTTTAGATATGCATTCATAGCTAGCAAGCTCTTGAACCTTCTTTAACCTGCAATTTTCTTTTGACTGGACTCATCCGAAAATTATGTAAATATTCTTGTTTTATCTTGGCTTGGCTGATTAGCAAGCGTGGGTTAACTGATTGAACTGATTGGTTTAGCATGGTTTGGCTATGTTGCAAACATGTCGTAATATGGTTGTGTGCGTTTCATAATGGCTTTTGTGTTTGTTTGGATTGTGATGTCTTCGAGAGAGTTATGTATACGCCGAATGATTTCGTATCGATGAATTCGTTTTTGACGAAGTAGGGTTGTATGTACGTAATATCGTAATAAGGTGATTTGGTACGACTAGTATTGATTACTTCGTCTTTTATATTTTGAACGTTTTTCTATGAGGTGATGTGCGACCCGTGTGATTTTCTTTGTGATAGTTGTTTTTATGAGATGATGAACCAAGTGAAAGGACGATTCGAACGTTGGAAGACGTGCACCGAGCGTGTGTGATTGATTTTTGTAGTTGTTGAGATCGACCATTGCCGTTGGTAGTACCCTTGTACAACGACATTTACCATGGTAGCATTGAAGCTGCAGCCTTTGAGGAATTATGTCGATGAAAATGTGGATCTCCAGTTGGATAGAATAAAGTAGGAAAAAGTCAGTTGGATGGACTTGAAATGATTCGAGAGGCTACGGAAGAGATGGTGTAGATTAAGAATTATATGCTAACCGCGAGAAGCTGTGGAAAGAGATGTGTTGATACCCGTGGGAAGAATTTAGGGAAATTGAAGTGGAGATCATGGATCAAGATGGTAAGAGATTGAAGCAAGGCATAATACTCATCGTGAAGGCGTGATGGAACCCGAGACGTGAACCGAAGTCCATATCGGAACGTAAAGACCTCTTTAGGAAGGAGTACCCTTATCTTCCCAGTAGTACATAATGCGAGCATAAGAAGAGGCGAGCGCCGGGACGTCGCTCCCTTAAGGAGGGAAGGATGTAACAACCGTGAAAGTGCCGTATGATGCTAAGTTATTGTCTCAAGAGTTGTTCAGTATGAGCATCTCTCTTAAGTTGTGGCTCACTTGCGGATGTGATATCCCGAGCCCAACATTATTTATTTAATCCTATTTTACGGATATTTTTGAAATTTTTAAGAAATTTCGTTTGCTATATATTTGACGGGTTAAGTTGAAACCAACGTTTACGGTCGTAATCTAACGTTTGACGATTTAAGAAGAACCGATGACGACTATGATACCGACGGATGCCCAAAATTTACCTTTTATTATCGATTGATCGATATTTGAGTTTTTCGAGATTTTATTTTTATTACGTGTTAAGTCGAGTCGGAACCATATGTATAATCGTTTTGTGTGCGTTTGAACCATTTAAAAGTATTTTGAGGAAGCCGGGACAAAACCCGACTCCCGTAAATTTTTAAAAACCGACTAGTTACCATTTTCCGCTCTTTGCTAACTAGTTTGCAAGCAAGGCCAAAAGATAGACTTATTTACACATTTGGTCCTCCCTCCACTATATATAAACTTATTTTTTCACACACACCTCATTTTTCACACTCCAAAATTTTGTCTCCCCCTCCTTTCTCTCTCAAACTCACGGCCAAACACCACCACCATGAATCCACCATCAAAAACTTGTTTTTGAAAAATCTAAGCAATGACCCATCCTTAAAACATCAAGATAAGTGAATCCCACCACAAAAATTCAACATGCAACAACTTTTTTTTTCAAGATTTAATTTTTATAGATTTTGAAAAATATTATGTTTTGATCTAATTAAATACGTGGGTTTTTGTTTAAATATGTTTAGGAACATGGATTTGAAATATTGAAGCTATTGGAAAAGATTTGCTTGGTGTTCTTGACCCCAAAACCCACGGCCAAATGGGTTTTTGGTGTTCTTGGTGTTTTTGATTTGTTTAGCAAATGGGTATGGTTCTATATGTATGTTTATTTCATTTTTAATAAATTTAATTGTATTGTATGTTAGTTTTGTGAAATGGGTTTTGAATAAGGATGAACATACAAGTGATTTAGGGTGTTTTGGTTTGATTAGGATGGTTAGTAGGTGATGTTAGGAGTATAGGAGTTGATGAAATTGGTCAAAATGATGTTTTAATATGATTTTGAAAGAGTCAATTTAGATCAGATTGTTTAAGGGTTATTTTCGTGGGTTTAAGTCTAAGTACAGGTTGAGAAGATAGGATATTGTTGTAGAGCTTCTTTTTAGCTTCGATTCGGTATAAGGTAGAGCTTCTAACTCAAAACGAGTCAAAAGTTATGATATTTTAAAGTTTGAGGCGTACCGGGTGATGAAAATCACAAGTTACGGGGTTTTGTCAAAATATAGGTCGAATGTCTAGGATTGTAACTAGAGTTGTAAAAATGTTTGGAAGTTGTTCTCAGGCCCTAAACTTAGCATTTTGAGTCTATTTTCATAATCAAGAGTCGGATTTTCAAATGGCATTGGTTAAGATGGTCAAAACGATCTTACGAGTCGAGTGTGCAAAACTGTCCAAAAATTGTACTTCAAAGATGTGTCGGGCAGAAGGTCTTAGGAGTGAAAACTTTTTATGAAATTTGGTGAGGGGTTTCTACAGATTATAAGTGATTTTTACAAATTTTCTCAGATTTTTAGGAGTGGTCTAAGTGGGGTAAAACAGCCCGTACATTCGGTATGTACCGGCAGAGTTGTAAAATGCGCGATAATTCTAATAAAGTATAAAATGGTTCGTGTCTAGTAAATATCGCTTGTATGGATTTTTGGCGTGAGTTTATATGAACCTTGAGTGTTCTTAATTGTGTACATACAGTACTTGAAGGTACTTGAATGTGTTGATTCATTACGTGTTTATTCGTTAGGTGTTGTATTTGATTTCCCGGGGCATCCTCGTCGTCGGTGATCGATTTCGTTTACGCCGTAGTGCTAATACTACTACTACTACGCAAGGTGAGTCTATAGCCTCGCTCTTTACTTTATTCAAATGTTTTTAACCCGCGAGGGGGATACATGCTAATTTAAATGAAAATGAACATAAGTCTTGATTGATTGTTGGACCCGAATGTTGCCTCGAAATTGTGTTGAGTACCTAGTTGCAAAAGTCCCTAAATTCATGAACTATTAACTATTGTCTTGCCCTTGCGAAGGGGGAAATAGCCGCTTATACAATTTGTAGTACTACGGGGCTAACGACCCAATGCTAGCCGAGAAGCTGTACGTTGAGTAAGTTCTGCGGTAGATTATCTTGTATGAGAGATAAGGTATAATTGCAACTGATGCCTTTAGAAGGGGCACTGGTTTCATCTGAATCACGCCGGTAATTATTACGCGGGTGATTGAGTTAACGGATTAGTGTCATGAGCTTAAACATAATTGTCATATCCTTGAGTAATAGATTGTGAGTACGACAATGCTATTGAATGATCATAATTGGTTTTTAATACTTATGTTCAACTTATGATTTGATAAACCTATAGATTCGCTCAACCTTTGTGTTGACGATTTTAAGCATGTGTTTCAGGTAACCAAGATTGATAGCAGCGGAGCATGCGAGGATGGAAGTTGTGGTGGCTTGGCGGTCTACTTTGTTTTCCTCCCTTTTTGCACTTAAAAATTTTATACCATGTCATGTGAATGAAAATGTATTTTTGGGTTGAGATTCAGTGGGGACCTAAACGCAAACTCTGTATTGTATTCTTTTGGGGTTTGGAAAACAGTAGACATGTACATTTTAACTATGTTTAAATAATGTCAAGACTTTTACGTCTTTTGAGTCGTTTGATATATCTTGTGTGCGATGATAACTGTGTAGCACCCAAATGTTGTAGTTCCGCTGCGCATAACATTTGTGGGGGTGTTACACACAGTGTGTGAAGAAGCAAGGAATTATGAAACTGTGTCCTAATGAGATATTTGATGATCTCAAATGGCTCTAGACTCGATCGTGCACTTTGCATTTTAGTGATCGGAGGCTGGAGAGGAGTGCCACCATTTCAATACCAATTTATTCGGAGTGAATAAATCAATAGATAATGCGTTGTCTCCGTGTGATTAAAACAAATATCTTTTAAGAGATATCTGAGTTAGCTGGGATGGGTTGTACATTGCATCACTGGGTCCATGATGTCTATCTTCAATATCGAGAATCATTGAAAAATGATCTCAATAGAATATGTATTGACCCGGTTTCTGCCTAAGGTTGTAAGGAAGGCTTCTTTCTTTAGACCCTTTATCTTTACAATTCTTTTTCATTCTTCAACCCCTTCAATGCTTACTAATACGTCATAAATAGCATCTTGTTTTGATTGTTCCAGTGCTAACTTAAGTACTTGGTCGGCATTCAGCTACGTTCACAATATTTCTCCATCTTTCCTAAGGACTACTACTTCGAGCTATGGAATGTCCTTAGGAAGATTCCTCCGGTTTAAGAAGAATCATTGGACTTAACCTATCCTACCATCCTTATGTCACCATAATCTTCATGGTCGTGAAATAAATGGGTTGTGGGTAAGTATAAATCACCATGAAATCCATTTTTGATGTGCAAATCCGTTTTGCTCCCCTAACATATGCCACGATATTCGAAAACATTTCGCACATGTCGGGATGAGCCATCACGTTAAGTCAAACAATTTTTGATAATTTCCCATATTAAATCACATTTTCTCCCCCATATTAAAAATATTAACCCAATCGATGTTTTTAATATCAATTGATTTATTGAAGTTTTAACAAAGGTTTTGGGAAGAATAATGCAAGTCCTTTTTATCTTCATGATACCAAATGTATGAGATATGATACCGATTTGTAACATGATCACATATTCACCATATTAGAAGAAATTGACAAGGTTGGAACTGATTGATGAGAACATCATATGATAAGATCAAATGGTTCTTGTCAGCATATGTTGGTCGCCTCGTCACGTCTGAAGTTATCTCTTAACACCACGTGTACGATTGGTATTGTTGTCTTGACACCAATTAGTGAACTTGGCACTTTCAGCATCGAAGATTCTGAATGCTTGACAATTGCTCCCCCTCAATTGTTGACCCGTGTTCTATTGAAAGAGCTGTAGTCGTCAGTTGAGTAGTCGCATCGTCGAGTATGTAGATACCAATTGACAAAATTTTTGGTTTGTAGAGATGATAACTTCATAAAAACAAGATTTCTCTTGTTGTAACAAATAAATGCACTGATGCGTATATAAATTCGTGTTAGATTGTGTTATTCGGTAAACACAATCCCTTACATGGTTATAAAGTAAACCATGCCCGAGAAAATTAATTCCCGTTGTGAGTCAAAGCTTTCATAAGAAATACTTGACTTTAATGTGAAAACTGGGTTACAGTCATAAATAACTACAAGCCATATAGGCATGTTTTATGAAATATTTACAACTTTTATACGAACTCTATTTATGGCGCCGTGTCAATATTAATCATTATTTCTAAGGCCGTAAATATTATCGTACCAAAAGACATGCCTTTGGAAAATAAAGTAAAAATATTTTTGAATTTTTCTAGATTTTTCAATTTTTATAGTTTTTATATGGTTTTATATTTTTGTATTTTTCTTTTGTAGATAAAAATATAAACAATATATACAAATGATCACCAAGGACACGGAGAATAGTTTACCACCACTATTCTTTCGCTTCATCTGCCAGTTCCTTTAGAGTCCCAGGCGAAAAAGTTCTCATTCCTAGCTTGTCGGCCAAAAATTCCATTCGATCGTGATCTAAAGCCTTCGTGAAAATATCCGCCAATTGATACTCAGATCGGACAAAGTAAAGCTCTATTACTCCATTTTCCACTTGCTCCTTGATGAAGTAGTAGCGAATGTCAATGTGCTTCGACCGGGAGAATTGAACGTTGTTACAGCATAAGGCAATTGCACTCTTGTTGTCATAGTACATCGGAATTTTGTTGAAACCTAGACGATAGTCGCTTAATTGCGATCTCATCCAAAGAATTTGAGCACAGCAACCGGACATAGCTAGGTATTCTACTTCCGTACTTGAAATTGCAGCACTTTTATGCCTTTTTGATGCCCAACTGATTAATCGATCTCCTAGTAGTTGCAAAGTTCCACTCGTGCTACGCCTTGTATCTTGACATCCCGCGTGATCCGCATCTGCATATTTCATAAGTGCAATCGATGAGTCCTTCGAATACCGAAGTCCCCGATTAATGGTTCCTTTAAGATACCGAAAGATCCGTTTAACAGTAGCTAAGTGTAACTTAGTAGGTCGAGTTTGATACCGAGCACACATACATATAGCAAACTGAAGATCAGGTCGACTAGCTGTGATATACAGAAGGGTACCGATCATTCCACGATAAAGTGTCCGATCAACGGAAACTCCATGTGGATCTGCATCAAGCTTAGTTCGTTCCACCATTGGAGTATCCACGGGGTCGCAAGATTCCATCTTATACTTCTTTAGCAATTGAAGGGCATACTTGGATTGATTGATAAAGATGCCTCTGGGACTCTGAGATATATGAAGACCTAAGAAGAATGATACCTTGCCCATCATTGACATCTTAAACTTGGAAGACATGAGTTTCCCAAACTCGTTGGATAAGGTTTGGGTCGAGGCTGCAAATATAATATCAACATATATTTGTAACATAATCATATATTTACCTCGTTTCTGAATGAACAGCGTGGGATCTACCTTGCCTTTAGCGAAGCCTTGCATAATGAGAAATTGTGACAATAGATCATACCATACGCGTGGAGCTTGCTTCAACCCATAGAGAGCCTTCTTAAGCTTGTACACATGATTAGGATATTTTGGATTCACAAAACCATCAGGCTGTTGGACATATACCTTTTCCTTGATTTCACCATTGAGAAATGCCGTCTTCACATCCATCTGATAGACGATCATATTCATGTGGGCTGCATAAGCAAGGAATAGTCTAATAGCTTCCAAACGGGCAATAGGTGAAAAGGATTCCATAAAGTCGATGCCTAAGAATTGCTTGTATCCACGAGCTACTAGTCGAGCTTTGTTCTTCAAAATTCCGCCTAACTCGTCGAGTTTCACCTTGTAAACCCATTTCAAAGTGAGTAATTGCACTTGATCCGGGCATGGGACAAGTTCCCATATTTCAAGACGTATAAATTCATTAAGTTCTTCTTGCATAGCTTCTATCCAACAGGATTGAGTAAAAGCTTCTTGCCATGTCTTAGGTTCAACTTCAGTGAGAAAAGCATCAAAATGACAAAACATTGCATTTTATTGTAGCTGACTTCGTGTGGATACCGGACGATTAGGGTCACCAATAATAGAATCTATAGGATGATCCTTTGTCTACTTGCTGTCATGTTCACGAATTCGTGGATTGGAGTAGACTGTAGTAGGAGCTTCCTCTGAGGTGGACGACCCGACATGATTAGGGTTGTGAATAGGTACACCAAAGAATGGAAGTTCATGCATTTGAGCGAATTCCAAATCGTGATCATCATCATCCTCTTCATCATCAATAGGCATGACATGGGTAGTTGATTCGGGTGTAGGTTGTGAATTACTTGTTGAAGGTATATCTTGACCAATTGTAGGTGCAGACGTGTCTGATTGTGCTTCAGTTGCTGGAGCTACAACTTTGGTTACCTCAGGTTTTGGAGCAACAATACTTGGAGGAGTAAAGAATTCATCAAAGAACGGTTGAAACAACGTATCCCATTCATTTCTAGTGGGTGGTATAAATGATGATGAAGTGGGGTTGTTTGGGACAAGAACAAAACTAATGTTACTGGGTCCCATTTCATGAAGTGCGGGTTCAGAGCTGCTTTGTTTAGAAGCCATTGCTGTCAGCTCATCAAAATCAACATTCATAGTTTCAAGGATTTTACGAGACTTACGGTTGTAGATTTGGTATGCCTTCTTTGCGGGTGCATAACCAATGAAAATACTAATATCAGCCTTTGGTTGGAGTTTTCCCAAATTGTCACCATCATTATTTGGATAGCAGAGAGAACCAAATACATGAAGATATGATAAATCTGGTACTTTTTCATGGAGAAGCTCATAAGGTGTTTTACCATGGCGTTTACGAATTAGTGAACGGTTTTGGGTGTAAACTGCTGTAGATACTGCTTCTGCCCATAAAAACAATGGAGCCTTTGCGTAAATTAACATCGTTCGAGCAGCTTCCATAAGTGTGCGATTTCGCCTTTCAACGACACCGTTTTGTTGTGGAGTGCGGGCAACGGATGTTTCATGAGATATGCCAACTTCTTCATAATAATCATGTAAGATTTGATTCACAAATTCGGTTCCATTATCTGTACGAATGCGTCGGACAGTAGTGTTGAGACGCACTTGAATCATCTGAGAAATCCGATGATGAATTTAGGTGCCTCATTTTTTGTTGTAAGAAATTTTACCCATGTAAACCGAGAGTAATCATCGACAATTACGAGGATGTACTTTTTGCCACTAAGACTATCAACACACATTGGCCCACAAACATCCATATGCAACAAATAAAGTTTCTCTTGGTTGGTGTCTTCCGTCTTGGGTTTGTATGATTTCTTAGTGCTTTTCCCCATTGTACACGCGGAACACAAATGATCCTTGTGAAATGAAGGTTTAGGAAGACCACGAACAAGTTCGTTTTTCGCCAAATGATTAATAGCGTCAAAGTTAAGATGAGATAACCGTCGATGCCATAACCATGACTTAGTCTTCGATGCTTTGGAGAGAAGACATATGGGAGAAGCGGCCATCATGTCTTGTAGAGACAAAGTATACAATTTATTCCCTCGAGTACCGTTCAGTAAATCAACCCCTTCCAAATTACGAATGAAGCAGGTATGCTCTCGAAAAGCAACTTCTATGTTTGCATCACAAAATTGTCCCACAGAAAATAAGTTGTGACCGAGACCTTCCACATAATACACTCTTGAAATTATAACATTCCCAATATGATATTCACCATAACCCATTATCTTTGCAATATGATCATTTCAAAATCGAACGGTACCAAGAAACTTGCTGACGAAATTTCAGAGCTGAGAGCGATCTCCGGTCATATGCTTGGAGCATCTAGAGTCCAAATACCAGAGAACAATTTGGACCACACGTTTTCAATAATAACAGTAGACAATGCATTGGAAACTATTGGTTTCGGAGTGTTAGCAGATGCAGATATAAGATTATCAGAATTGCTAACATTTGTGTGACCATTAGATTTCTTAGGTTTTCTAATGTGAGTTTTTGCACTAACAGGTTTTACTGTTCCAACTTTCTTAGGTTTTGGATTATGCGCGGGCACTACAGTGGGAGTAGACCTATTTAAAGGGCACTTGGTTCCTACAGTAGTGTCGGTGTTCCTAGTCAAAGGACACGCTTGTGTTTTGGTAGCCTTGGTACTCCTAGTTGAAGGGCACGCTTTCTTCGCGTTAGTGGGAGTGATCCTAGTTAAAGGTCACATATTTCCTACTATAGTGAAAGTTCTACCAGTGGGACGCCACAACCAACCAACTTGGGTCAACACTTTCCCAGTCGGTTTCCATTCTAGTCCATTTTTCCGGGCATTCATCTCATTCACATGGTGAATGAGGCAAGAATCATGACGACTAGAAAACATACATTCATTGCAATTCCAACATTTCAAATTAGAATTAACAGTAGGCTTAGAACGCTGCACAACCGCAGAGCCTTTAGGTTTAGCTACATGATTCTTTTTATTCAAAACAGAAATAACATTTCTAGGATGGGCTTCTACGTTCTTCTTCACTGGACTACTAGATGGAGGCAAGATCCTATCATTCTTCTTGTTTCTTTTAAGCTTAGATCTTTGATCCTTAGTAGTGGTGCTTACTCCTGTAGAAGGCAACACAGGAATATTAGAAGCTGGTTTTGATTCTGCCTTATCTTTAGTAACCAAAGTTTGAGGTGGTTTAGTCCTAGGGCCCTTATTAAATGGTGTGACAGCTATAAGGTTCCTTTTGATTGCACTAGAGGACGATGTTGAGACAGTGGCTGTGTTATCCACAACATTCTTACCTTTTAGAGTACGAAGTGTTTCCTTTAACTCAGCCAAGGCTAGTTTTTTATCACAAATTTGTTCCCTCAAATCAGATATTTCCACCGACTTTCGATTCAATTGTTCAATCAATGATTGATCCTGTGCAGTGTTATTAACACATGTGGGCTTTACTGAATCGAAGAGTCGTGTATCTTTCTATTTTAAGTTATCAACTTTGGACAAAATATTGGAAACCCGATTATCTAGATCAAGTTTAAATTTCTTAGCAGCCTCAAGTACGTTCACACAGTTAAGCTCCTTAGATTTATCTATGTCTATCGGCAAAGATTTAGCAAATTTGTCACTTGGCTGACGTTGTTTTGATTGTAAATTCAATCGAAAATTCTTTTCAAAGTTTGGATCATCGATATTAACACCTTCGAATGACGTTTCAAAGATTTCTTGAATAAATTGTTGCTTGCATTCAAGCGAAATACAATGTGTTTGAATCTCATCAAAATGTTTTGAAAGCGAAGAATATGAATGTTGAAGCTTTAAAAATTCAGCGTTAGATTCGTGACAAGTACTATCTACCACATTATCCACAGATTCAACATTATGCACAATAGAATCATTATCAACACTTTTATTCACACAGACGGAAACTATATCAGGAGACATCACTTGCTTCAGAAGCTGATCATTTTGGCGAGAAACCCGTTCTATTTCAAGTAAACTGTTTTCATAAGCATCATCCATTTCATTGAAAACACGTTTAACTTCTACTATTTCCAAACGCAAATCTTGATCAAGATTACTAAGATAATCTTTAACATTCTTTACAAACGGAACAATTTCGTCTCGGAACGCAGCTCTAGTGTGCTCAAAGTTCCATTCACCTTTCGTAATGGTCGTGGCCGTCGTACGTTCCAAAATGACCTTGTCAAAATCGGCTAAGTGTTGGTGTACCGCTTTTAAGTTAACGGGCGCCTTACTTGCCGGTGGAAGTAACTTCGTTAAATCCGTTTTGACGAGTGTAGGAGACGTACTAGGAGGGTTTTCATTTGACAAACTTTTGGGTACAAGAACTGTTAGTTCAGCTAATTCCTTTTGTAAGCGAATACGTGTCTTTTTAGAAAGTTGATCTTTATTATGCTTATCATAATCAATCGTATGGAATTTTGAAAACATTTTAGAATGAGTTTCTTCCGTAAGTGATTGTGTCTCCTTAGAACTACGAACATAAGGTGCTTTTTTCGATTTTCCAATTATGGTCATATCATAAAGACAGGGAATATATTCCTGAGCTTGTTTTGCATAACCGGGATTAGGTGGTAAATTTTGAAGACGCTTAAGTTCCAGTTCTTTAAACGATTTAGTTAAAAGATGAACCTTTTCTATGGAAGCGTATTGTTTTAAAATCTGTTGTTCTTTGAAATTTTGGTAGCATTAATTTCCGATTCAAACTTTTTAGACTCGAGAGTTTCGAAATCTATTTTAAGTTTCTGAAAATCATTGACAACCGACTCTTTAGATTTTAATTCATTGGAAATATTAGCTTTTAATGATTCTATTTCTTTCAAGTGTTCAATCTTTTCAAAAAGAAATTTGTCAAATTCAGAACATGTTATTTTCTCTGCTTGAGGGACCATTTCAAAAGTTTTGACCTTTTCTTTATGCAACGCAAGCTTAGCAGTTAGGGTGGAATTCGTATCTACGGATTGTCTGAGAGCCATATGCATTTGATCAATAATATGTTTAGGTACCATGACCAAATCATGTTGAGCATAAGATTCCATACCCGCCGTAGCATTTGGTTGAGGTTTACTCAAATGTGTAGGATTGGGTACCACATCATTTGAGTTACTAGTTCCCGAATGTTGTTCAACGTTGTCATTTTCATGCCCAACTTGATGTGGGTTATCATCATTACAAAGCTTGGTTGTGGTGGGTACCTCACTGACGACATCAGAACCGTAGTGAGAGAGATTAGCAACGAGAGCAGCTTGGGCAGAGTGAATGTCATCACAATCCGAATCATATGCGTCAAGATCATCTACTTGATAAGCTGCATTAGAAGTGGAAACGACTGCAATGCCTTCAGTATCTGCTTCCCCTGGGTCTGCAAGAAATGCTAACTCCTCTGAATCCAAAATCTCTCCCTTAGACTGAGCATCAACCAAATACATTTTCTCACGAAACCACGCTTCATCCCTTCTCCTTTTCGGCTGAGTGCATTGCCTAGCCATATGACCTTGTCCTCGGAAATTGTAGCAAGTCACAACCTTTTGAGGACCAATGGGGCTTCCATTTCCATTAGCTTGAGAATTCACAGCTTGAGCATTCACAGTCCTTGTAGGAGGTGCATATGAATTTTGCCTTCCCTAAATAGGTTGCACTGTTACTTGACCATCTTGAACAGTAGCTTGTTGTCGAGGATTTGAAGAGGTGCGGAGCTGATTGTTTGTTGGTGGAAATCCTCTAGTTGCAACAAGTTTTGACAAGTACGCAGTGAGATGGTTTAGAACATCAGCTAGCGTATCATTTGGAGTAAAGACCGGTGCTTAGATTGGTGGAAGTTCATTAGAGTAGAAAGCTTGTGCTGGTTGTGCTTCTATTGGAAAATGTCCTTGCTGAGGAGTATAGCCCATTGGAGAAGTGTTGGCTTGTGATGGTGATGTCTGATATGGTGGTTGCTGTGGAAAAGATTGTTGATGAACACTTTGTTGAAATGCTTGTTGTGGCATCATTGGTGGTTGATAAGATGGTTGTTGTGGTTGATGATAGGTGTGTAGTGGTGGCTGCTGCAAGAATGATGGTTGTTGATAAGTATAAGCCATGTTTTGTTGTGAAGCATACATGGCAAGTGGATCATGAACTTGAGGTTTAGATAACCGAGCCTCGATCACATGGCATTCGTGTTGTTGAAGAAAATCTTGAAGTTGATCCACATTGGTGTTATGCAAGTCCTTAGCCAATTTAACATCCGTCACGTACTTTTTCCATTGTAAAGGAAGAGTGTTCAAATACTTGGTGTTCAATTGAAACGTAGGAATTGCCATGCCATAGATATTGAGCTCATTCAACAATAGGGTAAATCTCAAATAGTAGTCATTGAGAGTTTCCCCGGAAACATAGGCAAACTTATCAATAGTATCATAAAGCTTACACTCTCGTTCTTGTTTAGTTAACGAGGTGCCTTGCATTAGAACACGAATTCTACCCCATAACTCTTTGGCAACTTTATGTTTACTGACGAGTTTGTAGACATCTGGAGGAAGGGCTTGGAGAATGATGTTTGTAGCATACTTATCACATTTGTCTTGAATCTTCATATCTCAAGTCAATTCACCCGTTGTGCGAGGACGAGTAGCTGTACCTTACGTCAATGTACCATAATCTAATGTCCATTGAGCATCGATGCCCAAATGAGATGTCCATTCTCTTTGTTCAACATGTAAATTTCCATTCGGGAAGTCCAATCCTCGTACATAGACTTTTCCAACATTGGTGGACGATTATCCGTACCCGAGAGGATGGACTTATCCGTAAGAGATGTGTACTCCATTTCTATAAGTTAAGATTTACAAAGTTGATCGATCAATGAGAGAAAGTAAATGTGTTTGATGTTGTGTGTTGAAGTCGATAAATAATGTTAAAATCCCCTAATAATTGTTCTTGATAAACCAAAAGTTCCAAGACAAAATTACACACGATTTTTTAAAAATATTCAAAAACACGTTTTTGAAAAAACTTGGAATACTTGTTGTTCTATCGCAATGCCTAAAGGAATGCTGTCGCAATGTCACGTATCACAATAAGTCCAATCGCAATAAGTCCAATCGCAATATTCCCAATCCCAATACGTCCAATCGCAATACTTCCAATCGCAATACTGTCGCAATACCTTGTCGCAATATCACAAAAACAATCCTGTCGCAATGTGAATCGCAATACGGATCGCAATAATAAAGAACTCCAATCGCAATCCCAATCGCAATACAAATCGCAATGTCACAAGATGAAATCCAATCGCAATACCAGTCGAAATATGGATCGCAATCCAAAACCCTAGATATTGCGATGGGTAAGCTGTCGCAATAGTACAAGTAGTATATGAAATTTCCACTTTTCTCGGATAAAACACACCTAATTCGAGATTTTAAGCCAAAAATTGATCCAAACACCCAAAAATTTTGTGTTTTTAGCCAAAGTAAATATACCAAATCTCTACCACAACTATGTAGAAGATTTGTATCAAGAAAAAACGATAAAAAGCACACAAAAATTTGGACGTGGGTTTATATTGATCAAAAGCTACTAAAATCAAGAAAAGAAACACATAAAAAATACAATCATCCCATGGCTCTTGATACCATTTGTAGGATATGTAAATCTTACTTATGTTTTACAGAGAGAAAGAGATAGAGAGATGATGGAGTTCACACACTTCTAGAGAGAGAAAGTAAAAGATAACTATGTGTAAATTATGAAAACCACCACCCTCTCCATCAAAGGAGAAGCTTTATATACCCAAGCCTTATGATGGGCTTGGGCTTACAATATTGGGCCGACCTACACATGTTGTAGGCTAGGCTTGGCTTTGTTTGTTTAATAAAGATATCTAGACTACGAGCTACTACTTAATGTATTGTCGGAGTGACCGAATCTTCCTAAATACGTAAAAACGTATTTCCAACATAGCCAAAGCACCACTTTCTGTCAGTCACCACATATCAGCAACCCTTGGGGGTTCGTTCATGTGACTTGAGGTTTGATTTTTGGTCCTTAGTTATACTTTAAGGCGGTATTAAGGTTAGACATCTGGTCTTTGGGATTTTGTGGGATTTGGGTGGTCAAAATTGCCCACTTAGAACCACTGTTTGCACAGCCTAGCCCACAACCCCATTCTTTCTGTTTTTTGTTTGATTTAGGTGTCTATGTGTTGATTTTGGTTTGCATATTGTGTTTTTGTGTGTTATTTGTGACTCCCCAATAGCCACTACTATTGGGAGTGCCGTTTGTGCCCAAGCAAAACAACAAATCCCAAACCGGACATCCAAATTGTTGGCTTCAGGAACAAATTGTTCTTTTGTAATTTGTACACTTTAGCCCGTGTGTTCTTATTTTGTTGTTTTTAACGCATCAACTCATAAATTCGACCCAACAATCTTCCCCTAGTTGATGATGTCAAAAACACTTCCCCTTAAGCTCACATTCTTTGTAAAACATATAACACCTAGGATCAACAAATTGCAGTTTGTAGACTTCTTCCCCTTTTTGACATGATCCAAATAGGGGTCTTTATGTAATCAACCTTGATTTCGACCACTACCTAAATAATACCACACTACTAAAACAAGTTTTCTATGTCTCAAATTACCCTCCATGAAAAACCGTTGGATTACCTTTAAATGAATTTGAGCAATAGAAACTCACATAAGTTGTAGTAATACTAATAAGCAGTAGTAAACACCTTCACCTCAATGTTACATGTATATGGTTAACACATGAACAATTTAGCTTCCCCTTAAATTGTGCTAATCATTCTTGAATCTTCAAATTCTGTAGGCTTTATGTAACGATTACATATGAAGAAATCTAATTACGACTTACTTGATAATGAAATAGAATAACCCGAACTTGTGTTTTATACCTTGTACTAAACAAGCAACTCCAAAACTCACTCATCAATGAGTAGACTCCAAAACTCACGGCAATAATGAGTAGAAGCCTCTTGACAAAAAGAATCCTCATGCTGATAAAGTGAGGCACATACACTAGAAAATACGAGCATAAAGCGCCATTACACAGATCTCGTACCTTTGCTACCTTTTTATCAAGTCCTTTGTCACAACTTAAAGAACGAACAAGTTATCTTAAAAGTCAGTGGTTGGAAGTTCACGACTTTAAGATATGATAAAATACCAATCCGCAAAAATCTACTTCGTCTAAAACAAGTAATAAAAACTTTTCTTCGTAATCAATGGAAATAAAACGAGCCTTTTTACCTTTAAGAACTAGTTGCTGTGAATAAACCAAATTCCAAACTAAAAATCTCCAAAACATTCTGTCGGTGGTTGCGTACAACGCTGTCAGCGGCTTAAATACACGTGTCAGCGTCTAGCTTTCACGTGTCAGCGTGTCTGTCAGCGGCTAAATAACTCCCATCAGCGGCTTGAAATATACCTACTGTGAAAATGCATCTTCTTTGTACCATCTCTTTCACACGTCCCAACCTTCTAATTATCATTCGACCAATAATATTGCATCCCACGTGATGCACTTTAACAAGTTATCATGTCCTACTAATAAGAACACACCTTTTGACCCAATGAATATAATATTCAATCAAAGACACATGAAAGTAATATCTGATCTCTTGGGCCTTGGGCCTTGGATACGTCGGATATAGATCAACACAAAAAGAAACATCACATGATCTTGCGTTATGCAGTATTAATCAGACGAATAATATGCATACACCACAATCCATACATTCCTTAAAATCAGCATATCACGTCCAAGAATAAATCCCTGAAAATCAGGAACCCCATGAATCTTCAACCAATAACCTTTAACCAATAAAGCAGCTTTCCCGCATGATCTTTTATTTTGATAGTGGGGACCCTCATCCTTTTCTGCCTAAACGTTTTGACCATATACGCACGTAGCTAGAACACTTCATAGATCCACGAGGATATGACTACACATCTCATCATCTGACATCATACTTTTCTTTTCATCTTTTTCCTTTGATGAAACACATATTCCACAACAGGCTTCGATCGTCCTTGTTTTTCTTGGCATCAAAAACACCTCGATCACAGATTACTTAGGCATCTTTCGTACACTTGCTGCTACATATCCAGATCTAGGGTTTTTACAAACCCTAAAAACGAGAATTACAGCTCCAACTTTTATGAGCAACACCAAATCGAAAAACCTGCTGCTTTATATTCAAACATTTGTAACCTTCTTTATTGGATGATCACGAACATCATTATCAACCATCTGTCCATCTTTGAACAGCCAATGACAACGACGAACAACACTATGAATCCTAGGGTTTACATGAAGCCCTAAAACTGACCGTGTCACAACAACGAACTAATCACAACAACAGGAAATGACACGTCTTCACAGCAAAACGAATCATAAATCTAGGGTTTATTAACAAAACCCTAAAATTCAGATCTTTAGCGACACAAATTCTGTCGTAAATCTGTCACAGATCTTGCAAACCTTCTCAAATATGTCACTAAAACTATCGCTAATTCTGGACAGTGGCTTCACAACAACACAGACACAAACATAACACCTTTTATCTCCTAGATATCACGAGCCTTAGGATCTTATATCAATTGATAAATCCTAAGATTCATGGATCTTTTAGCTGCTAGGAACATGTATTACTCACTTGATTAAATCAAGGCAGAATAGAATAAAACATGTTGAACAAGGTGCTTAAGAACAAGAACACACGAACAAATTTCCCCAACGATTGCTTATTATATTAATAAGAAACAACCACTAGGCATGTATACATTTAATCCCACGCCTAGTACGACACACACTTTAGGTTTACAACTGGCTTCAGGAACAAATTGGCCGCTGACAAACCAAAATCAACCACTTACAGATCTAGTTTTGGTATGAAAATGCCACAACTGGCTTCTGTTAGACCTCATGTTAGACCAAGCAATAGGTATTTAAAACCTAAGGGACCAGGGTCTAAAGCTTCATCTAGTTTGACATGGAGACCTAGAAAATATCAAAACCCTAATTCAGATGGCATTTCTATGACCTATATTAGATTTAATTTTTTTGCAAAGGTTATCACTAAACCTATTGGGGTAAATTGGGTGTTTAGGCCACAAAGGGATGAATAGGGGGTTGTTACAAGGAATAAGTCAATTCTTGTTGAACAACCAGATGAATCCAAGTCTACAAAGGCTTGGGTTTCCAAAGAAACTAATTTGTTTTCTTTATGTGCAGGGTATTCACAAGCAGGTCAATGATAAAGGATACTGGGACAGTGGATGCTCAAGGCACATGACTGGGAAGGAAGACTATCGTACTAATTTCATTCCTATCAAGAATGGTGATAAAGTGTATTTTGGAGGAGGTTTCGGTACCATCTCTGGAAAAGGCACTCTAATCACCAACAACCTATGATTTGATGAAGTCTTCCTGGTAAAAGAACTTGACTATAACTTGCTTAGTATGTCACAAGATTGTGACAACAAAAATAAAGTTCTTTTTACTGATATTGAATGCTTGGTGTTAAGTAAGAATTTTAAGGTTCCTGATGAGAAGTTTATCTAGTATAGAACACCTAGGCATAAGGAAATTTATAATGTTAATCTAAAAGGAATGAAGATGAACAAAATTTTGTCATGTCTTTATGCTAAAGCTTCAGTTGATGAGAGTAATTTATGGTACAGAAGGTTAGGGCACATTAACTTCAAGAATATTAATATATTTATGAGACAAGATCTTGTCAGTGGTTTACCTTAAAAGCTTTCCACAATGATCATACTTGTGTTGCATGCCTTAAAGGCAAACAGCATAAGGTCTCCTTTAAGTCTAAAAGTGTGCATTCTAGTTCTAAACCACTTCACTTACTACACATGGACCTGTTTGGTCCTACTAATATAGATAGTTTAAATGGTAAATCTTTTTGCTTTGTCATCACTGTTGATTATTCTAGGTTTACTTGGACTTTCTTTTTAGCATTTTATTACCCAAATAGAGAAGAAATTAGGGTACACAATTAATATACTTAGAAGTGATAATGGTGGTGAGTTTAGAAATACTCTATTAGATACCTTTTATACTGATAAAGGAATTTCTAGGGAGTTTAGTATTGCTAGAACTCCACAACAGAATGGTGTAGCTGAAAGAAAAAAATAGAACACTCATAGAAGCAGTTGAGACCATGTTGGCAGATGCTAAGTTTCCCATTGCTTTTTGGGCTGAGGTTGTGAACACAGCTTGCTATGTTCAAAATAAAGCCTTAGTCAACAAAAACCACAATAAAACACTTTATGAGTTATTTTGGAAAAGGAGGCCTAATATAGACTTTCTTAGACCCTTTGGATGTCATGTAGTGATTTTAGATACTAGTGATAACCTAGGTAAGTTTAGTCCTAATGGTGACAAGGGATATTTTGTGGGTTATTCTATGAATAGAAAAGGGTACAAGGTTTACAATAAGAATGAAAAACGTATTCTTAAAAAAGTGCATGTTCGATTCTTAGAAAGTAAGCCTAGTGATCCTGAAAATGGACCAGATTGGTTATTAAATTTGGAACCATTATCTAGGACCTTGAATGATATGCCTGTCACTAATCAAAACATTGTGGAAAAGGATCCAAATGTCTTGGAAGAATATGCTATTGAACATACAGGTACACAGGTCAAAGATGTGCAAGGATCATAAGAGGATGAGCCTACTTCCTTATTTAACTATATAACCATACCAATATGGAGTGAAGAGTTCATCCAAGCATGTGCTATTGCATGAGAAGAGGAGAGAAAGCTCCAAGAAGAGCAAGTTAGTGAAAGCAAAGACGCTGACAAACCTGAACCAAACGCTGACAGCCCAGATAAGGACGCTGACAGGTCTATATCAGACGCTGATAGGAATAAATCAGCTGTGATAACCCGAACCTGAGGTCATTATTTAATATTATTTTACGAATATTTTTGAAATTTTTGATGGACTTGAATGATATGACGTTTGGTGGTTTAATTTAAAACCGATGTTGGAGGCCCTATTTATACCTTTTTACTAATAATATTTTTAAAATAGACAATTTACATTTTCTACCCTTTAAACTAGTTTATTGCATTTTGGACCAAAACTATCACAAAATGGCAAAACAAGTCCTTGGAGCACTATATAAAAGCCTAATTTCTACCTACTTTTCACATAGTTACATTAAACAAAAAGAAAACACTCCTCCCTTTTTCTTTCCTTTGTAAACCGTCACCCCCTACACCATATTCTAACAATTTTCATTCCAAATCACGCTTGATTTAAGCTAAAACAATTAAAGACCATATCTTATATTTTCAAGGGGCTTCTTACTAAAATCTTCAACATGCATGATGTTTTGATTTTTGGTTAAGAATTAGGGTTGGTAGGTTAGATGGATGATCATGCATGTGTTATTTAATGATGATCAAGTGATGATCATGAAAATTTTTGTTAAAAACTTGATTTTGATTTTGGGTTTTTGATTTTGAGATTGAAACAAGTGTTAGAGATGAGTTATGATGTTATTAGGGGTTTAGGTTGATGATAAAAATGATTGATTTTTGTTGTCCCATATTATTATTATGATTAATTATAGTAAATAGATGAAAAGCGATGGATTCCTAGAGAGAGAAAGTAGTGAGAGAAAGTAGAGAGAGAGAGATGATTAACTTGGTGAATATTAGATTAGAATAATGAGAGTACTAATGACCATCAACCCTTCTTAACATGCTAGGAAGGGCCTTATATAGTCGGGCTTACATGTAACCATAATGGGCTATATTGTTTGGACCGGGCTTGTCTTTTGGGCTTTAAGTAGCTTAAATCCAAGCCCGTGAACCACGACTATTTAACTATCTATTACAACGTTCTAATAAATATTACAATAGAAACCTATGACCGAACATTCTTGTTTGACTCAATATTTTAAGGCTAACAATCTCCCCCAATGTGAGGTCATTCCTCTTCGATATTTGGAGTCAAATGAAGATTTATGAATTTCGTCATAAATTAGTCTTGAACGTGTAATAGTAGTTTTGTTCCTTCATGTTGTGATCTTTGAGCCTTTGTCGTTGTTTTTTTGACTTTGTCTTTTATCTTGAGATCTTCAAATCATTCTTGACTTGTCTTTGCCATCTTGCGATCTTGTGTCTTTATCCACATGCTCACACTATTAATTGTTGAATATATCTATGGGCATGAATATGTGGTTTTGAATCTTTGACTTTGCTGAGTACACCATGACGCCACCTTCTTGAGACAAAACATAGACACGGACTGAATGGCTTTGACATTCGTCCTAAATCGGTAGTGTTATACCTCCGGTCGGTGAAGACTGTTATACGATATTAAATACCGTACCTGTGATTAGGTAGATTCAATTAAGAATCTCCTTGACAGGGTTTCGCGGCTGTACCAGCCGTTCTCTTTACTCGACCGTCTCAAAGCAAGACTGAGAACATAAAGAGTGAATCAATTGGATAAATATCCGCTTGATTAAAGTCTTCAATTCAAATTCCTGGAACAAGTTTGATTCATTAAGAATCTTACCATTGTTGCTTTCCAGTTGACACAAGTTTGATTCATAAGAATCTCACAAGTCACCTAACGTAGCGCTGTTTGATGTTGACTCTTGAAGGATTTCCATTTGTCACTATGAATATTAATGAATATCACTCTGAATGTTCTGGCAAGACCATAAAGATATTGCGTAGACACCTGAAACGAGTTTGAATCAATTCAGAATAAAACCGCTGTTACTTTTCAGTTTTACATATGTTCAATTCATAAAGAATCTTGCATATGACCTACCGCAGTGCTGTTTGATGTTAACACTGGAAGGATTTCCACTCATCATTGTGAATACTAAGTAGTATCACTATGAGTGTTCTAGCAATATCACAAGGATATAGCGTAGGACTCTCTTTATCTTCATCCGTGTGTCCTAACGAGATTTGATTGATCTCTTGGCTCTAGACTCGATTTGTGCACTTTTAGTGGCCGGAGGCTGGAGCAGATGCCACCTATTCAATATCAACTATCTCGGAGTGAGAAAGTCAACAGAAGTCATGTTGATCTCCGTGACAATAAAACAAACTTCTTTTGAGAGAAGCCTGAGTAGCTAGGAAAGGGTTGTGCATCACATCACTGGGTCCATGATGAGTTTGCCTTCATGATGAGTTGACCCGGTTTCTGCCTAAGTTGTATGGAGGGCTTCTTTCTTTACACCCTTTATCCTTACATTTCTTTTTCATTCTTTAACCCCTTCAATTCTTACCAAGACATCATTACTAGCACCTTGTTGTGATTGTTCCAGTGCTAGCATCAGTACTTAGTCGGCATTCAGCTACGCTCACATTCTACTCCATCTTTCCTAAGGACTTCTAATTCTATTGGATTGTCCCTGGGAAGATCCCTCCGGTTCTGGTTGGATCATAGAATTTTAACCTAACCACCCTTTTTACACCAATAACGGCGTGAATTAAAGATGTTGTGGGTATTTGATCGAAACCATGAGTGCTTGAGTCTTTAGATCACATTTTAATCACATTTTCTCCCCTATCTCTAATATATAAAATCTTTTGATATTAGAGATACCAAATTTGATTAAAATATATTTTGAAAAATAGTCTTGAAATCCTTCGGGAGAAAGATGTGTCAAACTTAGCATGGATTTTGGAACGCCCCCCTTCAAAAATTGATCCAATGGAATTGTCATTACGAGGAATTGATCCACATTAAACTTTTGAGGATAGGATTTGTTGAACACACAATTTTTGAAAGATTTTGAATATCATTGAGAAATTCTTGAAAAAATTGTGTTCAACGCTTTTTAGATATCAATTATTTTTGACGAAAAGGTTTTTCTAAAGCATAAACTTAAATTCATAGACTTTGAATGTCTTTACGAATCCACTCAAGTGTAAGAAGATTTATCTTCTTTCGCTAAGGGTAAGAGCACAAAAATGTACACTCCCCCGTGAATTTAGATCCGGGTTGCAATCTGAAAGTGATTACAAGCCATTGTGTTGAGCTCAAAACATTGAATGTTTTGTGACAAGCTCAATCCGAGATAGATTGCTCTACCCGTTGTTGGAAATATTTTCCAAAAGAGACAATTTCCTTTAAAAAGATAGAAATGACATGTTTTGAAAAATATTTACAACTTTCATTCGAGCTTTATGTACACACCCGTGTCGTTATTGAGCGAAATTTCTAGGTACGTCCATATTATCGATACTGAAAGACATGTCGAGAAGAATATTTTTGGATTATCAAAGATTTATTAATTTTGTATTTTTCTTTTTCATTAATATTTACAAGTAGATGTTTGATAGGTGAATCAAGCAGGATTCTTTGCTAGAACCTACAGTTCTGCTGGAGTCAAACAACTCATACCAATTTGCCTAACTAGATACGCAAACCTCTCTTTCGAAAGAGCTTTTGTAAACAAGTCAGCTAATTGGTAATCAGTTCCAACAAAGTATAATTCAACAATTTCCTTTTCAACTTGTTCCTTAATGAAGTGATATCTGACATCAATGTGCTTCGTGCGGGAATGCTGTACCGGATTGCAGGAGATGGCTATGGCAGACTTTAAGTCACAGTACGTAGGTACTTTATCAAAGTGGAAGCCATAATCCGTGAGTTGTGTTCTCATCCAAAGAACTTGAGCACAACACGCAGATAGAGACACATACTCCGCTTCGGCTGATGAAAGTGACGTGCAATCCTGCTTCTTAGAAGACCATCCCACAAGCTTATCTTGACCTAGAAATTGTGCACCACCAGAAGTACTTTTACGTGTATCAAGGCACCCTGCATGATCAGAATCTGAATAGGCCGTTAGAAAGAAACCAGTTTCCCTCGGATACCAGAGTCCCATGTGAATGGTATTCTTAAGGTACTGAAAGATCCGTTTAACCTCCTTGAGGTACTTTTCAGTGGGTCGTGCTTGATATCGTGCACAATAACATGTAGCATGATGAATATTAGGTCTGCTGGCTGTCAAGTACATGAGGGACCCGATCATGGAACGATATCTCGTTTGATCTATGGGTAATCCCTCCAAATCAGCATCAAGGGATGTGGTTGATAATGGTGTCCCAACGGGGTCACATGATGTCATACCATGCTTTTTGATTATCTCTTGACAATACTTAGCTTGGTTAATGAAGATACCACTTGGGGATTGGTGAACTTGAATTCCTAGAAAAAATTTAGTTCGCCCATCATAGACATTTCAAATCTGTTGTGCATTACTTTTTCAAAACATTTTTAAAGTTTTGGGTTTGTAGACCCGGAAATAATATCATCAACATAAATCTGCACAAGTAAAATGTCATTCCCATATTTATAAGTGAACAAAGTTAAATCAATTGAACCTTTTGAGAAACCTTTGGAGACCAGAAATTTCGAGAGCTCGTCGTACCACGCCCTTGGAGCTTGCTTGTGTCCATAAAGTGCTTTGTGGAGACGATACACCTTGTCAGGATAATGAGGATTGACGAATCCTTCCTGCTGTGTGACATAGACTTCTTCCTTCAAAGGACCGTTAAGAAACGCCGTCTTTACGTCCATTTGATAGACAATGAATCCCTTATGTGCAGCATAAGCTAGAAAAATCCTGACCGCTTCCATTCGAGCTACTGGTGAAAATGATTCTTCGAAATCAATACCCTCTTTCTGTCCATACCCTTTATCCACTAACCTAGATTTATTCTTGATGATCGTGTTCTCTTCATCCATCTTGTTTTTCCAGATCCATCGAATATTTAAGGGTATTACATGATATGGTCTGTCAACAAGTTCCCAGACTTTAAGTCTTTCGAATTGTTGAAGTTCATCCGTCATTGATTCAATCCAAGCGTGATCAGCCATGGCTTCTTTGATGTTTTTCGGTTCAGCTGAACTCACGGCGAGTGCGAACATACAAACATCACCATCGGTGTTAAGTTGTCGTCTTGTGCGAACGGGTTGTGAAGCGTTTCCAATTACATGAACCAAAGGATGATCTCGGGTCTAATGATGTGTTGAAGGATGTCGTTGGTAGAATGTATGCATATTTGACGGATCAACATGGCGAGTAGAAGACTCTCTAGTTTCGTGTACCGGTGTGCCGAATGGGTTGATAAATTCATCTTCATCAGATAATGCATTGTCTGATTGATTTGTGTTCTCTGGAGCATTGACAGTAGTTGTGGATGTTGTAGGATCGATTGTTGAAGTGATATTCTGAGGAGGTAAATCTGTAGCAACCCGTGTTAAAGTAGATGAAGTTGTATCCTTTTGTTGACGATGATCGGTATCATCATTCTTATCATGAGTGACAGCGGAAGACTTCGATACAACTTGTTTCTCCCCCGTGAAATATTCATCATACATTGGTCCATATAACATTTCCAATTCTTCAATTGTCGCGTTGACTGTCATATCAGCTCTAGGAACATTTTCTGGAACCAGCGTTGAACTTGACGGTTCATTGCCGTGGTCTTGAGTTCCGAGTTCCGTGCGGTTGTGAACGGAAGTCGTTTGTCGTTGTGGATCGGGGCTTAAATTGTTTTGTTCAAGTGCCATTTCTTGTAATTCATCAAATCGGATGTGAATAGTCTCGACTATCAATTTTGTTCTCTTGTTGTACACTCTATATCCCTTAGACTGAGTTGCATATCCCACAAGAATACATGCATCACCTTTCTCTTTCATCTTATCCAAATTTTCACCATCTCGAATAATGTAACATGTACATCCAAAAACATAAAGGTGTTTGAGTGAAGGTTTTCGATCATAAATTATGTGATATGGTATCTTTTCGTGTCTTGAGATTATTAAGGAGCGATTTTGTGTGTAGCATGCGGTTGACACGGCTTCGGCCCAAAAGTATAGTGGAAGTTTTGAAGCGGATAATAATGTTCGAGCAGCTTCAACCAAAGTACGGGTTCGTCTTTCAACAACGCCGTTTTGTTCGGGTGTTCGAACAATAGATGTTTCATGTTCAATCCCTTATGCTTCAAAATACTTTCTCAGATTTGAATTCAAAAATTATGTACCTCTGTCAGTAGGAACCACTTTAACTTGAGCTTGAAGACCACGTTGTATCAATTTATGGAAGCTGATGAGAACTTCGGGTGTTTCATCCTTGGACCTCAAAAAGTGAGTCCATGTGTACCTTGAGTAATCATCGACAATTACCAGAATATATTTCTTTCCATTGATACTCTGAACACGCATGGGACCACACAGATCCATGTGAAGAAGATCTAACCGTCCTTTAGAGCTTGGTGTGGTCTTTGTTTTGAAGCTACTTCGTTTAGCTTTTCAAAGTTCACAAGAAGAACAAAGATGATCTTTGATGAATTTTAAACTTGGAAGGCCTCTTACAATATCTTTCTTGGAAAGCAAGTTGATGGTATCAAAATTAAGATGAGATAAACGTTGATGCCATAACCATGCCTGAGTCGATGAAGCTTTAGCCATAAAGCAAATTGGATTTGATGAAGTTGTGTCTTAAAGTGAAATTTTGTAAAGATCAGTACCCCGTGTACCGGTAAGTAAGTCATTCCCATCATAATCACGAACAAAACATGTGTTCTTTCTGAAAGCAACCTCCAAATCCGCATCACAGAATTGACCAACCGAGAAAAGATTGTGATTGAGCCCTTTGACGTAGTATACCCTTTTAATTGTGATATTTCCCTGAACCAAATCTCCATATCCTAGGATCGGTGCAAATTGATCATTTCCGAATCGGACCGTACCTAGGAACTTCTCCACGAAGTTAATTAGAAGCTTGAGATTCCCCGTCATGTGCTTCGTGCATCCGGAGTCCATTATGAAGAGAATTATTTGTATCACCTGCAGAAGAGTTAGAACACGATGGAGCATTTGCTAAATTGGATACCACAATAGTTATGATAGTAGAATCATTAGTGTCCTTATCAACATTTAAAGGCATACTAACACTCGTTTTAACATTTTCTTTCCTAGCTTTAGGCATCCATTTATATCCTGGAGTACATTGATTAGCAAACCACCATTTCCAAGACTTACTAGCAGACTCATATAATTCCTTAATTCTGCTTCTAGGGTTCTGAGTGGTGGAGTCTGATGCATTACTTTTCTTAGTGGGGGTGGCACCAGAATGGTTCACTTTGCGTTTGGGTTTACTAGCTCTAATAGGCATTTTAACTTGCTTCTTAGTTCTAGTATCTACGCCTTTGACTTTATTCATAGCACACATAGAATGATTAGCATTAGCACACTTTCCACATTTGACACAAACAAATTTCACATTCGTAGCATTCAAATCATTCACATCATTCATATCGTCATTACATGCGATTACAGACTTTTTATTATTAAAAACATTCAAATTCCTAGGGTGTTCTTCTACTTCCTTCATCTTCACTTGATTCTTATGTTTCCAGACCTTATCATTCACTTGAGTGCTCTTAAGCTGAGACCGGCTAACACTGGTAGTGGAGACTATTCCTGTAGTAGAAGACACACGAGTATTAGTGTTTCTAGAAGTCTGATGTGATTAAGTAACTTTGTTTGTGGGCTTAGTGGTCATTCTATACATCCCTGGTTTAATCACATTATTGTGCTTAACGCTTGGTGCTATGACATTCCTTATGGGTTGATCTGGGGGTAACCTTTCCTTTCCATCCATCTTGGGGGCAAACACAGGTTTTGCAAACGAGGAATTTGATAAAGCAGATGGTTTTCCCAAGATAGAGGATCTATTTACTTTAGAGGCATTGGGTTCTCTAACAACAGGTTTCTTAATGCTAGGTTCCACAACTTTTCCACCCATTTTAGAAACGAGTTTCTGCGACTCTTCTATCGCTCTGTCCATGTCTTGTAACTGAGCTTTCAACCCTTTAATTTCCAAATTTTGTTCATTTATTTCTCGAAATGTTTTGGAAAGTTTTTCTTGCAAGTTATTATCATATGGAAAACTACCAACGTCATTTTGCAAAGCAAGTTCAAGAGAATAACAATGTTATTGAAGGAAATCAGTTTTGTGTTGAAGTAACTCAAAAGCCTTTTTATCAACATTTTCTTTACGTTTCGAAAGCTCAATTTTAAGACGCTCACATTCTTTGATCTTATCAAGATATTTGCATGCAACATCAGAATATTCATCAATATCAGCACAAGATGTAAAATAAGCACACATAACATCTTTAGAAACGCATTCTTGCAAGAGTAAATCATATTCATCTGAAAAATCAGACTTCTCCATTTGAAGATCATCAATGTGTTTCTCAAGAGATTCAACATATTTTAAATCATCATACATTTCAGTCCGAATGAACTCCTCAAGTTGAAGAACATTTTCTTTAATCAACGCCGTGTTTGGAATTAAGAGTTGTTTCACAAGCAATGTAATATCTTGAGGAATCGGGCGTTGCCACTCAACATTTTCACGTTTTGCCCAATCTCTTTCAACAATAGATTTAACATTATCTATGTGCTGTTTAAGAATACCTAATGTTTTCCTACTCTTGCTTTTGGACTCATCTAGAGGAAGGTAGTTTATATATTTGTAAACATTAGATTTCTTATTGGCAAAAGCTTTCTTCCATTGAATTCTCTTTTGTTTGCATTCTAAAAACACTTCCTCACGAGTTTTCTGAGTTTGTTTGTTGAAAAGACCATAAAGACTATTCTCATAAGCATAATTATATGGTTTTACAAACCCCTTATTGACAAGAGGTAGACTATCATCATCCCAAAGGGCAGTCTCTCCACTATCGGCACTTACAGGCATGCAATCAAGATCGGTCCTTTCAGTCTCATCAAGATAAAGACACGGGTTCGTAGCTTGAGCTTTGGCAAGGTACTCAAGACTTGTAAATCTAGCTTGACCCTTAAACATGGACGGAGGTGCTAGCATTCTTACGGATTGAATAGAATCATGCGTTTTATAAACAACTTTCTTCAAAAATTCGACTTGTTCTTCTAGTTTCGTTACTTTTTCGGTTTCTTTATCATATCTACTTTTGAAGTCTTGTTTTAACGCATTTACATCTTGTTTTTTAACCTCAAGAATTTTAGCAGAATCAGTGGTGGTCATAGAGATTTTGTTCAAGTTCATTAACTTTGGTATTGGCAAGGTACGTTTTTTGACGTTCATCCATTAAGAAAACATTATATTAACGCTTCTCTTTGGCTAATAACTCAAGAGTTGTATTATATTTGTTTTCAAAATCGTCCTTTTGTCTTTTTAACGCACTACGCTTGTACCCCTCAAGCTCTTTGGTTTTCTGAAGGAGCTCATCTCTATAGCTTTTAGTCATCTCAGTAGATTTGATAAGAGCAGCTTTGCATTCTTCAAAATTTTGAGTGAGCGTAGCGTTTGCCTTTTTAATTGCTTTTGACTCTTTTTATTTTCAGTGACATATTTTTGTAAAGTGGCAATTAAATTAGCAAGCGCAATACGTTCCTCTTCATCATACTCATTTGCATGTTGATCATCCTCATACTCATTATTGCACATGTCTGATGAATCGGGTGTGGCATTGCTATCAACCGTTTCCATCATACACGTGTCATTAATGGCATTGGGTAGATTACTATGTTCATGAATATCACTAAACACATTATATTCATCAGTAGTGTGTACCTTATCGATTGGCTCAGTGTCAAAGATAGGGCCATTGTCATCTTTAGTGACTTTGAGAACTTCTTCAACCTTTGCCATGTACGAGTAATGTGCATCGAGTTATTGATCAGAATCTTCATCATCAGTGTCATCAAGCATTGCTCCTTCCTCAGCTGACAATTTAACCCCTGCTTCCATCTTCTTGCATAGCAGCATCTTTTCCTTGTGATAGCTGGAGTCTCTAACCCTTTTCGGCTTCCTGCATTCCTTTGCCATATGCCCATAACCTTGGAAATTAAAGCATTGAATCCCACTCTGCTGAACCACTTGACTTCCAACAGTTTCCCTATTCCCTGTAGCAGCAGCAATCCTCTGAGTATCATACTTGGCAGTTTGTCGATCATACCTTACAGAACCCTCAACATGCGTTGGATTATGTCGATCATACCTAGAAGGACTTTCACCACGTCGACGTGTGTCATACCTTGGAGGACTCTCAACATATTGGTTCTTTATGTTGGATGATGTGCGAAGATTTTTGTTGGTGGGTTTGTAGATTTTCTTGTAAGTCTTCATTATGAAAGTAATTTGTTGTTTCATCTCTCGATTCTTTTGAGCTTGATCTTCATCACTATCTTCTTCAGAAGATGATTCAGATGGTGGTGATGGTTCTTGGCACTTTACCTTGAGATCTTGTGGAAGATGAAGACTTACATGACGTGGAATATCATGGTGAAGATGATGTAGTGGAGTATGGTTTAGGAGCACGAGAGTGATGATCTTGAACATGTTGAGTAGTAGTCACTAAAGCAAGTGGATTAGCCGTCTTTGCAACACGTTCAGCTCGAATCTCATTTGCTTCATTCTGAAATTGCTTCAAGATATCAAAGAGTCGATGATATGAGACCTCGTCTAACTTTTCTTGTTGTTTCACTAAAGTGACGAACCGTGTCCACTCGGGTTGAAGTTGTTGAAGAAAGTGGACATTGACTTGCATGGTGGAGACTTGTAGGTTATTTCTTGTCATGTCATTCATCATCTTATAAAAGATGGAGTAGTAAGAGTCAATTGATTCTCCATCCCTTGAAGTAAACTTGCCAAAATTCCAAAACAAGTTTGTTTTGACATCTTGTTTGTTGAGTGATTCTCCTTGTTGCAAGCGTTCAATAGCAGTCCACATTTCATGTGCTGTAGGTCATGCATCAACCGCGGAATAAATATCATCTCCTATCCCACTTAAAACCATATAGATGGCTTCCTTCTCCGCATCATGCCAAGCACAATTTTCAGGTGTAAGATCGGCTCTAGTTTCATCACGTTCACTTGCAGGTATTGGATCAGTAGTATCTGTGGCTGGTCTTGGAGGAATTGAGATTTTCTTGAATACATATGGTCCATGAGTAATACATTTCCTCAAGGCATCACTATTGGGTCTTGTATCAAGATATCGTATGAAACGTGATTGCCATTGAGCATACCGACCAGACACAAGCATTGGTGGTCTCTCTTTATTACCCGCCACCATGATATTGTTGTTTGTGACACGATACTCTTGAGTAGAATCCATATCTAGAGACTTGAAATCGATGAAGTTAAAATGGATCTTAAGTAGATGTGTTGTGATTGTTGTTGGCGATAAAAAATGTTAAAATCCCCTAAAAATTGTCTTCACAAGAAACCAAAAATTCGAAGGCGAAAAATCACACGAATCCACAAAGTGAAAGGTTGTTAAAAAATTTCACTTTTGAAAAAATCTTCAATTTTCGGAATAATGGATAATTTCGGAATAACATACTTTTTCAAAGAAATTTGGGTTTTTCCGGAATAACTGACATTTTCAGAGAAATTTGCTTTCTTCGGAATAATGAATATTTTCAGAGTTTTGAGCTTCTTCGGAATAGTTGATGTTTTCAGAGAAATGAGCTTCTTCGGAATATTTGATGTTTTCAGAGAAATGAGCTTCTTCGGAAAATTTGATGATTTTAGAGAAATTATCTTTCTTCGGAATAACGAATGTTTTCAGAGATTTGAGCTTCTTCGGAATATTTGATGTTTTCAGAGAAATTAATAATTTCAGAAAATCATACCTTCTTCGGAATAAACGTTTCTTAGGAATAAACGTTTCTTCGGAATAGATGCTTTTTCGGAATTATCACTTCTTCGGAATAATCACTTTTTCAGATAAAGAGAAGATTTCAGAAAAATGGTGTTCTTCGGAATAATCACTTCTTCGGAATAACAAGATTTTTCAGAATTCTAGTTTTTCGGAATAAACTAAATTCAGAGAAAAAGCAATCTTCGGAATAACAAACCCTTATCCGAAAACTTTTTTTTGGAATAATTAACCCTTATCCGAAAACCTTATTTCAGAATGATCTTGAATCAGTGACGAACCGTAACTCAAAAATGAATCCAAACACCTCAAAAACTTGCGATTTTTACCACAAAAACCAAACCAAATCCCTACCAAATCGATATAAATGATTTATATCAAGATTTATAGCCCGAAAAAACTAAAAAAAATTAATTCGGGATGACTTAGATAGAAAAATCAACCGATTCAAACTCAAACCAAACAACCAAACACAATCTACCCCGTGGCGATTGATACCAAATGTTGTCCCATATTATTATTATGATTAATGATAGTAAATAGATGAAAAGAGATGGATTCCTAGAGAGAAAAAGTAGTGAGAGAAAGTAGAGAGAGAGAGAGAGAGATGATTAACTTGGTGAATATTAGATTAGAATAATGAGAGTACTAATGACCATCCACCCTTCCTAACATGCTAGGAAGGGCCTTATATAGTCGGGCTTACATGTAACCATAATGGGCTATATTGTTTGGACCGGGCTTGTCTTTTGGGCTTTAAGTAGCTTAAATCCAAGCCCGTGAACCACGACTATTTAACTATCTATTGCAACGTTCTAATAAATATTACAATAGAAACCTATGACCGAACATTCTTGTTTGACTCAATATTTTGAGGCTAACAATTTTGGTTAAAAACATGATTATTTTGTAAGATTTTAGGAGTTGTTTTAGATCAGTAGGTAAAAGGCCATTTTTGGGTAGCGTATGATTTTATTATGTCTTAACTAGTCGCATAGGGTTGTAGAGAATTTTGTTAGCTTCGATTTGATATAAAGTTAAGCCTCTAGCTCCAAACGAGCGAGAAGTTATGATGATTTCTTTATTCGTGTACCAGGAGACGAGTATCGGCAAGACATGTAGTTGTCGTCGATATTTGGATCGAATCTCAGGAACTATAGAATGAGTTTTAAAATGAGTCAAGGACTGATGTAAAGTTGTAAACCCTAGGTTGTGAGTCTATTTTAAAACCAAGGTGTCGGTTTTGTAAATAGAGTCGTTTATAGAAGTTAAAATGGTTATATGAGTCGATGACGTAAAACTGTCCGGTTTTTGTAGTTCAAAGATGAGTCGGGCAGGGAACTTTAAAAGTAAAATCTTTTGACCTACTTTTAATAGGAATTTCTATAGATAGTAAGTGAGGTCTCTGAGTAGTACCATGAATATTTGACGTGTTTAAATGGGGTAAATGAGCTTGTACATTTGGTATGTACCGGCAGATTTTTATCGAGTGTATTGTCTAATAAAGTAAACATATAGAAGGTAGTAATAGGTCACTTGTATTGTTTTTCTTTTGGGTTCGTTGTGATTTTATTATTTTGAGTTTGATATTATTAACTACGTATTTTACTCGAGTTTATTATTAATGAACGCGCCTTATTTGATAGGTTGCGGTTTTCGTGTTTATCGGGCATCAACTATCGTTGAAGATTGTCTTGCTACTTCTATTACTCAAGGTGAGTCTATAGCATCACTTTTGTACAAGTTGTTTTGAATGATTTTAAAACCCGCGAGGGGGATACATGCTATTTGAAAATAAATGGAACACAAGTCATGAATAATTGTTTGGACCCGTATGTTGCCTTTGGACCCGAATGCTGCCTGAATTGTGTTGAGTACCTAGTTGTAGAAGGCCCTAAATTCATGAACCGTTAAATATTGTCTAGCCCTTGTGTGGGTTGGAAATAGCCGCTTAAACAATTGATAGTACTATCTGGGTTGACACCCCTATCCGAGAAGAGAGTTAGTACGCTGAGTGCGCTGCTTGGACGGATAACTTGAATAAGAGACAAGGTAAAATTTACAACGATTACCTTAAGAGGGGCAATGGTTTCACTTTTATCATGCTGGCCTTTTGGCGGATGATTGGTCATAACGGGTTGGTGTCATGAGCTTAAACACAATTGTATAGCTTATGGTATAAGATGGAATGCCTGATCAATAGATTGTGACGACAATTCTATTAAATGATTATGATTGATTTTTCTGTTGTGTTCAAATAATGATTTAATAAACCTATACACTTGCTCAACCGTTGTGTTGATGATATTAAGCATGTATTTTAGGTTTGAAGTTGACTAATGATGGAGCTTGCTGGAGAAGGCTGCGGGTTGCTTTTGTGGTAGTTGAGTCTAAAACTGATTTCTTTCTGTGTTTGTCATAAAAATAATTATGAAGGGTCATGTACTTTAGTAAAGATGTTTGTTGTTTGGTTGAGATCTTTGGGGGACCGAAACACTACTCTGATTGTTAAACTCTTGTTTAATTTAGGATCGATGGTTTTAGACAAATGGCTAAATTACTTTCTTTTATATTTGAAATGTCTCATTTTGAGATCGTTAAAAGTGTGTTGTGTAATGATGTTCGAGTTTAGCACCAAAATGTGTGTTTCCGCTGCGCAATGTAACTTGGGGGTGTTAAAGATTGGTAATCAGAGCTTTTTAGTTATAGAGAATTAGGTCAATTTTGAAAAAATGTCCTAAACTATAACTTTGGTGTCGAAAATATTTGACAAAAGCACGCAACTTCTCAGCAAGGCTCCAGTAAGATTATTTTAGTTTTGTTGTGGTATTATAGATGTATCCCTTAAAACTTAAATGATTTCTAGAGTATTTATTAATAAAATACTATGCAGATATATTGATGTTGTTGAAAGTACGTTGAGTACTTGTATTATTATTTTCTTTATACAATGCATATGTATAATATTTTAAATAATGACCTTATATACCGCCGAGGGTCTAGGAAAGTAGACCAGATGATGAATGATTTTACTACTGATTTCTTACGACTTGTATCGGGTATGAGATAGTTTGACTCATCTTTGAGTAGAGCTTGGAAGCTTAGGAATGTTGAAAGTCTTACTAAGATTTGCCTTGTGATTAATCTGCCGTGTATTAGTGAGTATTTGAATTTTGAGAGTGAGCTGCCATCATGTTAGGGATTCGACTTTGAAGTTCAAAAAGGGAAAATAGACGAGTGTGATGAAGCAGACATCAATGTTAAGGAGGACGAGGAGCTGGTGTCTAAGGAACTAATCGCGTGATGCATTTCTTTGTATTTTATTTTCTTTCTGTGATTGAACTTATTTAGACTTTGTGTCGTAGCATTGTGATGAAACTTATTATCTTTTAAGTTTGTTCGGTAGATGATTATAGTGACAGACATTGCCACTATCCTGTTGAATCCTCAACTCAATCTGAATTACCCTCATGATCTATGATGTGTCTTTATTAACTCTTTTGAGTTTTGGTTGATGAACCATTATAGCTTGTGTTGTTCGTGCATGTAGTATTCATGAGATGTCCTGACAAAGAAATCCTTCTTTTATCTTGATATGTATACTTATCATGTTTCTTTCTTCCGTGATGATTGAAGAAGGAGTAGGAGAAGCATATTTCTGTCATTAAAGGATCGCTGCATGACTAAGTTTCTATAAATATGCTGCTAAAGCTAACAACTGCTAATGTGAACACTATGATTGAACAAGCTATTGCTAGAGCACTTGAAGCTGACCGTGTTGCAAGGAATCAGAATGCTGGTGTTGATGTTGCTGGGAATAATGATGATGCTGCTAGGAATGACGATGATGCTGCTGGGAATAATGATGATGCTGCTGGGAATAATGATGATGATGCTGGTCCAGTTGGGAGTGTTGTTGTTGTTCCACAGGTTCCAAGGAAATGTATGTATGCTAGTTTTATGAAGTGTGGTGCTACTCAGTTTTGTGGTACTGGTGGTGCTTTGGAATTACGCAGATGGATTGAGAAGATAGAGAGTACTTTTGAGATTAGTGGGTGTTCCGAAGCCAATAAGGTGAAATTTACTGCTGCTACATTTCAGGATGATGCATTGAGTTCATAGTTAAGTTGCTACTGTAGGATTAGTTGTGGCTAATGGTAGGACATGGACCGTGACTAAAGGATTATTGACTTCTAAGTTTTGTCCCGAGGAGGAACTAGGACGGTTGGAAGACGAATTGAGACACTTAGTGCTAAGAAATGATAATATTGCTGCTTATACTAGGAGGTTTTCTAAGCTGTGTTTGTTATGTCCTCATGCTTTTCCGAATGACCGTAAGAAGATGAAGCAGTACATTAAAGGATTGTCTAGTAACATCAAGGGTGAGACTACTTCTTCAAGACCTAAATCTTTAGATGAAGCTGTTCAGATGGCGCATGCTTTAATGGACGTGAAGTTGCAAGATAAGAAAGATAGCATTGCTGAAAGCAATAAGAGAAAGTGGGAGTCTGCTCAGTCCAAACAGAATCAAGATCAAACTCGTGGGAATTACCGTAATAACAATAACCAAAGACAGAACCGAAATCAGTATTTAAGCTATGGAAGGAATGATGAGATTCGTGATGCCACTGTGTCTGGAGATAACAAGATAAATCCCAAGTGCGTTTGTTGTACCTTATACCATTTAGGTAATTGTCCTCCTACTTGCCGTAAGTGTGGACAACCTGGTCATAAAGCTGCTAAGTGTAGGACAAGAGGATTAGTTACTAGAATTAGTACCCCTGGAGTTGTGATATGTTTTCGATGTGGTGAGAAGGGTCACAAGCAAAAAAAATTCCAAGGAGAAGAAATCGACAAGATGGGAATGCTGTCGCTCCAGCTTACATTTTGAATGATGCTAACAAACCTTAAGGTCTGAACATTGTAAATGGTATGTTCTTATTTGATGTCCTTTATGTTAGTATGTTGTTTGATTTTAGATCAGATAGAAACTGTTGAAATGTAAAGATTTAGTTGTTTTATCAATGTAGAATTAGTAAGATTGACAATTAACTATGATGTGGAGTTAACCGATAGAAAGGTTGTTAGTGTTAGTTCTATACTAAGAGAGTGTTCCTTAAATTTAGGGAAGTAGGTGTTTAATATCGACTTGATAATCATAAAGTTTGGATTTTTAGATGTAGATTATTGGTATGAACTGGTTAGTTGTGTGTGGTGCTGATGTTTGAGATTGAACCAATCCCTACTATAAATAATAGGATATTGTAAATCTATGCTTATCTTAGAGAGAGAAAGAGATAAAGAGATAGTGAGAACACACACACTTAGAGAGAGAAAGTATGAAGGAAACGCTTTCTACTATGTGTAAAATAATGTGAACCAACACCCTCTCCAACTAAGGAGAGGGTTTATATACCCAATCCTTGTGATGGGCTTGGGCTTACATACTGGGCCGCCGGCCTTATACAACTCATGGGCTAGGCATGGCCTTGTTTACATAACTTAATAATACTAGACTACGAGCTATCATTTAATCTATTGTTCGAGTGACCGATCCTTTCTAATACGTAAAACGTATTTCAGAAAATCTCCCCCTAAGGGAGGTCACTCCAAACAAGGGCGTTACCCAAGTTACAATGATAAGATAAAGCTAGCATTCTATGCTTGTCTTGAGCTCGTAGTCTTCGTCTTTCTTTTCTTTTTCTTTTCTGGTGAACATGCTGATGTGATCTTTGATATCAATCTTGAGCTTTAATCTCTTTCCTTGATCTTGTACATCACTTGTGATATCCGCCTCTTCGTGACTTCATGTCCCACATACTTATACCTTCGTAATTCTTGAAAGTTTCAAAGTTCGATACAGCGAAAGACTTGACTTTTAGGCTTTCTAGAATTAGATGAAGTATTAAGTGCATAAAGTATAAGCATGCGGGGACGACTTCTTCTTGGATTCCGCAACGCCACCGTCTTCAAATGCCGCAACATAAGTAGACACGAACGAAATGGCTTTGAACATTTCATTCTAATTCGGTAGCATTTTACCGCTAGTCGATGAAGACAGTTGGACGATATTAAATATCGTACTTGTGGCTGGTAGATTTAATTAAAAATCTCCTTGACAAGATTTCGCGGGTAAACCCGTTCTCTTTACTCGACCATCCAAAGTAGACTGCGAACGTAAAGATTGAATAATTTGGATAAAATATCCGCATGATTGAAGCCGTGAAATCCGATTCCTGGAACAAGTTTGATTCATAAAGAATCCCACCATCGTTGCTTTCCAGTTGTCACGAGCTTAATTCGTATAGAATCTCCAAGTTACCTACCAAGTGCTGTTTGAGGTTAACACTAGAAGGATTTCCACTCATCACTGTGAACACTAAGGAGTGTCACTCTGAGTGTTCTCGCAAGATCACTAAGATAATGCGTAGAGGCCTGTAACGTGTTTAAGTTCAGTTAAGAATTAAACCACTATTGCTTTCCAGTTATCACAAGTTTGATTCACAAAGAATCGCACAAGTCACCTACCATGAGCTTTTGAATGTTCGCTCAAGAAGGATTTCCATCTTCATTGTAAATACTTTCGTATTACTCGGATGTTCAGGCAAGATCATGAAGATTTTACGTAGGATTCTTAAGATCTTTCTTACTTTTCACAGTGTGTGAAGAAGCAAGAAAATATGGAAGTGTGTCCTAATGAGATATTTGATGATCTCAAATGGTTCTAGACACGATCATGCATTTTGGATTTTTAGTGATCGGAGGCTGGAGAGGAGTGCCACCATTTCAATATCAATTTACTCGGAGTTAATAAATCGATAGATAATGCGTTGTCTCCGTGTGAATAAAACAAATACCTTTTAAGAGACATATGAGTTAGCTTGGATGGGTTGTGCAATGCATCACTGGGTCCATGATGTCTATCTTCAATATCGAGCATCATTAAAATGATCTCAATAGCATATGAGTTGACCCGGTTTCTGCCTAAGTTGTAAGGAGGGCTTCTTTCTTTAGACCCTTTATCTTTACAATTCTTTTTCATTCTTCAACCCCTTCAATGCTTACCAATACGTCATACCTAGAACCTTGTTGTGATTGTTCCAGTGCTAACTTAAGTACTTGGTCGGCATTCAGCTACGTTCACAATCTTTCCCTATCTTTCCTAAGGACTACTATTTCTAGCTATGGAATGTCCTTGGGAAGATTCCTCCGGTTTAGGAAGAGTCATTGGACTTAACCTATCCTACCATCCTTTTGTCACCACAATCTTCATCGTCGTGAGATAAATAGGTTGAGGGTAAGTAAAAACCACCATGAAATCTATTTTGATGTGTAAATCCGTTATGCTCCCCCTTAACATTTCGCACATGTCGGGATGAGCCATCACGTTAAGTCAAACCATTTTTTGAATAATCATGTCCCATATTAAATCACATTTTCTCCCCCATATTAAAAAATATTAACCCAAGCGATGTTTTTAATATCAATTGATTTAATGAAGTTTTAACAATGTTTTGGGAAGAAAAAATGAAAGTCCGTTTTATCTTCATGATACCAAATGTTGAGATATGATAACAATTAGTAAAATGATCACAGATTCACCATATAAGAATAAATTGACAAGGTTGGACCTGATTGAGGAGAACATCATATGATAAGATCAAATGGTTCTTTTCGGCAAATGTTGGTCGCCTCGTCACGTCTGAAGTCATCTCTTGACACCACATGTACGATTGTTATTGTTGTCTTGACACCAGTTTGTGAATATGGCACTTTCGACATCGAAGATTCTGAATGCTGGACAATTGATCCCCCTCAATTGTTGACCCGTGTTCTATTGAAACAGCTGTAGTCGTCGTTTGAGTAGTCACATCGTCGAGTATGTAGATACCAATTGTAGATTGCTATGGTTGTAGAGATGATAACTTCATAAAAATAAGATTTCTCTTGTTTTAACAAATAAATGCACTGATGCGTACATTTATCTGTGTTAGATTGTGTTATAACGTAAACACAATCCCTTACATGGTTATAAAGTAAACCATGCCCGAGAAATTAATTCCCGTTGTTGAGCCAAAGCTTTCATAAGAAATACTTGACTTTAAAATGAAAAACGGGTTGCAGTCTGAAATAACTACCAGCCATATAGGCATGTTTTATGAAATATTTACAACTTTTGTACGAACTCTATTTATGGCGCCGTGTCAATATTAATCTACATTTCTAACCGTAAATATTATCGTACCAAAACACATGCCTTAGAAAAATAAAGTAAATTTTTTTTGGATTTTTATGAATTTTTCAATTTTTAGGATTTTTATATGGTTTTATATTCTTGTATTTTGCTTTTGTGGATGAAAATATAAACAATATATACAGATGATCACCAAGGATACGGAGAATAGTTTACCACCACTATTCTTTCGCTTCATTTGCCAATTCCTTTAGAGTCTCGGGCGAGAATGTTCTCAAACCTAGCTTGTCGGCCAAAAATTCCATTCGAGCGTGATCTAAAGCCTTCGTGAAAATATCTGCCAGTTGATACTCATATCGGACAAAGTAAAGCTCGATCACTCCATTTTCCACTTGCTCATTGATGAAATGGTAGCGAATGTCAATATGCTTCGACCGGGAGAATTGAACATTGTTGCAGCATAAGGCAATTGCACTCTTGTTGTCGTAGTACATTGGAATTTTGTTGTAACCTAGACCATACTCGGTTAATTGTGATCTCATCCAAAGAATTTGAGCACAGCAACCGGACATAGCTATGTATTCTACTTCCGTACTTGAAATTGCAGCGCTTTTCTTCCTTTTCGATGCCCAACTGATTAGTTGATCTCCTAGTAGTTGCAAAGTTCCACTCGTGCTACGCCTTGTATCTTGACAACCCGTGTGATCTGCATCTACATATCCTATTAGTGCAACCGAAGAGTCCTTCGAATACCAAAGTCCCCGATTAATGGTTCTTTTAAGATACCGAATGATCCGTTTAACAGTAGCTAAGTGTAACTCAGTAGGCCGAGTTTGATACCGAGCACACATACATATAGCAAACTGAAGATATAGCTGTGATATACAGAAGGCTACCGATCATTCAATGATAAAGTGTCAGATCAACGACAACTCCATGTGGATCTGCATCAAGCTTAGTTTGTTCCACCATTGGAGTATCCACAGGGTCGATTCCATCTTATATTTCTTAAGAGATTCAAGGGCATACTTGGATTGATTAATAAAGATGCCTCTGGGACTATGAGATATTTGAAGTCCTAAGAAGAATGATACCTTGCCCATCATTGACATCTTAAACTTGGAAGACACGAGTGTCCCAAGCTCATCCTATAAGGTTTGGGTCGAGGCAGTAAATATAATATCATCAACATATATTTGTACCATAGTCATATCTTTACCTCGTTTATGAATAAACAACGTGGGATTCACCTTGCCTTTAGCGAAGCCTTGCGTAATGAGGAATTGTGACAATTGATCATACCATGTATGTGGAGCTTGCTTCAACCCATAGAGAGCCTTCTTAAGCTTGTACACATGATTAGGATATTTAGAATTCACAAAACCATCCGGCTGTTGAACATAGAGCTCTTCCTTGATTTCACCATTGAGAAATGTCGTCTTCACATCCATCTGATAGACGATCATATTCATGTGGGCTGCATAAGAAAAGAATAGTCTAATAGCTTCCAAACGGGCAACAGGTGCAAAGGATTCCATAAAGTCGATGCCCAATAATTGCTTGTATCCACGAGCTACTAGTCGAGCTTTGTTCTTCAATATTCCGCCTAACTCGTCGAGTTTCAGCTTGTAAACCCATTTCAAAGTGAGTAACTGCACTTAATCCGGGCATGGGATAAGTTCCCATACTTCAAGAAGTATAAATTCATTAAGTTCTTCTTGCATAGCTTCTATCCAACAAGATTGGGCAAATGCTTGTTGCCACGTCTTAGGTTCAACTTCACAAAGAAAAGCATCAAAATGACAAAACATTGCACTTTCATGTAGCTGACTTCGTGTGGATACCAGACGATCAGGGTCACTAATAATAGAACTATAAGATGATCCTTTGTCCACTTGCTTTCATGTTCACGAATCCGTGGATTGGAGTAGACCGTAGTAGGAGCTTCCTCTGAGGTGGATGACCCAACTTGATTAGAGTCTAGAAGTGGTACACCAAAGAATGGAAGTTCACGCATTTGAGCGAATTCCAAATCATGATCATCATCATCCTCTTCATTATCAATAGGCTTGTCATGGGTAGTTGATTCGGGTGTTGGTTGAGAATTACTTATTGAAGGTATATCTTGACCAATTATAGGTGAAGACGTATCTGATTGTGCTTCGGTTGCTGGAGCTACAACTTCGGTAACCGGAGCTATTACTTCAGGTTCTGGAGCAACAACACTTGGAGGAGTAACGAATTAATAAAAGAACGGCTGAAACATCGTATCCCATTAATTCCTAGAAGGTGGTGTAAATGATGATGAAGAAGGGTTGTTTGGGATAAGACCAGAGCTAATGTTACTGAGTCCCATTTCATGAAGTGCGGGTTCAGAGCTGCTTTGCTCAGAAGCCATTGCTGTCAGCTCATCAAAATCAACATTCATAGTTTAGAGGATCTTGCGAGAACTACGGTTGTAGATCCGGTATGCCATCTTTGTGGGTGCATAACCAATGAAAATACCAATATCAGCCTTTGGTTGAAGTTTTCCCAATTGTCACCATCATTATTTGGATAGCAAAGAGAACCAAATACATGAAGGTATGATAAATCTGGTACTTTTCCATGGAGAAGCTCATAAGGTGTTTTACTATGGTGTTTTCAAATTAGTGACCGGTTTTGGTTGAAAACTGGTGTAGATACTGCTTCTGCCCATAAAAACAATGGAGCTTTGCGTAAATTAACATCTTTCGAGCAGCTTCCATAGGTGTGCGATTTTACCTTTCAACGACACCATTTTGTTGTGGAGTGCGAGCAACAGATGTTTCATGAGATATGCCAACTTCTTCATAATAATCACGCAAAATTTGATTCACAAATTCGGTTCCATTATCTGTACGAATGCGTCAGATAGTAGTGTTGAGACGCACTTGAATCATCTTGAGAAATCCGATGATGAATTTAGGTGCCTCATTTTTTGTTGTAATAAATTTCACCCATGTAAACCGAGAGTAATCATCGACAATGAAGAGGATGTACTTTTTAACACTAAGACTTTCAACACGCATTGGCCCACAAAGATCCATATGCAACAAATAAAGTTTCTCTTGGTTGGTGTCTTCAGTCTTGGGTTTGTATGATTTCTTAGTGCTTTTCCCCATTGTACACGCGGAACACAAATGATCATTGTGAAATGTAAGTATAGGAAGACCACGGACTAGTTCGTTTCTCGCCAAATGATTAATAGCGTCAAAGTTAAGATGAGATAACCGTCGATGCCATAACCATGACTTAGTCTTTGATGCTTTGGAGAGAAGCCATACGGGAGAAGCGGCCATCATGTCTTGTAGAGACAAAGTGTACAAATTAGTCCCTCGAGTACCTTTCAATAAATCAACCCCTTCCAAATTACGAATGAAGCAGGTATGTTCTCGAAAAGCAACTTCTAGGTTTACATCACAAAATTGTCCCACAGAAAATAATTGTGTCCGAGACCTTCCACATACACACTCTTGAAATTATAACATTCCCAATATTATATTCACACTAACCCATTATCTTTGCAATATGATCATTTCCAAATCGAACCGTACCAAGAAACTTGCTGACGAAATTTCTGAGCTGAGAGCGATCTCCGGTCATATGCTTGGAGCAACCAGAGTCCAAATACCAGAGAACAATTTGGACCACCTGTTTTCAGTAACAACAGTAGACAATGCATTGGAAACTATTGGTTCTAGATTGTTAGCAGATACATATAGAAAGTTATTAGAATTGCTAACATTTGTGTTGTCCTTAGATTTCTTGCGTTTTCTAATGTGAGTTTTACCACTAACAGGTTTTATTGTTCCAACTTTCTGAGGTTTTGGAGTATTAGCGGGCACTACAGTGGGAGTAGACCTATTTAAAGGGCACTTGGTTCCTACAGTAGTGTCGGTGTTCCTAGTTAAAGGACACACTTGTGTTTTGTTAGCCTTGATACTCCTAATTAAAGGGCACGCTTTCTTCGCTTTAGTGGGAGTGATCCTAGTTAAAGGGCATGCCTTTCCTACTATAGTGAAAGTTCTACCAGTGGGACGCCACATCCAACCAACTTGGGTTAACACTTTCCCAGTCGGTTTCCATTCTAAACCATGGTCAATAAGGCAAGAATCATGACGACTAGAAAACACAAATTCATCGCAATTCCAACATTTCAAATTAGAATTCACAGTAGGCTTAGAACGCTGCACAACCGCCGAGCCATTAGTTTTAGCTACATGATTCTTTTTATTCAAAACAGAAATAACATTCCTAGGGTGGGCTTCTACTTTCTTCTTTACTTGACTACTAGATGTGGGCAAGATCCTATCATTCGTCTAGTTTCTTTTAAGCTTAGTTCTTTGTGCCTTAGTATTGGTGCTTACTCTTGTAGAAGGCAACACAGGAATATTAGAAGCTGGTTTTGATTTTGCCTTATCTTTAGTGACCAATGTTTGAGATGGTTTAGTCCTAGGGCCCTTGTTAAGTGGTGTGACGATGATGAGGTTCTATTTGATTGCACTAGAGGACGATGCTGAGACAGTGGCTGCGTTATCCACAACATTCTTACCTTTTAGGGTACGAACTGTTTCCTTTAACTCAACCATAGCCAAATTTTTATCACAAATTTTTTCCCTCAAATCAGATATTTCCACCGACTTTCGATTTAATCCTTCAATTAATGATTGATTCTGTGTAGTGGTATTAGCACATGCGGGCTTTACTAAATCAAAGAGTTGTGTATTTTTCTGTTTTAAGTTATCAACTTTGGACAAAATCTTGGAAACTCGATTATCAAGATCAAGTTTAATATTCTCAGCGGCCTCAAGTACGTTCACACAGTTAATCTCCTTAGATTTCTCTATGTCTATCGGCAATGATTTAACAACCTTGTCACTTGGCTGACGTTGTTTTGATTGTAAATGCAATCGAAAATTCTTTTGAAAATTTGAATCATCTATATTAACACCTTCGAATGACGTTTCAAATAGATTTTGGAGAAATTGTTGTGTACATTCAAGCGAAATACAATGTTTTTGAATCTCATCAAAACGTTTTGAAAGCGAAGTATAGGAATCTTGAAGCTTTAAAAAATCAGCGTCAGATTTGTGACAAGTACTATCTACCACATTATCCACAGATTCAACGTTATGCACAATAGAATCAGTATCAACACTTTTATTCACACAGACGGAAACAATATCATGAGACATCACTTGCTTCAGAAGCTGATCATTTTGGCGTGTAATTCGTTCAATTTCAAGTAAACTGTTTTCATAAGAATCATCCATTTCATTGAAAACACGTCTAACTTCTTCTATTTCCAAAAGAAAATCTTGATCAATATTGCTAAGACAAGCTTTAATATTGTTTACAAATGGAAAAATTTCGTCTCGAAACACAGCGCTAGTGTGCTCAAAATTCCATTCACCTTCCGTTATGGCCGTAGCCGTCATACGTTCCGTAATGACCTTGTCAAAATCGGTAAAGTGTTGGTGCACCACATTTAAGCTATCTGACACCTTACTTACCGGTGGAATTAACTTAGTTAAATCCTTTTTGACAAGTGTAGGAGACGTACTAGGAAGGTTTTCCGTTGATAAACTTTGGGGCACAAAAGCTGATAATTGAGCTAATTCCTTTTGTAAGCGAATACGGGTCTTTTTAGAAAACTGATCTTTATTATGCTTATCATAATCAATCTTATGGAATTTTGAAAGCGTTTTATATCGAGTTTCTTCCGCAAGTGACATAGTCTCCTCAGTACTACGAACATAAGGTGCTTCTTTCGATTTGCCAATTAGGGTCACATCATAAAGACAAGGAATATATTCCTGAGCTTGTTTGCATAACCAGGATTAGGTGGTAAATCATGAAGACGCTTAAGTTCGAGTTCTTTAAACGATTTAATTAAATATGGACCTTTTCTATGGAAGCGTATTGTTTTAAAAGCTGTTGTTCCTTGAATTTAAGAAGTTTGGTAGCATTAAGACTCGGGAGTTTCGAAATCCATATTATGTTTCTGAAAATCATTTAGAACCGACTGTTTTTCTTTTAACTCATTTGAAAGATTAGCTTTTAATGATTCTATTTCTTTTAAGTGTTCAATCTTTTCAAAATGAAATTGGTCAAATTCAGAATAAGTTATTTTTTCTGCTTGAGGGACCATTTCAAAAGTTTTGACCTTTTCCTTATACAGCGCAAGCTCAGCGGTTAGATTGGCATTCATATCTATGATTTGTCGAACAGCCACATTCAGGTTATCAATAATATGTTTAGGCACCATTACCAAATCACGTTGATCATAAGATTCCATACCCGTCGTAGCATTTGGTTGAGGTTCGCTCAAATGTGTTGGATTGGATACCACATCATTTGAGTTACTAGTTCCCGAATGTTGTTCGAGGTTGTCATTTGCATGCTTAACATGATATTGATTATCATGTTCATTATTAGATGTGGTTGGTACCTCACTGACGACATCAAAACCGTAGTTAGAGAGATTAGCAACGAGTGCAGCTTGGGCTGAGTGAATGTCATCACAATCTGAATCATATGCATCAAGATCATCTGCTTGATATGCTGCATTAGAAGTAGAGACGACTGCAATGCCTTCATTATCTGCTACCCCTGGGTCTACAAGAAATGCTAATTCCTCTGAATCCAAGATCATTCCCTTAAATTAAGAATCGACCAAATACATCTTCTCACGAAACCACATTGCATCCCTTCTCCTTTTCGGCTAAGTGCATTCCCTAGCCATGTGACCTTGTCCTCAAAAATTGTAGCAAGTCACAACCTTTTGAGGACCAATAGGGCTTCTATTTCCACTAACGTGAGAAGTTATGGCTTGAGCTTTCACGGTCCTTGTAGGAGGTCCATATGAATTTTGCCTTTCCTGAATGGTTTGCACCGTCACTAGACCATCTTGAATAGTGGCTTGTTGTCGAGGATTTGAAGAAGTGTGGAGCTGATTGTTCATTGGTGGAAATCTTCTAGTTGCAACAATTTTTGACAAGTAGGTAGTGAGATGGTTTAAGACATCAGTAGGTGTATCATTTGGAGTAAAAACCGGTGCTTGAATTGGTGGAAGTTCATTGGTGTAGAAGGCTTGTGCTTGTGGGGCTTCAATTGGAAAATATCCTTGCTGAGGAGTATAGCCCATTGGAGAAGTGATAGCTTGTAATGGTGATGCATGATGTGTTGGTTTCTATGGAAGAACACTTTGTTGATATGCTTGTTGTGGCATCATCAATGGTTGATAAGATGGTTGATGTGGTTGCTGATAGGTGTGTTGTGGTGGCTGATGCAAGTACGATGGTTGTTGATAAGTGTAAGCCATGTTTTGTTGGGGGTCATTTGTTGAGAAGCATACATGGCAAGTGGATCACTAACATGTGGTGTAGACAACCGAGCCTCGATCACATGGCATTCGTGTTGTTGAAGAAAAGGTTGAAGTTGATCCACATTGGTGTTATGCAAGTCCTTAGCCAATTTAATAGCCGTCACGTACTTACGCCATTCAGATGGAAGAGTGTTCAAATACTAAATAATACAATCATCCCATGGTTCTCTGATACCATTTGTAGGATATTGTAAATCTATGCTTATATACTAGAGAGAGAAAGATATAGAGAGATGGTGAGAACTCATACATTTAGAGAGAGAAAGTATGAAGAAAACACTTTCTACTATGTGTAAAATAATATGAACCAACACCCTCTCCAACTAAGGAGAGGGTTTATATACCCAAGCCTTGTGATTGGCTTGGGCTTACATAATGGGCCACCGACCTTATACAACTCATGGGCTAGGCATGGCCTTGTTAACTTAACTATATAATACTAGACTACAAGCTATCACTTAATCTATTGTTGGAGTGACCGATCCTTTCTAATACGTAAAACGTATTTCCAACATAAATTGATAACTACTAGTTTAGACTATGCCGAGAAGTTGAGTGTTGACTGTGAAAGATGATGAGTGAACTTTTTTGGTTGAGAAGTATCTTGTTTGGAGATGAGGAAATATGTGGAAGAGGGATATGATGTATTTTTAGCTTAGGTAACTAGTGATCGTGTAATTGAGAAGAAGTTGGAAAATGTGTTAATGATTCGAGAATATTCTAGAGTTCTCCTAAAGTTTTGCAGAGTTTACTGTCGTCTCATGAAATGGAGTTCGTGTCGATTGAGTGTTGTAAGCAATAGGTGTAGTGCTCCTGCATTTTGTTGTGTAGGGCTTCTGCGTTTTGTTGAGTAGTATTTGTATGCCTTATCATTTGACACCATCAGAGTAGAATGAGTTATTTGATCAATTGCGAGAATTGATGGATAAGGGATGTATTAGGTTAAGTTTTGTTGCCATAATGATCTCTTGTGTTGTTTGTCAAGAAGGGTGGATTGGTTCAGATGTGTACCGACTATCGTGAGCTTAGCAAATTAACTGCCAAAAATATGTATCCACTGCCAAAGATTGACGTTATTTGACCAATTGTAAGGATCCAGTGTCTACTCAAAGATCGCTTTGAGGTCTGGTTATCATTAACTGAGAGTTAGGGAAGAAGATATTCCTATAACTGTTTCATACTTGATATGGGTACTTTAAGTTTTAAGCTATGTCTTTTTGGAATTGACGAACGCGTCTACCGTATTCATGAACTTGGTGAATTATGTGTGTAAGATGTACTAGGATAAGTTAGTCATTGTATCTATTGGGAAATTTTGTTTGTTTCCAAGAGGAAAGAATGAGCATAAATAACAGATGAGGATAACTTTAGGATGGTTGAAGAAAGAAAAGTTGTATGCAAAGCTCTTTAAGTGTGAGTGTTGGTCATATGTAGTGCATCTTTTTGGGGCATGTGATTGACAACAAAGGTATTCGTGAAAATCTTACCAAGATTGAACGATTAAGGATTGGTCGGTACCAACGACGTTGACGGAAATATGTTAATTCCTTGGTCTAAGCTGGGAATAATCAGAGGTTTATCGAAGGGTTTTCACTGATTGTTGAACCATTGATTAAGCTGACAAAGAAGAATTGGATGTGTGAGTCCCACTTATACATCTAAATTGTAAGATTCGAGATCTAATTCCTATCATATGAGGAATCTACATCCTGAACACTGAAGGGTAAGTCTTGTTCTGCATTGATGTTGTCATTGTTGGAAAGATCAGAAGGATTTATAGTTGGTTGTGATGTGTTTCATAAGGATTATGAAGTTTTGGTAATGGCTTTGATATTTTAGAAATATTACTTGTAGGGAATAAAGTGTGTAGCAATTAAGGATCATAAGAGTTGTCTCATATTCAATTTCTTTGGATGGCAAAGGAGATGAGTAGAGGATCACTAGTTATAAAATTTCGAGTACTTGAATATGTTGGTGGTTATGACTGTGAGTGATTATGAATACGAGATTCGCTACCATCCAGGAAGAGTGAATGTGGTAGCTGATGCACTTATCAGGAAGAAAAAAAAAGGTGAAAAAGCTTCTAAGGTTTGAGTTTTGGTTATGACAAAAAGTATGGACTCGATAGAAAGGATATTGAAACTTTAAGTTAGTGGTCTGATAGATAAGGATGTCAAGGTAAGTGGTTTCAACATATTGTCAAACTTATGAAAAGGATTTTGTTGTAAAGTCAAGTGAAACATGCTATATTGAGCACTCCTAACATACCTAAGTTGAGAGTGTGAGACTTAGTGATGAAGGAATCTCCCAAGCCAAGTATCTGATATATTCTGGGTTGGATAAAAGTGAAGGTTGAGTTGAGTACTGCGTGTTATACAGAGACTGATAGACAGAGTGAAAGGAAGATTTGAACATTAGACGATATACTTGTGTGCGTGTGATTGACTTAGGAAATTGTTGGAATTCTTATACAAAAATGATTACCATGCTAGTAATGAGGTTGCACTGTTTGAAGGTCCATAAGGAACTTCAAATTGTGAAGATTAAAGACCGTGAGTTATGGACGTAAGTTAGGTTTTCTGTGTATTGAAGTAATGTAGGAAGAATTAAATGACTGAAGTAGGAATGATGTTGGTGATTACTGATACGATTGTAACGATTAAGGATCGTTTGTTAGCAGTAAGGAGTTGTCAGAAGAGATATGTTGGTAATTGAAGGAAATCAATGGGGTTTGGAATTGGGAAACGTGGTTATGCTTAAGGTGTCGTTATGAAGGATGAGATTTGTTTTGGGAAAAATTAAGGAGAATTCAACTTGAAGATAAGTTGCATTTCATAAAGAGAACTGTGAAGAGTTCTTAAGAGGTTGAAGTATAGTAAGGTTTATGTTGTGATGATACAAGAAATCTAGGAGTGAACCCAAACTTACGAAAGAAGCATGACGATTTCTTTAAGGAAAAGAGTTCTCTTTGTTCTAGAAGTATGGAATGTGAGTATAAGAGGGGCCGAGCGTCGGGGCATCGCTCTCTTTTAGGAGGATAGGATGTGATAACCCAAACTCGAGGTCATTATTTAATATTAATTTACGAATATTTTTGGAATTGTTGATAAACTTGAATGATATGACGTTTGGTGGTTTAACTTAAAACCGATGTTGGAGGCCTTATTTATACCTTTTTACTAATAGCGAGGATTATTAGTGATGACAATATCGACGGATGCCCGAAATATTATGTTTTATTATTTGTTGTTTTGATGTTTATATTTTTGACGTTTTTATTTTTAATTGCGTAGTAAGTCGTACCGGGATTATATTTATATTATATTTGAGTGCGTTTTAATTTTTGAGAAATAGTTTTACGAAACTCGAGTCTCGTAAATATTTTTAAAATTAGCAATTTACATTTTCTACCCTTTAAACTAGTTTATTGCATTTTGGACCAAAACTATCACAAAATGGCAAAATAAGTCCTTGGAGCACTATATAAAAGCCTAATTTCTACCTACTTTTCATATAGTTACATTAAACAAAAAGAAAATACTCCTCCCCTTTTCTTTTCTTTGTAAACTGTCACCCCCTACACCATATTCAAACAATTTTCATTCCAAATCAGGCTTGATTCAAGCTAAAACAATTAAAGACCCTATCTTAGATTTTCAAGGGGCTTCTTTTGGTACTAAAATCTTCAACATGCATGAAGTTTTGATTTTTGGTTAAGAATTAGGGTTGGTAGGTTAGATGGATGATCATGCATGTGTTATTTAATGATGATCAAGTGATGATCATGCAATTTTTTGTTAAAAACTTGATTTTGATTTTGGGTTTTTGATTTTGAGATTAAAAACAAGTGTTATATATGAGTTATGATGTTATTAGGGGTTTAGGTTGATGATAAAAATGATTGATTTTGGTTAAAAACATGATTTTGTGTAAGATTTTAGGAGTTCTTTTAGATCAGTAGGTAAAAGGCCATTTTTGGGTACCTTATTATTTTACTACGGCTTAACTAATCGCATAGGGTTGTAGAGAATTTCGTTAGCTTCGATTTGATATAAAGTAGAGCTTCTAGCTCCAAACGAGCGAGAAGTTATGATGATTTAATTTTCGTGTACCGGGAGACGAGTATCGGCACGACATGTAGTTGTCGTCGATATTTGGATCGAATCTCGGGACTGTAGAATGAGTTTTGAAATTAGTCAAGGAATGATGTAAAGTTGTAAACGCTAGGTTGTGAGTCTATTTTCAAACCAAGGTGTCGGTTTTGTAAATGGAGTCGTTTATAGAAGTTAAAATGGTTATATGAGTCGATGACGTAAAACTGTCTGGTTTTTGTAGTTCAAAGATGAGTCTCTCAACTTGCCTGTGGAATTAGCCCGTGGAGCAGGATTGACCATTGGAGCAGTATTGACCGTGCGAGCATTGGTAGTTGATGTGGTAGGTCTCCCCTGATATGGTTGAATAGGTTGAACCATTACCCTGCCATTCTCAATAGTAGCTTGTTGGCGAGAATTGGATGAATTCCTTAACTGATTGTTGGTAGGAGCTGATCCCCTAAATCCTCGTTTGCTTAAAGTCCTTGTGAGATAAGCAGACATAGTGGTTAACACTTCAACTGGGTCAGCACCTTGTTTGAATACAGGAATGGGGACTTCCTCATCATCACAGTACATTGCTTGGTCTTGATGAGCTGCATAATCACTAGAAGGAATACTCATTTGATCAGGGTAGCTCGAGCCAATGGGAAACCCATTTCTTCAAGTTCATCGAGCAATTTCTTGTTTGCTTCTGGGACATCCATATCCTTAAGTTTGATAGTAGCCGCAATAAACTGAGGACTGAAGGTTCAGAGCACGATTACCCCTTATATTACTACTAGCTTAAGTAATCAAATTTGACACATTAAGAATAATTATTATAACTTCAAGCAGCAGACACCCACACATAACCTCATGCTAACATTTGTAGTTACATTTCATTGTTTAACTTGGACTATTTAGTAGCCAATAATCAATTTTCAAACATGTATAAGACAACCAACCCTTTAACATGCTTTTTCTTTGTAGACACATTATTTTTACATATTCCAAAACATGCATATGAATAGAGGCAATTCGGGTCGGGGTCGGTTTGGCGGGTTCGGGTTGTCAGGTTGCGGGTCAATAAACCCCAACCCAAACTTGACCCATTTAAATAATATGTCAACCCTACTCTGTTTACATATAATCCGAACCTGACGTATTTAACCCGTTAAACACGTTAAATGGGTTTCAGGTTGACCCATTGAACCCGTTTTACATACAAAAGTTGGCACATTGCTAAGCAAGTTAAACGGGTTTTTGGGTCGGTCCATGTAATCCATTTAACCCGTATTATAAAATTTAATAATTTTTAATTTAAGAAAAAATTTGTTAAACGAGTTGGTGGGTCGACCCATTTATTTTATTCCTAATCCGAACCTGAGCAATAAACAGGTTATATGGGTCGACCCAAACCTTACCCGAATTCTATTTAGACTCAGCCCGAACCTGTTAATTTTTATGTCGGTTTCAGGTAGAGTTTTAGATTGCCACCCCCAAGATATGATATATTATTAAAAAAATAAGCGCTCTTCGATCTACGCTCTCAGGGCAGTGTACTTGTGTTATTGCCTTGCTCTTAGGCAGTGTTGTTAACAGCCTTTATATAGGTGGTTTCCACCTATGCAATATGTATTATATGGTGGCTAGTGATGCCTATAACTGCATAAAAAAGCATTTCATGTAGTACCCTACCTGAACCTATATAAACTCATGTTTTTATTAAACAAATTTTAACTCTCGTCCTGTTTTATAGCAAGAGCAACTCGAGATACAACTGCTTTTAGCAACAACTGCTTTTGAAAAAACAGCAGGTATAACAATTATATATCAACACATGTTATAATAAATAGCACAATGAGATATCAACAACTGCTATCATTATTATATAGCAACCCCTGCTTGAATTATAGCTCCGTAACACAAAACCCATACAAGCATCAAAGACAGCGACGAGTGCTTCCCTCACTCCTGCTCACCTCCCCTGGGGAGGTGAGACTAGCTAGTAAGAAGCTGGGTTGTTCCGGCTTGTTGCTAGCAGTCTCACCTCCGGTCCCAGGGTATGGAGCCGCATCGTTCGGTATAGCATGCTGGCCCCGGGGATCCTGAAGTCCCGGGGTGAACGAACAAGTTCCAACAGGGAGCTGCCAGCTCCCCCGCCCGTTCGGACTCCTGATGGTTTGTAAAGAACTCCTTAATAGCCCTACAAACCTCCTGCCCAATGATACTCCACGCCTTCTTGAAAAAGGCTACTGTGTACCCATCCGGACCAGGAGCTTTTTCATCACCAATGGAGAAGAGCGCCTCCTTGATTTCCTTATCCGAAACCTCACAAACCATAGCAGCAGCATCATTGTCAGTAATAACCTTCCGAAATAAATTATGCATATTGAAAACCTGATGATGCTCCAAGAAAGGCTTCATAATGAGTGACAAACGCCTCCGGGACCTGATCATTGGCAAACGTATTACCTACTCCATCCGTGACCACGTTGATTCTGTTTCGACTAGTTCGACTCTTGACAGTTTTATGAAAGTAGGTTGTGTTCGAATCTCCCTCCTTTAACCATGTAACTTTGGCTTTCTGTTTAAGAAACCCCTCTTCTAATAGCACAACATGGTTGAAATCAACAACACCCTTCGCCTCTTCAGCACGCAACGTAGCATTAAACGGATCATTATCAAGAGCCGTTTGAATCCGATCCAACTCACCACGCAACGCTATAACATTCAAATGAATATTACCTTTATCTTATAAAAGCTTTCGAAAAGGCTTCTTGAGCAGCTTAAGCTTCTTCACAATAGAAAACATATGAAACCCACATATACACTTGCACCAAACTCCTTGGACAATTTCTGTAAAGTGCTCATGATTAGCAAGCACATTAAAGAGCTTAAAAGGAGCAGTCTTACGTTTAGTAATAGTAGGAATACAAAGCACAGCAGGAGAGTGATCTAAAATCCGGTATGGTTTAAAAATAGCGTGGGCACCTAGAAACTCAGTAGAAAAACCCATATTGGCCATGATGCGATCAAGCTTCTTAAGGATCCCATGAGAACCTTTCGGTTTTTGACTCCAAGTGTATTGCTGCCCCGTTTTTTTGAATATCCATAACTTCAATATCATCAACACACTCCTTGAATTCCCTCATCGAGATATCAATAGACTAACTTCCCGCAATAGACTCATCCAAGAACATGGCAGCATTAAAATCCCCCATCAAACACCACGGACGATTACGCACATAACTCTTATGAATACTCAAATTGCGCCACAATGGGCGGCGTTGGTTATATTTGTTATGTGCATAACGAAGGAACAAAAGACCTCCTTCTTCTTAGCCTTCATCCAAACACGCGTATGGATAACTTGGTCGTCCTAAGAAATGATCATGACATCAACATCATTATGATTCCATCCTAAAATAATACGCGTACATTTGCTACAAAAGGACCCATTAGAAGACCAATTCCAGTGTCTGAACACCAGCGAGCCAGTCCCGACGCCGGATTCAAAAAATGTGGGAATAAAGAGTATTAACAGAAAAGATTTCATCTTTCCTTGATGCGGCAATAAATAGTCCTTACTTTCCTGAAAGCTTACTAAGGTGCGACGCCTGATTGTGAGTCTCATAGGCATATGAGAGCTTGGAATTACACCCTAGAAGGAGTTAGTCAAAGCCTTCCTTTCGCCCTCGCTTTCCTTCATCTCATGCATCTGGGGAAGGAAGCGAAGCTGTTTAAGTAAGAGTAAGCGCCTATGGAAAAGAGATTTGAATCGCTTTGTGGCGGGATAAGCTGTGATCTTAATCAAGTTCGAAACACATTCAAATATCGGTCCGAAAGGTCGCAAATCGTGAAACGAGTTATGCGAAGATATGAACTTAAGGAGATTACGAGAAGCAGTTTTAAAAGATCGTGTCCTTCGGCTAACTATCGATTAAATCGTGCTACTTTATTTTTGGCCTTAATAAATTATCGAAATAAGTCAAACATGTATCCTTGTGATCATTAAGACAAAAATAAATTATAAGAGATACCAATTAGGAATAAGGGAGTCTAGGTTCGTAATTAACACTCATGAGATATTATTGTGTTGCTAACTTATAATAACAATGATCTCGTTACACGCTTAACATGGAATCGAGTGAAAATCGAGGATGACAAAATTATTTCTAGCGAAGCATTCACGTGTTCTTATTCTTTTACCCTAAAAGTCACTTTATCGTGATGAAAACAATACATTATGTCTAAAACACGTGTAGTAGTTTATTTAAAGTTTATATCTTCAATAAATGTCATCATAAATGAATTTTGGAAGTGCTACGATACTTAATTCTAGCATTGCGTGAGGGCCCGGCAATGGTTTAGTATGGGGGAGTGATGAGACTGTAATTATACATAGTCTCATCATTCAAATCGGGCTTAAAATGCTTAAAATATCATTGAAATACCCCAATATATGCTTGTGTTTGTTCATTGTGTATTTTAGGTACGGATATCGTGAAATCAACAAAAGATCACAAGAATGAAGCAAAAACAAACACGGGAAACGAAGCCACGCAAAGAACCGGACCCGAATCATGAATTTCCATTCAAGTCCTTGAAGTTTGAAGATTTGGCAAGATTAGTCCCTCAAGAATTGAAGACTTGTCATATTATACCCTTGCAAAACTCAATTATTGCATTAGGGTCCCTAATATTTCAAGATATTGCACTATTAGTCATTGAAGAATATCAAAATAACAAGAAAAGCCCTTGGAACATATTTGATAAACTTTTGGTGGCCAAAGTATGAAGTTTCAAACTTCATTTACAAAGGATTTCATTATAAGTCTGTTTAAAAAAATGACAAGAGAATGAAACATTGGGGGCTATTTGTGGCAGACAGCCAAAGCCATCACCACCAACCATTAGTTAACACGTCACTTCCCACTCACCCATCCACCAATAAACCTTCACCAAAATGCCATGTCAGATTCCACCACCCTTTTTAAACACATTTAATAAAACCGGTTTAATACATAATATTTTTGGTGGTAAACACCCATTTCAAATGTTAAACCGGATTAAAAACACGGTTTACCCCCATAAACCCTAATTTCCCCAGTTATAATTCACCTTAATCCAAAGGGGTTTTCCCCTATTTGTGCAGATTGTTAATTCACCTTATTGTCATCAAAACCCACCAACAAAATCACCCAACCCGTGACTCTATGGTCCCCACAAACACTCCCCTGTCACCCCTGTTTTGGCAAAAAGGGAATCATACAGAAAATCAACGAGTACAAGGCATTCCTTCGTCCCAGATCACATCAAGACAGCTGGTCATCACATGGTGCCTTTTGACCAGATTCTTCATCAAAAGACAAGGGCATTTTTAGATTTTCAGAGAATTAGGGTTTAGGGTTTTACATCCTTGTACTATTTTATTCTAGCATCTAGATTATTCTACTCAGTAGTATATATAGAGGTCGTGTGTGACCCTATATCACTTTGTTCCAATATTTTCGTAAAAAGTTTTTATTATTAATGAAATTGAAAGTATGAATTTTATGCAAATATTGTGTTCCATTTTTACAGCTTTCCTAGTTTAATCATTTTATGCAACTTAGTTTAAGGGTTTCTTTCAGTTTACAAATAATTTTCAGAAAAGTCCATTTTCTTGAGGTTTTGACAAAAGCTTTCTTAGCGTGAATCCAAGGATTAACTAAAGTGAAAGTGGATGTTAGTCGTTGGGTTAAGCTTATAATAAGCTTTTGTTAAGTTTTCTTTATAGTTCAAAAGTTTCACTTTAGATTTTTTTTCAAAAATCTTGGCTTATTATTTTACCTAACTACTCACTGTTTCATAAGCTATTCAAAAGCTTTTGACAAAAGATTTTGAACAGCTTATGAAACTTGTATGTGTTTTCTTGGTTTGTGGTGTTGTGCAGGAACACTAATCAAGTCCTTCTCATCTCATTATCCCAATTCATTTCATTATGTTACCTTGAAGATATTTGTACTCTCTAGGTCCCTTGTGGATTCTACCAACAGGGACTCTCTACTACTCCATAATCCCTTAAAAGACAAAAAGTTCACTAGGGAAGGCATCAGCCAAGGTACAAAAGGCTTTAACCCCCTTTTGTACTTTTTATACTTTTTATGTGATTTATGTGATTTTGAGTGTTACATGTTTTTGTGTTAGTTTGTCTGTTTGTTTATGCTCATTTGTGTTTTGTATGCATGTCTAGATAGATTACAATCAGTTTGGGTAGCATTTGATTTCATTTGGTTTGAAGATTTTTGGTTAACAGATTTAATGGGGTGTTTGAGATTAGGGGTTTGATTGGTAAGGTGACATTAAAGCCAGTTAATAACCACCTAAACACACTTGATCTATTGGTTATAAGTGATATCTGTCTTTTGTTTTTAGTTTCGTAGGATAAAATAGACTTTGCATGTATTTTTTTGGTCAAAAAGTAGTATAAAAATCAGTAGGACCTTAATCTGCCTTATTTTAGCAAATTGCAATCTCAAAACATGGATTTTGTTAGCCAACTTGTTAATCTAGGGTTGTATGCTAGTTGGGAGTAATTTGGTTGTGTGTTGTGTGAGTTCTAGCTAGTTAAAACTCACTTAGTGACCAATTAGATCAGCTATAGCCCACAGACCCTTCTTTTGGTTTACAGTAACTGATTTTGGCTTTTTGTGTTAGAATTTTGTGAACAACTTGTGCATTTTCTTTTTTATTTAGACTCCCTACACTCCACTGAGTGTAGGGGTGCGCTTGTATCCAAGTAAAACTAAGAAACGAGCTTTCCTAAGCTCAAAACATCACCAGACCTGTTTTTTTCATTGTTAGTGGGAAGATTCTTTCCACTGTTAGTGTAATCTTTCCCACTGCTTTGCAAAAGGACAAAAGTCCTCAACATGTCACTTTCAGTTTTTACCTTTTTTGTCTTTAGTGGCTCTTTTTAAGAGTTTTTCAGTGTTTTTAATTTTCTTATTTTTGTTATTCAATTTTAGAATTTTTCATAAAGTTTAATCTTATTTTACTGTTCATTTTTCATTTTTTATAATTAAATTGATTTTAATTAGTTTTTATTTAACTGTTTTTTGTCTTTTAGTGCAAGAGTTTAATATTTTTCTGATTTTCAAATTTTCCTAGTTTAAGAAAAATATTTTAAAACTTTCAGTTAAAAAAGTTTTACTGTTCATCTTTTTATTTATTTTTTAGATTTAATTTTAGTTTAATTAGGGTTTAGTTCAAATCTATTTTGTCTTTTAGTGTAAAAAGTTATTGTTTCCAACTTTAAGTTTTTCCACTGTTTAGTAATATAATTTAGGATTTTTGAAAAAGTCAAAATAATTTTAGCATTATTTTAGTATTTTTAATCATTATTTTAGTTTAAAAATTGTTTTTAGTGTTTTAAAAACAGAAAAATAGTCTTTAAAATTTAAGAAAAATACTTTTTAGTCTTTAAATAATATAAGTGAGTTATCAGTTCAATAAAATAATATTTTGGGATTTTTCTTAATTATATTTAATTTTAGGGCTTTAATTAGCATTTAAAATTGAATATTTAATTAATAAAAGGTTTTAAAATATATTTATTGAATTTTTATTCTTATTTATATTATTTTAGACTTAGTTTTAATTTTTAATTAATTTTTAGGTTTAATTTTTAATTTCGTCACGTTTTACGTTCGCGTTTTACGTCATTCGTCGTAGTTTAATCGTAGTCGTAGCTCGTCTTTAATTTTCTCTCTTCGAAACCAAAAACGACACTAATCCAAACTTTGATTTTACATTTTGGCACTCAAACACATACACCTCCTTCGAGAATGAACCCGCATTTATTCGGATTTACGTTTTTCCTAAAGCGTAAGACTTAATACTTGCCGCTCATATACGTTTTTCCTAAAACGTGTACGATTTTCCTACATCAAGTACCTAGTTGTAGAAGGCCCTAAATTCATGAACCGTTAACTATTGTCTTGCCCTTGTGTGGGTTGGAAATATCCGCTTAAACAATTGATAGTACTATCGGGGTTGCCACCCATATCCTAGACGAGAGTTAGTACGCTGAGTGCGCTGCTCGGACAGATAACTTGAATAAGAGACAAGGTAAAATTTACAACGATTACCTTAAGAGAGGCAATGGTTTCACTTTTATCATGCTTGCCTTTTGGCGGATGATTGGTCATAACGAGTCGGTGTCATGAGCTTAAACATAATTGTATAGCTTATGCTATAAGATGGAATGCCTGATCAATAGATTGTGACGACAATTCTATTAAATGATTATGATTGATTTTTCTCTTGTGTTCAAATAATGATTTGATAAACCTATAGACTTTCTCAGCCGTTGTGTTGATGATTTTAAGCATGTATTTGAGGTTTGAAGTTGACTAATGATGGAGCTTGCTGGAGAAGGCTGCGGGATGCTTTTGTAGTAGTTGAGTATAAAACTGATTTCTTTCCCTGTTTGTCATAAAAATAATTTTGAATGGTCATGTACTTTAGTACAGATGTTTGTTGTTTGGTTGAGATCTTTGGGGGACCGAAACGCTACTCTGATTGTTAAACTCTTGTTTTAATTGGGATCGATGGTTTTAGACAAATGGTTAAATTACTTTCATTTATATTTGAAATTCTCATTTTGAGATCGTTAAAAGTGTGTTGTGTAATGATGTTTGAGTATAGCACCCAAATGTGTATTTCCGTTGCGCAATGTAATTTGGGGGTGTTAAATCAGCCGTTGACAGCTTGCTTTCATCCTCTTCCAAAGAAGGATTTGAACAAGGTGATGATATCACACCCAATGAAGGTGTCAGCGTTATCAATTCAGATGATGACAATGATACTCCTAGATCTTATGTGGATGATAGTAATGATGAGTGGGACAATGGACTTCTTCACTCCACTGCTCCACATCCTACATTATTTGGAGAGGGAACTTCTACTCAATTGGCAAAAACTCATCTTCTCTCTCAAATAATTGGACCTATTACTTTACTAGTTCAAACAAGAAGACAAAAGTTGAAGAATTCCAAAGAAGGATTCATTGCAAACATCCGCAATAAAGAAGATACCCCTCTTGTGCAAGCATGTTTATTTGCCAGTTTTCTGTCACAAAAGAAACCCAAGAAGATTTTTGAGGCTCTTAAGGAACCAAGATGGGTTGAAGCAATGCAAGATGATCTTCATCAGTTTACAATTCAAGATGTTTGGGAGCTTGTGGACTGTCCAAATCATGTCAGACCTATTAGGACACGTTGGGCTCTAAAAAACAAAAAGGATGAAAGAGGAATTGTGGTCAGAAACAAGGCACTTTTAGTTGCTCAGGGATATACACAAGAAGAAGGGATAGACTATGAAGAGGTTTTTGCACCTATTTCAAGGATTGAAGCAATAAGGATTTTCCTAGCCTATGCTTCTTGCATGGGTTTCACAATTTATCATTGATGTGAAAAGTTCTTTATTATATGGCATAATTGAGGAGGAAGTGTATGTTATGCAACTTCCAGGTTTTGAAGATTCAAAGCATCCAGATAAGGTTTATAGAGTCAAGAAAGAAATTTATGGACTTCATCAAGCCGCTAGAGCATGGTATGGTACATTATCCACTTATCTTGTGGAAAATGGATTCAAGAGGGACACCATAGACCAAACCCTATTTACCAAGAAGACTGGCAAGGATTTTCTTCTTGTACAGGTCTATGTGCATGATATTATTTTTGGATCATCAAATCCAAAGATGAGTGAAGACTTTTCCAAGCTCATGACAGACAAATTCAAGATGAGTTCTACGGGAGAGACGAACTTCTTTCTAGGTTTACAAGTACAACAGAAAGAATATGGTATCCTTATCTCTCAAGATAAATATGTGGCTGAGATCTTGAAGAAATTTTGTTTTTCTCCTCATGAAAAACGGGCTAGCACACCCATGGATAAGGAACACCCTTGGGGAAAAACTAGAGATGGAAAAGATGTTGATGTTAGGCACTATAGATCAATGATTGGATCATTGATGTATCTTACGACCTCTAGACCTGACATCATGTTTGTTGTGTGTGCATGTGCACGTCATCAAGTGACTCACAAAGAGTGTCACCTTCATGCTGTTAAAAGGATCTTTATATATCTTAGGTGCTATCCCACCTTGGGATTATGGTATCCTAAAGATTATCCATTAGAGCTCATTGGCTATTCAGACAGTGACTATCAAGGTGATAAGTTAGATAGAATATCCACAACTGGTAGATGTCAATTTCTTGGGAGCAGGCTTATATCTTGGCAATGCAAGAGACAAATAGTGGTGGCAAATTCTACAACTGAAGCTAAGTATGTGGTTGCAGCTGCATGTTGTGGACAAGTTATATGGATTCAAAACCAGCTGTTGGATTATGGGTATAATTTTATGCATACCAAGATTTTTGTAGATAATAACAGTACATTGTATATCATTAAGAATCTTGTACATCAATCTAAAACTAAACACATAGAAACTAGGCATCATTTTATAAGAGATTGTTTTGAAAAAGGTTTAATACATCCAGATAGGGTAGACACAAAAGAGAATGTGGCTGATCTTTTAACTAAACCTTTTGATGTGGGGAGGTTTCAGTACTTGGTAACAAGTATTGGAATGATCAATCTCACCTAAATGTGTTTTTGAAATCATTGTATAGTATGTACAGGATATTCATTGTTATTTGACTTGTAAAGTATTAGATTTTCCACTTTATTTTCTAACGCTGACAGAGGTTATTTTGACGCTGACAAGTGTAAAAATGACCGCTGACAGTAATATGTTAGTTTTTGTGGGTTTTCATCTAATCATGCAGGTATTATGAGCATTGTAGAATTGGATATAGAGTTGCTTATAGATCTTTTAAGCTTACTGGGAATATGTCAAAAGTTTATTTATGATGGTTGGAATGTTTACATTCCTATCTTGAAATAAAAATTTGTCATATACGTATTATTTTGCAACTGTGTACATCATAGTTTAAGGGGAGGTTTAGGAAACCTTTTGGATCTTAGGTATTCTTAGAATGCTCTTATCACAATTCTAGATTGTGTCCACAGGTGAGTGGGAATTAGAAATAATGGAGGCCTAATAACTGGATTTTACTCAGTTAAATTTCGTTGAACCAGACTTTTCGAATTGACAATAGTTTAAGTGCGACTCAGTCGTCTTTTGGTGGAAAAGAAAAGGTTTGGTCGTTGTTTAAAATAAAATTGCAAAACTTAAAAGTAAAAGGCAAGGTAAATAAAGCTTTAAATGATTAAAAAGTAAATGACGAGAAATTAAAACAAATAACTAATAATAAAGGAGCGAAACAAATAATAAAACGTAAATTAAAGCAAAACAATTAATAAAAATAAAACTAAAAGACGAAATTAACTATGGACTCGAAAATAAAGTTTACTTAATGAAAAAGGAGAGAATAAAACTAAAATGGTACTTTAAAGCTAAACAAGGCAAAACCTAAAGCGGGTACTAAATAAAAGATAAAACTTGAACTTTACGAAAAAATATTAATTTTAAAAATAGACTAAAAATTCAACTAAAAATACGTAACTTTCAAAATTAAAATCGAAACAACTTTCAGATTAAACTAAACAATTACGAAACAATACTAAAAAATAAACAAGCTAGCAGGCTAGCTGCTGGAAGCAGCCAACCACACACCTCAAATTGGCGCCAAAAATGCTAAGCATGCAGCTTAGCATGTCACTTATTTCGCAATTACAAAAGTGGTTTTCGGAAGTTTGAATTTTTTTCGAAATATTCGTTTTTTCAGAAAAGTTAACTTCTTCGCAATATGTGTATTTTCAGAACTTTGTTCAAAATAATTGGTTTTCAGAGTTTATACTTTTTCGGAAAAATCAACTTTTTCAGAGAAATGCCATTTCTCCCAAAATAAAATCTTCGGAATAATAAACTTTTTCAGAAAAACAAGAATTTTCGGATAAACTAAATTCAGAGAAATGTTATTTCAGAGAAAGATAATTTCAGAAAACTGGAGAACTTCGGAATAATACACCCTAATCCGAAAATATAAAAAAAAAAGATACAGTAACACTAAAAATCAGAAAATAAGTCACGAATAAGCTAAAATCAAATAAGCAATCTACCAAAACTTAATCTAAAACACTTTTAAGAAAAACTAATTAAACCAAAAATAAAAAACTTCAAAAACACTAATAAAACTAAAAATTAAAAATCAACTTTTAATAAAATAAACTAATAAAAACACTTAACTAAAATCAAATCAAACACACAATAAGCTATAAAATCAATAAGCTAACACAATCAAAAACATAAAAACATAACAATTAATCAAATAAGCATAACAATAAGCACATAAACATAAAGATCAACAAAAAGAAGAAAGGTAGAATGAGAGATTAAAATAAAAACTTGATTAAAATTAAGATTCAACAATTAAAAGTAAAGATTAAACTTACAAATTTAAGGTGCAAGACAAGGTAATTAAATGACAATTAAGTAAATGACATTAAGAAAAGTGCAAGGAAAATAAATTGGAAAGACTAATGTGTCAAATTAGCTAACACCTCTTAATGTGTCATTAGGAGGGTATTTATAGGAGGATTAGTATGTCTTGATGCTTTCATCATTTTCTAGTCTTTTCGTCTTTATAAATTCTTCGACTTTCTCGACGTTGTCTCGGGATAAATTGAACTTGTCTTATAATTTCTTCATTAGTTAGACTTGAGTTCTTCGACTTCATTAAACATCCGTCTTTAGACTTTTTCTTCGATAAATCTTTAGAATAGGCCTTGGACTGCCGTTCTTTTTGCACTCTTGATCTTTTGACTTCGTCTTTTGTCTTTTTCTTCGATAAAAGCCCGTGAAAGACCAAGTTTTCTTCCCTTTTCACATTTTGATCCTAAATCACAACAAAAACACAAACCACGCATAATTCCGACATTTACGACATAAAATACACGTTTTAGCTTGGTTATTATTATAATTAAGTGGTAAAAGGATAAGTGTTTTCACACTTATTAAATCCCTACACTTGACCATTGCAATGTCCTCATGAAATGCATTAATTACAAAGGAAGATTTACATCTTCCATCACAATCAATCCACATTGGCCTTTATTAAAGAGATAAAATATTTAAAGGAAGAAAACAAGTAAAAAGATCAAAAACTTACCTTAGGGTTTTGGAATGTCATGAATGATTATCACCTTCAAGTTTCACGTTCCCCAAACCAAGCTTAAAAACGAGATCATTGTTATTATAAGTTAGCAAACTAACACAAATTCATGTGGGCCAATTATTCACTTAGACTCCCTTATTCCTAGGTGTATCTCTTATATTTTATTATTGTCTTGAATGATCACGAGGATGCAATGTTGACTTATTTCGATAATTATTTAGGCTGAAAATAAAGTAGGACGATTTAATCAATAGTTAGCTAAAGGACAAAATCTTTTAAAACTGCTTCTCGGGACCTCATAAAGTTCATATCTTAGCATAACTCGCTTCACGATTTGAGACCTTTCTCGGACCGATATTTGACAGCGACTTCATACTTCAAATCTTGAGAGACGTTCATGAAATAATGGTATTCTCTTTATAATAGGAATTTCTTCACTTGAACTTTTTGAGAGATTCTTCATATTTGGACCACGACTTCTTCATTTTTCTCCAATCTTTATTTCGGATTCTGATATACAACGATCCGCCTCCTTTTAGGACTTGGATCTATTTATCCTCATACCTTGTTAGGGCGTTTTCGGATAGACTTCTCCATGTTCTTTAGGGGAGTATTTGCTTTTCGTCATGTGTCTCGATCCTTCATATTGATTTTTGATAATTGATTCTTCACATCACTTTGGATCTTTAGCAACAAAATGTAGCCCTCATGCCTTATTAGGGCCTTTTCGGACTCGCCAATCTTCGCATCCCGCTTCAATAAGTTATGCCTTGGTTATGCACTCTAATTAATACCGAGCAACTTTTAAACGATCTTGTGCTAGAAGCTAAGTAACTTTTCAAATCGTACGACCTTATTTATTGCAATTAAATTTATTAACAAGCGATGGGAGAAAAAGCTCATAATCAACTCACATAAATTCATGAAAGAATACCAAACTTATAATTGACTCTATCATCTTTCATTCTCCACAATTTAAAATCTCAAAGAATGAAACTCGTGGATGCTTAGCCAATTAAATCAAAGTTTTGGGTTTTCAAGTCATCAGTAGAATCTTGCAAATTCTTAGACTTTTTCAAGTTTAGAATTCGCATTTTAAATTTCCCTTGATAAACGACTTTCTAGGATCAATTATAGGAACTTGCGAAAAGTTCTTATTCTTAACCCGTAAGAGTTAAGACTTTCGCGTTTTAAAGTTCCCTATGTAAAAGCCTAGCAACACTTGACTTAAACACGTTAAGGATACTAGCTAGAGTAAACTTAGATATGTAAACTCGGGTTGTGTCAAAAGATTCACAGCGTTTGAAAAATTAAAACCACTTTATTAAACTTTATTCTAGCAAAGAAAGAAAATAACAATAATAAAGGTAAATACTAATAGGCCAAAATAGAACAAAATTTTTGAAAATTGTCGAAAAATCAATTTTCCGGTTAAAATGAGGACAAATGCATGGAAAATACCACTTAACTTCGATAGAAGTCCCCCCTACACTTAATATAAACATTTTCCTCAATGTTTAAGCATGTGGAAGTAAACTCCCCTACACTTAGGACATTGTGCACGTTGTTTAAATCTTGCTAAAGAAGAGACAACTAAAGTGATTCCTATTTTAATATTGAAGAATATAAAATAGAGAATCAAAAGATTTTAGGATAGAACCGGGAAGATGTGTACACGGAATCACGGGTCGTCAAAAGTCATCAAGAATGGATCTTTGAAAGCTCGAATCCCTGCACATCATAAGAAAGAAAACAACAAACACATACTAGGGTCTCCCCCTACACTTATTATAAAGACAAATAAAGATAGATAGATAGCCGGGTTGCCTCCCGAGAAGCGCTTGTTTTTGTTAACCGAGTCACGAGCCTGACTCGTCCCCGAATTAAATGGTCCATGGGGAAGCCTCAAATGTAATACCGGGATCAAAGACCTTGTCCTCGTTCCCGGAGGAAAATAATAAAGGAGAGGCAGGATGATAAGTCTTGAATGGTAGAAAGGTCCTTTCAACATACGAAAAGTATATGAAGTCTTGATCCACGGGAGGTGGGGTGGGTAAAGGAAGTAAAGTTAAATCCCCCACATACAGCGGATGGTCACTAGGCGGCAAAGCCGTAAAGGTGTCAATCATAGAATGGTCAATGTCACCTCCCGGGTCAAAACACTCATCCTCATTTCCTGGTGTGAAATGGGGAGAGTAAAACCGATACATCACCCGATTGGGCGTGCACGCGGTAGGAGGAGGTGGCAATATAGTATAAGAAGTATAAGAACAATTACCTTCCACCCGCGTCACCTTTACAGTAGAGTCAAATCTCTCCGCTTCCGCCATAGGAGATGGCATGGAAAACAAAGTATGCTCATTAATAGCAAGAGAATCAGGGCTATCAATGTCCTCAATCCCTTCGTCAAAGAAAGGATTAACCTCACTAGATATGTAGGCGTCATCAAAATCAAATAAAGGGTTCGAATAAATCTTGAAAGTTTCTGTCGGAACGTCTTCATCGGATAGTGACTCGTCATCACTAGAAGTAAAATCATCATCTTGATCAAAAAGAGGATTAGAGAAAGCCAAAGAATCATCTCCCAAAGTGTTGGTGGAAGGAACATCATCAGAAGAAAGCACATCATACTCATCATCACTGTCGGATGTCACCTCAGATTCACTTGGAATTGGGACAAGTTTATCAGCACTAGACTTTATGAATTTGTCGGATTCCTTTGCAGGAATTGTGCTAAGATCCTCATCCCTTGGGATGGGTGAATCCTTAGGCTCCAGAGCCGGTAAGTCAAGAGAAGGAATATAATTCTCATCGTTCCAAGAAATAGGACTCTCATCGTCATCATCATCATAATAATATGGAGGCACAAGAGGAGGAGTATAAGCACTAAGGTTAGATACTTGCTCTTGTTGCTGATCCGCTTGACATTTTGTGTTGTATTTATGGAAAGCTTCTTCGAGGTTTTGAAATTGAGTAACAAGAGTAGCCCATTGTTCTTGGGTACTCAACTGTTCGAAAGAAGGTTGATGATTGACGGTGTGATGTGGGGGCTCAACATTAGGAAAATCGGAATTATAGTACGGATGCGGCTCATGATAATTCATCGACTGACAATAAGAAGTATCGTGAGCCCCCCCCCCCCCCCCCAGTTATTGCAACACGGGTATTGTGAAAAACCCGGTGCATTTGGTAGATAGCTAGGACCATTGTCATAATTGGAACCCGGTTCTTGCTCGTCAAGAGACGGGTATCGAATAGGACACACAATATACCAATGAGAATCGCTGCCACAATATATGCAAGGGGGAGGAATATGTGGATTAGAAGAAAAGGATGAATTAGTCGAATTGCACGATGGACAAAATCCAAAATGAGAAATTGTGAATCGGAAACGGTTGGAAGATCTTTTCCGCAGTGCTCGCTATAACAAAATTCACATAATTTGCCATCATATAATGGTCCCCTACACCTCCCGCAATGGACGTAAGAACCCATGAAGAATTAAAAATAGGAGGGGTGGAGAAAAGAATTAAACATAATAGAGGACAAAGAGGAATATTTTTGGTTGCAAAACATAGAAAAGATATGCATTTTATGATTTTAAAGATCTTTTTGGATTTTTGGAAATATTTAAGCAAGAAAAATAACGTTCACGAGTGAACGGATCCCAAAATTCAACGCGTCTCTCACAGAAAACCGTTAATCTTCACGAAAAGAGCCGGCAGCGGCGCCATTTAATAACTGGATTTTACTCAGTTAAATTTTGTTGAACTAGACTTTTCGAATTGACAATAGTTTAAGTGCGACTCAGTCGTCTTTTGGTGGAAAAGAAAAGGTTTGGTCGTTGTTTAAAATAAAATTGCAAAACTTAAAAGTAAAAGGCAAGGTAAATAAAGCTATAAATGATTAAAAAGTAAATAGAAATTAAAACAAATAACTAATAATAAAGGAGCGAAACAAATAATAAAACGTAAGTTAAAGCAAAACAATTAATAAAAATAAAACTAAAAGACGAAATTAACTATCGACTCGAAAATAAAGTTTACTTAATGAAAAAGGAGAGAATAAAACTAAAATGGTACTTTAAAGCTAAACAAGGCAAAACCTTAAGCGGGTACTAAAAAAAAGATAAAACTTGAACTTTACGAAAAAATATTAATTTTAAAAATAGACGAAAAATTCAACTAAAAATACGTAACTTTCAAAATTAAAATCGGAACAACTTTCCGATTAAACTAAACAATTACGGAACAATACTAAATAATAAACAAGATAGCAGGCTAGCTGCTGGAAGCAGCCAACCAAAAACCTCAAATTGGCGCCAAAAATTGCTAAGCAGGCAACTTAGCATGTCACTTATTTCTCAATTGCAACAGTGGTTTTCGGAAGTTTGTATTTTTTTCGCAATTCGTTTTTTCAGAAAAGTTAACTTCTTCGCAATATGTGTATTTTCAGAACTTTTTTCGGAATAATTGGTTTTCAGAGTTTATACTTTTTCGGAAAAATCAACTTTTTCAGAGAAATGCAATTTCGCCCTAAATAAAATCTTCGGAATAATAAACTTTTTCAGAAAAACAAGAATTTTCGGATAAACTAAATTCAGAGAAATGCTATTTCAGAGAAAGATAATTTCAGAAAAATGGAGAACTTCGGAATAATAAACCCTAATCCGAAAATATTAAAAAAAGATACAGTAACACTAAAAATCAGAAAAAAAAAACCACGAATAAGCTAAAATCAAATAAGCAATCTACCAAAACTTAATCTAAAACACTTTTAAGAAAAACTAATTAAACCAAAAATTAAAAACTTCAAAAACACTAATAAAACTAAAAATTAAAAATCAACTTTTAATAAAATAAACTAATAAAAACACTTAACTAAAATCAAATCAAACACACAATAAGCTATAAAATCAATAAGCTAACACAATCAAAAACATAAAAACATAACAATTAATCAAATAAGCATAACAATAAGCACATAAACATAAAGATCAACAAAAAGAAGAAAAGTAGAATGAGAGATTAAAATAAAAACTTGATTAAAATTAAGATACAACAATTAAAAGTAAAGATTAAACTTACAAATTTAAGGTACAAGACAAGGTAATTAAATGACAATTAAGTAAATGACATTAAGAAAAGTGCAAGGAAAATAAATTGGAAAGACTAATGTGTCAAATTAGCTAACACCTCCTAATGTGTCATTAGGAGGGTATTTATAGGAGGATTAGTATGTCTTGATGCTTTCTTCATTTTCTCGTCTTTTCGTCTTTATAAATTCTTCGACTTTCTCGACGTTGTCTCGGGATAAATTGAACTCGTCTTATAATTTCTTCATTAATTAGACTTGAGTTCTTCGACTTCATTAAACATCCGTCTTTAGACTTTTTCTTCGATAAATCTTCAGAATAGGCCTTGGACTTCCGTTCTTTTTGCACCCTTGATCTTTTGACTTCGTCTTTTGTCTTTTTCTTCGATAAAAGCCCGTGAAAGACTACGTTTTCTTCCCTTTTCACATTTTGATCCTAAATCACAACAAAAACACAAACCACGCATAATTCCGACATTTACGACATAAAATACACGTTTTGGCTTGGTTATTATTATAATTAAGTGGCAAAAGGATAAGTGTTTTCACACTTATTAAGGCCTTTCTTTTAAGAATTGTTGGAATTTCTAGTTCTTGAGGCAAAGTTGATATATTGTGCATGTTGCCAAGACTTTTTGGCTTAGAATTGAGATTGGTCGGTTCGGAGACTTGGTGTAAATTTTAATTGGGCTTACCTGGGAAGTTACAAAGGGTTTATATGAGATTTCTTCATTGTTAAGAACTTTGGTTAGCAAGGGACACTTGAGGACAATTACTTCTATCTTGCTTATGCAAGTGTGCATGATTGGACAGTGCTTGCCACACTTCCGTCATTTTCATTATAAGAGTTATCTTCATTAGCGTAAACTTCTTTGTTAAGGTCTTTTTATTTTTATTTATTTTTATTTTTGGTCGCTGACATAGTTTACTTCCAACGTTGATAAGACCATTTTCAACGCCGACATGGCAAAATTTACACGCTGACAAAATATAGCTGTCACCCGCTGACATTTAATTTTTGACCGTTGAAAAACATTGGGTCCCACCCAGTTGTTATTTTTGACGAAACTTTGCGCCGTAATTTTAGTGAGTTGGTATCTTTTATTCATGCAAGAGATAAGTTATATATGTTCACGATTGTAATCATTCCTTTTTGACAATAACCACCTTCTTTTTCAACAAATCGTGTGCTCATACCACTCCTATAAATTAGGCTCACTTGTTTAGACAGGGTAACTACTATTTCTGTCTTCTAAAATTCTCAAACCTTCAAACCTCCATTGTTAACCATCTTACAGTTTTCACAAAGCATTCAAATGGCACCAAAGTTTAAACCTGTTAGTGTAGAGTTGGGGTTCAGAAGTCAACACAATATGGTGGCTTATTTGGTTGAGGATAATACTTTGCACCCCCAATACACAGAGATGATTGGGTATTTGATGGCGTCTCCTCTAAGGTATGCACTTTCTCATACTCTACTCGTCCCTATCACATACATCAAGCAGTTTGGAACACTTTACGTTCTGAAACAATTAATGGAGTGATTACATTAGTTGGCACTGTTCATGTGGCCAGATGGGTTGTTACTGAAGCTTTAGTTCGTCAAGATTTACATCTTGACAAAGCTGATGGTATAATAACCCTTCCCTTAGCAGAGCTAGAGTTAGGGCTTCGCGGCTTGGGATATGAATTGCCCCCAGTTGGGCATATAAACAAATATTCTAAACAACATTTTCCCCCAGCCTAGAAGTACCTGATACATGTCATCCTACAATGTTTGAGTCCCAAATGCTCGTCTATCAATGACATCAACTGATCTATTGGTTGTGCTCTTGTTTGCCTTGCAAATGGGCAAAATTATAACTTTTCTAAACTGATTTTTGATGGCATGTGTCACAAAAAGGGTAACAAAATGACTCTTGCTTACCTAAGGTTTTTACAAATGGTTTTTGATGTACAACAATATTGACGTAGGGATCATGACCACTTTTATGAGGTCCCTACTCAAAAGAAAACTATTTTTGGTAACATGAACACCCCTCCATTTAGAGACCTTCCTCTCACCCCAGCCATGCAAGATGTCATTTAGACAGCTGCAAACCCTGAACCACAACCATCCTAGAACAACCTCCATCACCACAACACATGAACATTGACCCATAACCCCTAGGCGCTGACATTCAAAATGTGGGCGCTGACACAGCCAATCCAAACGCTGACACCATTGCCCCTCACACCTAAAATGACCCACATTCCACTTCTTCATCTGAACAACCAGACTTTAGGTTTGAGAAACGCCAAAGGAATACTAGAGTGTTCTCCTCTAGTGGTCCTAGCCATGTAGCAGAGGGAACCATCACCACAAGTGTGGTTGGTGACATGGGTGGGGATGGGACTATTGGCACTATCTTAGAAGTAGGTCAAGATAGTCCCAAAATCATTGAGACTACACCCATGCCCAATGAATCTCTCTTGGGGGGTCAAATCCCCATGATAGAGGAGGGCAGAATGGAACCTTTATCAACTATGGAATTGACGGCGATCTACATACGCTTGCAAAAGCAAAATGCAGATCTTGTACAGATTGTCACAACTCAAGGCCTTGAACTCAAATCTTTGAGGGAGAGGTTGGTTATTTTAGAGGCTGCCAATTCTAGGAGGAGTGAGTTTAAAGTCCTTTCTCCAGGGGAGGATTCTTACATGTTTGAAAGATAAGCCAGGGTTTTGATACTTCTTTGATTACTCCTAAGCAGCTGTCATTTGTAGAGATGATGAGGCAAGTTACAGAGTCAGCCGCTAACACTCAGGTTTTGAACGATGACATTAATAAATCAGACGCTGACAGACTTGCAGGTATGGCTGGTGTATCCCAACCATCAGCTATTATCAAAGATGTTTCTACACAGGTACCATCAACAACTTTACCAGCAATTGGAGCTTTGGATAATGGTAAAGGAGTTATGGTAGTTATGGTATAAGGACAGGTACCCAAAGATGCATCCCAGCAACAATTTGATGAAATGCTTGCTCACCAGTTGCAAGAGCAAGAAAAGAAGGGGCTTAGGAAGGGTAGTATTGAAGCACATATTCTCTCATCAGAATCTGAAGTTGCTGAGATGGATGAATTTGGTGATGAAAAGGAGAAAAATGATCATGGGTCTAATATTTTAAAGGAAGACCCATAATGGTTAGGGTATGAGGAGGATGAAGTGGCTAGGAGAAGCTTAGGGAGTTGAAGCTGCAATTTGATCTTGACATGCCCAAGATTGTTGAGCTCTATTTTAAGTATGAAGAGCAGGTCTTGAATGATCCAGATATTTATTTGTCTGAGAAGATTTGGTGTTTAGAAGGATTTTTGAGGCTACAGAGAGATATTAAGGTGTTTGAGAAAAATAGAGCTTGCAACATTCTTCAACAAAACAAGACAACAAGGAGAGAGTTATATTACATGATGTTAAGGTGTCACCAGACTGGGTGGACCTACACAAAGCTCAAAAAGCTTACTTTTGACCATTTGGATCATTTGGCTTATCCAATTTAGGATATCTTGTGTAAAGACAGAACTTTTGGGCTACTCTCCAAGGAAAGGCAAGAGGAAATGGAGGAACAGATGAGAATGAAGAAAGCATCTGTGGTTCCAAGGCTAATGAAGAAGGGAATAAAGATTGGATTTCCAGTACTTGACCATGAAGCTCTGACCATTGGAAGCTTCAGATTATGCAGAAGTATTACCTTTGGATTTCAGAAACCCCATAGTCAAATATGAGGAAGATGCAAGTGGTTTCTGGGTGGTCACAAGAGCTAGTGACAAGGTACACACATTCACTTCTCTGATTTCTTTGTTTGAAAGTATGGATAGAGAGGATTTGGTAGCTTTATGAGATTTGATGAAAGCTTAGTATGAAGCTGAAGAGCCTTCTTCAGTAAATGGAATAAAGATCTGGACCACATTCAAGAAAATGATCTTTCCAGATGAAGCTGATCCAATTTGGTTGGATCTGGATGACCTCAGTGGTTTGAAGTGGCGTTTCTTTTTAGCTGCTGGTGTATATTATCTTAGTACTTCAAAGTTTGCAGAATATCTTTTGGTTGATGTTCCATATTCAATGTCTCAAGATGTTTTGACGATGATGGTATCCACAAAGATAGAAGTTGACTATACTAGTGATGTTAGTAAGGATTTTGTTAGATATATTTATTCTCAAATTCAGAATTAGTTTGTATTTGTAAGAATCCTCCTTGTATTTAGTTTTATTCAAGAAACTTGATTACTAGAGTGATATCAAGTTTAGGGGAGGATTGTTGGTAATAAAATTAACTAAGTCACTGGGACGCTGACAAGAAGAACTTGGACGCTGACAAGAGTAAAAGAGGCGCTGACAGATGAGCACTGACAAAGCATATTTGAGCATTGACAAAGAGAAGTTCAACCACTGATGGAATACTTAGTCTACACGTTTTGTAATTCTAGTAAAGATATATTCAATATTGTATTTTCTATGTTTATCTTTACCAAGAATAGTTGATAGGTAGCCTATTGTACACGAATCCTAATGTTATAAAAGGAGGTCGTAGGGTTCTTAGTTTAATAACAAGTTTTAACAAGTATTACACTTTCATTGTACACAAGTTTCATCATTAATCAAAGTGAAAGTTTGGGTTATATTGTTTTGCTTAGTTCTTTCTTCTAAGTATTATTTTCCGTATAATACTTAGATTGTTGAATACATAAAGTTTCTCTACGTATTATTCTTGATTTATCTCGATAATACAAAGCTAATTGATCTAAGTTTGGGATCAACACAAATATCCACCAAGTCAGAAAAGAACAAAGCAAGTAGAAAGAGTAAGGTCTGTGTGTTTTGGACTAAGCTTTTGGCTTGATTCGTGATTAATTTGGGTTGGTGTTAATGTTTTGGAGGTATTTAATCAATGAGTATTAAGTGTTAACAAGAAAAAATAAAAAAATAAAAAAAGTTTAAAAAAGGGGTTACACAGCCTCGAACCCTCGCCAATCACATACCCAATGACATAACACCACACTCCACAACCAAACGTGCCCTAGGGTCTTTACTACTTTCATTTCGTTTCATTATATATTTAAGGGAGTTTTGTTTTTCTTATTTTAAATCAATTCGAGAACAATAAGATGCTTATCAGCTTATTGGTCCGTCATTTTTTAAATTTTTTATTTTTCTTGAGTTTAATATACAATTTAGGATTTTTCAAAAGTAAAATTAATTTTTTCCTCATATTAATTAATTTTCTAGGAATAGTTTTAGTTTTAAATATTATAAATCAGTAAAAAATAGTAAAAAGTAATTTTCATTTCCCAAAAAATAGTTTTTACTTATAATTAAGTATAAACTAGGTTTACAAACTTTAAAATTTGTATTTTGACTTTTCTTTAATTATATTTATTCTTAGGTTTTTAATTAAAAATTAAAAATTAATAAAAATTAATTAAAATACTTTTGCAAATTTTGGTTTTCATTTTTTTTTTTGCTTATAATTTTTAGAACTTAGAATAAAATTTTGGTAATTTTAAGATCATTTTCGTTTTTCGTCGCGTTTTACGATTTTACGTTTTAATCGTCGTAGTGTAGTTTTTAGCGTAATTCGTCTTTACTTTTCCAATCTTTCTCAACCAAAAACGTCACAAATCCAAAATGTATTTTATATTATTGGCACATAATTCACACATCTCCTTCGAGAACGAACTTGGAATATTCGATTTTGCGTTTTTCGTAAAACGTAAGATTCAATACTTACTGACTTATACTCCTTTTTCCTAAAAATGGTATATTTTACTACTATCATTTTGACGTCGCTGCCGGAGAAGTGTTTAGTGCCTTATATATATCGTTTTTATGTGAGGAGTGCGCTTTTGCTTTTCATTTTTGAAAACCGTAAATATCGTACATACTAGTTTTTATTTTTCTTAGTATATTATAAATATCCAAATAAAAAAATGTTAAATTGTTCCTCAATTAACACATAAATCTTTTTTATTTTATGGTTTTCGTTTTATTTTTGTGAATACTATATTATTCAAATACGCGAGAAATCGCACCTCGATAGTGGGCGTTCCGGTCATTATCGAGTGTATCAACTTCAAACAAAAAATCAAAGGCAAAATAGATAAATACTCTAATTAGTTTAATCTCAATTGATACAAACTATAAGGTGGGTATAAGGCGGTTGTATTTCACGACCTAAGGAGAACAGGCTCTTAAGTGCTTCGCGCCGCCTCGTTTTCCCCGCTCTCTTGTGCGTATCGATTTAGTGACGATTGATTAAGGGTTTTTCATTCAAGTATTAATAAATCTATTTTTGAGATCGTTAATTATTGAACCTCGAAACGTTTTGGCGTTCCGCCAATGTTTCAAAGTCGACGAGAGTTTTTACTTTACGTAAATTCCTTCATTCCTATTTGGATTCATTAATCAAGACTTTGACTTGTGGATAATTTTTGTGGATTAATTTCTACATAATACATCAAAATTCCAAAAAAATTAAAAAACCATCCAAAAAAATTAAAAAACGAAAAACTCCAAAAAGAATCTTCTTTGCTACCCCCCCCCCCATTCTTTACGTTATTGCATGCGCACTCGATCGAATGACTATAAGAATTCTAGTGACGCATCAAATCGACACAATCAAAATCGAAGGAATCGACAACGAAGACGTGATTTAGAAACGAACGTTCCTAATTTTGTTGTCGAAATGTAGACGAGATGGCCGAGAATCGTATGATGATGGAGTTGCTCCAAACGCCCACCGAGGGTTATGAAGACGCGATCTTAATTCCCGCAATCGAAGCGGAGAATTTTGAAATCAATAGTGGAATGCTATCTTTGATTCAAGCGACAAAGTTTAGAGGTCGTGAGGCGGATAATCCTCACGATCATATTCGAAATTTTGATCGTCTTTTAGCCACGAGCAAGTTTAAAAACGTTGACACCGATGTCGTTAAGCTTATGCTTTTTCCGTACTCGCTCGATGGTGCCGCCAAGGATTGGTACCAGAAAGAGCCACCCAATTCTATAATTACGTGGAAGGATCTTGTTTCCAAATTCGTTAATCATATTTTTCCAACGTCTAAGACCACGTTTTTCAAAAACGAGATCACGAGGTTTGAACAAAAGCCGAATGAGTCGTTTAGAGACGCGTGAGATCGTTTTAAGGAATTGCTTAGGCAATGTCCTCACCATGGATTTTCCGATTTACACCAAATCGACACTTTTTATAACGGTCTTAATTTTCAAGAGCAAGATTCGTTAAATTCCGCCACCAGTGGCAATTTTTTGTGTAAAACTTCGAAAGACGCTTTAATGATTATCGAAAATAGATCCATGGTTTTCCAACTCCGTAGCACACCGAGTGTTGCCAATGTCGCCAATGTTAGTAATTCTAATCGTGATATTGAGAGGGTTGACGTAAAAGTCGATAAATTGACGAATATGTTTACGTCGTTTCTCATTAAGATGCAAAAGAAATACGCTCCCTCTACGGTGAAAGCGGTTGAGGTTTCGTGTACGTTGTGTAGTAGACCTCATAATTATTACGAGTGTGCGGATATGGATGGATAAACGTCGAGTGTAAACGCGTTAAATGGAAACAACAAATTTCAAAATCAAAACAGCGCGGGTCCATCACAAGGAAATTACAATCAAGGCAATAATTTTAATCGTGGAAATGATTTTTCAAATCAAAACCGAAACAATTTTCATTGGAATAATAATCAACAAGGAAACTTTTCGAATCAAGGAAACTATAATCAAGGTCGAAATTTGAGTTGACAAAATCGAGATAATAACAACAATCAAAACTCGAATTTTCAAAACAACAACAATCAAGGTAACAATTTTTCAAGCGCTAATCAAGGAAACAATTTTCAAAGAAATAATCAAAACAAAGGGAACTTTAATTCTAATCAAAATAGTTTGTCAAACGAGTTTCAAGATTATATGAAAACGAATGCGGCTAATATGAGACGATTAGAGGGACAAATTGGTACTTTGAAAAACGAATTTTCCAATACGTTAAAATGTCAAAATACTAAAATTGAATAAGGAAAAATTTACATTAAAAAGATATTTTCGGCTATAATGAACAAGGCTTCGGGTGCGTCATCGGGTACCTTACCAAGTGACACCGAACCAAATCCGAAGAAACACGTTAAAGCCGCCTCGTCTCATGGAAAAAGTCGTGTGATTACCCCTACCCTTGATAATTTTAGAGTTGTTCCTTCTTCTCAACCCTCGACTTCTAAAACGCATTCATGTTCTAAATTCGAGGGGGTGAACGTGGTGACCAAGGAAAAGAGTGCACACCCTCGTGTACCTCAAATTCCATCCACGGTTCAAAAAGAGAGCTTTATCGACCTTACCAAAGTGACCCTTGAGGAAACTTGTGCTTCGATCCTTCTTAAAAAAACCAAAAGGCATATGCCGAGAAAGGAAGAGGATCCGGGCCAATTTCTATTACCTTGTGATTTTTACGAGATTGAGGGATGTTTAGCCCTTGCCGATTTAGGTGCTAGCATCAATCTCATGCCTCATTCTCTTTGGAAATTGATGAAATTACCGAGACTTACCCCCCACGAACATGACTATCGAGCTAGCAAATTGTACACCGTTAAAACCAATCGGAATGGCTGAGGATGTTTATGTTAAAATTGGAAAGTTCGTTAAAACCCATTGTCTTAGGTCGACCCTTTTTATCGACAGCTTGAGCCGTAATCGACGTCCACGGTGGGAAACTAACTATGAAATATGGGGTGGATGAAATGGAATTTTTCGCGAGTAGATCCCAAGTTTCAAATGATCAAAGTAAAACCAAGGTTCCAAAAACTAATGATTTCAAAATGTTTACTTTAGCAAAAGTTATGAGGCTTGATGCATGATTTGAAAGAATTAAAAAGAACGGTTTTAGAGATGAAGATTTTAATGATCGTGAATATGTTTACTTAATTGAAAAAGGTTTAAGAAAATGTATGAATCAATAATCATTTTGGGATGTATTCGGGGGACCACGTCTTTGAGGCATCAACTTTTAATTCCATTGAAGTGCCTCCATTTCCTAGCCCAATATCTATTGAGGCGAAAGGTTTTATCGATATCGATCCGCTCATCATTGAAGAGTCACCTAAGCATAGTTGGTCGTCTTCTAAGACCATGGTTGTGAGTGCTCACATCGACTCTTTCTTTGATGATGATGATGATGGAGATTTTGCCGAAATGGATCACATACTCAAAAATCCACAAGCTATTTTTGATTCTCCCAAAAAGAATTCTTTGTGTGGTGAGTATGATGATTTTGAATTCGAGCCCGAGATTGAGGAGATAACTGAACGAGAGCTTGCTCTTTTGCCTCCACTTCTACTTACAAGTGGTTGATTTTTCCAATATCGAGGACGAACCTGATGAGTTGGAACGTCTCATTCATAATGAAGAACCAACTCACGTGACCTAAAATCCCATTCTCGAGGAGTTACCTAATCAACACTCCTAAAAAAAGAATGACGTTTACCACATCCGTGATGATCTAACTTATCAACGATCCCCACCAAATAATGATGGTTTTATGCTTGATTAGGATCTCTTCGAGAGAGTTTCTAAAATCATTAATGAAGGGAACGACAAACCTTGGTTTGACGAGCTATTTATGATAAAGAAATCGATGAGATCGACGTTCATGAGGATGACAAACTTGTTGACCCTAAGGGGGCGGTGTTCTTTGTTGATCAACATTTTGATAACTTATACAATCCACCAACCCCCACCCGCGACTTAAATGCGAGGATTTTTAGCGTCACTAATATTGATTTTAAAACGCCAACTATTTTTGACATAATTCAATCGGGTTTTCATAAAGAGTTCAATCGGGTTTTGAGAACTTATACAATCCACCAACCCCCACCCTTATGTTCCTTGACATTTCTCCACCGAGGACGAGATATTCGATCCTAGAATCACATTTAAAGGGAAATCTCGGTCTTCCACCGATGCAATAAATGGAAAATCTTTTCGTTGGCTTGGTGTGAGTCTACCTCGAGTAACTCATGTTTGTGCCCCGCCCAATGACCCACCTTTCCACTTCTCACCTAATTTCTTTTACCCTATTGGGGTTCATGTTAGAGTAGCATTGTTTCGTCTTTCATCCGAAAATGAGGACGCTTCTTTGACCCGATATACGTTTATCGGGTTTTAAGTACTCCACATAATTTTGGGCATTGTTTATCACGTAAGACCCACCAAAAATGACCAAACCATGATAATCCTTAAATGATCATATTTATGGGGATTCGAGTCGAGCTTTTGACTCGGTTATCAAAAACAAGGTGCCTCGTAGGGGATTCTCATGCTTATCCTTGTAAATGTTATTGCTTTCTTAGATTAATGCAGAGACTTGTGCTCATCCAACCTTTGTTCCGTGGTTGTTTGTGATTGTGATTTATTAGGTTCATCGTCATCATTGAAGCCACTCGTGTTCGTTTTACGTATCACTCGAGCTTCGATCGTTGCCTTTGAAGATTCCGATATCCTGTGATATCCTTTTACATTCTAAAGTTTATCTTTTAGAATAATTCATAAACAGCTATAGATTACTCGTTTTACCCTTTCCATGCTCGAGAGTAAGCATTCGAATTTTCGTCTCTAGTATAGGGGGTGTTTCACCCTTAGACTCGAAAAAATTGAGGACAATGTTTAGTTTTAGTATGGGGGTAAATAGACGCTTTACCTTGCATACGTCATCACGCAATCCAATTTTCATCTTTTTGTTACGTTTTATGCAAAATAAGGCTAAAAATGGCCAAATTTTAAACTTTTTCTTGTTTTTCGTAAGTGTTTAAGACACGGATGTAGGTTTCCCGATGGTGAGAATAAGAGTAATTTTTTACTCAACCGTGTGTGTTGAGCACTTAGCTTCGATTCCTTAACTATATTAGGGTAAGTCTCATTAAATTGAGGACGAGAAATGTTAGAGTTAATTATAAGTTACTATGCTAAACGTAGAGTACTCGTATTCTTTCAAAAACTCATGTGTTTTAATTATTTGCTTATTCTCCCCAGCTTATATACAAATAATTGCAATAAATAAGGTTGTACGATTTATAAAATATGTTAGCTTCTAGCCTAAGATCGTTTAAAAGTTACTTGTAATTAAATAAAGTACATAGCTAAGGCATAACTTATTGAAACAGGACGCAAAGATTGGCGAATCCAAAAAGGCCCTAACAAGGCATGAGGATTACCTTTTGTTCCTAAAGATCCAAAGATGATGTAAAGAATCATTATTCCAAATCTAAATGAAGGATCAAGACACACGACGAAAAGCAACACTCCCAAAAAGGTTTCGGAAAAGTCTATCCAAAAAGGTCCTAACAAGGCATGAGGATAAATAAATCCAAGTCCTATAAGGAGGCGGATCGTTTTTAATCAAAACTCATAAATAAAGAAGAGGATTAATGAAGAAGTCGTGGTCAAAAGTTGAAGCATCTCGTATCAAGTTGAAGATGTATACCAAAAATGAAGAGAAGGCCATAATTTCAAGATCGTCTCTCAAGATTTGAAGTTCGAAACACATGCCAAATATCGGTCCGAGAAAGGTCTCAAATTGTGAAACGAGTTACGCCAAGATATGAACTTTAAATAATTAGAAGAAACGCTTTAAAAGATCATGTCCTTTAGCTACTTATTAATTAAACTGTCCTATTTTATTTTTGGCTTAAATAAATATCAAAATAAGTCAAAGATGTATCCTCGTGATCATTAAGACAAAAATAAAATATAAGAGATACCAATTAGGAATAAGGAAGTCTAAGTACGTGATTAACGCATATGAGTAGTGTTAGCATTACTAACTTGTAATAACAATGATCTCGTTTCACGCTTAGCATGGAATTGGGTGAAAATCGAGGATGACGAACTTTCTCTATGAGGCATTCACATGTTCTTATTCTTTGACCCTAAAAGTTACATTCTTGTGATGAAAACAATACATTATGTCCAAAACACATGTCATAGTTTATTTAAATTTTACGTTTCAATAAATGTCATATGAAATGAATATTGGAGGTGCTAAGATACTTAATTCTAGCATTGCGTGAGGGTACGACAATGGTTTAATATAGGGGAGTGATGATACTACATTTATACATAGTCTCATCGTCCAAATCAGGCTTAAAATGCTTAAAAATATCATAAAATACCCCAAAATATGCTTGTGTTTGTTCATTGTGTATTTTAGGTACGGATATCGTGAAATCAACAAAAGATCACATGATTCAAGCAAAAAAGAACACGGGAAAAGAAGCCGCAAAAAGAACAAGACCCGAGCATTGATATTTCACAAAAGTCCTTGAAGAATTGAAGAATTACAAGATTGATCCATCAACTTTAGAAGAGTTGTCATTTTATACCCTTGTAAACTCCAAAATTACAATTAGGTCCCTAAAATTTCAAGATTTTATAAGTATAGCCCTTGAAGATCTTCATAATTGCAATTATAGCCCTCAAATACACAATCATAATATTCAGGGACTGTTTTTACAATTTACCCCAAGTTATTTTACAAAGGAAATTGGTTATATGGCTGCCTAACTTCATATGCTAAGAATTTGAAACACAAGGGACCTAAATTGCACCAAACGTAAACCCTTAACCCATATAACCCGGTTTCCACCCAGCTGAGCTCAATCCACACCCACACCCAAATTAAACCCAGCCCAATACCACTTCATACCCACGAGCCATCCATCCACATCACCCAATTCCACCACTTACACTCCTCCACCTCACCACCTTAGCCCACGTCAACCCCCACTCACTTCCCTAATTAATATATTACTCAGAATTAAATCTGATAATTTATTATTAAAAGTGGCGGGCAACATGTGTTAAACCCCCAAATAATATTCAACATAACTACTGTCATCTTTCTTAAAGCCAAAAACCCTAAACCTGCGATTCAAAGGGATAATGACCCTACTTCTCTAGATGGTTGATTAACCAAAAGTTAATCACTTTTCCACTCTCAAACACAACACCACGTGGCCATGGTCCCCAAACCCAACCGTCCCTGCACAAGTCCTTTTCCCCTTTTCCTCATAAACCAGACCAATCCAACAACTATGGAAATTCCTTGGTTCCAAAGCTTCAAACCAACAGTTTAGATCATAAATTAACAGCTAGCAACACAGAAGATCACATGGGATTTTATATTGACCAAGATTAAAAATCTTCAAGAAGGGCATATTCGAGAATCATTGTAAGCTATGGTTTAGTATTTTCTGTATTTCTAGAATCATCTTAGCCATTCTATATAAAGAGTCCTCAACTTGTGAGTGACCTTTTGTTCCAATTTCATCTCACTTGTAAACTTTATTTTATTAAGTATTTAGAGCAGTTTAAAAAACCTTGCAATGATATGATTCTGAGTTCTATTTTATTTATATTGTCATCAGATTAGTTATTTAAATTTTCAGTTTCATTCAAAGTGTTTTTCAAAATTATTTTGTTAAAGATTTTGGAGATCCAAGTTGTATAAGTTGATGGTATATACCTGATTTGACAAATCAAGTATAAGCCAAGCTTATATGACTTGTTTTTATTCAATTGGTTACCATCTTTATTATTGCAACAAGTTCTTGTTTTCCCAAAAATTTTAAGAAGACAATCTGTTACTTTTTCTCCTTTTTTTAATGTAGTTACTGCTCCCAAAAGCTTGACTACAAGCTTTTGAAATCAGCTTGTAGTTAAGGATTTGGGAACTTGAAGCTTGTTTTGTGGTCTTTGTGCAAGTACACAACAAGAGCATTATCTCCCTTTCTTTCCTCATTTTTTGAAGATATTTGGGTTGGACTGTTGTAGTCCCGCACTCCATCTCTTAGCGATTAACATACCCTCACATCATTCTATTTAAGCTGAGATGGCATCAACTTTCTACTTCGCTTGAACAAAGCCAAGTCAGGTTGGGCTTGAACCCCCATTTTAAGTGTCAAAATTGTGGTTTTGTAGATTTTGTGTTACTAGCTAGCCTTATATGTTTCTTATGAGATACTTTAGAGTTTAAGTTATGTTCATAGTGGTTTAAAGATAATTTGAAAGTTGTTTGTGAAAATCCTTAGTAAATCTTTGTTGCAATCTTATTTTTAGAAATTAAAGGGGTGTTTGGATCTGCTTATTAGGGGTTGTGGGTGACACATGGTTCACTAATAGTGGCTAAACATCTTGCTTTTGGTTAATTAGGCCTAGTTTTAGCATTTATGAAGTAAGTTTATGTAGATTTGTGATAATCGTATGAATCAATAAGGTGGGTTGATGTTTCTAGAGAGAGAAACTAGAGAGAGAAAGTGAGAGAAAATGTGTGTATTCAATAAACAAAGTGAAACAACCAACCCCCTTTCCTTAGGTGGAAAGGGGTTTATATACCCAATTCACTAATGGACTTGGGCCTCCAACCCATGACAAGCCCCTGGGTCGGGTTTACTAATAAGTAACTTAACATTCAACTACGAGCTATATAACATTTAATAATATCGTGGAGTGACCGATACTTCTAATATACGTTGAAAACGTATTTCCAACAATCTCCCCCTAAGGGAGGTCACTCTAAGTTACAAAGTCCTAAACCTAGAATACTATACTAAGTCTTCGTTCTTTAGCTCGTAGTCCTTTCTTTTTTTATCTTTTCTTTTCGTTGTGAATATGTTGATGTTGATCTTTTAGGCTTTGGCTTTAGAGCATTGTTCTTTTGACCCTTCACGTGTGATCTTTGCCTTCTTGTGATTCTTGCATCCTCGTGACTCCATGTTCCACACACTTATGGTTTTGTTGAATTCTTGAAAGCTTCAGAGTTTGGTACATCGGAAGACTTCATTTTGAACTTTCTTGAATTTTGCTGAAATTGATGCAGAAAGAAAACATAAGCATGTGGAAACGACTTCATCTGGTACACCGCAACGCCACCGTCTTCGAATGCAGCAACATAATAAGACACGAATGAAATGGCTTAGAACATTTCATTCTATATCGGTAGCATTTTACCTCCGGTCGGTAAAGACCGTTGGACGATAGTATATATCGTACCTGTGACGGATAGTTTCAATTAAGTAACTTCCTGACAGGATTTCGCGGGTAAACCCGTTCTCTTTATTCGACGATAACTAAGCATGACTCCGAACATAAAGAGTGAATCACTTGGATAAATTATCCTTGTGATTGAAGCCATCAATTCATGAAACCTGGAACAAGTGAATTTCAATTAAGATTTTCACCATCGTTGCTTTCCAGTTATCACGAGCTTGATTCATAAAGAATCTTGCACGTCGCCTACCAAGTGCTGTTTGATGTTAACACTAGAAGGATTTCCACTCGTCACTGTAAACACTAAAGAGTGTCACTCTGAGTGTTCTGGCAAGATCATACGATAATGCGTAGAGGCCTGGAACGAGTTTAATTTCAATTAAGAATTAAACTACTGTTTCTTTCCAGTTTTCACAAGATTGGTTCTTAAAAAACCGCACGTGTCACCTACCATGAGCTTGTTTGATGTTGGCTCAAGCAGGATTTCCATCTTCATTGTAATACATGCGTATCACTCGGATGTTCTGGCAATATTACAAGAATACTGCGTAGGACTCATAAAGATCTCTTACTTTTCACGGTGTGTGAAGAAGCAAGGAATAAATGAAAAGTGTCCTAATGAGAATTTTGATGATCTCGTGGCTCTAGACTCGATAGTGCGTTTTGATGTAGTGAGCGATGGCTGGAGAGGAGTGCCACCTATTCAATATCAGTCTATTCGGAGTGAATAAACCAATAGATAACGTGTTCATCTCCGTGTGATGTAAAAAAATACCTTTTGAGAGATATTTGAGTAAGCTGGGGAGGGTTGTGCATTGCATCACTGGGTCCATGATGTCTTTCTTCAATATCGAGAATCATTAACAAATGATCTCAACATCATATGTATTGACCCGGTTTCTGCCTAAAGTTGTAAGGAGGGCTTCTTTATTTACACCCTTTATCTTTACAATTCTTTTTTCATTCTTCAACCCCTTCAATGCTTACCAATACGTCATCACTAGCACCTTGTTGTGATTGTTCCAGTGCTAGCTTAAGTACTTGGCCGGCATTCAGCTACGTTCACAATCATTCTCCATCTTTCCTAGGACTTCTAATTCTATCTAGGGAATTGTCCTTGGGAAGATTCCATCGGTTCTGATGAATCATTGGACTAATACCTATACCTACCACCCTTTTGTCACCACATCCGTCGTGAATTATGTGTGTTGTGGGTAAGTATTGTCACCATGAAAAATCCTTAAAAATCACTTAAGGCACTTGTGATATTATAATCAAAGTTTTTGTGCCTTAAGTGTTTTGTTCATCAAAATCGCTCCCCCTTAACACATGCATTACACATATTAAGTTGGATTATCTTTAAGTCCTTTTCATCATCAGCCAAATATCATTAAGTCTCCTTAATCCCATTTTCTCCCCTTATCCAAAATGTTAACCATTAAGATTTGGGATATTGAATGGATTAACCGGTCTTTGGGTAAAAAATGAAATCAATGTATGGCCATAGAACATATTAATGCTCCCCCTCAAATTAATGAGGGTTAGTTGTAGTGCTTGAGTACGATATATTTTGAAAGATTTAGAATCTCGTGAGAAATTCTTGAAAAATTATCATACCTTCACACTACATCAAGCCACAAAAGCATAATATTCACAGTATTTACATATTCACATATTCACAATTAACGTACAGTATGGAGTTGACCTTAGTGAAGACGACCCATACTAAATGGATCGTTGCATAAGTCTGAAGTGCCCTCCATACGGTCTGCCACCCACGAACCTTTCTAAGCTCCTCATCAACCTACTTTCCCTAAGCTTTTTATCAATCTTCTTGATTACATATGTAGCCATTTTCTGATAACCCGGATGCCAATCCTCAATCACTTCTGGTAATTTCCCGCCAGAATTGAGATGCTTCAATTTGTCTTTGACGTGTGAGAGAGTCCCATCACTGTACTTATGAAGCTCAGCTACCCTCATAAACTTCATGATCCCACGACTGTTCAAGTAGAAAATCCCGCACATCGGAAGGGTTGTGTCGGTATAGGGACATCTATCGACATGTTGAGGTAATACTTGATTAAGTAGAGGAGTCATGTTAAGCTTGCGTTGATAGCTTTCAACTCCCAGTTGTAGGTCTTCTACACGTTTCTTAATGACAACGCTTCGTGTAAACATACGAAGTGCTGTGTTCAGAGCAATGATTTCTTCACGAGTGAGATGTGTAAGCTGATCACGGGTCATGAAAAGCAACATATCTTCTATATCTTCAAGGCGAATGATTGAGAAATCTCCTTGTTGTATCTTGTATTCTCGATCATCTTCTCTTTTTAGTAGAATTTCCGTCACATGATGATATCCATTCTTGGGTTCAATCTTCATTCCTAATATACTTGTGATTCGAAGATTGGATCTGACGATACTACTTGAGTTGACTAAGCAGCAACCTTTGTATGCCCTTCGCACTCGCTCGTCCCAATGTGATGCTCCTATAGCAGCATACATGTCATAATTACGGTTTATCTTTGGAACCCAGAGGCGATTGACCTTTTCTTCGATCCAAGGTATTGACCCCCAAGAAGCAGCTTTCAACAAAGTCAGGGAGGTCGCGTACTTGCATGATCCCTTGAGAAGATAGTCAAGATCATATGTGACAAAGAAGTCAAGTGCAATTTGATTGTCTTGAGTAGCATCAATTGGAAGAGGAGGTCTTTCTGGCGCATGAAGGCCTGGCCTTTGAACTGTATTGAGAGCTTTCAGGATTTCATCAGCATAATACTCATACTCCATTCGGCTTAATCTTGATTTAGCGCGAAGTCTCTTGTCTTTAAGCGCTCTCTTCACCAAGGACGGAGTGACCGAAGATCCAAACTCATGAGACCAAAATGCACACAGATCTATTGGATTGCAAATACGTAGATACAGAACATTTGCATCAGCATCTGTGATTGGATCATATGCAGCAGCTGCCGTGATCCATGATTGTTCTGGTGCGGTCTCATCAATCTGCAATGTATCAACCCAATCCAATGTGCATGACTCAGGAACTGTAGTAACTGGTTCATTAGGTGGAGCAGTAGATACTTGAACGGGTGTCGATTCTGATTCAGGTTCATCAACAACAGGTTCTGGTTCTGCAGTTGTGGTAACAACCAAAGAACTAACAGGATTAACAGTAACAGGTATAGAGCTAGAAACAGATGTACCGGGAATTGAAGATGCTGTTGTAGTATTCACATCATGGTGCCACTTGGTGCGTCCTGTCTCCGTAGATGTGGACTTATCCTTGTGAGCAACATCTTTCTGAGATTTGCCACCGGTCTTGGACGGTTTCTTCTTGCTGGCAGCATTGTCACCCATATCATCATCATCAGACTGATCAGGCTCGTCAGACTTGTCATTGTTGTCGCTACCCCTGTTCTCGTTGTTATCATCATCATCATCATCGTTCTTGTTGATATCCTCGTCACCATCCTCATTACGATCACCGCCTTCACCATCATCATCATCATCATCATCACCCTTATCTTCATCACTCGCATCGTCTTCTTCACCACCACTCTCTTCTTGCTCACTATCCTCTTCACCAGAGGCATCTTCATCTCCTTTTTTATACAAAATATGGTAAGGAACCACGCTTCCAAATGTCTTAAACAGCCTGTCATCCTTCTTTATAGCTGCATTAAGTGCCTTGTGAAGTGTCCGCTAAATTTTGGATTTGTCGAAAGATCCAACTTCAACCATGTGGGCGTGGAGAATCTTCTTCATTTCAAAGTCCGTTAAGTCATATGCAATTTTATAGGCGGAATTGGAAGGGTTTTACGATTTAATCATCAACTTATCAGCCGCAATTTTCTTCATCTCTTTTCGCAGCTTTGGCATAATAGACTCAACAGATTCCTTTACCCTATCATTAAGTGAAGCTTCAAGTGTTTCTTTCTCCTCTTTATACTTATTCTTTATTTCGCGGAGTTTGGCGATCCTTGCTGTACTTTTATCAGCTTCAGCTTTTCTGACATGAACAAGTTCTTCTGCATGAGATTTTCGTGTAGACTCCATCTCTGCATTGAACTTGGCTAGCATCTCGGCTTGATCTTTCTGGGACGCCTCTTCACTTTGCACTCGTTTGAGTAACTCTTCTCGGATTTGAGCCATCTCTTTTCTTTGAGTTTCCATGTGTTTATCCATCATTTCTGCCATGAAGAGTGCAGAAAATGAAGATGGCACAGGGCTACTCGGGGGCGGTTGAATAGGCACGGTTGTGATGACAGTACTGAGGACGGAAGTAGTTGGAGGTGGAAGGGATAGTAGTTGAGCAGTCAACGGTTGTGTTGGCAGAGGCTGGATTGGTGGAGGTTGAGTAGATAAAGGCTTTGGAGTCACAAAGATTGTCGTAGCAACGGACTCCTTTTCGATGCTTGCTGTATCGGCAATGGATGTTTCTTTAGGTGTTGAGTACCTGTCTGGTGTTCCAAACTCAAAAATGTCATGCGGCTCCTCGACTTCCTCTTCATCTTCTATCTGAACACCCGAACCACTACCTCCTGTGTCTTTCCTACTTCTTTCAACAGCCTTTTTCATTTGTTTTTTCTCAGCTTTGCGAATTTGCTCGGGAGTAACATCGTCATCAACATCTTCATCTCGAATGACAAACTTCTCAGCTTTGCGCTTATCCTTTTTAGCCACAGTCTTTGTTTTCTTGGGTTTAGGCTCAGGTAAGACAACTTCTTGCTTACGTTTACCTTTACTTTTTACTGTATTTGACGAGACTTCTCCCGCCTGAACTTTTTCTTGCTGTTTTCTGATTTCTATTAGCATTTGCTTGTAATCATCAGAAGCTAGAATTTTTTCCAGGAGATGACTAGGAACAGGACCAGGATTAACAGCACCAGAGGGTCCTTCATGCCTTAGGTCCACAAGGTCATCAGCCTCTTTAGTGTGGTGACGACTTTCTACACGCTTATCAATAGAAGCATCATTTTCCATAAAGTAATGAATGATAAGCTTGATGAACCTAGGGTAAGGAAAAACTTTAGCCTTCTGCTTCGTGTTTTGGAAGAGTTGAAAATTAAACTCTTCCCACAACAAGGATGCATAATCTACATTTATGCCTTTGTACATTCCATAGAACATACTCATAATTGGACCACGCACAGCATCATGCCCAGTTGTTTTAGGTGTAAGACACCGACCGAGGATACCGAAGATAGCTCTCCAAGGTTGACCCACTTTGGCTGTGGTGAACTCGGACACTATTCGTAGGTCAGGACATCCAAGAGCAAGGAACATCTCCATGAGTTCGTCTTTGGTAGGGTTCTTTGAAAATGTCATACCCTTGGGTGTATCCCGAAATCCAAATATCTTGCGAAAGTCTGAAACGGTGAGTGTCTGTTGCTTGTTGTCGAGGAAGAAGGTGATCTTGTTTGAAGTCCTTTCCTTGGTAGCCTAGAATTCGTACATGTAATCAAATGGCACCGAAGCAGTATTCCTTAATGCATTCTTGAAGTGAGATTGATCAAGGATTGCTGAGGCGACTTTGAATCCAAGGTGAGTGGAATGAGAGACTTCCTTCAACCGGTAATTGTTCGGTATGATCTTAAGTTCTTTTGCCTCGGCAATTGCAGCTGCTCTAGCATCTTGGAGTTCTTGCACGGTTGGATTAGTCATGGTTTCTGCTTAAGATAAGACATAAAAGGTTGATACACAGATATATATATATATATATATATACCATTATGTTGTTAGTTCTAAGCATGACACAATTCATCAAGTAATTATAACAAGCAAACAATTATCAATCCAACAATCCTTCATTCGGAATAAATTCTTTCATTCGGAAAACCTTCATTCGGAAAGCCTTCATCCGGAATTTCCTTCATCCGGAATGTCCTTCATCCGGAATGTCCTTCATCCGGAATGTCCTTCATCCGGAATGTCCTTCATCCAGAATGTCCTTCATCCGGAATGTCCTTCATCCGGAATGTCCTTCATCCGAAATGTCCTTCATCCGGAATGTCCTTCATCCGGAATATCCTTCATCCGGAATATCTTTCATGCGGAATATCCTTCATTCGGAATATCCTTCATTCGGAATATCCTTCATTGGGAATATCCTTCATTCGGAATATCCTTCATTCGGAATATCCTTCATTCGGAATATCCTTCATTCGGAATATCCTTCATTCGGAATATCCTTCATTCGGAATACCCTTCATTCGGAATATCCTTCATTCGGAATACCCTTCATTCGGAATACCCTTCATTCGGAATACCCATCATTCGGAATACCCTTCATTCGGAATACCCTTCATTCGGAATACCCTTCATTCGGAATACACTTCATTTGGAATATCGTTCATCCAGAATAATTCAACAACATGTTCATTCGGAATAGTTTTGTTCATCCGGAATAATTCAAAAACATGTTCATTCGGAATATGTTTGTTCATCCGGAATAAAACTTTGAAAAACCTGCTCATTCGGAATAACCCTAAACGCGTTCTATGAGAGATTAATCTAAACGCATGAGTGAGTTATAAGGCAATCTAAGGAAACAAAACTTGTTCTAATCCTATTCCGAGACAAACCCAGCTTAAACCCCTAATTAGTTTGACCTAATTTCTTCATAAACCCTAAACTGGTAAATTAATTAACTAGTGAATTAATTGACAGGAGTTAAAGACGAGTTAGACGAATGTTTGTACCTTAGTTGGAATGAATGAAGCAGATTGAAAGATCAAAAACGATTAATAGCGATTTGAATGTGTTTTTGTGTGTGTGACAATGGCGGTCAGGAAAGAATAAGAAAGAAGAGAGAAAAAAGGGAAGGGACGGTTTAAGGTTTGACTTAGGTCAAATTTGACTAAGTTTCACCTATTGACACTTATAGACCCTCTACCTTTCTTTTCTTCTCTTCTATTTCTTTTAGTTACTAACAATCGTCAATCTATCTAAGAATCGTTAGACCTACCCCATTAATGTTCTTTTCCTCACACAAGCTAACCACTTTATCCTAAAAGCACATATCCGAAACCTATAACTCACGATAAATCAGACCAATCACAAGTCGTATACCAAAGAACGTCCAGTTATTAATCCATTTAACCGATTCATTTTTCTCGAAAACTTTTGAGGACCGTTTTGATGACGAAGATGATTTGATATTTTCTCCCCCTTAAACGATGACCCGTTTTCTATTTAAAGAGTTGTAGTCATTGTTTAACGAGGCAAATATTGATGAAAGAATTTTCCAATTCATGTCTTAGAAAAATTGATTCGTGGTGGCAATAAGATTTCTCTTATTTAAACAAATTAATGCACTGAGACGTACACTAATTCGTGTTAGACCAAGTTATAAAGTAAACTTGATCCCTTTGTATGATTTGGCTTGTAAACCATACACGAGAAAATTAATTCCCGTTGTGAGTCAATGTTTTCTAAGGAAATACGTGACTTTAATGCGAAAAACGGGTTGCAGTCTGAAATAACTACAAGCCATAATGAGCATGTTTTAAAAATGTACAACTTTTATACGGACACTATTTATGGCACCGTGTCAATATTAATCGACATTTCTAAAGCCATAAATATTACCGTACTAAAAGACATGCCCGATTGTAAAGACGAAATATTTTTGGGTTTTCTTGGTTTTATATTTTTTATGGTTTTTGTAGGTTTTATAATTTTGTATTTTTCTTTTTGTGGTTTATATATATACGATAATATACATGATCACGATCAAAGGATACGCATGAATAGTTTACCACCACTATTCTGCTGATTCTTCTGCCAACTCTTTGAGAGTCGCTGGAGAGAAGGATTTCAAGACAAGCTTGTCGATCAAAAACTCGATTCGTCCTCGATCTAAGGCTTTTGTGAACATATCTGCCAGCTGATACTCAGTGGTGACAAAATACAGCTCGATCACTCCATTTTCCACTTGCTCTTTAATAAAATGGTAGCGTATGTCAATGTGCTTTGCCCGGGAGTGTTGAACGTAGTTGCAGCAAAGGGCAATGGCGCTCTTGTTGTCACAATACATCGGGATTTTGTTGAATCCAAGACCGTAGTCAGTTAGTAGTGATCTCATTTAAAGGACTTGAGCACAACAACTGGACATGGCAATGTATTCAGCCTCCGTGCTTGAAATTGCAGCGCTTTTCTGCCTTTTTGAAGACCAACTAATCAATCTGTCTCCAAGGAGTTGCACAGAACCAGAAGTGCTACACCTAGTGTATTGACACCCAGCATGATCGACATCTGCATATGATATTAAAGCAATAGAGGAATCTTTCGGATACCATAGACCACGATGAAGTGTTCTTTTGAGATACCGAAAGATCCTTTTAACAGCATGTAGGTGCTTTTCGGTAGGCCAAGCCTGATACCGGGCACACATGCATACGGCAAATTGGAGATCAGGTCTGCTAGCAGTCAGATAGCGAAGGGTGCCGATCATCCCACGGTAGAGTTTCGGATCGACAGCAATCCCATTCCTATCTTCATCTAACTTGGATTTCTCCACCATTGGAGTATCTACGGGGTCACAATTTTCAAAGTTATATTTCTTTAATGATTCGGAATGGCTTTGTTCGGAATAACCTGTTTATCCGGAATACTTGTTTATCCGGAATAACTTATTTATCCGGAATACTTGTTTATCCGGAATAACTTGTTGGTTCAGAATAAACTGGAAAAACTAGTTCGTATAAACATTCGTATGTGAATATTAAGAACAAACCCAAATTTTTACCAAATTACACGAAAAGTTTTGTGATTTCTACCAAAATAAGTAAAACCCAATACTTATCTACTAATCCCAACAACAAAATCACCAAAAACTTCAAGATTCAAGATAGATTTTCCTAAAAACCACTAATACAATCAAAAACTAAAAAGTAACACAAATCATTACCTTAAATCACCCCATGGCTCTTGATACCAATTGTAGATTTGTGATAATCTTATGAATCAATAAGGTGGGTTGATGTTTCTAGAGAGAGAAACTAGAGAGAGAAAGTGAGAGAAAATGCCAAATGTAGGTTTGCTATTTTACTAGATCCGGTGGTCTAGGTGGGTGGTGGAATAAAGTGGCAGCCATGGATGATTTTAGAGAGAGAAAGTGGTTGTGTGAAAATGTAAAATGTATTAAAACAATAAATGACACAAGCAACAACCCCTCCTTGGAAGCCTAGGAGGGGTATTTATAGTCACACACGAATAAACTATACAAAGTTGCCTAATCTAGTCCCTGCGTGTGTGACTATGATAACTAATGGGAATTCTTAAATGTCGTCACATAAAGTGAATTTCCAACAGTTTAGTGCAAAAATTCCAAGTTCACTTTTTGAAGAATAGTGTAAAAATTGTCAATTTCTAACAGTAGGGTATCTAGGGTTTGATTTTGATATTTGAGTATTGAAATCTTGTAATTGGTTAGGAAATAGTTCCATATAGGGTTGTATTCATTTAGAGTTAGTCTTTGTAGCTTTATGGTTAAGTTAGAAGCTTTAGAAACTCACTTTTGAGCACATTAGATCAATATATGCACCTTTCTGCCCACCAGATGAATTAGCAGCTTAATTAGGCTAAACCTTTTTGTTTTGTTACTTGATAGTTGGCACATAGGTAGGATTTAGGGCATTTAAGGAATGACTCATCTGATATGGGATTTTTGTAGGTTTTGGTAGGCTTAAACTAGCTTAACATAACTCACTGTTTTCAACAGAGTAGCCACAGCACCACTTTCTGCCAGTCACCACATATGAACAACCCTTGTGGGTTCATTCGTGCGACTTTAGGTTTGATTTTTGGTCCTTAGCTAGACTTTAAGGCAGTATTAAGGTTAGACATCTGGTGTTTGGGATTTTGGGGGATTTGGGTGGTCAAAATTGCCCACTTATAACCACTGTTTTCACAGCTTAGCCAACAACCCCACTATTTCATTTTTCTGTTTGATTTAGGTGTCTATGTGTTTATTTTGGTTTGCATATTGTGTTTTTGTGTGTTATTTGTGACTCTATAATAGCCACTGCTATTGTGAGTGTCGTAGCCCAAGCAAAACAATAAATCCAAAACCGGGCATCCAAATATCCCCCAAGTCAGCAAAGAACTAAGAAAGAAGAAAAAGTAAGGTCTGTGTGTTTTGGACTAAGCTTTTGGCTTGATTCTTGATTAATTTGGGTTGGTGTTAATGTTTTGGAGGCATTTGATCACTGAGTATTAAGTGTTAACAAGAAAAAGAAAAAATAAGTTTAAAAAAGGGGTTACACAACCTCGACCCCTCGCCAATCACACACCCAACGACATAACACCACACTCCACAACCAAACATGCCCTAGGGTCTTTACTGTTTTCATTTCCTTTCATTATATATTTAAGTCATTTTTATTTTGCTTATTTTTAATCAATTCGAGAACAATAAGCTGCTTATCAGCTTATTGGTCATTCATTTTTTAACTTTCTCATTTTTCCTGAGTTTAATATATAGCTCATTTTTCCGCTTATTAATTAATTTTCTAGGAATATTTTTAGTTTTAAGTTTTATAAAGTCAATAATAAATAGTAAAAAGTAATTTTAATTTTCCAAAAAATAGTTAGTTATAATTAACTATAAACTAGGTTTACAAACTTTAAAATTTGTATTTTTACTTTTCTTTAATTATATTTATTTTTAGGTTTTTAATTAAACTTTAAAAAATAATAACAATTAATAAAAATACTTTTGTAAATTTTGGTTTTCATTTTTGTTTTATTTATGAGTTTTAGAACTTAGATTAAAATTTTGGTAATTATTAGATCATTTTCGTTTTTCGTTGCCTTTTAGGATTTTATGTTTAACCGTCGTAGTGTAGTTTTTAGCGTAATTCGTCTTTACTATTCCAATCTTTCTCAATCAAAAATGTCACCAATCCAAACTTGATTTTTATATTATTGGCACATAATTCACACACCTCCTTCGAGAACGAACTTGGAATATTTGATTTTGCGTTTTTCCTAAAACGTAAGATTTAATACTTACCGGCTTATACTCCTTTTTTCTAAAAAGGGTATATTTTACTACTATTAATTCTAAAATATGTCATTGCAATTCCATGATATTACCTATTGACTTGGAGTTGTATACTTATAATTTTTGTGTTATTGCTTAACTATCCATCCGATATTTATTACACTCCACTGAAATGAATACTAGTTCCAAACAAGTATCCTTTATTATTATTGTTATCTCATCTTATTAGCTTAATTACCATCTTAGTTACTTGTCACGTGTTTGCTTAATTGTTACTTACATGGTAATTTTGGGAGTGACAACCATCTTTACCACTAGTGTTACATTGTTACTTAGATTCTCTACAACCGGAAACACCCAAATCTTAGTGAACGACCACGACTTACCACAACAAGCTAGCTACAAACGAAAGGATCATAATTGCCCGTGTTCTTAGCTTAATCGGTAATCCTTGTATAAATTTAAAACTTGTGTACTCACAAAGAACGCATCACTCCGCATCCACCTCGGTTCTTGTCATAGGATCTCTACTAAAGATTTTAATAAGATTCAAAAGGGTTTTGCGAAGTTGATCCTTTATTCTCTTCATTATAGTGGTTGAGGCCTTACATGTTTTTCTCTCAGAAGTTATGTATAGAAACATATTTGAAGGGGTCAAGTTTGGTTCTAAAGGTTGATGTTTCACACCTCCAATTTGTGGATGACACACTTACCATAGGTAAATGGTCACTTGAAAATTCAAAAAAACTTTTTTGATATTTTGAATTGCTTTTTTTGTCATCTGGACCGAAAGTAAACATTTCCAAATGCACACGTTCTATGTTGTTGGTATAATAAAAAGGAATCATAAGAATAACCCATAAATTACTTGGTAGAAGAAATGCGATGCATTGAGGAAATCTAGCTGCTAGAAGGAGCTAGATAGTTTGCACTATTAGGGTTTAAAGAGGCTGTTGGCAGAGCAGGTTTTGTGGAGTATCTTTTTGGTGGCAGTTGTGAATGACTTAAAGTCTGCATATCAACATTATGCATTCATTCACCCATATATATAAGAGATATGTTCACTGCTAATTATGGAATTGGAGAATATTTTAAACTCAGTCACTAAGAAGCAGATTTTATGAAAACTTGTCTTGTCCAGAAAAAAGAGTCTGAATATTTGAAATATTAAGATTTTGCAATGTTTGTAAACTACTATCTAATTTTATAAGAACAAGTGAATAGTCATTTTGTTACACCACAAGTCACTCGACTTATTTTTTAGATAAGTAGGCCCCTATTTTTTAATCGAAGGGAGATATACAAGCAATCGAAACATACAGTTAGATAAATTGCAGGGACACATGAAAAACCATGATTTTGAGACATTAGTTCATCATTTTTTTCCGTGTATGTTTGGTTAGTAGCTAAGCTCATAACTTGATAATTAGTGACCTGTAGCGTGTAAGCAGTTCAACCTGTCAAAAGAGTTATTTTGTCGATATAAATGACTCGCTTAATTGAAAAATGCCAATTTGTAAGGTTTATGCCGTTTACGTCTTACTTTCTAAAAATAACCATGTATATTCTACTTTAATTTAGAGAGTTGTGAATATTTTGAGAAAGTAGAGAATCAATCTACTGTACTAAAGGATGGTGGAGGAGCCACCTTTTAGCGCGACAAAGAAGCTCATTGAGAAGAAAAATTACGGGAGCCTCCATAAACAGACCTACATACATGATCTAATGGATAAAATTAGATCAATGGTGATTCACTGCCGGTGGCAAGTACTTTGCTGACCCTACCTCATGTTTTCAAATCAGATCCAACATCTTAACCAATCCTAATTTAATTATTTGGATACTTTTACAAGAATGTGAAATCTATAATATGTCTCATGGGATCCAAAGAAGGAATAAGTATTTGTGTTCTCCTGATGAAGACTCATAAACTATTACAGACCTCGTTGCGCGTGTGTCTTATATATCAAGTATCGACAACTTTGAGAAGATGTAATGTATATTTATGGTGTACTTAGTTGTATGATAGAAAAAGGTGTGTACTGTATATAAATTTGAAATAAGTGGGAACTATTATTTGTAAAATCTTAAATAAAATGTGTGTGTTTGCTGGTTGGAGAATATCACCTCAGTAACACCCCATTTGTTAAGATGAAATGCTACAGTAAAATATGCCGTGTCATCAAAGCATGCAAGGTAAACGTCTAAACATTCATGACCATAAATAGAAATACCGGAAACAAACATCGGTAGTATAAGTAACTCACACACAAGCAAATATAAATACTGTAAATGTGACAATCCGTCATTTTATGGTCGATATTTTATTCTCAAGTATTATTTAAAAACAATATTTTAATCTTATAATATGAACTCACTTATTTTTGGGAAGAAATTTGGGTTTACGTCTTGAAGTAGCATCAACTACGTCTAAACCGGAGAATTCTACGTTACGTGCTTACGTTTACATACACCGTTTTTTGTGACAGTCCGACATTTCAGGAAATAAATTTATCCGTGAATATTATTTTGGAATTTTAAATTTGTGTTGGTTCATAAACTCACATATTTAAGAGAAGAGATTAGGACTTACGTTCATAATTTAACGTCTTCTACGACTAAACCGAAAACCCTAGGTTTACGTATTTACGTTTTTAAACTCCGTTTTTTATGAGACAATTTTTATTAGATTCGTTTGGTGCCGTTGATTCACAATTTATAAAAACGTTTTTCGTAAAACGACCCGCGGCCACGTAAATCGAGGAAACTAGAATCGAGGAGTACCCGTAAATTAGTGGAGATGAGACAAGTTTACACTTGCCTCACCCCCACTATGGGTGGCAAGACTTAGCCAACACACCATATGTGGTGTCAAGTTTATATACACACTAAGGACACATGTCCTTAGTGCATACACAAACCACCAAACTAACAAAACTAGCTACACCATAAACCATTTCTCATTTCATACATGCAAAACCACTCAAACACTCTCTTCTCTCTCTATGAACGTCCATAGCCACCCTCCTATCACCATTTTCATCAAATTTTAACCATAAACAAAGGCTATAATCAACATATGTTGAAGCCTACTTGAAAAGATGAAGATTGGAGGTGATTATAACATGTGAAAAGGAGTTTTCATGGAGGTCTTTGGGCTGATTTTCAAAAAGGATTTTAGGGTTGACTTCATGAAGGTTTTCATCCATTTGAAGGACTCAAGAAGTTGCCTTACTAAAGTTGAAGATATGGTAACAAGGAACCAAGCCTTATTCATCAGAATCCCATCTTTTCATCATCTTGGTGGTATAGAGATTATTTCTCCCTATCATCTTGTTATTTTGAATATGTAATCTTGTATTTTCTTCATTTATGTATATGTATATGATGATGAATGATGATCAAAATATTATGTTGGGATTTGGTGTTGATAAACTTGGTTAAAAAGATTGAAAACTACATGTAAAAAGGTTAAAATCGTGTTTAAATTAGTAGGCTGTATAAAACAGTAAAGAACCCTATGATAAATTGTTAAAATGGCTTGGATAAATTAATATACAGTAAGATGTGAGACTTATACATATGTGAAAGTTGGCCACACAATAGAATTCATAAAATGAGTGAGATATGATCAAAACAATATTGAAGTCCAAATCTGTATAGTCTGTTTTGGACGAACTGTTAGAGATATTTAGATGTTGATTGAGCAGTAGCTAAAGCTGAGTTAATTGTAGCACATATCATGTAGTTTGTGGTGTACAAAAATGAGCTTCTATCTCCTTGTAGAACCCAAGATAGGGTAAAAATGATGAAAGTGTAAATCATAATCAGATTTGTAAAATAAATGTATATATTATAAAATTAGCACTCAAGTAAATATAATATAAAATATATACCTAAAACCCACTAACTTATATATTACATATAAATAAGTATGTACTTTAATAAATAAATTAGACATTTTATATAAATGGCAATTTGATAAGTTTTATAAGTTATAAAACTATATACATAAGTTTTACGTATTTTCGGTTAAAACAGTAAAATTAACGTTCGTCAATTAAAACTTAGACGGTCGGACCCGTCTAATGTAAACTTTTTACAACTCATATACTGATGAATAAGTACACATTACAAGTAAAAACCGATAAAACCCGAGCTTTATAACATATGGACATTAACGGGCCAAATCAGCCTTATTGGACTACTAACCCAACTAATTTGGCTAAACACTAATGGACTTATTCATTGGGCTTAACCAAGGTTTTAAATAGCGTGAGGCGTGGCGTGGCGGTATGATCAAGCCTCAAGCTTTAGCTGCTAAGGCGAAGTTTTTGCGTTTTTAAGGCGTAAAGTAAGTGGCACAAAATACAAAAATATTTATAAATTATTAGTATTTATATCATATTTCACATGTATTAAGTTTAGAAAGCGTCTTACATACAAACTAAAGTCAAAAAACTATATTTACATGTAATCGTTTTCTTTTCTATATAAAAGAGATCGATTTTATCGAAATCAAAACGAAGAAATCCTCGATCGATCATAACTTATCACGCCTTATGATACTTTTGCTTCTCATTGCACGTCAAGCCTTAACTTCACGCCTTGGCCTATAGCGTGGCGTGAAGGTGGAGCCTTACGCCTTTGCAAGGCCATTGCGAAGCCTTTGCGAGCCTTTTAGAACCATGGGCTTAACCCACTTGGGCCCAACATGTAAGCATATGGCTGATGTTAAAAAGTATAAAATAGACTAATAAAATGTAATGGGCTTATCATGGGCTTATTGGTCCTTAACATGTGAAGAAGTTAAACTAGTGAAACTAGTATAAAAATTTACCAACACTTGACACTATAATGAGTAAATAAAGATGTACAATCCCACTTGATCATCATCATATTTATAAAATTATCATATATATACATAGCCATTGTTTTTATAAAGTCATTGGACAAAAGTCTAAGACGAGTACTATATGTCTAAGTTTCCGTGATTGAAGCACGTACCGTACATCCAAATCGCCGATAACCGCCTTCCCACATCAATGTGAGTTCATAGCCTCGCACTCTTTTAACTTTTTTTATGAAATGTTTTATAAACCCGCGAGGGAGATAACATGTTAGTTTTGATAAAATAGGACACTATTTGTCCCGATTATTTGCTTACTAAATTGGACCCGGATGATTGTATGACCCGATGAATGATTATATGACCCGATAAATGAAATGAAATGGCTTATTAAAGTTAGGTTATGTCACTAAAAGTCCCATTAGCAGGAATTGTGAACTACCGGGATTTGGTAGACGCTTATGCATATAATAGTACTATTTGGGGAAGATCACCCCAGTTCGCGCCTTGACGGTTGATCCCCGTCGTGCCACATTGATTGGTAAGCGAATTGATGTATGAGAAGATTTCCATGGCGTGATTTTTGTGACGACACGCTAATTTAGATGGGCAAATGAGTTTCGGGTTAGCTACCCGTTGTTTGTTGTAGTAAGGTAGCAATGTCATGCGGCTTATAATAATTCAAATAACGAAAATACTGCTATACGCATTGAATTACGATATATTGCCTGACTAGCAATATGGGGTCTTATTATTGACATTATGTTCGTGTTTTGGTTTTACGTAACCATTTTCATATAATGGTTTATATTACACCTTATACATTGTTATAAAACGTATTGTATGATGTTTTTACGACAATGGTTCGTATAATGGTTTTGAAGGCAAAATCCTATATTATGATTTTGACAAGGATTTGTATAAAATGTTTTTGGCCTATTTTATGGCCTACGACAACGAATTGTATAAAATGGTTTTCGGTAACAATTATATATACCGATGATATATTCATGGTTTTCATTAAACTCTATGAATTCACTCGGCGTTTTCGCTGACCTTTTCTTTTAACATGTTTTATCTCAGGTACTTGAAGGTAATTCTCGGGAAGACGACAAGAATTTATGGCCCGCACTTAAATAAAAATTTCCATTCAAATGTTTTGTAAAATTGTATGAAATATTATGACTTGGGACCTATGTAATTTGATATTTATGAATGGAAAATGCATTATTATTAAACGACGCGATTTTTAAGCGTTGTCTATGATTTGAGTAATGTGCTATCCCGTAACACCAATGACTCTTCTGCTGAACTAAAGTATGAATATTTGGGGGTGTTACAGTTTGGTACCAGAGCTCTCGTTATAGAGAACGAAAGATTTTTAAAACCAAGGTTTTGAATAAAACATTTCAAAATCTTTTAACTATGAACATTTTTCTCAAAATTTCTAAAAATCTTTTGACTATAACGGTGTCGAAGAATTCTCGAGTTACCGACAAGGCCAGATTGAGATTTTAATATATATATATATATATATATATATATATATATATATATATATATATATATATATATATATATATATATATATATATATATATATATATATATATATATATATATATATATATATATATATATATATATATATATATATATATATATATATATATATATATATATATATATATATATATATATATATATATATATATATATATATATATATATATATATATATATATATATATATATATATATATATATATATATATATATATATATATATATATATATATATATATATATATATATATATATATATATATATATATATATATATAACTTGGATTATATATATATATATATGTTGTAATTTAATTACATGATTTTTTGATGATTATTTTAATACTTATACGAGGTATTTATACGACGTAGATTGTCACAAGAAACCCTAACTCCCCTAGCAAATTAATCAAAGCTATTTCTGTAGGAAATTCTAGCTATTCCAGATCTAAACCAAGTTGTGGATATCTATGATCCCAACAAAATGGTTGATATTCATAGAAATGTTGGTATTAGTTGATTATGATATTAAAGAAGAATTGGTAAGAATAAATCTGATATCGATGTCATGACGATCTTTCCTTATAGAGTGGAGTTTGACAAAACGTTACCACCCGGAAAGGTGTCATCTGATTCGTTGTCACCCAATTCTTAAATTTGAAATCGAAAGGGTGAATGTTGCACTTGAGGCTGTAATTGGAACCATTACCCAAAATCCTCATGCCACTAGTACCTTTCTGAGAAGTCTAATTGAATGTGTGAGTCATTTCATACTAGTGACTCATTTGATAACCATTGTTGTAAGAGCTATAGGATTGGAAATTAAGTGTAAGTTCATATCGAGCTTAGGCCTAAGAATAAGGTTGAAATTATTGGAGAATGAGGTAGGGTGTCGCATTTAGTATAAGTTGGTTGAAACTTAAATAAAGTAAAAATTTAACTCGTATGGAATATGAGATTGTTAAGAGGAAGTCGCTAAGTTCTGTGATTGAATGATTAGGTTTTATATGATTGTTGGTTCGTGTTAAGGGTTGTTCCTAGACCATTGTCCAATGACGAGGATGCCCAGTGTCCAAGAAATACATTGAAGAAATCTTCTTCTGAATTGGTACCGATGGATCTTCCGGGATAGGTGGAACACCTAATGACTCTTGTATATTAGCATTCATTGTAGTATCATTTAAAATCCCTAACTTAAATGAGACATCAGTTGGTAGGATGAGTCCTTGGAATTGTATGACATAGTGACACGTAATGTGTTACGGTACAATTTTGACTTGTTTGTGATTAATGAAAAGACTACCTTTGATTGCTAAATTTTACATGTATCGATGTTATCTATCTGTTCTTGCTTCTTCCTAATGTTCGCATTAGTAATGCAACCATTGAACAAGTACTCATCTGATTTGAGTTCCGTTGTGGATTATTCTTTTTGAGTGCCATCGAGGTCATGAACCTCATGATTAATTGGCTAAGCTCATTTCCTGATATATTATAGTTAGTTCTTGGTGAACAACTTTTCATCACTCTTTTGCAGATCACTCATTGTTTTTACAAGTTAACAAGTTAAAACAGTAATCCTTGAGAAAAATTGAATTTTCATCATCATATGGATTATTCAAAGTGACATTTATAAGTAATCGTTATCAAAATAAAGTTGTTTATGAAACACCTTGGAAAACTTAATTGTTTCCATAACAAAGAGCATCTCTTTAAATTCATTTTGATTTTTATTTCATGATTAAGCATGAATATATATATATATATATATATATATATATATATATATATATATATATATATATATATATATATATATATATATATATATATATATATATATATATATATATATATATATATATATATATATATATATATATATATATATATATATATATATATATATATATATATATATATATATATATATATATATATATATATATATATATATATATATATATATATATATATATATATATATATATATTTTAAACATGATGACAAAGTTTTGACGAACTGAGAATTGCATCGTTAATCTTAAAATTGTATATTGTTGCGCGCCTACATACAACTTGGAAGGGACCATGCAAGGCTGATTAGTAGTCAACATGAAATTATTAATAAACGCTACATTTTCTTTGAAGTTGTGAAAGATTGAATTTTTATGAGATCTGCAAGAAGTGCAAAATAGGGACATATTGTTAGGGATACCTACATATGTGCCCGTACCGTTTATTCTTCTGAGTCGAATTTACTCATCTATGGACATTGTCTTATTTGACAATTGACAACTCTTTCTTGTCCAATTCTCTCGTAGTAAGATTCTTTGCAGAAGTATAATGTTAATACCCTACTGGGCGTATAGACGTTCCTATCATTTCTTTTGATCAGATTTCATTTGAATGACCTGGGTAACGATCCGAGGAGCTTTCGAATGTGTACTCAATTTAAGAAAACTTGAGATATACTCATACTCGTTAATGTTTTCGTCTTTATCTGATTTGAAATTCTCTCGCGTAGATTATGCGTTGACCTTACTCTTTTAATGGTAGCTATGTCCCCAGATATCCTTGAATCTGTGAAGGATTATGAGTTATTATTAGTCTTTTGAGAAGTTCACATCTTATAAACGGTAACAAAACTGGAAAGTTGATAGTGCTAGTTTAATGGATTGATTGATTATGACATAATGTCATTGTCTAAATTGATGGGAACTCGAGTAGAATTCCCCTAAAAGATAAGATGTTAATTATCAAAAGTGATCTAAATAATTCCCGATGGGTGACCATATCCTGCATTTACGCTTGAAATTTTACCATTAATGGTTATAAACTAGTCATAGATCTTGTAATCTAGAACTTAAAGTAAATTTATTAAAAGATGTTTCTGTTATCCGAAATTTCAGGAGGTATTTGCTGGTAAATTGCCTAGACTTTCGGCATTAAGGCAAGTTGAATTTGGTATTGATTATATTCTCGGTGCTGCACCTGTGGCATGTGCACTATACGTCAGCACCATTTGAATTAAAAGAATTACCATACAACTGAGAGAGTTGACGGAGAAAGCTTTTATTCTACCGAGCTCGTCATTATGAAGAGCTATGGTGTTATTATTCCATATATTTGTTGAATTACCATGAACTAGGTAAATTGATGATCAAAATCTATATCCACTACCCAAGATGATAGATTTGTTCGATCTTTTACAAGGTTCTAGCGTATGTTCTAAAGATTTGATCCACGACATGGTTATCATCAACTTCGCGTCCGCAAAGAAGATTATCTATTCCAATCACTACATCCAGAACTCGTAATGAACATTATGAGTTTCACGTGATGTGGTTTGGATTGACTAATACAAATGTAGCATCCATAAATTTGGTGAATCACGTGTGTAGGCTGTAATTTGATAAATTCATGCTTGTGATCATTAAGAACCATCTGTTTGTTTATAAGAATAGGAAGGAGTTAATAATTATTTATAGACTGCCCTGAATTGGCCGAACAATGAAAATCTGTACCTTTAATATTAAACATGTGATTTAAGGCTTAATCCTTTACATTATTTGATCGTGTGATTAATAGAAAATGGAATATATTGGCTCTTCAAAAGTTAGAGCCATTAAGGCTTTGAGTTATACCAAAAAGTAAGTGCAAAAAAAAATGTTTTAACAAATGTTTTATCAAAGGAAATTTTAAGAAATCATTCCCTTATACCCAAATCATTTAACTAAACTCCTGTTTAGGGGTAAATGTTTGTGTATACCTCAAGACAACCTAAGAAAAATTCAGGAAACCATTTAAACCATGACTTGAAATTTGAAACAACAATATTTGCTTGTCAACTAAGAAAATATTGACCAAAGTATAAACAAAGATTTTTCGAACATTTACGAATCTTATAAATTATTTTCGATAAATCAACAAAAATCGTGCTAATTAAATTCGAATTTAGTTTGAACATTTTTCTATAATTGGACGAACTGAGAAATTTAAAAAATTTCACGTTTATGTTTAATAAAAATTAAATATTTATTTAAATACTTGTAATAACTATCGACGCTTTAAACGTCAGATTGAGTAAAACTGATAAAAATAATAGTTGAGACGAAACTAAAACATAGAAAATGTGAAGAAAGAATTTCTGAGTGAATTGTGGTCATGATAATTATTTCATTAGGAAAGGTGAATGTATATACTGACACATTATATAGAAAGGATAAAGAATCAATTAGGATGATTTCCTTAGTAATGATTGTGCAAAATAAATTGTTGAACAATTTAAAAATAGCTGATGCTTGTAAGAAGGATAATATAATAATAAAAGGGGTTTGCGGCTAATGTGAACCATTAGAATTGAGAAGCCGATGGCGTTAAATGTATAAAAGGCCGCTTGTGGTTGCCTAAATATGGAGGTTTGTGAGATTTAGTCATGTTAGAATCTCATAAGATTAAGTATTCTATTCATACCATTTCTAATTTAATGTATCTTTGTCTAAAGAAGTTGTACTGATGGCAAATTATGAAGGCAGACATCGGCTCATACATTAGTAAACGTCTAACTATTGCAAAGGTCATCATCTAAATTTGATTCGATTTGGGTCATCGTCGACAGACTGACCAAATCTGCTAATATCATTCCTCTTAATGATAGATTCTCGATGAAGAAATTGACTTTTTTGTATTTAAAGGAGTTATGTAAGCATGGTGTGCCTGTATCGATCATCTCTATCAAGATCCTCGCTTCACATCGAATTTCTAGAGATTTGCTCAGAAGTCATTGGGAACGAACCTTGATGAGAGTACTGTCTACCACCCCAAATCGAAGGGACGAGGTAAGGTAACGATACAAAACACTAGAAGTCTTGTTTTATGTTTGAATGATTGACCTTTAGTAATGAACGGAATAATCGTTTTCCTTTGGAGAGATTATCGTTGATAATTATTGTATTAGGATCGAGATCGAATCTTGTGAGGATCTAAATATGAGAGCATTTGTAAGCAGGAGTTGGGATGAAGACACCCGACATACACCCATTGTGAGTTGGACATGTATTTTAGGTTTAAGGTTGCCTATGATGACGAACCTAACCTTACAAGATACCCAACCCGTGAAACCTAAAATGATTGTTGAAATTAAGATCTGATTATTGACTGCCAGTAGTGGGCAGGAGGTTATGTGAATATGAAATGTAGATCTTGAAGTGCAGGATGGGTAGCGAGGTTATGCCAAAAATTTCACCTTGGAAAAATGAATTGATGATCTAAAAGATCATGGGAAATAAGTCCCCATTGTATGGGACCATTGAGATAATGTAAAAAGTTGGTTTGAAAGGCATATAAGCTGGATCTACCCTAGGACTTCAAGGGCTGCGTGAATTATGTTTCGTATATCGAACTTGATAAAATGTCTATCAAGTGAAAATATGATTACTTCTTGATAAAGTATAGATCAGCGAAAAGTTGCATTCATCAAAAACCCGTGAACATCATGGATAGAGAAAGTAAGCCAACATTAAGCCTGATCGTATTCCCGTAGTTATGTTTGATGAAACTCGCGTATTGTAATGAATTACACTTGAGAGAAAAGATCTAATGTGGAGGAAATGCCCACATGGCTCTAACTCTATAAGAAGCGAGTAGTAAGATAAATTGATCTTTGAGGACAAAGATCCTGTTTAGGGGTAAATGCTGTGACAATCCGTCATTTTATGGTCGATATTTTATTCTCAAGTATTATTTAAAAAAATTATTTTAATGTTATAATATGAACTCACTCATTTTTGGGAAGAAATTTGGGTTTACGTCTTTAAGTACATCGACTACGTCTAAACCGGATAATTCTACGTCACGTGCTTACGTTTACATACACCGTTTTTTGTGACAGTCCGACATTTCAGGAAATAAATATATCCGTGAATATTATTTTGGAATTTTAGATTTGTGTTGGTTCATAAACTCACAAATTTACGAGAAGAGATTACGACTTACGTTCATAATTTAACGTCTTCTACGACTAAACTGGAAACCCTAGGTTTACGTATCTACGTTTTTAAACTCCGTTTTTGATGAGGCAATTTTTATTAGACTCGTTTTGTGCCGCTGATTCATAATTTATAAAAACGTTTCGTAAAACGACCTGACGCACGTAAATCAAGGAAACTAGAATCGAGGAGTACCCGTAAATTAGTGGAGATGAGACAAGTTTACACTTGCCTCACCCCCACAATGGATGGCAAGACTTAGCCAACACACCATATGTAACACCCCATTTTGGAAATGGAAATATCACAGTGACGTGTCATCAAAGCATACAAGGAAAAATGTCTAAACATTACTTGACCATAAGAAGGAAAATACCGGAATCAAACATCGGTAGTCCAAAAGTAAAGCTCATCACACACAAACATAGTATAATAAAGGAAAAGGACTAAACAATGTCCAAAGCATAAGTATCATAAGAAAGGAAATACATAATGTAAAGAAGGCTAGACAGCTTCCAGTCCATATGCACGTACTCTTAGTGTCTACGAGCGTCCCTGAGTACCTGCCGTTTTGGGAACATAGAAAAGGAAGTGCACGGATGTACAATAAAGCATGAATAGGATAAGCATATAACATAAAAACAGCGGAAGAAAACTAAATCCCGAGTAAACTGGTTAAGTCTTAATAAAACTGGTTTTATAGTTTGAAAGTCTTATGTTTATCTTATAAAAGCTGTTTGTCATATTTTACCATTAGCCAATATAGGTCATGAAAGTCCACCGTGCATGAATAATTGGTGGGGTGACCTCATCATGCAAATTAGAGGGGCTGCCTCTAATTTAATATACTGGTTTTTGGTTAGGAGGGATCAGCTCCTTGTGAAGGATGCAAGGCACACACCACATTCACTATGTAATCCTGAATAAAAACATGTAACTAGGATGCACCCATACGCCCCACATGATAAATATAAATAAATTGCCAAAAGCTGAAGGGACGCCACGAGCAATCACTCCGCCGTGGTGAAGTCATAACATCAGTGCCTCTAATTATGGTTATGGTACCTCCATAACTAGGTGAAACTGGTCATGCATGTATATGGCTATAGGTAATCTTAATTAAACATAAGAATCAAACTCATAACTTATACTACGGGAAAACAGTTGGCTGCATACGGGGAATCCTAATAAGGAAAGAATGTCCATACTAAAAGGACGGGAATCCGTACCTTATGTCTAGTGAACGAGAAAGACGAACTGCGAGAATCCTACTTCTGAATCACTAGTGCTACATAAATACGTACATGAATAAGTATGTGCTTACTAAATACATAGCTGGTTTTATGTCATGTCTTAGCTTATTTTATGTGTTCTTACTATGTTTTACTGTTTTTAAGCCTTCAACTGTGTTAAATCTTATATTCTGTTTAATCTGATTAAGTATTTCTGGTATTTCAGGTGTTATTATACTTACCGTGTAATAATAAATAACTTTCCAAAAATAGCAGGTTTTCTAAAATAGAAAGTTTCCAAAAATAGAAAGTTTCCAAAAATAGAAAGTTACCAAAAATAGAAAGTTTCCAAAAATAGAAAGTTTCCAAACATAGAAAGTTACCAAAAATAGAAAGTTTCCAAAAATAGAAAGTTTCCAAAAATAGAAAGTTTCCAAAAATAGAAAGTTTCCAAAAATAGATTTACTGCTTAAAATAGATAAGTTTCTAAAAATAGAAAGTTTCCATAAATAGATTTGCTGCCTTAATTAAATAAGTTTCCATAAATAGATTAGCTGCCTTAAATAAATGAGTTTCTAAAAATAGTTAGTTTCCATAAATAGATTAGCTGCCTTATTTAATTAAGTTTCTAAAAATAGAAAGTTTCCATAATTATAAATAAGCTGGTTAAATAAGCTAAGTATATAAGCCTAAGTGTTTTTCATGATTATTTCTAAGTCATATGGTATATTGTATAGTTTAATAATTATTTCATGTAATTTAATTAAACTATAGGTTATAATATTTAATTAAAGTATAACATGTTTTTAATTAAATAAGTTAAATAATTAGGTTAAAATATGTATTATTATATATTAATAATATAACCTAAGTCATGTTAATTAATTAATTATATCTATGGTTTTTAAAATAATTAATTACTTATAAGTCTTAAATATTAATACTTAGGTTAAAATAATTTCATGATCATTTATAATTAAATAACCTAAGTCATGTTATTAAATTAATCACATCATTTTATTAATTTAATTTTAACATAAGTTCATAAACATAAAAAAACTAACATACACCATGAACCAGATCTAGGCTAAAAACATGAACCGGACATGAATCGACACCGTACCCGAACCAACTCGAGGTACCCCTTGCTGCCGTGGGACCCATACGCACCAACCAAGACCATATGGTCTTGGTGGTGGTCGGCTTGGCAAGCCGAGACCCCTTTTGGGTTCGGTGAAGCCGGCGGCCAAAGCAAACACCCCTTAAAACGACCCTTTGATTTAATTTAACTCCAAAACATGTTAGATCTATGATTAATTATTATGTTTTTATAAAAACATCACATGTTCATAATTAATAAAAAGATTAAATTAAAAGAAAAGGTTTAAAAAGGTTTTACCAAATTCGTGGATCAAGAGAACGAAGAACAAACACGATCAATCACCAATTCTTCAAGATCAAAGATCAACAAATCACCTTGTATGGTGATTTAAGGGTGGCGGCACAAAGAACAAGGAAGAAGAGGGTTTTTAGGTTTTTCTTAAAAATCTTCTGTAAGTTATTTTTGAGTAGTAAAAATAAACATAACCCCCTTTAGTAAATTTGACAAATGGGCTTGGCCCATTTGTCCTTGTTTGGCCGCGGGTAGGGACCCCACATGGGGTTCCCGTACCTTTTTCCGTGTCTCGTTATTTAGTTACTCGTTTGTGATTATTTATATTCATGTTTTAAATGTTCTCGTTACGTAAATACCATGATCTAATATATTTAATTATGCTCGTAATAAATATATATACGTAATTAATAATAGTTCGTGTTTTAATTACGTTCATGATTTCATGATCGCATGTTCGTGATAAATTATTGTTAAATAATTATTACGTGATCGTGCATATAAAATACTTATCGTGTTCTAACACGTACGTAATACGTAAACTCCTAACACGTAATCGTAATCATGCTATATTAGGAAAGTTTTAATTAGTACGTACGATCCTAAGGGTATTATGCATGGTAAAAGCATGCGGGTTTTACAACTCTTCCCCCCTAAAAAGAATAATTCGTCCCCGAATTATAGATAAAGTAAACTGGAAAAGAAGAACATACCCGAATTCAAAATATGAAATGAGGGTAAAAAGCCCGGATAGACTCCTCCGTTTCCCAAGTGGCTTCCCGCTCGGTATGATCCCTCCATAGAATTTTGACGAATGGAATCGTCTTCTTTCTCATGACTCGTTCTTGTCTGTCAAGAACTCGTTCGGGTTCTTCTATAAAAGTGAGATCTTCACGTATCTGTTCCTGTGGATACTGAACCATGTGAAGGGGATGATATTGGTACCCTCTGAGTAAGGACACATAAAACACATTGTGCACATGCGAAAGCTGCGGAGGTAACGCCAATCGGTAAGATACTTCACCGACTCGTTCAATGATATCAAACGGTCCGATGAAAAGAGGACTGAGCTTCCCTTTAATCCTGAAGCGTCTAACACCACGTGCCGGTGAAACCTTAAGGAAGACGTGATCTCCTATGTTAAAGTGTATATCCCTACGATGCTTATCGGCGTAGCTCTTCTGACGTGATCGTGCCTCCTGAATCTTCTGCTTAGCTACTGCGATCTTCTCATTTGTCATCTCTATGATTTCCGGTCCTTCAAGTGTTCGCTCGCCAACCTGATCCCAGCAGATTGGGGCGCGACACTTTTTGCCATACAACATCTCAAATGGAGCACATTTGATGCTTGCGTGCCAGCTGTTGTTGTATGCAAACTCCACCAAACAGATGTATTCGTCCCAATCACCCGTCCATTCCAACGCACATGACCTCAACATATCTTCCAATGTCTGAATGGTTCGCTCCGATTGTCCGTCCGTTTGAGGATGAAAAGCCGTGCTAAGCTTAAGTTGTGTACCCCAAGCTTTCTGTAGACTTTTCCAAAAGCGCGAAGTGAATCGAGGATCTCTGTCTGAGACGATGCTGGATGGTGCACCGTGGAGTCTCATGATCTCTCGTCTATACGTATCTGCGAGTTTACTTACCGGATCTTCCTTGCGGATCGGTAAGAAATAAGCTGATTTGGTAAGTCGATCAACGATAACCCAAATTGCATCGTGCTTCCTTTTGGTAGGCGGAAGACCGGTAACAAAATCCATGGTGATTTTATCCCACTTCCACTCTGGAATATCTAACGGTTGAAGGAGACCGCCAGATCGCTGATGCTCGATCTTAACCTGCTGGCAGGTAAGACATTTGGAGACGTAAGTGGCCACATCCTGTTTCATATCACTCCACCAAAAGTACTGCTTGATGTCATGGTACATTTTAGTCGAACCAGGATGTATCGAGAATGGGGAGCTATGAGCTTCAGCTAACAAAGCTTCCCGAAGTTCTTGGTCATCAGGAACATAAAGTCTAGTGCCCTGCCATACTATACCATCTGCATCTACTCTGAATTATGTCTGCTTCTCCAAATTCTGTACTATCGCCCAGATTTCTCCATCATCCTTCTGAGCTTCCTTGATCTTAGATAGTAACTCAGGTTCTACTCTAAGATTAGCCCAGTAACCGTGCTGTCCACGTACCATGATCTCGATGTCTAATCGTTCCAAGTCTCTGATGATTTCCTCTTCGATTTTAATGCCGTTGATCATTCCGGACTTCCTGCTAAGAGCATCTGCTACTACATTTGCCTTTCCGGGATGATACTGAAGATTAATGTCATAATCCTTCAACAGCTCTAACCATCTCCTCTGCCTCATGTTCAATTCACGCTGAGTGAAGATATACTTCAAGCTCTTGTGGTCCGTGAAAATGTCACATGATTCTCCATATAAGTAGTGTCTCCATATCTTCAATGCAAACACGACTGCAGCAAGTTCTAGATCGTGTGTGGGGTAATTTTCTTCATAAGGCTTAAGCTGCCGTGAAGCGTACGCGATCACTTTCCCATGTTGCATGAGAACACAGCCAAGTCCCTTCCCCGATGCATCGCTATAGATTTGAAATCCACCCGTACCAGATGGTAGAGTAAGAATAGGTACAGATACTAGCTTCTGCTTTAGGTCTTCAGAGCTCTTCTCTCGATCTTTAGTCCAGACGAATTTCTCCCCTTTCCGCATCAGTTTGGTCAATGGTAGTGCTAGGCGGGAAAAGTTCTCCACGAACCTACGGTAATAGCCAGCTAAGCCTAAGAAACTGCGGACTTCCGTCGCTGATGTCGGCCTTGGCCACTTAGTAATGGCCTCAACCTTCGATGGATCCATAGTGATTCCTTCTGCTGATACAATGTGACCTAAGAATGCCACCTTGTCTAACCAGAACTCACACTTGGAGAATTTAGCATACAGCTGCTTCTGGCGAAGAATCTGTAGTACTGTACGAAGATGGTCTTCGTGTTCCTCCTTGGACTTTGAGAAAATCAGGATGTCATCGATGAAAACAATGACGAATTTGTCCAGAAATTCATGGAAGATTCGGTTCATCAGATCCATGAACACTGCTAGAACATTTGTCAGGCCAAATGGCATAACTACAAACTCGTAGTGGCCATAACGAGTACGAAAGGCAGTCTTAGCTATATCCTGCTCCTTGACCCGTAGCTGATGATAGCATGACCTAAGATCAATCTTGGAGAAGTGTTTGGCCCCTTGGAGTTGGTCAAACAGATCGTCAATGCGTGGCAGTGGATATCTATTCCGAATGGTAATCTTGTTGAGCTCGCGATAGTCTATGCAAAGACGCATACTGCCGTCCTTCTTCTTAACAAACAAGACCGGTGCACCCCATGGAGATGCGCTCAGTCGAATGAAACCTCGTTCAAGAAGTTCTTGAAGTTGATCCTTCAGCTCCTTCAGCTCTATGGGAGCCATGCGATAAGGATCCTTGGAGATTGGTTCAGCTCCTGGAACCAGTTCGATACTGAATTCCACTTCTCGTGCAGGTGGTATGCCCGGAAGTTCTGCTGGAAACACGTCTTGGAATTCTGACACTATTGGTTGATCCTGAATCGATGGAGATTCAGCATCCATGTCGTGGACCGTAGCTAGATAACCCTCGCAGCCATGTGACAGTAGTGCACGCGCTTGCAGGGTGGATATGACTTATACAGACCGTCCGGGTATGAACCCATTATGAATGTACTCTGTTGCATTCACATCACCGAAGATAACTCGATATTAATGGCAGTCTATGGTAGCATGATACTTGGATAGCCAATCCATGCCCAAAATCATGTCGAAGTCATTCATGTCCAGCGGAAGTGCGTCGACAAGTCGAACCTTATCATCAAATTCTAGGGGAAGACTCTTGTATACATGGGTGATTAATACAGAGTCCCTCAAAGGCGTGGAAATAGTAAGCCTATTTTCTAGTGGCAAGGGAGGCATCCTAATGTTCTTAGCATAAGCAGTAAAAATAACCGAGTGAGTAGCACCCGTATCGAAAAGAACACATGCAGCGCGACCATACATATACAAGATTCCAGTGATGGTACCTGTAGACTTGTTGGCCTGGTCTCGAGATGTCGTGTAGACACGCCCGGCAGTAGGAGGCGGCTTGGTATCAGCATGTCCCGATGTACCCTCCATCTCGCCCTTACGGCAATCCTTCATAATATGGCCAGGAAGACCACACTTGAAGCACGCATCAGTATTACGGCGACATGGTCCTGGATGCCTACGGTGGCAAGTAGAGCAAAGAGGATGAGTGTATCCTCCAGCAGGTGCTCTGGCTGGCTGAGGACCTGATAAAACCTTTTTACATAAGACATGATAGTTGGGTACAAAGGACGAAGCGGATAATCGTAAGATTGAATACCAGTGATAGCTGGACGGCTAGGCTGCGAACCTCTCTGGTTCTGGTCCCTACCGTTTCCATGGTTCCTGGTAGAAGTTTTGCTAAAGTGTCAGAATATGAGTTATAACATAAAACATAAGGAATTTCATAAGAATTAGGACCTGCTGTTATTGGAGTGCCCAGCGTTGTTACGGTAATTGTCATTACCGCCACGCCTATCCATAGCAGAACGGTCGTTAGTCTGACCGTTTCCCTTGGGCTGATGAGGCTGCTGCTGAGTAGCCGGCTGAGACCGGTCCCCAGTTTTCTGCCTGGAAGATACAGTTAAAGAGATGAATAATTGACATATGGAAAGTATACGGATTGGTCACCGCTTGAATACGAATGTTTACCTCTTGTCGGGTCTTTCCGCTTCCCCGAACTCATCCCTGTCCTGCAGCATCTCCAGTTTTCGTGCTGCATCGGCCACTTGTGCTACAGTGTTGAATGTAGCACACACCAGATTATTTGCGACCGATGTGCGAAGAGCCCATCCTAAGTGATGTGCCTGCTCTTCAGGAGTACCTGCTGCCGCACCAAGGAAACCAGCCAAGCGAAGAAAGCGCTGCATAAACTCGTTGCTATTCTCCCCAGCTCTCTGACGGATCCCAAGGCACTCTCTCTTGAGCTTGTCTTGCTCAGCCTTGGGAAAGAACTGATCCATCACCCTGTCCTTGAACTGAGCCCAAGTCAAACCAGCAACCCACTCATCACCACCTTCAGATTGCATCAATGCTAACCACCAGTTGAGTACATCGCCTTCGAACCGATAGCATGCCAACCTCGCCTTGTATGCGGGGTCACAGCCCATAGCGTTGAAAATCTTCTAAATGTGTGCCAACCAGCTTTCAGCATCGCTGGGGCTATCTGTCTTCTCAAAAGCTCGAGGGCGGAGCTTGTTGAATCTCTCCAGCCATACTGCTAATGTCACTGGAGGAGGAGGAGGAGGTGGCTGATTGTGTTGCTGATTGTTGGCAGCTTGAACTTCAGCCCGGATGTCATTCCTCAGTTGAGGAAGCAAGGCTTGCATGGCAGCCTGAATTGCAGCATTGAGCTGCTCCTGTTCGCGTGTGAGAACCATCTGACAGTATAACATAAAACATATGATTAAACAGTTCAAAACATAAAATATAAATATATACATGAAAAAAAAAATTTATACTAAAATTTAACGAGAAAAATTTTATGCAAGAAAATTTTGTGTATGAATGCATGATGCAGTTTTATGAAAACTTTTGTATGCTCGAGAGTGAACGCCTCTGGTCAGTTCACCCAAAACAAAGACATAGAGAGGGGACGCCTATGGGTCGGTCCCAAATCTAAAAGTTTCGATAAAACACATGCGACTAAATAGGGACAGTCCTGTACCAACCATTACTTAGTAAAAAACCCTCCAATAATGACATGTATATGTATGCTTAAAAATGATGAATGCATGAAAACAACTGTCAGTTCTAGGAAGACCGTAGTGACTACCCACTAATCACAGGTCATATTTGAGAGCCTACAGGTCGAAGCCTTGGCTCTGATACCATAATTGTAACACCCCATTTTGGAAATGGAAATATCACAGTGATTATGGCGTGTCATCAAAGCATACAAGGAAAAATGTCTAAACATTACTTGACCATAAAAAGGAAAATACCGGAATCAAACATCGGTAGTCCAAAAGTAAAGCTCATCACACACAAACATAGTATAATAAAGGAAAAGGACTAAACAATGTCCAAAGCATAAGTATCATAAGAAAGGAAATACATAATGTAAAGAAGGCTAGACAGCTTCCAGTCCATATGCACGTACTCTTAGTGTCTACGAGCGTCCCTGAGTACCTGCCGTTTTGGGAACATAGAAAAGGAAAACGGCTGAGCAATACGCTCAGTGCACGGATGTACAATAAAGCATGAATAGGATAAGCATATAACATAAAAACAGCGGAAGAAAACTAAGTCCCGAGTAACCTGGTTAAGTCTTTATAAAACTGGTTTTATAGTTTGAAAGTCTTATGTTTATTTTATAAAAGCTGTTTGTCATATTTTACCATTAGCCAATATAGGTCATGAAAGTCCACCGTGCATGAAGAATTGGAGGGGTGACCTCATCATGCAAATTAGAGGGGCTGCCTCTAATTTAATATACTGGTTTTTGAGTAGGAGGGATCAGCTCCTTGTGAAGGATGCAAGGCACACACCACATTCACCATGTAATCCTGAATAAAAACATGTAACTAGGATGCACCCATACGCCCCACATGATAAATATAAATAAATGGCCAAAAGCTGAAGGAACGCCACGAGCAATCACTCCGCCGTGGTGAAGTCATAACATCAGTGCCTCTAATGTTATGGTTATGGTACCTCCATAACTAGGTGAAACTGGTCATGCATGTATATGGCTATAGGTAATCTTAATTAAACATAAGAATCAAACTCATAACTTATACTACGGGAAAACAGTTGGCTGCATACGGGGAATCCTAATAAGGAAAGAATGTCCATACTGAAAGGATGGGAATCCGTACCTTATGTCCAGTGAACGAGAAAGACGAACTGCGAGAATCCTACTTCCGAATCACTAGTGCTACATAAATACGTACATGAATAAGTATCTGCTTACTAAATACATAGCTGGTTTTATGTCATGTCTTAGCTTATTTTATGTGTTCTTACTATGTTTTACTATTTTTAAGCCTTAAACTGTGTTAAATCTTATATTCTGTTTAATCTGATTAACTATTTCTGGTATTTCATGTGTTATTATACTTACCGTGTAATAATAAGTAACTTTCCAAAAATAGCAGGTTTCCTAAAATAGAAAGTTTCCAAAAATAGAAAGTTTCCAAAAATAGAAAGTTACCAAAAATAGAAAGTTTCTAAAAATATAAAGTTTCCAAACATAGAAAGTTACCAAAAATAGAAAGTTTCCAAAAATAGAAAGTTTCCAAAAATAGAAAGTTTCCAAAAATAGATTTACTGCTTAAAAATAGATAAGTTTCTAAAAATAGAAAGTTTCCATAAATAGATTTGCTGCCTTAATTAAATAAGTTTCCATAAATAGATTAGCTGCCTTAAATAAATGAGTTTCTAAAAATAGCTTGTTTCCATAAATAGATTAGCTGCCTTGTTTAATTAAGTTTCTAAAAATAGAAAGTTTCCATAATTAGAAATAAGCTGGTTAAATAAGCTAAGTATATAAGCCTAAGTGTTTTTCATGATTATTTCTAAGTCATATGGTATATTGTATAGTTTAATAATTATTTCATGTAATTTAATTAAACTATAGGTTATAATATTTAATTAAAGTATAACATGTTTTTAATTAAATAAGTTAAATACTTAGGTTAAAATATGTATTATTATATATTAATTATATAACCTAAGTCATGTTAATTAATTAATTATATCCATGATTTTTAAAATAATTAATTAATTATAAGTCTTAAATATTAATACTTAGGTTAAAATAATTTCATGATCATTTATAATTAAATAACCTAAGTCATGTTATTAAATTAATCACATCATTTTATTAATTTAATTTTAACATAAGTTCATAAACATAAAAAAACTAACATACACCATGAACCGGATCTAGGCTAAAAACATGAACCGGACATGAATCGACACCGTACCCCGAACCAACTCGGGGTACCCCTTGCTGCCGTGGGACCCATACGCACCAACCAAGACCATATGGTCTTGGTGGTGGTCGGCTTGGCAAGCCGAGACCCCTTTTGGGTTCGGTGAAGCCGGCGACCAAAGCAAACACCCCTTAAAACGATCCTTTGATTTAATTTAACTCCAAAACATGTTAGATCTATGATTAATTATTATGTTTTTATAAAAACATCACATGTTCATAATTAATAAAAAGATTAAATTAAAAGAAAAGGTTTAAAAAGGTTTTACCGAATTCGTGGATCAAGAGAACGAAGAACAAACACGATCAATCACCAATTCTTCAAGATCAAAGATCAACAAATCACCTTGTATGGTGATTTAAGGGTGGCGGCACAAAGAACAAGGAAGAAGAGGGTTTTTAGGTTTTTCTTAAAAATCTTCTATAAGTTATTTTTTAGTAGTAAAAATAAACATAACCCCCTTTAGTAAATTTGACAAATGGGCTTGGCCCATTTGTCCTTGTTTGGCCGCGGGTAGGGACCCCACATGGGGTTCCCGTACCTTTTTCTGTGTCTCGTTATTTAGTTACTCGTTTGTGATTATTTATGTTCGTGTTTTAAATGTTCTCGTTACGTAAATACCGTGATCTAATATATTTAATTACGCTCGTAATAAATATATATACGTAATTAATAATAGTTCGTGTTTTAATTACGTTCATGATTTCATGATCGCATGTTCGTGATTAATTATTGTTAAATAATTATTACGTGATCGTGCATATAAAATACTTATCGTGTTCTAACACGTACGTAATACGTAAACTCCTAACACGTAATCGTAATCATGCTATATTAGGAAAGTTTTAACTAGTACGTACGATCCTAAGGGTACTATGCATGGTAAAATCATGCGGGTTTTACACCATATGTGGTGTCAAGTTTATATACACACTATGGACACATGTCCTTAGTGCATACACAAACCACCAAACTAACAAAACTAGCTACACCATAAACCATTTCTCATTTCATACATGCAAAACCACTCAAACACTATCTTCTCTCTCTATGAACGTCCATAGCCACCCTCATATCACTATTTTCATCAAATTTTAACCATTAACAAAGGCTATAATCAACATATGTTGAAGCCTACTTGAAAAGATGAAGATTGGAGGTGATTATAACATGTGAAAAGGAGTTTTCATGGAGGTCTTTGGGCTGATTTTCAAGAAGGAGTTTAGGGTTTATTTCATGGAGGTGTTCATTCATTTGAAGGACTAAAAATTTTCCTTGCTAAAGTTGAGTATTTGGTAACAAGGAACCAAGCCTTGTTCATCAAAATCCCATCTTTTCATCATCTTGGTGGTATAGAGATTATTTCTCCCTATCATCTTGTTATTTTGAATATGTAATCTTGTATTTTCTTCATTTATGTATATGTATATGATGTTGAATGATGATCAAAATATTATGTGGGGATTTGGTGTTGATAAACTTGGTTAAAAAGTTTGAAAACTACATGTAAAAAGGTTAAAATCATGCTTAAATTAGTAGGCTGTATAAAACTGTAAAGAACCCTATGATACATTGTTAAAATGGATTGGATAAATTAATATACAGTAATATGTGAGACTTATACATATATGAGAGTTATCCATACAATGGAATCCATAAAATGAGTGAGATATGATCAAAACAATATTGAAGTCCAAATCTGTATAGTCTGTTTTGGATGAACTGTTAGAGACATTTAGAATTTTATTGAGCCGTAGCTAAAACTTAGTTAATTGTAGCACATATCATGTAGTTTGTGGTGTCCAAAAATGAGCTTCTATCTCCTTGTAGAACTAAAGATATGGTAAATATGGTGAAAGTAAAAATCATAATCAGATTTGTAAAATAAATGTATATATTATAAAATCAGCACTCAAGTAAATATAATATAAAATGTATACCTAAAACCCACTAACTTATATATTACATATAAATAAGTATGTACTTTAATAAATAAATGAGAAATTTTATAAAAATGGCATTTCGATAAGTTTTATAAGTTATAAATCTATATACATAAGTTTTACGTATTTTCGGTTAAAACCGTAAAATTAACGTTTTCGTCAATTAAAACTTAGACGGTCGTACCCGTCTAATGTAAACTTTTTACAACTCATATACTGATGAATAAGTACACATTACAAGTAAAAACCGATAAAACCCGAGCTTTATAACATATGGACATTAACGGGCCAAATCGGCCTTATTGGACTATTAACCCAACTAATTTGGCTAAACACTAATGGACTTATTCATTGGGCTTAACCCACTTGAGCCCAACATGTAAGCATATGGCTGATGTTAAAAAGTATAAAATGTACTAATAAAATGTAATGGGCTTATCATGGGCTTATTGGGCCTTAACATGTGAAGAAGTTAAACTAGTGAAACTAGTATAAAAATTTACCAACACTTGACACTAGGGGTGAGCATATGGACCAAGAACCGGACCGGAACCGAGAACCGAACCAGAACCGACCCAAACCGAACCGCATTTTAGACCCGAGGTTTGGTTCTCGGTTCCTAGATTTATCAAATTGCGGTTCTCGGTTCGGTTTGGTTCGGTTCCGCGGTTCTCGGTTCCGGACCCGAAGAACCGTTCGAATTTCAAGTATATAGGAATTTTATGTTTTTTTACGTAATATTTCACATATCGAAAATCTTAATATATGGGTTCATCTTTATTGAAACATAATACCTATATTTATACGTAATAAATTCTATGATATTTTATAATCTATAAACAACAAAAAAAAAGTCGTTGAACAGATATGATTTGAATGAGAATTGAATTTTTTGAAACATTATATATTAAAGCTATTATTTTTTTTATCTTCTTATAGTATAGTTGCTAAATTTTTTTGTTTTTAGAAGTAAATATGCGTAAACACATAAAAAAATTGAATGTTTTGGGTGTTTTTAAAATTTTGCGGTTCCAATCGGGTAAGACCCGAAATACCCGAACCGGACCCGAGAACCGAGCGGAACCGAAACATGGTATACGGTTCGGTTCTCGGTTCCTAAATTTTACGTTTTGCGGTTCTCGGTTCTTGCGGTTCTGGTTCGGTTCGGTGCGGTTCCGAAACCGCGCTCACCCCTACCTGACACTATAATGAGTAAATAAAGATGTACAATCCCACTTGATCATCATCATATTTATAAAATCATCATATATATACATAGCCATTGTTTTTATAAAGTCATTGGACAAAAGTCTAAGATGAGTATTATTTGTCTAGGTTTCCGTGATTGAAGCACGTACCGTACATCCAAATCGCCGATAACCGCCTTCCCACATCAACGTGAGTTCATAGCCTCACACTCTTTTAAATGTTTTTATGAAATGTTTTATAAACCTGCGAGGGAGATAACATGTTAGTTTTGATAAAACAGGACACCATTTGTCCCGATTATTTGCTTAAAAATTTGGACCCGGATGATTGTATGACCCGATGAATGCTTATATGATCCGATAAATGAAATGAAATGGATTATTAAAGTTAGGTTATGCCACTAAAAGTCCCATTAGTATGAATTGTGAACTACCGGGATTTGGTAGACGCGATGCATATAATAGTACTATTTGGGGAAGATCACCCAGTTCGCGCCTTGACGGTTGATCCCGTCGTGCCACATTGATTGGTAAGCGAATTTATGTATGAGAAGATTTCCATAGCGTGATTTTTGTGACGACACGCTAATTTAAATGGGCAAATGAGTTTCGGTTTAGCTACCCGTTGTTTGTTGTAGTAAGGTAGCAATGTCATGCGGCTTATAATAATCCAAATAACGAAAATACTGCTATACGCATTGAATTACGATATATTGCCTGACTAGCAATACGGGGTCTTATTATTGACATTATGTTCGTCTTTTGGTTTTACATAACCATTTTCATATAACGGTTTATATTACACCTTATACATTGTATGATGTTTTTACGACAATGGTTCGTATAATGGTTTTGAAGGCAAAAGCCTATATTATGATTTTGACAAGGATTTGTATAAAATGTTTTTGGCCTATTTTATGGCCTACGACAAGGAATTGTATAAAATGGTTTTCGGTAACAATTATATATACCGATGATGTATTAATGGTTTTCATTAAACTCTATGAATTCACTCGGCGTTTTCGCTGACCTTTTCTTTTAACATGTTTTATCTCAGGTACTTGAAGGTAATTCTCGGGAAGACGACAAGAATTTATGGCCCGCACTTAAATAACAATTTCCATTCAAATGTTTTGTAAAATTGTATGAAATATTATGACTTAGGACCTATGTAATTTGATATTTGTGAATGGAAAATGCATTATTATTAAACGACGCGATTTTTAAGTGTTGTCTATGATTTGAGTAATGTGCTATCCCGTAACACCAACGACTCTTCCGCTGAACCAAAGTATGAATATTTAGGGGTGTTACAGTAAAAGAAAGGACTAAACAATGTCCAAATGAAATAAAGCATGAGAAAGTAGAAATAAATGCATAAGGTAAAAGAGGCTGGATAGCGCACATACTCTTGAGATCCTACTTGCGACCTTGGGTACTTGCCGTCTGGGAACATGGAAATGAAAAATGGCTGAGCATAACGCTCAGTGCATGGTGATATGAGCTTAAACTCATATCCTTTTATCAACAAATAACCCTAAAACATTAAGCAAAATACCAATTTATTTGGCAAAAACAGTGTTATGTGGTATGTTTGTGTTTGTGTACACTTGTGTAGGTAAAAGGATACATATTCAAGCAAACAAAGAAAAATCAAGCTTAAATGGATGAAAAAGACAAAGAAGGATCAAAAGTGACAAGACTTTGAAGTATAAGGACCTATCTTGACAAGAATGAAAGTTGAAGGACTAAAGTGCAAATATTGTGAAAGTCAAGATTCAAGTCAAACCTGGTCAACTCTCAAGTCAACTCAGTCAAAGGACCATTTTGTTCAAGAATGAAAGTTGAAGGACCAAATATGTCAAAAGAATGAAGATTCTAGCTCAAAACAACAATCTGCCAAGTATAAGGACTAGTTCTGCCAACTTTTGAAAGATATTCAAGGTTTGATCCATGTGACAAAGAAAGGACCAATAAGATTGCAAGAAAGGTGGTACACGGATCACCAAATCAGCCTCATTTAAATCCCACTCAGCCGACACTTCATTTAATGGGAATATCTCAACAGTGCCACGCACTCAGCTTTTCCACCAATAGAAAATTAGGAGTTGGATAATGATCCGCAACTCATTCTCTTGGCCAATAAGAGTTTGCCACGCAACATCTTCTTCAACAAAAATTGCCAGGAACGAGCAAGAGCTAGAGTGAATTTCAGCAAATGGTATAAACATCAAAGTTGGTCTAAATCAAGAGAGGAAGAGATCCCACGTGCTTAATTAGCCTGAAGATTATTAATAAAGAAAAGCCCAAATCCTAGTTCATACCTGCAAATGCAATTGTGCAGAATTATACACGTGGCAAGCTGGGATTGGTCCTGACACGTCACCAACCCCAACTAACTCCTCCTTCATGCCTATAAATAGATGGATAGACTTCATTTGTAACATGTAGCTTAAATTTGTAAAAAACACATAGTTCTTTACTTTCTTTCCCTTTCCTCCATTTTTACCCTAGCTACTCAAGAGTCTGACAAACTCTTGAGTTAGTTAGTTAGTTACTAGCTTCCAACAACTTTGTAACCGTTTTTCATTGAATAAAATTTGAATTCAAGCTTTCCCGCCAAAACTGTTCTTCCTATTCCTGTTCATTTCCTGCTGCTATTGGTTACTTGAGTTGCTGTTTTGTGTTTGTTATGATCATTGATTGATCATAACTGACATTTGAGAAGTTTGTTAGCTGATTGATCAGAATTCAGTTCATTCCATTGATATTTGAAGATTTTCAAGCATGATGATAGTTTCTGTTGACTGATTGCTGTTCTTGTTGATTGATTGTGTCCTAGTGATAAGGTGGTGGTTATCACTAGGCTAAGAGAGCTCAGCGCTCCTCTTCTTCTCAGTGGTTAACTCCAATAGGTTCTAAAGCTCTTGTTTTTGTTCCACTGAAAAAGTCATATGCATGCTATTTTTCATAGAGTAAATTTGATGGCTGCCTGATAAAAGTTGTTTAGAGTTGTTGATTGTCTGATCTTTGAGTGTTTGTAGCTTAATTCTGTTACTTGATCTTTGATTTTGATTAAGATTCTAGCTTACTGCATTAATTCAGTTACTTTTGGCCTTGTAGTTTGATTGTATTTCTAGTAGTGATAAATACTTGTTCATTCCTTTTAAACCTTTCATTTTGATCACTAAGTCTAGCTTGCTATAGAATTCCATTCAGTTCCACTTCAAAATCAAATTGTCTTCATAAATTTTCATATAAACTAGTTTAAGGAGTGTTTGGGACTAGCTGTACAAGAGTTTTCAATAATTGAGTTTTGGATTTTTAGAGTTCATTTGCAGTTAATAGGAAGTATAAAAGTGTTTTCAGTCATTTACAAGTCATTAAGATGGTCAAACAGGCAAATGGCACTTAAATTGTTTGGGTCAGACTTATGCATTTTGGTCATTTAAAACTTGTCAATTTGATTTGATCAGTACTCACTCAATACTGGATGAAATTGGATCAAATTTGTTTCCATTTGTAGCTTATATCATATAGATTCATATTCCAAGAGGATTTAATACAGTTTACAATAAGCAGTTAGGAATAAGCAAAAATCAGTTAAGCAAACTTAGAGCAAGTTTCTATAACTTGACAACTGAAAATCTGTATCTCCTTATCCTATTCATAAACATGCCCATTTTTCTTCACAAATCCTCTTAAGTCATTGAGTTACATGATTTTTGAAAGAATCAGCTTTTTGAAAAATAAGCTGGTCAACGCTGGTCAACGATAAGCCCAATTTTAGCTTAATTCAGATTCTGAGCTTATTTCTGGATGAAAAATGTTCTAGTTTGATTTCCCGTTCATTAATTGGATAGCTTAATCAGTTTCATTAAAAAAATCAAGTTGTGACTGATTAGATTTTGCTATAGCTTATTTTGTGCTTATTGATAAGCACTCATTTGCTTATTTTGAACCTTTAGCAAATTTCCTTTGACACACGTAGCTTATTTAGGATTTTAAGAGTTTTGGAATTTGTCTCATCAAATTTGGTTCATTAATAAGCTCAAACGAGCTTATTTTCAAGCTTATCCCGTTTTTGGTTTAATAGTTTTCATATTTGCACTTTGGTCCCTTATGTTTTAATCAGTGCTTAAAATTGGCTAAAATTCCAAGTTTTTAGGGTTTGCATTTGTTAAGTCCTTGCAGTTTTAAAAGTTGTTAATTTCAGTTAGCAATTTGTTAGTTTGTTGCACTTTTGGTTAGTTGGTTATAAATTTTGCAAGTTTGATCCTTGTAGTTAACTGATTTACACTTTAAGTCCCTAGAATTGTTAGAATTTACATTTCAAGCATTTATCTTTCATAGAATTTACATTTTCAGTCCTTTTAGTTTCATATTTTGCATTTTGAATTTACTTGAATAAAAATTTGGTATTTGCAATATGTTTTACATATAAGTAGTTAATATTTTTCCTTTTTTGCAAGTCTTTGTTGAAATAGCAAATAGAATATCCAAGCAAGTTTAACAACCAAGAACAATTAAAAACCCGATATTGGTTGGACTTTCCATTAGCAAGAACTGAGAAAAAACGAACTGCATTATACTCAATTTCAAATGGCGTCGCTGCCGGTTCTTTGACTACACGAGAGACTATCGATTGACGATTTTCATTGGCTTTTGGGATCAGTTCACTTTGTGAACGTTATTTTTACGTATCATAAATCAAAAACAAATAAAAATCAAAAATATAAAAATATATAAAAACTAAAAAATTAACAAAACAATTCTTTTCCTAAAGAATTGACCAAAAAAAAAATAAAAAATCCAAAAAGCAATCTTTTTCCTAAGAGATTGTACCCAAAAATATATATTATTGGATTCTCTCGGTTTTTATGTACATATAGTATTTTCTCTTAAAAAACTCATAAATACAAAAATATTTTCCATATATTATTATAAGTAAATACGTATACGTATAAGAACAACCAATCTACATATTCTCCATAAGTATTGCCGAGGCAATACACCGTGTTGAGGGGCGTTCCGGTCCTTGACACGTGTATCGATCAAACAAAATAAAGCAAGAATAGTTAAATACTCTCAATAAGCAACAATTCGAAGAATACGAACATTTAAGTGAATAGAAAGGCGATGTGCTATAAAATGCCATCTAAGGGTCAATAGGTACTTAAGTGCTTCGCGCCACCTAACCCCCGTTCACTTGGGAGTATTCTAAGAAGGAAGGCTTCATTGAGGGTCTTGCACCCAAAGTAGTACATACGTATATTGTTATTTTCTTGTGGATATTTAATATTGAAACTCGAAGAGGATAATCCATTTCTCTTCAAAGTCACACGAGAGCTTCTCTCTCATTCCTCGTATTGAGTTGCATGCTCACTCGCGGGCGTGCACAAATACCGATTGGTGTACAACCTCTTCCTCCGAAAAGGAAGAAAAAGAGAAAGAGTAAGACCACCATCGTCCACCAAGCCGATCACAAGAATCGTGCTTTGACTCCACCACAAGAAGCCATGGCTATTGATAATCGCACTTTGTATGAACGTATGCAATCCAATATTCATGGATATTCTAGTGCCATTAAGATTCCCGACTTTCCCGCAAACACATTTGAGCTACATACATCTATGATCACTATGGTTTCACAATCACCTTTCTTTGGTAAACAAAATGAGGATCCTCATGCTCACCTTAAGAGATTCCTTTCTCTTTGCAATACCATTAAGCATAATGGGGTTCCACATGAGGTGATTAGGTTGATGTTAGTGTCATTTTCCTTAGAGCGAATTGCTAAGCATTGGTTAGACACCCAACCACCCGATAGTATCACCACATGGGATGGTTTCACCACTAAGTTTTTGAACAAGTTCTTTCCTCCACATAAGAATATGGCTTTGAGGACTTTAATTATGGGCTTTCAACAAAAACCTAGTCAATCCTTTAGTGATGCTTGGGAAGAGTATAGTGAGTTGTTGAGGCGATGCCCTAATCATGGATAGGATCAAGTTCACCAAATCAACCTCTTTTATGATGGCCTTAAATCTCACCACCAAGATTCACTCAATGCTTCCGCGGGAGGGAATATTCTTCTTAAGACCTACCAAGAGGCTTTGGACATCATTGAGACTAAGGCAATGGTTCAAACAAACAATCCATTTGAAGAAAAGGTTCATGTTATCCAAAAAAATTCTCAAACCCCTTGTGACAACCAACTCCTCAAGTTTCAAGAAGAGATTTTTCAAAGGATGGATAGAGATAGTGAGAAGAATTTGCAAGTACACTTAGAAATGCTTCAAGCTTTTAAGAACTTGTCATTGAACAATTCCTCAAATAATGTGAATGCCATCACCATTTCTTGTGTTACTTGTGGAGGTCCCCATTCTTATGAACAATGTGACAAGGTGCAAGGGTATCAAGGGGAATGCTATGCTTACCAAGAGGAACATCGTGAACACTTCAAGCCTAATATCAATCCAAATAACCTTTCTTACAAATCCCAAAACTACCTTACTCCACCCGGCTTCCCACCCCAACCACCCACCCAAATTCCACAAAATCCTCCTCAAATTTTAGCAAGGAATCAAGGGCAAAGACCACCATACCAAGGAAATAACTACAAGGCACCCAATCAATTTCAACCTCAAGCAAATACCTTTTATCCACCAAATCAAGGATTTAACTCCCAACCTTTACCTTTCCAACCTCAAGGTTTTCAAGGTCATGTGCCACAAGAGTTTAACACAATGGATCTCTTGCAAAAAATGAATCAAGAGAATGAAAGGAAGTTCCAAGCTATGGAGAAGAAAATGAATGACCAATTCAATAGGGTTTTGGTGGTATTAAATCAAAGACCACAAGGGGCTTTACCTTCCAACACACAAACAAACCCTAGGGCCAATGTCAATGCTATTACAACAAGGAGTAGAACAACAACAAAGGATCCTTCGCCTCCTAAACCTATTATTGTTCAACCCACGTGTGCTCCTACTTGTGACAAGCCCTCTACCTCTACTTTACCACCTCAAAATGCTCCCATTTCTCCAATTTCAAAGGCTATTCATGAAACACTCAATAAGGAAAATCCTCCATCAACCACTCAACCACAACCAAAACCAAGTCTTACTTATCCTTCAAGATTGAGAAAAGAAAAGCTTAAGAACAAGGATGATATCCAAGTTTCTAACTTTTTGAGGATGTTCAAGCAACTTAACATCAATATCTCCTTTGCGGAAGCCTTAGCCAATATGCCTAAGTTTGCTAAGATGATTAAGGACTTGCTTTCTAACAAGGAAAGATTGGTGGATTTGCCTAATGCTTCATTGAATGAAAATTGCTCCGCGGTTTTGCTTAAGAAGTTGCCTACTAAGCTTGGAGATCCGGGGAGGTTTTTGATTCCTTGCAATTTCCCGGGGGTGGAAAATTGTATGGCTTTAGCGGATTTAGGAGCAAGCATAAATCTTATGCCACTATCGGTTTGGAAGAGACTTTCACTTCCCGAGCTTACTCCTACTAAGATGACTCTTGAGTTGGCCAACCGTACTATAGCTTATCCGGTGGGAAATGCGGAGGATGTTTTTGTTGGGGTTGATAGATTTATATTTCTCGCGGATTTTGTAGTGGTTGATTATGATGTGGATCCTAGAGTGCCTTTGATTGTTGGTAGGCCATTTTTGAGAACGGGTCGTACTTTAATCGATGTGACGGAAGGAGAACTTACAATGCGGGTAGGAGATGAGAGAGTTGTGTTTCACATGGGGAGGTTGTCCAAAAAGTCTACTGAGCCCGAAGCGGTAAAACATATTGATGTTGTGCATGAGGAGGAAACACAAGATGATCTTCTTGATGAAGTTTGTGATGAGTACTTTTATGAAGCTTGCTCAAGTGGAGCATATGATTTCCCTCTTATTGAGACCATTGCTTCCATTACTTCCTCCTTGGATTTTCATGAACCTCAAAAGCCAAACTTTAGTGAAATCCCATATGACAATCCACTTTTCCACAATGATAATCTTAATCATAAGGACTTAAGTGATGAGGAATCTTTTCTTTGTGATTCACCAACATATGATGACTATAGTGATGATGAGCTTTCTACTTGTGACTCTCCATTTGTTGATGATCATACTTCCTTTGGCTTTGAGGGATCACCAATTTTTGATAGTCCAATCTATGATGTTTATGGTGATGAGGAGGATTCTATAATGGATGAGAGTGATGAGTTTTTAGTGGAGGATATATCTTTTGATTATACTCTTGGTTACCTTGATGAGGAGGGGGACATACTCTATTTAGAATCCCTATTGAATGAAGATCCTTCACCCTTTTCCTTGCCCATTTCACCTTTTCAAAGTGATAAAGGCAAACAAGTCATGGTAATTCCTTCCAAGAGCTTGTTGTTACCCATGCCTTCACAACTTTTCTCTCACAATGTGATTTACAAAGGAGAATCTTCTAAGGCAACCAACACTTGTTGTTTTCCCATCAAGGAACGGATTTTTGATCCTGGTATAGAGCTTGCTAAATCATCTCAGTATCCACCTGATGCAACAAAAGGAAACCTTGTGAAAGATTTGAGAGCTTTACACTATCACCTTGGGAAGATCATATGGGAAACCATTTTAGAGAACTACACCTCATTCTTTTCACCATTGCTTGGGAAGCTAGTTGTTGAATTGTGTTATAAGTGGGAGGGTAATTATGTATTTGATCCTGGTGGATATTTATGGAGTTTTGATAAATGAACACTTGTTTTACCTCATCATGGAGATTTTTCTTAAAAAGGGCAAAATTTTTCTTCTCCATGATAGGTTTTAGACACTTTTAAGTGTGGGATGACTCGAGCTAGAGACTCATTAACTCAAGCATCGTATAACTAGGTTTAGAGTGTTGTAGGTTAGAAATAAAGGTATAGACTTGGAGATAAGTGTAGGGGAGACCTTCTTTTGTCTTCATGATTGTTTGTAGGGTTGCTCACTCATCTCATGCTTTGGCGCTTATGGAGGAGGCCCTTGTATCCGGTTCACTTCGTTAGTATAGTGATTTTTCATTGACACCTTGTGCTTAGACATGATTTCACTAATAGTTGTCCTTTCCTTAACTTGGGTTAAGCAAAGTCTATTCATTGTCATAAGTGTAGGGGAAGTTTTATACTTCCATGCTCTTAAACATTGAGGACAATGTTTAGCTTAAGTGTAGGGGGTCTTCTATCGAAGTGAACTTACCTAGAACTTGTCATTGTCTTGCATGATAACATGGAAAATTGAATTTTCAACATTTTTCAAATTTTTGATCTACTTTGGCCAACAAAAATATGCATTCATTATTTTTGCATCAATCATTTTTGCATAACACATTTGCATAGTATATATTTCTTCTTTTGATTTTCATCAAAAATATATAAAAGGAAAAAATATAATAAAAACATGGTCTTAACAAATTTAGACTTCTTTGACATATTAGGCCCGCCATGGATATTTTGACTCAACCCGAGTTTGCTTATTTTAGCACTCTCTAGCTAGTATCCTTAACCATGTAGTCCTTCATTGGTCTATTAGGCTAAGCATCCATCAATTTCATTATTTGAGATTTTAAATTTGTGGAGAATGGGAAATGATAGAGTTGAAGCAAGTGTAAAAGGGCTAGATAGACTTCATGGCAATTACTTGTGGCTAAACCCTTCTCTTCTTTATCTCTACTTTCTTCGCATGTATATAATTGTTAATAAATAATCAAGTACGGTTTCAATTGGTTTGTAATCTCTTATGCATTTTTGGCTAATCATTTATGGTTGATATGAGTACGTCTTAAGATTCTAAGTTAGCACGTTTTATGTGTACTAGACTTATGTCATGCTCCATATTTAGCGGGTGTTTTTCCTTTTCTTCTTTTCAAATTTCTTTGTGAGGAATAAAGAAAAATAAGAGCGGCTTACAAAAAAAAATGAGTGGCTAGAAAAAAAAAAGAAAAAAAAGAAAAAAAATAATAATGCAAGACTCCCAAGAGGGGCAGTGTGGTGTTAATTATAGTGACTATTGAGTTCCAATATTACCTTGACGGGTTGCGGGGATTCAATAGATTGCTCCAATCCAATATTACCTTGACGGGTTGCGGGGTTGAAGATCCAAAGTCTCAAAAAGATGGCAGATGTAAATTATTGCGTGAGTTTTATTTTTCTTTCCTTAGCGAGTGTGTAGCTACTTATGAAAGCATGACATGAGGATTTTACACATAAGGCGAATGACTTATTACTCTTAAAACGGACTTATATTAATTGTGAGCGGTTTTTCAAGTAATGGATGAGATGATTACTTAGGATTAAAACCGTGCTTCCTTATTTTTGGATTTTACATTTCTTATACTTCACGCTTTAAATAATGATAAATTTGCCCAAAAGCAATTTGCTCAATTAATAACCGGTTCCACATTTAATTGTCATGAATAAGTTGATGCACTTTTTACTTGTGAATGCAATGATCCCATTTTTAAGCTTGGTATGGGGAAAGTGAAACTTGAGGGTGATAAATGTCCATGGTACCCAAGCCCTAATCTAAGCCATTGAATTCTTTATGAGTTATTTCCATCAAAACCATTTCAAGAAAAATCAAAAAGATATAGATAGAATTGTATTTTGTTCATTGCATTATTAAAAGTCAAAATCATGCATCATTTAGTTTAGAGTAGTGTAGATGCATCTCATATGGCCAAGGTGGATTAATTATGAGGGAAATGTAAATTTGAGCTTTAATATATAATATTGCATGAGGACATGACAATGTTCAAGTGTAGGGAAATTTGATATGAGCTTAAACTCATATCCTTTTATCAACAAATAACCCTAAAACATGAAGCAAAATACCAATTTATTTGGCAAAAATAGTGTTATGTGGTATGTTTGTGTTTGTGTACACTTGTGTAGGTAAAAGGATACATATTCAAGCAAACAAAGAAAAATCAAGCTCAAATGGATGAAAAAGACAAAGAATGATCAAAAGTGACAAGACTTTGAAGTATAAGGACCTATCTTGACAAGAATGAAAGTTGAAGGACTAAAGTGCAAATATTGTGAAAGTCAAGATTCAAGTCAAACCTGGTCAACTCTCAAGTCAACTCAGTCAAAGGACCATTTTGTTCAAGAATGAAAGTTGAAGGACCAAATATGTCAAAAGAATGAAGATTCTAGCTCAAAACAACAATCTGCCAAGTATAAGGACTAGTTCTGCCAACTTTTGAAAGATATTCAAGGTTTGATCCATGTGACAAAGAAAGGACCAATAAGATTGCAAGAAAGGTGGTACACGGATCACCAAATCAGCCTCATTTAAATCCCACTCAGCCGACACTTCATTTAATGGGAATATCTCAACAGTGCCACGCACTCAGCTTTTCCACCAATAGAAAATTAGGAGTTGGATAATGATCCGCAACTCATTCTCTTGGCCAATAAGAGTTTGCCACGCAACATCTTCTTCAACAAAAATTGCCAGGAACGAGCAAGAGCTAGAGTGAATTTCAGCAAATGGTATAAACATCAAAGTTGGTCTAAATCAAGAGAGGAAGAGATCTCACGTGCTTAATTAGCCTGAAGATTATTAATAAAGAAAAGCCCAAATCCTAGTTCATACCTGCAAATGCAATTGTGCAGAATTATACACGTGGCAAGCTGGGATTGGTCCTGACACGTCACCAACCCCAACTAACTCCTCCTTCATGCCTATAAATAGATGGATAGACTTCATTTGTAACATGTAGCTTAAATTTGTAAAAAACACATAGTTCTTTACTTTCTTTCCCTTTCCTCCATTTTTACCCTAGCTACTCAAGAGTCTGACAAACTCTTGAGTTAGTTAGTTAGTTACTAGCTTCCAACAACTTTGTAACCGTTTTTCATTGAATAAAATTTGAATTCAAGCTTTCCCGCCAAAACTGTTCTTCCTATTCCTGTTCATTTCCTGCTGCTATTGGTTACTTGAGTTGCTGTTTTGTGTTTGTTATGATCATTGATTGATCATAACTGACATTTGAGAAGTTTGTTAGCTGATTGATCAGAATTCAGTTCATTCCATTGATATTTGAAGATTTTCAAGCATGATGATAGTTTCTGTTGACTGATTGCTGTTCTTGTTGATTGATTGTGTCCTAGTGATAAGGTGGTGGTTATCACTAGGCTAAGAGAGCTCAGCGCTCCTCTTCTTCTCAGTGGTTAACTCCAATAGGTTCTAAAGCTCTTGTTTTTGTTCCACTGAAAAAGTCATATGCATGCTATTTTTCATAGAGTAAATTTGATGGCTGCCTGATAAAAGTTGTTTAGAGTTGTTGATTGTCTGATCTTTGAGTGTTTGTAGCTTAATTCTGTTACTTGATCTTTGATTTTGATTAAGATTCTAGCTTACTGCATTAATTCAGTTACTTTTGGCCTTGTAGTTTGATTGTATTTCTAGTAGTGATAAATACTTGTTCATTCCTTTTAAACCTTTCATTTTGATCACTAAGTCTAGCTTGCTATAGAATTCCATTCAGTTCCACTTCAAAATCAAATTGTCTTCATAAATTTTCATATAAACCAGTTTAAGGAGTGTTTGGGACTAGCTGTACAAGAGTTTTCAATAATTGAGTTTTGGATTTTTAGAGTTCATTTGCAGTTAATAGGAAGTATAAAAGTGTTTTCAGTCATTTACAAGTCATTAAGATGGTCAAACAGGCAAATGGCACTTAAATTGTTTGGGTCAGACTTATGCATTTTGGTCATTTAAAACTTGTCAATTTGATTTGATCAGTACTCACTCAATACTGGATGAAATTGGATCAAATTTGTTTCCATTCGTAGCTTATATCATATAGATTCATATTCCAAGAGGATTTAATACAGTTTACAATAAGCAGTTAGGAATAAGCAAAAATCAGTTAAGCAAACTTAGAGCAAGTTTCTGTAACTTGACAACTGAAAATCTGTATCTCCTTATCCTATTCATAAACATGCCCATTTTTCTTCACAAATCCTCTTAAGTCATTGAGTTACATGATTTTTGAAAGAATCAGCTTTTTGAAAAATAAGCTGGTCAACGCTAGTCAGCGCTGGTCAACGATAAGCCCAATTTTAGCTTAATTCAGATTCTGAGCTTATTTCTGGATGAAAAATGTTCTAGTTTGATTTCCCGTTCATTAATTGGATAGCTTAATCAGTTTCATTAAAAAAATCAAGTTGTGACTGATTAGATTTTGCTATAGCTTATTTTGTGCTTATTGATAAGCACTCATTTGCTTATTTTGAATCTTTAGCAAATTTCCTTTGACACACGTAGCTTATTTAGGATTTTAAGAGTTTTGGGATTTGTCTCATCAAATTTGGTTCATTAATAAGCTCAAACGAGCTTATTTTCAAGCTTATCCCGTTTTTGGTTTAATAGTTTTCATATTTGCACTTTGGTCCCTTATGTTTTAATCAGTGCTTAAAATTGGCTAAACTTCCAAGTTTTTAGGGTTTGCACTTGTTAAGTCCTTGCAGTTTTAAAAGTTGTTAATTTCAGTTAGCAATTTGTTAGTTTGTTGCACTTTTGGTTAGTTGGTTATAAATTTTGCAAGTTTGATCCTTGTAGTTAACTGATTTACACTTTAAGTCCCTAGAATTGTTAGAATTTACATTTCAAGCATTTATCTTTCATAGAATTTACATTTTCAGTCCTTTTAGTTTCATATTTTGCATTTTGAATTTACTTGAATAAAAATTTGGTATTTGCAATATGTTTTACATATAAGTAGTTAATATTTTTCCTTTTTTGCAAGTCTTTGTTGAAATAGCAAATAGAATATCCAAGCAAGTTTAACAACCAAGAACAATTAAAAACCCGATATTGGTTGGACTTTCCATTAGCAAGAACTGAGAAAAAACGAACTGCATTATACACAATTTCACATGGATATACAATAAAGCATGGAAACATAGAGTAACAAAGCATAGTAAAATCATATAAAGCATGAAAAGCATGAAAAGCAGCGGAAATGAATAAGTCTTGGGAAACCTAGATGTATGTCATGTTTACTGGTTTTAGTTCTGAAAACATAACTTATGTTACTTATGAAAAACTGTATTAGTTAACATAGCAAAAGCCAATATAGGTCATGAGGTCAACAACGTGCATGAATACTTGGAGGGGTGACCTCGTCATGCAATTAGAGAGGATGCCTCTAATTAAATTGTAATGGGTAGGAGGGATCAACTCCTTGTGAAGGATGCAAAGCACACACCACATTCACCATGAAATCTTGACTGACACTGTAACTACGATGCACCCGTACGCCCCACATGATAATATAATAATAAAGGCCAAATAAACTAAAAGAGACGCCACGAGCTATCACTCTGCCTTGGTGAAGTCATAACACTAGTGCCTCTAGTGTTATGGTTATGGTACCTCCATAACTAGGTGAAACTGGCATGCATGTATATGGCTAAGGTAACTAATAAAACATAAGCATTTAATCTGTAACTACTGGGGAAAACAGTTGGCTGCATACGGGAAATCCTAATAAAGGAAGAGGTTGTCCTTGCTGAAGGACGGGAAATCCGTACCTTGTGTCCAGTAGAAGCTAACGGAAACGCTGAAGAACCTACTCCACCTTGACGAATAATACTACATAAGAATGGGAACGTGTATGAGTTGTCTGAATTACATGTGTTTTACTGGTTCTGTGTGTTCTTAGCTTATTATTCATGTTAAGTCATGTTTTAAATGATTTAAGTGTTAATCTATAGTTACTCTTGTATTTTGTTGTTTATTATTTATGCAGTATGGTATTATAATACTTGTATTGTAATACTAAGTAACTTTCTAAATATAGCAGGTTTCCATAAATAGTAAGTTTCTAAAAATAGAAAGTTTCCAAAAATAGTAAGTTTCTATAATTAGAAATAAGATGGATTATCAACGTGAAGTAAAGTATAATTAGTAACATACAATCATGGTCCAAGTATTATAGCTTATTAATTAAATAACTTGGTTAATTAATTAAACTATACATTATAAGAATTTAATTAAAAATACATGTTTTAATTAAATTAAGCTAAGCAAAGTACGTTAGGTTATACATGAAATATTAATTTTAATATTTAATCTAAGTCATGCATTTAATTAAATTAAATAGTCTAGAAATAATTTAATTAAACATATTTTCTGATTTTAATATTTTCCCGAAACCCGAACCCGTGTTTTAAAATTAACCTGAGCCCGTACCCGTGTTCCACATATAAGCCGAGCCCAAACACCCTTAACAGTGGCTACCTGGCCTAGCCGTTTTCCACTGTCTGAGTGGTTTACCCGCTGTCGAGCCACGGCTAGCCGCTGTCGGGCTAGGTTCCCACCGGTTCACACCTGTTCACACCGGTTCCCACTGTTTTTGTTGTTCGGTTCTCACTGTTAAAACATAAGTCCCACCGAGACCCTATTGGTCTCAGTTGGCACTTGATCCAAACCAATAAACATACCCCGACCTTGAGTCGCGGTCCCCTTGCTTGCGTTCGAGCCAAACCGAACAAGCCGAGACCCCTTGTGGTCTCGGTGGTGGTGCGATCAGCAAGCCGAGAGTGTGACAACCCCGGTTTTTGAGGTTCGTCACTTAGTCTTATTTTTGGGGTTTTTTGTGTGACTATGTGTTTGATGTGATTTATGTGTTTATATGTGTGATTTTGGGGAAGAGAATGGAAGAAATGAGGTACATGATTTGTAAATCTTGGTACGGGTTGGAAATGAAATGAAATGAAATGAAATGAGTTCAGAAATGAACAGCGGGAAAGTTCGGATATCGTTTTTACAAGGCCTCGTGTACGGATCATATGTTTTATGTATGTATTAAGTATAGATTATATGTTTAGGATAAGTTTTAGAGATACTTTCCATAATTAGAAACTTTTGGAAATGACGGTTAGTTCGGAAATCGCGTAGAAAGTCGAAAAAGTCAATGTAAGGCTTTCGGGTTTTGGTCCGGAAGTAACCCGAATGTGAGGTTTAGTTTAAGAATGATATAAGTTATAAAATAAGGTTAAAACCCAGATTCTTAGGTGCTTTGGGCTTGGTTTGGACAGCCAAAAGAAAAGGAAGGAAGATAATAACCAAAAAGCCCAAAAACAGGCCCAATGGACTTGTAATGGGATTAAGGGGCCTTTAGGACTTAACCAAACCCACCCCATAACCAAAAGAACCATATTTCTCACCCCCATAACATCTTAACAATGGTGGCCAATTAGGGTTTCAAAGATAAAGATCTTCCATTATTTTTAAGGTAAAATCTTCAATCCCTTTTTAATTAGATTATTTTTATGCATTTATAAATCAATACATGATGGATCTATGATTATGTCTAAATTAAAATCTGAGTTTTAATGATATAATTATGATTAAATTATTTATGGTTTATAATTAAACAAGTTATGGGTAATTAATTAGACTAATTATGTTAAATTCGTTTTTTAAAAACTGGGCAGAATTTTAGGTCAATTGTTTTGATCATATCTAGAGTTCTACAAACCCTTATTTTGCGATCTAAGTATCCATGGAAAGGTAATTGAGTTGGCTTTCAAATTCAAGAAACAAAATTGGAGGTTCGGAAGTGGGTCAAAAACAGGTTACAACAGTCGGAGGTCAAAACAGTTTTGAAATCAGCGGGTTTTCAATTAATGTATTAAGATGGTTAGAGTACTTAGGAGTACATGTGGACTATAAAACGATCATGAGAGTTATTTTATATGTTATATAGGATATCTAGAGGAGGGCTAAGCAAATGGGTTAGGGTAAGAGCCCCTGATCATAAAAAACATTTTATATGTTCAAAATTAGTAAAATCTGGATAGACAGAAGTATATATATATATATATATATATATATATATATATATATATATATATATATATATATATATATATATATATATATATATATATATATATATATATATATATATATATATATATATATATATATATATATATATATATATATATATATATATATATATATATATATATATATATATATATATATATATATCGAGGCCTTAAAAGTAGTTTTAAGGTTGGGACAAAAGGTGAGAGTTACCTAACACATGTAAGGGCATAGGGTTTCCTTTACAGAAAGTCTGAGTTTGGTTAGGTTGGCTTTTGTTTCATAGTTTGGGGTATAAAAATCGGGACTGTTTGGGATAAAATGTGAGTGGGATAGGTTATGAACTTAACCAAGTTAAGGGCTTATTAGAGAGGTGTAACGGGATGCTTAAAACATTATATGAGATTTAAATGAGGAATAGGGATTAGACATCCATCATATATTGATGAGCCATTTTAGTATTTGGTTCATGTCTTGATTGTGTGCCTTTGTGATTTTAGCATTTTGCTAGTGCGCGGATTTTTGGAGAAGCTCAATCAGGTGAGTTTCATAGTCCCATGTTCTTGAGTTATAAATGTTTTGATTTCCAGATGGGATGGAAGAGACACTGGTGTTGTTTTTAACTAATGTTGTGAAGGTTTTTGTTATTTGTGATGGACTTGTGTGTGTATATATGTGATTAACTACTATGTGATTCTTGATTTGTTTTGTGGTTTCGGCTTGGTACCAAGGGATGTTGACAAGGCGGGGCCTTGGGGAGGTACATAGATGTATGGGCATCTATGGTACCAAAGGATAATGGCAAGGCGGGGCCTTGGGATTGGTACATAGGTGTATGGGCGCCTATGGTACCATGGTGATTGGTAAGGCTGGGAGCCTTGGATTTGGTTTGGAATGATTGATCTTGAATGTCAGTTGTTAATGCATATTTGTATCACCTTGTCCATATGTTTTGATGATGGTTATTATTCACAGCTTATAAATTTGTTTTGTGTTCGAGTCTAAACCTATGACTCTCACCAACATTATTGTTGACGTGTTTTAGTGTCTCTTTCAGGTGTTAATGTGGTTAAGCGTGAGAACATAAGTGGCTAGGATTGGAGTCGCGTAAGAATGCATTTAGAAGGAGATCCTCGTTCCTTCATAGATTTCTTTTGTTTGATTGAATAAGTGATACTACGAGTATCATTATGTTGATGTTTGTTTTATTTGTTTGTCTTTGGTAAGAGGTGAGACTTTTACCTACTTACCTAGACTCCTGCATTGTTGAGATATTGTCATGACATTTGTGTCACCTTTTATGACATTTCTATTTCATATAGTTCTCTGTATAGACACGCTATTGTTGTGATGATATCCATACATCGCGCCCCATATTCCGCCACGGTGGGGTGTGACAGAATGGTATCAGAGACAATGGTTATAGAGAATTAGGTTGCCTAGTCTCGTAGCCTAGTCTATAGCTTAAGAGTCCTCGCATATAGGCGTCGTAGGAGTATGTGTGCATTTGATATTAATTGAAGTTTTTTTTTCTGGATGTTATTGGTTTTTACTAGCGATGTTTGTTAAGTTTTGACTAGTATGGGTTGAACCATAGTAGTTCATACTTAGCCACATGTTATTTTCTTTCCGGGTTGTGACTAGTGCGGGTTGAACCATAATCGTCCATGCTAGTCATTGTTGTATTTTGCTTAAATTGTACATTATAGTACATAATTTGTTACATGGTAGTTTCTGTCTTTTGTTGAGTTATTTTATGTACCTAAGGTATAGTATTTTTCTTTCGATGTTTAAGTCATGTTCCCTAAGAATCATGTGGTGGTTCGAGTTACTAGGAGTAGGTGGATAGGAAGGATTTTAAGTTGTTTCCACTATGACGGGCGACATGATTTATAATTGATTATGTTTTCGTTTTGGATTTTGTCTATGTTGTTTTAGATAAACTATGGATTTCTGTATTCCAAGAGTTTGACTATATTATTTAAATAGTTGGAGTTTTTGACCTTATTGTTTATGTGGTTATGTGCTTAGGTGAGTTGATGGATTTATGTGTTATGTGTTGTATTGATTCTTATAAGTGTCATCATAGGAGGGAGTGCATTGGGGAAAGGGTAATTGTATAACTATGGTGGCCAACATAGTTATACAAGTACCACAACTTCAATAGATTCCTAAGTATGATTGCATGAAAGAGGATTAATACATGCTTGTATAGTAGATGTTGGACGGAATTGAGTATATGTATCTTAGTATGCCCTATGTATGTATGATCCCCTACAATTATCGATTGTATCCTTAGGAGGGTGGCTAGCTTACTTCTTTTTAGATATTCAACCTCCGTTGTAGCGTATTCTTCGAGTTTCCTATTTCACGTATCCGTTTTAAAATGGTGTTTTTGGTTTTAAGTCTATTGAAATAACTTGGGATTTATTTTGAGATAATGGAATCTTTTGTGTTGAGTCTTACATTTCTTTTGGTTGGTATATATTGAAAAGACTTGGAAATCTACTATAGAGTTGGATAGTTGGTTGTATTCGGTAAAATAAGGGTGAGGTGTTGGAGTCGTGTTTGAAACAAGATGTAACATAAGAATTTAAATCAACACTAGTTTATTTCAAAATTCTAAAAGACTCTCTATAAAATAAAGCGAACTAAAATTTCTTTCTACATAAATAGTTTATATAATTAAGTTTAATCGATTTACGTCATTTATAATTATTTATACAAGGTTAAATTGAGTTCATGAAAATTTCACATACAATTATTTATTTAAAAGGATTACATTAATCACTAAGATGATTCTTTAGTTTTTAAAACAACTAGTATAAAATTGTTTTGGTCGTAACTTATTATTTTTTAAAGCTTTTTGGGTGATTCAAAAGCCTAAAATTATTTACTCTGAACGTACTTTTCAAATATGCGGGATGTATAGTCATGGGAGGTCAGTAGCATGGTCGAAATGTTTGTACAAGTGTCGGGTTCAAGGTTGAGTTTTGAATAGTAGTTTTAAACTTATGTTTTGGGATGTTTAGGGTACCTAGTCTTTAAGTTGAGTCTTGAGATCATCTAGAGGGTTGTTTTTAAATTGATTAAGTCACATAGATGTGGGGAGGTAAAGACAAATATTCTTTTAGGAAAAGTCGATTTTGCGCACGATTTAAATAATATATCTTGGGGCGTAAGTTGTTTTGGTTGCCATTACGTGTTTCTTGGATCATTTTTCGTTTCATGAGTCGTTTGAATTGGTACATGTTTCGGGTTGATTTTTCCTTTTGAGTTTCTGTGGTTTTGGTATGTTTTAACTAGTGTACGTGAAATGTCGTTAGTTATACGTAGTTTTGATTCGTTGGTCGTGTCTGGTGGGTTCCAGATGTAGTTGTTTTGTATTGATTGGGAGCATTGATATAGTCATATGAGAGAATAGCTGGAATGCCCTTTGTGATGGGGAAAGAGTTAAAAGTTTGTAGAAAGACGAACTAATGTGGTCATGAGGTCTCTCAGGAGTGCCAATGGAGATGAATAGAGATTTGAATAAAGTATGGATATTGGCACAAGTAACGCATCATAGAGAATGTTGGAAGGGAATGTGATATTTTAAAGGTACTTGTGATATTCGTTAGGTATGTAAAATTTTCCAAAAATTTCTTAAGATTTAGTAGGTTTACCTTTTATCTTGAAGTAGAACCATGAACAAAGCCAGTAGAAGGAGCAAAATGAGTTGTAGTTAGTGCCTTTCCAAGGCAATTGTTGATGGAATGATTTTAAAGACAGGAGTTGTTAGAAATTGCAAGGAATGCAAGATAAAGGTTGAGTTGCCTGGTAGTAAATGTGATGTGAAAGCGGTTGGATGGGTTGATAAGAAGGAGTATATATATTTTAGAATGTGTGTAGAATTTCGCGAGTAGAAAGAGGGAGAAATTTGTTTGTGTTGCTGCCAAGAGAGGATGCAGGGATGATGTTAAGAATGTTGAATGAACGCTTTGGGTTTACGGTTATGGATTTGGCTTCACCAAAGCACTAGCGGTTTTCATGGAGTCAATGAACCGAGTGTGCATGACCATATATAAACGAGTTGTCATCGGGAGTATCGACGACATCTTGATCTACTTAAAGTCTAAGAAGGAGAGTGAGGCGAATTATGTGTTGGTTTTGGAGTGGTTTAGAAAAAGGATTTATACGTGAGATTCTCAAGTGTGAGTTTTAGTATTAAGTTTACCATGATGAGTAGTTAGAGATGATGGCATATCATGGAACCAGCAAGGGGCAAAGTGAAGAAGAACGAGGAAGCGTTTTGGAGGCTAAAGAGGTGGATTGGATAATGAGTAGATATTGGCATTATCGAAATGACTAGATGAATTCGTGAAGCATGACGATACGTGGAGCAAGGATTTGGATGCGTACGAGGACGAAAAAGAAAGGAGATTGCTTATACGTTGCAGGAACTAAAGATTTAGAAGAACTAGATAAGACTTAGTTAGTAGAGTTGGATTGTTAGATGTGCATAGAATGCTAGAGGCATTTGGTGTACGATACGTAGAGAATGATCTATACGGATCATGAACGTCTCCAACACATATTCAATCCTCTTGATTGAACATTTGGCAAAGGTGATGGGTAGAGTTAAGTGATGAAAGAAAATTGCAAGGCCAGGTACCATCTGGGAAAGGCAAGCATGGTTGATGAAACATGGAATAAGAAGAAGGAAGTGAAGCTGAGACGAACTTGAACTATATGGATGACGTATTAGGGTGGTTTGGATGAAGGATGTAGGTTAAAAGAGTTGAGTTGTCTAAAGCAGAGAACGCGTCAACATTTATGTTGCGTGGCTTGGATAATCGTTTGGAGAAAAGGGACGTAGACTATACTTCCTACATAGATAGGAGTAGCTTATAAAGGGCGATGTAAGGACAAAGTTGGTGGAATGGATATGTAATGGGGTGGAGTAATAAGTACGATAAATAGTTGGGTGATAGTAGATAGACTGACTAATTCATCCCATATTTCAAGAGGAATGAGAAGTCACGTAGTTGAGAAGTTGGAAGGATTGCGTACAGATACGATAGAATATGAGGTTTTGTGTAAAAGTTAACCTAATAGGTATGGAATGCCTTATAAAGGATTATGGCAAGGGAAGAAACGATGGGAAGCAAGCGTAGTATACCGTTGATAGAAAGACGCCTAGAGCATTGGCGTGAGATTTGGAGATAGTTGTAGAAAGCATTATATTAGGAAGAATTCTTCTACAAAGAGAGAGTCATCGGTGAGAGGGGCATATTCCCCATTGATGAGAATGTAGGGAATAAAGGAGGAAACGCCTAAAGTAGGCTGAAGGCGGGATATAAGATGGTATGGAAATTAAAATTATGGAAAGACAAGCGAAAAGTAGTATAGAGGAAGAATGATTCGAGGGAGCAAGAGGTTGTCAAGATAGTGTGGTGATATTGAAGGGAAAACCGTTAGAGCAAGAGGTTAGTAGTCACGAACAATGAAACGTCTACCAAGAGAAAAGGTTTAGCACATGTTAGTATGAAGGATGGTTAGTTACTTAGTGCCGAGCATGGGAAAGCAAGGATGAGGTGGTGGTTATGACATGTTTCATGTGAATGTTATGGCAAGCTTTTGGTTATGCAATCCTGCATATACCATTGGATGTGATTAAGGTTGGGAGAACTTCCAATTGATAGAAAATCTATAGAGGATAGAAGCCGTTAGGTCTGGTGATAGGAATTGTAGTAGAAACTGTTGGAGTTAATTCATAGGAGATGAGATGGATCACCGTTATAGTGGGATGAAGTTAGAAGTGGCCAACGTATTGGACCGAAGGTGGATCAGAAAACTATGGAGGTGGTGGCATGTTAAAAATGGCAAAGAACAGACAAGAAAGCTATGCGGATGAGAGGCATAAGCGGTTGGGATTTAAGATTGGAGGCAAGGTTATGCTAGAGGTTTCACCATGTAAAGGAGTGATGTGGTTTGGGAAGAAAGGGAATATGGCACCTAGAATCATGGGTCCATTAGAAATTTCTCGAAAGGATTGGACCAATGGCTTATAGGTTGAGGAATTACAGGGAGAATTGAGTAGTGTGCATGATGTATCTCGTGTATCAAGCTTGAGGAAACTCTTAGCACGAACTGACTTGCATGCACCATTAGATGATATTAGTATGGATACGAGTCTTCGTTTCATCGAAGAGCCGGTAGAGATTCTGGGTCGTGAAGCTAAGACGTTGGAAAAAGGGTAATATACCGTAGTTATGGTTAGATGGAATTTGGAACGTGGACTAGAGTTCACGTGGGAATGGGAAGGATTTACGAGGAACAAGTATCCTTATATTTTTGGTAATAATGATCCTAAGGAGTAAATCTCGGGACGAGATTTCTATTAGGAGGGAGTGATGTGACAACCCCGGTTTTTGAGGTTCGTCACTTAGTCTTATTTTTGGGGTTTTTTGTGTGACTATGTGTTTGATGTGATTTATTTGTTTATATGTGTGATTTTGGGGATGAGAATGGACGAAATGAGGTACATGATTTGTAAATCTTGGTACGGGTTGGAAATGAAATGAAATGAAATGAAACGAGTTCAGAAATGAACAGCGGGAATGTTCGGATATCGTTTTTACAAGGCCTCGTGTACGGATCATATGTTTTATGTATGTATTAAGTATAGATTATATGTTTAGGATAAGTTTTAGATATACTTTTCATAATTAGAAACTTTTTGAAATGACGGTTAGTTCGGAAATCGCGTAGAAAGTCGAAGAAGTCAACGTAAGGCTTTCGGGTTTTGGTCCGGAAGTAACCCGAATGTGAGGTTTAATTTAAGAATGATATAAGTTATAAAATAAGGTTAAAACTCAGATTCTTAGGTGCTTTGGGCTTGGTTTGGACAGCCAAAAGAAAAGGAAGGAAGAAAATAACCAAAAAGCCCAAAAACAGGCCCAATGGACTTGTAATGGGATTAAGGGGCCTTTAGGACTTAACCAAACCCACCCCATAACCAAAAGAACCAGATTTCTCACCCCCATAACATATCATAGTCGAATTTTAACAATGTTGGCCAATTAGGGTTTCAAAGATAAAGATCTTCCCTTATTTTTTAAGGTAAAATCTTCAATCCCTTTTTAATTAAATTGTTTTTATGCATTTATAAATCAATACATGATGGATCTATGATTATGTATAAATTAAAATCTGAGTTTTAACAATATAATAATGATTAGATTATCTAGGGTTTATAATTAAACAAGTTATGGGTAATTATTTAGACTAATTATGTTAAATTCGTTTTTTAATAACTGGGCAGAATTTTAGGTCAATTGTTTTGATCATATCTATAGTTCTAAAAACTCTTATTTTGCGATCCAAGTATCCATAGAAAGGTAATTGAGTTGGCTTTCAAATGCAAGAAACGAGAACGAAATTGGAGGTACGGAATGGGTAAAAAACAAGTTACAACAGTCGGAGGTCAAAATAGTTTTGAAATGAGCGGGTTTTCAATTAATGTTTTAAGATGGTTAGAGTAATTAGTAGTAAAATTGGACTATAAAACGAACATGATAGTTATTTTATATGTTATATAGGATATCTTGAGGAGGGCTAAGCAAATGGGTTAGGGTAAGACCCCTAATCATAACAAACTTTTTATATGTTCAAAATCAGTAAAATCTGGATAGACAGAATATATATATATATATATATATATATATATATATATATATATATATATATATATATATATATATATATATATATATATATATATATATATATATATATATATATATATATATATATATATATATATATCGAGGCCTTAACAGTAGTTTGAAGGTTGGGACAAAAGGTGAGAGATAGCTAACACATGTAAGGGCATAGGGTTTCCTTTACAAAAAGTCTGAGTTTGGTTAGGTTGGCTTTTGTTTCATAGTTTGGGGTATAAAAATCGGGACTGTTTGGGATAAAATGTGAATGGGATAGGTTATGAACTTAACCAAGTTAAGGGATTATTAGAGAGGTGTAATGGGATGCTTGGAACATAATAATGAGATTTATATGAGGAATAGGAATTAGACATCCATCATATATTGATGAGCCATTTTAGTATTTGGTTCATGTCTTGATTGTGTGCCTTTGTGTGTTTAGCATTTTGCTAGTGCGCGGATTTTTGGAGAAGCTCAATCAGGTGAGTTTCATAGTCCCATGTTCTTGAGTTATAACTGTTTTGATTTCCAGATGGGATGGAAGAGACACTGGTCTTGTTTTTAACTAACGCTGTGAAGGTTTTTGTGATTTGTGATAGACTTGTGTGTGTATATATATGATTAACTGCTATGTGATTCTTGATTTGTTTTGTGGTTTTGGCTTGGTACCAAGGGATGTTGACAAGGCGGGGCCTTGGGGAGGTACATAGATGTATGGGCATCTATGGTACCAAAGGATAATGACAAGGCAGGGCCTTGGGATTGGTACATAAGTGTATGGACGCCTATGGTACCATGGTGATTGGTAAGGTTGGGAGCCTTGGATTTGGTTTGGAATGATTGATCTTGAATATTAGTTGTTAATGCATATTTGTAGCACCTTGTACATATGTTTTGATGATGGTTATTATTCACAGCTTATAAATTTCTTTTGTGTTCGAGTCTAAACCTATGACTCTCACCAACATTATTGTTGACGTGTTTTAGTGTCTCTTTCAGGTATTAATGTGGTTAAGCGTGAGAACATAAGTGGCTAGGATTGGAGTCGCATAAGAATGCATTTAGAAGGAGATCCCCGTTCCTTCATAGATTTCTTTTGTTTGATTGAGTAAGTGATACTACGAATATCAATATGTTGATGTTTGTTTTATTTGTTTGTCTTTGGTAAGAGGTGAGACTTTTACCTACTTACCTAGACTCCTGCATTGTTGAGATATTGTCATGACATTTGTGTCACCTTTTATGACATTTCTATTTCATATAGTTCCCCTATAGACACGCTATTGTTGTGATGATATCCATACGTCGCGCCCCATATTCTGCCACGGTGGGGTGTGACAGAGAGCCCCTTGGCTCTCGGTGGTGTCTCAGCCGAACCAAAACCCGAACCAAACAACCCCCTTATTAATATCCTTGATTAATTAACATGTTTTTATGATTTGTTCTTGATTTTAATACATGAAATCATAAAAGAAAAATATAAAGAAGGAAAAAGAAAGGTGTATGATTATACCGATCGCGTAGTTGTTTATGGTTTTCAAACACGAACACAAACACGCAAACCTTGAAGATCAAAACTCACAAACACCCCCTTTGGTGTCTTTTTTGGTCGACGGCAGAGAGAGAGAGAGGTAGCAGGATTTCTTATTTTTTTTGTCTAACCTTAAATATGACAAAAAGGTTTCTTGTGTTTTTATTTAACATGGGTTTTCAATGGGTCATGGGCCAAAGCCCATCTCTTCCTTTCTTTCTCTCCTAGCCGCGGCCTAAAGGAAGCCCAACAAGGAACCCGTAACTTTTCTAAGTTAAATATTATGGTCGTGTACGTTCGTGTTTTATTTAACTTCAGCTTATATGTCGTGGACATAACACATTTATAATATATACGTAATTACATGTTATTAAATATCGTGACACATGAATTATATTATAAATGGAAAGTTTTAAATTTATCATATTTTCGTATGTTCACTGTTCATGTGTACTGTTCATGGTATTTTAATGCGGGTTTTACAACTATTTCCCTCTAAAAGAATAATTCGTCCTTGAATTGGAGAAAACATAAACTGAAAGAAACATACCCGAATCAGAACTGGAAATGAGGGTAAGAAGCCCGTATATACTCATCCGTCTCCCAAGTGGCTTCCCGCTCAGGATGATCCCTCCAGAGGATTTTGACGAAAGGGATCGTCTTCCTCCGCATGGCACGGTCTTGTCGTTCAAGAACTCTCTCGGGTTCTTCGACATAAGAATGATCCTCTCGAATCTGGTAAAGCGAATACTGGACTACATGAACTGGATGATATTTGTATCCTCTGAGTAAGGACACATGGAACACGTTGTGAACGTGTGATAGCTGAGGCGGTAACGCTAAACGATATGACACTTCACCAACGCGTTCTATGATGTCGAACAGTCCAATGAAGCGAGGACTGAGCTTCCCTTTGATTCCAAAACGTTTAACTCCCCGTGCAAGTGATACCTTGAGGAAAACGTGATCACCTACATTGAAAGATACATATCTATGACGTTTATCAGCATAGCTCTTCTGGCGAGCACGAGCCTCCTGAATTTTCACCTTAGTGACAGCGACCTTCTCATTGGTCACCTCAATCATCTCTGGACCCTCAATTAGTCGTTCGCCCACCTGATCCCAGCAGATTAAGGTGCGACACTTCCTACCATACAACAACTCAAAAGGTGCACACTTGATGCTAGCGTGGCAGTTGTTGTTGTATGCAAACTCCACTAGATAGATATAATCATCCCAGCTTCCTAACCACTCTAGAGCACACGCCCGCAACATGTCCTCCAATGTCTGAATGGTACATTCCGACTGTCCGTCGGCCTAAGGATGAAGGCAGTGCCGAGCTTAAGTCTGGTGCCCCAAGCTTTCTGCAGACTCTGCCAGAAACGTGATGTGAAACCGCGATCTCTGTCAGAGATGATTTCTGATGGAGTACCATGCAGTCTCATGATCTCCTTCTAAAAAGTGTCTACTAATTAGCTGAGCGGATGCTCCTTGCGGATCGGCAAAAAATGAGCAGATTTAGTCAATCTATCAATAATAACCCAGATGGCGTCGTTCTTCTTCTGAGTCACAGGAAGACCAGTAACAAAATCCATGGAGATTTTGTCCCACTTCTATGCTGGAATATCTAATGGTTGTAGTAAACCACTAGATCTCTGGTGTTCGATCTTAACCTGTTGGCAGATCATACATTTAGAAACGAAGGTGGCAACATCCTGCTTCATACCACTCCACCAAAAGTGTTGCTTGAAGTCATGGTACATCTTGGTAGAACCAAGATGTATGGTAAATGGAGAGGTGTGAGATTCAGTCAGCACAGCTTCCCTGAGTGTAGAGTCATCGGGAACCACTAGTCTAGTGCCCTGCCATAAGATACCGTCATCATCCACACGAAACTCCGTCTGCTGATCAAGGTTCTGAATGATAGCCCAAATCTCACCATCGTCCTTCTGAGCTTTCTTGACCCTAGAATGTAAGTCTAGTTCCACTCTAAGATTAGCCCAGTAACCGTGCTGCCCTCGTATACAAAACTCAATATCAGTCATCTCTAGGTCACGGATGATCTTCTTTGCAATCCAGATGCCAGCAATCATACCCGACCTTCTACTTAGAGCATCTGTCACCACATTCTCCTTACCAGGATGGTACTGAATGTTGGTGTCGTAGTCATTCAATAGCTCTAACCATCTCATCTGTCTCATGTTCAGTTCCTTCTGGGTGAAGATGTACTTGAGACTCTTGTGATCGGTGAATATGTCACATGATTCACCATACAAATAATGTCTCCAGATATTCAATGCGAAAACAACTGTTGCAAGTTACAAATCGTGAGTAGGATAGTTTTCTTCATAAGGTTTCAACTGACGTGATGCGTATACAATAACCTTCCCATGTTGCATGAGAATGCAGCCGACCCTTTCCTGAAGCGTCACTATATATCTGAAATCCACCTGAGCCAGATGGGAGATTAAGAATAGGTGCAGTCACTAACTTCTGCTTAAGATCTTCAAAGGTCTTCCCTCGTTCTTTCGTCCAGACGAATTTCTCTCCTTTCCTCATCAGCTTAGTCAAAGGTAAGGCTAACCATGAAAAGTTCTATACAAATCTGCGGTAGTAGCCAGCTAAACCCAGAAAACTTGTGACCTGAGTTGCAGATGTAGGTCTCGGCCATTTGGTAGCTTCGACCTTTGTAGGATCCATGGTGATCCCTTCTGTAGATACAACATGGCCCAAAAATGCCACCTTGCTTAACCAGAACTGATTGTGGTAAATTACACCTCTTAGGAAAAAGGCGTAAAAGTGGTAAGTATCAAACAAATGATTTTAGGAAAAATCAAGAGTTAATGACCCTTAATGGTGTGAAAGTTCGTTTCCCAAGGAGGTATATGTGTGTGACTAAGATGTACAAGATTTGAGATTAATATTTGGTTTAGAAGGGGATTAGAAAAGAAGATGACGAAGACGTAAAAATAAAAATTAACAAAAAATTACTACTAGAAAGTTAAAACGTAGAACCTTAAAAATCACAAAAATAAAAATAAATTCTAAAAATTACCAAAAATTCACCAAAAATCAAAAATAATAAACTAAGAGTTTACCAATGATCAAAACTTTTTCAAATCTTTTAAATAATTAAATATTCAATTTTTAAATGCTAATTAAATCCCTAAAAATCAAATAAATTATCAAAAAGCCCAAATTAAGATTTTTCAATTGATAAACCTCTACAATGACCTAAAAAGATTAAAAACTATTTTTAGAAATTTTAAAACTAATAAAAACTATTTAAAATGATTTAAAAACTATTAAAACTTAAAATAATTATAAAAATTAATCTAAAAGAGATAAAATTATTCTAAAAGTTGCTAAATTCCTATTTTAATGTATTTAACCCAAGAAAAATGTAAAAAGTTGGAAAAAGTGAAATTTTAAAAATAATAATAAAATAATATTAAAAATCCAAAAATTATAAAAAATTCTAAAAACCTGCAAACTAGTTTATTTTAACCTAAATAATCAGAAAATCAAAGTGAAATTACCAAAATACCCCTAATGGGCCCTCAAATGGGCCAAATCCAAATTCAGTCAACACAAATGGGCTTTTGGGCCCAAAAAGTCAAACTTGGCCCAATTGACTTGGAAAAAGCCCTATCTGACTTAAAAATTAATTCTAAGAACAAAACTCTAAAGGCCCAAAAGCTGAAAGTGAGCTTATCACAGCTTATTGAACACAAAGCTTATTCTTATTGGGCTTTTCAGCCCATTAAGCCATAAGCTAATGCCATAAGCTCTAATTTGACACACAACCCTCTTTTAGGATGCTTAAGAGATCTGTCAAAAGAAATTTCCAAAAAGCACACTCAATAAGCCAGAAAATAGAAAAGCAAAAATCCACAAAACGACAAAATAGTCGTTTTTGAGAAATAATGCACCTCGGGACTTGATTCAACTTGCAAAAGCTTTCAAATGGACTCAATAAGCAATATCAATCAACAAAAATCCAATAAGCACAACCAATAAGCCAGAATAAGCACAAATGAACTTATGTAAAAGTCAAAGGAGTTGGTTTTCTAGTCAAACCTAAAAGTCAACCACCCAAATGCTCCAGTATGAACAAATGGGTCAAAATATGAGCACCTATTACAAAAACAAAGTTGTTGCAGGTTGGAATAAGCTATTATAGCTTATTGATAAGCTGACACCAAATTTACACTAGCAGTGGCAACCAGCAGGGGAAAGGAGTTCCCACTGCTTTGACTAATTGACCAAGCTTGTTTGAGAGTTCTAGTTTGATTCAATTGGAAACAAAGGCACCCTTGTGATCAGTGAATCACAAGGAGTCAATAGCAACAATAAAATCACAAAATGATCCACACAATAAGCCACAATAAGCCAAACAGTCCACAGATATGCTCCAGATATGCAAATAAGCAGTTAAGCACTTAATAAGCAGATTTAAGCAAAATAAGCCAACCAAACTTAACAGGATGCATACACAAGCTATCTAAACTAACAATAAACACAAAGCAACAAGAATCAAACACTGAATCAAAGAAAATAGCAAGATCAAAGCACAAAATGTTTCTGATGAACAAAGAACAATATGCAGACAAGTTTTGCTGATATACTTGACACTTGATCCAATTTCAAGCCTCAAATCCTTCTACCCTGGTGTGATTAACTATGATTTAGCACTTGTTAGCCCTAGCCTAAGCCTAGATCTAGGTGTCCTCAAAATCCTAGCCAATTTTACCAAGTTATGAAGATTTTATAGCCAATTAAAGAATCAATGTGTTCAAAACCTCAAAACCTGCAAACAGATGAACAATATCACCTAAACAACAGATACCAACACTAGCAACCAACAAACAAACACTTAACAAGCCACAAACCCAACTTATGCAGTAATCCCAAACACCCTTTTAAAACTTGATTACACAAATTTTCAAAGGCTTGTGAAGATTCAACCCACAAATCAGATCACTAACACCTCAATAACATCAAACCAAACCAAATCAACAATAATCAACCACAATAACACAGATTCAAGCATAAATCCACAAAAATCACAAATATTCAGAAACTTAAAGAGAAAATGAAAAGGGAAGAAGATGCAAACCTCCAAGACCTACATCTAGGCCCTGGATTATTTGAGCTTAGGTACTAGCAGAACAAGTACCAACTTCCAAGCTGCTAAGATGAACAAACCACAAAGTGAGATAAAAAATAATGCCAACTTTCTTATTTTTGATGCACAAGCTTTATCACTTAAAACCTTGCCTCAAAAACCTTCAAACAAGATAATAGAACTCAGATTTTAGCTTCTCAAACACCAAACTTTTATAAATAACAGATTAGAACTCAAAATTTTAAGAAATTCAAACTTTATTTCATAAAAAGGAATTACAAAGATTAAAAGCTAAAATCTGGAACAAAGCTCTCTCACAGGTTGAGGAGTCTTTATATAGGCAAATGCCAAGGCTAGCACTATTCACAAACCCTAGAACTGAATTCCCTATTATGCCCTTGAGTCTTCTAGACGAATTCTTGGTGTGAGCTGTCCAAAGTGATATTGGTTGTTCATTTTAGCTTTGGAATGAAGCAAGGACTCTTAGCTGTTGATTTTGCCATGTCAGATAACTTGGAGGCCAAGTTGTCATGTGATTGGTTAAACGGGAATTGGGGGTGGGGTCCATAGTGAGTAGGATTAAGGGTTTTAAGGTTGGGATGGGTTTCTGCACATGTGAATCAAGTGTGTGCAAAGGTAATTGAAAATTACCCCATGTTTAAGTGGAGTAAATTCTGGGTGGTGAAAAAGTGAATAGTAGTGTATTTGATCCGAAATTGGGGAAAGAAAGGTGTTTGGCGCATTTTCAGGTTTGAAAGTTTGAAATAGACACCTTTGGTCCTTGTTCTTTGGGATTTTTGGTAAATAAGGTATTTCAGCCTAGAAAACGTATTTCCTTTGTTAAATACTTTCACCACTTGGCAGTTTTGGCACAAAACTTTGGAAAAAGGATTTCAAGGGTTATTTTTGCCATTTTGAGATATTTCAAGGGCTTCTCTTGGATATTCTTGATCTTCAAAGGTCTTCATTGTATCTTTGACTTCATGAGGGATCATTATTGGCAATTTTGATTTGTTGAGGGACTAATCTTGCCATTTCTTCAAAGTTGAAGGACCTTTTGTGTAATTTTGACAAACTTAAGGGACCAAACTTGTATATTAATATACAAGGGTTTTAAGTTTCATTTCTTCAATAATTGAGGATCAATCTTGTTTGTCTTCAAGTCTTCAAGGGTATTTGTTGAGAATTCCATGATTAGGGCCCGGTTCTTTGTACGGCTTCGTTTCTCGTGTCCGTTTTTCCTTGTAATTTGTGATCTTTTGTCTTTTTCACGATATCCATACCTAAAATACACAAGTAAACAAACACAAGCATATATATGGTATTTTATGACATTTTTATGCATTTAAAGCCCGAAAAGAACGATGAGATCATGTATAAATGCCATCTCATCACTCCCCCATACTAAGCCATTGCCGTGCCCTCACGCAATGCTAGAATAAAGTATCTAAGCATCACCAAAGTTCAATTTTATTAACCTTTATTGAAAAGTAAAAGACTTGCAACATACTACGATGATGTGTAAAGACATAATATATGATTTTCATCACGAAAAGTGACTTTTAGGGTCAAAGAATAGAAACAAGTAAATGTCCCTTAGAGTAAACTTCGTCATCCTTGATTGTCATACATTCCATGCTAAGTGCAAAAACGAGATCATTGTTGGTACAAGTCACAATGCTAACACTACTCATATGTCCAAATTGTGTAATACTTTTTCTTCCCGCAATCCTAGTTATTATAAAAGGAAATGTGTTACTAGCATTTTTTTATCTATTTGTCATGGATCACAAGTGATTCATATTGACTTATTTGAGTAGTTATTAGTCCGAAAGCAAAGTAGCACGATTTGATCAATAGTTAGCCGAAGGACAAAATCTTTTAAAACGGCTTCTCGTTTATCTCCTTAAGTTCATATCTTGGCATAACTCGTTTCACGATTTGAGACCTTTCTCGGACCGATATTTGGCATGTACTTCATACTTCAAATCTTGGGAAGACGTTCTTGAAATTATGGTCTTCTCTTCATATACTTGGAATTTCTTCACTTGACGTTTTTGAGAGATTCTTCATATTGGACCACGACTTCATCATTTTTCTTCGATCTTTACTTTGGATTTTGATATACAACGATCCGCCTCCTTTTCGGACTTGGATATATTTATCCTCATACCTTGTTAGGGTCTTTTTGGATAGACTTTCTCCATGATCTTTAGGGGAGTAATTGCTTCTCGTCGTGTGTCTCGATCCTTCATATTGATTTAGGAATAATGATACTTCACATCATCTTTGGATCTTTAGCAAAAATAGAGCTCCTCATGCCTTGTTAGGGCCTTTTTGGATGATTGCCAATCTTCGCGTCCCGCTTCAATAAGTTATGCCTTGGCTATGAACTCTATTCAACCCCGAGCAACTTTTAAACGATCTTGCGCTAGAGGCTAAGTAACCTTTCAAATCGTACGACCTTACTTATTCCTAATGCATTGATCTTATGGGAAGAAAAAGCCACAATTAAAGACATATGAGTTTTTGAAAGAACACTTTCATGTTCTACGTTTAGCATGGTCACTTGTCTAACTCTATCATTTCTCGTTCTTCACTATATAAAGACCTCTAATTAAAGAGACTCGTGAATACTTAGCCATGCAAGTCAAAATTAAGCCAAATTTGGATTAGCTTTCATTAAGACTATATCAAATCAAAATTTTGGGTTTTCAAGCCACCTATAGGATCTTGCACTTTCTTGGACTTTTTCAAGTTTAGAGAATGCGTTTTAAAGTTCCCTTGATAAGTAACTTTCTAGAATCAATTATAGGAACTTGCGAAAAGTTCTTGTTCTTAACCCGTATGAATTAAGACTTTCGCGTTTTAAAGCTCCCTATATAAAGGTCTAGCAAAACTTGAATTGAGCGGGTTAAGGAATGTAAATGGCTCCAAATGCCCATCAAGTCAAAAATTAACTCTTATTCTACCCATCGGAAAATATACATTCGTGTCTTAAAAACACTTATGAAAACTAAGAAAAAATTTAAAAATTTTGCCATTTTTAGCCTTATTAGCAAAACAAAACATAGAAAATTGGAAAGCGTGAGGGCGTAGCAAAGCAAGTATCTATTCACCCCCCATACTAAAAGTAAACATTGTCCTCAATGTTTCGAGTCTAAAGGTGGAGCACCCCCATACTAGAGACGAAGAGTCGAATGCTTAGGATCTAGCATGGAAAGGGTGATCAACAATATATCTAAAGCCGTTTATTAAGTATGCTAAAAGATAATTGTTAGAACAATAAAGGATATGTCATGGAATCGTGAAAAACTTCTTCAAACGAACGATGGAGGCTCACGTAAATGAACACGAGAGTCTTCAATCGTAGATGATGACGATGATCTAGATAACACAATCACAAACAACCACGAGACAACGAGTTGAAAGGGTACAAGTCCCCTTATTAGTGAATAGTGAGCATAAAAGATAAGCATGGGATCTCCCCCAAGAGGCACCTCGTTTTTGATTACCGAGTCATGAGCTCGACTCAATCCCCTCAATGCTAATTATCATTGGGGAAGGTGACTTGGTCGAGGGCAACCATTGAAGGAATTTCCCCACCAAAGTAGTGCTTAAGCCTATGTCCATTCACCTTGAAATTAGGGCCATCATCTTGAGCTAGCTCAATGGTCCCATATGGAAACACTTGTGTAATGGTGAACGGACCCGACCAACGAGATTTCAATTTCCCGGAAAATATCTTAAGACGAGAGTTAAAAAGCAACACTTGATCACCAACGTTAAAAACCCGGTTTTTAATCTTTGAATCATGAAACTTTTTAGTCTTTTCTTTAAAAATTAATGAATTTTCATAAGCATTATCCCTTAATTCATCCAATTCACTCAATTGTATTTTCCGGTGATCTCCCGCGGTCTTCAAGTCAAAATTTGCATGCTTAAGGGCCCAATATGCCTTGTGCTCCAACTCAATGGGCAAATGACAATTCTTCCCATAGACTAACTTATAAGGAGTGCAACCGATAGGTGTCTTATAAGCGGTCCTAAAGGCCCATAAAGTGTCATCAAGTTTGTCGGACCATGAAGCACGGTTTTCTCCAATTGACCTCTCTAAAATCCTCTTCAAAGCTCGGTTCGAAACCTCGACTTGCCCACTCGTTTCGGGTGATAAGCCGTAGAAAGACGATGAGTAACTCCATATTTCTTTAGAACCTTTTCGAATTGGTCATTACAAAAATGGGTTCCACGATCGCTTATAATAGCACGAGGGGTTCCGAACCGAGAGAATAGTTGCTTCAAAAACTTCACTACCACACGAGCATCATTCGTAGGCAAAGCCTTAGCTTCCACCCACTTAGAAAGGTAGTCCACCGCGACGAGGATATATTTGTTGCCATGAGACGATGGGAACGGCCCCATAAAGTCTATTCCCCATATGTCGAAAATCTCACATACTTGAATTATGTTTTGCGGCATTTCATCACGTTGAGACGATTTCCTTGACGTTGGCACGAATCACACGACTTCACAAGTGCGTGTGCATCACGATAGATAGAAGGCCAAAAGAAACCGGCATCGAACACTTTCTTAGCCGTGAGATTAGCATCGTGGTGACCACCCGTGGGTCCCTCGTGACAAGCTCTAAGGATATTAGAAGCTTCGGCACCAAACACACAACGTCGAACGAGTTGATCCGCACAAATCCGAAAGAGATAAGGGTCGTCCCAAAAATATAACTTGACGTCACGAAAGAATTTTCGTTTTTGTTGTGTCGTCATACCCTTGATTATGAAATTGCCCGCATGGTAATTTGCAATGTCGGCAAACCATAAGGTGGTGTCTTTAGAATTCACTACATCGAGAGTCTCAAGAGGAAATGTTTCGGTAATTTCCTTGTTCTCGAAAACATCTTTGTGAGGATCTTCTAGACGAGAGAGATGATCGGCTGCTAGATTCTCGGCTCCTTTTTTGTCAAGCACGGTGACATCAAATTCTTGGAGGAGGAGCATCCAACGAAGCAATCTCGGCTTAGCGTCTTGCTTAGCTAAGAGATACTTAATAGCCGAATGGTCGGTATACACGATGCTTTTAGTCAAGACGAGATAAGGTCGGAATTTCTCAAAAGCATAGACCACGGCAAGGAATTCTTTTTCCGTTGTGGTGTACTTTAATTGAGCCTCGGTCATCGTCTTACTATCATAGTGGATAGCACGGAAATGCTTGTCATAACGTTGCCCTAAGACGGCCCCTATATCATAATCACTTGCATCGCACATGATTTCAAAGGGTAATTCCCAATTAGGAGCAACAAGAATGGGAGCTTCGGTAAGTTTCCTTTTGAGAGTTTCGAAAGCCTTAACACAATCTTCATTGAAGTTAAAAGGAGCATCCTTCTCGAGAAGGTGTGTCATAGGACGAGAGATTTTCGAAAAGTCCTTGATGAAACGACGATAAAAGCCCGCGTGGCCTAGGAAACTCCTAACTCCCTTAACGGTTTTGGGATGAGGTAACTTGGCGATGACGTCTACCTTAGCTTTATCGACCTCAATCCCCGCCTTCGACACCTTATGTCCTAAGACGATTCCTTGTTTACACATGAAATGACATTTTTCCCAATTAAGCACAAGATTGGTTTCTTCACAACGTTTTAACATTTGTTCGAGATTAGATAAACATGATGTGAACGAATTACCAAACACCGAGAAGTCATCCATAAACACTTCCATCGACTTCTCGATCATATCGTGAAAAATTGCCATCATACACCGTTGAAACGTACCGGGTGCATTACAAAGTCCGAAAGGCATCCTACGATAAGCGAACGTTCCATACGGACACGTAAACGTAGTCTTCTCTTGATCACGAGGGTCGATAGGGATTTGAAAGTAACCGGAAAAACCATCTAAAAAGCAATAGAATTCATTTCCCGCAAGTCGCTCCAACATTTGATCCATGAAGGGCAAAGGAAAGTGGTCTTTACGAGTGGCGTCATTTAACTTTCGGTAGTCAATACACACCCTCCAACCGGTCACAACACGAGTGGGAATTAACTCGTTGTTTTCATTAGGCACAACGGTCATTCCTCCCTTTTTAGGGACACAATGGATTGGGCTCACCCATGGGCTATCGGATATAGGATAAATCATTCCCGCGTCAAGGAGTTTAAGGACCTCCTTTTTAATGACATCGTGAATTTTGGGATTCACCCTTCTTTGACTTTGAATTGCGGGTTTGTAGTCCTCCTCTATTAAAATCTTGTGAGTACAAAATTTTGGGTCAATACCCTTAATGTCGGATATTTTCCACGCAATTGCCCCTTTATGAGCCTTAAGAACTTTCAAGAGCTCGGTTTTTTCATTATTAGCAAGACCTTTTGCAATAATAACCGGCAACTTGTCATCACCTTCCAAGAATGCGTATTCAAGGTGAGAAGGAAGATCTTTCAATTCAAGGATAGGTGGTTCCTCGATTGAAGATTTTGGTTCAACACTCATAACTTCCATCGGCGAAAGAAATGGTGGAATAGAAGTATCATCACTAATCAACACCTCATCTTCATTGTCGATTTCATTTGAAGTGAAATCGTCTCCTTGGAATGGAGTAAGATTTGGTGTGGAATTAGCAAGAATCGGATCCAAAATAGTGGGATTGCCACTTGACGAGCTATCGGAAAAACCTAACACTTCTTGTGAAAACTCATCGCAAACCACATCAACGATGTCAATGTGATTGATGTTAGCGATTGCATAAACATGAGAAGGTTTCGAGTTTTGAGTAGCGTTTATAACAAGTTCCTCTTCGTTGAATCTCAAAGTGATAGTTCTTGCATGAACATCGATAAGCGATCTCGAAGTATCTAAAAATGAACGACCTAAAATTAGAGGAACTTGAGGATCCGCGGGGATGTCAACTACTATAAAATCAACGGGATAGTAGAACTTCCCCACTTTCACGAAAACATCTTCGGCTACTCCACATGCCATAATCGTAGAATGATCGTCCATCTCGATGGACATGTTTGAAGGAATGAGAGCCGGAAGCGAAAGCGATTTCCAAATGGAAAATGGCATCAAATTAATGCTCGCACCAAGATCGGCCAAGGCGAGGCATTCTTTCATATCTTGTATGTCACAAGGAATGAGAAACTTTCCGGGATCACCAACTTTTTCCGGTATGCGGTTAAGATAAACCGAAGAACAATTAGCAAGCTTTGAAAGCTTTTCCTTATCGCTCATCATACTTTTAAAAGTGGAAGCGAAACGAGGCATATATAACAACGCGTCGGCTAAACTCACATCAAAATGCACTTGTTGAAACATTTTTATAAAAAGCTCGATTTGTTGTTTGTTACGTTCTTGCAACTTCTCTTTGTTTCGTCTTGAAGGGTAGGGTAAAGGTGGTGTGGGTTGGTCATTAGGCAACGGCCTTGGAAACTCGGGTTCCACAATTGGTATTGGTTCAACCGTAGGTGTGGCATGAGCGGTACTTCGTGGGATTGTAATGTGCTCCTTTTCGACCATCACCTCGGGTTCTTTCTCGATTTCCTTCTCCGTAGAAGTACTTGGACGAGAGATTGGTTCCTTGAAAGTTTTACCACTTCGTGTAGTAATAACCTTCATTTCTCCCTTTGGGTTTGCAATGGTATCACTAGGAAGACCACCCGAGGAAGAGGGTTTACACATGATTGCTTCAAACATCTTAGCCATTCGGTCTTCAAATTTTGATTGCCTAGCATCCTTTTTTAATAACTCTTGCTTAATCTCATGTTGTCCTAATTCCATCTTTTGTTGATTTTGTTGAAGACGTTGGACATTTCCTTCCATTTTGTTTGCATGAGTTTTAAGTTCATTAGCAAGTTCATTTTTAAGCTCGTTTTTCAACTCGGATCTTAAGCTAATCATCTCACGTTGCATGTTATCAAATTTAGCATCATTTGCTTTAGCATAATCCAAAAATTCTCCTTGCAAATTTTTAGTGTGAGCATTTTGAAAACCTTGTGTAGTGTTTTGAAAATCACGGTTTTGATTTTGATTAGAAATTTGTCCATTCCCATTTTGATAATTCCCCTTGTTGTAATTGCGTGTGTTGCCTTGGTAATTACCTTGGTTGTTGTTTCGATAATTGTTAACATTTTGGTTTGGTGGAGCTTGATTTTGGCGGGAACCTTGACCGTTTTGGTTGTAAGTTCCCGTTGCTACATAAGCACTCGAAGTGTTACCATCCGCGGTAATGCACTCGGAAAGATCATGAGCCCCCCCACAAGTGTGATACCCTAGAACCGAGGTCACTAACATTACCCTAAATTACGCTAATTTTTGAAATTTTTAATAGATATTAATTGCTATATATTTTAGTATTTTGGTTGAAACCGATGTTCGAGGTTATAATTTTGACGATTGACGATTTAAGAAGGACGATGACGAATACGATCCCGATGGATGCCCAAATTTCTATAATTATTGACGTTTTATCGATAATGTAATTTTTCGAGAATTTTACTTACGGTTCGTGTTAAGTCGAGTCGGGTGAGTTTTATTGCTTTCCGGGTACATTTAAAGTATCCCAAATGTATTTTGGAGTGTTTGGGATAATTTCCGACTCCCGTAAAATTTTCTAAAATGACTAGTGAGTCAATCCCGCAAAGTTTTGGTGTCGTTTTTGCTTAAGGCCAAAAGAATGCAAAAATTGCACTTAGGTCCTTCCCATTTCACAAAAGGGGACAAACACCACACACACTAAACACTTTACAAAAAAAAAAAATCAAACACCCCTCTCCCTTGTGTTCTTAGGCCGACGGTCAAAACCCTAATCCACCACCACTTCATTTTTTTTGAGTTTTGATCCATTCTAATCATAGACCACCTCCTAAAATCATCTAGTGAGTGTTAATCCATGTTCATTTCACACATGCATTAACAAAAATTCTTCCAAAAATTTCAAGATTTTTCAAATTCGTTTTTGATGTTAATTGGGCATTTGCATGTTTAATTCATGCTAAAAGGATGCTAGAACACCAAACAAATCAACCAAAATCAATTTGGTTGGTGGGTTTTGATCACCCAAACCCCACGGCTCAATGGGGGGTGTTTGGGGATCATGGTGGTTCATGTTTTGAGCTTGATTCTATGTTTAATATCATGTTTTTAGATGTTGTAGATGGGTACATTTACTTGCATGTTTGTTTTTAGGATTTTAGTTTTATGAGGTTGATGATCAATAGGGGTTAGGGACTGAAAACATTGTTTGGTTGTGATTAGGGATGCTTAGGATGATGTCTAGTGATGATAAATGGGTTTGGAAACGAGCGTTAGTGTGATTTTAGTATGGTTGATTTTAGGCAGAAAGTTTAAGGCATTTTCGTAAAAATTATTTTGAAAACAGGTCTTGTGGATAGGATAGATTTGTAGAGCATTTTCTTAGCTTCGATTTGGTATAAGGTAGAGCTTACGACTCCTAACGAGTCAAAAGTTACGACGTTTTGAAATTCGTGTACCGGGAGATGAAAACCGTCATAATCCGAAGTTATGCTTGGTTTTAGGTCAAATCCCGGGGACTATAAGTCTAGTTTGGTAAATGGTCAAGGGCTGAATTTTGGTGTCAAACCTGCACATTTGAGTCTATTGTAGGACTTAGTTGTCAAATGGGTCAATGGAGTGTTTTAAACGGGTCAAATGAGTCCGACTTGGTCAAAGTACAATTTCAGTCCGAAAAACGTAGTTTTTGGAAAAGTGTTGAGTAACGGGTCGTAGGAATAAAAATTTTTCTTGAGATTAAATATGTGTTTTCTACAGGTCTTATAGTATTTTTGAGAATTTTGTCAAATTTTATAAAGATGGTTAAGTATGGTAAAACAGTCCGTACTTTTGGTAAGTATCGGCGAAAATGAGTAAAAATGGATAACGTTAATAATAAGGACAAATGGTATGAAGCGAGTAACGCTTGTTGTTTTGTTTTGGCGTGAGTTGTAATTGTCACAAGTGACTAGTATTTGTGTATTTTATACAGTACCATAAGGTTTTAAAAATGAGATTACTCATTACACGTTATTTGGTTTGATAGGTGTTGATTTACCCGGGCATCCGTATCGTCGTCAGTGACCGTCTCTCGAACTATCGACTACTTGTTATATAAGGTGTGAATTTATAGCATCGCTTATTATTATTTCAAACTGTTTTACCCGCGAGGGAAATGCATGCTAGTTTTTAAAATGAACATATGTCATGAATGATTGTTGGACCCAAATGTTGCCTTTGAAATTGTGTTGAGTACCTAGTTGCAAAAGTCCCTAAATTCATGAACTATTAACTATTGTTTAGTCCTAGCATGGATTAGAAATAGCCGCTTATGCAAAGTGATAGTACTATGGGGTTGACTACCCTATCCGAGACGAGGGCTAGTACGTTGATACCCCCTGCGGACGGATAATTTGTGATAAGAGATAAGGTATAATTGCAACTGATGCCTTAGTAGGGGCCTTGGTTTCATCTGAATCACGCCGGTAATTATTACGCGGGTGATTGAGTTAACGGTTTAGTGTCATGAGCTTAAACACAATTGCCAGTATCTTGAATATAGATTGTTTGATCGACAAGTCTATGAATGATCGTGAATGGTTTTTATTTCACATATGTTCAAAATGAATTGTAAAACCTATGAATTCCACTCAACGTTTTCGTTGACCAAATTTAGCATGTGTTTCAGGTAACCGCTGAAGTGTAGCATGGAGCGTGCATGGGATGGATGTTGTGTGTATGGCTTGGAGTCTGCTTGTTTTTTCCTCCCGTTATTACTTAAACATTTTTAACTTTAATGTCATGTTGTTGTGAAAACTGTAACTTTTGGGTTGAGATTCATGGGGACCGATAACGTAAAACTCTGTTGTATCAAATGGGGTTGGAAAAACCGTAGACATGTATCTTTTAACAATTTTTACTTTAAGTTTTAAATTGACGTCTCTTTGGAGTCGTTCGATATATCTTGTGTGCGATGATAACTGCCTAGCACCCAAATGTTGTAGTTCCGCTGCGCATAGCATTTGGTGGGGTGTTAGAACAAGACAAACAACTCTTAGCAACCGCTTTAACCGAAGCGGAATTGGAAGCTTCTTGAGCCTTCCAATGGGACATAAGATTAGTAAATCTATCAAAAAACCGATTTTCCTCATTAGCTTCATCATGTAAGGCGTTAATGCTACGAGACGATTGTGACGAAGATGACGAACCCATATTGGCAACACTCGGTGTGTTACGAGGGTTATAAACCTTAGATCTATTCTCAATGATTTGTAAAGCCTCATTTGTCGTCTTGCACAAAAAATTACCACCCGCGGCGGCATTCAAATAATCTCGTTCATGATCATTAAGCCCATTATAAAAAGTATCCACTTGATGCAATTCCGTAAAATCATGGTGTGGACATTCATGTAACATCTCTTTAAAGCCTTCCCATGCCATTGAAAAACTTTCATTATTTCTTTGCACAAATCGTGAAATCTCATTTTTCAAGTGTATTGTTTTAGATGGTGGAAAAAACTTGTTCACAAACTTAGAAACGAGATCGGCCCATGTCAAAATCGAATTTGGCGGTTCTTTCTCGAGCCAAATTTTTGCGGGTCCATCCAACGAGTATGGAAACAACATCATCTTAATGGCGTCATGTGGAACATCCTTAAACTTGCTAGTGGCGGTGAGACGGTTAAAATTCCTAATGTGGTAATGCGGGTTGTCTTTATCGTGACCTCTAAACTTATTTGCTTGCAACATAGACATTAAACCCGTCTTAATTTCGAAATTCTCCGCAAGGATGGCGGGAATCACAATAGCCTCTCCAAAACCCTCGGTGGGTGCTTGTAGCAACTCCATCATAGTACGATTAGCCATGACGACTTCTTGTTCTAAAATAGGTTCAACAATTGGAGGTTCTTCAACAATCAACGTCTCTTGATTGGCTTGCTTTTGAAGTCGTTTACGAGCTCGTTTTGCTTGATTACGAGTGATCATAAACTTCACGAAGAATGGGAGGTGAGCAAAGAAGATTCTTTTTGGGTGTTTTGTGAATTTTCAATTTTTTTTGTGTTTTTGATGATATTTAATTTTTTTGGATTTTGGTGTATCTTCGTAGACAACAATCTACAAAATCTCTCCTCGAATCAAACTCTTGATTAAAGAAGCCTCAAAGGAATGAAAATGATCACGTGGAGTGAACGCCTTCGAATGACTTTTAGAACTTTGGTGAAAACCAAATTGTTCAAGAGGGTTTAATCACAAAGAAACCAAGCAAATATAGTATACGTAATAATACTTTGGGCGGCAAAACCCTCGATTAGCCTTCAATCTCAAAATACTCACAAGCAAGCGGGGAAACGAGGCGACACGAAGCACTTAAGAGCCTTTTTCCTTAGGGTATATTTTATAATACTCGCCTTATACCCACCTTATAGTTTGTATCTTTCAAAATCGAGCTTCACGAAAGTATTTATCTATTTTTGCCTTTTTCTTTTTGGTTTGAGATTCGAATACAATAATTGAGTGATGAAATCCCAATTAAGGTTGTGTTTTCACACTTTTGGAGATATTGTAAATCTATTGTGATACTTAATACAATATAGTAATAATATTTGTACAAGAAAAACCAAGAAAACCGATAATACGTATTAGTAGAGTTCTACTAATATAAATACTATTTGGTTAATATTAAAAACAACAATGCAAATTAATCACGACACACCTCCCCGGCAGCGGCGCCAAAGTGATTGTGGTAAATTACACCTCTTAGGAAAAAGGCCTAAAAGTGGTAAGTATCAAACAAATGATTTTAGGAAAAATCAAGAGTTAATGACCCTTAATGGTGTGAAAGTTCGTTTCCCAAGGAGGTATATGTGTGTGACTAAGATGTACAAGATTTGAGATTAATATTTGGTTTAGAAGGGGATTAGAAAAGAAGATGACGAAGACGTAAAAATAAAAATTAACAAAAAATTAATACTAGAAAGTTAAAATGTAGAACCTTAAAAATCACAAAAATAAAAATAAATTCTAAAAATTACCAAAAATTCACCAAAAATCAAAAATAATAAACTAAGAGTTTACCAATGATCAAAACTTTTTCAAATCTTTTAAATAAATAAATATTCAATTTTTAAATGCTAATTAAAGCCCTAAAAATCAAATAAATTATCAAAAAGCCCAAATAAAGATTTTTCAATTGATAAACCTCTACAATGACCTAAAAAGATTAAAAACTATTTTTAGAAATTTTAAAACTAATAAAAACTATTTAAAATGATTTAAAAACTATTAAAACTTAAAATAATTATAAAAATTAATCTAAAAAAGATAAAATTATTCTAAAAGTTTCTAAATTCCTATTTTAATGTATTTAACCCAAGAAAAATGTAAAAAGTTGGAAAAAGTGAAATTTTAAAAATAATAATAAAATAATAATAAAATAATATTAAAAATCCAAAAATTATAAAAAATTCTAAAAACTTGCAAACTAGTTTATTTTAACCTAAATAATCAGAAAATCAATGTGAAATTACCAAAATACCCCTAATGGGCCCTCAAATGGGCCAAATCCAAATTCAGTCAACACAAATGGGCTTTTGGGCCCAAAAAGTCAAACTTGGCCCAATTGACTTAGAAAAAGCCCTATCTGACTTAAAACTTAATTTTAAGAACAAAACTCTAAAGGCCCAAAAGCTGAAAGTGAGCTTATCACAGCTTATTGAACACAAAGCTTATTCTTATTGGGCTTTTCAGCCCATTAAGCCATAAGCTAATGCCATAAGCTCTAATTTGACACACAACCCTCTTTTAGGATGCTTAAGAGATCTGTCAAAAGAAATTTCCAAAAAGCACACTCAATAAGCCAGAAAATAGAAAAGCAAAAATCCACAAAACGACAAAATAGTCGTTTTTGAGAAATAATGCACCTCAGGACTTGATTCAACTTGCAAAAGCTTTCAAATGGACTCAATAAGCAATATCAATCAACAAAAATCCAATAAGCACAACCAATAAGCCAGAATAAGCACAAATGAACTTATGTAAAAGTCAAAGGAGTTGGTTTTCTAGTCAAACCTAAAAGTCAACCACCCAAATGCTCCAGTATGAACAAATGGGTCAAAATATGAGCACCTATTACAAAAACAAAGTTGTTGCAGGTTGGAATAAGCTATTATAGCTTATTGATAAGCTGACACCAAATTTACACTAGCAGTGGCAACCAGCAGGGGAAAGGAGTTCCCACTGCTTTGACTAATTGACCAAGCTTGTTTGAGAGTTCTAGTTTGATTCAATTGGAAACAAAGGCACCCTTGTGATCAGTGAATGACAAGGAGTCAATATCAACAATAAAATCACAAAATGATCCACACAATAAGCCACAATAAGCCAAACAGTCCACAGATATGCTCCAGATATGCAAATAAGCAGTTAAGCACTTAATAAGCAGATTTAAGCAAAATAAGCCAACCAAACTTAACAGGATGTATACACAAGCTATCTAAACTAACAATAAACACAAAACAACAAGAATCAAACACTGAATCAAAGAAAATAGCAAGATCAAAGCACAAAATGTTTCTGATGAACAAAGAACAATATGCAGACAAGTTTTGCTGATATACTTGACACTTGATCCAATTTCAAGCCTCAAATCCTTCTACCCTGGTGTGATTAACTATGATTTAGCACTTGTTAGCCCTAGCCTAAGCCTAGATCTAGGTGTCCTCAAAATCCTAGCCAATTTTACCAAGTTATGAAGATTTTATAGCCAATTAAAGAATCAATGTGTTCAAAACCTCAAAACCTGCAAACAGATGAACAATATCACCTAAACAACAGATACCAACACTAGCAACCAACAAACAAACACTTAACAAGCCACAAATCCAACTTATGCAGTAATCCCAAACACCCTTTTAAAACTTGATTACACAAATTTTCAAAGGCTTGTGAAGATTCAACCCACAAATCAGATCACTAACACCCCAATAACATCAAACCAAACCAAATCAACAATAATCAACCACAATAACACAGATTCAAGCATAAATCCACAAAAATCACAAATATTCAGAAACTTAAAGAGAAAATGAAAAGGGAAGAAGATGCAAACCTCCAAGACCTACATCCAGGCCCTGGATTGTTTGAGCTTAGGTACTAGCAGAACAAGTACCAGCTTCCAAGCTGCTAAGATGAACAAACCACAAACTAAGATCAAAAATAATGCCAACTTTCTGATTTTTGATGCACAAGCTTTATCACTTAAAACCTTGCCTCAAAAACCTTCAAACAAGATAATGGAACTCAGATTTTAGCTTCTCAAACACCAAACTTTTATAAATAACAGATTAGAACTCAAAATTTTAAAAAATTCAAACTTTATTTCATAAAAAGGAATTACAAAGATTAAAAGCTAAAATCTGGAACAAAGCTCTCTCACAGGTTGAGGAGTCTTTATATAGGCAAATGCCAAGGCTAGCACTATTCACAAACCCTAGAACTGAATTCCCTATTATGCCCTTGAGTCTTCTAGACGAATTCTTGGTGTGAGCTGTCCAAAGTGATCTTGGCTGTTCATTTTAGCTTTGGAATGAAGCAAGGACTCTTAGCTGTTGATTTTGCCATGTCAGATAACTTGGAGGCCAAGTTGTCATGTGATTGGTTAAACGGGAATTGGGGGTGGGGTCCATAGTGAGTGGGATTAAGGGTTTTAAGGTTGGGATGGGTTTCTGCACATGTGAATCAAGTGTGTGCAAAGGTAATTGAAAATTACCCCATGTTTAAGTGGAGTAAATTCTGGGTGGTGAAAAAGTGAATAGTAGTGTATTTGATCCGAAATTGGGGGAAAGAAAGGTGTTTGGCGCATTTTCAGATTTGAAAGTTTAAAATAGACACCTTTGGTCCTTGTTCTTTGGGATTTTTGGTAAATAAGGTATTTCAGCCTAGAAAACGTATTTCCTTTGTTAAATACTTTCACTACTTGGCAGTTTTGGCACAAAACTTTGGAAAAAGGATTTCAAGGGTTATTTTTGCCATTTTGAGATATTTCAAGGGATGCTCTTGGATATTCTTGATCTTCAAAGGTCTTCATTGTATCTTTGACTTCATGAGGGATCATTATTGGCAATTTTGATTTGTTGAGGGACTAATCTTGCCATTTCTTCAAAGTTGAAGGACCTTTTGTGTAATGTTGACAAACTTAAGGGACCAAACTTGTAATTATTAATATACAAGGGTTTTAAGTGTCATTTCTTCAATAATTGAGGATCAATCTTGTTTGTCTTCAAGTCTTCAAGGTTATTTGTTGAGAATTCCATGATTAGGGCCCGGTTCTTTGTACGGCTTCGTTTCTCGTGTCCGTTTTTCCTTGTAACTTGTGATCTTTTGTTTTTTTCACGATATCCATACCTAAACTACACAAGTAAACAAACACAAGCATATATATGGTATTTTATGACATTTTTATGCATTTAAAGCCCGAAAAGAACGATGAGATCATGTATAAATGCCATCTCATCAAGAACTCACACTTGGAGAACATGGCATACAGCTGTTTCTGACTAAGAATCTGCAAGACTGTACGAAGGTGTTCCTCATGTTCCTCCTTGGATTTGGAGAAAATCAGGACGTCATCAATGAACATGATAACGAACTTGTCCAGAAACTCATGGAAAACACGATTCATCAAATCCATGAAGACTGTTGGTGCATTAGTGAGTCCCAATGGCATGACTACTAACTCGTAGTGCCCATAACGTGTACGAAAAGCAGTCTTAGAGATATCCTGCTCTTTAACCCGTAACTGATGGTAGACGGACCTCAGATCGATCTTGGAGCCCTGAATTTGATCAAAAAGGTCATCAATTCGCGACAAAGGATAACGATTCCTGATCGTGATCTTGTTCAACTCGCGATAGTCTATACACAAACGTATGATGACGTCTTTCTTCTTCACGAAAAGTACCGATGCACCACATGGCGATGCACTAGGACGGATGAAACCTCGTTCCAGAAGTTCCTACAGCTGATCTTTTAATTCTTTAAGCTCTATAGGAGCCATGCGATAAGGAGCCTTAGAAATTGGCTCTACACCTAGAATGAGCTCAATTCTAAACTCGACTTCACGAACAGGTGGTATGCCGGAAGTTCATCAGGAAATACGTCAGGAATTTCTGACACAATAGGCTGATCTTTGATCGATTGAGACTCAGCAGTAATGCCATGAATATTGGCTATAAATCCCTGACAGCCGTGTGTTAGTAATGCACGCGCCTCCATGGATGAAATAATTTGTACCGACCTCCCTGGCAGAAACCCATGGTGTATGTACTCAGGAGATTTAACATCACCGAAGATAACTCGCTAAGTGTGGTAGTCTATTGTAGCCTGGTGTTTGGATAACCAGTCCATGCCCAATATGAAATCAAAATTGCACATGTCCAAAGGAAGTGCGTCAACTCTACGGATCTTATCATCAAATTCTAGGGGAAGATCTATATACACCTGGTTGATTCGTACAGAGTCCCTAAGAGGCGTGGAAATGCATAAGGCATTATCTAATGGCATAGGGGAAATCCTAACACGTACAACAAAAGTAGTGGATATGATTGAATGAGTCGCCCGAGTATCAAACAGAACACATACTGCCAAACCATTCATAAAGAGAGTCCCAGTGATGGTACCTGACGTCTTGTTCGCCTGATCTCTAGTAGTTGTGAACACGCGACCAGAAGTAGGAGGTGGTTTAGAGTTGGCATGTCCAGAGGTGCCTTTTATCTCACCTTGGCGACAATCCTTCTGCTGATGGCCTTGTTGACCATACTTGAAACAACCACCAGTACCTCGGCGACAAACACCAGAATGTCTGCGCAAACAAGTAGGACAGATAGGATGCGTGAATCCTCCAGCAGGCGTCCTAGCTAGCTGAGAGCCTGTTCAAGTATTACATGCATGAGACATGATCATGGAACGTTGTATGACTACATAGAAGGTTTAAAAATTACCGTATGAGGTAGAACGGTTAGGTTGTGAACCTCTACGGTCCCGATCCCTACCGTTGTTATTGTTCCTAAATTGGAATCGTTGGAGTATCAGAATACCATACATAAGATAGTTTAACATGAAATAAGGTTAATGTAGGGACCTGCTGTTGTTCGAGTTATTAGCGTTGTTACGGTAATTATCATTACTGCCACGCTTCTCTGAACCAGAACGGTCTTTGGTATGACTGTTTCCCTTAGATGTTTGCTGCTTAACGGCCGCAGGCTTACGGTCGTCAGTCTTCTGTCTGAAATGTAAAATTGAATAGAGGACGATATGGAAATGGAAATACTAAAAGAAATGAATAGTTTACAATTGGTGAATTGAATATACCTCTTCACTGATCGATCATCACGAAACTCCTCTCGTTCTTGAAGCATCTCAAGCTTTCGGGCTGCATCAGCCACCTGTGCCACTATAGTGGACGTAGCACAAACCAATATATTGGCAATCGAAGTACGAAGAACCCAGTGAAACTTCTCAACTTGCTCCTCAGTAGTACCAGCTGCTGCTCCCAAGAAAGCAGCCAAACGAAGAAACCTCTGCATGAATTCGTTGTTATTCTCCCCAGCAACCTATCGGATATTATGATAATACCTCTTAAACTTTTCCTGTTGAACATGTGGGAAATATTGATTAAGGAAGAGCTCCTTAAACTGGTACCAAGTCAACAGTGCAACCCAATTATCACCACCATTGGATTGCTTGACAAACTACCACCACTGCAACACATCACCTTCAAACTTATAGCAAGCGAGTCTTGCCTTGAAAACGCCATCACAACCCATCGCATCGAATATCTTCTTGATGTGAGAAATCCAATCCTCAGCCTCATTGGGGTTGTCAGTCTGCTCAAACGAATGGGGTCGTTGTTTGTTGAATCGCTCCAACCAAGTCATAAGGGTAACAGGTGGTGGTGGTGGAGGATTATTATTTTAGTCATTTTCAGGATGAAGGCCAAATTGAACGCCCTGAGCTTGAATTTCAACATAAACTTCGTCCCTGATTTCATTTCAAAGTTGGGGAAGGATGGCTTGCAGAGCTGTATCGACAGTTGCAGCCAATTCCTGAGCATTGCGTGTGTTTACGTTCTGACTGTTTAAACAAAATGCAACATAAATGATAAGTCTGAAATGAGATGAACATAAAATGCATGAATCAATGTATAAATCCATGGAACAGTTTATAATGCATGAAACAGTTTAGAATGCATGATGTAGTTTATAAAACTTTTATATGCGCGAGGGTAAACGCCTATGGTCAGTTTACCCAAAACAAAAGACATAGCAGGGACGCCTATGGGTCGGTCTCAAAGTTAAAAGTTTCGATAAAAGCACATGCGACTAAATAGGGCCAGTCCTGTACCAACCATTACTTAGTCATAAACCTACGACAATGATATGAATGCATGAAATGAAAATGAAAATGAATGAATGCATGAAAACCAACTGTCAGTTTTAGGAAGACACTGGTGACTACCCGTAAGTCACAAGTCATGTTTTACAGAGCTACAGGTCGAAACCTTGGGCTCTGATACCATAATTGTAACATCCCATTTGCTAAGATGGAATGCTACAATAAAATATGGCGTGTCATCAAAGCATGCAAGGTAAATGTCTAACCATTCATGACCATAAATAGAAATACCGAAAACAAACATTGGTAGTCTAAGTAACTCACACACAAGCAAATATAAGTACTGTAAATGAAAGGACTAAACAATGTCCAAATGAAGTAAAGTATGAGAAAGTAGGAATAAATGCATAAGGTAAAAGAGGCTGGATAGCTTCCATTCGAATGCACATACTCTTGAGATCCTACTTGCGGCCTTGGGTACCTGCCGTTTGGGAACTTGGAAATGAAAAAAGGCTGAGCATAACGCTCAGTTCGCGTATATACAATAAAGCATGGAAACATAGAGTAATGAAGCATAATAAGAGCATATAAAGCATAAAAATCATGAAAAGTAGCGGAAATAAGTAAGTCATGGTAAACCTAGATGTATGTCATGTTTACTGGTTTTAGTTCTGAAAACATAGCTTATGTTACTTATGAAGAACTATATTAGTTAATATACCAAAATCCAATATAGGTCATGAGGTCAACAACGTGCATGAATAATTGGAGGGGTGACCTCGTCATACAATTAGAGGGGGTGCCTCTAATTAAATGGTAATGGGTAGGAGAGATTAGCTCCTTGTGAAGGATACAAGGCACACACCACATTCACCATGAAATCCTAACTGACACTGTAACTAGGATGCACCCATACGCCCCACATGATAATATAATAATAAAGGCCAAATATACTGAAAGAGACGCCATGAGCTATCACTCCGCCGTGATGAAGTCATACTAGTGCCTCTATTGTTATGGTTATGGTACCTCCATAACTAGGTGAAACTGGCATGCATGTATATGGCTAAGGTAACTAATAAAACATAAGCATTTAATTTGTAACTACTGGGGAAAACAGTTGGCTGCATACGGGAAATCCTAATAAAAGAAGAGGTTGTCCTTGCTGAAGGACGGGAAATCCGTACCTTGTGTCCAGTAGAAGCTAACAGAAACGCTGAAAAACCTACTCCGCCTTGACGGATAATACTACATAAGAATGGGAACGTGTATGAGTTGTCTGAATTACATGTGTTTTACTGGTTCTATGTGTTCTTAGCTTATTATTCATGTTAAGTCATGTTTTAACTGACTTAAGTGTTAATCTATAGTTATTCCTGTATTTTGTTGTTTATGATTCATGCAGTATGGTATTATAATACTTGTATTGTAATATTAAGTAACTTTCTAAAGATAGCAGGTTTCCAAAAATAGTAAGTTTCTAAAAATAGAAAGTTTCCAAAAATAGTAAGTTTCCATAATTAGAAATAAGATGGATTATTAACGTTAAGTAAAGTATAACTAGTAACATACAAGTCATGGTTCAAGTATTATAATTTATTAATTAAATAACTTGGTTCATTAATTAAACTATACATTATGAGAACTTAATTAAAAATACATGTTTTAGTTAAATTAATCTAAGCAAAATACTTTAGGTTATACATGAAATATTAATTTTAATATTTAACCTAAGTCATGCATTTAGTTAAATTAAATAGTCTAGAAATAATTTAATTAAACATATTTTCTAATTTTAATATTTTCCCAAAACCCGAACGTGTGTTTTAAAATTTACCCGAGCCCGTACCCGTGTTCCACATATAAGCCGAGCCCAAACACCCTTGACTGTGGCTACCCGGCGTAGCCGGTTGCCACTGTCCGAGTGGTGTACCCGCTGCTGAGCCACGACTAGCCGCTGCCCAGCTCGGTTCCCACCGCTTCACAACGGTTCACACAGGCTCACACGGGTTCCCACTGGTTCCCACCGGTTCCCACTATTTTTTTTGTTCGATTCCCACTGGTAAAACATAAGTCCCACCGAGACCCTATTGGTCTCGGTTGGCACTCGATCCAAACCCAAAACCATACCTCGACCTTGAGTTGGGGTCCCCTTGCTTGCGTCCGAGCCAAACCGACCAAGCCGAGACCCCTTGTGGTCTCGGTGGTGGTGCGAACAGCAAGCCGAGAGCCCCTTGGATCTCGGTGGTGTCTCGGCCGAACCAAAACCCGAACCAAACAACCCTCTTATGGATATCCATGATTAATTAACATGTTTTTATGATTTGTTCTTGATTTTAATACATGAAATCATAAAAGAAAAATAAAAAGAACAAAAAAGAAAGGTGCATGATTATACCGATCGCGTAGTTGTTTATGGTTTTCAAACATGAACACAAACATGTAAACCTTGAAGATCACAACTCACAAACAACCCCTTTGGTGTCCTTGTTGCTCGATGGCAAAGAGAGAGAGGGAGCAGGGTTTCTTATTTTTTTGTGTAACCTATAATATGACAAAAAGATTTCCTGTGTTTTTATTTAACATGGGTTTTCAATGGGTCATGGGCCAAAGCCCATCTCTTCCTTTCTTTCTCTCCTAGCCGCGGCCTAAAGGGATCCCAACAGGGAACCCGTAACTTTTCTAAGTTAAATATTATGGTCGTGTACGTTCGTGTTTTACTTAACGTGAATTTATATGTCGTGGATGTAACACATTTATTATATATATGTAATTATATGCTATTAAATATCGTGACACGCGAATTATATTATAAATGGAAAGTTTTAAATTTATCATATTTTCGTATGTTCACTGTTCATGTGTACTGTTCATGGTATTTTAATGCGGGTTTTACAACTTCGTTGCATTGTATTTGTACAGATAGATTCTTCCAATAACAAGTTACCATAAAAAAGATAGAATTCACATATACAAATCATCCTTTGACGTGTTTATGCAAATATCACTATAATATAATTTTTAACCCGTGAAGGTCCTATGCTTCTTATCAACAATTGTAAAACCTTCAAACAAAAAGAATGTCGCTCTAAAGATTTACCTACTTTATTTCTTTCAAAGATACAATTATAAATAAAGAAATACAAATTTCAAGCCACCAGATACCTTTTTCTCTAACAGCAAATGCATCGGCTATTTTCACTCAGTGACCATAATTGTTTATAGTATTTTTATCATTAAAGATAACTATTCATAGCTCTATTACAAGTTTATCAAAATTTTAAGCATGTTTCATTTGGTTACTTTAAAATGTCTTTGGGTTACTTTTTTTTTCTTTTTCCATTGGGCTGGCCCAACATAAAACAAAATGTTGTTGTTGACCTTAGGTTGTTTTTATCAAAGTAGTGTGAGTGACACCTAATGTATAGATTTTACTAGGTTAAAAAGTTCGTTATTCTCGGTGTTTAATCGAATTGATTTCTGTTTTAAAGTGCGACTCAGTCGTTTTTGGTTAAGAAAAAGGGAAATTGATTATCTAAAACTAATTTAAAAGTAAATGAGAAAAGTATTTAAAAACAAATTAAAGACAAGTTCAAATAATAAAAGTAAAACAAGGTGAATATGAAAAACTAAAAGTTAAAACAATAAACGAATATTAAAACAAATAATAAAACGTAATTTAAAGCGAAACAATTAATAAAAATAAAACTAAACGAAGAAATTAACTATCGACTCGAAAATAAAGTTTACTAAATGAAAAATGAGAGAATAAAACTAAAATGGTACTTTAAAGCTAAACGAGGCAAAACCTAAAGCGGGTACTAAATAAAAGATAAAACATGAACTTTGCGAAAAAATATTAATTTTAAAATTAGATGAAAAATTCAACTAAAAATACGTAACTTTCAGAAATAAAATCGGAACAACTTTCAGATAAAACTAGACAATTACGGAACAATACTAATAAACAAGCAAGCAGGCAGGCTAGCTGCTGGAAGCAGCTAAGCCTAGCTGCTTGTTTTTGGCGCCAAAATGGCTAAGCAGCCAAGCTAGCAGGAGAATCTTATATAATTGTTCATTCGAAACTTTTCTGTTTATATAGGTGTTCATTCGGAACTTTACAAAGTTCCGATTCAGAACTTTTTGGCAAGAGTTTATTCGGAAGTTTTTTTTTTTTTTTTTTTTTTTTTTTGTTTTGAATTGATTCGGAAGTTTTTCAAAAGGAACAACTGATTCGGAACTTTAAAAAAAATCTGATTCGGAACTTAAAAAAAAATCTCATTCGGAACTTTTCAAAAATACTCATTCGGAACATTTGAAAAAAAACTCATTCGGAACTTTTTCAATAAAACTGATTCGGAACTTTTTAAAGATCCTTCATTCGGAACATTCAAAGAAATTGATTCGGAACTTTTTAAAACAAATTGATTCGGAACTTTTTTAAAACAAATTGATTCGGAACTTTTTAATACAAATTGATTCGGAACTTTAAAATGAACTGATTCGGAACTTTTGAACTGATTCGGAACCTGGAAAAATAAGAACAGTACGTAACATAAGAAACAGGGGAACACGAATTTTAGCCAAAATTCATCAAGTTCAACCAAAAGATTAACCCAAAATAACCACTAAATATCAACTAACAATAATCAATCAAAACAAATCAACAAAACTAACAAATAAAGCCAAATCAATCAAAACCCACTTGATTGAAATTAAGAAAACTCAAGAACACAACACCAAATCAAAAGCAGAAATTAAGCAAGAAAGGAAGAAGATGATGAATTAAAAGCTTAATTAAAAAGTAAGGATTCAATAACAAAAGCTTAAACACAAATTAATCTAGAGAGAGAAAGCATAAATCTAGAAAGAGAAAACTACACTACTCCTAATCTACTCCTAAAACTAACCAACCTTCTCACAACAAGTGAGGGTGGTATTTATAGGAGAGGGGAGTGGTTGGTGGCTTCCTCTTTCTTTCTTTCTTTCTTGGTCCTCAGTCTTTCAGTCTTCTTAAATTCTTAAGACTTCGTCTCGGGACTTCTTTGAACTCGTCTGGTAATTTCTTCATAAATTAGACTTGAGTTCTTTGGCTTTATTAAACTTTCGTCTTTGGACATTTTCTTCGATAAATCTTCAGAATAAGCCTTGGACTTCCGTTCTTTTTGCATTCTTGATCTTTTGACTTCGTCTTTTGTCTTTTTCTTCAATAAACGCCCGTGAAAGACCGTGTTTTCCTTCCTTTTCACATTTTGACCCTGAAACACAATAAAAACACAAACCACGCATAATTCCGCCATTTACGACATAAAATATACGTTTATGTCCCGTTTTAATGTAATTAAGTGGTAGAAAAGATGGGTGTTTTCACACCTATCAAATCCCCTACACTTGACCATTGCAATGCCCTCATGCAATGCTTAGCAATAAAGCAAGGTTTACACTTTCCATCATAATTAACCTACCTTGGCTTTTATGAAACAACTAAGGAAAATCAAAAAGATAGAAAATAACAAGATGCTACAAGGAAGAAACTTGTAAAGAAATCTAAGACTTACATTAGGGCTTGTGTGTCATGAATGTTTATCACCCTCAAGTTTCACGTTCCCCATGCCAAGCTTAAAAAGAAGATCATTGTTAGTACAAGTTAGCATCATAAACATTTACTCATGCGGTTCAATTAATCACTTAAACTCCCTTATTCCTATGGGTATCTCTGATATTTTATTATTGTCTTGAATGATCATGAAGATGCATTGTTTGACTTATTTCGATAATTATTTAAGGCCGAAAATAAAGTGGGACGATCTAATCCATAGTTAGCTAAAGGACAAAATCTTTTAAAACTTCTTCTCGAGACCTCACAAAGTTCATATCTTGGCATAACTCGCTTCACGATTTGAGACCTTTCTCGGACCGATATTTGGCATTTACTTCATACTTCAAATCTTGAGAAGACGTTCTTGAAATTATGGTCTTCTCTTCATATATAGTGTGTATCTTCACTTGGGGAAGTTGAGATATTCTTCAAATATTGACCACAACTTCATCATAATTTCTTCAATCCTTATTTGGGACTTTGATATACAACGATCTGCCTCCTTTTCGGACTTGGATCGATTTATCCTCATACCTTGTAAGGGTCTTTTCGGATAGATTTCTCCATGATCTTGTGGGAGATGATTGCTTTTCGTCGTGTGTCTTGATCCTTCATATTGACTTCAGAATAATGCTTTTCACATCATCTTGGATCTTTAGCAACAAAATGGAATCCTCATGCCTTGTTAGGGCCTTTTCAGACTCGCCAATCTTCGCGTCCCGTTTCATTAGTTATGCCTTGGCTATGAACTCTAATCAATACCGAGCAACTTTTAAACGATCTTGGGCTAATAACTAAGTAATTTTTCAGACCGTACGACCTTACTTATTGCAATTATTTATTTACAAGCGAGGGGAGAAAAAGATCATAATTAACTCACATAAGTTAATGAAAGTATACCAAACTTGCAACTAACTCTATCATTTCTCGTTCTCCACAATTTAAAATCTCAAGGAATGAGACTCGTGGATGCTTAGCCTAATAAACCAATTAAGGTCTACATGGTTAAGGATACTAGCTAGAGTGAACTTGGATAAGTAAACTCGGGTTGAGTCAAAATATTCACAACGGGCCTAATATATCTAAGATAACTAAACTTGTTAAAACCATTTTATTGAACAATAAAAGAAATCAACAAAAATAAAAGAGACTACAACTAGGCCAAAATAGATTAAAAATTTTGAAAAATGTCGAAAAATTGATTTTCCGGTTAAAATGAGGACAAATACAAGGAAAAGGCCACTTAACTTCGATAGAAGTCCCCCTACACTTAATATAAACATTGTCCTCAATGTTTAAGCATGTGGGAGTAAACTCCCCTACACTTAGGACATTGTGCACTTTGTTTAAATCTTGCTAAGGAAGAGACAACTAAAGAGATTCCTATTTTAATATTGAGAAATATAAAATAGTGAATCAAAAAGAGTTTAGGATAGAACCGGGAAGATGAGAACACGGAATCACGGTTCGTTAAAAGTCATCAAGAGTGTGTCTTTTGAAGCTCGAATCCCTGCAATGATAAGAAAGAAAACAAGAAACACCAACGGGGCTCCCCCTACACTTATGATTAAAACAGACAAAGATAGATAATCGGGTTGCCTCCCGAAGAGCGCTTGTTTATATTAACCGAGTCGCGAGCCTGACTCGTCCCCGAATTAAATGATCCATGGGGAAGCCTCAAATGTAATACCGGGATCAAAGACCTTGTCCTCGTTCCCGGTTGACATCAACAAAGGAGAGGCGGGGGGATAAGTCTTGAATGGGAGAAAGGTCCTTTCAACATGCGAAAAGTATGTGAAATCAAGATCCACGGGAGGTGGGGTGGGTAAAGTAAGCACATTGTCATCCCCTAGAGACAATGGATGTTGAGCAATCGGCAAAGCCGTAATGTTATCAATGATATCATAATCAATGTCACCTCCCGGGTCAAAGCACTCATCCTCCGTAATAGTGGCTAAAGGGGAGGGTGAAAGGTGCTCGGGAGGGGGACTCGGGACAATATCTTCCTGCAGCAAATTATCAAAAATAATGCCCCCTCCGTATCATAATCATCAATACCTGGAGGGATGGAGTGGATATCGATTTCTTCCAGCAATGGGTCATTATCTTCAACGGGAGGAATAGATGGAGGTAAGGACTCGGAAAGAGAAGGAGAAGTCAGCTCTTCGATTTGAGCAATAAGAAGGTGCACTTTCCGTAATCTATTGCGAAGAAGCACGTCTTCCACCTCATCCACAAGATCAAGTTCATTGGTGAACTTCTCGTAAGCCGGAGAGAATAAATCGTCATCGCCCGCATCTCCCGGTGGAGATTGAGAAATTTCAAAAGTGAAATTCTCATAGCGGAGAGAAGAATCGTCATCACTAGGATCGACCTCTTCCGTAAGAGCAACGTCGTCCTGAAGCTCCATAGCAGGTAAGTCACAAACCTCATCATCCAATACTTTGTCGAGACCAACATCACTAAGCTCATGCAACGAATCAAGATCCTTAGACGCAGTAGGAACATCGAGAGTAGGAGCAGCAACTTCAGAAGATGTGTTGAAAGTGCATACAGCATAGTCTTCATCATCATCATAATAGTATTGATGCACAAGAGGAGGGGTATAATCACTAAGATTAGATACTTGCTCTTGTTGCAGTCGCTTTTCCTCCGCCCATGCTTCTTTAAACTGAACAAAGGCTTCTTGAATTTCTAAAATAATGGCGTGCCTTTCTTTATTCAGAGTAGTGAGTTGTTGATCAATACGAATTCCCTGAGAGGATTGATGATTGAGGTTGGGGTGTGGGGACTCAAAGTGTTGAAAACCTGAATTATAGCATGGTTGTGGCTCATAGTAGTTCATCGGTTGAGAAGAATTAGAACACGGGTTTGGTTCATAATAATCCATTGGTGAAAAAAACTGAGGACACGGATTTTGCTCATAATAATTCATTGGCTGACAATAAGAAGTATCGTGAGGACCCCCACAGTTGTTGCAAAACGGGTGAGGAGAAAGGCTGGGTGCGTCTTGTGGATAGCTATTATCATTGTCATAATTATACCCCGGTTCTTGCTCGTGACCATACGGGTATCGAACCGGGCACGAAACATGCCAATGAGAATCGCTTCCACAATAGATGCACGGGGGAACAGGAGGTGGATTCAAAAAGGATGAATTAGTCGAGTTGCACAAGAGACAAAATCCGAATTGTGTGTTGTTGATATCGTTTCCGCACCGCTCACATGTACACCATCGACATGAGTCGTTCCCGTATAAGCGTCTCCCACACCCGACGCAATGGACATAAAAATCCATAAAGGAAAATAGATGAGCAAGAAGAATATTTTTGGTGCAAAAACTTTGAAAAAGAAATGCTTTTTATGATTTTTCAAATGTTTTTGGGATTTTTGAAAATTTTTGACACGAAAAATAACGTTCACAAGTGAACGGATCCCAAAAGCCAACGCGTCTCTCACAAAAAAACCGTTAATCTTCACGAAAAGAGCCGGCAGCGGCGCCATTTTAATGTATATATTTTACTAGGTTAAAAAGTTCGTTATTCTCGGTGTCTAATCGAATTGATTTCCGTTTCAAAGTGCGACTCAGTCGTTTTTGGTTAAGAAAAAGGGAAGTTGATTATCTAAAACTAATTTAAAAGTAAATGAGAAAAGTATTTAAAAACAAATTAAAGACAAGTTCAAATAATAAAAGTAAAACAAGGTGAATATGAAAAACTAAAAGTTAAAACGATATTAAAACGAATATTAAAACAAATAATAAAACGTAATTTAAAGCGAAACAATTAATAAAAATAAAACTAAACGAAGAAATTAACTATCAACTCGAAAATAAAGTTTACTAAATGAAAAAGGAGAGAATAAAACTAAAATGGTACTTTAAAGCTAAACGAGGCAAAACCTAAAGCGGGTACTAAATAAAAGATAAAACTTGAACTTTACGAAAAAATATTAATTTTAAAATTAAACGAAAAATTCAACTAAAAATACGTAACTTTCAGAAATAAAATCGGAACAACTTTCAGATAAAACTAGACAATTACGGAACAATACTAATAAACAAGCAAGCAGGCAGGCTAGCTGCTGGAAGCAGCCAGCCTAGCTTCTTGTTTTTGGCGCAAAATGGCTAAGCAGCCAAGCTAGCAGGAGAATCTTATATAATTGTTCATTCGGAACTTTTCTGTTTATATATGTGTTCATTCGGAACTTTACAAAGTTCGGATTCGGAAATTTTTGGCAAGAGTTTATTCGGAAGTTTTTTTTTTTTTTTTTTTTTTTTTGTTTTGAATTGATTCGGAAGTTTTTCAAAAGGAACAACTGATTCGGAACTTTAAAAAAAATCTGATTCGGAACTTAAAAAAAAATCTCATTCGGAACTTTTCAAAAATACTCATTCGGAACATTTGAAAAAAAACTCATTCGAAACTTTTTCAATAAAACTGATTCGGAACTTTTTAAAAATCCTTCATTCGGAACATTCAAAGAAATTGATTCGGAACTTTTTAAAACAAATTGATTCGGAACTTTTTTAAAACAAATTGATTCGGAACTTTTTAATACAAATTGATTCGGAACTTTAAAATGAACTGATTCGGAACTTTTGAACTGATTCGGAACCTGGAAAAATAAGAACAGTACGTAACATAAGAAACAGGGGAACACGAATTTTAGCCAAAATTCATCAAGTTCAACCAAAAGATTAACCCAAAATAACCACTAAATATCAACTAACAATAATCAACCAAAACAAATCAACAAAACTAACAAATAAAGCCAAATCAATCAAAACCCACTTGATTGAAATTAAGAAAACTCAAGAACACAACACCAAATCAAAAGCAGAAATTAAGCAAGAAAGGAAGAAGATGATGAATTAAAAGCTTAATTAAAAAGTAAGGATTCAATAACAAAAGCTTAAACACAAATTAATCTAGAGAGAGAAAGCATAAATCTAGAAAGAGAAAACTACACTACTCCTAATCTACTCCTAAAACTAACCAACCTTCTCACAACAAGTGAGGGTGGTATTTATAGGAGAGGGGAGTGGTTGGTGGCTTCCTCTTTCTTTCTTTCTTTCTTGGTCCTCAGTCTTTCAGTCTTCTTAAATTCTTTGACTTTTAAGATTTCGTCTCGGGACTTCTTTGAGCTCGTCTTGTAATTTCTTCATAAATTAGACTTGAGTTCTTTGACTTTATTAAACTTTCGTCTTTGGACATTTTCTTCGATAAATCTTCAGAATAAGCCTTGGACTTCCGTTCTTTTTGCATTCTTGATCTTTTGACTTCGTCTTTTGTCTTTTTCTTCAATAAACGCCCGTGAAAGACCATGTTTTCCTTCCTTTTCACATTTTGACCCTGAAACACAATAAAAACACAAACCACGCATAATTCCGCCATTTACGACATAAAATATACGTTTAGGTCCCGTTTTAATGTAATTAAGTTGTAGAAAAGATCAGTGTTTTCACACCTATCAACACCCTCGCACCAGACACGTCAACGCACAATTAGCTTTCTCTCTACTTCTTACACATACTCTCACTCACAATTGACTCTTATCAATCATATAAAAAATACATTCACACCAAACTAATACTTTTTAAATTTTATAAAATAAAACATTACATAAATTATGAATATACACTTACGAAATTAAAAACGTTACGAAACTAAAAACATTATATTAAAATTTCAAACATTGCATTAAGAATTTAAAAGACATAAAATAAAACATTAAAAACATTACATAAAAATTTTAAACATTACAAAAAGTCGTATTTCGTATGTATAAGTTGTATTTTTTTTGTGTAAATATCATTCTGTTTTAAAATGTATTTATAGAGGATAAATCGGATGTTAAATTTTTAATAAACATGAGGTAACAGAATTGGGCACACTTTTGCACAAATTTCGAAATGTGACAGGCTCACCCTTGGTAGCGTTTTTTTGTCATCCTCGCGCATGAGCCAAACTATGTTTAGCAACATGACACATGAAGAAATGTGTTTTTACCTTACGAACCACCTCTCACGGGGATTGTTAAATCCAGCCTTATAAGAAAAGCAAAACAAATAATACTAGTACTAGTATTTACTTGGCTTTATATATATATATATATATATATATATATATATATATATATATATATATACTAGCGTCGTAACCCGCCCAACGGGCGGGGTCGCTTTTTTTTGTTTTTTCGGTGGGTTTTTTGTTAGTAAAATTTTAAATTATTTTTATATTTAATATTGTTTTGTTGTTTTTTTAATTTTGTAGAGTTTTTTTTTTTGTTAAAGACTTTGATTTTTTATAATTGAAGTGTGAATTGTATTTTGTGTTTTATTTTTTAAGAATTTGCATAGTTTTTTATGCTTTGGTGTATTCTATTTGGTCTTTTTTCCAAACATTTTTTATGTGTTGTTAATCTTTGTTTGTACATAATATTACCTACTTCAAATTAAATGTTGGTTTATTATTTTTTTTTATTAAAGAGGCCATCTTGAATTCGATCTTGCTAAGTATGATGTCTAGTTATAATAAAATTGTATTTTTAGTTGTTGTAAATAACGGAGCGTGAGAATACATCTTTTCTCTTGGTTTGTTTCAATCTCAGCCAATCGCCTTCATAAACGACATAAAAATAAACAGATAAATAAGAGATTGAAAAGATTGTATTTCATTATAAACTTCTGAAAACACATAAAAACCAAATGGAAATTCTGATGTCAACAAAATACAAAAAAGAACTGCACATTTAATATTTTTTGATATATAGTATTATCAGATATATGTTTTTTGTTTGGACCCGTTAATACATACGTATATTATAACATTCAACAGAAAACCAAGAATGTGAAAGTTTAAGAGCATTCCTTTACAAAAAAAACACAAAAGGCTTTAAAGAACATGAGATCCATGACAGTTGGTCAGAACCTCAACAGGATTGAAAACAATTGCCTAACATATATCATTTAAAGTGACATCAATAAGAGATTGGTCCCCACCTTCTTGAAGATGTGCAACTAAAGATTTGAGAGTACTTTCAGCTACATGAGATCCAGATTTATCCATTGAAATACGAGGGAAATCTTTTGATCAGTTTTGAAGAAAGTAACAAAGCTGGTCTAAGGCACATCCTTGGAGAAGTGAATGTAATGTATGACGTATACACGACTACTTGATTACGCAATTGTGGCTTTCAGCCTCTGAACAGAATCTTCAAGCAGGTTTAGCTCTTTTGAATAACTAACTCGAATCCAGTTCTTCAAACTTGCAACATTCCGTACAATGAAATTATCAGAAAACTAAAATAAGTAGTTACTGAGAGTGGTAAAATAGAAGAGATTTACTTTTAAGATCCTAATAAGGTCTATGATAATTTCGAATTATTGATCTGTCATTTACCTAGAAAAACGATCACGGATTTGTCCATAGTGAACTTCATACAGAAGTCAAGTTGCATTTTTTTCAACTTACATTTATAAACATTAGTGTATTAGTACGAAAGTGTCATTTTTATTGAGTTAAGAACACCACGAATCACAGGTAGTCTAAATCAAGTTTTGAACAGCTTGTTCCGTAACCGCCTAACTAAGTGGATATCTGGGATTACTTACTTTTTTAGGGAAAAAATATGTGCTTGCTTAATGTAAGGGTATGCATATATTTAACAATACAAACACATTTGATATCTTTAAACATTTCCATGTTTAATAATTATACATTTGATAAAAAAACTGGTTATTTGTTTAAATAATGTAATTGACATGGTGATAGTTTTGACTAAATTGTATATACCTTGTATGACTAAAAGAGGATGCAAGAGTGGAAACATACTCGCATGTTGCGGCAGGGCTACTTGTATTTCAATGTTGATGAGAAGAAGGTATATGACATAAAGTTAACTCCAATTAAAATGCGTCGAACAATAGTGCACAAACTATTAGGCAATTATAAAGTTACAATACAAAAACCTAACTTCATATAGAAGAACAGTTAAAACTAACACCCTCAAAACAACTCGAGAATCATGTAGTAGTTTCATCATCCATGTTCGCAGTTGACACCTTCTTTTGTTACTGGTGCTTCTGGAACATTCGACACCAGGTGTACAAACCAAATAGTTTGCCACGCCAAATCGCGGACAACCACATCATCAGTCGACCGTCTTTAGATTCACCACAACCCTTTATAATCAATATTACCATCATTTTCTTGAAACTTATATTGCACCATGTTTATTAAAATCAACATACAATTATTACATAAAGCGAATAAGATCATAAAACGGCAAAATAAGCTATCTCAAGTATTTTCAAATCACGCCTTACAAATAAGCCATAAGCTCGCTAAACGACCGATAGATCCAAAAGCTAAAGTTAACAAATTAAGTACCAAAAAACACAACATTACTTTAGTGCTATCTACTTAGACCGCCTCGTTCAGGACTATCTAGTATTACCAATAGATACTAATGGATACTATGGCATGCTAGGCTAAAGACAACCCGCTAAAAGGCCATTGCGTTGAATGGAGCTGAACTACCTAGTACTTCTTGCATAGATGTATATGTAATGATGCCTTCCAAATATGTTGGGGTTTCTACACATGGTCGTCTACGCAATGAAGAGAATTCTGTAGATCAAATGTAGATGTATCTTATATTGAATCTTGAATTCTTTTCCTTGTAAAGCACATAAGAGAATCTAAATCGTTGTAGTTGAATTAATATGCAAACAATACACTACCAAACAGTAATACGCTTACGTGTGACGATATGTTTTCTTTCCCGCAGAATGGAAGTCGAGGTAGTGGCTCCCTCTTGTGTACAACTATATGTGTCTCAAACTATATACTTGAACATGAAGCAATAAATGGGGCATTACTGGTCTGCATCACATGTCTCGTAACACGATCCTGTAGTTTTCAGGCTGGTTTTTAACTGTAAATATAGAATTATAATCAATTTTCTGAAGGAAAAAAAATAGAGAAAGCATAACTAAGTCAAGATGATACGTTGGTTAACTTTCAGTTGGAGTATTCTTCAAAAAGTGAAAGCTGCAAATACCTGGTAAGAAAGATCAATCCTATCTAATGAAGCGCAAACTATAGATGGACAATTTCATCTGGATTGAATACTATAGCACTGAACCAAGTAGCAAGAATACATTTCAAAACCGTGTATGTTTCTCTAATCCCCCATTGCGGGTCCGACTAATACACATTGGTGCAAAGAAAACTTATCTAGTTACTGTATTAGGACAAAATGATTATTTGAGCAACGTGTCTTGTTCCATGCCATACATCCTCTGCCAGATGTTAGGCGTGTTTGTCTATCTTTTATTACCCACTTTGAGCCTGTCTTTTATCCCATCTCAAACTACGAGAAGAAGACACACCTATAGCTAATAGTTTTTTTTAAGTTAATGATTAGGAAAATGGTAACATATAAAAGTCTATTTTCAAATAAGTAGAATGTATTCGGGAAGAACTTGGGGTCGCCGATCTCTTCCTTAAAGAAAAACTGTTATTCATCTTGATTTTCACTATGACTCTTAATGGTTATGAGCTTGCACATATACTTCGAGTGTAAAACCCGCATGTTTTTACCATGAACAGTACACTTATGATCGTACGTACAGGGTTAAAACTTTACTTATATAACATGAACACGTATCACGAATATTAATTACAAGAATTACGTACGTGTTATTACACGATAATTATTACGTACGTGTTAATACACGATGATTATTAATTATAATAATTATAATCACGTATATATAAATAATCATTACGTATTATAATTATAACATGAACATTAAATTACACGAACACGTTTACGTAGTTAATTAAGCACGACAAGTAATAACGTAGAATAATATTACGTATAACATGTGAAATTGCTACAAAGATAATTCACGACATTTTAAAACACGATTGGGCGTATCGTTTACAATATACGAATTATATATATATATGGGCCGTTTGGACAAAGAAGAAAAGAGGAAGGACTTGGGCTCAAGGCCCAACTGTGTTTGTTCGGCCTAAAAAGAAACAGACGAGAGGGGGTATTTTTATACTTTTGGACAACACAAAATCAAAGATAAACCCTAAACATAGAAACAACCGTCTCTTTTTCCTTTGTTCTTCCTTGCTGCCGTCGACCAACACCAAAAGAAACAAGGAAAAGAAAACGTGGTCTAATCCAGAAGATCAAGGTTGGTGTCGTGAATTTTAGACGCAACAGGGGGAACTGGCTACTGCCAGTGGCTACTGGTTTTAGACAGGGCGTTTGGTTATCATTTTCAAGCTAGTTTAATTAATTTAATTAGAATATTAAATTAATATCGCAATATTAATTTATTTAATCTATTTAATTTTGATTTTAATCTTGTCAAGTTAAGTTATATTATTTAAAACCTTAGTTATACGAGAATTACTAAATTTGTTTGGTCCGGTTCATGGGGTTCCGGGTCCGGTGCACGTCACGTTTAAAATTATAATACACGGTTCGATTCATGATTCCTTTTACAAGTATCTTAATTGTCAAGTTAATTAAATTAATTTAGCACGATATATAATTAATTTAATTACAACATGAACTTAGGTTAATTATTGTTATTATATAATACATGTTAAACCTAAGTATTTAATTATTTATTTGACACTATTGTATTAATTAATTATTAAACATGACATGTAATTAATTAATTATCATGACTTAGGTTATATTAATATTAAATATTAGTACATGTTTTAACCTAAGTATTTTTCATACACTTAATTTTATTAGATCATGATTATATTTAATTAAATCCTAAAACTTATAGTTTATTTAATTTACAGGTATTAATTAATAAACTATATTATAATCACATGACTTATGATATTTAATCAGTAAAACATAAGCTCATTTTATTAGCTTATTAATCCAGCTTATTTCTAAATATGGAAACTTTCTATTTTTAGAAACTTATCTATTTTAAGCAGTTAATCTATTTATGGAAACTTTCTATTTTTAGAAACTTATTTATTTTAAGCAGCTAATCTATTTTTGGAAACTTTCTATTTTTGGAAACATTCTATTTTAGGAAATCTTCTATTTTTAGAAAGTTACTTATTATTACACAACAAGTATAATGATACAAGAAATACAAGTAATACTTAATCAGAATATACCGAATACACGATAAACACACCATAATGTTAAAATCAGTGAAAACATGACATGAACATATAAAACAAGCTAAGACATGATATAAAACCAGTTACGTACCCAGTAATCAGAATACTTATACACGTGTATTATTATGTAGCATTAGTGAGATCGAAGTAGGACTCTCTTCCGTTCGTCTTCTTCGTTCAGTGGACTTAAGGTACGGATTCTCCGTCCTTTTAGTATGGAAATTCTTCCTTATTAGGATTCTCCGTATGCAGCCAACTATTTTCCCAGTATATGTTTTATATGTTTTTGAATTGCTTATGTTTAATTAGAGACCTAAAGCCATATACATGCATGACCAGTTTCACCTAGTTATGGAGGTACCATTACCATAACACTGGAGGCACCAGTGTTATGACTCCACCACGACGGAGTGATAGCTCGTGGCGTCCCTTCAGCTTTTGGCCTTATTTATTATTATCATGTAGGGCGTATGGGTGCATCCTAGGTTACATGTTTTCAGCAGATTATTCAGGTGAATGTGGTGTGTGCCTTGCATCCTTCACAAGGAGTTGATCCCTCCTACCCAAAACTTATATTAAATTAGAGGCAGCCCCTCTAATTTGCATGACGAGGTCACCCCTCCAAGTATTCATGCACGTTGATATTTCATGACCTATATTGGCTAATGGTAAATATGCTAAACAGTTTTTATAAGATAAACATAAGGCTTTTCAAACTATAAAACCAGTTTTACTAAGATATACCAGGTTATTCGGGACTTAGTCTTTTCCGCTGCTTTATGTTTTACATGCTTATATTATTCATTCCATGCTTGTATATCCGTACACTAAGCGTTATGCTCAGCCATTACTTTCCTTTCCATGTCCCAAAAAGGTACCCTTGGATAGACTCGAGCATTTGGAGGACATGCATAGGATGGAAGCTGCCATAGACTTCTTCTCCTTTTGCCTTCATATTTCTGTCACATCCCACCATGGCGGAATATGGGGCGCGACGCATGGATATCATTACAACAATAGCGTGTCTATAGAGATAACTAAATGAAATGGAAATATCATAAATGGTGACACAATTTCATGAAGATATCTCAAACAATGCAGGCATCTAGGTAAGTAGGTAACAGGTCTACCTCTTAGCAAAGACATACAATTAACAAATAACAAACATATAGGTGTCTACAAAGAATCACTTATTCAAACATAAATAAAGACTAAGAGGAAAGGGGGTTCCTCCAAATGCAATCCTAAGCCTTCCAGCTAGCCACTCCTATTCTCACGCTTAACCACATTCTCACCTGAAAGAGACACTAAAACACGTCAACATAAAGTTGGTGAAAGTCATAGGTTTAGACTTCAACGCCAAATCAGTAATAATATAAGCTGTGAATAACCACCAACAATAAAAATATATGGACAATGTGTTACAAATGCGCATTAACAACTAACAATTCAAGATTAATCATACCAAACAAATTCCAAGGCTCCAAGCCTTTCTAAACACCATGGTCCCATAGGCGCCCATACACCTATGAACCAATCCCAAGGCCCCGTAATAAGTGTGAAAACACTTATCCTTTTACCACTTAATTATAATAATAACCAAGCCAAAATGTGTATTTTATGTCGTAAACGTCGGAATTATGCGTGGTTTGTGTTTTTGTTGTGATTTAGGATCAAAATGTGAAAAGGGAAAAAACATGGGCTTTCACGAACTATTATCTAAGAAAAAGACAAAAGACGAAGTCAAAAGATCAAGAGTGCAAAAAGAACGGAAGTCCACGGCCTATTCTGAAGATTTATCGAAGAAAAAGTCTAAAGACGGAAGTTTAATGAAGTCGAAGAAATCAAGTCTAATAAATGAAGAAATTATAAGACGAGTTCAAATAATCCCGAGACAAAGTCGAAAAAGTCGAAGAATTTATAAAGACGAAAAGACGAGAAAAGGAAGGAAGCATCAAGACATACTAATCCTCCTATAAATACCCTCCTAATGTTTCGTTAGGAGGTGTTGGCTATTTGACACATAGTTCTTCCACATTTAATTTCTTGCACTTTACTTAATTGTCATTTAATTACTTGTCTTGCACCTTAAATTTCTTGCATTCAACTTAAGTAAGTCTTTTAAATTTTGTTATTGAATCTTTTCTTTTAATCAAGTTCTTATTTTTAATCTCTCATTCTACCTTTCTTGTTTTGCTATATCTTTATTTTTATATGCTTATTGTTATGCTTATTTGATTAAGTGTTATGTTTTCATGTTTTTGATTGTTTTGATTATTTGTGTTTATCGTTAAGTTACTTAAGTTTTTATAAAAGTTATTTTTTATATAAAAGTTGTTTTCGTATATCTTTTTCATTTAAGTGTTTTCAAAAGCTTTTAAATTTTAGTTTATTAGCTTTTTCTTATACGTGTTTATGTTAAGTTTAGTCTAGTGCTTATTAGATTTATAGCTTATTTGATCTTGCTTATTTACTTCTACCTACGGTATTCCGATCACCACCAAGTGAAAGGGGAAACCCTTTTCCGATTGCACATTCCGACCAGCATTCCGACTGCTAGATCGGAAAGGGGTTTTGATATTCCGACTGGGATTCCGCTTTGACATTCCGATCAAAGGGTTTTGTTTGGTATTCCGATTAGGAGTTTGTGACCAAGATTCCGATCCTGATTCCGATCGGGGTTTCCGATCAACATTCCAATTAGGGTGTTTGTGTGGTTATTCCGACAGCTTAGGTTTACTAGGATTCCGACCACATTCCGATCATTCCAAGGCTTGTTATTCCGACGAGGACATATTCCGACCATATTCCGACTGGAGAGGAAGTGTGCATTTCGATGAGTGCATTCCGATTGGATTCCGACAGGGTTTGTTTTAATATTTTGTCTTGTTTAATTTTTAAGTTTGCTTTGTTTTAAGTTTTTAAAATTTTCACGCTTCCCGAAATCTCTGTTTTTACCAAGTGTTTTTCTAGTAATTTTTACTTTAGTGTTATTTTAATCGTTTTTCTTTATTTTAAACTTCAACTTTTCATTTTTATTACATTGTCAAATTTATTTTTCATCAAGCTTTAATTTTTGTCATTTAATTAATTACTTTTAATTAGTTTTAGCTTTAAATATCCGTCTTTTACTTTAAAGTTTTGCACATTTATTTTACAACAACCAAAAATATTGTTTCCATCAAAAGACGACTGAGTCGCACATTTACCCTTTTTCAATTCGAAAAGATCGGACGATAATTTTTAACCCTAGCAAAATCTTACATTGAAATGGCGCCGCTGCCGGCTCTTTTCGTAAAGATTAACGATTTTCGGTGAGAGGCGCGTTGAATTTTGGGATCCGTTCACTCGTGAACGTTATTTTTATTGCTAAAAAATTTTCAAAAATCATAAAAAAATAGGAATCACTTTAGTTGTCTCTTCCTTAGGAAGATTTAAACAAAGTGCACAATGTCCTAAGTGTAGGGGAGGTTACTTCCACATGCTTAAACATTGAGGACAATGTTTATATTAAGTGTAGGGGGACTTCTATCGAAGTTAAGTGGGTTTTCCTTGTATTTGTCCTCATTTTAACCGGAAAATCTAATTTTTCGACATTTTTCAAAATTTTTAATCTATTTTGGCCTAGTAGTTTTTCCTTTGTTATAGTTATTTTCTTTCTTTATTAGAATAAATTTTAATAAAGTGGTTTTAATTTTTAAACGTTGTGAATCTTTTGACTCAACCCGAGTTTACTTATTCAAGTTTACTCTAGCTAGTATCCTTAACGTGTTTAAGTCAAGTTTTGCTAGGCTTTTATATAGGGAACTTTAAAACGCGAAAGTCTTAACTCTTACGGGTTAAGAACAAGAACTTTTCGCAAGTTCCTATAATTGATCCTAGAAAGTTGTTTATCAAAGGAACTTTAAAATGCAAATTCTAAACTTGAAAGAGTCTAAGAAGATGCAAGATCCTATAGACGACTTGAAAACCCAAAACTTTGATTTAATTGGCTAAGCATCCACGAATCTCATTCCTTGAGATTTTAAATTGTGGAGAACGAGAGATGATAGAGTCAATTATAAGTTTGGTATTCTTTCATGAATTTATGTGAGTTGATTATGAGTTTTTTCTCCCATCGATTGTTAATAAATTTAATTGCAATAAATAAGGTTGTACGATTTGAAAAGTTACTTAGCTTCTAGCCCAAGATCGTTTAAAAGTTGCTCGGTATTAACTAGAGTTCATGGCCAAGGCATAACTTATTGAATCGGGATGCAAAGATTGGCGAGTCTGAAAAGGCCCTAACAAGGCATGAGGGCTACATTTTGTTGCTAAAGATCCAAAAGTGATATGAACAATCATTTATCAGAAATCAATATGAAGGATCGAGACACACGACGAAAAGCAAAAAATACTCCCCTAAAGATCATGGAGAAGTCTATCCAAAAAGTCCCTAACAAGGAATGAGGATAAATAGATCCAAGTCCTAAAAGGAGGCGGATCGTTGTATATCAAAATCTCAAATAAAGATTGGAGAAAAATGAAGAAGTCGTGGTTCAAATATGAAGAATCTCTCAAAAAGTTCAAGTGAAGAAATTCCTATTATGAAGAGAAGACCATTATTTCATGAACGTATCTCAAGATTTGAAGTATGAAGTCGCTGCCAAATATCGGTCCGAGAAAGGTCTCAAATCGTGAAGCGAGTTATGCCAAGATATGAACTTTATGAGGTCCCGAGAAGCAGTTCTAAAAGATTTTTTCCTTTAGCTAAATATTGATTAAATCGTCCTACTTTATTTCCGGCCTAAATAAACTATCGAAATAAGTCAACAATGCATCCTCGTGATCATTCAAGACAACAATAAAATATAAGAGATACACCTAGGAATAAGGGAGTCCAAATGAATAATTGGGCCACATGAGTTGTGATAGTTTGCTAACTTATAATAACAATGATCTTGTTTTTAAGCTTAGTATGGGGAACGTGAAACTTGAGGATGATAATCATTCATGACATTCCAAAACCCTAAGGTAAGTTTTTGATCTTTTTACTAGTTTTCTTCCTTTAGATATTTTGTCTCTTTAAATAAAGGCCAATGTGGATTGATTATGATGGAAATTGTAAAACTTGCTTTGTAATTAATGCATTGCATGAGGACATTGCAATGGTCAAGTGTAGGGGATTTAATAAGTGTGAAAACACTTATCCTTTTACCACTTAATTATAATAATAACCAAGCCAAAACGTGTATTTTATGTCGTAAATGTCGGAATTATGTGTGGTTTGTGTTTTTGTTGTGATTTAGGATCAAAATGTGAAAAGGGAAGAAAACATGGGCTTTCACGGAATTTTATCGAAGAAAAAGACCAAAGACGAAGTCAAAAGATCAAGAGTGCAAAAAGAACGGAAGTACAAGGCCTATTCTGAAGATTTATCGAAGAAAAAGTCTAAAGATGGAAGTTTAATGAAGTCGAAGAACTCAAGTCTAATAAATGAAGAAATTATAAGACGAGTTCAAATAATCCCGAGACAAAGTCGAAAAAGTCGAAGAATTTATAAAGACGAAAAGACGAGAAAAGGAAGGAAGTATCAAGACATACTAATCTTCCTATAAATACCCTCCTAATGTGTCATTAGGAGGTGTTGGCTATTTGACACATAGTTTTTCCACCTTTAATTTCTTGCACTTTACTTAATTGTCATTGAATTACCTGTCTTGCACCTTAAATTTCTTTCCTTTAATTCAAGTAAGTCTTTTAAATTTTGTTATTGAATCTTTTCTTTTAATCAAGTTCTTATTTTTAATCTCTCATTCTACCTTTCTTGTTTTGCTAAATCTTTATTTTTATATGCTTATTGTTATGCTTATTTGATTAAGTGTTATGTTTATATGTTTTTGATTGTTTTGGATTATTGATTTTATAGCTTATTTGTGTTCATCGTTAAGTTACTTAAGTTTTTATAAAAGTTATTTTTTATATAAAGTTGTTTTCGTATATCTTTTTCATTTAAGTGTTTTCAAAAGTTTTTAAAATTTAGTTTATTAGCTTTTTGTTATACGTGTTTATGTTAAGTTTTTAGTCTAGTGCTTATTAGGTTTATAGCTTATTTGATCTTGCTTATTTACTTCTGCCTACGGTATTCCGATCACCACCAAGTGAAAGGGGAAACCCTTTTCCGATTGTACATTCTGACCAGCATTCCGACTGCTGGATCGGAAAGGGGTTTTGATATTCTGACTGGGATTCCGCTTTGACATTCCGATCAAAGGGTTTTGTTTGGTATTCCGATTAGGAGTTTGTGACCAGGATTTCGATCCTGATTCCGATCGGGGATTCCGATCAACATTCCGATTAGGGTGTTTGTGTGGTTATTCCGACAACTTGGGTATCTAGGATTCCGACCACATTCCGATCATTCCAAGGCTTGTTATTCCGACGAGGACACATTCCGACCATATTCTGACTGGAGAGGTAAGTGTGCATTCCGACGAGTGCATTCCGATCGGATTCCGACAGGGTTTGTTTTAATATTTTGTCTTGTTTAATTTTTAAGTTTGCTTTGTTTTAAGATTTTAAACTTTTCACGCTTCCCGAAATCTACCAAGTGTTTTTCTAGTAATTTTTACTTTAGTGTTATTTTAATCGTTTTTCTTTATTTTAAATTTCAAGTTTTCATTTTTATTACATTGTCAAATTTATTTTTCGTCAAGCTTTAATTTTTGTCATTTAATTAATTATATTTAATTAGTTTTAGCTTTAAATACCCGTCATTTACTTTAAAGTTTTGCACATTTATTTTACAACAACCAAAAATATTGTTTCTACCAAAAGACGACTGAGTCGCACATTTACCCTTTTTCAATTCGAAAAGATCGGACGATAATTTTTAACCTTAGCAAAATCTTACTTTCGCCCCGCCTTGTCAACATCCCCTTGGTACCAAGTCAAATCACAAAACAATCATGAATCAATTAGCAGTTAATCACTTAAGTAGACACAAGTCCAATCACTAATCATAAAACATTCACAGAAACAATTTACAAAATCATAATGAGTGTCTCTTCCATCCCATTTGGAAGTCAAAATCATTAAAAGATATGGGACTATGAAACTCACATGAACAAGCTTCTCCAAGTACCCGCGCTCTAGAACAAATCTAAACACACAAACGTATACAATCAAGACATGAACGACATACCAAAATGGCTCATCAATCTATGATGGATATCTAACCTTCTCCTACAACTTAACCACATTTATATGCAATATGAATCTCATTACATCCCTCTATAAAGCCCTTAACTTAGTTTAGTTCATAACTTGCCCCGTTAACATTTAACCAAAACAGTCCCGTTTTTCATACTTCAAACTATTGGTCGAACACCCCCTTAACCAAAATAACATGCCCTGTAAAAGAAACCCTATGCCCTTAAATGTGTTAGCCAACTCTCCCCTTTGGCCTCAACTTTAAAGCTACTGTTAAGGCCTCCATATATATATATATATATATATATATATATATATATATATATATATATATATATATATATATATATATATATATATATATATATATATATATATATATATATATATATATATATATATATATATATATATATATATATATATATATATATATATATATATATATATATATATATATATATATATATATATATATATATATATATATATATATATATATATATATATATATATATATATATATATATATATATATATATATATATATATATATATATATATATATATATATATATATATATATATACCTTTACCTATCCAGAATTTACTGATTTTGAACATATAAAAAGTTTGTTATGATCAGAGGGTCTTAACCTAACCCATTTGTTTAGCCCTCCTCCAGATATTTTATTTAATATATAATCTAAGTCTCATGTTCATTTTAAGGTCCAACTATATTCCTAAGTACCCTAACCATCTTAAAACATTAATTTAAACCCAATTGATTTCAAAACTGCTTTGACCTCTGACTGTTGTAACCTGTTTTTAACATCGTTTCTTGAACTTGAAAGCCAACTCAATTACCTTTCCAGGGACATAACATTCGAAAATTAAAAGTTTTTATAGCTCTATATATGATCAAAACAATGGACCAAAAATTCTGCCCAGTTTTTAAAAACGAATTTAAACATGATAAAACTCTTTAATCATCATTAAACCTCATAATAACCTAACTAATTGAATATTAAGAACCCTAATATTATTAATTACAGAAATCATCATTCCTAGTATGAAACCCTAATCAAAAATCCTAAACCCTAATCCACCATGCTAGGTTAGATACGTAAATTTAACGTTAATCGAGCAAGTTTAATTACATACCTTTAACCCTTATGCAATATTTCGGTTTTGATCTTCCCCCATGTATGTTTCAACTGATATTAGGTATATTGTAGGGTTATGGGTCGTTTTTAGGGGTCTAGGGGTGTTTATATAGGCTTTGGTAACCTCCTTAACAAGTTTGAGCCCAAAAGGGACTCTACTTGGGCCTTTCCTACCCGTTTCCTTCCTTTAGTCGGCCATAACAGCCCATCCACGACCCACCCCCTTAAATTTGGGTTATTTATACTCTCCCCCTTCTATTTTATGTTTACCTATACTTCCATACACTTCCGGGTCGAAACCGGACACCCTTTCGCTAATTTTTCGACTTTCTGCGTAATTTTCGATCTTAACTTTATTTTCAAAACTTTCATAGAATAGAAAACTCCTATATATCTAATGTACATATATCACGTATGATACATACATAAAATCCTACGAAAACGATAATTTAACTTTCACGAAATTTTCGCGTGATCTCATTTCATTTCACTTCATTTCATTTCATTTCACTTCATTTCATTTCATTTCACTTCATAGTCATTATAATGTGAGCTTATGATTCATGAAATAACCATTCATCGATTTACTTAAGAGCACTTTGTACTCATAAACGATGCCCAAACCATCCTCATTCACACCAAATAAACATGTAAACACATAAAACACATAGTCACACATAACACCCTAAAAATACGACTAAGTGACGAACCTCAAAACCACGGTTGTCACATTACTCCCTCCTAATAGAAATCTCGTCCCGAGATTTACTCCTTAGGATCAAACACACAATCAACAAATCACATGAGGATACTTGTTCTAATTGAACTCCTCTCATTTCCACGTGAACTTTAGTTCATGACTCAATTTACTAGATATATGAACCAACAATATTTAAATTTATTCCCAAACTCTTGAATTCACAGCCCATAAATCTCACAAATGACTCTTTGACAAATCGAAGACTCTTATTAACACTAATCCTGAATAACCGTACATGAAAATATGCATTCTCAAACCACATTTCCCAAATCTTAATACATGAAATATATCATGTACACCACCCAATTCCCCAGGTAATTCTATACCCATAAGCTATTGGTCTAATCTTTCCAAAGATCATAAATGGACATACAAAACTCGACATCAACTTTTATCTTTTACCAAAACATGGTGCCCGTTACTATGGGTGAAACTTCCTACATAACTTTGTCACTAAACTGTAGTGGTTTCCTCCTTTTTAACATATCATCTCATGTTTCTCTCGTCCTTTACACAAACACCATTATTATAGTAGCAACCTCTTTCACCAATTCTAGTCCGCAATAGTGGAAACTCACCCTATCCTTCCATATAGTGCCTCAAATGGCATTCATCGACTTCTAGTATGATAACTATCATTATATGAAAACTCAAACATTGCTAACGAGTTTCCCACCTCCCTCTAAATCAGTCACCCAAGCTCTCAACACGACTCCTATACTTGTAGCAATTTCTCACTTCGTCCATCCATTTTCAGTTAGGCGGATATACTCATGTCCAATCATGTTCATCAACTCCCTTTAGTCCATACCACAAACTACTTAAAAATTCCAGTTTTCTTACACAAGTGACCTATGAAGATATTTCACATATTGATTAGTTTATCACAACGAGGCTCTTCCAATCCAAATCAACTTATGATCTATACACATCACCAGAAGGACGGTTATCTCAGTTAGTCTATCAACTGCCATCCAAACCCATGCTACAAATACTTCCATAAAATTTGGATAGATCATTAGTAACACCTATACACTTTTTTCTCACTTTTCTCCATGAAAGATTTTTTTCCCCTGATACTCAACACTTCCTTTATAGCTACACAATGTCTTACCTTCAAGGTCATAGTGCTCCTCATCTTGTCTCATTTAGACCAAGCCCTTCGTCTCTTGATATGTGTATAGTTGAAGTTTGTTTTTCTTAGTTCTTAACAAATTGAAAGTTCTAACAAGATCGAGTTTTTAATTGTTTTTGGTTGGTAAAATATTTGGATATTCTATAGCTAATTCAAACAAAGCCTTGCTAAAATGAAAAATACCGTCTACTTATACGTAAAACAAAGTGCACAAACCAAGTTTTTATTCAATTAAAATGCTAAAATTAAAATTCTACAAAATATAAGGACTGGAAATGTAAATTCTATGGAAATTAAATGCTAAAAATGTAAAGTCAAAAAGTCAAAGGACTAATACTACAAAATCAGTTAACTATATGGACCAAATGTAAAAATCTATCAAACGAAGTAACTAATTTTAACTAACTTGAAAACTGAATACCCACTTTTTAACAACTTTGAAAATACAAGGACTGAACTTTTGCAAACCCTAATTAGTGGAAAGATTAGCCTGATTTAGAAACTGTTTAAAACTAAAGGGACCAAAAAGCAATTTTCAAGACTTATTTAACAAAAACGGGTTCAAGACTAAAATAAGCTCGTTTGAGCCCGTTTCTTAACCAAATAAGCTCAAACCAATTTCAAACGTCTTAAAATCAAAAATAAGCTAGACCTGTCAAAGGAATTAAGCTAAAACTGCCTAGAACTCTGATAAGCAAATCCAAATAAGCTCAAAATAAGCTAAGTAATAAGCTAAACATGCACTACTCGATTTTATTAAAGAAACTTGTTAAACAGCTCAAAAGAAGAACGGGAAATCTAATTTTAAGGAAAATGTCCAAGTAATAAGCTCTAAATTTGAAAATAAGCTGAAATGAGCTTAAGTTGACTTTTGTTGACCAGATTTTTCAAAAAGCTCAAATTCTCAAAACCTACTCAGGAACAGTTTTTGAATGGAAATATGAAAGAAAATTAACAAGTTTCTGAAGTGGAAAGTGAGATATGAGAAATCAGTCCATGTTTTATCACAGGGAAATGAAAATGCTCTAATGCTTATTAAAGTGCTTATTACTCACTCAAAACTAGATACTGTATAATTTCCTTTTACTCACTAAAACTTCATATATTGAGTGATGATTAAAAGTTGGTTTGAAAGGATTTCATCCAAAATTAAAGAAGTGCTAAGCAATTGAAAATCACTACTTTCTGAAAGTTTCCTAAACAAGAACTGACCCAAACCTTTTTGTGTACCAATTGCCTGTTTGACTAATTTCCTTGACAAGAAAATGACTGAAAACTTTTTGCTATGACTAGATGACTTGAAATAAACCAGATTTAACCAATTACTAACTCTTGAAATCAACTATCAAGCTATTCCCAAACACTACTTATCTGAGTTTTAACAAACTTTAATGAAGGAATTAAAGGCAATTAGTTGAACTAATTAAAAAGCAATATCAGACTGAGTTTATTAGCTAGAATGAAGTGCAAATGAACCAAAAGCAATCAGTTAAGCCAACTAGAACTCAAAATGACCAGTTAAGCTATTACGACTGATAAATGCTAAAAACAGGACAAGAACAAGTCTAATAAGCAAGTATTAAGCTACACTTAAGCTACTAAAACACTGAAATCAGATCAAAGACAAGCTAAACACATTTTATCATACAATCAAACAGGATTTAGCTAGGTATTAAGCATGCAATCAACAATTCAGTGGAACAAAAATATGAACATGTACACCTTCTAGCTTAGGCCTCCATTGGGGAGTAGAGAAGCGCTGAGCTTTCTAAGCTAGTGCTAACCACCACCTTAGCACTAGAAACAACCAAACATCTACAAATCAACAACTACAATCACCAAAATCTCCATTGATGAACTGGAAAGCTTCAAAATCTGCTAGAACTGGAACTGAAATGAACTGAACAGGATCAACAACTACAAGACTTCACAAATAGCTAATCATGATCAAATAGTGATCATAACTAACTAGAACAGCAACAGAGTAACAATGATGCAGGGTATGAACAGTAATGAAGGGAAATGAAAGTGAATTTTATTGATTTAGGAATTGAGTTGGTTACAAAGCTGGTAATTGGTTACAACTAATAACAGACTCAAGATTTTGTCAGACTCTTGAGTTGTTATGCTAAAAACTAACAGAGATGAGAGAAAACTAAGAGTGTGTGTGTTTTCACACTTTTCTACATTACCAGAAATGAAGGCTAATCTAGGGTATTTATAGAATGTAGATGTGAAGTAGTTGGGGATTGTGACGTGTCAGAACCAATCAATTGCTTCTACGTGGCTTTATTCTGCTAATTGAATTTTGCAGGTTATGAACACGTTTGGGCTTTTCTTTGTTGTTGATCTTCAGTCTAATTAAGCACGTGGGATGGATTCGTGGTTCAATTACGAGTCTTTTTCATATATAAAGTTTCTTCTGAAATGCAGTAAATATTCATCTTGATTCTGGATTCGTAATGTTGAAGAAGATGCCACGTGTTAGTGTAGTATTGGATGAGAGAAGGTGTTGTGGATCGTTATCCAAATTCTTATTTTCTATTGGTGGAAACAATCTGAGTGCGTGGCACTGTTGTGATCTGCTTATTAAATAAGGTGGCGGCTGAGTGGGAATTAGTTAAGCTGAGTTGGTGATCCTTGTATCCCATTTCTTGCACTCTCATTAGCCCAAAACATTTGACACGGATTGAACTTGAAATGAATTTCCAAAGTTGGCAGAAATAGTCCCTTGACTTGGCAGATTGTGGTTTTGAGCTAGGAACTTCATTCTTTTGGCAATTTTAGTCCTTCCACTTGCAAACTTGATCAAAAAGCCCCTTTGACTGAGTTGACTTGAAGGTTGACCTTGTTTGACTTTGATCTTGACTTTGTCAATTTTGCAGTTTAGCCCCTCAACTTTGTAAAGTTGTCAAGATAGGTCCTTGTTCTTCAAAGTCTTGTCACTTTTGATCCTTCTTTGTCTTTTTCATCCAATAAAGCTTGATTTTTCCTTTGTTTGCTTGAAAATGCATCCTTCTTACCTATTTGAGCACAAACACAAAACATACCACATAATTCCGCTTTATAGCACAAAGTTTAGGTATTTTTCTTGTGTTTTAGGGTGATTTGTTGATAAATTGATATGAGTTTTTGCTCATATCAAATCTCCTACACTTGAACATTGTCATGTCCTCATGCAATGCTATATTTTAAAGCACAAGTTTACATTCTCCTCATAATTAATCCACCTTAGCCATTATGGAATGCCTCTACACTACTCTATACTATATGATGCATGATTTTGATTTTTAACAATGCAATGAACAAAATACAAGTCTATCTATATCTTTTTGGTTTTTCTTGAAATGGTTTGATGGAAATAACTTATAAAGAATTCAATGACTTTGATTAGGGCTTGGGTACCATGGACATTTATCACCCTCAAGTTTCACTTTCCCCATACCAAGCTTAAAAATGGGATCATTGCATTCACAAGTAAAAAGTGCATCAACTTATTCATGACAATTAAATGTGGAACCGGTTATTATTTGAGCAAATTGCTTGTGGGCAAATTTGTCATTTATTTCAAGTATGAAGTATAAGAAATGCAAAATCCAAAAATAAGGAAGCACGGTTTTAATCCTAAGTAATCCTCTCATCCATTACTTGAAAAACCGCTCACAATTAATATAAGTCCATTTCAAGAGTAATAAGTCATTCGCCTTATGTGTAAAATCCTCATGTCATGCTTTCATAAGTAGCTACACACTCGCTAAGAAAAATAAAACTCACGCAATAATTTACATCCGCCATCTTTTTGAGACTTTGGATCTTCAACCCCGCAACCCGTCAAGGTAATATTAGATTGGAGCAATCTATTGAATCCCCGCAACCCGTCAAGGTAATATTGGAACTCAATAGTCACTATAATTAACACCACACTGCCCCTCTTGGGAGTCTTGTATATATATTTTTTCTTTTCTTTTCTTTTTCTTTTTTTCTAGCCACTCATTTTTTTATAAGCCGCTCTTATTTTTCTTTATTCCTCACTAAGAAAATTTAAAAGAATAAAAGGAAAAACACCCGCTAAATATTAAGCATGACATAAGTCTTATACACATAAAACGTTCTAACTTAGAATCTTAAAACGTACTTATACCAACCACGAATGATTAGACAAAAATGCATAAGAGATTACAAACCAATTAAAACCGTTCTTGATTATTTATTAACATATATACATGCGAAGAAAATAGACGTTAAGAAGAGAAAGGTTTAACCACGAGTAATTATCACTAAGTTTATCTAGCCCTTTTATACTTGCTTCAACTCTATCATTTCCCATTCTCCACAAGTTTAAAATCTAAATTAATGAGATTGGTGGATGCTTAGCCTAATAGACCAATAAAGGACTACATGGTTAAGGATACTAGCTAGAGAATGCTTAGATAAGCAAACTCGGGTTGAGTCAAAATATCCATGGCGGGCCTAATATGTCAAAGAAGTCTAAATTTGTTAAACCATGTTTTTATTATATTTTTTTTCCTTTTTATATCTTTTTGATGAAAAATAAAAGAAAAGATATATACAATGCAAATGTGTTATGCAAATGAAAAATGATTGATGCAAAAATTATGAATGCATATTTTTGGTGGCCGAAGTAAATCAAAAATTTGAAAAATGTTTAAAAAATTAATTTTCCAAGTTATCATGAAGGACAATGACAAGTTCTAGGTAAGGTCACTTCGATAGAAGACCCCCCTACACTTAAGCTAAACATTGTCCTCAATGTTTAAGAGCATGGAAGTATAAAAACTTCCCCTACACTTATGACAATGAATAGACTTTGCTTAACCCAAGTTAAGGAAAGGGCAACTATTGGTGAATTCATGTTTAAGCACAAGGTGTCAATGAAAGATCACAATAGTAACGAATTGAACCGGATACAAGGGTCTCCTCCATAAGCTCCAAAGCATGAAATGAGTGAGCAACCCTACAAACAACATGAAGACAAAAGAAGGTCTCCCCTACACTTATCTCCAATTCTATACCCTTATTGCTAACCTACAACACTCTAAACCTAGTTACACGATGCTTGAGTTAATGAGTCTCTAGCTCGACTCGTCCCTCAATGAATTAATTCATGGGGAAAATGGGTATTTCTTGTACGATCTCAACGGAAATGTCCTTCCCAAAATAATGTTTCACACGGTGACCATTCACTTTAAAATTTGGACCATCGGGTTGTGACAACTCAATAGTTCCATATGGAAACACTTGAGCAATAGTGAATGGACCGGACCATCTCGACTTATGCTTGCCCGCAAAAAGTTTCAACCTTGAGTTAAAGAGGAGAACCGGCTCTCCAACTTTGAACTCACGGTTCTTGATCTTAGCATCATGCAATTTCTTAGTCTTTTCCTTGTGAAGCAAAGAATTTTCATAGGCATTGGCTCTCACTTCATCCATCTCATTAAGTTGATCCTTCCTATGTGAACCGGCTTGGTTTAAATCAAAGTTAGCCCACTTGAGAGCCCAAGATGCCTTGTGTTCTAACTCGAATGGGAGGTGGCACGCTTTACCATAGACAAGCCTATAAAGAGTGCAACCAATTGGTGTCTTAAAAGCCGTCCTAAAAGCCCATAAAGCATCATCAAGCTTATCCGACCAAGAAGCTCGATGCTCTCCCACCATTCTATCTAAAATTCTCTTTAAACCACGATTTGTGACCTCGGTTTGACCATTGGTTTGAGGGTGATACGCGGTAGAAAGTCTATGATTAACTCCATATTTCTTCATAACTCTCGTGAATTGATCATTACAAAAGTGCGTACCACGATCACTTATGATGGCCCGAGGTACACCAAATCTAGCAAACAATTGCTTTAAGAACTTCACAACAACTCTAGCATCATTGGTAGGTAAGGCTTTAGCCTCCACCCATTTAGACACATAATCCACCACCACAAGTATATACTTGTTTCCCTTAGAAGATGGAAAAGGTCCCATGAAGTTTATGCCCCATACATCAAAAATCTCACACTCTTGAATAAAATTTTGTGGCATCTCATCACGTTGCGTAATTTTTCCTTGTCTTTGACACACATCACAAAATTTCACCATTTCTTGGGCATCTTTGTAAATGGAAGGCCAATAGTAACCCGAATCAAAGACTCTCTTGGCGGTATAGTTGGGCCCAAAATGTCCACCCGTAGGTCCTTTATGACATGCTTCTAAGATTTTAAATGCCTCGGGCCCATCTACACACCGTCTAATGATTTGGTTCGCACATTGCCTAAAAAGATAAGGATCATCCCAAAAGTAGTACTTAACTTCCTTAAGAAATTTCTTCTTTTGTTGGTAAGTAAGACCCTCAATAAGCACATTCCCCACAAGATAGTTTGCTATATCCGCAAACCAAGGAGTGGCATCCTCTTGGGAAGAGATAGACATGAGCTCCTCTAATGGAAAGGATTCATTGATTTCTTGATTTGGAAAATCTCCTTGAAAAGGATGCTCAAGTCTACTCAAGTGATCCGCCGCTAAATTCTCGGGCCCTTTCTTATCACGAATTTCTATCTTAAACTCTTGAAGCAACAAAACCCATCTCAAAAGACTAGGCTTAGCATCTTGTTTTGTCATGAGATACTTGAGAGCGGAATGATCCGTATACACTATGGTTTTGGATAGCACAAGGTATGGTCTAAATTTATCAAAATCATAGACTATAGCAAGCAACTCTTTTTCCGTGGTAGTATAATGAAGTTGTGCACCGGTCATGGTTTTACTCGCATAGTGTATAGGTTGAAAATGCTTATTCACTCTTTGACCTAAGACGGCCCCCACCGCATAATCACTAGCGTCACACATAAGCTCAAAAGGTAATTCCCAATTTGGAGAAACCAAAACGGGAGCCTTTGTCAATTTCTCCTTAAGAGTCTCAAAAGATTCCAAACAATCTTGGTTAAAAATGAAAGGAGCCTCTTTTTCTAAGAGGTGAGTCATCGGTCTAGCTATCTTAGAAAAATCTTGTATAAAGCGCCTATAAAACCCCGCATGACCTAAGAAACTCCTTACACCTTTAACCGAAGTGGGTGGGGGAAGCTTAGCAATCACATCAATTTTAGCTCGATCCACTTCTAATCCCTTGTTGGATATTTTGTGTCCTAAAACAATTCCCTCTTTCACCATAAAGTGACATTTCTCCCAATTAAGCACTAAACGTGTTTCCTCACAACGCTTAAGCATCCTTTCTAAATTGGTGGGACATGAGGTAAATGAATTTCCAAAGACGGAAAAGTCATCCATAAAAACCTCCATAGTTTGCTCTATCATATCATGAAAAATCGCCATCATGCACCTTTGAAACGTCCCCGGTGCATTACATAAGCCAAAAGGCATCCTCTTGTAAGAAAATGTACCGTAGGGACAAGTGAATGTGGTCTTTTCTTGATCTTTAGGGTCAATAGGGATTTGGAAATAACCCGAAAAGCCATCAAGAAAGCAATAGTACTCATTTCCCGCTAATCGTTCAAGCATTTGATCCATAAAAGGTAATGGGAAATGGTCTTTCCTAGTAGCCTCATTGAGCTTCCTATAGTCAATACAAACTCTCCAACCGGTAACAAGTCTCGTAGGAATAAGCTCATTGTTCTCATTAGGCACTACGGTGATTCCACCCTTCTTTGGAACACAATGTACCGGGCTAACCCATGGAGAGTCGGAAATGGGATAAATCATGCCCGCATCAAGGAGTTTGATCACTTCCTTCTTAATGACCTCATGGATTTTTGGGTTAACTCTTCGTTGAATTTGAATGGCGGGTTTGTAATCATCCTCCATAAGGATTTTGTGTGTACAAAAATGTGGATCAATTCCCCTTATGTCGGATATTTTCCATGCTAAGGATTTCTTGTGTTTCTTAAGGACTTCAATGAGTTGCTCCTTCTCATCCTCTTTTAACTCTTTAGCAATTATCACGGGTAATTGGTCTTTGCCCTCTAAGAAAGCATACTCTAGGTGGGATGGAAGGTCCTTAAGTTCAAGTGGAGGTGGACTCTCTATGGAAGGTTTTACTATGGAAGGATTCTCATTGGTAACTTCTTGTGGAGTAGGAGAAGGAATAGAGTCCTCATTGAGCAACTTTTGGATAGTAAGAATATCTTCTTCCCAATTAATGGGAGAATCATCATCACCAAGAAAGTTAGACTCAAATTCCTCCAAGAGGAAATCACTCTCTCCAAAAGGTGTTAAAGAGGGAGCAATTGAGGCCACGGTTTCGACATGGGGCATTTCATCACTAGTACTCTTGCAAGCATTATGAAAGTGTTCATCACACACCTCATCTAGCACATCAACTATGTTAATAGTCTCACACGGTCTAGACTCCTTAACCTCTTTCCTATCACAAACTTTCCCTAACTTAAACACCACTTTCTCATCCTCTACTCTCATAATTAGTTCTCCCTCCGCCACATCTATCAAAGTACGACCCGTTCTTAAAAACAGTCTACCAACAATCAAAGGAACTCTAGGAACCATGTCATAATCAACCACTACAAAGTCGGCCGGAAATGTAAACTTATCCACACCTACAAACACATCCTCGGCGATACCTACGGGGTAAGCTATGGTTCGGTTGGCTAATTCAAGGTTCATCCTAGTGGGAGTGAGCTCGGGAAGAGAGAGAGCTTTTTCCAAACTGATAAAGGCATGAGGTTTATGCTTGCCCCTAGATCCGCCAAAGCCATGCAATTTTCTACACCGGGAAAATTACAAGGTATCAAGAAACGCCCCGGATCTCCAAGTTTTGTTGGTAAGGTTTTAAGTAGCACGGCGGAACAATTTTCATTAAGGGATGTGTTGGGCAAATCAACCAATTTTTCCTTGTTTGAGAGTAAATCCTTGAACATCTTAGCAAACTTTGGCATATAAGCAAGAGCTTCCGCAAAGGATATGTTGATGTTGAGTTGCTTGAACATCCTTAAGAAATTTGAGACTTGTATGTCATCCTTGTTCTTTAATTTGTCCTTTTGAAACCTTGAAGGGTAAGGAAGGTTTGGTTTTGGTGTAGGTGGAGTAGGTGTTGTAGTGGAAGATTTGTCTTTGATAGCTTCTTCATTGGGAGTTGTGGAAGGTAGAGGAGAACTAGGAATAGGTTGAGAAGGTGTGTTTGATTGAATGGGAGTATTTTGAGGTGGTGAAGTAGATGTAGAAGGCTTGTCACATGTAGGAACAAAAATGGGTGGAACAATAGGAGGCTTAGGAGGTGAAGGATCCTTTGTTGTCTTTCCACTTCTAGTTGTAATAGCATTGACATTTGCTCTTGGATTTGTTTGTGTGTTAGATGGTAAAGCCCCTTGTGGTCTTTGATTATAAAGCATCATAACCTTCTTATTTGTGTCTTCATGCATTTCTCTCATTCTTTTCTCATTAGATTCATGCATTTCTCTTATTCTTTCTCATTAGCTTGGAACCTCCTTTCATTCTCTTGATTCATTTTGTGAAGAAGCTCAATTGTGTTGTAATCTTGTGGCACATTTCCTTGAAAACCTTGGGGTTGGAAAGGTGGAGGTTGATTGTAAAAGCCTTGATTGTTACCTTGAAAGGTATTTCCTTGATTGTTAAAGGTATTTGGTGGTCTATAGTTATTCCCTTGGTAAGGTGGTCTTTGACCTTGATTCCTTTGTAACACTTGAGGAGGATTTTGTTGAAGTTGGGTGGGTGGTTAGGGTGGGAATCCCGGTGGAGTAAGGTAATTTTGGGACTTGTAAGAAAGGTTATTAGGATTGATATTTGGCTTGAAGTGTTCACGATGTTCCTCTTGGTAAGCATAACATTCCCCTTGATAACCTTGCACCTTATCACATTGTTCATAGGAATGGGGACCTCCACAAGTCACACAAGAAAGAGTAAGGGCATGCACATCATTTGTGGAATGATTTCCCAAAGAAAGCTTCACCAAGTCATTCATCATTGTTTCTTGCATCTTTTGAGAATTTTGCATGAATGTTTGACTTTCCTTTTGAGCTTGAGTAAATACTTGCATGCATGAAATGAGTTGAGTCTCCAATGGGTTAGAACTTCCTTCTTGAATGACATGGACTCTTTCATCAATTTTTGTGTTTGTTTGAACCATTGCTTTCGTCTCAATAATATCCCAAGCCTCTTAAATGGATTTAAGAAGAATATTCCCTCCCGCGGAAGCATTGAGTGAGTCTTGGTGATGAGGTTTAAGGCCATTGTAGAAAGTATTGATTTGGTGAACTTCATCCAATCCATGGTTAGGGCATCTCCTCAATAACTCTCTAAACTCCTCCCATGCATCACTAAAGGTTTGACTAGGTTTTTGTTGAAAGCCTATAATTAAGTTCCTCAAAGCCGTGGTCTTAGATGGGGGAAAGAACTTGTTCAAAAACTTAGTAGTGAAACCATCCCATGTGGTGATACTATCGGGTGGTTGTGTCTCTAACCAATGCTTAGCGGGTCCCTCTAGTGAAAATTGCACCAATATCAACTTAATGGCATCATGGGGAACTCCATTGTACTTAATGGTATTGCAAAGAGCAAGGAATCTCTTAAGGTAATCATGAGGATTATCATTCTTGTTTCCATAGAAAGGTGTGTTTGAAACCAAGTTAATCATAGCCGTTTTTAGCTCAAATGTATTTGCGGGAATATCGGGAATCTTGATAGCATTGTCATATCCGTGAACATTGGATTGCAAACGTTCCATCAAAGAACGAGTATCAACTCTAGCCATGGCTTCTTGTTGTGATGAATCAAAGCATGATTCTCGTGATCGGCTTGATGGACGGTGGTGTTCCTACTCTTTCTCTTTTTCTTCCTTTTCGGAGGAAGGGTTGTACACCAATCGGTATTTGTGCACGCCCGTGAGTGAGCATGCAACTCAATACGAGGAATGAGAGGGAAGCTCTCGTGTGACTTTGAAGAGAAAAGGATTATCCTCTTCGAGTTTCAATATGAAATATCCACAAGAAAATAATAATATACGTATGTACTACTTGGGTGCAAGACCCCCAATGAAGCCTTCCTTCTTAGAATACTCACAAGTGAACGGGAGGTTAGGTGGCGCGAAGCACTTAAGTACCTATTGACCCTTAGATGGCATTTTATAGCACATCGCCTTTCTATTCACTTAATTGTTTGTATTCTTCGAATTGTTGCTTATTGGAAGTATTTATCTATTCTTGCTTTATTTTGTTTGATCGATACACGTGTCAAGGACCGGAACGCCCATCAACACGGTGTATTGCCTTGGCAATACTTATGAAGAATATGTGAATTGGTTGTTCTTATACGTATACGTATTTACTTATAATAATATATGGAAAATATTTTTGTATTTATGAGTTTTTAAGAGAAAATACTATATGTACATAAAAACCGAGAGAATCCAATAATATATATTTTTGGGTGAAATCTCATAGGAAAAAGATTGCTTTTTGGATTTTTTAATTTGTTTGGTCAATTCTTTAGGAAAGGAATTGTTTTGGTAATTTTTTAGTTTTTATATATTTTTATATTTTTGATTTTTTATTTGTTTTTGATTTATGATACGTAAAAATAAAGTTCACTAGGTGAACGGATCCCAAAAGCCAATGAAAACTGTCAATCGATAGTCTCTCGTAAAGTCAAAGAACCGGCAGCGGCGCCATTTGATATGTGTATAGTTGAAGTTCTTTTTTCTCAGTTCTTAACAAATTGAAAGTCCTAACAAGATCGAATTTTTAATTGTTTTTGGTTGGTAAAATATTTGGATATTCTATAGCTAATTCAAACAAAGCCTTGCTAAAATGAAAAATATCGTCTACTTATACGTAAAACAAAGTGCACAAACCAAGTTTTTATTCAATTAAAATGCTAAAATGTAAATTCTACAAAATATAAGGACTGAAAATGTAAATTCTATGGAAATTAAATGCTAAAAATGTAAAGTCAAAAAGTCAAAGGACTAATATTGCAAAATCAGTTAACTATATGGACCAAATGTAAAAATCTATCAAACAAAGTACCTAATTTTAACTAACTTGAAAACTGAATAACCACTTTTTAACAACTTTGAAAATACAAGGACTGAACTTTTGTAAACCCTAATTAGTGGAAAGATTAGCCTGATTTAGAAACTGTTTAAAACTAAAGGGACCAAAAAGCAATTTTCAAGACTTATTTAACAAAAACGGGTTCAAGACTAAAATAAGCTTGTTTGAGCTCGTTTCTTAACCAAATAAGCTCAAACCAATTTCAAACGTCTTAAAATAAAAAATAAGCTAGACCTTTCAAAGGAATTAAGCTAAAACTGCCTAGAACTCTGATAAGCAAATCCAAATAAGCTCAAAATAAGCTAACTAATAAGCTAAACATGCACTACTTGATTTTATTAAAGAAACTTGTTAAACAGCTCAAAAGAAGAACGGGAAATCTAATTTCAAGGAAAATGACCAAGTAATAAGCTCTAAATTTGAAAACAAGCTGAAATGAGCTTAAGTTGACTTTTGTTGACCAGATTTTTTAAAAAGCTCAAATTCTCAAAACCTACTCAGGAACAATTTTTGAATGGAAATATGAAAGAAAATTAACAAGTTTCTGAAGTGGAAAGTGAGATATGAGAAATCAGTCCATGTTTTATCACAGGGAAATGAAAATGCTCTAATGCTTATTAAAGTGCTTATTACTCAATCAAAACTAGATACTGTATAATTTCCTTTTACTCACTAAAACTTCATATATTGAGTGATGATTAAAAGCTGGTTTGAAAGGATTTCATCCAAAATTAAAGAAATGCTAAGAAATTGAAAATCACTACTTTCTGAAAGTTTCCTAAACAAAAACTGACCCAAACCTTTTTGTGTACCAATTGCCTGTTTGACTAATTCCTTGACTAGAAAATGACTGAAAACTTGTTGCTATGACTAGATGAATTGAAATGAACCAGATTTAACCAATTACTAACTCTTGAAAACAACTATCAAGCTATTCCCAAATACTACTTATCTGAGTTCTAACAAACTTTAATGAAGGAATTAAAGGCAATTGGTTGAACTGATTAAAAAGCAATATCAGACTGAGTTTATTAGCTGAATGAAGTGCAAATGAACCAAAAGCAATCAGTTAAACCAGCTAGAACTCAAAATGACCAGTTAAGCTATTATGACTGATAAATGGTGAAAACAGGACAAGAACAAGTCTAATAAGCAAGTATTAAGCTACACTTAAGCTACTAAAACACTGAAATCAGATCAAAGACAAGCTAAACACATTTTATCATACAATCAAACAGGATTTAGCTAGGTATTAAGCATGCAATCAATAATTCAGTGGAACAAAAATATGAACATGTACACCTTCTAGCTTAGGCCTCCATTGGGGAGTAGAGAAGCGCTGAGCTTTCTAAGCTAGTGCTAACCACCACCTTAGTACTAGAAACAACCAAACATCTACAAATCAACAGCTACAATCACCAAAATCTCCATTGAAGAACTGGAAAGCTTCAAAATCTGCTAGAACTGGAACTGAAATGAACTGAACAGGATCAACAGCTACAAGACTTCACAAATAGCTAATCATGATCAAATAGTGATCATAACTAACTAGAACAGCAACAGAGTAACAATGATGCAGGGTATGAACAGTAATGAAGGGAAATGAAAGTGAATTTTTATTGATTTAGGAATTGAGTTGGTTACAAAGCTGGTAATTGGTTACAACTAATAACAGACTAAAGAGTTTGTCAGACTCTTGAGTTGTTATGCTAAAAACTAACAGAGATGAGAGAAAACTAAAAGTGTGTGTGTTTTCACACTTTTCTACATTACCAGAAATGAAGGCTAATCTAGGGTATTTATAGAATGCAGATGTGAAGTAGTTTGGGATTGTGACGTGTCAGAACCAATCAATTGCTTCCACGTGGCTTTATTCTGCTAATTGAATTTTGCAGGTTATGAACACGTTTGGGCTTTTCTTTGTTGTTGATCTTCAGTCTAATTAAGCACGTGGGATGGATTTGTGGTTCAATTACGAGTCTTTTTCATATATAAAGTTTCTTCTGAAATGAAGTAAATCTTCATCTTGATTCTGGATTCGTAATGTTGAAGAAGATGCCATGTGTTAGTGTAGTATTGGATGAGAGAAGGTGTTGTGGATCGTTATCCAAATTCTTATTTTCTATTGGTGGAAACAATCTGAGTGCGTGGCACTGTTGTGATCTGCTTATTAAATGAGGTGGCGGCTGAGTGGGAATTAATTAAGCTGAGTTGGTGATCCTTGTATCCCATTTCTTGCACTCTCATTGGCCCAAAACATTTGACACGGATTGAACTTGAAATGAATTTCCAAAGTTGGCAGTAGTCCCTTGACTTGGCAGATTGTGGTTTTGAGCTAGGAACTTCATTCTTTTGGCAATTTTAGTCCTTCCACTTGCAAACTTGATCAAAAAGCCCCTTTGACTGAGTTGACTTGAAGGTTGACCTTGTTTGACTTTGATCTTGACTTTGTCAATTTTGTAGTTTAGCCCCTTAACTTTGTAAAGTTGTCAAGATAGGTCCTTGTTCTTCAAAGTCTTGTCACTTTTGATCCTTCGTTGTCTTTTTCATCCAATAAAGCTTGATTTTTCCTTTGTTTGCTTAAAAATGCATCCTTCTTACCTATTTGAGCACAAACACAAAACATACCACATAATTCCGCTTTATAGCATAAAGTTTAGGTATTTTTCTTGTGTTTTAGGGTGATTTGTTGATAAATTGATATGAGTTTTTGCTCATATCATCTCTCATGACACATCACATCTATAACTCCTCAACCATTCGATTATCGATACTAAGCCTTCCAATCAAACAGTATAGGTCAGTACCATTTCCTTTCCACACTACAACAATATTAGCATGCTTAGTGCCTTAGTCTACTCATTAGGCTATACCAAAGTTTTATCTTTGGTTCCTATCTAAACCTATTTCATTCATGATTCGCATATATCCACACTTCCTTCTTCTTCCTCAGCTCATGACATACATCATGATGTTATGCTTACCGTCTTTCAATTCATCTATACCTCAAAATTTTTCCTAGTAGCTTCACTTGTTTTTCCTCACGATCAGTTCCCCGACTCCCTCCTAATAGGGACAGACTATAGTTTTATGTGATCCCATGCGGATCACATTCTCATCTTATACCCATATTAGTTTCTATTTGTCTAAACTAAGCCATATTTTAAATTCTTATTCAAATCTCATACTTCTAATTTGATCTTGCACCCAACATGAGGTACTTTTAATCATCATCTTCTAGGAATAGTTGGTTCTCTCCTTCCATGGTTCTCCCTAATTCCTACACTATCCCGTCCAACAAAAATTCCATACTTCATTCATCAAATCTATGGAAATCGCTAGTGCATTGGATAATGCATAACTGTCTCTTCCAAAGATCTTTCATAACACCTTCACAAAACCGACTCTCTAATCACTTCTGCATGAACTTATTCAACTCAGCTTCACTACTCATCCCTTGATATTTATTTCCACAAAAATTATATCCGTGTAGTCACTTGACTCCCCTTGTTATCTCCACGAATTCTTAATCTCCCATGTTATGTATTCAATTCATCACGATCCACTAGTTCAGCTCTTTGTAACTCCACTCCGGTACTCGATCTGTCTTTCTTCGTCACGAACCATACGGAGATTCCCATCATAGTGCTTGTCACCTTTCCAGTCCTTGTAACTTCTGTGACTCCTTCGAAATCTCTTGCTTCCTTCTAGCAGCCAGCACGTAGTCCTTTCAGCTCCTTGATTCAAGATATAGCTCTTCACGCACTCCTTCTCGTCTCTATGATGTTACCTAGGAACTCCACACTACCCAATAGCCTCTAACTTCAACTTATCTACCACAATATTTCTAAAGGTACTTCAACCCCTCAATGGCTCGCTCTTCCTTACTTGTTGTAATCACCATTAATCAGCCTCCTACCAATCATTCTTTCACATCCATGTTTTCTTTCACGTGTCTACTACTACCCCGCCTCCATAACTATACCAATTCCCTTGCGTGTTATTTGCCCAATCTTTCCATTAGTAGAAAATTTCTACTGTACCCTCACATCTGCTGGTACTTTCATCAATCTCCTAAAGGTACTTCAACCAACTTCTCGTAGCATGACATCTCGTTCCCACGACCAGTCAACTAACTTTACTTACTCCCTTATTCCCGTAACCAATCTAAGTTTCAAAACTCCACAAATCTTAATCATTCCTTCAACACAACCTTTAAACCAGAACACATCTCTGCATTCTAATATCTAACCATAAGTAATACTACCCAACTCTATCCTCTCATCCTAACGTTTCCACAACCGCATAACTAAATCAACCATGACGTGTACCAAAAGAATTCCAACGATCGCGTCCCATAATAAATATAGGGTAAACCGAAAGATCAACCATAATGAACCCTAGCCAAAACAACTGAAAACGAAACAATGTAATCCAAAAGATTCAATGGAGTGTGCCAACAACGAAAAATTTGACTCGTCACGGTTAGTATTACCAAATTTCGATACCTCAAAAAATTTGAAACTTTCACCCCATTTAGTTACTCCTCATAAGAACCAAACTTCAATACTACTAAAATCAATCATACTCGTTTTGAACAAGAAACTCATCATTTATCTTCATTTTTTTAATCAACGATATCAACTAGTTAGTATACTACAATCTTATTCTAACCATTATCGTGTTTGCCCGTATTAAACTTATTTCACTTGTTATTATGAAACCAATACATGTTTACAAAATACGGTGTTTTTTTTCATTTTATTCTATATTATTATTATTATTATTTTATAAAATCCATTTAGGCTGGTTATAACTAAACTACTACACGTTTACAAGGTGTGGTGTTATTATTATCATTACTATAATAAAATCTCCTTTTTTACTCTTTCTGTCTAGTTAAATACTTCTAAAATTTTAACTCCACTTGAGAAACTTTTTGTAAAATTTCTTTTCCCCTTTAAAATGTATTATCACATGTTACATAGAAAACTAATCCAATTATTTTCAAGACAAATTATTTTTATAGCTTACTACCACAAACTTAAAAAAAATATGTAAGTCACGATATCATACCATACACTTACAAATTATTTTCAAAACCGTTTTCCTATAATTAGCCATACTTATTTGTAAGAAAGTTTAGTAGTTCTCATTAATTAAAATACATACCCGAATGTAGACACACGTCAAAAGACTCAAAACGTCGTTGGAACTCCATCAAACTCCAGCACCATAAAACACGAGCAAACACAAGGTACGTTCAAGTTATAATAACTACTGAACGACCATATATCATAACTTAACACATACTAGTATATATACATCCGCATATATATACCTATTAAATCACCCAAAACATATTCGTTACCATACATGTCAGATCAATCAATCGCGTTAGACACTCGTTTTTCCATACGAGTAATCACCATCTTACCACAAGGCATAAAACCCATCACTAAAACCAGTCCATATCGTGTGACCCCATAATCACACAACATGAGTATAACCCAAAACCTATAACACACTCAAAAATAGCCATATGGTAGACAGTCGTTACATAAACCCATACATTATACATTTACCAAAAATCCACATCTCATCATATACAAGCATGTACTAACCCTCTTGAATGCAATCATACTTGAGAACCCATTGAAGTTGTGGTACTTGTATAACTATGTTGGCCACCATAATTATACAATTACCCTTTCCTCAATGCACTCCCTCCTATGATGACACTTATAAGAATCAATACAACATATAACACATAAATCCATCTACTCACATAAGCTGATAACCACATAAACAATAAGGTCCAAAACTTCATCTATTAAAATAATATAGTCAAATTCTTGAAATACATAAATCCATAGTCTAGCTAAAACAGCATAGACAAACTCCAACACAACATCATAACCAGTTATAAGTCATGTTGCCCATAAGAGTGGAAACAACTTAAAATCCTTCCTATCTACCTACTCCTAGTAACTCGAATCACCACATGATTCTTAGGGAACATGACTTAAACATCAAAATAAAAATACTATACATTATTCTATGGTGAAAGTAATATATATATATCAAAGGAAAAATAGAAATTAATAGGTGACTAAGTATAGGCAACTACAGTTTAACTCATACTAGTCAAAATTCACAAAAAATAAAATTTAGGAAAATACAATCAAGACCACACGTAATCCTATGACGCCTATATGCAGGGATCCTTAAGCTATAGACTAGGCTAGGCAACCTAATTATCTATAACCATTGTATCTGATACCATTCTGTCACACCCCACCATGGCGGAATATGGGGCGCGACGTATGGATATCATCACAACAATAGCGTGTCTATAGAGATAACTAAATGAAATGGAAATATCATAAATGGTGACACAATGTCATGAAGATATCTCAAACAATGCAGGCATCTAGGTAAGTAGGTAACAGGTCTACCTCTTACCAAAGACATACAATTAACAAATAACAAACATATAGGTGTCTACAAAGAATCACTTATTCAAACATAAATAAAGACTAAGAGGAAAGGGGGTTCCTCCAAATGCAATCCTAAGCCTTCCAGCTAGCCACTCCTATTCTCACGCTTAACCACATTCTCACCTAAAAGAGACACTAAAACACGTCAACATAAAGTTGGTGAGAGTCATAGGTTTAGACTCCAACGCCAAATCAGTTATAATATAAGCTGTGAATAACCACCAACAATAAAAATATATGGACAATATGTTACAAAGGTGCATTAACAACTAGCAATTCAAGATTAATCATACCAAACCAATTCCAAGGCTCTAAGCCTTTCCAAACACCATGGTCCCATAGGCGACCATACACCTATGAACCAATGCCAAGGCCCCGCCTTGTCAACATCCCCTTGGTACCAAGTCAAATCACAAAACAATCATGAATCAATTAGCAGTTAATCACTTAAGTACATACAAGTCCAATAACTAATCATAAAACATTCACAGAAACAATTTACAAAATCATAATGAGTGTCTCTTCCATCCCATCTGGAAGTCAAAATCATTAAAAGGTATGGGACTATGAAACTCACATGCACAAGCTTCTCCAATTACCCGCGCTCTAGCACAAATCTAAACACACAAACGTATACAATCAAGACATGAACGACATACCAAAATGGCTCATCAATCTATGATGGATATCTAACCTTCTCCTACAACTTAACCCCATTTATATGCCATATGAATCTCATTACATCCCTCTATAAAGCCCTTAACTTAGTTTAGTTCGTAACTTGCCCCGTTAACATTTAACCCAAAACAGTCCCGTTTTCATAATTTAAACTATTGGTCGAACACCCCCTTAACCAATACATGCCCTGTAAAGAAACCCTATGCCCTTAAATGTGTTAGCTAACTCTCCCCTTTAGCCTCAACCTTAAAGCTACTGTTAAGGCCTCCATATATATATATATATATATATATATATATATATATATATATATATATATATATATATATATATATATATATATATATATATATATATATATATATATATATATATATATATATATATATATATATATATATATATATATATATATATATATATATATATATATATATATATATATATATATATATATATATATATATATATATATATATATATATATATATATATATATATATATATATATATATATATATATATACTTTTACCTATCCAGAATTTACTGATTTTGAACATATAAAAAATTTTTTTATGATCAGAGGGTCTTAACCTAACCCATTTGTTTAGCCCTCCTCCAGATCTTTTATTTAATATATAATCTAAGTCTCATGTTCGTTTTAAGGTTCAATTATACTCCTAAGTACCCTAACCATCTTAAAACATTAATTTAAACCCGACTGATTTCAAAACTGCTTTGACCTCTGACTGTTGTAACCTGTTTTTAACCCACTTTCAGACCTCCAACTTAGTTCTCGTTTATTGAATTTGAAAGACAACTTAATTAACTTTCCAGGGACATAAGATTCGATAATTAAAAGTTTTTATAACTCTATATATGATCAAAACAATGAACCAAAAATTATGCCCAGTTTTTAAAAACGAATTTAAACATGATTAAACACTTTAATCATCATTAAACCTCATAATAAACTAACTAATTGAATATTAAGAACCCTAATATTATTATTTACATAAATCATCATTCCTAGTATGAAACCCTAATCAAAAATCAAAAATCCTAAACCCTAATCCACCATACTAGGTTAGATACGTATATTTAACGTTAATCGAGCTAGTTTAATTACATACCTTTAACCCTTATGCAATATTTCGGTTTTGATCTTACCCCATGGATGTTTCAACTGATATTAGGTATATGGTAGGGTTATGGGTCGTTTTTAGGGGTCTAGGGGTGTTTATATAGGCTTTGGTAACCTCCTTAACAAGTTTGAGCCCAAAAGGGACTCTACTTGGGCCTTTCCTACCCGTTTCCTTCCTTTAGTCGGCCATAACAGCCCATCCACGACCCACCCCTTATATTTGGGTTATTTACACTCTCCTCTTATATTTTATGTTTATACTTCCATACACTTCCGGGTCGAAATCGGACACCCTTTCGCTAATTTTTCGACTTTATGCGTAATTTTCGATCTTAACTTTATTTTCAAAACATTCCTAAAATAGAAAACTCCTATAATACATAGAATATAGATAATATATATCTAATGTACATATATCACGTATGATACATACACAAAATCCTATGAAAACGATAATTTAACTTTCACTAAATTTTCGTGTGATCTCATTTCATTTCACTTCATTTCATTTCATTTCACTTCATTTAATTTCATTTCACTTTATTTCATTTCATTTCACTTCATTTCATTTCACTTCATAGTCACTATAATGTGAGCTTATGATTCATGAAATAACCATTCATCGATTTACTTAAGAGCACTTCGTACTCATAAACGATGTCCAAACCATCCTCATTCACACCAAATAAACACGTAAACACATAAAACACATAGTCACACATAACACCCTAAAAATACAACTAAGTGACGAACCTCAAAACCACGGTTGTCACAACTTATGCTTGTTTAGTCTTTCATTCATTTCATTTACTTTATTAGGTTTTGGGCTTATGTTTGGGAACCGATGTTTGATTCTGGTTTTTCCTATGGTCATGTATGTTTTACTACATATTACCTTGCATGCTTTGATGACACGCCATAATTACGCGTAACGGTCCACTTATCAAAGTGGGGTGTTACAATTATGGTATCAGAGTCAGGTTTCGACCTGTAGGCTCTAAAACTTGACCTGTGACTAGTGGGTAGTCACTAGGAACTTCCTAAGCCAACGCTCGTTATTCCATTTACTTATGTTCTCAGAACCTTGTTGTTTTAACCATGATGTTTTCAGCACCTTGTTGTTTAACCTTGATGTTTTCATCAGTATTGTTTTTACTAATATGGACTGAACAACCGTCATCCATACTTAGTTACGTGTCATTGTTTCATGTATGATGTTCCTTGTGAACTGTGGCTAATGTGAACTGAACCCAGTAGTTCATAACTGGTCACATAAAAAATTTTCTGTTAAGTTTTGACAGCTGAGATTCATTTATTTAATTCCCTGTATCATTGTCGCAAGTTTATGACTAATTAATGGTTGGTACAAGACTGGCCCTATTTAGTCGCATGTGCTTTTATCGAAACTTTTAACTTTGGGACCGACCCATAGGCGTCCCCTCGCCATGTCTTTTGTTTTGGGTAAACAGACCATTGGCTTTTACCCTCGCACATATAAAGGTTTTTATAAACTGAAGCATACATTCATGCACTGTTTTTCGTGCATAAAATTTTTCTTATGATTTATTGGCATAATTTTTTTTTCTTGTCCCTTGATAAGTTACTATGTTTTTATGTCAAGTATGTTTTCATGCTGTCATGGTTAACTTCAGTTTCATGCTGATTATGTTATACACTCCTTCATGATAGATTGTTTCATGTTTCTTCATGATGACTTCGTCTTCACGTGATTATGTCTTACGTCTCTTTTGTTGTTTATGCTTTCATGCAAGACACTGTTGGAATTCATTTAAATCCTACTTTCATGATAGTCATGGTTGGTTTTCATTAATCATGCTTTCAGGAAAATCATCGTTGAAATTCGTTTAACCACATGTTAGCGTTTCTCTATGCAACCAGAATGAGATATATACTGGCATTGCCAGGTTATCATGATGGTCTTTCTAACTGTTTAACTAATTATTTCCTTTAAAATCATGTCAGATGATCGACCCCATACCGATCATTTCATGTTCATTCTATGTGTACAACATGTACCGTATCCCATGTGCGTATTCCACTTGTTGATACTCTACAATTTGTTGATGCCCCTCATAGCTTGGAGATGTTACTAAAGGTTGATGCTGCGGATTTTAGAGACGCTACGGGATGCTGATGTTGTACACAACCTGTTGATCTTACAAGACGAAGACAAAGGCGTTAGATCAAAGCGATCGGACGAGAAGATGCTTCACCACCAGACGATTCCCGTCAATCATTGTCCCTAATTCTTAGTTACATGTCACACGTCATTCAATTGTCGGTTCAGTCATATGAGTGCGAACCGGTACCAGCCGGCCACTTAGCTGAATAGTTACATGAATCACAGTCATAAGAATGACCGTCATGGAACTGACAGACAAGACGATAGTAACCACTACTATGACAGCAACTATCCTAGCAATCGCAACCGAAGCTCCGGCCACGGGCGTGATCAGAAATACAAAGGATCAGTAGTCCAACCGATCCGCAAATTCTGGCATAATAGCCTAATATTTGTAGTTCTATTCGTTTCACATCTCAAGACACATGTCAAGACATCAGTCAAGACACATATCTCACGTATACTTTCTGAAGACACATGTTAAGACACCAGTCAAGACACATCTCATGCTTATATTTCCCAAGACACGAGTCAAGACACATGACTCACGTCCAATTATAGAACATCCCTAAGAAATCTAGGGTACCCTCCAAAGGCTATATCCATTTTGTGGTGCCATTGTTAATCAGGCCACAAGAATTTCAGTACCATCACCGACGTAACAGTGAGATCTGTCACGTTTGCTCGATGACACTTTCATTTCTTGCACCCATATTTCATATATTTATGACCATAAAGGACGTCATTCGCATTCCCTATGTATACGAAGGTTTTCCTTCAGCCTAATGATGAGATCCAAGCTGCTAACACATTACCTCAGACAGACACGAGTTGAATTTAATCCTAATTATGGACTACGTAAAACACACCCTGCTACGATTCATGATTTTGTACAGTAATGTTCTGGCTCCTGAATATATTCAGCATGATTTTCCATCAGGAAAATTTGTACAAATTATTTATGCGTTACAAGCACGTGTGTTGTTGGCTATGATTGCTAAATATTCTAGATGTCAGTTAAGACACGATCACTTAAGTCCTGTTAGGCATAACCAACGGATTATTCCAAAATCTTCCCATATATTCCAGAAGAACCTTCAAGGAGAAGGACGGTAACATGAGATTATGTGTCGACTACCGTCGATTTAAACAAATCACCATTCATAACCGTTATTCTCCTCCACGTATTGACAAGATCGGATTCATTTAGGGTGTTCAGCACTTCCCAAGACCGGATTCATGATCATGCTGCCAACAGTGACGAGTGAAATAGCAGGACATGTCCATGACTGCTATTCGTACATGACTCGGTCGTGCTAGATTCATGATTTTGTATTAGTCTCATAAGTGCTCCAGCTGCATTATGGACTTAATAAATTGAGTTTCCATGAACTCATAAACAAATTCATCAGTGTTTTCATCTATGAAAAACTAACCTTCTCTAAAGTCTAGAGAAGAGCAGGAAGACCATATTTGCACTATGTTGCAAATTCTACGACAGGAGAAATTTGACCCTGAAATTTTTCGGTATAAATTCTGGTTGATTATAGTGACACGCTGAATCACATGGATTTTCACGGTTAATCTTACCATGACTCAGCTTATGCGTAAAGGTGAGAACCCTACACTACATTAGGTGTTCCAGAAAATCCTACGCTAGAAAAGTCTAAATTCGGAGACTCAGAGTTTCGCAAAATCCTATGTATCAAGTTCTATGAAGCAAGATACAGTTATGTTCATATCTACATACCTGTCATACCAACAGGCTAAGATAGAACACCAACAGACTAGGATGTTTTTCCATCATCAGGAACTGTGAATAGAAATGGGACAAGATCTCCTTGGATTTTTGTTACCAGATTAACGCAAACTCAGAAGAAGCATGATGTTATCTGGGTTATTGCCAACAGTTTAATCAGGTCTGCAGAATCCTTACATCCGCAAGGATTTCAGAACCAACAGATTGATCAGACTTGCTCCAGCCAAGACTCATCTGATCACTTGGTAACCCGTCAACTATCGGGTCAGACAAAGATTCGCATTTGTGCTCCTTATTTACGTCCACGTCCTTATTCTAATTTCACGACTTGCTTTCACGCTCATGTTCATGACACTATTCACGTTCATGATCGTATCCTGGCTTACGATTGTATGTTCATTTTCGTTCTGGAGGTTTTGCAAGAACTGGAGAGACCAAACTCAAGTTTAGTATAACTCCCTATCCTTAGACAGACGTTTCACGTCACATTCCACGTCTCACCTTGTAGCGTTTGGCGTAACCACAACTATATTCCATGTTCACGATATGTTTCACATGTCATGTTCATTCCAAATTCCTCATATCACGTTCACGATATGTTACACGTATCATGGATCATGATATGTTTGCTCATACTACCCTCACCATATCTCCACGTATCACGTACAAAATTTTTCACGTATCACGTTCAAAAATTTTCGCGTACTATGTTTCTATATGTCTCGCGCATCGTTGCTAATTATCAGTTAAGTTGGATGTTTTGCACCATAACGTATCAGTTACCCTTGCAACTTAATTCTTTTCCCTCGATCAGGGGATCCATTTTACGTTGATAACCATGAACTCTTCGTGATTTCAAGTCAAGGTCAGGAGGACCAAGATTTATCATTTGTGTCAAGATCTTATGGAGGAACCGTTTTAAGAGTGAAGCCTCTTGGAAAGGGATGAGTGCCATCCGGATTTTATCCTCTCATCCTTCCATAACCAAGTAAGACTCTTTCAGTCACGTCACGTTCCATGTCCTTTTAAGCTATGTCACGTTTCACGTCACCTTCATTTCCTTTTATCTTGCATACCTTTCCAGTTTGAGTCGGGTATCTTACGCTTCCAATTACGTTATCTATAATTCGGGGACAAATTGTTCTTTTTAGGGGGGAACAGTTGTAAAACCCGCATGCTTTTACCATGAACAGTACACTTATGATCGTACATACAGGGTTAAAACTTTCTATATATAACATGAACACGTATCACGAATATTAATTACAAGAATTACGTACGTGTTATTACACGATAATTATTACGTACGTGTTAATACACGATAATTATTAATTATAATAATTATAATCACGAATATCTAAAACACGATCACATGAACCACGTATATATAAATAATCATTACGTATTATAATTATAACATGAACATTAAATTACACGAACACGTTTACGTAGTTAATTAAGCACGACAAGTAATAATGTAGAATAATATTACGTATTATTTTAAAACACGATTGCGCGTGTCGTTTTAGAATATACGAATTATATATATATATATATATATATACATATATATATATATATATATATATATATATATATATATATATATATATATATATATATATATATATATATATATATATATATATATATATATATATATATATATATATATATATATATATATATATATGGGCCATTTGGACAAAGAAGAAAAGAGGAAGGACTTGGGCTCAAGGCCCAAGTGTGTTTGTTCGGCCTAAAAAGAAACAGACGGGAGGGGGTATTTTTATACTTTTGGACAACACAAAATCAAAGATAAACCCTAAACATAGAAACAGCCGTCTCTTTTTCCTTTGCTCATCCTTGCTGCCGTCGACCAACACCAAAAGAAACAAGGAAAAGAAAACGTGGTCTAATCCAGAAGATCAAGGTTGGTGTCGTGTTTATGCTCCTAAACCCTAAAAAAACGTAAGTAGTTCTAAACCCTTTTTAATCATTTGTTTTATACGTTTAAATTAATCAAGAATTCATAAAAAGATTGGAAAACATGTTGTAAAAGTGGGGAGTTAAACAAGGCTGTGGGTTTTGGTTCGGCTTGCACCAAACCGAGAGTATATGACTCTCGGTGGTGGTTTTCTTTCGAACTGCTACAAACCAAACAACCACGGTGGGCTTTTGCTTCATCAGCCGCAACCCCTGCAGCCAGCAGGGGTATGTTTGGCTTAGCAGTGGCAACGGCTGCCAAGCAGGGGAAACTACTGGCTGCGACCAGTGGTCTGTTTGTTCAGGCAGTGGGAACCGAGAGTCTATGACTCTCGGTGGGAATTTTAGACGCAGCAGGGGGAACTGGCTACTGCGCAGCCAGCAACAACAACGGGGGTGTTTGGCTGCTGGTTTTAGACAGTGCGTTTGGTTATCATTTTCAAGCTAGTTTAATTAATTTAATTAGAATATTAAATTAATCATGAAATATTAAATTTATTTAATCTATTTAATATTGATTTTAATCTTGTCAAGTTAAGTTATATTATTTAAAACCTTAGTTATACGAGAATTACTAAATTTGTTTGGTCCGGTTCATGGGGTTCCGGGTCCGGTGCACGTCACGTTTAAAATTATAATACACGGTTCAATTCATGATTCCTTTTACAAGTATATTAATTGTCAAGTTAATTAAATTAATTTAGCACGATATATAATTAATTTAATTACAACATGAACTTAGCTTAATTATTGTGATTATATAATACATGTTATAACCTAAGTATTTAATTATTTATTTGACACTATTGTATTAATTAGTTATTAAACATGACATGTAATTAATTAATTATCATGACTTAGGTTATATTAATATTAAATATTAGTACATGTTTTAACCTAAGTCTTTTTCATACACTTAATTTAATTAAATCATGATTATATTTAATTAAATCCTAAAACTTATAGTTTATTTAATTTACAGGTATTAATTAATAACCTATATTATAATCACATGACTTATGATATTTAATCAGTAAAACTTAAGCTCATCTTATTAGTTTATTAATTCAGCTTGTTTCTAAATATGGAAACTTTCTATTTTTAGAAACTTATCTATTTTAAGCAGTTAATCTATTTATGGAAACTTTCTATTTTTAGAAACTTATTTATTTTAAGCAGCTAATCTATTTTTGGAAACTTTCTATTTTTGGAAACATTTTATTTTAGGAAACCTGCTATTTTTAGAAAGTTACTTATTACTACACAACAAGTATAATGATATAAGAAATACAAGTAATACTTAATAAGAATATACATAATACATGATAAACACAGCATAATGTTAAAATCAGGGAAAACATGACATGAACATATAAAACAAGCTAAGACATGATATAAAACCAGTTACGTACCCAGTAGTCAGAATACTTATACACGTGTATTATTATGTAGCATTAGTGAGATCGAAGTAGGAATCTCTTCCGTTCGTCTTCTTCGTTCACTGGACTTAAGGTACGGATTCTCCGTCCTTTCAGTATGGACATTCTTCCTTATTAGGATTCCCCGTATGCAGCCAACTATTTTCCCAGTATATGTTTTATATGTTTTTGAATCAGTTATGTTTAATTAGAGACCTAAAGCCATATACATGCATGACCAGTTTCACCTAGTTATGGAGGTACCATAACCATAACACTGGAGGCACCAGTGTTATGACTCCACCATGACGGAGTGATAGCTCGTGGCGTCCCTTCAGCTTTTGGCCATATTATTATTATTATCATGTGGGGCATATGGGTGCATCCTAGGTTACATGTTTTCAGCAGATTATTCAGGTAAATGTGGTGTGTGCCTTGCATCCTTCACAAGGAGCTGATCCCTCCTACCCAAAACTTATATTAAATTATAGGCAGCCCCTCTAATTTGCATGATGAGGTCACCCCTCCAAGTATTCATGCACGTTGATATTTCATAACCTATATTGGCTAATGGTAAATATGCTAATCAGTTTTTATAAGATAAACATAAGGCTTTTCAAACTATAAAACCAGTTTTACTAAGATATACCAGGTTATCCGGGACTTAGTCTTTTTCGCTGCTTTATGTTTTACATGCTTATATTATTCATTCCATGCTTGTATATCCGTGCACCGAGCGTTATGCAAAGCCGTTACTTTCCTTTCCATGTCCCAAAATGGCAGGTACCCTTGGACAGACTCGAGCATTTGGAGGATATGCATAGGATGGAAGCTGTCATAGACTTCTTCTCTTTTATTAGGTTTTGGGCTTATGTTTGGGAACCGATGTTTGATTCTAGTTTTCCCTATGGTCATGTATGTTTTACTACATATTATCTTGCATGCTTTGATGACACGCCTTAATTACGCGTATTGGTCCACTTATCAAAGTGGGGTGTTACATCGAGACAGACGGATAATATGCAAAGATAAATAACATCTATTATAAGCACAACCTTCATTTGTCAATTTAATACACAGGACTTATCCATATATTGCCAAAAATATTACTTAATTTCTGGGTATATATATATTTTGTGGATTTAGTAAAAAGAGTTATAACAAAATTTAGCTTTTAGTTGTTTATAACTGATGGTTACCAGTTCATAGTTCCAATGACATCAATGGTATATATATGAAAATTAGCTTTTATTTGCTTATAAGTGATTACCGGTTCATAGTTCCAATGACAGGAACTTCAGACTGATTATTTTAAGAGTTCCTGAAAATAAAGATAAAGAGAAAATTAGATAAAATCAACTAAGAATAAGCAAAAGACCCGTAACAAAAGTCCTGCTTATGTGTTCCTCCTCTAGTGCAGCACAAAGCTATTCAAATTCATCATTTAGCAACATCGCTATCGCCTTAGAACTACTTCTCTACATAAAATAAGAATGCAATTTAGAAAAACATATTTACATACATATCAATGATTTAGGCAAAAGCAACATCAAACAAAATTTAAGAACAAAAATCTAGGCATCCATCTCCATGTCCCATATAGAACTTCTCTTCTCAACAAATTCAACTACGTATTTTCTAGAGGATGAGAAGGCGAATGTTAATTTTTCTTTCATGGAGTTTCTCCTTTATACTTCATATAGTTTCTAATTTCAAAATAAGATAAAATTATTTAACATGTCATGTCTTTTAAAACTGGAAAATAGACAAAATATGCAAGGTAATGACTGTCAACATGAAAAAAGATATATTCTGTTTCATATGTCTTATATTGTAAGATAATAAGTATAATTTATAAGTGCATCATCTACAACAAAGTTGTATCACTAAATCAAGAAAGCATATGCTACTAAATTATTTGACCTGTCATGTCTTTTTTTCAAAAAAAAAGGTAAATTCCTATGTATATGTCTTTCTTAAAACTGGGCACGTCAATTTAGGAAAGAGTAACATACGTTGCTTTATAATTGTGATAAATATATATTTTGAAACTTTTTTTTAGTTGCAAGTAATGGGAATAATCCTAGCCATTCATTACCTAAGATTAAATCTTATGGTGATATTTCGTTGTTATTTTTCGCAAGTGAAATATCACCATATACAAAAATAAGTTCGAAAATTTTTCAATTTTAGTCCTTCCGCCTAATTTTTGAAACTTTCGGATCTTTTTTGCTTAAATCTTATGTTAACTTCCACCTTTAGATCAAACCAAAATAGATAGTGTAGATTTGTCCCACTGCTTGTAAAAAAACAAAGTTGCATTCGAACTTTTATCTATATTCTATATAGTTTTATTATAGCAAAATATCCCAATCCATTGCGTTCTTTTGCCTATAAATATCACGACCATAATCATATTTTTTGTTATCGAACATTTCTAGTCATGAATATATTACATTCAAATACTAATGCTATTAAAAAGTATCTAATGTTGACCCATATATACTGGTTAAAGAAACATAAAATAAAGGATAAGAAATATCTAATGTTGACCCATATACTAATGCTATTATAAAATATCTAATGTTCACCCATATATACTGGTTTGTTTTTTATTACATTCATTTGTCAATGGTATTTTGCTGGTGTTTTTAGTCTGCATATTTGACAGGTGTGAAAACACCCATCCTTTGACCACTTAATTATAATAATAACCAAGCCAAAACGTGTATTTTATGTCGTAAATGTCGGAATTATGCGTGGTTTGTGTTTTTATTGTGTTTTAGGACTAAAAGATGAAAATGAGGAAAACACGGGCTTTCACAGGCTTTTATCGAAGAAAAAACCAAAAGACGAAGTCAAAAGATCAAGTGTGCAAAATATTGGAAGTCAATGGGCCTATTTTGAAGATTTAGTGAAGAAAAGAACCAAAGACGGAAGATTTACAAGTCGAAGAACCCAAGTCTAATAAACGAAGAAATTATAAGACGAGTCCAAGATTTTATCGACAAATCCCGAGCCAAAGTCGAGACTTTAATTTGATTTAAAGACGAGACGGAAGAAAAGAGAGAAGACAAGTCACCACCTACCAACTTTCCAACTCCCCTATAAATAGAAGAATGAAGACCCAATTCTGGGAGTTAGTTAGTTTTAGTTTTTAGGAGTAGTGTTTTAAGTTTCTCTCTCTAGTTTATGCTTTCTCTCTCTAGGTTAATTTGTAGGATCATTAAATCTTTAAGTTTTTATTGTTGAATCTTTTCTTTTAATCAAGCTTTAATTCATCTCCTTCTTCCTTTCTTGTTTTCTATGGTTTAATCTTTGCTTATGTTTATGGTTGTGTTTTTGAGTTTTTATAGATTTGATTAAGTGGGTTTTGATTGTTTTGGTTATTAGTGTTAGTTTTATTGATTTGGTTTGACTTGTTATTGATAGTTGATTATTAGTGGTTAGTTTGGTTTAGTTTTTAGATTGATTATGGTAGTTTTTAGTTAAATTCGTGCCTTGTTTTTACCCAGTTTTCGTTACTGTTTTTGTTTTCCCGAACCAGTTCATCAGTATTTCGAACTAGGCAGTTTTACCGAACGAGTTTTTTATTCCGAACCAAATTTTTTTTTCCCGACTGAACTTATTTTCCCGAACCAAGTGAATTATTCCGAACGAGCAAGATTTTCCCGAGTGAAGGTGAATTATTCCGAACGAATCAGAAATTCCGAACGAAGGTCATTATTCCGAGTGAAGGAATATTTTCCGAACGAAGATATTTTACCGAACAAAGATTTTTCCCGAACGTGCAATAGGACTTTTTCCGAACGAAGGATTTTTCCCGAACAAATATTTTTTTTACCGAACGAGAGTTTTTTTTTAGATTTGTAGTTTTCTTATTTTTTCAAAAAAGTGACAGATTTTCTTGATTTGTTTTTAGCTTATTTTAATTACGTTTCGCATTACTTTTAATTAATTTTCAATTTTATTAAGTTTTAAAATTTACCTTTTCGTCATTTATTTTTATTATTAATTTTTAGTTTTAAATTTCAATCTTCCACTTTTACTTATCGCAATTTACATTTTCATTTTACTTTTTAATTAGCTATAGACAACGACAACCATTTTATTTTCCACCAAGAACGACTGAGTCACACTTTCAACCAAATATTCAATTCGAAAAGACTGGAACAACGAATCTTTTCATACGAGGAAAACACCTTATATTAAATGGCGCCGCTGCCGGCTCTTTTCGTTAAGATTAATGGTTTTCTATGAGAGACGCGTTGGATTTTGGGATCCGTTCACTCTTGAACGTTATTTTTCTTGTCAACTATTCAAAATTTTCAAAAATCCAAAAAAAAGTAGAAAAACATAAAAAAAAAACAAAAAACAAAAAATATTTCTTGTCTATTTTTCTTTTCTTTTTGTAGGTGTGTATGCGTACTCGTGCTCGTAAGAAGAAAGTAGCTCAAGCCGAAGTCATTACTCCACCTATTGTCACCATGGACAATCAACCAATGATCGAGCTTTTGCAATCGCACGTAGAGGGCAACACCGATGCTATTGTCATACCCGAGATTGGAGCCAACAACTTTGAGCTCAAATCCGGTTTCATTCAAATGGTTTCTGCTCAACCATTCTTGGAGCGTACAATTGATGATCCTCATGACCATATCAAAAGATTTCTTCAACTCACTAATACGGTCAAGTTTAATGGGGTTTCACAAGAGGTAATTCGCTTACAACTTTTTCCTTTCTCCTTAGAGGGACAAGCCCGGCATTGGCTTGATAAGGAACCGCCACAAAGTATTCTTACGTGGTCGGATTTAGAGACCAAATTCATTAACTATTTTTTCCCACCATCACGTACTACCACTTTGCGGAATGAAATCATTAACTTTGAACAAAAGTACGGTGAGACATTTAGTGAATCTTGGGACCGTTTTAAGGAACTTTTAAGAAAGTGTCCACAACATGGTTTCACAAAAGTGCATCAAATTAACACTTTTTACAATGGTTTAAGCATGAATGACCAAGATTGACTAAATAATGCCTCGGAGGGTAACATTTTGGTTAAGTCTTCTAATGCCGCATGGGATATTATTGAGAATAAATCTAAAGTGCAAACCAAAAGTGTTCGGGCTAATGTGGCTAGTGCTAGCATTAGTGACACCGAAATGAAACTTGATAAGCTTACTACGGTTGTTGAAGCACTTGCTTTACAAGCTGTTAACAATGCCAAAAACAACAATGCTCTTAATATACCTTATGAAACCTGTGGTGGGCCACACTCTTATGCTAATTGTGATAAAGCTTATGATCAATCTCACGGGGAAGTGTATGCTTAAAACAACACCGAGAGAGTTCATTTCAAGCCTAATGTCGATGTTAATCACTTGTCTTACAACTCGACAAATTACTTGGCTCCACCCGGTTTTCAACAAACACTACCACAACCTAACCAAAACAACCAAGGGCCGCCAAGAGCTAATTTTCAAGGTATTGCCAATGTGAGGGGCTCAAATGGAAACCAAGGTAATTATCCAATGTAAAACCAAGGTTTTCAACACCAAGGTTTCAATCCTCAAGGTTTTCCACCTTATAACCAATACCCATATCAAGGTTTTCAACAACAAGGGTTCAATTTACCTCCTCCGCCAATGGACTTGGTTTTGCAAAAGTTGAATGAACATGAGAAAATCATGCTAGCGATGCAAGAATCTACTAGACAAATTCAAGAGTCCACGGATAGGAAATTTGCTCAAATGTTACAAACCCTTCGTCCACAAGGTGCTCTTCCTTCTAACACCGAAAGAAACCCTAGAGTGAATGTAAGTGCTATTACTACCCGAAGTGGAGCAACTCTAGTAGGACCTTCTACCCCTCCTCCCGTTACTTCATCTACACCTGCTCCACCTCCATTTATCCTTCCTACTACCACACCAAGTACTAGTTCTCCATTGCCGTCCCCACCTATCACGGAAGAAGTACCTAAACAAAACCCTCCACCAACCCCGCCAACCACCTCTAAACCTTCTACTTCTCAACCCTCAACATCTCAACCTGTACCTGCTACACCTTCACCAACCCCACCTTCCACCTATAAACCTAATATTCCTTATCCATCGCGCTTAGACAAGGCTAAGCTGCAAACCAAGGATGACATTCAAGTGTCAACTATTTGAAGAAAGTTTCGGAAATGACCATCACTTTTAGCCTTGTTGAAGCTCTAGCACAAATGCCTAAATTTGTTAAGATGTTTAAGGAATTGCTTAGCAAGAAGGAGAAGATGGCGGAGTTTGTCAATACTCGATTTAATGAAAATTGTTCTGTCGTCCTTCTTAAAGAACTTCCGGAGAAACTTGGAGATCCCGGTCGTTTTGTGTTGCCTTACATTTTCAACAACACCGAAGAATTTACTGCCTTAGCTGATCTCGGGGAAAGTATAAATCTGATGCCATAAGTGTGTGGAAAAAGCTATCATTACCCGACCTCACGCCGACAAATATGACTCTTGAGCTAGCAAATCGCACTCTCGCTTACCCCGTTGGTATTGTCGAAGATGTGTTTATTAAAGTTGGTACCTTCACTTTTCCGGTCGATTTTGTTGTTGTTGATTATGAAATGGACCCTCGTATTCCGTTAATACTTGGACGTCCATTTTTGAGAACCGGAAAAGCGTTAGTCGATGTTGGCGAAGGTGAGCTCATTTTAAGGGTCGGGAATGATGCTCAAGTTTTTAAGATGGGAAGATTACAAGTAAGACAAATGGAAAAGAATCCGTGAAAATGATAAATGTGCTTCAAGAAGATCTTAATCCTACTTTCGAAAGTTTTAAGCTTGCTGACTTTGTTGTATATGATAATCCTATTTTCGATTCTTCCCATGATAATCCATTTTTTTAAGAAGATGTGGATGATTTTGATGATTCTATCCCCAAATTGGATCCCCACCAATCTATGATTCTCCATCGATCTATGATGACTCTAGTTCTGATGGTGATGATTCTGCTGCTTTTGTTTCAGAGTATCCAAACATGCCAACTTATGTTGATTTTGATGATGCTGATACTCTCTCGAGTGATTCTTCTCATAATGCCCTTACTCCTAATTTTGATGAAGATCCTCCACCAAAAACTATTGATACTTTGGACAATTACTCATTTGAGGAAGATTTTGCTACTTTTCTCAATACCTACTTCCCCAATGAGAGTGATGCTCCTCCTTTGGACTTTGATGATTATGGTCTTTATCCTCCTTTGGATATGAAAAAACCTGTTTCAAAGGAGAAGAAGCCGGAAGACACCGATATCCGCAGTACTTATTTCTTGACACCTCTCTATCCCCCTTCCGAGGATGAGATTGTGAGATTTATGAGCGGATCCTCTTCAAGGTCTACTGAACCTGAGTGTTATTTTTCCCTAAAGGAAAAGGTGTTCGATCCCGGTATTGTAATTGTTAAGCCATCTCAGTATCCATCTGATGAAATAAAAGGAAAAATCTTTGGAACTTATGGAGATATGCTTTCACTTCACCCTTGCTACCACCGTGCTCAATCGCTGCTTAAGGGAACCTTGCCTGCTCTTCTTTGGCTTGCCTTGTTCGCCTTAAGCTTGTGTTATTTGATGGATGAGAACCATGTATTTGATCCCGGTGGATGTTCTTCAAGCTTCTTCCTATGCTAATCAAGTTCGAGTCAAGCTCACGACTCGGTTATCAAAAACAAGCGCTTCTCGAGAGGCAACCCGCAGTATCTATCCTTTTTCTCTGTTTTCATAATAAGTGTAGGGGAGACCCTAGTATGTGTTTGTTTTTTTCTTTCTTATGATGTGTAGGGATTCGAGCTTACAAAGATCCATTCTTGATGACTTTTGACGACCCGTGATTCCGTGTACCCATCTTCTCGGTTCTATCCTATACTCTTTTGATTCTCTATTTTATATTTGATTAATATTAAAATAGGAATCACTTTAGTAGTCCTTTCCTTAGCAAGATTTAAACAAAGTGCACAATGTCCTAAGTGTAGGGGAGTTTACTCCCACATTGTTAAACATTGAGGACAATGTTTATATTAAGTGTAGGGGGACTTCTATCGAAGTTAAGTGGTCTTTTCCTTGCATTTGTCCTCATTTTAACCGGAAAATTGATTTTTCGACATTTTCAAATTTTTTTATCTATTTTGGCCTAGTAGTTTTACCTTTGTTATTGTTATTTTATTTCGTTGCTAGAATAAATTCTAATAAATTGGTTTTAATTTTTCAAAGTCGTGAATATTTTGACTCAATCCGAGCTTACTTATCTAAGTTTACTCTAGCTAGTATCCTTAACGTGTTTAAGTCAAGTTTTTCTAGGCTTTTATTTAGGGAGCTTTAAAACGCGAAAGTCTTAACTCTCACGGGTTAAGAACAAGAACTTTTCGCAAGTTCCTATAATTGATCCTAGAGAGTCGTTTATCAAGGGAACTTTAAAATGCGAATTCTAAACTTGAAAAAAGTCTAAGAGTTTGCCAGATCCTATAGATGACTTGAAAACCCAAAACTATGATTTAATATGATAAGCATCCACGAGTCTCATTCTTTGAGATTTTAAATTATGGAGAACGAGAGATGATAGAGTCAATTATAAGTTTGTTATTCTTTCATGAATTTATGTGAGTTAATTATAAGCTTTTTCTCCCATCGCTTGTTAATAAATACATCTACAATAAATAAGGTTGTACGATTTGAAAAGTTACTTAGCTTCTAGCCCAAGATCGTTTAAAAGTTGCTCGGTATTAGTTAGAGTTCATAGCCAAGGCATAACTTATTGAAGCGGGATGCGAAGATTGGCGAGTCCGAAAAGGTCCTTACAAGACATGAGGGCTACATTTTGTTGCTAAAGATCCAAAAGTGATGTGAAGAATCATTTATCAAAAATCAATTTGAAGGATCGAGACACACGACGAAAAGAAAAAACTCCCCAAAAGATCATGGAGAGGTCTATCCAAAAAGGCCCTAACAAGGTATGAGGATAAATACATCCAAGTCATAAAAGGAGGCGGATCGTTGTAAATCAAAGTCCAAAATAAAGATTGGAGAAAAATGAAGAAGTCGTGGTCCAAAGATGAAGAATCTCTCAAAACTTCAAGTGAAGAAATTCCTATTATGAAGAGAAGACCATAATTTCAAGAACGTCTCTCAAAGATTTGAAGTATGAAGTCGCTGCCAAATATCGGTCCGAGAAAGGTCTCAAATCATGAAGCGAGTTATGCCAAGATATGAACTTTATGAGGTCCCGAGAAGTAGTTTTAAAAGATTTTGTCCTTTAGCTAACTATTGATTAAATCGTCCTACTTTATTTTCAGCCTAAATAACTATCGAAATAAGTCAACAATGCATCTTCGTGATCATTCAAGACAATAATAAAATATAAGAGATACACCTAGGAATAAGGGAGTCTAAGTAAATAATTGGGCCACATGAATTTGTGATAATTTGCTAACTTATAATAACAATGATCTCGTTTTTAAGCTTGGTATGGGGAACGTGAAACTTGAGGATGATAAGCTTTCATGACATTCCAAAACCCTAAAGTAAGTTTTTGATCTTTTTACTTTTTTTCTTCCTTTAAATATTTTGTCTCTTTAATAAAGGCCAATGTGGATTGATTATGATGGAAAATATAAATCTTGCTTTGTAACTAATACACTGCATGAGGGCATTGCAATGGTCAAGTGTAGGGGATTTGATAGGTGTGAAAACACCCATCCTTTGACCACTTAATTATAATAATAACCAAGCCAAAACGTGTATTTTATGTCGTAAATGTCGGAATTATGCGTGGTTTGTGTTTTTATTGTGTTTTAGGACTAAAAGATGAAAAGAAGGAAAACACGGGCTTTCACGGGCTTTCACGGGCTTTTATCGAAGAAAAAGACAAAAGAGGAAGTCAAAAGATCAAGAGTGCAAAAGATTGGAAGTCAATGGGCCTATTTTGAAGATTTATTGAAGAAAAGAACCAAAGACGGAAGATTTACAAGTCGAAGAACCCAAGTCTAATAAACGAAGAAATTATAAGACGAGTTCAAGATTTTATCGACAAATCCCGAGCCAAAGTCGAGACTTTAATTTGATTTAAAGACGAGACGGAAGAAAAGAGAGAAGACAAGTCACCACCTACCGACTTTCCAACTCCCCTATAAATAGAAGAATGAAGAACCAATTTTGGGAGTTAGTTAGTTTTAGTTTTTAGGAGTAGTATTTTAAGTTTCTCTCTCTAGTTTATGCTTTCTCTCTCTAGATTAATTTGTAGGATCATTAAATCTTTAAGTTTTTATTGTTGAATCTTTTCTTTTAATCAAGCTTTAATTCATCTCCTTATTCCTTTCTTGTTTTCTATGGTTTAATCTTTGCTTATGTTTATGGTTGTGTTTTTGAGTTTTTATAGATTTGATTAAGTGGGTTTTGATTGTTTTGGTTATTAGTGTTAGATTTATTGATTTGGTTTGACTTGTTATTGATAGCTGATTATTAGTGGTTAGTTTGGTTTAGTTTTTAGATTGATTATGGTAGTTTTTAGTTAAATTTGTGCCTTGTTTTTACCCAGTTTTCGTTACTGTTTTTGTTTTCCCGAACCAGTTCATCAGTATTCCGAACCAGGCAGTTTTACCGAACGAGTTTTTTATTCCGAACCAAAACTTTTTTTCCCGAATGAACTTATTTTCCCGAACCAAGTGAATTATTCCGAACGAGCAAGATTATCCTGAGTGAAGGTGAATTATTCCGAACGAATCAGAAATTCCGAATGAAGGTCATTATTCCGAGTGAAGGAATATTTCCCGAACGAAGATATTTTACCGAACAAAGGATTTTTCCCGAACGAGCAATAATTTACCGAACGAAGGACTTTTTCCGAACGAAGGATTTTTCCCGAACAAAGATTTTTTTTACCGAACGAGAATTTTTTTTTAGATTTGTAGTTTTCTTATTTTTTCAAAAAAGTGACAGTTTTTCTCGATTTGTTTTTAGCTTATTTTAATTACGTTTCGCATTACTTTTTAATTAATTTTCAATTTTATTAAGTTTTAAAATTTACCTTTTCGTCATTTATTTTTATTATTAATTTTTAGTTTTAAATTTCAATCTTCCATTTTTACTTATCGCAATTTACATTTTCATTTTACTTTTTAATTAGCTATAGACAACGACAACCATTTTATTTTCCACCAAGAACGACTGAGTCGTACTTTCAACCAAATAGTCAATTCGAAAAGACTGGAACAACGAATCTTTTCATACGAGGAAAACACCTTATATTAATATTCGTTTTTACTAAGAGCATAGGGTACGGAGGGATTTGATCGCGCCGTGGAAAAACGCCAGATGAAAACGCCAAAAACCACATCCCGAATCGCGTTTTCGTGTCTCGCACTTAGGGGACGACGCGCGTTTTTGCGCGAAAACACGACACGAAAACCGTACCGGTTCTCGCGTTTTCGTGTAACTAATTTTTTTATATATATTTTTTTAGAAAAGTGGGCCCAAAATTTTCCCCGTGTCTCAAGCCAACCAAGGAGGGTGAAATTTTGGTGTTGTGAAGGTTGTGATGTGGTGGGATCATTTAGCCAACATTGACCATACCGTGAGAAATTTTTGGTGTTTTCCCACGGTTTGAGCCGACTGCACCTTGTGCTCTAATGTTATTTTAGTTAATATTTTGTCTTAGTGTATCATTCATTTTAACTTAATTATTTTGGAACTATGGATGATTATTTCTTTTTGAAGCAAAGTTTGTAGACCCCCTTTCTATGATATACTCTAGAGTGGTATATCTGGTTCTCACTTTCAAAATCTTGTATCCGGAGAAGACTCCGTAACCATAACTCCGGAAGCATTATAGAGAGTCTTCACAATGGCTGTAAAAAAGAAGCAATGCTTTATCAGTATAATGGTTGTGAGTACGGTTAGGGGTATTGTTAAATTTGTCTGTGTTTAATAGTTTACATACAGTTGTTGAATCCTGACATCATTAAAAAGGAAAATAATGGTCCCTAAAAGCTTTGCATCTGATTGTGTAGAGTACTTTTACAAAGTATATACGAAGTATGATATGTTTTAGGTGAAAGGCAAACGAAAATGCATGTGGAATCGAGTACCTTTGCAAATATACTCCTTAAATTACTCCAATAGCTATCGTTCATGAGATTATTTATCAGTTTGAGCGTCTACTGCCAACATTTATTCAGGTAATTGATTTATGTGAAGCGGAGGAAATTAAATACTGGGACGTTGTGTCTTGTGTGTCAGAAGGGAAACAGCTTATTCTGTGTCATTGAACTCGACTCCCTCTTGGAATTCACCTTCAACATCTGATTCCATTGAAGGTAGAGTCAGTTTCTTCAATATGCTCGGTGAACTTGGTCTGTGTTGACTCGTTTTCTGATGCATTCGGGTCAGAACTTATATTATAGTAGAGTCAGGAAATACCGTTTGCTCCTTTGACTCAGTTTGCGCCGTCTTCTGAGAATCATCAACAACTTCGCTCGAAGCATCATCTCCTTTCCTTTCCTATTCTCCTCTCGCATTTTGATCATTCCCATCACTTTTATTTTCATTTCCATTCTCTACTTCCTTAACGTGATCATCTTCATTGTGGTTATCTTCACTTTCACTCTTTTCATTCTCTTTATCATCTTTTCTTAAGTGTCTTCATGGTGGGCCATGCCGAGGGTGCTTCTTTAGGAATAACTGAATGGTGTCCGGCCAAAGTTAGCAATCTGGTCTTCGATGGCCGACCTTTGTAATTCATCTTCCATTGTCTCCAAATCAACAGCTCCTTCAAAAGTTAAATAATAGATAATTTTGCTGCCCGTAAAGAAAAGGTTTCCAAAAGGTTACTAAAATGAATCCTGAAAGAAACTTATTGCTCAATTAAAGTTTAAAATTAGTTTAGTAACCTCCACTCTTGGTTTTCGGTGCAGCTTGTAACCGAAAACCAAATCAATCTAGTGTTGAAGATTCCATCTAACGTACTCAAAATGAAGAATTACCTTGGTGAGAGTAGTCGGAAATTGAGAATGGTGCCATTACAATTACAGCTCGAAGTGGTGTTACCCAAATCAAGAAACCTTCCCTCAGTGTATTCGTTTCAGTTTTGCACCGTTTTCCCTCAAAACAATTATCAGGAACATCCTATTATAGCAAAAGCACTTTGATCAGTTTCACACACATTATAGAGTTAGCACGTGAACTTTCCTATATAGCAAGTACTCGCCTTTTAACATTGTGTTAGGGTTTGGTGGGAATAATCTGCATAAGATTTTGTCTGATAGAAATATGTATTGGATCATTAGTACTTATATTATATTTATGTTGTAATAGATTAGGATTTGCATGCCATAAGCATGGACTATATAAGCCTGCTAATATTGGAATGTCTGGGCCAAAGGTCAACAGACATGACCAAACGACCAACAGGCATCATTAGACAGTTATGACAGTTAAATCTGTTTATGACAATCACACATGAAAAGGCATGACTTTTCATAAGTGCCTGTTCATTAGCTATATATAGGATCAATGTATAAACATTTTATTAATTCAATATATACGATTTATATATACACTTTGATCCATTTTATCATACTTATTCTTATACTGCCTATATTCACAATCACAAACACTCTGCACAAACTTTCTACACAATAGTGAATACGAATACCTTTTTGGAAAAGAAATTGAACACTTGGAAAACAAGTGTGCCATGCCAAAAGTGGTATCAGAGCATAAACTCTGGGAGAGAGCCAAGAAGGTATTCAGAAACTGAACAAGCATACAGAAAGAATAAGAGGTGTTTGGAAGAAGCAAGAGTAGGAAAATTCATAAGGAAAATTTCAAAGGATTGAAAGGATCTTCTCAAGAAAAAGATACAAGAGATTGAGAATTATAATTCTACAATCTTATACAGTAAATACAAACAATATGTTTGTTTTAACTGTAATCAACAAGGGAATATCTTCAAAGTATGCCCTGCAAAAGAGGCGAAGGATCAAGAGGGGCAGAACAGTGGTGAAGGAGAAAAGAGAAACAAAAACCTGAACATAAAGAAAAACAAGGACAAAGTCCTTTGTTTCAAATGCAGACAGACTAGACATTTTGCCAACAAGTGTCCAACAAAGGACCAAACTCAACAATCTGTAAGTTTGAAATATCCTGATTTTTTTCATTACACAAATGAGGGTATAATCAAAGGATCAGATATTGGAAATTGGGACGACTACTGGTATGTAAGCAAATCTGCTAATAAACATATGACTTTCAACCTAGATTCATTTTTAAATATAAAAGAGGATTTTCAAGTATATAAACTTGAAAAACAGATGAAAATTCTCTTCTCTTATGGGATAGGTGAAGTCATAGTCCCTAATGAAAAACAAGGATATCTTATTCCAGGGGTACAATACACCCCTGAAATAACCTTGAATACTTTATCCTATGATTTATTATGGAAACAGGGATTTGAGATTGTTTGGGAAGGAAACAAATGTATCCTTGAATATACGTTCAAGGATATACAAGGTTCCAAAAATTGATGTGAATATGCTTAAAAATAGCCACAATGAATACATGGAAGACTACTATGAGTCTTTGGACCAAAACAGAAAAGAGGAAAGGAGAAAGATGCAAGAAATTGCAGGTATGGGAGATCCAATTGAAATAAACAATTTCAATGATCTAGGGGCGTTTTTAAACATGATAAAAGATGATGAGGTCATAAGCCAAAGATGGGAACTATTCAGAGGAAGGTTTGACAGGGTTGTGCACTGGTTTTATAACCATTATCTGTACAAACCTATGCCAGGTCCTATACCACCAACAATTCAAGGAGTAACTGTAAATCTCTTTGATTTGTACAAATTGATTGACTGCATGGGTGGATATACAAGGGTTCACTTTGGAAACGAATTTTGATTTGTTGTTGAGATCCTAGGATTGAAAAAGACAGATGAGGAGGCCATAAGACAATGCTACATAACATATTTGGAGGTGTTAGTTTCCTATTTCAAAACAACAAGGGCACCCACAAAGGAAGAGGAAGACAAAAAATGTCTTGAGTCATGGACTTGTGCAAAGGACGCTGGAAACAAAGGGAAGCACCCAATGGAGCATTTCGGCATTAAATTGGAAGAGGAAGAGGAGGATCAAGCATACAATCAGAACCAAACAGACATTCAATGTTACAAGTGCCAATTATTTGGTCACTTTGCATTTGAGTGTCCAAAACAGACAATTTATGATGACCACAGGGCAAGCGCATCAAACGCAGGAACATCTTTAGAACCACAAGGATTGGAAGATGAGTATGACACCACAAGTGATGACATATCTGTCATTGCTTGAAAAGAAAGGGAACAAAGACGAAGGGACAGACAGAAGCATACTAAATTCTCAAAAGCACTTGCAAATTATGAGTGTGTGTTGGGAATAATCTGCATAGGCTTTTGTTTGATAGAAATATGTATTGGATCATTAGTACTTATATTATATTTATGCTGTAATAGATTAGGATTTGCAGGCCATAAGCATGGACTCTATAAGCCTGCTAATATTGGGATGTCTAGGCCAATGGACAACAGACATGACCAAACGACCAACAGGCATCATTAGACAGTTATGAGAGTTAAATCTGTTTATGACAGTTACACATGAAAAGGCATGACTTTTCATAAGTGCATGTTCATTAGCTATATATAGGATCAATGTATAAACACTTTATTAATTCAATATATACGATTTATATATACACTTTGATCCATTTTATCATAATCATTCTTATACTGCCTATATTCACAATCACAAACTTTCTACACAATGGTAAATACGAATACCTTATTGGAAAAGAAATGGAACACATGGAAAACAAGTATGCCAGGCCAAAAGGGTTTAGAATTGTAAGCTTTAGACGTGTTGATTTAATCAATCGAAATTATGTAATCTCTTAATAAGCTTATGGCATACACAAACACGCCTTTTATATTATTTACCAATACCTTTTTAGTCACCATAGCCAAATAAAGGTAGTGTTTTACAACTTGAGCAGATATACTCTACAATGATATATATACTGGTTAAAGAAGACTAATCAGGCGAAGCCTACTAATCAAGAAACAAACCCTTAAATGGCAATATCTAAAGATGTTATCAACTTAAAATGCTAATACCTAAAATTTTGCAATTATTGCTAAATGATGGATTTAACCTTAGGCACACCAGCGATAGGAGGGCAGGTCCTAGAACACTTGGTAAATGATTCAACAATGTTCTTAATTCATTATTTTACTTTTCTAACCATGTGCCATAAGGTTTAGCACGTGAATATTGTTGTTTCAAGGCTTCATCATCTACGACGATATGTTTATTAAAGTCGACAAGTAGCATCATTCTAGGGTTAAGTCTACCTTTCCTAGAAACATCTTCTGGTGCAATATCAACTACTCCAACTTCACTCGCCATTATAACTCGCCCACTGTGAGTAACATAGAAACGACCAGGACGAAGTTCGTTTCTGTCTGGTCTAGCTCCAAGGGATCGACCATCAGTAACTTCATATAAATATTAGGTAAGCAAAATTAAAAAAATCAAGTAGAGGTTACCATGTCACAAGGAATGCCTTGAAGAGAATCTGTTGCATGTTCAGCAGCTTCTTTGTACTTGGTTTGAGCAAAACAATTCTTGAAATTGTTGGACAACCTTTAATAGGCCAAAGTCAATGATTCAATCATCAAATGTTATCATTATTTTGTTCTAACAGCCTTTTTAAATGTTACATCAATAAGCTCGACACATTTTTCTAATGAACGAATGCTACTAAATTAGAGTAAAAAATTCTACGTATATGATCCCTAGCTATACACCAAAAAAAACATCTTAAACTTTCCTGCAATAAGATAAAACTTGTGAGTTCCAAAACTCAAAGCTCATTTGTATACCTTAGGTGAGCTAGTCTTCAATATAAGGTAATTTATTGTGATCCCTTATACGAAGAAAATAATGTAGTCTTCATTCAAATGGGTGACTGATATTATGTTTCGTGGCAGCCATTGTAGCCAAAACCATGATTTGCCTATTGGGGTTATCCTGATCGAGAGTGATAACAAAAGAGGGTGAGACATGATCACCAATTATATGATTACCACTCAATTATTAGTCAATTAGGATTTGATTATCCAACAAAACAAACATCGAAGATTTAAGCTAAATAAAAATTACAATTATAGTTCAAGAACACTGAGGAAAAAACGTGAGAGATTGATAAACGCATATCTCATAAAGGCAGATCATGCAGGTTTGTATCCGAATCAGTCCAACCACCTGCAACACGTGCACCAGAAATTGGGTTTTGCTGGTGTTTTCATAATCTGCGCCAGCTTGTTTTCTGATTTAACAACCTTTAAATGATGATCAAATTAGCATCTAGATGGGAAACTAAACACAAATACGATACTAATTACCTAACATAATGTGTCACTCAAATATCTGATAATCAAATAGACGATCATGATCAGTGAGCAATGGATATAAAGCTTCACATCATTGAAACTGAATATCAGGACTATTACCCAATGCAAATTCTCCAAGGAAATAATATATATTAAAATAGTAAATACGAATGAACAACATCAGGTAATAAAGAGCCGGGTATTAAGGCATAATATTTAACAAAAAGGTTGAAGTAAATAACACATGTTATTTCTGATCCAACCTGAATGAAAAGGTTACAATGTGTATCCATATAAAAACAAAAGAATAATAATCAAAGAAGCAAAAGATTGAATTTTGAAAAGCTCACATGGACCCTGAATACGATATCTAAATCGATATCCTGGGCTTGTTCCAACAGACTTAAAGCAACATGTTAGCATGTATAACTCATCATAATACAGAGCAACACATTCCAATTTGCTTTTTTCAAACATGTTGTTGTTTAGCTTTAGAGTGTTCCTGTATCTAGTTGCTTTCTAAATCAAGTCATACAACATCTTTGGAGTTTCATATAGTAAATGAACTTGTTAGCATTATTGGTGACCAACCCACAGAAACTTCGTAGTATGATGGCTCGTCTTATGCAAATGAGCATTCCTGACAAAAACAACAACTCATACTGTCAAACACGAGCAGAAGTCATCAAATTGCTACTCCATAACAATTCAAGTATACGTAAGTCATATTAGATCTTGAAATCAGATATTATCATAATACATAAATTTCAAGGAACATAAACTATATAACATCTACGTACTATATTCAGTGGTATCAAATTTTGATGATAAACCCACATTGACTTCAGGTTAAGATTTTTTTGATTACATCCGTTTCCGTTTTAAACTATACAATCAAAGCTACAAAAATAATATAAACACTTTTACAGCTTGCGAGATTTAAATCATAAATCACTTAGCTTAAGTACAAATAAATCTAATATACATGTTATTTTTTGAAGGCTTGGCCTTAATCTCTCCAAGAAACAATGCTTCCGCAAACATCAGCTAGCTGTGGAGGCTTTACATTAAACTTTTATAAAAACCAAACAAATATATGCATACAAAATCTAAAACACATAATAAAATTCATCATTAGGGTTTAAGCTAGAAAAGAGACATACCTCAAGTTAGGGTTTAAGAAAGAAAAAGCACGTGTGTTTTTTTAGGTGATTTTATTGTTATGTGATTTTATTGTTACTGTGATTTTATCGTATAATTTAATCCATATTTAAAAATCCTTAACTTGTGGACTAAGATAAATGAGTTTAAGGTGTGCCTATTAATTTTGTTTTGAAAAGAAAACAACAAATGGTGGTTTAGTGTAGTTGGTAAAGTTGGATGAATATTAGTCAATGGTCCCAAGTTCGAATCCAGCTATATTCAACTTTTTTAAATATGCACGAATTTTCCGACTCGGCCCAAACTTGAACCGGACCCGGTTCAAAAATAAAAACTGTATTTCAAAACTCGATTTTTAAAAGTGCGCTTACAAAACGCGATTTTCAAAAAGGTGCGATTTCAAATCATAAAAACGTGGAAAATGGAGATTTATTAGGGATTTTTGAAATACTATTGGCTAATAGCTGCCATGTCACATATGACTGAGATTAGAGGTGTGTTATCAAGTCATAGTTATACCTATATATAATATAAAGATATATATATATATATATATATATATATATATATATATATATATATATATATATATATATATATATATATATATATATATATATATATATATATATATATATATATATATATATATATATATATATATATATATATATATATATATATATATATATATATATATATATATATATATATATATATATATATATATATATATATATATATATATATATATATATATATATATATATATATATATATATATATATATATATATATATATATATATATATATATATATATATATATATATATATATATATATATATACTTATTTTATTAGGGCATCTTTTGCTTTACATCTCTTCCACAACCAGTTAGCAAAGCTTCAAAGCCGTCACATCTTCTTTTTAAGCAAAATCCAAAGTGAGGTCTTTTTAAAAAGAATGTTACTTTTATAGGAAACATTTCTTTAATTTATTCCCTTTTAATTATTATTACTATTTTAAAATTACTTACAAATTTCTTTAATTGGTCTAAGTTTATTAAAAAAAAAATTTAGATAGCTAGCTTACAAAATTATATGTGTCAAAACTATAAAAACTAAAACTTAAAAAACCGGAGTTGATACATAAAGTTAAAGGTCAAAATTAAAAATTAAAAATACGGATGCTACCAAACCATAATTCCCACCATCAGCATACATCCATCGCCACCTCCACCTCCACCTCCATTCCCAGATTGATAAGAGTGATTGATTTGTTGCTCATTTGAATGTTGAGAGGTTTAATTATGTTGTTTTTAAGAAAAGTTGTAATTAGCGTGAAGCGTAGCGTGAAGCGTAGCGTAGCGTAGCGTAGCGTTATTTCCAAGCTTCAAGCTACAGAAGCTATAACGAAGCTATCACGTTTTTTGAACCGTGATATATAGCATCTCAATAAAATAATATTTGTATAGCGAGTTTACAAAAACGGTATACATAAGAAATTAAATGTGTTAATTAATAACTTACTTTTTACATGATACAAAATGGAGAAAACAAAATCGGCTTGTAGTTACTCAATAATTTATCTTCATATTAAAATTATTAAGCCCAAGTCTAGTTATAGCCTAAAGCCAGTAAATAAGCCCAATTCTTGTAAACTTGAAAAAATATTAAAAGAAAAGCGCCACGATACGCGCTATAGCACGTTATATCACGCTTTATGTCGCTTTTTAGGACGGTACGCCTAGAGATGGCGCTTTAGTTTGTTTCGTCACGTGGAGGCCACGCTTCACGTTATAGCCCGTTATAGCGCGCTATTTAGAACCATGTTTTTAAGTTATTTGACATGTTAATGCACTGATGCCTAAAAACATTATTTGTAATAACTAATCTTTTTTTGTATTGATCACGACAAAGTGTAAAAACATTTATCGTCAAAGAAAATCGAAAGACGAATTATTCAACAAATACTATCATCAAGGTAATAATCAGTTAAGTATTACACAAACATATCTTATACATGTTTTAGTGATCATAGAAAGTGATTAACCTTATAACTCACATTTATACACATGTGACAAAAGATTTTAATAAACTTTATTTTTAAGAAAATGTTTTATTAAAATAGAAAATAGAAATTTGAATTTGGCATATCCAAAATGGTCTAAGATATACTCCTAAGTTACAAACTTCACCAGATGGCCACTATAATTCGAATCATTTGTAAATGATCATTTAATTTGTTAAGTATGTTTACTTATGATTATCCTCTTGATCCCCTTCTTTACTTGTCCGAAGAGAAGATCACTCACTCATTTGTGATGTGATAAAAGATGAAGCCTCAATGAAGATCATCCTTTCTTAGATCTAGTCATGTTCATCATTTTATTTATTTATGTATTATATATATCCAAGATAATTGCGTGTTCTTGGATTAGATTTGTGTAAATCCAAGTTGTATGTGTATACGTGGATGTGTCTTATGTTTTAATATGTCTTGTATGTTAGTTCTCACTAAACTACAAAGTGATGAAATTGTGTGTATGTGTCTTGTGAGTTCTCACTTAACTTGAAAGTGAAGAGCGACGAAGATTGGTTCTAACTTTTGATTAGGACTCGACATCTAGCCTCATTTTAGAAAAGAAGATAGGCGACGAATATTAGTTCTAGCTTTTGATTAGGACTCGACATCTAACCTTGTATTGGAAAAAAAGATGGACGACGTAGATTGGTCCTAGCTAAGACTATGTCTCGACATTAAGCTTAGTGTTAGAAAACATTGTAAGTGATGTTGTAAGGTTTTTCCACCAAGAAGGAGCTTGTGGATATAGTGAAATCTTGAGTACGATGTACTCGAGGAGTGGAGTAGGAACGAAGAGATATATTCGTTTCCGAACCACTATAAATCTTGGTGTCATTCCTTTGGTTGTTTTTTTCCTTACTCTTACTTACTTATCTTTACATTCATGCATTGCATTATCATAATCACTAGATATAGTAAATGTTTTGGAAGTTGTCTTAATCAACTATGAAGCTAGTTTTCAAGTAGAGGCAATTTTGGGACAAACTTATTTTTTAATTAGGACCTAAATTAGAGAAACTATTCAACCCCTCCCCCCCCCCCTTAGTTTCTACAATTGGTATCAAAGAGATTGTCACACAAGATCTTTGAAGTATATTGTGCTTTAAAGCTTAGATCGATCTATTGTCTCTACTAATTAGAAGGGATGGTTTCTCTAAAGTTTATTTATGGTTAAAACTATTTTTCTATAAAAATAGACTTTAAAATTATTGCTATATCACCTCATCTTAATTATGATCTTATTAGTAGCTTTTATGCATTTTATATTTTCTTTTGAAATGTATCTACTAGTTTGTATCTTTCTTTGTGTATGTAATCCTGAAGGTCATTGATTGATTGATTATGGATTGAGTTGCTTACACTTGTTGAAGACTCATCTCCTTTGATCTCCAATATCATTGGATGATGATTTTAAGATTGTTGAAAGTGACACTATTCCTTGAAGACTTAGTATGCATTTTGGTCAAGACTGAATGATGCATTAGTCCATAGAAGACTAGGGATGGACTTTGTGGCTAAGGTAAGTTTCATTCTTCCACACACCTTTTGATCATTCTTTTGATCATTACTTTACTATGTGATTGCTCTTGGCATCCTTGCCTTGACACTTATTTGTGGTATGTAATTCCATTCTTTCACCCCTCAAACCTTCATGGTCTTGGATATTTGACTCACATAAGTGGTGTAGAGTGAGCTAGTAGTAGCTTAAAGTATCAAGCGTGATTTTTCTGGTTTGAATCTTAATACGGTTAGTAGGCCCTATGTCATGTGTAGTATGTGCAATTGAGCTCCTCTCTAAGTTTACTGATTAATCCTTTGAGATACCAAACTACATCATATGTTGTACTTATGATACTACACATTTAGAATTGAAATATTCCAAGGATATTGTCATTGTGACCCTTAAAAATAATATTAGTCCAATCACGTGGAAGAGAAAGTGAATCTATATTCTTGCTGCTGTTTTATAAAAGCTTAAGACATTAGTAATAAGTGTTCTTAATCTATATAACAAAAATTAGCTTGATATGGTTCATTTCCAAAACCATTTCGTCTTACGCCGGAAAGGCACGTCTTGAACCACTATATATGACACAAGCTTTTCGTTTCCAAAACTTGAAGATTGTCATTATTTTCTTGAGCATTGATACTTGGCTTTGATTCACTCTTATTGGTTTCTCTCTTTTCTCTTTTTTTGTACGAGTAGTCGTTTCTCCGTTTCGGTCTAATTTGGTCTTTTTCGGTTTTGATTCCACTCGTAATCCTCCATTAAGTCATTCCAACCTAGTCTTGAAGTGGTCAAATGATTTTCAAAAGGCTTAATATATGTTTTAAGTATTTTATAAAAAAAAACTTGATTTTAAAATTTTATTTCATTTTCACGGACAAAACACATGTACTGTCTGCGGCTGAATAAATAGGCGGTGGTAATACACGGTTCGTTATCAATAATGAGCCGCGGCCCACTAAGCTTAAAATAATGCTGGTTTTATTATTTTACACTTTTTCAAAAACATCTCCTTCCTCTTTTCTGCTGGTGCGCCGAGGAGACTAAGAAAACCTCCATTTACAACTTTCAAAACCTTACAAATCACTAAAATTAATTGGTTCCAAGACAAGAGTTTCTTCCATCCTTCATCTAGCATCAATTAATTGCAAGTATCTTCATTCAATTTCAACTAATTTGTTCTAAGGTTCTTAATTTCATAATTAGGGATTTTTGAAATTAAATTGAATTAGAACCAAATTAGTAATGTGGGTATCCATACTTTTAGTGCTATGATTCCCTTAGGTTCATATTCCTTGTGATTTCATTAAACCTACTTCTAGAACAAATCCGATTTTTAATCAAAGTAATTTGATTTAATGATGGAATTAATATGGACCCTTGAACACATTGGTAACTGCATTGTTAATGCTTACCTAAACACGAATTTTGAAAACCAATGTTCAAATTCATGGTTGATTCACATAGTTCATATGCATTTGTAAAAAATAAAATTGTTACATTGTGAGCATAAGAATGATAAGGAATCTTCTTTTGGTTAGTCAAGAAATTGATTAAACACATTCTTGTGGTTTTGGTTTTTACTAATGTATATGTAACATAGAGTGATTGTGGAACTATTTTTGGTTTAATATAGGCATTAAACAATGCCTTCGGATTATCAAAATGACCACCAAAAGACCCAACGTTATATGCCTAACCTTGCCGAGTCTTGTGAAACCGAACACCTTTCTAACACTCTTCGTTTACTTCAATCCTATTACTTTCATGAGGGTCGGGTTGTCTATGTGGACATTGACAGATATGACTACACTCTAGCAATGTTTAAGAATAATGGTTTTGATTGCTTCCTAAACATCAATGATGTAATCTATCCCTAATTCCTCTTATAGTTCTTTAGCACTTATTCGATTCATGTAATGGTAATGGAATGTTTGTTAATTTCGCCATTCATGGTCAACCCATTATCTACTCTCTCAAGGAGTTTGGTAAGGCACTTCGAGTACCTTGTGAAACTCAATTCCGATTCACGGATGCATGGAAGATTGACTCTTTTCAAACGTGTGTCGATGTTCCTCCATATAATACTCAAGTGGTCGAACTAGACTTCATCCTTGGCACTATCACTCAACCTCGTAATGCACCCGTTGTACGTAGTATCTATTCAAAGAGACGTATGTTGTCTTCCTTTGAGAGACTCGAATGCGACCTTAATCCATGTATGGTCTCTTGGGTCGACATAATCAGGGAAAATGTATTTTGTCATGGTGGAAACTGGGATCATATTCCGGTGTGCATGGCTCATATGATGTGTTGTCTATGCCATTACATCAAGTACAATCTTGCATACTTTAGCGCTCGACGAATCTATTATGTCCTCACCAAGACAAGTAAAAACATTCCTTATGCCATGCTCCTCACTCGCCTTTTAAGAAGGGTTGATCAAGACTACCCTTCCTTCGTCTCTCCGAGTACTTGCACGCCAATCGTGTGATGTATCCTATTCAAAAGGATCATCCACGAAAGGTTAGGAGTGATCGAGGTAGGCGTAGAGGTGATTAACGGGAACCATATGACAATAAGCAAGGTTCCTCTTCATAAAGTGATGGTGATGATGTTGGAACTAGTGATACCGTCGGTTCCCCGAGTGGCTCCTCCCCATCTTTGAACACTTTTATGGATGGGTTAGACCAAATTCATCGTCCTCTTTCTCCCTCATCGAGTCAACTTCCTCATTATTTCAATCTTGAGAATGTCTACCGTTCCAACCTTCATACCCGGGGAGGGTTGCACGATCATCGTATTGAAACAAGGGGAGCATTTAAAGCCATGGGGAATATGTTATGGAATTTTGGCAAGAAGAAAAAGTAAAGCTACAAGGAAGAATTAATTGGTAGTTTCATTTGGTATTCTTGGTTTATGGTTGAACTATTTATTGCATTAAACTTTTTATTTCTTGCATTAGACTCTTTTATTTCATAGAGTTTGGTTTGTAATAATACTTAATTGTTTGGATTGACTAGATTTTAATCCTAATCATGCTTCATGCAATTGAACTTTCAATTTACATGATTATGTGCAATTATGTGTTAGTTAGCTAATTAGATTTGGTTGGTAATCTATTTTGGCTTGATTAATAAGTGTTTAAAATCTGGGCTTGTGGAAAATGCTGGAATTAACACTTTTTGAAGGTTCTGCCCGCGAATCAATATCTCTAGGCGGTTCAGTATTGATATTGCACCACGACCATGTTTATTTAGCCATAGGTTGGATTTATGACAGAATCTTTGTTTTACATTGTTTTCTCTAAATCTGTCTAAAGATGGATAAAATTTTTGCTAAAAACTAGCTTTTTCCCAGTTAAGCTTAGCAAGTTTCATGATTCACCAATACATTTTTATCCCAAGACCATTTTGGATCGTCCTCTTCTCTTCTAAAACCTTCATGGTTCTTCTTCTTCCTCACATATTCTAAGCCTTCTCTAAGCCTTAAACAAACAACCATGGTGTCTACTAGATCCTCAAACTCTTCCAAAAATTCCTCCACCAAAAGAACCTTCAGATAAGGATTAAGATACCTAAGCAAGGTTCTTCATCTTTTCTTACATCCAAAAATGAGACCATCCCAATTCTTATTTCCTCAATACCTTCACCACCTCTTGCACCATGCATGAGAAGTTTAACTCATGGAAGAAACCATTCTCATGGTTCTACCTCTTCATCTTTTTAATCTAGGATGAATGAGTTGTCTACACCCTTCTCTCCAAGTTCTCTCATGGTTGAGAACCCTATACCCCTCTAAAGCATTCTCTTTGAGATTGACTTTGTTGAGCCTTCATCCATATCACCCTTGGACACCATGCCTCCTCCTCCTCCTCCTAACACTCCAAATTTAGGTGTTCCTATCTTAAACCTTATGGGTGATCCATATTTGTTTGGTTTTCTTGAGGCATATGGTACTAATTATCTATGTCGTCTTTATAACAACTACATCATCCAATCCCTTAGGATGGAAATGTTTGGACTTAATTGAAGGTTGCAAGAATTCTTGTTAACTATGTTTACCAATCCTCCTCCTCCTAGAGGATGAGATGATAATATTTTAAAAAATATCTTTTCAAGAACTAAAGCCAAGAAGACTACTTAATCAAGATTAAAAATAGCTAGCTTATGTTTAGATGGTTTATTTTCTTGTATCTTATATTCCTTCATGACTTTACATGAAGATGTTCTATGGATTTATACTTTTATGTGTTATAACTTACTTGTGTACACATTGATCAACTTTAATTTTTCTATGTTATAATTGAACCTAGATCTATTGTCACCTCTAAAACTTGATTAAAACTTGATCAAAATGTTATCTAAATATGTTGTCACCGTTTGTCAAGATACTCACATGAGTATGTTTCTCTTTATGCAACCATAGTCTAACCTAGTGATAATAGAGGTAAAAATCCAAGATTTGCTAAAATTTTAAAAAGTCTTGTCTTTTGTCAAACTTTCAAAAATTTCGATTTTGGTGTCCTATGTAGGTAGCTCAATAAATGAGCCATGGATCAGTATCAATAATGAGTCGCAACCTCATTTATTGAACCGTGGGTAGGGAGCCACATTTTGGTTCGTTTTTGGTCTTTCTCCTTTGACCAATATTTTTTTAAGATTCTCTGTTTGCCTATTTGAGCTAAAAATTCCTTGAAACCTTTTAATTTTCTTTCTATTCTTTGCCTTGTCTATTTTCTATAAATCTCCTGGTTTTGGGAGTTCTCTTCTCATCCCTCATAATTCTTCTTCATCTAAACCTACCCTTAACATCTCTTTTTCACAAGCTTCAAAACCCAAAGCTTCTTCTCATAAGCTTTCCAAGAAACTGAGGATCTCGGTGAAACCTGTTTTGATTAAGAAGAATATGGATCACTATGATTCTTCCTCTTCCAAATCGTGCAAGACTTCTTCTTTCTCTCCAATTGAGTATTGGAATGAGTCTTACTCAATCAATCCAATTACCAAAGAAAGGGAAGCTCTTCCACCACCACTTAAACCTTTCAACAAACCTCAACTATATGACCTCTCTTCTTTCCCTAACCTCACTAAGTAACGTGATGGAAACCTCTACTATCCTAATTTTCCTTCTCCACCACCACCTTCTTTTTATAATGGACCTCTCCACCTCCCCTATCAAATAATTTTGTTTTGCATCATGGAAGTTCGTGTGCTTTTTGTAGATTTCAACAAATAGAACTTTCTCATGTGTATGACAAGTTATTTTTTCTTAAATTTCCCTCACTCGACCTCCTATTTGAGTATTTGTTCCCGTGAGCAAATCTCTAGAAGATGCACCTTCGTCTTATTTTGCCGGTTAAAACACATGTTGTGTTCTAATCACTTTAGTCTAAAATAAAAACCTAATCAATCTAATATTGAGTATAATTGAAGTTCGTTTTCTCGATTCTTAACCAATTGAAAGTCCTAACAAAATCGGGTTTATAATTGTTTTTGGTTGGTAAGGTTATTTGGCTTTCCTATGTATAATTCAAACAACACGTAGAAAATGAAAACTATCAATCTACTTATACGTAAAACAAATTGCAATGACCAAATTTTTATCCAAATAAAGAAAAAAATGTAAATCTATGAATTAAAGGGCTGAAATGTAAATTCTAGAAACTAATGGACTTAAAATGTAAAATCAAGTAACTACAAGGACTAACTTTGCAAATTTAACAAACTAATAACCAAAATGTAACTAATTTGAAAACTGCCTAACTGAATTTGTAAAGTTTTGAAAATGAAAGGACTAATTAAATGCAAACCCTAGTTTAGTGCAAGTTTAGCTAATAATGCAAACAGGAACAAAACTCAAGGACTAAAGTGCAATTACTAGAGAATTTTAGACAAAAACGGGCAAACAACTCAAATAAGCTGTCTAGGGCTTATCATTGGACCAAATAAGCTCTAATAACTTGCAAACAACTTAAAATCAAGATTTAACTAGGCTTGCAAAAGGAATTCACTTAAAAGCTTATAAAACTCGATTTAGCTTATTCTAATAAGCTCATTTTATGCAAACAAGAAAATGAAACTTCCACAACTTGATTTTCTTAAGAAAACTGATTAATAAGCTGACAAGGAGTATGGAATGTCTTTCCAAATGGAAAATGATCAACTGGATAAGCTGAAATCTGAAATTAAGCTAAACAAGTGCTTATTTTACTTACGTTGACCAACTTTTTCAAAAAGCTGAAAATTTCAAAATCCACTCATGAACACTTTCTAAACACAAATGAGAAAGAAAATCAAGAAGTTTATGAAGTTGAAATGGAGGTATGAGAAAACAGATTGAGCTTTTATCACAGAAACTGACAAATGCTATGGTGCTTATTTAAATGCTTATTCCTAACTCAAATCAAGATACTGTAGAAATTCCTATTACATACTTAAACTTCAGATGTTGGATGATGTTTGGATGATGTTTAGAAGCTGGTTTGAAGGAATTTCATCAACTAATAAAGAAATGCTAATCAATTGAAATCAAGAACTTTTCTAAAAACTTTTTTAACAAAGACTGACCCAAACTATTTTTGTGCAAATTGCCTTTTTGACTTATGTTTTGACTTGAAAACTGCTAAACTTTGTTTAAAATGCCTAAATGACTGAGAATGAGCAGGATTAAACCAGGTAACAACACTTAAACTCAAAATGAAACCTAATCCCAAACACTAGTTAACTGATTTTTGACAAAGTTTTGGCAAAGAAATTTGAGCTAATGGCTAAACTGATTTAAGACAGATATCTAAACAAACTCAATGACTAAATTGTGATGAACTAGAACCAAATTCAAGCAATGAAACAGGCTAAGACTCAAATTGTACTAACAAGTTATTATTACTGATATATTGCAAACAGAAACAAGAATTAAGCTATGGATCAAGAATCAAACTACACTTAAGCTATCCAATCACCAAAATCAGTTCAAATGATATCTAAACACACTTAATCATCCAAGCAAACAGGTTTACACTAAGAATTAAGCAGGCAAACAACAATTTAGTGGAACAAAAATGTAGAACTCAAAACCTTTTAGCTTAGGCCTCCGTTGACGGAGTAGAGAAGCGCTGAGCTTTCTAACCAATGCTAAACCGCCACCTTAGCATTAAAATCTACTAATCAACAACTATTATCATCATCACCATTGTTGAACCATTAATCTTCAAAATCTACAAGTACTGGTACTGGATGAACAGGACAAGATCAAAACAGCTACAAATCTTCAACACTTAGCTAATCATGATCAATTGTGATCATAGGTAGCTAACAACATCAAGAGAATAACAGGACTGGAGGCAATGAACAATAGATTTAGGAAATGAAAGTGAAATTTTATTGATTGAATTTGAAAGGTGGTTACAATGGTAAGTAAGTTGTTACAACTACTAACAGACTCAACAGGTTGTTAATCTCTTGAGTTGTTAAGCTAATTCCTAACAGATTGAGAGAGAAAAAAGTAAAGTGTGTGTGTTTTCACACTTTCTACATTACATCAAATGAAAGCTAGCTAGGGATATTTATAGAGTGCAGTTGAGTGTTGGTGAGGATGAGTGACGTGTTGGAACCAATCCCCAGCTTCCACATGGCCTAAATATGTTAATTGCAATCTGCAGTTGAAGAACACAATTGGGCTCTTTATCTCGAATGGATTTTAGTTTAATTGGATGGTTGGAATGAGTTCGTCTCTTGATTTTAAACACTTTTGATGTTGGAATCTTCTTCTGAAATGCAATCCTCCGTTTTATTGATTCTGGGCTCGTCACTTTGTTGAAGATGACACGTGGCTCTTTCTGGTTGGGCGAGGAGTGAGCACACGGATTATTATCCAAAGTGGATAATTGGATTATGGAGTGTTGCAATCTGATTGGCTGAGAAGAGTTTAGTGCGCTGCACTGTTGAACACAATTGATCCCTTTGACTTGGTTGACTTGATAGTTGACCAGGTTTGACTTTAATCTTAACTTTCCCAAAATTGCACTTTAGTCCTTCATCTTTTGAATATTGTCAAGATAGGCCCTTTGTCTTCAAATGGCTTGTCACTTTTGATCCTTCTTTGTCTTTTCATCCAAATAAGCTTGATTTTCTTCTTGTTTGCTTGAAAATGTATCCTTCTTACCTATTTATACACAAACACAAAACATACCACATAATTCCGCTTTATAGCACAAAAGTTAGGTATTTTCCTTGTGTTTTAGGGTGATTTGTTGATTAATTGATAAGAGTTTTTGCTCATATCAAATCCTCTACACTTGAACATTGCCATGACCTCATGCAATGCTATATTTTAAAGCACAAATTTATATTCTCCTCATAATTAATCCACCTTGGCCAATAGGGAATGTATCTACACTACTCTACACTATATGATGCATGATTTTGATTTTGACAATGTAATGCAAAAGAAACAATAATACTTATATCTTTTTGGATTTTTATTGAAATGGTTTTGATGGAAATAACTCATAAAGAAATCAATGACTTAGATTAGAGCTTTGGTACCATGGACACTTATCACCCTCAAGTTTCACTTTCCCCATACCAAGATTAAAAATGGGATCATTGCATTCACAAGTAAAAAGTGAATCAACTTATTCATGACGATTAAATGTGGAACCGGTTATTATTTAAGCAAATTTCTTTTGGGAAAATTTGTCAGTTTTTAAAGCGTGAAGTGTGACAATCCGTCCATTTATGGTTGATATTTTATTCTCAATATTTATTTGAAAACATTATTTTAATGTTATAATATGAACTCACTTATTTTTTGGAAGAAATTTGGATTTACGTCTTGAAGTAGCATCGACTATGTCTAAACCGGAGGATTCTACGTTACGTGCTTACGTTTACATACACCGTCTTTGGTGACAGTCCGACATTTCAGAAAATATATTTATCCGTGAATATTATTTTGGGATTTTAATTTTAAGTTGGTTCATAAACTCACAAATTTACGAGAAGAGATTAGGAGTTACGATTTTAATTTAACGTCCTTTACGACTAAACCGGAAACCTTAGGATTACGTATTTATGTTTTCGAACTCCGTTTTTGATGAGACAATTTATTAGATTCGTTTTGTTCCGTTGATTCATAATTTATAAAAACGTTTTTCGTAAAACGACCCGAGGGCACGCAAATCGAGGAAACTAGAATCGAGGAGTACCCGTAATTAAATGGGGATGAGACAAGAATAAACTTGCTCCACCCCCACTCTTGGACGGCAAGAATAAGCTACACAAACACACTTGGTGTCAACATTTTATAAATCACAAGGACACTTGTCCTAAAGCTTACCAAATAAGCTAAACTTACACCAAAACCAACCAAACCACTTTTGTTAAACCATTTCTCACAAACTCAACATGAAAAACCACCAAAAGTTCTCTCTACTCTCTCCCCTAGCCGTCCCATATTCATCACAACACCACCATTTGATCTTAAATTAACCACAAATACTATGTTATCTCTACATATGATGAAGCCCTTTTCAAGCTCTATTGATTGGTGGTGATTTTAACATCCAAGGAGAAGATTTGTTGGTATCATAGGGTTGATTTCTACAAGAATTTTACAAGTATTGGTGGTCTTGAAGATTGGTGTTAATCTATCACAAGTTTTGCCATCAAAAATCCAAGCCTTGATCATAAACTACTTAATCTTGGTGGTATAAAGATTGTTCTTCCTATCCTCTTGTTATTTTGATTTTGTAATCTTGTATTTTCTTTATTTATGTATATGTATATGATGATGAATGATGATAAAAATATTATGTGGGGATTTGATGTTGATAAATATGGTTAAAAAGATAGAAAACCATAGGTAACAAGGTTAAAATCTTGCTAAATATGATGGCTGTATAAAAACAGTAAGTAACCAAAAGATAAACTGATAAAATGGCATGGTGGAATCAATATACAGTAAGTATTAGATGTCATACACATGTGAGAGTTGACCATGCAATAGAATCATCAAAATGAGTGAGATATGATCAAAACAAAATTAGTATACCAATCTGAATAGTCTGTTTTGTAGGGACTGTTAAGGATACTTAGACATGGATTGACCAGTAGTTATAACTAACTTATTTGTAGCACATAATATGAAGTCTATGTAGTCTAAAAATGAGATTCTATCTTCTTATAGAACTCAAGATATGATAAAAATGGTGAAAGTGAAACTAAAAATAAGATTTTGTGAAATTAAAGTTTATTAATATTATATAAGCACTCAAAATAATATAGTATAAAATGTGAAATTAAAACCCACTAACTTATATATTTCATTTATATAAATATGTATAAGGATAAATAAATGGACATTAAATAAAAATGGTAGTTTGGTAAGTTGTTTAAGTTATAAAAACTATAAACATGATTTTTACGTCTTTTCGGCTAGTACCGTAAAATTAACGTTTTTCGTCAATTAAAACTTAGACGATCGGACCCGTCTAATGTAAAATTTTTAAAAGTCATATACTGATATATAAGTACTTAATACAAGTAAAAACCGATAAAACCCGAACTATATAACATACGGACCTTAACGGGCTAAATTAGCATTATTGGGCTATTAATCCAACTAAATGGGCTAAACACTTATAAATTTACTTATTGGGCTTAACCCACTTGGGCCCAACATGTAAAGTATAATACTGATAATAAAAGTGTAAAATGGACTAATATAAGGTATTGGGCTTATAATAGGCTTATTGGGCCTAAAACATGTAAATAAGTAAAACTAGTAAACTAGTATAAAAGTTACCAATACATAATACTAAAATAAGTAAATGAGAATGTATAAACCCACTTGATCATCATCATATATATAAAATCATCATATATATACATAGTTATAGTTTTTATAAAGTCATTGGACAAAAGTCTAAGACGAGTATTATTTGTCTAGGTTTCCGTGATTGAAGCACGTACCGTACATCCGAATTACCGATAACCGCCTTTCCCAATCAACGTGAGTTCATAGCCTCGCACTCTTTTAAATGTTTTTATGAAATGTTTTATAAACTCGCGAGGGAGATAACATGTTAGTTTTGATAAAATAGGACACCATTTGTCCCGATTGTTTGTTTATTGATTTGGACCCGAATGGTTGTATGACCCGATGAATGATTAAATGACCCGATAGGTGAAATGAAATGGATTATTAAAGTTAGGTTATGTCACTAAAAATCCCATTAGCATGAATTGTAAAATACCGGGATTTGGTAGACGCTTATGCATATAATAGTACTATTTGGGGACGATCACCCCAGTTCGCGCCTTGACGGTTAATCCCCGTCATGCCACATTGATTGGTAAGCGAATTTATGGATGAGAAGATTTACACAAGCGTGATTATTTTGACGATACGCTAATTTAGATGGGCAAATGAGTTTCGGGTTAGTTACCCGTTGTTTGTTATAGTAAGGTAACAATGTCATGCGACTTATAATAATCCAAAAATAACGAAATACTGCTATACGCACTGAATTACGATATATTGCCTGACTAGCAATACGGGGTCTTACTTTTGATATTATGTTCGTGTTTTGGTTTTTCATAACCATATTCATATAACGGTTTTTATTTAACTCTATACAACGTTATAAAACGTATTGTATGATATTTTTATGACATTGGTTCGTATAATGATTTTGAAGGCGAAAGCCTATATTATGATTTTGATAAAGATTTGTATAAAATGACTTTGCCTATTTTATGGCCTATTATAATGATTTGTACAAAAATGATTTTCGGTAATAATTATATACCGATGATATATTAATGGTTTTATTAAACTCTATGAATTCACTCGGCGTTATCGCTGACCTTTTCTTTTAGCATGTTTTATCTCAGGTACTTGAAGGTAATTCTCGGGAAGACAATAAGAATTCATGGCCCGCACTTAAATAACAATTTCCATTCAAATCTTTTGTAAAATTGTATGAAATGACTATGACTTGGGACCTATGTAAATTTGACATTCATGAATGGAAATGCTTTATTATTAAACGACACGGTTTTTAAGCGTTGTCTATGATGTGGGTAATGTGATATCCCGTAACACCAACGAGTCTTCCACTGTATTGAATTGTATAAATTTGGGGGTGTTACAGTTTGGTACCAGAGCTCTCGTTATAGAGAACGAAAGATTTTTAAAATTAAGGTTTTGAATAAAACATTTCAAAATCTTTTAACTATAAACATTTTTCTCAAAATGTCTAAAAATCTTTTGACTATAACGGTGCCGAAGAATTCCCTAGTTACCGACAAGGCCAGACTGAGAAGTGTTATTTTAATATATATATAACTTGGATTATATATATATATATATATATATATATATATATATATATATATATATATATATATATATATATATATATATATATATATATATATATATATATATATATATATATATATATATATATATATATATATATATATATATATATATATATATATGATGTAATTTGATTACATGATTGTTTGATGATTATTTTATTATTTATTCGAGGTATTTATATGACGTAGATTGTCACAAGGAACCCTAAATTCCCTAGTAAATTAATCGAAGCTATTCTCGTAGGAATTCTAGCTATCCTAGATCTAAACCAAGTTGTGGATATTTATGATCCCAACAAATGCTTGATATTCGTAGAAATGTTGATATTAGTTGATTGTGATACTAAAGAAGAATTGGCGAGATTAAATCTGATATCAATGTCATGACGATCTTTCCTTATAGAGTGGAGTTTGACAAAAAGTTACCACCTGGAAAGGTGTCATCTGATTCGTTGTCACCCAATTCTTAAATTTGAGAATCGAAAGGGTGAATGTTGCACTTGAGGCTGTCAATGGAACCATTACCCAAAAGCCTCATGCCACTAATTCCTTTCCGAGAAGTCTAATTGAATGTATGAGTCATCTCATACTAGTGACTCATTTGATAACTATTGTTGTAAGAGCTATAGGATTGGAAATTAAGTGTTGTTTATATCGAGCTTTTATTGCCCTATTAAGGTCTAAGAATAAGGTTGAAAGTATTGGCGAATGAGGTAGGATATCGCATTGAGTATGATTTGGTTGAAACTTGAATGAAATAAAATTTAACCCGTATGGAATATAAGATTGTTAAGAGGAAGTCGTTAAGTTCAATGATTGAACTATAACGTTTTAATTGATTGTTGATTCGTGTTAAGGGTTGTTCCTATGCCTTTGTCCACTAACGAGGATGCCCAGTGTCCAAGAAATAAATTGAAGAAATCTTCTTCTGAATTGAGACCGATGGATCTTCCGGGACATTTGGAACACCTAATGACTCTTGTAGATTAGTATTCATTGTGGTATCTTTTAAAAATAATCCCTAACCTAACTGAGACATCAATTGGTAGGATGAGTTCTTGGAATTGTATGACATAGTGACACATAATGTGTTACTGTGCAATTTGACTTGTTTGTGATTAATGAAAAGACTACCTTTGATTGCTAAATTCTACATGTATCGATGTTATCTATCTTTTATTGCTTCATCCTAATGCTCGCATTAGTGATGCAACCATTGAACAAGTACTCATCTCGAATTGAGTTACGTTGTGGATTATTCTTTTTGAGCGCCATTGAGGTCATGAACCTCATGATTAATTGGCTAAGCTCATTTCCTATCATATTGTAGTTAGTTCTCTGTGAACAACTCTTCATCACTCTTTTGCAGATCACTCATTGTTTTTATAAGTTAAAACAGTATTACTTGAGAAAAAAAAAAGTTAAATTTTCATCACCATATGGATTATTTAAAGTGAGATTTATAAGTGATCGTTATCGAAATGAAGTTGTTTATAAAACACCTTGGAAAACTTAATTGTTTTCATAACATAGAAAATCTTTGTAAATTTATTTTTGATTCTTATTTAAGAATTAAGCATAAAATGTTTTTATTATAAACATGATGACAAAATTTGACGAACTGAGTATTGCATCGTTAATCTTGAAATTGTATATAGTTGCGCGCCTACATACAATTTGAAGGGACCATGCAAGTAGTCACCATAACATTGATTGATAAACACTACTTTTTCTTTGAAGTTATGAAAGATTAAATTTTATGAGATCTGCAAGAAGTGAAAAATAGGGACATATTGATAGGGACACCTACATATGTGCCCGTACTATTTATTCTTCTGAGTCGAATATACTCATCTGTAGATATTGTCTTCATTGACAAATGACATCCCTTTCTTGTCCAATTCTTTCGTGGTGAGATTCTTAGAAAAAGTATCTGATTACCGAATGTTGATACCTGACTGGATGTATCGACATTCCTATCATTTCTTTTGATTAGATTTCATTTGAATGACCTGGGTAACGATCCGAGGAGCTTTCGGATGCGTACTCAAATTATGAAAACATGGGATATATTCATATTCGTTAAATGTTTTCGTCTGTATCTGATTTGAAATTTCTCTCGCATAGATTATGCGTTGACCTTACTCTTTTAATGGTAGTTGTGTCTCCATATATCCTTGAATTTGCGAAGGGTTATGAGTTATTGTTAGTATTTTGAGAAGTTCACATCTTATCAACAGTAACGAAACTGGAAAGTTGATAGTGCTAGTAGAATGGATTGATCGATTATGACATGACGACATTGTCTTAATTGATGGGAACTCGAATAGAACTCTCCTAAATGATAAGATGTTGATTATCAAAAGTGATCTAAATAATTCTTGATGGATGACCATATCCTGCATTTAGACTTGAAATTTTACCGTGAATGTTTGTGAATTAGTCATAGATATTATAATCTAGAAAGAACCTAATATGAATTTATTAAAAGATGTTTCCGTTATCTGAAACTTTAGGAAGTATTTGTTCATGAATTATCTAGACTATCGCTATTAAGTCAAGTTGAATTTGGTATTGATTACATTTCTGGTGCTGCATCTGTGGCATGTGCACTATACGTCAGCATCATCTGAATTAAAAGAATTACCGTACAACTGAGAGAGTTGTCGGAGTAAGCTTTTATTCTACCAAGCTCGTCATCATGAAGAGCTATGGTGTTATCATTTCTTATGTTTATTGATTACCGTGAACTAAGTAAATTGATGATTAAAACCTATATCCACTACCCAAGATGATAGATTGTTCGATCATTTACAAGGTTATAGCGTATGTTCTAAAGATTTGATCCACGGCATGGTTATCATCAACTTCGAATCCATGAAAAAGATAATCTATTCAAATCACTACATCCAGAACTTGTAATAAACATTATGAGTTTCACGTGATGTCGTTTGGATTGACTAATACACATGTAGCATTCATAAATATGGTGAGTCACGTGTGTAGGCTGTAATTTGATAAAATCATGCTTGTGATCATTAAGGACCATTTGTTTGTTTATAAAATAAGAAGGAGTTAATAATTATTTATAGATTGCCCTGAATTGGCCGAACAACGAAAACCTGTACCTTGAATATATAACGTGAGATTTAAGGCTTGATCCTTTACATAAAATGATCGTTTGATTAATGATGGTAAGATATATATATATATACTCTTCAAAATTTTGAGTCATTTAAGATTTTGGTTTTTTCCAAAAAGAAAAGTGCAAATATGTTTTGACAAATGTTTTAACAAAGGATTTTTAAGGGATTATTTCCTTATTGTAGATTTGCTAAATATGATCAGGTGGTCTAACATGGTGGAATATGGTGGTGGAAGCCGTTGTTGGTTTAGAGAGAGAGAAGAGAGGTTGAATATGAAATGTAAAATGTATTAAACAAGAAAATGACAAGAAACACCCCTCCTTGGAAGCTAAGGAGGGGTATATATAGTCACACACACAACATAAACTATACAACGAACCTAGTCTAGTCTAAACGTGTGTGACTATGATAACTAATGGGAATTCTTAAATGTCGTCACATAAAGTGAGTTTCCAACAATCTTCCCCCATGGGACGACGTGTAGAATTCCTTACAATATTTTTCCTAACAAGTACAAAATGATAAAGAACAAGAGCTTCCATGAAGCGTCCAATGCTGATGATGTCTTCTGAGGCCTTCGACTTCAAAACGACTCATCTTTAACTTGTAGTAGAAATACTGTAACGGCACGAGCTAAGTAACCCATACACTTCTGGTTAAGGAGAAGCTTCTGAATTAGCTTCCCCCTAATTCATGCCACATAAACTTGATGTAGAAGCTTTTAAATAGCTTCCCCCTAAATCGAAAATCCTCGTAAGCAACTTCAAAGCTTTCAATAAAGCTTAGAATAATTAAGCGCACAGCGGAATCTAACAAGCAAATCCCATCATATAACATGATAACGTTGCTAAGAGGAATTGAAAGTAAGGGGTACACCAAGTAGATCAACAACTTCTCTTCTCACGCTTGAATAATTCTTCTGAATTTTTCTTCCCCCTGAGAGTTCAAGTTATGCATACCAGAAAGAATCAAGACATTTCTTTCCCCACATAGTTGAAGAAAGTAAATCAATCCCAATTATGAAGCTCAAATAATGGAGTGGACACTTTATCCCATTCATGAAGTTGACATCGTAACACCAGAGTCAATTAAGTCCCGGAAATACACATATCTTCTTCCGGAGATGCACCAGAGTCAATTAAGTCCCGGGAATGCATATAGGATAATGATGATGTTTAATTGAAACAATCAAACAATTAAACCTCGAATCAGTAGTGTACCGTTTAGAGATTGATAACGCCACGAGTTAAAACACTGATTTTCTCTGCGGCTATGACAAATGTCATCACGGAATTTCTTCAAATCAAAAGAAGGTATGAAGTTCATCACGTGTACTCTTTGTGCGTTCGATGTGTCTTCTTCTTCCCCCTTGATGGTTTCGAAACTCGGAACCATCAACAAATCGTATGCACATGAACCTGAAATCTTGTGAGAATAATAAATAAGCTGAATTATATATTTTGTGAGAATCAGCTGTTGATCGAAAATCTCTTCTCATAAACTCTCCATGGCCACCTTTACCAACCCACGTGAAAGCATTTTGAAGTGACCACTGAAAGAATGAACCAGATACATCAAACATGAAGCTGAATAAAACTCCTTCGATCTTGTGACTTAAGCTTGCACTATTGTTGAATGAAGAACGGTGGAGAAATCTCTAAGTACTCAATGCATCACTGAAGAAGTCTATAAGCACAACACCTCTTGAAATTATCCACGTCGACTAAGCGCGTGACACTGAGTACAACAATGTAACCCCTTTAAGTGATAGTTATCCGAGTCATCAACCATCCACCCCGAACCCGGAAACCAGATAAACAAGTCTTCATTCTAATATGAAGCACGAGCAAGTTATCTATGAAAGATAAAATAAGTACACGCCTTCAAAAAAATCCGTCTTCAACGTCACGTAATTAATACCCGATCAAACAAAATCTGTAGCCACTAAAAAATCGCCCAAATTTTTTCTTGGTCTCGTCTCAAATAAATTCTCATCACATTTGTCACGTTACGTTGTCACGTCATTTGTTGTCTCGTCCCAATGATGACCGAAGTAAACTTAATACACACAATTTATACAAAAAAATACAAATTTTTTAAAAAGTTGTGTGTATCTAAAAACAAATTATACGGCTCAATTCATGAAACAATTGGCTACAACCCATCATTTTGTTAAGCCCAGCCCATTGCCATCAGTCTCATAACCCGGTCCATCACCATGGGATAAAACACTCTCAATCCCTAATTCAACTCTCATTTAACCAACCCTAATCCTCTCACTTAGAAACTTCCGCCCCCCATTTTCACTCCCATCTAAAACCACCAAACTCCATCTGTTCCATCACCATCCTCGTTAAAATCGTCCCATCATACATCACTTCATCTCCACATCTAACATCAACAGATAATATTAATCTTATAAATCTCTCATCTAAATCAACCTAATATCATCAAGCTACGATTCATTCTATGGTAATGATCTGAAGAACGAATCACAAACCCTCACAGAAATATAGCCACGAATGATATAAGGTTCATCATCAAGACCTCTATTAAGAGGTCTCGGGTAGGTTTAATAGCATGATGGTTAGTTTTCTGAAATAAACGAATCGAAAAGGAACTAAACATGCTTGTTTATGTTCTAATTCATGAGTATTCGAATATTAACTAGATGATATACATCATCACATTAGATCTATGATGCATGTCGGTTTTTGATGAGTTAATCGAAAGAAATAAAGATTGTTACAAGTTTGTTATTAATCCTTATTTAATTTCGAAGATAAAAAGTGGTGTAAAACCAAACACGGATCTATGATGATGATTGTTCAAACTCTTAAGATCTATAAAGATCTATCATTCGTTTAACAAATCTGAGATCTTTATATATTTCTGATTTAGGTTCGAGTCTAGAGTCTAGATGATGGAATGGAGATAGGAATTAGGTGACGATGGGTTGCAGATCGAGTCGGGGTTTGAGTAGTGGTTGAAGTGATATTAGATTTGGTTATAGTCTCGGTTTGTTTTTAACTTGTCATGATTCCGCATCCTGTAGATTGACATGATCTCGCAACTTGAAATCTTAAAGATTTCGCAACTTGAAATCTTAAAGATTTCGCAACTTGAAATCTTAAAAGATTTCACAACTTGAAATCAATCATGATTTTGCAACTTTAGAAATCAATGACTTCGCAACTGTAGAAATCAATGATTTCGCAATCTGAAGATCTGATCCAAAAAGTACAATTTCCGTGATTTTTTAGATCTGTGTCCTTTTTTAATCTTCATATCAGTTCATCTTCAAGATGAACCCAGAAACTGGAAAAAATCTATTTAAAAACATCATAGCTGTGTGTCAAATCTGAAAAGAAACAAAGGTGTTTGAAACCAGATCTTGAACTTTTGGACCATGAATGATGTATAACGTGAAACCAGATTCTAAAAACACCAAATCTCGAAAAAATGAAACCAGAAATAGTAACCACCAGGACTGTTGACCTTGACCAGATTCAAAACTTTTACTATGGACCAGTAACCAATGGTTGAAAACAAAACACAAGGACAATATGACAAAAATTTTGTGACTATTTGGACAGCAAACACGAACATCGTGACAAAAACATTAGAACAGATTCGAGACCAAAAATATTTTTAGACCACCAAAAATCAGAAACATGAACACGATCCAAGGATGGAACCGAGGCTCTTATGCCAATTGTAGATTTGCTAAATATGATCAGGTGGTCTAACATGGTGGAATATGGTGGTGGAAGCCATTGTTGGTTTAGAGAGAGAGAAGAGAGGTTGAATGTGAAATGTAAAATGTATTAAACAAGAAAATGACAAGCAACACCCCTCCTTGGAAGCTAAGGAGGGGTATATATAGTCACACACACAACATAAACTATACAACGAACCTAGTCTAGTCTAAACGTGTGTGACTATGATAACTAATGGGAATTCTTAAATGTCGTCACATAAAGTGAGTTTCCAACACTTATACCCAAATCATTTAACTAAACTCCTGTTTAGGGGTAAATGTTTGTGCATACCTCAAGACAACCTAAGAGGGATTGAGGAAAACATTTAACCATGACTTGATATTTGAAACGAAAATTTTTTCTTTTCAACTAAGAAAATTTTGACCAAAGTATAAACAAAGATTTTTCAAACATTTACGAATCTTATTAATATTTTCAATAAATCAACAAAAATCTTGTTAGTAAAATTCAAATTTATTTTGAACATTTTTATATAATTGGTCGAACTAAGAAATTTAAAATTTTCTTGTTTACGTTTCATAAAAATTAAATATTTATTATTTAATTACTTGTAATAATTATCGACGCTCTAAACGTCGGATTAAGTAAAACTGATAAAAATGATAGTGGAGACGAAACTAAAACTTAGAAAATATGAAGAAAGAAACTTTGAATGAATACGGACATGATATTTATTCCATCTAGTAAAGTGAACGTAATTACTGACACATTATATAGGAAAGATAAAGAATCAATTAGGATGGGTTTCTTAATAATGACTGTGCAAAATAAATTTCCGAACACTTTAAATATGAACGATGTTTGTAAAAAGGATAATATAGATAATAAAAGGGGTTCGCAACTAATGTAAACCATTAAGAATTGAGAAGCCGATGGCGTTAAATGTATAAAAGTCCGTTTATGGTTGCCTAAATATGGAGGGATTTGAGATTTTGTTATGTTGAAATCTCGTAAGTGTAAGTATTCTATTCATGTCATTTCTGATTTAGTGTATTTTTATCTGAAGAAGTTGTACTGATGGAAAATTATGAAGGCATACATCGCCTCATACATTAGTAAATGTCTACCTATTGCAAAGGTCATCATCTGAATTTGATTCGATTTGGGTCATCGTCGACAGACTGACCAAATCTGCTAATATCATTCCTGATAATGATAGATTATTGATGAAGAAACTGACTCTTTTGTATTTAAAGGAGTTATGTAAACATAGTGTGCCTGTATCGATCATCTCTATTAAGATCCTCGCTTCGCATCGAATTTCTAGAGATTTGCTCAGAAGTCATTGGGAACGAACCTTGATGAAGAGTACTGTTTACCACCCCAATCGAAGGGATGAGGTAAAGTAACGATACAAAACACTAGAAGTCTTGTTTTATGTTTGAATGATTGACCTTTGGTAATAAACCGTATAATCGTTTTCCTTTGGAGAGATTATCATTGATAATTATCGTATTAGGATCGAGATCGAATCTTGTAAGGATCTAAATATTAGAGCATCTGTAAGCAGGAGTTGGGATGAAGACATCCGACATACACCCATTGTGAGTTGGACATGTCTTTTAGGTTTAAGGTTTCCTATGATGACAAACCTAACCTTGCAAAATACCCGACCCATGAAACCTGAAATGATTGTTGAAATTAGGATCTGATTATTGACTACCGGTAGTGGGCAGGAGGTTATGTGAATATGAAATGTAGATCTTGAAGTGCCAGATGGGTAGCGAAGTTATGCCAAAAAATTTAACCATGTAAAAATGAATTGATGATCTGAAAGATCATGGGATATAAGTCCTCGTTGAATGGGACCATTGAGATGATGTAAAAATTGGTTTGAAAGGCATATAAGCTGGATCTACCCTAGGACTTCAAGGGCTGCGTGAATTATGATTCGTATATCTAACTTGATAAAATTTCTATCAAGTGAAAATCTGACTATTTCTTAATGAAGTTTAGATCGGCGAAAAGTTGCATTCATCAAAAACCCATGAAAATCACATGATAGAGAAAGTAAGTCAACATTAAGCCTGATCTTATTCCCGTAGTTATGTTTGATGAAACTCGCGTATTATAATGAATTACACTTGTGAGAAAAGACCGAATGTGGAGGAAATACCCACATGGCTCTAACTCTATAAGAAGCGAGTAGTAAGATAAATTGATCTTTGAGGACAAAGATCCTGTTTAGGGGTAAATGCTGTGACAATCCGTCAATTTATGGTTGATATTTTATTCTCAATATTTATTTGAAAACATTATTTTAATGTTATAATATGAACTCACTTATTTTTGGGAAGAAATTTGGATTTATGTCTTGAAGTAGCATCGACTACGTCTAAACCGGAGGATTCTACGTTACGTGCTTACGTTTACATACACCGTCTTTGGTGACAGTCCGACATTTCAGAAAATAAATTTATCCGTGAATATTATTTTGGGATTTTAATTTTGAGTTGGTTCATAAACTCACAAATTTACGAGAAGAGATTAGGACTTACGATTTTAATTTAACGTCCTTTACGACTAAACCGGAAACCTTAGGATTACGTATTTACGTTTTCGAACTCCGTTTTTGATGAGACAATTTTTATTAGATTCGTTTTGTGCCGTTGATTCATAATTTATAAAAACGTTTTTCGTAAAACGACCCGAGGGCACGCAAATCGAGGAAACTAGAATCGAGGAGTACCCGTAATTAAATGGGGATGAGACAAGAATAAACTTGCTCCACCCCCACTCTTGGACGGCAAGAATAAGCTACACAAACACACTTGGTGTCAACATTTTATAAATCACAAGGACACTTGTCCTAAAGCTTACCAAATAAGCTAAACTTACACCAAAACCAACCAAACCACTTTTGTTAAACCATTTCTCACAAACTCAACATGCAAAACCACCAAAATTTCTCTCTAACTCTCCCCTAGCCGTCCCATATTCATCACAACACCATCATTTGATCTTAAATTAACCACAAATCCTATGTTATCTCTACATATGATGAAGCCCTTTTCAAGCTCTATTGATTGGTGGTGATTTTAACATCCAAGGAGAAGATTTGTTGGTGTCATAGGGCTGATTTCTACAAGAAGTTTACAAGTATTGGTGGTCTTGAAGATTGGTGTTGATCTATCACAAGTTTTGCCATCAAAAATCCAAGCCTTGATCATAAACTACTTAATCTTGGTGGTATAAAGATTGTTCTTCCTATCCTCTTGTTATTTTGATTTTGTAATCTTGTATTTTCTTTATTTATGTATATGTATATTATGATGAATGATGATAAAAATATTATGTGGGGATTTGATGTTGATAAATATGGTTAAAAAGATGGAAAACCATAGGTAACAAGGTTAAAATCTTGCTAAATATGATGGCTGTATAAAAACAGTAAGTAACCAAAAAATAAACTGATAAAATGACATGGTGTAATCAATATAAAGTAATTATTAGATGTTATACACATGTGAGAGTTGACCATGCAATAGAATCATCAAAATGAGTGAGATATGATCAAAACAAAATTAGTATACCAATCTGAATAGTCTGTTTTGTAGGGACTATTAAGGATACTTAGACATGGATTGAGCAGTAGCTATAGCTAACTTATTTGTAGCATATAATATGAAGTTTATGTCTTCCAAAAATGAGCTTCTATCTCCTTATAGAACTCAAGATATGATAAAAATGGTGAAAGTGAAACTAAAAATCAGATTTTGTGAAATTAAAGTTTATTGGTATTATATAAGCACTCAAAATAATATAGTATAAAATGTGAAATTAAAACCCACTAACTTATATATTTCATTTATATAAATATGTATAAGGATAAATAAATGGACATTATATAGAAATGGTACTTTGGTAAGTTTTATAAGTTATAAAAACTATAAACATGATTTTTACGTCTTTTCGGCTAGTACCGTAAAATTAACGTTTTTCGTCAATTAAAACTTAGACGATCGGACCCGTCTAATGTAAACTTTTTAAAATTCATATTCTGATATATAAGTACTTAATACAAGTAAAAACCGATAAAACCCGAACTATATAACATACGGACATTAACGGGCTAAATTAGCATTATTGGGCTATTAATCCAATTAAATGGGCTAAACACTTATAAATTTACTTATTGGGCTTAACCCACTTGGGCCCAACATGTAAAGTATAATACTGATAATAAAAGTGTAAAATGGACTAATATAAGGTATTGGGCTTATAATAGGCTTATTGGGCCTAAAACATGTAAATAAGTAAAACTAGTAAACTAGTATAAAAGTTACCAATACATAATACTAAAATAAGTAAATGAGAATGTATAAACCCACTTGATCATCATCATATATATAAAATCATCATATATATACATAGTTATGGTTTTTATAAAGTTATTGGACAAAAGTCTAAGACGAGTATTATTTGTCTAGGTTTCCGTGATAGAAGCACGTATCGTACATCCGAATTGCCGATAACCGCCTTTCCCAATCAACGTGAGTTCATAGCCTCGCACCCTTTTAAATGTTTTTATGAAATTTTTTATAAACCCGCGAGGGAGATAACATGTTAGTTTTGATAAAATAGGACACCATTTGTCCCGATTGTTTGTTTATTGATTTGGACCCGAATGGTTGTATGACCCGATGAATGATTAAATGACCCGATAGATGAAATGAAATGGATCATTAAAGTTAGGTTATGTCACTAAAAGTCCCATTAGCATGAATTGTGAACTACCGGGATTTGGTAGAGGCTTATGCATATAATAGTACTATTTGGGGACGATCACCCCAGTTCGCGCCTTGACGGTTGATCCCCGTCGTGCCACATTGATTGGTAAGCGAATTTATGTATGAGAAGATTTACACAAGCGTGATTATTGTGTCGACACACTATATTAGATGGGCAAATGAGTTTCGGTTTAGCTACCCGTTGTTTGTTATAGTAAGGTAACAATGTCATGCGGCTTATAATAATCCAAAAAATAACGAAATACTGCTAAACGCAATGAATTACGATATATTGCCTGACTAGCAATACGGGGTCTTACTATTGATATTATGTTCGTGTTTTGATTTTTCATAACCATATTCATATAACGGTTTTTATTTAACTCTATACAACGTTATAAAACGTATTGTATGATATTTTTACGACATTGGTTCGTATAATGATTTTGAAGGCGAAAGCCTATATTATGATTTTGATAAAGATTTGTATAAAATGACTTTGGCTATTTTATGGCCTATTACAATGATTTGTACAAAAATTATTTTCGGTAATAATTATATACCGCTGATATATTAATGGTTTTATTAAACTCTATGAATTCACTCGGCGTTATCGCTGACCTTTTCTTTTAACATGTTTTATCTCAGGTACTTGAAGGTAATTCTCGGGAAGACAACAAGAATTCATGGCCCACACTTAAATAACAATTTCCATTCAAATCTTTTGTAAAATTGTACGAAATGACTATGACTTGGGACCTATGTAAATTTGACATTCATGAATGGAAATGCTTTATTATTAAACGACGCGATTTTTAAGTGTTGTCTATGATCTGAGTAATGTGCTATCCCGTAACACCAACGAGTCTTCCACTGTATTGAATTGTATAAATTTGGGGGTGTTAAATGAAGTATAAGAAATGCAAAATCCAAAAATAAGGAAGCACGGTTTTAATCCTAAGTAATCCTCTCATCCATTACTTGAAAAACCGCTCACAATTAATATAAGTCCGTTTCAAGAGTAATAAGTCATTCGCCTTATGTGTAAAATCCTCATGTCATGCATTAATAAGTAGCTACACACTCGCTAAGGAAAAAAAAAACTCACGCAATAATTTACGTCTGCCATCTTTTTGAGACTTTGGATCTTCAATCCCGCAACCCGTCAAGGTAATATTGGATTGGAGCAACTATTAAATCCCCGCAACCCGTCAAGGTAATATTGGAATCTAATAGTTACTATAATTAACACTTCGCTGCCCCTCTTGGGAGTCTTGTATTATTTTTTTTTCTTTTCTTTTTTTTTCTAGCCACTCATTTTTTTGTAAGCCGCTCTTATTTTTCTTCATTCCTCACAAAGAAAGTTGAAAAGAATAAAAGGAAAAACACCCGCTAAGTATTAAGCATGACATAAGTCTAGTACACATAAAACGTTCTAACTTAGAATCTTAAGACGTACTTATACCAACCGTGAATGATTAAACAAAAATGCATAAGAGATTATAAACCAATTAAAACCGTTCTTGATTATTTATTAACATATATACATGCGAAGAAATAAGATGTAAAGAAAAGAAGGGTTTAGCCACAAGTAATTATCATGAAGTTTATCTAGCCCTTTTATACTTGCTTCAACTCTATCATTTCCCATTCTCCACAAATTTAAAATCTCAAATAATGAGATTGGTGGATGCTTAGCCTAATAGACCAATGAAGGACTACATGGTTAAGGATACTAGCTAGAGAGTGCTAAGATAAGCAAACTCGGGTTGAGTCAAAGTATCCATGGCGGGCCCAATATGTCAAAGAAGTCTAAATTTGTTAAACCATGTTCTTTATTATATTTTTTCCTCTTTTATATAGTTTTGATGAAAAATAAAAGAAGAAGTATATACAATGCAAATGTGTTATGCAAATGAAAAATGATTGGTGCAAAAATTATGAATGCATATTTTTGGTGGCCAAAGTAGATCAAAGATTTGAAAAATGTTTGAAAAATTAATTTTTCGAGTTATCATGAAAGTCAATGACAAGTTCTAGGTAATGTCACTTTGATAGAAGACCCTCCTACACTTAAGCTAAACATTGTCCTCAATGTTTAAGAGCATGGAAGTATAAAACTTCCCCTACACTTTTGACAATGAATAGACTTTGCTTAACCTAAGTTAAGGAAAGATCAACTATTAGTGAATTCATGTTGAAGCACAAGGTGTCTATGAAAAATCACACAAGTAACAAAGTGAACCGGATACAAGGGCCTCCTCCATAAACTCCAAAGCATGTGATGAGTGAGCAACCCTACAAACAACAGGAAGACAAAAGAAGGTCTCCCCTACACTTATCCTCAAGTCTATACCCTTATTTCTAACCTACAACACTCTAAACCTAGTTATACAATGCTTGAGTTATGGAGTCTCTAGCTCAACTCATCCCTCTTGAATTAATTCATGGGGAAAATGGGGACCTCTTGGACCATTTCAATGGAAATGTCCTCCCCAAAATAGTGCTTCACACGGTGACCATTCACTTTAAAATTTGGACCATCGGGTTGTGACAACTCAATAGTTCCATATGGAAATACTTGAGCAATAGTGAATGGACCGGACCATCTTGACTTAAGCTTGCCTGCAAAAAGTTTCAACCTTGAGTTAAAAAGGAGAACCGGCTCTCCAACTTTAAACTCACGGTTCTTGATCTTAGCATCATGTAATTGCTTAGTCTTCTCCTTATAAAGCAAAGAATTCTCATAGGCATTGGCTCTCAATTCATCCATTTCATTAAGTTAATCCTTTCTATGTGAACCGGCTTGGTTTAAATCAAAGTTAGCCCACTTGAGAGCCCAAGAAGCCTTGTGTTCTAACTCGAATGGGAGGTGGCATGCTTTTCCATAGACAAGCCTATAAGGAGTACAACCAATTGGTGTCTTAAAAGCCGTCCTAAAAGCCCACAAAGCATCATCAAGCTTATCCGACCAAGAAGCTCGATGCTCTCCCACCGTTCTCTCTAAAATTCTCTTTAAACCACGATTTGTGACCTTGGTTTGACCATTGGTTTGAGGGTGATACGCGGTAGAAAGTCTATGATTAACTCCATATTTCTTCATAACTCTCGTGAATTGATCATTACAAAAGTGCGTACCACGATCACTTATGATGGCCCGAGGTACACCAAATCTAGCAAACAATTGCTTCAAAAACTTCACAACAACTCTAGCATCATTAGTAGGTAAGGCTTTGGCCTCAACCCATTTTGACACATAATCCACCGCTACAAGTATATACTTGTTTCCCTTTGAAGATGGAAAAGGTCCCATAAAATCTATGCCCCATACATAAAAAATCTCACACTCTTGAATAAAATTTTGTGGCATCTCATCACGTTGCGTAATTTTTCCTTGTCTTTGACATACATCACAAAACTTCACCATCTCTTGGGCGTCTTTGTAAATGGAAGGCCAATAGTAACCCGAATCAAAGACTTTCTTGGCGGTATAGTTGGGCCCAAAATGTCCACCCGTAGGTCCTTTATGACAAGCTTCTAAAATCTTAAATGCCTCAGGCCCATCTACACACCGTCTAATGATTTGGTCCGCACATTGCCTAAAGAGGTAAGGATCATCTCAAAAGTAGTACTTAACTTCCTTAAGAAACTTCTTCTTTTGTTGGGAAGTAAGACCCTCTATAAGCACATTCCCCACAAGATAGTTTGCTATATCCGCAAACCAAGGAGTGGCATCCTCTTGAGAAGATATAGACATGAGCTCCTCTAATGGAAAGGATTCATTGATTTCTTTATTAGGAAAATCTCCTTGAAAAGGATGCTCAAGTCTACTCAAGTGATCCGCCGCTAAATTCTCGGCTCCTCTCTTATCTCGAATTTCTATCTTAAACTCTTGAAGCAATAAAACCATCTCAAAAGCCTAGGCTTAGCATCTTGCTTTGTCATGAGATACTTGAGGGCGGAATGATCCATATACACTATGGTTTTGGATATCACAAGGTATGGTCTAACTTTCTCAAAAGCATAGACTATAGCAAGCAACTCTTTTTCCGTGGTAGTATAATGAAGTTGTGCACCGGTCATGGTTTTACTAGCATAGTGTATAGGTTGAAAATGTTTATTCACTCTTTGTCCTAAGACGGCCCCCAACGCATAATCACTAGCGTCACACATAAGCTTAAAAGGTAATTCCCAATTTGGAGAAACCAAAACGGGAGCCTTAGTCAATTTCTCCTTAAGAGTCTCAAATGAATCCAAACACTCTTGGTTGAAAATGAAAGGAGCTTCTTTTTCCAAGAGGTGGGTCATCGGTCTTGCTATCTTAGAAAAATCTTGTATGAAGCGCCTATAAAACCCCGCATGACCTAAGAAACTCCTTACACCTTTAACCGTAGTGGGTGGGGGAAGCTTAGCAATCACATCAATTTTAGCTCGATCCACTTCTAATCCCTTATTGGATATCTTGTGTCCCAAAACAATTCCCTCTTTCACCATAAAGTGACATTTCTCCCAATTAAGAACTAAACGTGTTTCCTCACAATGCTTAAGCATTCGTTCTAAATTGGTAAGACATGAGGTAAATGAATCTCCAAAGACGGAAAAGTCATCCATGAAAACCTCCATAGTTTGCTCTATCATATCGTGAAAAATTGCCATCATACACCTTTGAAATGTCCCCGGTGCATTACATAAGCCAAAAGGCATTCTCCTGTAAGCAAATGTACCGTAGGGACAAGTGAATGTGGTCTTTTCTTGATCCTTAGGGTCAATGGGTATTTGGAAATAACCCGAAAAGCCATCAAGAAAGCAATAGTACTCATTTCCCGTTAAGCGTTCAAGCATTTGGTCCATAAAAGGTAATGGGAAGTGATCTTTCCTAGTAGCCTCATTGAGCTTCCTATAGTCAATTCAAACTCTCCAACCGATAACAAGTCTCGTAGGAATAAGATCATTGTTCTCATTAGGTACTACGGTGATTCCACCCTTTTTTGGAACACAATGTATCGGGCTAACCCATGGAGAATCGGAAATGGGGTAAATCATGCCCGCATCAAGGAGTTTAAAATTCCTTTTTAATGACCTTGTAACATCCCGAAAATTTTGACCGATGTTTAAACAAAGGTTTTTCGAACATTTACGAAACTTGTTACTTATTTTCGATAAATCAACGGAGATCGTGTTAGCTAAATTCAAATTTATTTTGAATATTTTCTTTTAGTTTATGAACTGAGAAATTTAAAATTCTTACGTTTACGTTTCATAAATTAAATAATTATTATTTAATTACTTGTAGTATTTTTTCGACGTTTTAGTGTCGGACTGAACGAAACTAATAAAGATAATAGTTGGAACGATTTAAAACTAAAACTTTGGAAATATGAAGAAATAGTATTTTTCATTATATCCTAAAACGTTGCTAATAACGTGAGTAAAAGAATTTACGTTTTATTTTTACGGTGAAATCTAACCGAAATAGCTAAAAATGATTAAACGAGTATTTAAATAAATAATAGCAAATGTTTTCGAAAATCAACAAAGTAAGGACTCATATTTATTGGAAAAATGATTTTAAAAACGATGGCGCAAGTCTCGTGACTTGAATCATCTGTTAAGTCATCCAAACGAGCCTTGAACGCTTATTGTACAAAAGTAAATAAAGTATTTACAGAATTTACCCTAAAGTTCTATACACTTGCTACTTGTTTTAAAATGTTGAAGTATATATAGGAAAATTTACTCATTTTTCTCATTTTTCTCATTTACAACCAAAATAAAACACACATACAACTTAAAATTTCTCTCTAGCCTCTCTCCCACTTCCAGCCGCCTGCCACCATGGCTGCCGCCGCCACCACCGGAAAACTTTTCCGGTGAGTTTTCCGGCGAAACCTTCATTTTTTCCGGCGTGTTCTTAATTAATCCGAGATACCCCTTGTTCCAACACCCCTGAAATCATCTTCCCTCCTCCTGCCATCCTCAAACCGCCGCGGCCACCATGCTGTGGTGGTGTTTTCTGGCCGCCACCGCCATAAGGTGGTGTGTGGGTGACGGATTTACCATTTCAACAAGTGGGTATACCTTAAAAACCCTTAAAACCCTCGGATCTTGTCCCGATCTACACATGCAAGATGGTTACATCAAGATTAGACAAAGTGATTTAATTATTATTTTTATATATTGTGGTTGTTTTGGCCGCGGTTTTGATCGGAAAAGGAGACTGTCCATCGCCAACCACCGTCGTGGTGGCGGCCGGACGTGGCCACTGTAACCACAGCCGCACCATGGTGGTGTCGGGCTGGTGGTGGTGATGATCCCTTGTAGATATTGTTGATTATTATTTTGGGATATAGATCTAGATGTATAATTGTAATTGTATATTATTATGTTTATTTTGTTTTATTATTATTTAATGATATGATAAATAAAAGTGATATATAAATAAATAAATAAAGGAAATAACAATAGTGGGATATATGAAAATACATATTTTGAGGATAATATAATAATATTAATTATTAATAATAATTAGGCTATAATAAAATATAAATTGGAAGATTTTGAAAATATTATAATAATAATAATTACTTGATATAGTGGGTATATAATTATTAGATGACATATATGAAATAAATAAATACATATTTAAATAATATTGTTATTAATATTATTATTAATAAATGGTATATTAAGATATAAAATTATTTAATGTTATATGGAAAGTAATTAAAATATTAATGGTGGATAATTAATATATTAATTATGGTATTAATTGAAATATGGAAAGAAATTAATTAAGGAGAAATGGAAAGTAATTAAAATATTAATGGTGGGAATATATAATTAATATAATAATTATATTGATTAAGAATACCTTAATTAGACTATTGATTGAGAAAAGTATTAATTGGGTATTTATTGAGACAAAGTGGGAAAAATTCTGTATTTTATATACATGGAAATGTTATAAAAACGGCAAGGTCATGCCGAAATTTTCTAAAAATGTATACGTTTATAAAAAAAATTGATAACGAATAACTACGTTATATAATAACTTTCGAAAAGTATTATTCCAGTTAATATGACATTTAACGTATAATTATGGTAAATAAATTTTAATGAGTTATATAATAATTTTCGAACAAGTGTCGAATTATATAAAAATAACTTCGTTTACACTATTATAACCGAAGGATATAGTATATAATTTAAGAAATACATTTTTAAATGTTTGTTGTAAATAATAACTTACGACATGAATTATGTGCATCATGTTCACATATAAATTATATACCGAATATATTATATAATTTGTTTTATCATTTTATTTTATTTGGCCAACCACCAGGGTTTTATGAGTTAAGTTTTATTAATTTATTTTGCGTCGAGTTGATGTAACCATCCATCGGGAAAACACCAAATCATAAACCTCACAAAGCGATTGGAGCATAGCCGTTGGAATTAATTACAACCGCGAAAGGATACAGTTGACGCTACATGATTATTAGCTATTTATGGTGTATTACGACTATCGGAATCAAGCCGTATAGATTATGATGCTGTGTTGATAATTATGTGAAGCAGTATTGGGTTATGATATGCCGTGTGGTGTTACTACTTATATTCTGCTGATTGTCTACATCTAAGGTGAGTCTACAGCCTCGCTTTTAAATCCTTTAATTGTTTTAGAACTTACGAGGGGGATAACATGCAAATTGTTTTATTAAAAACTAAAGGGTACAACTATAGGTTGCGGCAAACCCATTAATGGGTGCAACTAGAAGTTGTGAGAACCCTATTTATTAGAAATTGGTTTACTGAAAATGAAGGGTACAACTATAAGTTGCGAAAAACCCATGTTTATTTAAAATTTAGAACACAAGGAAATGTTTAATGCCATGGTTATGTTTATTATAGGTTTGTTATTTCGCTAAATGAAAGTCCCAATTATATCATGAATTGTTAGCTACCGAGTTTTGGTAGGCGCTTATACATGGAATAGGACTATTCGGGAGGACCGACCTCCTCCCGTCATATAACGACTAGCTATCGTTAGGGCACGATTGAGGCTCAAGGGGGATACATACGTGAGAGTTTGATATACACTTAGCGAGGTGTATGGTGGGCAAATATTATGGAAACGTTTCAATTTCATGAGGCTTATAATAAATATTCATAACTTTGTTTGATCCACATTGTTATGGTTGATGGCTTTAAAACATATAGTGTTCGGTAATGTTTATTTATAAACTCTATAGATTCACTCAACTTTTGTTGACAAGTTTTAGCATGTTTTATCTCAGGTCCTTGAAGGTAATGGCAAAGGAGAGATTTCGGTGCTTGCGGTTTAATAATAAAGATGTTTAAAGCTCACCATTTTGGAAATAATCGTTTAATGATTTTAATTATAATAAATGTTGTTTATTTGGTTGTTAAATGTTTGGGACCATGTTATGAACGATTTGTAAACTTTTATTACAATCCAATGCTTACTTTTAAAACGATTCTTTTGGAGTCGTTTTCTATTACTTGAGCTGTTGTATTATGAAGTAGCACCCCATATGAGCTTCCGCATATGACCCGAATTTGGGGGTGTTACAGACCTCATGGATTTTTGGGTTAACCCTTCGTTGGCTTTAAATAGCGGGTTTGTAATCATCCTCCATAAGGATTTTGTGTGTACAAAAATGTGGATCAATTCTTTGGAAATTTTCCATGCTAAGGCTTTCTTATGTTTCTTAAGGACTTCTATGAGTTTCTCTTTCTCATCCTCTTTCAACTCTTTAGCAATGATCACGGGTAATTGGTCTTTGTCCTCTAAGAAAGCATACTCTAGGTGGGATGGAAGGTCCTTAAGTTCAATTGGAGGTGGACTCTCTATGGAAGGTTTAACAATGGATGGATCATCATTGGTTACTTCTTGTGGAATGGGGGAAGGAATAGGGTTCTCATTGAGCAACTTTTGGATGGTGAGAATATCTTTTTCCCAATTGATGGGAAATCATCATTTCCAAGAAAGTTGGACTCAAATTCCTCCAAGAGGAAATCACTCTCTCCAAAAGGTGTTAAAGAGGGAGCAATTGAGGCCACGGTTTCAACATGGGGCATATCCTCACTATGACTCTTGCAAGCGTCATGAAAATGCTCATCACACACCTCATCTAGCACATCAACTATGTTAATAGTCTCACAAGGTTTAGACTCCTCAACCTTTTTCTTATCACAAACTTTCCCTAACTTAAACACCACTTTCTCATCCTCTACTCTCATAATTAGTTCTCCCTCTGCCACATCTATCAAAGTACGACCCGTTCTCAAAAACGGTCTACCAACAATCAAAGGAACTCTAGGGTCCATGTCATAATCAACCACTACAAAGTCGGCTGGAAATGTAAACTTATCCACACCTACAAACACATCCTCCGCGATACCTACGGGGTAAGCTATGGTACGGTTGGCTAACTCAAGTGTCATCCTAGTGGGAGTGAGCTCGGGAAGAGAAAGTTTTTTCCAAACCGATAAAGGCATGAGGTTAATGCTTGCCTCTAGATCCGCCAAAGCCATGCAATTTTCCACCCCGGGAAAATTACAAGGTATCAAGAAGCACCCCGGATCTCCATGTTTTGTTGTAAGGTTTTAAGTAGGACGGCGGAACAATTTTCATTAAGGGATGTGTTGGGCAAATCAACTAATTTTTCCTTGTTGGAGAGTAAATCCTTGAACATCTTAGCAAATTTCGGCATGTAAGCAAGAGCTTCCGCAAAGGAGATGTTTATGTTGAGTTGCTTGAACATCCTTAAGAAATTTGAGACTTGGATATCATCCTTATTCTTTAACTTGTCCTTTTTCAATCTTGAAGGATAAGGAAGATTTGGTTTAGGTGTAGGTGTTGTAGTGGAAGATTTATCTTTGTTAGCTTCTTCATTGGGAGTTGTGGAAGGTAAAGAAGAAGTGGGAGTAGGTTGAGAAGGTGTGTTTGTTTGAATAGGAGCATTTAGAGGTGGTGAAGTAGATGTAGAAGGCTTGTCACATGTAGGAACAAAAGTGGGTTTAACAATAGGAGGTGTAGGAGGTGAAGGATCCTTTGTTGACTTTCCACTTCTTGTTGTAATAGCATTAACATTTACCCTTGGGTTTTCTTGTGTGTTAGATGGTAAAGACCTTTGTTGTCTTTGATTGAAAAGCATCATAAATTTCTTATGTGTTTCCTCATGCATTTCTTTCATTCTTTTCTCATTAGCTTGGAACCTCCTTTCATTCTCTTGATTCATTTTGTGAAGAAGCTCAATTGTGTTATAATCATGTGGCACATTCCCTTGAAAACCTTGGGGTTGGAATGGTGGAGGTTGATTGTAAAACCCCTGATTTTTGCCTTGAAAGGTATTTCCTTGATTGTGAAAAGTATTTGGTGGTCTATAGTTATTCCCTTGGTATTGTGGCCTTGAACCTTGGTTCCTTTGTAACACTTGAGGAGGATTTTGTTGATGTTGGATGAGAGGTTGGGGTGGGAATACCGGTGGTGCAAGAGAGTTTTGAGACTTATAAGAAAGGTTATTTTGATTGATGTTGGGTTTGAAATGTTCACGATGTTCCTCTTGGTAAGCATAACATTCCCCTTGATAACTTTGCACCTTATCACATTGTTGATAGGAATGAGGACCTCCACAAGTCTCACATGAAAGAGTAATGGCATGCACATCATTTGTGGAATTGTTCAATGAAAGGCTCTTAATAGCTTGGATCAATTCTTGATGTGCCTTAAAACTCATCTCATGATCCCTATCTATCTTTTGAAGTATCTCTTGGTGACTCTTGAGGAATTGGTTATCACAAGGTGTTTGAGAATTGTTTTGGATAACATGAACCCTTTCCTCAAATTGAGTGTTTGTTTGTACCATTGCTTTGGTCTCAATAATATCCCAAGCCTCTTGAATGGATTTAAGAAGAATATTTCCTCCCGCGGAAGCATTGAGTGAGTCTTGGTGATGAGGTTTAAGGCCATTGTAGAAAGTATTGATTTGGTGAACTTCATCCAATCCATGGTTAGGACATCTCCTCAATAACTCTCTATACTCCTTCCAAGCATCACTAAATGTTTGAATAGGTTTTTTTGAAAGCCTATAATTAAATTCCTCAAAGCCGTGGTCTTAGATGGGGGAAAGAATTTGTTCAAAAACTTCATAGTGAAACCATCCCATGTGGTAATGCTCTCGGGTGGTTGTGTATCTAACCAATGCTTAGCCGGACCCTCTAGTGAAAATTGTACCAATATCAACTTAATGGCATCATGGGGAACTCCATTGTACTTAATGGTGTTGCAAAGAGCAAGAAATCTCTTAAGGTGATCATGAGGATTATCATTCTTGTTCCCATAAAAAGGTATGTTTGAAACCAAGTTAATCATGGATGTTTTTAGCTCAAATGTGTTTGAGGGAATATTGGGTATCTTGATAGCATCGGCATATCCGTGCACATTGGATTATAATTGCTCCATCAAAGATCGAGTATCAACTCCGGCCATGGCTTCTTGTTGTGGATGAATCAAAGCACGATTCTCGGGATCGGCTTGATGGACGGTGGTGTTCCTACTCTTTCTCTTTTTCTTCCTTTTCGAAGGAAGGGTTGTACACCAATCGGTATTTGTGCACGCCCGCGAGTGAGCATGCAACTCAATACGAGGACTGAGTGAGAAGCTCTTGTGTGACTTTGAAGAGAAAAGGATTATCCTCTTCGAGTTTCAATATGAAATATCCACAAGAAAATAATAATATACGTATGTACTACTTGGGTGCAAGACCCCCAATGAAGCCTTCCTTCTTAGAATACTCACAAGTGAACGGGGGGTTAGGTGGCGCGAAGCACTTAAGTACCTATTGATCCTTAGATGGCATTTTATAGCACATCGCCTTTCTATTCACTTAATTGTTTGTATTCTTCGAATTGTTGCTTATTGGAAGTATTTATCTATTCTTGCTTTATTTTGTCTGATCGATACGCGTGTCAAGGACCGGAACGCCCCTCAACACGGTGTATTGCCCTGGCAATACTTATGGAGAATATGTGTGTTGGTTGTTCTTATACGTATACGTATTTACTTATAATAATATATGGAAAATATTTTTGTATTTATGAGTTTTTTAGAGAAAATACTATATGTACATAAAAACCGTGAGAATCCAATAATATATATTTTTGGGTGCAATCTCTTAGGAAAAAAATTGCTTTTTGAATTTTTTTATTTTTTTGGTCAATTCTTTAGGAAAAGAATTGTTTTTGTTATTTTTTAGTTTTTATATATTTTGATATTTTTGATTTTTTTTATTGTTTTTTATTTATGATACGTAAAAATAACGTTCACTAGGTGAACGGATCCCAAAAGCCAATGAAAACCGTCAATCGATAGTCTCTCGTAAAGTCAAAGAACCGGCAGCGACGCCATTTAATATTGAGTATAATTGAAGTTCGTTTTCTCTATTCTTAACCAATTGAAAGTCCTAACAAAATCGGGTTTATAATTGTTTTTGGTTGTTAAGGTTATTTGGCTTTGCTATGTCTAATTCAAACAACGCGTAGAAAAATGAAAAATATCAATCTACTTATACGTAAAACAAATTGCAATGACCAAATTTTTTACCAAATAAAGACAAAAATGTAAATCTATGAATTAAAGGGATAAAAATGTAAATACTAGAAACTAATTGACTTAAAATGTAAAATCAAGTAACTACAAGGACCAACTATGCAAATGTAACAAACTAATAACCAAAATGTAACTAATTTGAAAACTGCCTAACTGAATTTGAAAGTTTTGAAAATGAAAGGACTAATTAAATGCAAACCCTAGTTTAGTGCAAGTTTAGCTAATAATGCAAACAGGAACAAAACTCAAGGACTAAAGTGCAATTACTAGAGAATTTTAGACAAAAACGGGCAAACAACTCAAATAAGCTGTCTAAGGCTTATCACTGGACCAAATAAGCTCTAATAACTTGCAAACAGCTTAAAATCAAGAATTAACTAGGCTTGCAAAAGGAATTCACTTAAAAGCTTATAAAACTCGATTTAGCTTATTCTAATAAGCCCATTTTAAGCAAACAAGAAAATGAAACTTCCACAACTTGATTTTCTTGAGAAAACTGATTAATAAGCTGACAAGGAGTATGGAATGTCTTTCCAAATGGAAAATGATCAACCGGATAAGCTGAAATCTGAAATTAAGCTAAACAAGTGCTTATTTGACTTTCGTTGACCAACTTTTTCAAAAAGCTGAAAATTTCAAAATCCACTCATGAACACTTTCTAAACACAAATGAGAAAGAAAATCAAGAAGTTTATGAAGTAGAAATGGAGATATGAGAAAACAGATTGAGCTTTTATCACAAAAACTGACAAATGCTATGGTGCTTATTTAAATGCTTATTCCTAACTCAAATCAAGATACTATAGAAATTCCTATTACACACTTAAACGTAAGATGTTGGATGATGTTTAGAAGCTGGTTTGAAGGAATTTCATCAACTAATAAAGAAATGCTAATCAATTGAAATCAAGAACTTTTTTGAAAACTTTTTTAACAAAGACTGACCCAAACTATTTTTGTGCAAATTGCCTTTTTGACTTATGTTTTGACTTGAAAACTGCTAAACTTTGTTTAAAATATCTAAATGACTGAGAATGAGAAGGATTTAACCAAGTAACAACACTTAAACTCAAAATGAAACCTATTCCCAAACACTAATTAACTGATTTTTGACAAAGTTTTGGCAAAGAAATTTGAGCTAATGGCTCTGATTTAAGACAGATATCTAAACAAACTCAATGACTAAATTGTGATGAACTAGAACCAATCTAAAGCAATGAAACAGGCTAAGACTCAAATTGTACTAACAAGCTATTATTACTGATATATTGCAAACAAAAACAAGAATTAAGCTATGGACCAAGAATCAAACTACACTTAAGCTATCCAATCACCAAAATCAGTTCAAATGATATCTAAACACACTTAATCATGCAAGCAAACAGGTTTACACTAAGAATTAATCAGGCAGACAACAATTTAGTGGAACAAAAATGTAGAACTCAAAACCTTTTAGCTTAGGCCTCCGTTGATAGAGTAGAGAAGCGTTGAGCTTTCTAACCAATGCTAAACCACCACCATAGCATTAAAATCTACTAATCAACAGCTATTATCATCATCACCATTGCTGAACCATTAATCTTCAAAATCTACAAGTACTGGTACTGGATGAACAGGACAGGATCAAAACAGCTACAAATCTTCAACACTTAGCTAATCATGATCAATTTTGATCATAGGTAGCTAACAACATCAAGAGAATAACAGGATTGAAGGCAATGAACAGTAGATTTAGGAAATGAAAGTGAAATTTTATTGTTTGAATTTGAAAGGTGGTTACAATGGTAAGTAAGTTGTTACAACTACTAACAGACTCAAGAGGTTGTCAATCTCTTGAGTTGTTAAGCTAATTCCTAACAGATTGAGAGAGAAAAAAGTAAAGTGTGTGTGTTTTCACACTTTCTACATTACATCAAATGAAAGCTAGCTAGGGGTATTTATAGAGTGCAGTTGAGTGTTGGTGAGGATGAGTGACGTGTTGGAACCAATCCCCAGCTTCCACGTGGCCTAAATCTGTTAATTGCAATCTGTAGTTGAAGAACACAATTGGGCTTTTTATCTTGAATGGATTTCAGTTTAATTGGATGGTTGGAATGAGTTCGTCTCTTGATTTTTAACACTTTTGATGTTGGAATCTTCTTCTGAAATGCACTCCTCCGTTTTATTGACTCTGGGCTCGTCACTTTGTTGAAGATGACCCGTGGCTCTTTCTGGTTGGGCGAGGAGGGAGCACACGGATTATTATCCAAAGTGGATAATTGGATTATGGAGTGTTGAAATTTGATTGGCTGAGAAGAGTTTAGTGCGCTGCACTGTTGAGATTCGGCTATTAAATGCAAAGTGAAGTTAGTGGCCAGCTGTCCCTTATTTGGCAATCCAAAACCTCTTTTCCTTGAATTTTGATTGGCTAAGAACTCCTTCACATGGATTGATCCAAACTTGAAGTATTTTTGGTAGTTTCAATCCCTCACTTTGGCAGATTTGTATTTTGAGCTATAATCTTCACAACCTTGACAATTCTGGTCCTTTAAGCTTCATTCTTGAACACAATTGATCCCTTTGACTTGGTTGACTTGATAGTTGACCAGGTTTGACTTTAATCTTGACTTTCCAAAAATTGCACTTTAGTCCTTCATCTTTTGAATATTGTCAAGATAGGTCCTTTGTCTTCAAATGGCTTGTCACTTTTGATCCTTCTTTGTCTTTTCATCCAAATAAGCTTGATTTTCTTCTAGTTTGCTTGAAAATGTATCCTTCTTACCTATTTATACACAAACACAAAATATACCACAAAATTCCGCTTTATAGCATAAAAATTAGGTATTTTACTTGTGTTTTAGGGTGATTTGTTGATTAATTGATATGAGGTTTTGCTCATATCACAATCTTGGAGGACTACTTCTACTAGAATAGTTGTTATGATTATGTTGTTTATTGTCTTATTTCTTGTCTTTGTTATTCATATCATGTTGTATGTGCTTTCTTATCTACTTCAATATGATTGCTATGTGTGTTATTGATTGTTTTGCTAATTCCTTTATCACACATATTGTTGAGAGTTGATATTGGTTAAACATTATATCTTCAAAATTGTTGGATGTTTCTTTTCTACCTCTGTTCCAACTTTAAATTGAGCTTGTCAAATTACACTCCTTGGACATACTTAGCAAATACTTACTTTATAATTTGATACTTCTTTTCTTTCTCCATCTCAAGTTATTTAGTAAGTAGTGACTATGGAATTTACATTGGTGTTTCTTTTCCTTCTACTAACCTTTGTCTGTAGCTTGTCACCATAGCTCGATCACTTGGTGCCCCAAGCTAGGGGAGTAAGCACCAAGGAGGAGCAACGAGCAAAGTCAACTCTTCTCTTCTTCAAAGACTTGTTCTACCTTTTTGCTTCGATAAAAGGGGGATAAATGATAGTGATAAACTCGTTAATAATTAGAAAACTTTTGTTTTTACATAAATGAGTTTATGGTTTGCCATAATAAAAAAGTGGAAGATTGTTAATCCAACCGATGCCTGAAAGCATTACTTGTAATAAATAATCTTTCTTAGTTTTGATCACGACAAAGTGTAAAAACATTTATCCTTAAGGAAAATCGAAATCATTTAAGTCTTACACAAACATATATTATACATGTTTAGTGATCATAGAAAGTGATTAACCTTAAAACTCACATTTATACAAATGTGACAAAAGATTTTAATAAACTTTATTTTTATGAAAAGTTTTTATTAAAATAGGAAATAGAAATTTTAATTTGGTATATTCCAAATGGTCTAAGAATATATTTCTAAGGTATAAACTTCACCAGAAGGGATTTCCCAAGACTCAATATAGGTGCCTGTGGCTCAATATCAATGTTGAACCGCCAACCTATTTAATGAGCCATGCTCAGAGAGCCGTTTGTGATGTGATAAAACATGAAGCCTTGATGAAGATCTTCCTTTCTTAGATCTAGTCATGTTCATCATTTTGTTTATTTTTGTATTCTGTAGATCGAAGATAATTATGTGTTCTTAGATTAGTCTTGGGTAAATCTAAGTTTTATGTGTATACTTGGATGTGTCTTGTGTTGTAATATGTCTTGTGTGTTAGTTCTCACTAAACTACAATGTGATGTAATTATGTGTATGTGTCTTGTGAGTTCTCACTTAACTTGAAAATAATGAGCGACGAAGTTTGGTTCTAACTTTAGATTAGGACTCGACGTCCAGCATCGTGTCGGAAAAGAAGACGAGCGAGGAAGATTGGTTATAGCTTTGTTTTAGGACTCGACATCTAGCCTCCTGTCGGAAAAGAAAATGGGCGACGTAGATTGGTCCTAGCTAAGATTAGGTCTCGACATTTAGCTTAGTTTCGGAGAACATTGTAAGAGACGATGTAAGGTTTTTTCCGCTAAGAAGGGAGCTTGTGGATATAATGGAAATCTCGAGTAAGGTGTACTCGAGGAGTGGAGTAGGAACGAAGATAGTGCTTTGTTGTCGAACCAATATAAATCTTGGTGTCTTTCCTTAGGTTGTTTCTTTCCTTACTCTTTACTTATCTTTACATCCATGCATTGCATTATCATAATCACTAGATATAGTAAATGTTTTAGAAGTTGACTTAACAACTATGTAACTAGTTTTCAAGTAAAAGGCAATTTTGGGACAAACTTAATTTTTAATTAAGACCTTAGTTAGACAAACTATTGAAACCCCCCACCCCTTCTAGTTTCTACAAGATATTTAATTAGTTATGTTATATATTGATTGTTTGATTTTAATTTGTTATATTTAAATTTTTGGATTCCATTGTTCTAAACTTTAATTGGTTATTTGTAGGTATAAACTACATATTTTGTAAACTTCAGTTTGTTTTTGGACTTCGTTTTGACGCTTGAACTTATATCATACTTTCCAAACTATTTGATGTAGTATTTTTGTGCACTTTATTATAGGAAAAACAAAGCAACAAAAGCGGGTAAGTATTAAGTATCACGTTTTGTGAAAAACGCGAATACTCGTCGTTGAATCCGTTCTCGGTGGATGTATGGTGTTTAAGCCAACAATAAGTATACGTTATTTAATCAAGTGATTACGTTTTTTAAAAGAAGGAAAGAAAACAAATCGGGAACGGATTACACTAAAACAAGTCGAAAACGTGTCAACGTACGAACATCGAAACGCGACAAAATAAAAAAATTTACCTAAAAATAATTAAAATTTACTAAAAAGTCCTAAAAATTATAACTAAGAAAAATATAAAAACCAAAATATTTGAAAACTTTTTGATTAATTTATATTAATTTTTAAATTTAAATAAAAATCCTAAAAAAAACTAAGAAAAGGACAAAATCCAAACTTTTAATATTTGTAAACCTAAAATTATATTATAAAAACCTAAAAATCTTTTTTTTATAAAAATTAAAACTACTTTTTGCTATTTTTTAAAGACTTTACTAAATTAAAAAATAAAATAATGAGAAAAATAAATCTAAAAAAGGGAAAAATATAGAAAGTGGCTAGAAAAATCTCAACTACTAATACAAATGTAAGAAAAATGAAAACATGGAAAAAGGGCAAGCTAATAAGCTAAAATGAGGCAAAATAAGCTACGGTTTATATATAATAAGTAGAGATGAAAAGTGTATAAGTAGAAAATAAACCAAATGTTTACCAATTAGTAAACTTGGCACACTGGTAAGAACTCCACTCCCCCAACAAGGGGTCATAGGTTCGAAACCAGGCCAATGTTTTTGCTCCCCATTATTTTTTTTGTTTTATTTTTGGTTATTTTGCAAGCACAGACAATAAACTTGACTCCAAATCAATAAAACTTAGCCCAAATGCACGAATTAGGCTAAGATTGAGGCAATCATGCTCACAGTTTAGCACACACAAAAAAAATGAGCAGACACTGGCTTCGTTCGGGTTTACTCTTTTTTTTCTTCGGAGCACTTCGGTGTCACAGTCACTGTTGACACTAAATACAAACGCAGAACACTTGATATAATCCCAAGTTACCACAAGTCAAGCCTCAAGCGATTTCAAACTCGCACAGTGATGAACATAAAAAAGTATAGAAGGCACGCTTTTTTTCTAACTTTCTTTTTGGTTTTGGTTGCTTGCTGTTATTTTTGTGTGTATGGTTTGGTTTGGTGTGGTATTGACAGCGGGCACAAGGCGCAAAAACACAAAACACAAACTCAACAACACAACTAATCACGCTACACTATGGTTTCTTGTTCTTTTTTGGTTCTATGGATATGCATGTTACTTGTTCTTCTTGCTGGTTTATGAGTGTTATTATAGACAGTAGGGCACATGCATAAAACAATCACCAAGCACTCAACAAGCCACAATATAAACCACTCTAGGCGCACTTACTTTGGTTTCCTTAGTTACTTTTTTGCTTGGTTTTCTTTAAATTGCTGCTGGTTACAAGTGCGCTAAGCACAAACACACAGTAAGCTATTAAAAGCAACAGTGAGCAAGGAACAAATAGGCAGGCACCACTACCAACAGCGGAGAACGAGCACACAGCTATAACATAAATAAGCAGACAGTGACACCCCTTTTTGTACACAGAAACTTAAGGTTAAGCACGCAAGCACTCAATTTCTTTGGATATCTATGTTTGCTTAGTTTGTTGGTTGGTTACAAGTTTGTTACAGTCACGAACACCAACATAAATTTCCTACAAAAACTTTCAAAGATTAACAAGAAGTCCACAAAAATTTGAGTTTGGGTACAAAGTCGAGCACACAAACAACCAGCAATCCTATACTTGCTTACTCTTTTATCTTGTTTATACTTTTTCCTTGTATGGAATGTTACACAAGCTTGAATCAACAAATACCAATAACTAAACACAACCAAATCCGAAAACACCCATGAATTACCAAGTTACGTTCCAAATCTATGAGCTATGTTGCACAGTGGGCACTCTAATTACTTTTTTTCTTTTTATTTGGTTTCAGGCTGGTTCAAAGTTAATACACACACATTCCAAAACACAAACGCACAAGCAAACACGAAATACCTCAGAGCATAAGAATTAATCAGCAAGATGCAACGGCGATTCAAAGAAAAATGAGATTAGTGGGCATGGCAGGCATACCTAATTTCCTAGGTGTTCCTTTTTACTTATGGGTACTATGAGTTGTTGTTTTGTAGTTGGATATGAGGGGCACAGAGACAAATAACAAAGTATAAACAAGAATCCTAATCCAACTTAACACACCATACTATGGCTTTGTTTGCACAGTTAATAACAAAAACGCAAGCAGGCCTCTATTCTCTTTGTTACTTTGGTTTCTTTTTTGCTGTTGGAACAATGGCACTCTTTTCACTTCTTGTAGTAAGACCAATCTTACTACAAACCTAAACCTAGTCACCACCTAAATCAAATCTAACTCTTAAAACTTAAATCAAGCCTCAAATCTTATTAGTGGGCGAAATTACATACATAAAATAAATCCTGGTGATCTAATCTACCACTAGGAGATTTTAAGCTAACTTATAATGCAAATAAGCTAATAAAACTTCCTCGGAACAATATGAAGCCTAGATTAACATGTTAACTCGATTTGGGCAAGATTCTAAATCCCATCTACACTAACCAAAATTCTAACCCTACTGAATTGTTATGGGCAAAAACTGCACAAAGAATGCAAAACCAATACTTACAACTAATCACACAAATCTTTGGGCAAAAAGTGAACTAACCTAAGTTTTATAGGTGTGCAGAGTATAGCCAAGCAATATGGCGGTCTCTCCTACCCTCAACCCGACAGTCCCAGACACCCCTATAACAGCTTAAAATGCTACTTTTCACAAAGATTATCGACCACAAACACTTCAAATTACCAATATAATTACCTAATAAGACTTAACATAATTGAAAAAGCAAATAACACCAGGTAAATCACAGATTTAGTCACCAAAACATACATTCATTTGAAATCAAATGCTTAAACAAAAACAATAAATTGACAAAAGAGGGCAAACCTCGAGAGCATACAATCCATGCTCTCGGATTTTTGAGATTTTGTGGTAGCCAAACAACCACACGCTTCCAAATAACTTGCTGAGATTAACAAGGTTAAACAGAAACAATATCAAATTTACAATATGATTTTCTTTACTTTTTTTTCTTTTTCTTGAAAACTTTTCTTTCAGAAACTTATAACTTGAAAACTTGAGACCTTTAGCCACACTGATTAATGGACCTCAAACAACAACTCTTTAGTTCGGATTCACAAGACACCAACTTTTTCAAACCATTTGAAAAAAGGAATTACACTTTGAAAAACTTTAACTCAAACACAGATAGATAAGTGCAACACAAATTCTAGCTCAATTTACAAGACACCAACTTTTATAAAACAAAAGGAATAACAAATTCTTTAAGAAAAATTCCAACTTTTTTAAAATTAAAAAGGATTACAGGTATTTAAACTAGAAATCTGGTACAGGAGGGCTGCTAACTATTAAACTACTATTTATACAAAAGGAGATTCAAAAACACTAGCCCTAAAACGTCTTAAAACTTCCACAATTACCCTTGGATCTTTTGTGAATATACCCTAAAGATACTTTGTTCTTGAAGCTTCTAAGTGATCTTGTTGGTTGATTTGTTATGGAGAACAAGCAGAAGAATCCTAGTCGTCAATTTGGTCAAGGTAATTGGCGTTTTGTGACAACCAGTGATCTTTCACAGCTGTGTTCTTGGACCATAGTGATGAGGTCTACAATATAGCATATGGTATTGATAATACATGAGCTTAATTTCCTTTTCTCTCAATTAATTATGAAAAGCCCCATGGTTGGTGATAATTAAATCTGGGCATGAAATTAGGGTTTATGGGTGTTTACAGGGGTGAGTTAGACTAATTTAGGAGGAAAGAGTATGTTGGCGCTTCACTTGTTAATATTAAACAACATTTAAAAAACGTTATTAAATATTAAAAAGGATTAGTGGAGTGATGAGCTGGTATTGGGTGATGTGGTAGGATCTATGACGTGGCCTTTGGGTATTGGTGGACTAGGTTTCATGGTTTGGCAGATTACCCCCTTATACTTCCAAAATCCTTTGCACATAAAGTCTAGACAGCATTTCTTCCTTTCCCTTTGTAAAATACTTAGGCCTAATTGTAAAACTAGTCCCTTCAACTTATGAATAATGGAACAAGGACTAACTTTGTGAACTTTGAGATCTTCAAGGGCCAATCTTGCATAATATTGTAACTTTAGGGACTCCTTTGAAAATTTGAGTATCTTTAGGGGTATAAAGTGACAATCTTCAATTATTGAGGGACCAAACTTGTCAATCTTCAATACTCCAAGGGCATATTTGCAAAATTCATTCTTTGGGTCCGGTTCATTGTGCGGCTTCGTTTCTCGTGTTCGTTTTTGATTTGTTCTTGTGATCTTTTTGTCTTTTTTCTCGATATCCATACCTAAAATACATAAATAACAAACACAAGCATATATTTGGCATTTTCAATGATATTTTAACCGTTTTAAGCCTGCTTTGGACGATGAGACCATGTATAAATGCATTCTCATCACTCCCCATACTAAACCATTGTCCTGCCCTCACGCAATACTAGAATAAAGTATCTAAGCATCTCCAAAATACATTTTTATCGACTTTTATTGAAACGTAGACTTAATAAACCACTACTACTTGTGTTTTAGACATAATGTAGGATTTTCATCGCAAAATGGGACATTTAGATTCATATAATAAGAACACGTGAATGCTTCGTTTGAAATAATTTCGTCGTTCTTGATTTTCACCAAATTCCATGCAAAGCGTGTAACGAGATCATTGTCATTATAAGTTAGTAATGCTAACACTACTCATATGCCCTAATCATGTACTTAGACTCCCTTGGTCCTAATTTGTATCTCTTATATTTTTTTTTTGTCTTGAATGATCATGATGATGTATTTTTGACTTATTTTTATATTTATTTAGGCTAAAAATAAAGTAGGACGGTTTAATTAATAAGTAGCTAAAGGACACAATCTTTTAAAACGTTTCTTCTAATCATTTAAAGTTCATATCTTGGCATAACTCGTTTCACGATTTGAGACCTTTCTCGGACCGATATTGGGCATGTGTTTCGAACTTCAAATCTTGAGAGACGATCTTGAAATTATGGTCTTCTCTTTATTTTTTTGGTATACATCTTCAACTTGATACGAGATGCTTCAACTTTTGACCACGACTTCTTCATTTATCCTCTTCTTTATTTAGGGTTTTTGATTAACAACGATCCGCCTCCTTATAGGACTTGGATTGATTTATCCTCATGCCTTGTTAGGGCCTTTTTGGATAGACTTTTCCAAAACCTTTTTGGGAGAGTATTGCTTATCGTCGTGTGTCTTGATCCTTCATTTAGATTTAGATTAATGATTCTTCACATCATATTTGGATCTTTAGCAACAAAAGGTAATCCTCATGACTTGTTAGGGCCTTTTTGGATTCTCCAATCTTCGCATCCCGTTTCAATAATTTATGCCTTGGTTATGTACTCAATTTAATTACAAGTAACTTTTAAACAATCTTGGGCTAGAAGCTAACATAGTTTATAAACTGTACGACCTTATTTATTGTGATTATTTGTATATAAGCGTGGGGAGAATAAGCAAATAATTAAAACACATGAGTTTTTGAAAGAATACGCGTATTCTACGTTTAGCATAGTAACTTATAATTAACGCTATCATCTCTCTTCCTCATTTAAGAGACTTAGCCTAATAAAAGTTAAGGAATCAAAGCTAAGTGCTCAACACGCACGGTCGAGTCAAAAATTACTCTTATTCTCGCCATCAGAAAATCTACATTCGTGTCTTAAACACTTATGGAAACATGAGATTTTTTTAAAATGGCTATTTATAGACTTATTTGCAACAAAACGATAACAAAAATATGAAAGTTGGAAAGCGTGAAGGTTTAGCAAGGCAAGTATCTATTCAACCCCATACTAAAGTTAAAAATTGTCCTCAATGTTTCGAGTCTAAGGGTAAAATACCCCATACTAGAGACGAAAAGTCAAATGCTTAATCTAGCATGGAAAGGGTATAATAATTAAATCTTAAGCCGTTTATGAAGTGTGCTAAAAGACCTATTGTTAGAACAATAAAGGATATATCATTGGATATCGGAAAATCTTCAAGCAAACGATCGACGCTCACGTAAAACGAACACAAGAGGATTCAATCGTGATGATAATGACCTAAGATTATACATTCACAAACAACCACGAAAACAACGAGTTGGAAGGGCACAAATCCCCTCACTAGGATAATTAGAAAACAAAAATATTTACGAGGATAAGCATGAGATTCTCCCACGAGACACCTTGTTTTTGATAACCGAGTCAAAAGCTCGACTCGAATCCCCATAAATGTGATCATTTAGGGGTTATCTTGGTTCGATCATTTTGGGTGGGACTTACATGTAATCAAGGCCCAAAAAGCAACTGATAATAAAGGCAAAGCCTTTATACCGGGATCAAAGATCGTATCCTTACATTTTGTTGAAAGTAAAATACACAAAGCCGGAGGATACGTCTTGTAAGGAATAAAACTCCTTACAACATACTTGTAGTACGTTGGGTCATCAAATCCGAGGGGGTGGGTAGGTTCACTTTGAAACAAGGGTAAATCATGCAAAATAGGAGTTTCAAAGTCTCCCACCGGATCGAAGGCAAAAGCCTCACTAAAATCCTCATTCTCATCGAGAGGTGGTCCATCGGTGAGCCCCTCGAGAATGGAAACATCATGAGTAGAAGAGAGAAAATTATCATCTGTATGAGACGTCGGGAGGTGACTAACAAATCCGGATCATCGAGTTTAGGATCCTTAGAATCCTCACTCTCGATGTCCTCGAACGTCTCATCAAAGAGAGGATTTACGTCACCAAAAATGAACGCGTCATCAAATTCGAATAAAGGGTTTGATAAGATTTTAAAATCGTTGTTTTGAACGTCCTCGTCGATTAGTGACTCGTCATCACTAGCGGAAAAATCATCGTCTTTGAAAAGCGGGTTCGAAAAAGTTGTTGATTCTCTCCCCGAAGTGTCAATGGGAGAGACATCATCACAAGAAATGGAATCACACTCACTATCATGATTTGCCTCGTTATAATCTTCGTGGAAAAATTCATCGAGAGAAAAATCACTTGCCTCATCTTTGGAGAAAATCGTAGGCTCACTTTGGATTGGAAAAGGGATCTCAATACTAGGACTAGTTCTAAGATTCGTCACCCCCATACTTAGAGAGGCATCGGTTTCCATAGTGGGTATAGGAGTAGTTTTTCCATGATAAGGGTCGAGATTGAAAACATCACTATCATCATCGTCGTATGGGTAATCATATGGAATCACAAGAGACGTAGAGGCATAAGTACTTAATCTAGACGCTTTCTCTCGTTGCTCTTCCATTTCTCTCTCTTCCCTTATACTTCTAAAAATGTCCCTCACACCTTGCAAGAGTTCTTCTCCATGGTCTAGTAAGAAAGCGTCAAAGGAACTTTGTCTCTCGTTACTCGACCCATGAGAATTTTGGTGTTCGAGATCGTATGGTGGGGCCTCAAAATTATCAAAACAGGAATTATAGTATGAATTGTGTTCATCATGATTCATTGGTTGGAAAGAAAAATTATCGTGTGTTGATCCCAAACTCAGATCTTAAGCCTTATCTTGTTTAAGGGTTGTGATAGAAAGAATGAACTCAATCTAGCAGTAGAGAAACTTTGCAATACACAAAGTAACTAAACAAGATGCGGTAAATAGTGTTTAGCACAAGAACAAGAGTTTAATTCAAACGTTGAACTTTAATATATCAAAGATATACGAATACCCAATGATGGTATTAGGGTTTTACAACCTTAAAGTGTGAATTGAAATGAACAGAAAGAGATATTTTACATGAAACCCTAGTGAGTCCTTTTATAGCACAAGGACTCATGTGCAAGATTACTACTAACAAACTAGGAAACTATCATGGAATAGTAACAGAAACGCGTTATAATCTCTTCCAAGTTTATCATTGTCTTTGACTTCCAGCAGGGGGACCAATCCCCTGCCTTTGTTGTTCAGCAGGGGGAACTTATTCTAGAAGGGGGGAACTTCGACTAACCAATAGGGGAAAAATCACTCATGTATTTATTCCCAACAATCCTCCACTAAACTTGTGCTTTAGCCTAAAGACAAGTTTCTGAATAAATGCTGGTAGATGAGGATGCTTACAAACTTCCTGGCCAAAGTTGACTATGAATGAATCTTACCAAATCATAAGCAACAGGCTCCTTAGCATCAACAATTAAATCAGCCTGTGCCATCTTCTTCAAAGTCTCTTGAGTGAAAGGATAATAACGATTATTAAGCAGATAAACACTTACACCTTCCATGGCAAGCTCATAGACCCTAGAATTTGTAAACAGCTTCCAATACAGCAACTCTGCCCCATCCTGTGCATCAAAAAGAGGGTCATTTAGCTCATTCTCATACATCTTGTGCATGCTCTCCCAAATCACCCAGTCCTTCTCAGTTCCTTCCATAGTGGGAGGATTTGTTGCAAACATCCCTTTTAGAATCTTCCCTAGATCATCAAGATCCTCTCTATCCAAAGTTTGAAAGAGAAGACCCAAACTCTAAAATGTCTGAGCTGTATCATCTGCTCTGGTAAGCTTCTACCAGGACACGCCCCTATTCTAAAATACCTCATATATTACTATGGAGTATTTCATGCCCAACTCACTTGGTGGAATTTCATCAGTTTCCTGCAAAAGTAATCTCTTCTCAATTTCCTCATCTGGGGGATACTAATCTTTCTTAGTGATTGCCCCAATTTTCTCCATTCTTTTCATCTTCTTAGCAACTATTTGCAAATTTAGTGCAGACATTGCACCTGCTTGTGAGGATGCACCTGCTTGTGTTGTTTCCACTGCTTTAGAAGATTCACCTGCCACTCCTTATGCCTTTCTTTTTCTATCCTCTGTTGCTTTCTTCACCATCTCTTCTTGCCTCTTGAGATACTCAGCCTCTTCAGGAGTACCTATACCTACGAAGTCCTCAACATTCGTCTCCCTTAGTACTGGAATGGCTGCCCTCTCTATTTCCTTAAAAGTCATATCTTTGAAGTGACCATCAGTCCACCTCTTGAATCTTTTGAGCATAACCTTGTAATGTGCCAGCCTCCCTTTTTCAGACTTCAAGTACTTTTCCTTCTGAATCTGACTCATTCTTCTTTCCAAGTAATCCTTTTGAAAATTGAAGACCAGCAGAATCAGTTCATACCTTTCTTCTAAAGGATCATTCACCAACTCCTTGTCCCATTGTTCCAGAAACTCTTTAACATGAGGTACCATGTAATCCAGCTCTCTATGCATGATTTCAACCTATTTAAGCATTTCTCTTGGCCTCATTTGTTCCATTTTCTGTTCCAGTTGTGCTCCCTTTCTCATCTGTTTCATTCTCTGTTCTTTCATGTGTAGCTCTTCTTGTTATACTCTTAGAGCTACCTGTTCATCATGTTCAGATTGATCCCTCAATTGTTCAGGTGTTTTGTGCTTGTACTTCCTTTGGATCCACTACTGGTTTTGCTTTGGGAGCAGTCTCTCCAATCTTTATCCCCTTCTGAGCTGGTTGCATTCTCTTCGTCCTAGCAAATATTTGAGTAATGGGTTTAGCAGGGAAAGACTTACAACAGGGGGATCAACAATAGCATGAGAAACTTTTGTAGAAGCAGGGGCTTCTTCTTGATTACACATATTCAACAAAGCTTAGGCTATATCTTTTGTGGCACTCCCCTTGTCACTCCCTTTTTCCTCACTAGCCACCTTCTATGTTCCTAGATCCTGACCACTAGGAAATGCATACCACTGAGTAGACTCATCTGTTTGAGGTACTTCCTCCCCTTTGGGATCATCCTCATCTGTGGAAATAAGTAGCTTTGGTCTTCTCCTCCCCTCAAGTGTAGCAAGTCTGTTCTCCAAATTATTAATAACCAGACAATGTTGTTTAACAGTTTGCACCAGTTAGCATTTTTCTCTTTCAAGCTAATGCACATATTCGTCAATTCCAGTATAGATTGTGGTTTCAGTATGCTCTTAACCCTAGGATGAGATTGCTCTCTTCTTTGGGTATCACTGAGTGAGGGAGATGACTTATTTATGGTGTCACTATCCTGCTCATCCCTTGAGGATGAGACAATAGGGGCAGCCAAACCCCCAGTGTGCTCCAACCTCTTGGAGACTCACCTCTCTACTACTTGTGAAGGTTCACCAGGTAAGGGAGACCTAGCAAACCTAGTTTTGGTTCTCTTTTCTTGTTGTGGGTTGGCAAGGGAAGTTGGCTGGCAGGGGCATCAGTAGCAGGGGCATCAAAAAGAGTGGTTTGGGCTGCTCTTGGTTTGGAAGTAGCTTCTCTTCTGATCTGGTTCATCATGGTTTGTGTAAGAGGAACTGCCCTGCCATAAAATTATGGAGAAGGTGCTACAAGAGTGGTGAACAATTTGGTTGTATGGGGGTTGGCTTCAAATCGTCCTTGTGACAAATTTTACCATGTTGCCTCATATCCAACGAAACTTCAATAAACCTTGGATACATACAAAACTTTGAATTGCTTTTAACATTTTTGACCATACCTTCAAAAATCATTTGAGAAAAGCAAATATTTTCGCCCTGTTGCCAAGCAAATCAGGGCAGAAGCAACTTGACTCCCAAATTTATTAAAAGTTGTAGTTTTAGATGATAAGCATTGCAAAATAGTGTGAATTAAATATTTCCAATAGGGTGCAAACTGACCTTTAGCAAACTTACATTTTTGATCATCAGAAATGTTGTACCCCAAGTTTGTGAGACTCTCAAACATTTCAGCCTCTGGTAAGGTGACCACCCCACCCTCATCGTCCAAGACTAATTTGTCTCGAATGGAGGCAAGTGTAACCACCTTGGGATGACCATCAACCAGGCTCTTAATTGTTACCTCTCCATCCACTGTTTCAGTCTTAGCATTAGACCAAAATTGTTGGATGTGTGAGGTGTAAATCCTAGGACTGAGCACAAGTGCTAACCTGAAATAGCTAGATTTGAGGTAAGCAACAGCATCAGTGAATTCAACAGGCTCCTTAGATAAAAGAGGAATTTGGTTATGGTTAAGAGCAATTTTGAGAGTCGTAGAAGACATGCTAAGAATTAAAAGGTTTATATTTGTGAAAAAGTAGTGGGATTTGATCGACAGAGAGAGTTAGGCCTGTTGGTTACGGGAATTGAGTTTATATAGGCGAATTGAAGGACTATGATTGGACCAAATTATCAATTTGCAAAAAGATCATAAATAAATCTTGTTAAGAAAGTAATTTACTTGAAATAATAATAAAAAGGTTACCAATCAGCAAAGAAAGCGCCTTAAATATCTTTTGAAAAGAATAAAATATTCCCTAACCAAAAAGTTAGCAAGCAGACCCAACGGCTATAAGCAGGGCAACGGTATTGTCGGTCAACGGTCAAACATGGGAATTTTTTGCAAAGCAGGGGAAAGTTGTACTAGCAGGGGCATCAAAAATTAAAGCAGGGGAAATTTTCCTAAGGTATTAGACTTATCCTGAATAGATCAATGCTAAACAGCTCTGCTCTAATGCACACACTTGCATAAACAAGTTAGATACATAGAAAATCAAGAGTCCTCCATTCAGCAAAATTCCAAACATAAAAAGTTAACACATAAGAAACCTTGCACCTGGTCAACCCAAGAAAATAAGCATACCCTAGACTCCATCCCTACCATTTCCTTTCTATGGTTAATTGGTCTTGGCAATATGCACTCAAAATCTTAGATTAGGCAGCAAGATACTCAATAAAGAATTTTGAGTACACATTACAGTGCCTCAAGGTTTTAGAACTCCAACAAGCTTTGCAGCAAGTCTTCATTGTCCCAAACCCCTACTCACCAATGGATATGATCTAGAATCGTATATGAGTATCCTAGGGATACCCTGAGTCCTAATGGTGTGACCTAACCTCCCCTAAAACATAGTGCATATACCTGTTCTCCCATAATATAGTATGATCCATTAGGATCTCTGCATTGTTAATCTAAAACCACATATAACCACTTAAAAAGAACAAACCTAACTAAGAGAAAAACTCTTAGCAAGGGAAATTTCCTTATCAGGGGGATTAACCCCAATAGGGGAAACTTTGTTCAAAAGCAGTGGAATGAAGAATAATGGAAAAAGTGACTAACACATGTACGAAAATAGCAATAATACAATCCTGAATACACAAGACAATTCAGACATCTAATTTTCTATGGAGTGATCATTCCAATACTTGAAACCAAGTATTGAAACCTCCCTATGTCAAAAGCTTTTTTCAAAAGATCAGCAAGTTCTTTGTCAATTGCCTCTGGGACTATTAAGCCTTTTTCAAAACAATCTCTAATGAAATGATGTCTGATTTCGATATGTTTAGTCTCGGTATGAAAGACAGGATTTTTAATGATGCAAATAGTGTTGTTATTGTCAATGAATATCTTGGTTTTAAGAAAATTGTACCCATAATCAAGAAGCTGGTTTTGAATCCAAAGAACTTGTCCACAGCATGCAACAGCTGCTACATATTCAGCTTCAGTTGTGGAAGTGGCCAGAATAGTCTGCTTTATACACTGCCAAGATATAATCCTGCTTCCCAAAAACAAACATCCACCTGTTGTAGACTTCCTATCATTGTTGTCACCAGCATAGTCACTATCTGAATAGGACACTAGCTCAAATGGTGATTCCTTGGGATACCAAAGTCCTAAAGTTGGATGACACTTCAGATACCTAAAGATTCTCTTCACAGCAAATAGATGACACTCTGTGGATGTCACATGGTATCTTGCACATAAGCAGACTACAAACATGATGTCAGGTCTTGAAGCAGTAAGGTACGTGAGAGATCCAATAATGGACCTATAGTTCCTGACATCAATAGGATTCCCTGGGCCAACTTTTCCCCAAGGATTCTCCTTATCCATAGGAGTGGAGACTTTCTTTCCTTCACACATTCCAAACTTCTTCACAATTTCAACAATATACTTGTCTTGGGAGATAATGTGACTCCCCGGGTAGGGTCAAAATATGCGGAATTATCATCGGAGATGTCACAAGGGTGGATCGATAACACATAGTTCATAGAGCATATGATAAGAAGTTATTCAAATCAGATTACATGATTATTAAACAAATTTATAACAATTGTCTTTAACATGACATAAGTAGATTGTTCATTTTCTCCAAATGAAACCCTTGACGATTCCTACAATTCAGATTACATAGATGCTTGAGTCCATGCACACACCACGTACTAACTTCATTTCCATGAGATAAACATGCTTAGAGGGTCAACATAAAGTTGGTGAATTTATAGGTTTAACATTAATTAGTTTGGACATACATTAATCATAGTAGTAACAATTCACAAAGCATTCTTACTAAAAAGTAGATTACATTTGCTATTGCTCAAAACTGAAGCTTAACCTTCCGTAGTCCTTAACAGATGAGGACGTAGTGTCTTACAAAAAGACACCCAAACTCAGTTCCAACATGGTATACATTTGTGTCCCGACCAAGTCACAATGAGCATGACTCACCCAGATGGGGATGGTCAATCCCTAATAGATCTATTTATAACATTCGGGCAATTTACAACAATATAACAGTTTCTATAATAGTCAATCATAGTCAAGTTTATACAATTCAGTTATGTCCATTTTAAAATAGTTGCATGTTTTCTCCCCCGTAGAGGAAAAGTTTATCAATAGTTTATATGGGGCTGTAAACTCACCTGGGAGTTGGCAATAGCTGTATAACACGAATATCCAAATAATGCTCACGCCAAAAGTTATGCGTAATCAAATAGTACAGTCTTAATAGATAGTACAAAGAACATATGGGTATGCTTATACAGATTTTTTGTCAGTTCATTTATGCTACGACATTTATCTAAATAACCGTAGTACAAGTATTAATAATATCCATTTAAACTTATCTATATAAGTTTCATAGTTAAGTAAACACAAAATGTTCCACTTAAAATATTAGTTTACGTTTGCAGTTCATGTATTATAATTATCCATTTAAACTTACTATTAAGTTTCATATTTAAGTAAACACAAGAATGTTCTACTTAAAATATTAGTTCACGTTCGTAGTACATGTATTAGTAATAACCATTTAAACTTATTATTAAGTTTCATATTTAAGTAAACAAAACATGTTTCACTTATAATATTTGTTTACGTATTAGCATTCCATTTAGTTAACGTTCATATAATTTTATTTCCAAAAAGTATATGAGTACATGTATTAATAATACATTTCCATATTGTTTATACAATTTATTTCATAAAGCAAAATATAAATATTTTATTTTTAGAAAGTAAAAATATAATATTTTATTAGACTTCAAAGTTCCCATAAATTATTTAACATTTGATAAAATAATTCATAAATTGCAAGTTTAAGAATTTATATTATAAATTCTTATAGTTTAGGGTTTGTCTAAGTTTTACTAAGTTAAAAAAATAGAGTTAGGGTTAGGGCTTGTTAAAGTTTCGGAACATGGCAAAACTAGTCCCTCCATATTTTGAACAAAGTAAACTTTCGGATTTTACACACTTGGTGCCTAGGGCTTGTTAAAGTTTCGGCTTATGGCAGATTTAGTCCTCCTAGTCATATCTAGGTTTTATAACTTTCATAAAATGACAAAACAACCCCTAGGGCTTCTTTAAGTTTCGGATTATTACAAAAATGGTCCTTAGGGTTATAAAATGACAAAACAACTTTTAGAAACTTCCTAAAATGGTCCCTAGGGTTTAATATGCCACGGATGATATTAATTAAACCCTAGACTTTTGGATAATTACATTTTCAGTCCTTGTGTTTACTAATTTATCAAAACAAGTTTCATAAGTCACGGTTTTAGTCTTTAAGTTTCATAAATTATCATTTTAATCCAAAAGTTGTTATAAGTTATATTTCATTATAAAAACTTTTATTTAAACATTCAAAACATTATACGGGCTCATTAAATGGGCTAAATATCTAATGGGTCATCTAGTGGGCCTAAATATATTTTAAGTCCACTAATTTGTTTAAATTGGCCTTTAAAACATTTATTGGGCTTAAATACATTTTTAAGTCCTTTAATTAATTAAATGGGCCTAAGTGTAATCTTAAGTCCATTAAGATACTAAGATTTATCAAATGGGCTTATTAGGTCCATTAAGTCTTGGACTAATGTTGCATGGGCTTAATTAGTCCATTAATACTACTTTTCATTTTATGTAAGTATTAATCTAGGATTTTCTTATAAGCTTATTATTAGCTTATCCATATTTAGTTTTAAATCTTAATAAAAGAATAAAACTTATAGTTATTTTATTTGATGTACCAAATGAGATCTAGATGTGTTACAAGGTTGCATGCAAGTCATAAGCCCTAATATGAGCTTATAACTCACGGCTATAATTAATTATAGCTTATTAGGATGAGTCAATACTTATTTTAAGGTTGCATGTACTTATAAGTGTCTCCAAAATAAGATTTAGCTATGTACAAATCAAGAGATCAAGTCCTAAGTCCATACATACATACATATAGCCCACGGCTATAATTTTAAATCTTGGTGTTTCCAAGATGAACTTTTAGCTAGTTTTATGTCTTGTGAATATTTATAAAAATACAACATGATTATCTAGGTTTCTTGCATGTTTCCAAGGTAACCACAATTCCAAGAAAACAATATATAGCTCACGGCTATATTGTATTCTCCCAATGTTCCCATAAGATCTATAAGCTTGTTTTATGTTTATCATGTTAAGTTAATACTTATCACTAGATCTAGGTTTTATAATAGCATGCATGTACATTTAAAACCCATTCATAGTCATACATAACCCACGGCTATATATGTACACATAATTCATTTTAGTGATTTTTAGTATTCCATTTCACATGTAATAATACATATTCCATCATTAAAAACTTAGTACATAATTCATAAGTGTCCATTAAATCTTGCCGTGACCTTTAAGGTCATGGTCTTTCATGGTTTTTAAGTTACACAAGTTTACTTTATGAGATCTATGATTATTAGTTAACCAAAATCCCAAAGAGTAAGATGTGTAACCCACGGCTTTATTTAAATTCACAAAATGATTCTTATGAATTTTAAATCAAGTTAAAACATAGAATACTAGTCATAGGTTTCTTTATTATAAGGATTTTAACGATGACTAATAGTATTCCATTATATGCCGTGACCTAGATGGTCAAGGTTTTATCAACTCTTGATATTTAACAAAGTTTGTTACATGTGATTATAGGTGTATGATGATGCATGCAAGTAAAAATTAAGAAGCATAAGGAGTATACCTTTCTTGCTTAAAAGTTACCAAGGAAGATCTACATGAACAAGGAGATTAGAGATCTAATCTAAATGATGAAGAAAACCCTAAATATAAACCAAGCTGTGACCCTTGAGGTTTGGCTAGGGCTTGGTATATTGCTTCCAAGGGTGATGATGCTACTAAATGATTAGTAGTTAAGATGGGACAAGGATCTAGTAGATTTAATGAACAATTTTAGATGTTTGTGGCTTATAGCCGAATCATTAAGAGAGAAGGGTGAAGAGAATGAGATTTGGTTTAAAGAAGAAAGAGAAGGCAAGGCAAAAGGGGTATGATTGCCTTGGTAAGAGAGTATGTGCCAAGTGTTGGATTTTCCAAAACCAAGGCATCCCTTCTCCTTCCACATAGTGGGGTGCCGTGTAATGCTTAACCAAAAAGGAAGATGGGCTTGTTGTGGGCTTATGTTGGGCTAACACACAAACATAAAGGATCTTGGGCTAGTCTAAGATGATACAAGTTTGCCCATGGTGTACACACATATACATACGGCATACATACTTAATACAACATATTTCCCAAGTTTGGTTAAGTGTTGAGCATACATAGTTTGTTATACATTTCCTTACTTATTCTCCTAGTCTTAAGTACAAGGTTTAAGTTATGTAACTTATTACAATAGAAAAAATGATTGTAGAAGTATAAGTGCATAATGGCAAGTTTACACATATCTTATAGAAATATAACACATGAGAGAGTGCTCTAGGATTATTGGGTGGAATTTTATTACATTAAATCATGATAAAATCATGGATTTTACAGCACCACCTCGTTATTTTAGATTTGTCCTCAAAGCTACTAATAACGTAGTTATATTTTAAGTGAAAAGATGGGGGTACTTGGCTTTGAAGATGTCTTCTCGTTCCCAGGTGTACTCAGGTCCTATCTTCGAGTCCCATCGCACTTTGATTAACGAGATGCGGCTACGTTTCAACTTCTTGGTTGTTCTTTCCATGATTTCCACTGGTGTCTCCGTGTATTGGAGTTGGTTATCGATATGGACTCCTTATAAGGGCATAACCAAAGTTTGCTCAGCGTACCACTTTTTCGGATTAGATACATGGAAGGTGGGGTGTATCCGACTTAATTGTGGTGGCAGCTCCAAACGGTAAGCCACTTCCCCGACCTTAGCTACCACTTTGAAAGGACCCACGTATCGTGGATTTAACTTTCCACGCTTTCCAAATCGTATAACTCCCTTCCATGGTGACACTTTTAGCATGACGTGATCTCCTACTTTGAACTGCACGGGTCTGTGTTTCTGATCCGCGTAACTCTTTTGTCGATCGTGAGCAGCTTGCAGTCTCTGTTTTATAAGGACAATTCTGTCTGTAGTCTCCTGAATCAATTCAGGCCCAGTGAGTTGGAACTCACCTACCTCTGACCAGCACACAAGAGAGCGACATTTCCTTCCATAAAGGGCTTCAAAAGGGGCGGCCTTGATACTAGCGTGGTAGCTATTCTTGTAGGAGAATTCAACCAAGGGTATATGCTCGACCCAACCATTTCCAAATCAATTAAACATGCCCTTAGCATGTCCTCTAGGGTTTGGATGGTTCGCTCACTCTGACCATCAGTTTGTGGATGATAGGCGGTGCTCATATCCAGTTGGGTACCCAGGGCTCGTTGTAGAGCCCTCCAAAAGTTGGAAGTGAATCTACTGTCCCGGTCACAAATCATTGAGACTGGTACTCCATGTTTGGTTACAATTTCCTTAAGGTAGGTTCTTGCTAACTTGGATAGGGAGTCGGATTCCTTGATAGCTATGAAATGAGCAGACTTGGTGAGTCGGTCGACTATCACCCAGATGGAATCATATCCGCGTGATGATTTTGGGAGTTTGGTAACGAAGTCCATGGTAATATTTTCCCACTTCCATTCAGGTATCTCAGGTTGTACTAGTAAACCTGAGGGTCTTTGGTGTTCTGTTTTGACACGTGTGCATGTCAAACATTTTGGGACGTAGGTGGCGATGCCAGCTTTCATGTTTGGCCACCAGTATAATTTCCTCATATCTTGATACATCTTTTCCGATCCAGGATGTATAGAATATTTGGATTTATGTGACTCGTGCATGATTATGTCCCTCAAATTCCCATAACGGGGTAGCCAACTCCTCCCGTGTAAGCACAGTGTTCCATCCGCCCTTGGTTCCAGTTTCTCTTTGGAGAGGTCGGTTCGAAGAATTCCTCCTATGTCTTCTCTTTAGAGGTTTTCCGGTCTCTGTGCTTGGGTTTGTGCTTCAAGAATTTGCTTGGGCAGGTCTAGATTGATGGTCATGGTTAAGGATCGAACCCTCATGGGTGGATCTTTATCCTTATGGCTTAGTGCATCGGCAACTACGTTTGCTTTACCTGGGTGGTATTTTATTTAACAATTTTAATCGCTTAGCAGTTCGATCCAACGACGCTGCCTCATAGTAAGCTCTTTCTGATCTAATATATGTTGCAGACTCTTGTGGTCGGTGTACACTGTACATTTTGTTCCGTAAAGGTAATGCCTCCAAATTTTTAAGGCAAAGACTATAGCTCCAAGTTCTAAATCGTGAGTAGTGTGGTTCTTCTCATGCTTCTTTAATTGCCTAGAAGCGTAGGCAATTACTTTCTTTCTTTGCATCAATACTTCTCCTAATCGTTTATATGATGCATCACAATATACCTCAAAGTCATCATTGCCCTCAGGCAAAGATAAGAGAGGCGCACTGCATAGTTTTTGTTTTATCAACTGGAAGGCTGATTCCTTCTTTTCTCCCAATTAAATTTTACTCTTTTCTGAGTGAGTTTGGTCATTGGTTTGGCTATCTTGGAGAAGTATTCGATGAATCGGCGATAGTATCCAGCAAGGCCTAGGAACTGGCGGATCTCTGTCGGTGATTTAGGATATGCCCAACTCTTAACGGACTCAACCTTCATAGGATCTACATGGAGACCATCGCTATCAATGACGTGACATAGGAAGTGGACTCTAGGTATCCAGAACTCACATTTGGAAAATTTTGCATATAGCTGCTCTTCCTTGAGTACTTTCAATACTTGAGCCAGATGCTCTGCATGGTCTTGCTTGTTCCCGGAGTAGAAGAGTATATCGTTGATGAAAACTATCACGAACTTATCCAGATAGGGTTTACACACCCGGTTCATGAGGTCCATGAATATTGATGGTGCGTTTGTCAACCCAAAAGGCATAACTCAGAATTCGAAATGGCCGTAATAAGTTCTGAAAGCTGTCTTAGGAATATCTTCTTCCCGGACTCTCAGTTGGTGATATCCAGATCTCAGATCAATTTTAGAATACACACTCGATCCTTGGAGTTGATCGAATAAGTCGTCGATGCGAGGTAATGGATAACGATTCTTTACCGTTAGTTTATTCAATTCCCGGTAATCGATACACATCCGAAAAGAGCCGTCTTTCTTCTTGACAAACAAAACAGGGGCTCCCCAGGGAGAGGAGCTAGGCCTAATGAATCCTTTTTCTGATAGTTCCTGGAGTTGTTTGGCTAGTTCCTTCAATTCTGATGGTGCTAATGGAAAGGGGGCCTTAGCTACAGGTGCAGCCCCAGGTATTAAATCAATATGGATTTCTATTTGTCTCACTGGAGGCATACCCGACAATTCATCAGGGAATACTTCAGGAAAGTCTCAGATAATTGGTACGTCCTCGATCCATTTTTCCTCGAGTTTGTCTTCTTCATCGATTTTGGAGATGTGTGCTAAGAAAATAGGGCATCCTCTGGTCAAGTATCTCTGGGCTTTGGTGCAAGTAACGACACTATGTCTAGTGTTGATTATATCAGGGTTACCATCCCCTCGTATAATCAAGGTTTCATCTCCCCAAGGTATACGAACCAGTTTTTGATCACATATGATAACTGCATGATACTTTGCTAGCCAATCCATGTCGATGATGACATCAAAGCTACCAAGTCTTACTGGAATCAGATCGATGTTAAACGGGTGATTGGAAAGGTTTAAGGTACACCCTCGAATGATGGTGTCAACCGTCACAACTTTTTCGTCGGCTAGTTCTATAGTATAGTAGGGGTCTAACACTGATGGAGTGATTTCCAATACTTTACTAAATTCAGTAGATATAAAGCTTCGGTCTGCTCCAGTGTCAAATAAGACAGATGCATATCGTTGGTTTAGTAAAAACGTACCAGTGACGATGTTGGAATCTGGATTGGCTTGGGCATTGACAACCATGTACGCTTGTGCTGAAGTTCCCTTGTTGTCCTTTTTCTGGTTGGGCAACTTGGGACAGTCGGGTCTCACGTGTCCAGGGGTTCCACACTAGCAACATACCACATCTTTATTTGGTCCATTATTGCTTCCACCTGTGGGGTTTCGGTTTCCCTGTTTCCCACTTCCGCTCCCATGAGCATTCGACTTGCCTTTGTTGCTGTTTCCGGGGTTCTTATTGGGTCGAACCGGGGGTAGCAACATTTTCTTGACATTCACGAGCAAAATGGCCTTATTGGCCGCACTTGTAGCATCTTTGGCATTGTCCTCCAGCAACATGATGATAGTTGTACTTTGAACACTTAGGCTTGGATCCTGAGTATTTCTTGGTGCGGGTTGTGGGAGTAGTGTCATCAGCTTGCCCAACGTTTTGCCTTTTGGAAGGTTACGGGTGCTGGCTACGAGATCTTTCATCTGACTTTCTCTTGTTATCCATTCCTTTCAGACAGATTGCGGGCTCGCTTGTTGATCAGCTCAGTCGCAAATTCCATAGCACCTTCAACAGTAGTGGGTCGTGAAGCTAGCACACTGTCATGGATGTTGTCAGGGAGTCCGCTGACATAATTCTCAATCTTTTCAATCCTTTGAGGGAACATTCTGGTGCACATCAAGCTTAACTCTTGAAATCTTTGGTTGTACCAAAGGATATCATTGTTCTTACACTTTAAATCCTACAGCTCTATTTCCAACTTCTTCATTTCTCCTCTGGGACAGTACTTGTCAGTCATCCTCTCTTTGAGGTTGGCCCAAGTGAGGGTATAAGCAATGTCATATCCAAGGGTAGCGACCACAGAGTTCCACCAGGTAAGGGCGCTCTCGAGTAGTTTGCATGTGGCAAACTTAATTCTGTTCTCGTCAGCACAACCGCTGATGCGGAAAACTGTCTCTAGTCTTTCAAACCATTGCATCAATTCAACAACTCCTTCTTTTCCTCGGTAGTATGAGGGTTTGCACTTTAAGAAGTCGGGGTAAGAGCAACCCCTGTTGGTGTTGTTTCTGCGCATATTTAGGTTTGGATCATTCTTTGCATTTGGATCAGCTCCTTTGGCTGCCATAGCTACTGTAATGCCCTCACTTATCATTTTCCGGAGTTATGCGGCGGTGACATTTTGAGTAGCTTCTGTAAATTCAGTATTGGCATCGTTTGAAGTGGTTGCATTATTGGGATTTGATCGCGTAATCACCATTTGTCTATAATCATACACAAAATGAGATTATTAGTTCAAACGTTAGTACAGTTTTTCTATTATTTGCACGGGGAAAATTCATGCATTGATTTCATAGCAAATTTGGATAACCTGTCAAGATCTCATAATATAATACATTGCACAACCATGAAGGTGATTACATTCTATTTCCATAAGAAATTTTACATCCATCTAGTATAACAAAATCCAAGTCATATGCCTGTCAAGTCTTGTCCAAGGTAATGATACACACAGTCTTTAATACATTACATCCCAAAATACATGCCCAGCAAGAAAAGATACAGTAAAGGATTACATCACCAAAAGCTGAAAGAAATAAAAGTAGGAAAGTCCTATACCATGACAGCTAGGGTATAACCCATAGGCTGATCATGATGTGCAAGAAATCTAGTACATATATCCTACTCCTGCCTAGATGGTCTGCTTGATGACGTTGGGGCTGGTGGGGTTGATGGAGCTGCAGATGCTCTCCTGGTGTTCCATAAAGTCCGAACTCTCGCCCGGGCCTCCTTGAGCATGCGGAATGATGTCAGCAGTTGGGTCCTAAGTCTGTCGATGGCCCCTCGAAGATAAGTCATCTCTGCAGTAACCCCATCATGACGGACGATGGCAAGGTCGAAGAAAATGGACAAGCACTGCTCTTGAGCAGATAGAGCAGCATGGGTCTGGTGCTGGAGACTCTCCATGGTATAGATATGCTGGTGGAGACGATAGTTCTCCTCCCAAAGCCACTGCAATGCCTCGTCAGTCTTGGCCTGGACGCCTTGAGCTGCCTGCGCCTCTCCCCTTATAGTATGAGTGAGAGAGTCGATGCGCTCATGAATGGCAGTGTAGCCTAGTTGACCAGCTGTCAACAGGCTGCGAAGGTCTGATATCTCCCGCTCCTGGCGTGCAGCCAGTGCAGCGATCTGGGCCTGGACAGAGTCGGCACGTCCCATCCTAGAGCCTTCCCCGATCTCAAAAGTGGAGCCGGGTATAGACTCGGGAAAATAGCCCGATGGTAAAGATGCAGGTACAGAAGATGCTAGGTCTGGAGACACTGGTCCTCCTCCATAGAGCTGGGGACCAGTATGGCTGATGCTGGAGCAGAAAAAGGGTCCTCAGGAAGTACAACTTCGATGGTCTGATCATCCTCCGAGTCAGAGGCTGATAACCATCCGCATTATACGGATCGTGGAGATGAACGGGTAGCTGGAGCAGGTGCTACTACTGGTAGAAAAGTCGGAGGAGCAGTAGGCGAAGTCATGATGCTCTGAAAATAATATTATTTTAAATTTGAAGTAAGTATATGCTTACAAACAAAGGAAAAAAATTATATTTTTGGGCTACAAGTTTTATGAAGTATATCCCTTTTTAAACAATCATAGCAATGTTTTAAGGTTATATATATTAATACTTATATATATAATCATTTAACCAGTTTATTTATCAATCAGTAACACTTAGTTCACATAGCACATAATGCCCTACGATCTATATGCTTAACTAATACGGTCCCAAAAAAAATCCCAAAAGATTTTTATAAAGTTATAGTCCAGTTTTAAATAAAAGAAAAATCACTTTATTTTTATTTTATTTAAAAATTTATCTGGTTCTCAATAACTAATGCTCTGATACCATTCTCTGTGACACCCCGGGTAGGGTCAAAATATGCGGAATTATCATCGGAGATGTCACAAGGGTGGATCGATAGCACATAGTTCATAGAGCATAAGATAAGAAGTTATTCAAATCAGATTACATGATTATTAAAATAATTTATAACAATTGTCTTTAACATGACATAAGTAGATTGTTCATTTTCCCCAAATGGAACCCTTGACGATTCCTACAATGCAGATTACATAGAGTTGGTGAATTTACGAGTTTAACATTAATTAGTTTGGACATACATTAATCATAGTAGTAACAATTCACAAAGCATTCTTACTAAAAAGTAGATTACATTTGCTATTGCTCAAAACTGAAGCTTAACCTTCCGTAGTCCTTAACAGATGAGGACGTAGTGTCTTACAAAAAGACACCCAAACTCAGTTCCAACATGGTATACATTTGTGTCCCGACCAAGTCACAATGAGCATGACTCACCCAGATGGGGATGGTCAATCCCTAATAGATCTATTTATAACATTCGGGCAATTTACAACAATTTAACAGTTTCTATAATAGTCAATCATAGTCAAGTTTATACAATTCAGTTATGTCCATTTTAAAATAGTTGCATGTTTTCTCCCCCGTAGAGGAAAAGTTTATCAATAGTTTATATGAGGCTGTAAACTCACCTGGGAGTTGGCAATAGCTGTATAACACAAATATCCAAATAATGCTCACGCCAAAAGTTATGCCTAATCAAATAGTACAGTCTTAATAGATAGTACAAAGAACATATGCGTATGCTTATACAGATTTTTAGTCAGTTCATTTATGCTACGACATTTATCTAAATAACCGTAGTACAAGTATTAATAATATCCATTTAAACTTATCTATATAAGTTTCATAGTTAAGTAAACATAAAATGTTCCACTTAAAATATTAGTTTACATTTGCAGTTCATGTATTATAATTATCTATTTAAACTTACTATTAAGTTTCATATTTAAGTAAATATAAAAATCTTCTACTTAGCATATTAGTTCACGTTCGTAGTACATGTATTAGTAATAACCATTTAAACTTATTATTAAGTTTCATATTTAAGTAAACATAACATGTTTCACTTATAATATTTGTTTACGTATTAGCATTCAATTTAGTTAACGTTCATATAATTTTATTTCCTAAAAGTATATGAGTACATGTATTAATAATACATATCCATATTATTTATACAATTTATTTCATAAAGCAAAATATAAATATTTTATTTTTAAAAAGTAAAAATATAATATTTATTTGACTTCACAGTTCCCATAAATTATTTAACATTTGATAAAATAATTTATAAATTACAAGTTTAAGAATTTATATTTTAAATTCTTATAGTTTAGGGTTTGTCTAAGTTTTACTAACTTAAAAAAATAGAATTAGGGTTAGGGCTTGTTAAAGTTTCGGAACATGGCAAAATTAGTCCCTCCATATTTTAAACAAAGTAAACTTTCGCATTTTACACATTTGGTACCTACGGCTTGTTAAAGTTTCGTCTTATGGCAGATTTAGTCCTCCTAGTCATATCTAGGTTTTATAACTTTCATAAAATGACAAAACAACCTCTAGGGCTTCTTTAAGTTTCGGATTATTACAAAAATGGTCCTTAGGGTTATAAAATGACAAAACAACTTTTAGAAACTTCCCAAAATGGTCCCTAGGGTTTAATATGCCACGGATGATATTAATTAAACCCTAGACTTTTGGATAATTACATTTTCAGTCCTTGTGTTTACTAATTTATCAAGACAAGTTTCATAAGTCACGGTTTTAGTCCTTAAGTTTCAAAAGTTGTCATTTTAATCCAAAAGTTGTTATAAGTTATATTTCATTATAAAAACTTTTATTTAAACATTCAAAACATTATATGGGCTCATTAAATGGGCTAAATATCTAATGGGCCATCTAGTGTGCCTAAATATATTTTAAGTCCACTAATTTGTTTAAATGGGCCTTTAAAACATTTATTGGGCTTAAATACATTTTTAAGTCCTTTAATTAATTAAATGAGCCTAAGTGTAATCTTAAGTCCATGAAGATACTAAGATTTATCAAATAGGCTTATTAGGTCCATTAAGTCTTGGACTAATGTTGAATGGGCTTAAATAGTCCATTAATACTAATTTTCATTTTATGTAAGTATTAATCTAGGATTTTCTTATAAGCTTATTATTAGCTTATCCATATTTAGTTTTAAATCTTAATAAAAGAATAAAACTTATAGTTTATTTTATTTGATGTACCAAATGAGATCTAGATGTGTTACAAGGTTGCATGCAAGTCATAAGCCCTAATATGAGCTTATAACTCACGGCTATAATTAATTATAGCTTATTAAGATGAGTCAATACTTATTTTAAGGTTGCATGTACTTATAAGTGTCCCCAAAATAAGATTTAGCTATGTACAAATCAAGAGATCAAGTCATAAGTCCATACATACATACATATAGCCCACGGCTATAATTTTAAATCTTGGGGTTTCCAAGATGAACTTTTTAGCTAGTTTTATGTCTTGTGAATATTTATAAAAATACAACATGATTATCTAGGTTTCTTGCATGTTTCCAAGGTTACCAAAATTCCAAGAAAACAATATATAGCTCATGGCTATATTGTTTTCTCCCAATGTTCCCATAAGATCTATAAGCTTGTTTTATGTTTATCATGTTAAGTTAATACTTATCACTAGATCTAGGTTTTATAATAGCATGCATGTACATTTAAAACCCATTCATAGTCATACATAACCCATGGCTATATATGTACACATAATTCATTTTAGTGATTTTTAGTATTCCATTTCACATGTAATAATACATATTTCATCATTAAAAACTTAGTACATAATTCATAAGTGTCCATTAAATCTTGCCGTGACCTTTAAGGTCATGGTCTTTCATGGTTTTTAAGTTACACAAGTTTACTTTATGAGATCTATGATTATTAGTTAACCAAAATCCCAAAGAGTAAGATGTGTAACCCACGGCTTTAATTAAATTCACAAAATGATTCTTATGAATTTTAAATCAAGTTAAAACATAGAATACTAGTCAAAGGTTTCTTTATTAAAAAGATTTTTAACCATGACTAATAGTATTCGATTATATGCCCGTGACCTAGATGGTCAAGGTTTTATCAAATCTTGATTTTTAACAAAGTTTGTTACATGTGATTATAGGTGTATGATGATGCATGCAAGTAAAAATGAAGAAGCATAAGGAGTATACCTTTCTTGCTTAAAAGTTACCAAGGAAGATCTAGATGAACAAGGAGATTAGAGATCTAATCTAAATGATGAAGAAAACCCTAAATATAAACCAAGCTGTGACCCTTGAGGTTTGGCTAGAGCTTGGTATAATGCTTCCAAGGGTGATGATGCTAACTAAATGATTAGTAGTTAAGATGGGACAAGGATCTAGTAGATTTAATGAACAATTTTGGATGTTTGTGGCTTATAGCCGAATCATTGAGAGAGAAGGGTGAAGAGAATGAGATTTGGTTTAAAGAAGAAAGAAAAGGTAAGGCAAAAAGGGGTATGATTGCCTTGGTCAGAGAGTATTTGCCAATTGTTGGCTTTTCCAAAACCAAGGCATCCCTTCTTCTTCCACATAGTGGGGTGTCGTGTAATGCTTAACCAACAAGGAAGATGGGCTTGTTGTGGGCTTATGTTGGGCTAACACACAAAAATAAAGGATCTTGGGCTAGTCCAAGATGATACAAGTATGCCCATGGTGTACACACATATACATACGGCATACATACTTAATACAACATATTTCCCAAGTTTGGTTAAGTGTTGAGCATACATAGTTTGTTATACATTTCCTTACTTGTTCTCCTAGTCTTAAGTACATGGTTTAAGTTATGTAACTTATTACAATATCAAAATCAATTGTAGAAGTATAAGTACATAATGGACAAGTTTACACATATCTTATAGAAATATAACACATGAGAGAGTGCTCTAGGATTATTGGGTGGAATTTTATTACATTAAATCATGGTAAAATCATGGATTTTACAAATAAAGATCCCATCTTTCCTCTGCTAAACTTGTAACCCCAGAAAGAAGATTAGTTCACCCATTGCACATGAGAGAGTACTTTAGGATTATTGGGTGGAATTTTATTATGTTAATGGAATTTTATTACATTAAATCATGGTAAAATCCTGGATTCTCCTGTTGGACCAAATGTTTCCCCTGCCGTTAAAGAACCAGTTGTAAATTATGTTAATGATGAAGAAAGAGAATCCCCACTCATTCTGCTTCCACTGCTTGATAAACTAATTGGTAAGGATGTATAAATGAGTGGGGATTCTCTTTCTTCATCATTAACATCATTTACAACTGGTTCTTTAATGGCAGGGGAAACATTTGGTCCAGCAGGGGAATCCAGGATTCCACTACTTTCAGCCATTCCACTGCTTTCAGGATTTGACTTAGCAGGGGAAGTGATTGGCTGCTCCTTCCTTTGAGAGGTGTCATCTTCTTCATCCATTTATGTAGCAGCATCATTAATGGGAAACAATGAGGTTACAGTCATGTACCTCATTGGTGGCTTCTTCAAAGAAGCTGGTTCTTTTGTACCTGAAATGTTAGTATTCTCCAAAGCAACAAGCACATAATTCATTGATTTAGAAAGTACTTCAATGTCAAAGAACCAGTCAGGACCTGTTTGTACATCTTCAGGCTTGTCTTCAAGAAAATCTACATGGAGATTTTCTGTCACTTTGCTTGTCTTCTTGTTGAAGACCCTATATCCTTTGTAGTTCAATGAGTAACCTATAAAATACCCATCAGCCCCTTTTTCATTGAATTTACCTAAATTTTCAATAGTGTTCAGAATGATCACATGACATCCAAATGGTTTAAAAAAGTCAATCAAAGGGGGTCTGCCATTGAACAGCTGATAAGGGGTCTTGTTGTGTTCCTTTACCACCAAGGCCCTATTTTAAACATAACAAGTAGTGGCTACAGCTTCAGCCCAAAAGATAACTAGAAGCTTGGATTAAGACAGCATGGTCCTTGCAGCTTCAATAAGTGTCATGTTTCTTCTTTCTGCAACTCCATTTTGTCGAGGTGTCCTAGCTATGTTGTATTCCCTCCTTATGCCTTTGTTTGTGTAGAAAATGTCCAGCTCCTTGTTTCTGAACTCACCACCATTGTCTGATCTAATGGTCACCACCTTCATGATTTTGAAAAGTTTAATCTGAGTAATGAATTCTTTGAGTACACTTGTTGTGTTACTCTTTTCAAACAGAAAGAATGTCCATGTGAACCTAGAAAAATCATCAGTAATCACTAGGCAGTACCATTTCTCCTTTATGCTTGCCACAGAAGTGGGACCAAAAAGGTCCATATGCAGCAATTCTAATGGCTTGGTGGTAGACTGGCTTGTTTTTTACTTGCAAGAGGCTCTGTGTTGTTTTCCTTTCAAGCAGGCAACACAAGTATGATCATTGGCAAAGGTCTTGGAAGGAAGACCATGAACAAGATTGAACTTTACCAACTTGTTCATGTTCTTGAAGTTAAGATGAGCAAGTCTTCTATGCCATTTCTTTCATTCATCAACTGATGCTTTGGCAATGAAACAGTTCTCATTGTATTGAAGAGTGATGTCCTTTAAATCAATAGTGTACATGTTCTTCTGTCTTGGGGTTTTGAGCACAATAGGAGTGTTTGGTGGTAAAACAAACTCCTTTCCCAACACCAGGCACTCAGTATCAGTGAAGAGGACTAAATTCTTGTTGTCAGTTATTTGGGACACACTAAAGAGATTGTACTTTAGCTCTTTCACCAAGTAGATATTATCAAATGTCATTCCATTAGTAACAATGGTTCCTTTCCTTGTAATTGTCCCATACCCATCTCCAAATGAGACACCATCATTGTCATGCAGGGGAACAAAATTTGACAGATAGGATTTATGCCCAGTCATGCTTCTTAAACATCCACTATCCCAATAGGCTTTATCATTCCTGGTCTGCTTTGTCACCTGCAAAAAGAAAAACAATTTAGTGTCTCTTGGGGACCCAAGCCATTACTGACTTGGATCTACCTCGTGTATCAATGTAAGATAATTTGTCAAAGACTAGAGATACACCATTGGATTGAGTACCCCTTTTGGGTACCCAAACCCAACGAGCTGAGGCTTTCACAACGTTTACCCATCTTCCCATGTTTCTAGAGGGCAAAACTTTGCGAGCAGGGGATACCATAGACTTAGCAGGGGATTCCCTATGCTTAACAGAGGGAACCCATCTTTTGTTTTGGACTCAATAGATGCGTTGGTAAGGTCAATAGGCAGATTTACATGCAGTATGAGGTGTTGGTTTGGTCACATAAGAACTAGATTTGGGACATGCATCAGTCACCTTTCTTAGTGCAGGATCAACATACTTATCCGAAACCTTATTTCTCAAAGCAGGGGAACATATTTAGCAGGGATTCTCTTTCTTCATCATTAACATCATTTACAACTGGTTCTTTAACGGCAGGGGAAACATTTGGTCCAGCAGGGGAATCCAGGATTCCACTACTTTCAGCCATTCCACTGCTTTCAGGATTTGACTTAGCAGGGGAAGTGATTGGCTGCTCCTTCCTTTGAGAGGTGTCATCTTCTTCATCCATTTATGTAGCAGCATCATTAATGGGAAACAATAAGGTTACAGTCATGTACCTCATTGGTGGCTTCTTCAAAGAAGCTGGTTCTTTTGTACCTGAAATGTTAGTATTCTCCAAAGCAACAAGCACATAATTCATTGATTTAGAAAGTACTTCAATGTCAAAGAACCAATCAGGACCTGTTTGTACATCTTCAGGCTTGTCTTCAAGAAAATCTACATGGAGATTTTCTGTCACTTTGCTTGTCTTCTTGTTGAAGACCCTATATCCTTTGTAGTTCAATGAGTAACCTATAAAATACCCATCATCCCCTTTTTCATTGAATTTACCTAAATTTTCAATAGTGTTCAGAATGATCACATGACATCCAAATGGTCTAAAAAAGTCAATCAAAGGGGGTCTGCCATTGAACAGCTGATAAGGGGTCTTGTTGTGTTCCTTTACCACCAAGGCCCTGTTTTAAACATAACAAGTAGTGGCTACAGCTTCAGCCCAAAAGATAACTAGAAGCTTGGATTAAGACAGCATGGTCCTTGCAGCTTCAATAAGTGTCATGTTTCTTCTTTCTACAAATCCATTTTGTCGAGGTGTCCTAGCTATGTTGTATTCCCTCCTTATGCCTTTGTTTGTGCAGAAAATGTCCAGCTCCTTGTTTCTGAACTCACCATCTTTTTCTGATCTAATGGTCACCACCTTCATGATTTTGAAAAGTTTAATCTGAGTAATGAATTCTTTGAGTACACCTGCTGTGTTACTCTTTTCAAACAGAAAGAATGTCCATGTGAACCTAGAAAAATCATCAGTAATCACTAGGCAGTACCATTTCTTATTTATGCTTGCCACAGAAGTGGGACCAAAGAGGTCCATATGCAGCAATTCCAATGGCTTGGTGGTGGACTGACTTGTTTTTTACTTGCAAGAGGCTCTGTGTTGCTTCCCTTTCAAGCAGGCAACACAAGTATGATCATTGGAAAAGGTCTTGGAAGGAAGACCATGAACAAGATTGAACTTTACCAGCTTGTTCATGTTCTTGAAGTTAAGATGACCAAGTCTTCTATGCCATTTCTTTCATTCATCAACTGATGCTTTGGCAATGAAACAGTTCTCATTGTATTGAAGAGTGATGTCCTTTAAATCAATAGTATACATGTTCTTCTGTCTTGGGGTTTTGAGCACAATAAGAGTGTTTGGTGGTAAAACAAACTCCTTTCCCAACACCAGGCACTCAGTATCAGTGAAGATGACTAAATTCTTGTTGTCAGTTATTTGGTACACACTAAAGAGATTGTACTTTAGCTCTTTCACCAAGTAGACATTATCAAATGTCATTCCATTAGTAACAATGGTTCCTTTCCCTGTAATTGTCCCATACCCATCTCCAAATGAGACACCATCATTGTCATGCAGGGGAACAAAATTTGACAGATAGGATTTATGCCCAGTCATGCTTCTTGAACATCCACTATCCCAATAGGCTTTATCATTCCTGGTCTGCTTTGTCACCTGCAAAAAGAAAAACAATTTAGTGTCTCTTGGGGACCCAAGCCATTACTGACTTGGATCTACCTCGTGTATCAATGTAAGATAATTTGTCAAAGACTAGAGATACACCATTGGATTGAGTACCCCTTTTGGGTACCCAAACCCAACGAGCTGAGGCTTTCACAACGTTTACCCATCTTCCCATGTTTCTAGAGGGCAAAACTTTGCCAGCAGGGGATACCCTAGACTTAGCAGGGGAATCCCTATGCTTAACAGAGGGAACCCATCTTTTGTTTTGGACTCAATAGATGCGTTGGTAAGGTCTATAGGCAGCTTTACATGCAGTATGAGGTGCTGGTTTGGTCACATAAGAACTAGATTTGGGACATGCATCAGTCACCTTTCTTAGTGCAGGATCAACATACTTATCTGAAACCTTATTTCTCAAAGCAGGGGGAACATATTTAGCAGGGATTCTCTTTCTTCATCATTAACATCATTTACAACTGGTTCTTTAACGGCAGGGGAAACATTTGGTCCAGCAGGGGAATCCAGGATTCCACTACTTTCAACCATTCTACTGCTTTCAGGATTTGACTTAGTAGGGGAAGTGATTGGCTGCTCCTTCCTTTGAGAGGTGTCGTCTTCTTCATCCATTTATGTAGCAGCATCATTAATGGGAAACAATGAGGTTACAGTCATGTACCTCATTGGTGGCTTCTTCAAAGAAGCTGGTTCTTTTGTACCTGAAATGTTAGTATTCTCCAAAGCAACAAGCACATAATTCATTGATTTAGAAAGTACTTCAATGTCAAAGAACCAATCAGGACCTGTTTGTACATCTTCAGGCTTGTCTTCAAGAAAATCTACATTGAGATTTTCTGTCACTTTGCTTGTCTTCTTGTTGAAGACCCTATATCCTTTGTAGTTCAATGAGTAACCTATAAAATACCCATCATCCCCTTTTTCATTGAATTTACCTAAATTTTCAATAGTGTTCAGAAAGATCACATGACATCCAAATGGTCTAAAAAAGTCAATCAAAGGGGGTCTGCCATTGAACAGCTGATAAGGGGTCTTGTTGTGTTCCTTTACCACCAAGGCCCTGTTTTAAACATAACAAGTAGTGGCTACAGCTTCAGCCCAAAAGATAACTAGAAGCTTGGATTAAGACAGCATGGTCCTTGCAGCTTCAATAAGTGTCATGTTTCTTCTTTCTGCAACTCCATTTTGTCGAGGTGTCCTAGCTATGTTGTATTCCCTCCTTATGCCTTTGTTTGTGCAGAAAATGTCCAGCTCCTTGTTTCTAAACTCACCACCATTGTCTGATCTAATGGTCACCACCTTCATGATTTTGAAAAGTTTAATCTGAGTAATGAATTCTTTGAGTACACCTGCTGTGTTACTCTTTTCAAACAGAAAGAATGTCCATGTGAACCTAGAAAAATCATCAGTAGTCACTAGGCAGTACCATTTCTTCTTTATGCTTGCCATAGAAGTGGGACCAAAGAGGTCCATATGCAGCAATTCCAATGGCTTGGTGGTGGACTGACTTGTTTTTTACTTGCAAGAGGCTCTGTGTTGCTTTCCTTTCAAGCAGGCAACATAAGTATGATCATTGGCAAAGGTCTTGGAAGGAAGACCATGAACAAGATTGAACTTTACCAGCTTGTTCATGTTCTTGAAGTTAAGATGACCAAGTGTTCTATTCCATTTCTTTCATTCAACTGATGCTTTGGCAATGAAACAGTTCTCATTGTATTGAAGAGTGATGTCCTTTAAATCAATAGTGTACATGTTCTTCTGTCTTGGGGTTTTGAGCACAATAGGAGTGTTTGGTGGTAAAACAAACTCCTTTCCCAACACCAGGCACTCAGTATCAGTGAAGAGGACTAAATTCTTGTTGTCAGTTATTTGGGACACACTAAAGAGACTGTACTTTAGCTCTTTCACCAAGTAGACATTATCAAATGTCATTCCATTAGTAACAATGGTTCCTTTCCCTGTAATTGTCCCATACCCATCTCCAAATGAGACACCATCATTGTCATACAGGGGAACAAAATTTGACAGATAGGATTTATGCCCAGTCATGCTTCTTGAACGTCCACTATCCCAATAGGCTTTATCATTCCTGGTCTGCTTTGTCACCAGCAAAAAGAAAAACAATTTAGTGTCTCTTGGGGACCCAAGCCATTACTGACTTGGATCTACCTCATGTATCAATGTAAGATAATTTGTCAAACACTAGAGATACACCATTGGATTGAGTACCCCTTTTGGGTACCCAAACCCAACGAGCTGAGGCTTTCACAACGTTTACCCATCTTCCCATGTTTCTAGAGGGCAAAACTTTGCCAGCAGGGGATACCCTAGACTTAGCAGGGGAATCCCTATGCTTAACAGAGGGAACCCATCTTTTGTTTTGGACTCAATAGATGCGTTGGTAAGGTCTATAGGCAGCTTTACATGCAGTATGAGGTGCTGGTTTGGTCACATAAGAACTAGATTTAGGACATGCATCAGTCACCTTTCTTAGTGCCGGATCAACATACTTATCCGAAACCTTATTTCTCAAAGGAGGGGGAACATATTTAGCAGGGAAAAAAGATTTTGCCCCTACATTCAATAGAATTGCTTTTGGTTGCATTTCCTTTAAAGGATTTGCAGCCACCATCTCCATAGGTGCTTGACAGTCTTGATAGATGTGACCAAAACTGCCACAAGTGAAACAAGGTTTGGTGTTCTTCATAAAGTTCTCTCCTAATTGATGAGATTTTTGGTTATTCCTGATCCTTTGATTTCCTTTAATAGGTCTATACATGCCAGCATATTTAACAATGGTTTTAAGAGGTTTTGGTGCTGAATCAGATCTGCTAAAGGTTCTAGATGAACTACTTTTAGAGTTGGAGTCACTTCCAAATAATCCTTCTCTCGAAAAGAAAACAGGGTTATCTATTTTCCACTATTTTAAAACAATTTGTTCCTTTTCAAAATCCCTAGCATCACTGGTTTTTACTAGGGGTTCCTCTGTTTCTAGATTCTTTGGTATGTAGGCATTTAAGTCAAACTCAATGTCCTCCTGCTCTTTAAAACAAGGGAGACCAGTCCAAGAAAGATCTTTCCCAGGAATGGGTCCATATATATTAGCAGGTGGTGGTGGAATAGTATCATGTTCATTTTTTACTCTAAAACCTGTTTTGTCTCTTGGAGATTGTCCAATTTCAACTGCCTTAGTGAGATCTTTAGAAGCTTTTCCAAAATTTTCAACAGTTTTCTCATCTATCTTCATGTTAAATCTAAAGACTTCTAATTCAGCAGTTATTTCCTTGATGGAATCATCTTTTTCTCTAGCATCTCTTTCTAATATGCCAATGTGATCTCTATAATCATTTTATCTTTGTTTATATTCTCTTATGGTGGACTCTAACTGTTCTAAAGCACGTTTGTAGTTGTCTAAATCATTATCACAATTAATGTAATCAACTTTTAGCTTTCTTATTTGATCTTTTAATGACTCGGTATTTTTCTACAAGCTTTGGTACAATATAAATCATCATATACCTCATTGTCTGAACTAGATGTTGACATGGCCATAAGAGCAAACTCTTCCTCTTTCACTTCAGCAACTAGAGCTTGATTCCTTTCAACACTTCCTATCATAACACTCCAGTCCCATCTACCTGCTCCATCTATTCCTTGCATGGCTACCATAGCCTTAGCCCCATAATCCTCATCCATGCTTTCCTTCCTATAGCTGCTTCCATTCTTTTGTACTCTACACTCCCTAGCAAAGTGGCCTTTCTTGCTACAGTTGTAGCATTCCACCTTTGATTTGTCAAATCCAGCTACATCAGAAGGATTGATGGAAATCTTTTTCCCATATTTCTTATAAAATCTGTTGGCTCTCATGCTGAGTAGAATCATGTTGCACTTGATGTACATCTCCTCCAGTCCTTGCTTACTGATTTGATTTAAATATTCATGTAGTACAGTAGATCCCTGAGATCCTTGAGATGCAATGAAAGCACAAGCAGTGTCAAGACTAAATGTTGCAGGCCTCTCTTCATCATTTGATTGTCCTGACTTTGCAGCAGGGGAATGTGTGGCAGGGGAAACTTCAATCCCACTGCCTTTAGAGATTCCACTGCTATGAGATATAAAGGCCATATTAGCAGGGGAATCAGCAGTTCCACTTGAATTAGTGGGAATGGTTCTTGATGACTTCATCTCATTGACCACAGGCTAAAAAACTTTCAAATTATTGTAGATATCATCAATGTTCTTATCATAAATGTCATCTCTATTTTGCCAGATGGCCTTGTAAACAAACCATTCTTTCTAAAGGCTGTTGAGGAATCTTGCATTCACCTGTTCTCTTGACACCTCTATGTCAAAGAATTCCAGTTGAGCAACCAGATCTTGAAGCCTATTGTAGATGGAACTAATTGCTTCATCACCATTTGCTTTGAAAGAAGCAAATTGGTCTATCATCTGATTCTTTTTCTTCTTCTTGGTGGCCTCATTCCCTCCAAATGTGTTACCTATTGCTTCCCAAAGTTCCTTAGCAGTCTTGTACTTGCTGAACCTTAGCTGATGTCTATCAGGTAGAGCCAACAGCAAAGAACTGTAAGCTCTAACATCATGCCTTCTTGCCTGAATCTCTTTGTCTACAACAGCAGCAGACTTAGTTTTATCACTTTTGGAGCTTTCACCAATTTCTGCCTTATCTTTGTTCTTATCTTCAACTGCTACTGTTTTGGGGAACTGGCACCCAACTCTATGACCTCCCATAGAACATAGTGTTCCATCTTGAGGTATTGTTGAATCCTGAATTCCCATATTTCAAAGTTTTCAGGATCTAGAATGGGAAGTTTAAGAGCATTGTTGTTTGAGGATGAATGAGAATCTGAAGACATGGTAGGTACTGGTGGTAATGAGTGTTTTGTTCTTGGTTTAATCAAAGTTTCTCAACAAGCTCTGATACCACTTGTTGATCCCAAACTCAGATCTTAAACCCTAGCTTGTTTAAGGGTTGTGATAGAAAGAATGAATTCAATCTAGCAATAGAGAAACTTTGCAATACACAAAGTAACTAAACAAGATGCGGAAAATAGTGTTTAGCACAAGAACAAGAGTTTAATTCAAACGTTGAACTTTAATATATCAGATATATATGGATACCCAATGACGGTATTAGGGTTTTACAACCTTAAAGTGTGAAATGAAATGAACAGAAAGAGATATTTTACATGAAACCCTAGTGAGTCCTTTTATAGCACAAGGACTCACGTACAAGATTACTACTAACAAACTAGGAAAGTATCATGGAATAGTAACAGAAACGCGTTATAATCTCTTCCAAGTTTATCATTATAGCAGGGTCTTTGACTTTCAGCAGGAGGACCAATCCCCCTGCCTTTGTTATTCAGAAAGGGGAACTTACTCTAGCAGGGGGAACTTCGACAAACCAGAAGGGGGAACAATCACTCGTGTATTTATTCCCAACATCGTGGCCCCCCACAATTGTCGCAACACGGATTTTGAGAAAAATTCGGTTCTTCGTATGGATAACCATCCCCATTGTCGTAATTGTAGCTCATGTCGTGCGATTCGTCAAAACCGTAAAATTGATTTTCGAAAAACTTATTTTGGTCCATCGGTTGACAATCGTACCCATAGTGAGGTTCATCTCCACAATACTCACATGACGGTGAGTATTGCGAAGATTGGTCAACAAAATTCGGATTCGGCTCGTGATTGTGACCACTTGGGTATTGAATTGGACATTCATAGTGCCAACGGGAAGGGATTCCACAATATAAGCAATGAAGGTGACGTTGTTCATTAGAAGTGTACAAAAAGTCGGTCGGATTACATGAGGGACATGATCTAAAGTGTACATAGTCGCTATAATTTCCGCACTTTTCGCATATAAACCATGGACATGATACGGAAACAAACAATCGTCTCCCACAACCTAGGCAATGACAATCCATGAAGAATTAAAATTTAGAGGGGTTGAGAAAAAGAATTATGAAAATAGAGGGAAGATGAAAAGATTATTTTTGTGTTTTTGGTTTTTCAATTTTTTTGGAATTTATGTGTATAACGTAGAAATTAATCTACAAAGAATATCCAATAAATCAAAGGTCTCGATTAATGAATCCAAAGGGAGTGAAGGAAATTACGTGAAGTAAAAACCTTCGTTCGACTTTGAAATATTGGCAGAACGCCAAAATGTTTCGAGGGTTCAATAATGTAAACTCACAAAAATAGATTAATAATACTTGATTTGGCAAACTCCTAATTAGTCGTCACTTTCAAAATACGGACAAGCGAGCAGAGAAAATGAGGCGGCGCGAAGCACTTAAGGGCCTTTTTTCTTTAGGTCGTGAAATACAACCGCCTTATACCCACCTTATAGTTTGTATTTATCGAGATTAAATCAATTGAGAGTATGTATCTATTTTGCCTTTGACTTTCTTTTGAATTCGATCTTGATAGTGACCGGAACGCCCACTATTAAGGTGCGATTTCTCGCGTATTTGGATAATTATTATGTGTTAATTGTTCTACGTAAATACAATATATTATACACAAGAAAACGAGAAAACGATTTTTTGTTAATAGAGTTCTATTTAACACTATTTATTTGTATGGCTAATAGTATAGAAAAATAACAAAAGAAGTATTTACGATAAAAACGTGAACACTCAAACAAACACGATAAATAAATATGGCTAAACACACCTCCCCAGCAGCGGCTCCATTTAATGATGTAGTATTTTTGTGCATTTTATTGTAGGAAAAAAAAGCTACAAAAGCGGGTAAGTATTAAGTATCACGTTTTGTGAAAAACGCGAATACTCGTTGTTGAGTTCGTTCTCGGTGTATGTATGGTGTTTAAGCCAACAACAAGTATATAATAGAGTGATTACGTTTTTGAAAAGAAGGAAAGAAAAGAAATCGGGAACGGATTACACTAAAACAAGTCGAATATGTGTCAACGTATGAACGTCGAAACGCGACAAAATAAAAATTTTTACCTAAAAAATAATTAAAATTTACTAAAAAGTCCTAAAAATTATAACTAAGAAAAATATAAAAAACAAAAAATTTGAATACTTTTTAATTAATTTATATTAATTTTTAAAGTTAAATAAAAATCCTAAAAAATAAAATAACTAAGAAAAGGACAAAATCCAAACTTTTAATATTTGTAAACCTAAAACTATATTATAAAAACCTAAAAATATTTTTTATAAAAATTAAAACTACCTTTTACTATTGTTTAAAGACTTTACTAAGTTTAAAAATAAAATAATGATAAAAATAAATCTAAAAAGGGGAAAAATATAGAAAGTGGCTAGAAAAATCTCAACTACTAATACAAATGTAACAAAAATGAAAACATGGAAAAAGGGCAAGCTAATAAGCTAAAATGAGGCAAAATAAGCTACGGTTTATATATAATAAGCAGGGATGAAAAGTGTATAAATAGAAAATAAACCAAATGTTTACCAATTAGTCAACTTGGCATACTGGTAAGAACTCCACTCCCCAGCAAGGGGTCATGGGTTCAAAACCAGGCCAATGTTTTTGCTCCCCATTTTTTTTTTCTTTTAGGTTATTTTGCAAGCACAAACAATAAACTTGACTCCAAATCAATAAAACTTAGCCCCAAATGCACGAATCAGGCTAAGATTGAGGCAATTATGCTCACAGTTTAGCACACAAAAAAAAACGAGCAGACATTGACTTCGTTCGGGTTTTCTCTTTTTTTTCTTCGGAGCACTTCGGTGTCACAGTCATTGTTGACACTAAATACAAGCGCAGAACACTAAATATAATCCCAAATTACCACAAATCAAGCCTCAAGCGACTTCAAACTCGCACAGTGATGAAAACAAAAAAGTATAGCAGGCACGCTTTTTTCTAACTTTCTTTTTGGTTTTGGTTGCTTGCTGGTGGTATTTTTTGTGTGTATGGTTTTTGTTTGGCTTGGTATTGACAGCGGGCACAAGGCGCAAAAACACAAAACACAAACTCAACAACATAACTAATCACGCTACACTATGGTTCTTGTTCTTTTTTGGTTCTATGGATATGCATGTTACTTGTTCTTCTTGTTGGTTTCTGATTGCTATTATGGACAATAGGGCACATGCATAAAACAATCACCAAGCACTCAACAAGACACAATATTAACCACTCTAGGCGCACTTACTTTGGTTTCCTTTGTTACTTATTTTCTTGGTTTTCTTTAAATTGATGCTGGTTACAAGTGCGCAAAGCACAAACACACAGTAAGCTATTAAAAGCAACAGTGAGCAAGGAACAAACAGGCAGGCACCACTACCAACAACGGAGAACGAGCACACAGCTATAACGGAAATAAGCAGACAGTGACACCCCTTTTTGTACACAGAAACTTAAAGTTAAGCACGCAAGCATTCAATTTATTTGGATATCTATGTTTGCTTAGTTTGTTGGTTGGTTACATGTTACTACAGTCACGAACACCAACATAAATTTCCTACGCAAACTTTCAAAGATTAACAAGAAGGCCACAAAAATTTGAGTTTGGGTACAAAGTCGAGCACACAAACAACCAGCAATCCTATACTTTCTTACTCTTTTTTCTTGGTTATACTTTTTCCTTGTTTGGAATGGTTACACAAGCTTGAATCAACAAATACCAACAACTAAACACAATCAAAACCAAAAACACCCACAAATTACCAAGTTACGTCCCAAATCTATGAGCTAATTTGCATAGTGGGCACTCTAATTACTTTTTTTCTCTTTTTATTTGGTTTCAGGCTGGTTCACAATTAATACACACACATTCCAAAACATAAATGCACAAGCAAACACGAAATACCTCAGAGAACAAGAATCGATCAGCAAGATGCAACGGTGATTCACAAAAAAATGAGATCAGTGGGCATAGCAGACATTTCTAATTTCCTAGGTTTTTTTTACTTATGGGTACTATGAGTTGATTTTTTGTAGTTGGATACGAGGGGCACAGAGACAAATAACAAAGTATAAACAAGAATCCCAATCCAACTTAACACACCACAATATTGCTTTGTTTGCATAGTTAATAACAAAAACGCAAGCAGGCCTCTATTCTCTTGGTTACTTTGGTTTCCTTTTTGTTGTTGGAATAGTGGCACTCTTTTCAAATCTTGGTAGTAAGACCAATCTTACTACAAAACTAAACCTAGTCACCACCTAAATGGAATCTAACTCTCAAAACCTAAATCAAGCCCCAAATCTTACCAGTGGGCGAAATTATATACATAAAATAAATCTTGCTGATCTGATCTACCACTAGGCGATTTTAAGCTAACTTATAATGCAAATGAGCTAATAAAACTTCCTCGGAACAATATGAAGCCTAGACTAACATGTTAACTCGTCGTGGGAAAGATTCTAAATCACATCTACACTAACCAAAATTCCTAACCCTACTGAATTGTTATGGGCAGAAACTGCACAAAGAATGCAAAACCAATACTTACAATTAATCACACAAATATTTTGGCAAAAAGTGAAGTAACCTAAGGTTGTATAGGTGTCAAAGTATAGCCAAGAAATAGGTTGGTCTCTCCTACCCTCAACCCGACAGTCCCAGACACCCCTATAATAGCTTAAAACGCCACAACAAAGATTATCGATCACAAACACTTCAAATTACTAATATAATTACCTAAGAAGATTTAACACAAATGACAAAGAAAATAACACCAGGTAAATCACAAATTTAGTCACCAAAATACACATTCATTTGAAATCAAATGCTTAAACAGAAATAATAAATGGACAAAAGAGGGCAAACCTCGAGAGCATACAATCTATGCTCTCGGATTTTTGAGCTTTTGTGGTAGCCAAACAACCACACGCTTCCAAATAACCTGCTGAGATTAACAAGGTTAAACAGAAACAATATCAAATTCACAATCTGATTTTGTTTACTTTTTTTTCTTTTTCTTGAAAACTTTTCTTTTAGAAACTTATAACTTGAAAACTTGAGACCTTTAAACACACTGATTAATGGACCTCAAAGAACAACTCTTTAGTTCGGATTCACAAGACACCAACTTTTTCAAACCATTTGGAAAAAGGAATTACCCTTTGAAAAACTTTAACTCAAACACAGATAGATAAGTAGAACACAGATTCTAGCTCAATTCACAAGACACCAACTTTTATAAAACAAAAGGAATTACAAATTCTTTAAGAAAAATTCCAACTTTATGAAAATAAAAAGGGATTACAAGGATTTAAACTAGAAATCTGGAACAAGAGGGCTGCTAACTATTAAACAACTATTTATACAAGAGGAGAATCAAAAACCTTAGCCCTAAAACGTCTTCAAACTTCTACAATTACCATTGGATCTTTTGCGAATATACCCTGAAGATAATTTGTTCTTGAAGCTTCTAAGTGATCTTGGTGGTTGATTTGTTGTGGATAACAAGTAGAAGCATCCTAGTCATCAATTTGGTCAAGGTAACTGGCATTTTGTGACAACCCGTGATCTTTTACAACTGTGTTCTTGGACCATAGTGATGAGGTTTACAATATAGCACATGGGTTTGATAATACACGAGCTTAATTTCCTTTTGTCTCAATTAATTATGAAATGCCCCATGGTTGGTGATAATTAAATTTGGGCATGAAATTAGGGTTTATGGGTGTTTACAAGGGCGAGTTAGATTAATTGAGGAGGAAAGAGTATGTTTGGCGCTTCACTTATTAATATTAAACAACATTTAAAAAACGTTATTAAATATTAAAAAGGATTAGTGGAGTGATGAGCTGGTATTGGGTGATGTGGTGGGATCTATGACGTGGCCTCTTGTATTGGTGGACTAGGTTTCATGGTTTGGCAGATTACCCCCTTATACTTCTAAAATCCTTACACATAAAGTCTGGCTAGCATTTCTTCCTTTCCCTTTGTAAAATACTTAGGCCTAATTGTAAAACTAGTCCCTCCAACTTATGAATAATGGAACAAGGACTAACTTTGTGAACTTTGAGATCTTCAAGGGCCAATCTTACACAATATTGTAACTTTAAGGACTCCTTTGAAAATTTGATTATGTTTAGGGGTATAAAGTGACAATCTTCAATTGTTGAGTGACCAAACTTGTCAATCTTCAGTTCTCTAAGGGCATATTTGCAAAGTTCATTATTCGGGTCTGGTTCATTGTGCGGCTTCGTTTCCTATGTTCGTTTTTGCTTTGTTCTTGTGATATGTTTGTCTTTTTCTCGATATCCATACCTAAAATACACAAATAACAAACACAAGCACATATTTGGCATTTTTAATTATATTTTAACCGTTTTAAGCCCGTTTTGGACGATGAGACCATGTATAAATGTCGTCTCATCACTATTCTTGAAATTTGTAAATTAGATAACTGCAACTCTAATATGGACAAACTTTTGGTATGGCTTGCTGATGTGTCGTGGATAGTATAGTGATAATTTGAGATACGTTATAGGGTAAATTAGAAAATTACCTTTAGGAAAAAGTAATAGACTAATTTTACCAATGACGAATTCAATTAAACACGTGATGAACCAAGTTCGTTGTACACGAAGATCGAGTGAATTTGAGACGTTTTGTTTTGTTTTGGACAATCGATTTGAATTGATTTTCGGTTTTTAAACTAGAATTAAAATCTACCAATTTTAAACTATTTAAAATTGACCTAAAGTGCATGAATCGTAAACCCCGCTATATTTAAAATCTACAAACAATTAATTACTTAAAAATAAAGCTATTAAAAATTAAACTATTTAATAATCTTTAAAAATAATTCTAATTAATAAAAATAACTTATAATCTATTTTAAAAATCTAATTAAACTTTTAAAACTAATTATCTTTATTAAAACTCACTTAAAACAAATCTATTTAAAAACTATTTTTATTTAAATCTAATATTATAAAATTCTAATTAATTAAAAATAAACTAATTAAACTTTTTAAATTTAATAAAAACATTTTTTTTATTTTTTTATTAATTATTTAACTAAAATATACTTTAATAAAAACATTAATTAAAAGTTTATTTAAAAACGGATTTAAAGTAAATTAAACGTTACTAAATAAAATCTGCCAAATTCGACTACACTATATTAAGCAACTAGCTGAGAGTTTAATCAAATAAGCATGTAGCTCAGTTGGCTAACATGCTGGGTAAATCAAACGAGAGGTCTCGAGGTCGAGACCCTCCTGGTACATTTTTTTTTGGATTATTAATTCTTTTTGACAGATGAAGAAATGAGTCTCAGGTGAGACTTTTGTAAGCTTATTTCCTATAAGCTGTTAGGACACAGCTTTTGAGCTTATCAAATCGAAAGGATCACGATAAGCTTAAATTAAACCAAGTATAAATAAAGCAAAACAATCAAATGAAACCCTACGATTCAGCAAACAAAAATAATTTCCAAACTAGCAGATTAAAATTCAGTCACAATTCAGCAAACAACAACTTATAAAAGTAAAATCAGTTACAGTTAAAATTCTAGAACAAATGAACTAGAAATCAAGTAAGCAGGTAACAATATCAAAAGATTAAGCAACTCAGAAAATCTCATCACACAAATCAATCTTGAACATACTAAGAATGACTGTCACAACTTCATCAGAATCCAAACAGACCCTTATTCAAATAAGCAGACATTAAGCAGACTACAAGCTAAATCGAAACATGATTAAACAGTTCTAACTAAATCGTTAAATATTCAACTCAAATAAAACCCAAAGCTCTTATTATATTGTCTTACTCATATTGAAACTTTACAACAAGGAAACTTAACAAGTTTACAAATCCGATATAGAAAACTTAAGCATTCTTATCATCATTTAACTTAAAACTTAAGCAGTCACTTAAAATAATTAACAAAATCATGCTTCATTTAAACAGAATATCCTATATTAGATAAGCATACCATCATCTAACTAAATCTACACAAATTTATTCAAACAAGAAAAATCTAAGCAGATTAATAAATAAAACTTGTAAATAACATAAAATTAAAAGGGGTTAGAACCTTTTGATGAAACCATTGGGAAGTAGCTTGTGCTGAACAACCTAAGAACCGTAAATGACACCACCAAACTCCTTAACTCGAACCGCCAGCGTCAATCTCCAGTTATCAATCAATAACAATCGAACCAGATTTCAACACCTTACCACCATCCAATATTCAATCGAACCAAACAAAGCTAATGAACCACGAACCAAGACTTAAACCAACAGCTTCTTTACGTTTATCAGTGGGATAAACGTTTATCCTTTACTCAACTTTTAATCATTCACAGAAACTATAAACTTAGCTTAAATGAACGATTAATATTAATAACATCCTTTTGTCAAATTAGAAAATGTAGTGATTTAAACAGTAGATTTAAACGTGAGCAGTAAAATTAAAACGTAAACTATAGAGAATAAATCTGAAAATTAACTTTTATTATATCAAATCCAACATTACAATATTCTGAAAAAGAGAAAATACAAATTCCTAACTACAAAATGACATTATAACATTAAAGAAAAATAAAGGATGAAGATTACAAGTAAAATGGGTGGTTTTTATAGCCATCCCCAAGGGCTGTTGAGGGAGGATCTCCGAATATTCCCAGCATATTCTTCTTTCTTTTTGGCCATTAGATCTTCATTCTCTTTCCTCTTTGTTGATCGGATGGTGGAAAATCACTCACTAGCACACGGATTGCCAACGTGGCATCCGTGTGTGCTAGTTGTGTTAGTTTTAAGCCCTCTGATTGGTTGATATAGGAGGATGAGGTGTATCATCCTATGAAAAACAGCGACGTAGCCAAACCCTTCCATCCTTTCTCTTCCTATAAATTGGGGGATTTAATTCCCCCACACGTGAATTACACGTGTGAGTAAAAGCCCCAAATTAATTGGCCAATTTATGTGAATTAGGGTTATGAACAGTGATTATTTGTTACTGGTTTTTGTTTTGGTGAGATGGGGAAGAAAGTGACATAGGAAATAACGAAAGTATTTTAATGTGTGTGTGAAACGAGTGGGTGGGATAAGTTTTCGTTTTATTTATTGTGAAAAGTTGTGTGAGTGGTTAAAATGAGTAGGTAAGGAACAGTTTGAATGTGTGATAAAAGTTTGATCGAGTGTGAGTTTAAATAAACCCAAGAAACATCTTGTTTAACAAACACTAAAAAGCCCATCTCGTTTCTTTTCCTTCCATTTCATTCTTTGGATTGGGGTTGCGGCCCAAATAAATACTCCATGCGTGTGTGCTAGTTAGCACATTGGGCCTTTTGAATTTTCAAGCAACAAATAATATTAACTTGAATCTTAAATGGGCTTTTGAGCCCATTTACCCAATTGTGGGACCCACTTGGCCCGTTTTCTTGACAAATGATGAAATCCTCTAAAGTCGAGCTCGATTTTGGCTTCATTGATCTATTTCTTCAAACTCGTGCCGGTTTTTGCCGATTTTCGCGTACTTGGTACCTACACACATTAAAACAAGAAATACACATATACAAGGAATTTTTGATACATTTCATGCATAAATTCATTGTTATAAGATACAAATGATATGAGTATTTAAGCTCATATTAAATTCCCCCTTGCTAAGCAATTGTCGTGTCCTCACGCAATGATAAAATAAGACTATAGCTACACCATTATTCAACTTTTGACTTTTTATTTTGCAAAGACATAATGTATTGCTTTCATTATTGAAAAATAACTTTAAGGATCATAAAACTCAAATAGATTCATCGTCCCCGACTTTTCACTTTTCCATGCCAAGTGCAAAAACAAGATCATTGTCAATCATAAGCCCCAAAATTAAACCAACTCATACAAGTAATTTGTGCTAAACTCAATCTACTATTATTCCTAATTGTATCTCTAGATTTTATTTGTCATTCACCCAAAGGCTCATTTGACTTTATTTTGATATTTATTAGTCCAAAAATGAAGGCAAGAACGGTGTAAACTCAACACTCAAAACCTAACCTCGACTTCAAAAACTGTTGTCACTAAAGAAAGCCCACATCAAGGATAACTTAACACGATTTAGGGATAAATCCCGGACCTGAAAATTTGGCTAATATGGCTACTTAAAAGCAACAATAAAACCTCCAAAGTCAATTATGACCTTATTAATGGAGTTAGCAACAATTACACCATAACACATTTTGGCTCTTTAAGATGCAATTGTGCTCCTTATTTAAAATCCACACCCTAAGGCTCCTTGGACAAAAATAAGGGAATTGACTTCACCATCCCACCTTACGGATCATAATGATGAAGCAATTTTTATTCAACACGCCCCTTGACATACACCCTAAGGCTCTAATGACAAGGTTAGTGCTACATGAGTCCCACCCGAAGGCTCCTAGAGAACATGTTTTTATTTATTCTTCTTTATTATTATAATATTTATAGTAAGCCAAATTTCCGCAATCCCATGATCAAAAGTCCATGACGCTGACACCCTTAATGTGTTCTCACTTTAATTACAAGGGAAGAAAAAGAAGGAGTTACGAGTTAAGATATCAAGCCTAAACCGCTAAAAACTTCATTTATTAAGCAATTATTATACAAGCGAGGAAAGTAAGTACGAGGAGATTAAATCAAACACAAAAATACTTGCACAAAGAAGAATTTAACCTTAGAAACTTATGATTGAACTCTATCATCTCTTGTTCTCCATATTGTAAAATTTCAAAAATGTGAAATCAATGGATACTTAGCCTATTAAATCAAAGTTTTGGGTTTTCATGTCATCTATAGGATCTTGCATCTTCTTATACTTTTTCAAGTTTTAGAATTTGCGTTTTAAAGTTCCCTTGATAAACGACTTTCTAGGATCAATTATAGGAACTTGCGAAAAGTTCTTGTCCTTAACTCGTATGAATTAAGACTTTCGCGTTTTAAAGCTCCCTACACAAAAGCCTAGCAAAACTTAATTCAAATACGTTAAGGAAAAGCTAAGGTTAAAAACCAAGTCGAGTCAAAAACTATTCTTATTTTCACCAACGGAAAGCCTACATTCGTGTCAAAAGCACTTATTTTATTTATTAAAACTTAAAAATAACACAAAAAATTTAAAATTTTATTGAAAAATGAGAAAAACAATACGTTTGGACACGACAAAAGCATTGGAAGCGATTATATCGATTGACTCCCCCATGATAAAACCAAACATTGTCCTCAATGTTTCTTAGCTCAAGAGTAACACCCCCTTGCTAAAACACGAAGAGTCTAATGCAAACTCCTAGCATGGAAAGAGCACGCAAATCTATAAGCCGTTTATTAGTTATGCCTCAAGATAAAACGTTAGTCGATAAAAATCAAGGGTAAAGAGTGTGCCCCTTTTTGGCATTCAAAGAATGGAAGATCAAGTGGACCGGCAAAAACCGAACACGAGAGTCTTCAATGATAAGGGTCATACCTAAGATTTACAACACAACAAAACACGAGCACGAGCTTGAAAGATCAAGCCTTATTAGTTGTTAGAAAATAGAAAGAAGATAGAATGTATGGGACTCCCCCACAAGGCACCTTGTTTTTGTTAACCGAGTCATGAGCACGACTCGATCCCCGCATTCATTGGTCCTTAGGGAAAGTTGTGAAAACCGGCATATTGGAGTAAAAACCAACATAAAGCACGATGTCGGGGTCAAAGATTACATCCTCGTTGTCGGATGACAAACGAAAGGATAAAACTCTAACACAAATCTCTAACAAGAGATGGTAGTCACAAATAATGGTATGGATGTAGCATGCTCCCCGAGATAAACTCGCACCAAGATGATTAAAAAGTCTTTCAATTATTGCATCGGTGAAAGGCCGAGATTTCCTTAAATCAACGATTCCGGGGTCGAATACCTCTCCTCGATGGAGAAAGGAATAGACAACAAGGTGTCGTCCCCCCATGCTAATCCTAAATCATATAAAGCACATAATAATGGTGGTACAAAAGTCTCAACACTAGTGGTTTCAACTTGCATGACCTTGTTGACCTTGTCACTCTTAGGAATATGAATAAAGGGGTCATGGTACTCAAAACGAGTCGCATGAAAAACCCGCACATTAAGATCAAAGCGAGTGGGAAGGATAATAGGAGCAAAAGTAATTTCTCCCTCCGGGTCAACATCGTCATCATCATAAATCGGGTGATCAAACCAAGAGTCTTCATCACCGTCATTAGACTCTTCCTCAAATTCCGAAGGAATGTCTATATAAAGAAACTCATCAACCTCCTTCATGAGAAGATCATCATCATAAAGGTTGTGAGATGTAGGAGCTATGATGCTCTCAAAATCCTCTTGAAACAATGGATTATTGTTCAATGAAGCTTCAAAGAGAGGATTTGAGTATGTCACAAAAGTGTCGTCATTCTTGTCATCACAAGAAATATCCGACAAAGTATCGAGTGTGTCGCACTCGGATACTAGATCATCATTCTCATTTGAAGGCAATTCATCGGCGAATTCCTCGAGAATGGTATGTAAAACACAAGAATCACGCTCGATCTCGAGATCGGAAACGTCTTCACTTCCCCGTGGAAGCGAATCAATGATAGCAAAAAGTTCATCGATGAACTTATCACATGAATAGTCACTAACCTCACTCGGTGTGAAGTTAGGAATCAAAGGCTCTTCAATGGAAGATTGTGCCTTAGGAACATCAACATGATCCTTAGAAGAGAATGAAAATGAGTCCATTTTCAAAGATTGTTCAATTAAAGCAATATCACTCTCGGGATCAAAATTCTCACTAACAAACTCACTAACATCAAATGGCTCACTTAAGTAATCATCAATTTGTTTTTCAATCTTAGCACAATCATCCTCGTGTGGAGTGAGTGTAGATAAGGAAAGGTTACAACATGTTTCAACAAAGCAAGCTTCTTCATTTGAATTTAACTTTTTACTTTCACAAAATGAAGTTTCCAAAATTGGAAAAACACCTTTATCAAAAAGAGCTTTCTTGTTAATTTCAATTGTTTCAACAAGTTTTACACTTTCAATTTTCTTAGGAGAAAATCTTGGAATCTTTTCCGGTTTAAAAACAATGCTTTTATCTCCATAAAACAATTTGATTTCCTCTTTCCTCATATCAACTTGAATTTGAGCCGTGCACAAAAATGATCGTCCTAAAATAATTGGCACACGAGGATTGGTCTCATAATCAACTATAGCAAAATCGGCTAAGTACAAGAAATTCCCCACTTTCATAATGACATTTTCCGCTATACCAACCGGTCGAGTGGTGGTTCCATTAGCAAGCTCAATGATCATACGAGTGGTACTAAGTGGTGCATAGTCAATAGTCTTCCAAAGGGCTAGGGGCATTATGTTGATGCTAGCTCCTAGATCGGCTAGGCCTTTGCAAACCCCAAGCTCATTGAAAACAAAAGGTATCAAGAATTGACCCGAATCTTTATACTTCTCGGGAAAGAAATCAAAGAAAACCGAGGTACTAATCACATTCAAAGTAGCCTTAGTAACTTCTAGAAAAGTTTCCTTAGGTGGAGGCTTAAACTCAATCACTTCAACTTCATCTAAATTTTCACAATCATCATAAACGGTTATGGCCTTAAGCTCTCCCTTCGGGTTTGGAATGGTATTACTAGGTAAGCAACCCGAAGAAGATGACGGTTTAGACATAAATCCCTCAAAAATCGAAAGCAATTTATTTTGACCTTGTTCCAAACTTTGTTGCATACGATTATGACTTTGCTCTAATCTTTGCTCAAAACGGTTTTGGTTTTGTTCAAGTCTTTGTTGATTAAGCTCAATCTTATTGTTTTGCCCTTTAATCGTATTTTGAAACTCATTATTCAATGTTGCCATTTGTCCTTGAAGATTATTTTGAAAAGCTTTCAAATTTGCCTCATTTGACTTAATGTAGCTTGACAAATCATTTTGATTATTCCCTTGAAAACCTTGATTGTTTTGATTATCATTAAACCCATTTCCTTGATTGTAATTCCCTTGGTTACCACGGTTAAAATTATTCCCATTGTTTCCATTGTTGTACATATTTTGAACCGGTGGAAAACCCGGTGGAGCAACATGATTTTGACGAGGAACTTGACCGTTGGAGCCATAAGTTCCCGTCGAGGCAAAAGCACTAGCTTGATCAAACCCCGTGGTTAAACAAGCATGATTAGGATGTGCTCCACCACATGATACACAAACATTCTCAACCATATTAATGGATCCATGAGGATTCTTCCTAAGTTCATTCAAAATCGTGTCAATCTTAGAGTCCAATCTAGCAATCTCGGGATTAAACGAATTCACATAGAAAACACCCGGTGTGTTTCGTGAATATTGTGCTCTAGATTTATTCTCAATTATTCCCCACGCGTCTCTCGGAGTTTTTCTTAAAAGATTACCACCCGCGGCGGCATTTAAAGAATCTTGTTCAATCATATTTAGCCCATTATAGAAAGTATTTATTTGATGCAATTCCGAGAAACCGTGGTGTGGACATTGTCTCAACAAATCTTTAAATCTTTCCCATGCAACCCCAAACGATTCATGCACTTTTTGTTCAAATCTAGTGATCTCATTCTTAAAGTATGTTGTCTTAGATGGTGGAAAGAAATAATTCATGAACTTAGATACTAAATCATCCCATGTTAAGATCGAACCCGGTGGTTCTTTCTCATACCAAATCTTAGCATTACCCTCGAGCGAGTACGGAAAAAGCATGAGCTTAATCGCGTCATTCGGCACATCTCTAAACTTGAGAGTCGAGGTAATTCGAAGAAAATTCCGAATGTGAGAGTGTGGGTTATCGGTCTCATTGCCACGAAATTGGTCGGAACGAATGAGCGATAAAAGACCCGTCTTAATCTCATAATGATCCGCCAAAATAGCCGGTACAACGATGGATTCCACATACCCTTCGGTGGGTGCACGGAGCAATTCCTCCATTGTTCGGTTATCGGCCATCTCTACAACAATAGGTGGAAGCTCGGGTTCCACTATTCGTTGTTGACGATTTCTGATGAGACTGCTTTTATACATAGTCTCATCGTCCAAATTGGGCTTAAAATGCATTAAATATCATCAAAATACCCAAATATATGCTTGTGTTTGTTGCTTGTGTATTTTAGGTACGGATATTGAGAAAATGACAAAAGACCACAAGAATCAATCAAAAACAAACACGGGAAACGAAGTCGCACGATGAACCAAGCCCTAATGAAGAATTTTCCAAAGAAAACCCTTGAAGATTTGAAGAATATTGAAGATTGGTCCTCCAAGTTTGAAGAATTGACACTTTATACCCTTGTATCTTCATAATTACAAGTTTGGTCCCTAAAGTTTGTCAAAATTACAAAAAGGACCCTCAACTTTGAATAATTGGCAAATTTAGTCCCTCAACAAAACTAAATTGTCAATAATGGTCCTCCAAGAAGTCAACAAACAAGTCAAGGCCTTGAAGTATGAAGACATGTCAAAATCAGTCCTTGGAATATGAAGAAATTGCATTTTAAGTCCTTAAAACAAGTTTCAAAACTTGTTGTGCCAAAACTGCCAATGTTCAAAAGTTGATATGTGTTAAATGGGCGTTGATAGGCATTTTATACAAAGTGAACAAAAAATGAAAAGTGAAGGACCAAACCTGCCAGACAACCTAAGCTATTCCCTCCACTCACAGCTTGACACCTCACCAACCTTAAACAATCACCCAATCAGCATCACCCTTTCCTCCACGTCACTCTCCACTCACTAAAACTGAATAATTAATTCAGATTAACCCTTCCCTCCAAACACCAAGTTTAAATAATTAACCCCCCAAACTGGATTAAACCCGTCCCTAATCCACCCATAAACCCTAATTTTTCCAGGAAGAACAATGATCAAATCAAAGGGTTTTTGGGTAATTATTTCCAGATCATTGATTAACCCTCACTTAAACCCAAAACCACCCTTAAACTCCCATCACCATCACCTCACATGTCTCTCCAACCTTCCCCTGCCCCACTATTCACTCCCAAACAAAAATGGACAGCAAGATCATCAACTCACAGCATTTTCGTGTTCCTAAAGGCTAAATGGACGTCCAAGATCCTCTTTTCATTGCTGGCATCCCACAAACTGCCAAAGATCTTCACATGGCTTTGTTTTGACTGAAAAATTCAAAATCATCCAAGGGCAAGATTGGAAGTTCACTTGTTAGGGTTTCTAGTTTCCATTCAGTTCTAGAATCACATTGTAGCCTCTATATAAAGGCCTTGTAGGACGTAGCATAGTTCTTGTTCCTGATTTTTTTCCTTTGGTCAAAAACTTGTAAATCCCATTTGTTCTATGAATGAAAAATTGGTTAAGTTTTGTGATGAAAAGAATCCAGGATCCCTCTTTACTTTTCTGCTATTGATTGTGTCCATTTAAGTGTTCGTTTACCTTTTAAGTTTTTAAAAATTCAGTTTGTTTGAAAGTTTTTGAAACATTGATTTCACTTGGTGAAATCTTGTTTCAAGGTTGGTTTATCAGGTTTGAAAGTATTTGGTTGAAGTGTTTTTGAAAGATAAACATTGGGAAAGGTTTTAACAAAGTTTTTAAAAGAGTTTCAGAAAGTTCAGAAATATTGCATTGTGCTTGTTCTTTTCTTTTCTCTTAGCAGGTTTTGATGATTGTTGCTGTCCAAGGTCCAGCATAGGCCCCATCCTATAGGAGGTGACTTGGCTGTCACTGAGGGACTTGGATGTAAGTCCCTCAAGGTAAAAACCTTTTATCATTTTCATTTTTCAAATTTATGTGATTTTTGTGGAAATTGCATGGAAGCTGTTTATGTGCTTGTTCAAGTGTTTGATGTTGCTTATTTAGATGTTATATGCATGTTGTAGGTGATTAGAGTAAATTTGGTTTGGATTTAAACAGATTTGCTTTGATAAAATTGGTTTTCAGTCAGTTTAAGGTGTGTTTGGGATTAGGGTTTAACATAGGTTTGTTGAAGTAATCTTGTGTTTTAATCTGTCTTTTGCACTTATTAGGATATTGTTAGGTTATTTGTGAGCTTTGGTTTCAGTTTGGATAGGGTTTAATCAGATTTGCATGCTTAAAGAATTTGTATACTCAGCCAAAATCAGTAAGCCTTTTTGTGACTGCATTTGTGTGAATTTGAGCTCCAAGATTGATAAAGCTGCTAGATTTAAGGTCATTTAAGGGTTTGTGATAGCTTATATGTCCTCAGGTTGATTTGTATGAAAGCTATAAGCCATTGAAATTCAGATTTTTGCTTATAAATTGGTCTATATTCATCAGTCATTCATTTGCCTTATCAGTAACTTGTTTTGGGTGCATTTGTTTGATTTGCTGCTTGAATCTGCTTGTTTAGTGTTTGATTTGACTCCTTGTACTCCAAAGAGTACAATGGTGCCTTTATTCCATCAAAATCACCACCAAAAAAAGCAAAGACAAGCCCTCTTGTCTTCAACATTCACAAGTGAATATATCACTTTGTTCTTGTGTTCATAAAAGCTCAACTGAGCACGTTTTGCTTTGAATCTAGCCTTAATCTTGTTTAATTTTGGATTTTGTTTGTGTTTTAGTGAATTACAAGGTTACTGGAATTAAGTTTTAAAAGTAAAAAAAAAAATTGCAAAAAGCTCACCCTGCCTGGACTTGAACACGCGACCTTGCTTTCCAAGGGCTAGCGTGTTAACCAGTGATCTAGATGGCTTTTTACGTTTACCTTTCATTTCATTACTTATTTAAGTGGGTTTTGTTTTATCGCTTATTTAGATAACAACTTTTAAATAAGCTGTTTCTAGCTTATTGCTAATAGCTTTTTCCTGTTTAGTATTTTTCCTAGGTTTTTATTAGGATTGTTGACTTTTCTGAGCAAAAAGCAAATTTTTCCCATTAACTATTAATTTATTAGGATTATTTTAAGTTTTAATTTTAGAAAGTCATTAAAAAATAGAAAAAAGTAATTTAAAAATCTGAAAAAATAGTTTTTAGGTTTTTAATCATACTTTTGAGGTTTACAGCTATTTAGGTTTTCAATTTAGCTTATTTTTTATTTTATAGGATTTTAGGGTTTTTAAGCAACTTTAAAATTTAATATAAAATTATTAAATAAGTTTCAGAAAATTTGGATTGCATTTTTATTTTAGTTACATTATTTAGGATTTTTGGTAATTTTTTAGAATTATTTGGTGAACTTTGAATTTTTTTGATTAATTTAATATTATTTTATTATTAAAAATTGAAGTTTTATTTTTTCTTGTTTTTATACTTTTCCTAGGTTAAGGACACTTATTTAGGAGTTTTGTCACTTTCCAAATAATTTTTAGACTTTTCAAATAATTTCTAGAATTAATTTAAGATTTAATAGATTTTAATAGTTTTTGAGTAATTAAAAATAGTTTAATTTGGTTTTAAAATTTTTAAAAATAGTTTTTAGCTTAATTAGGATATTTTTGAGGTTTACAAACTATTAGATATTGTTTAAGGCTTTTTAATAATTAAAAGTGATTTTTACGGCTTTAATTAGCATTAAAAAGTCATTATCTAATTAATTAAAAGGTTTTAGCAAGTTTGGATTTCTTGTAAACTCTTAGAATATTATTGGGTATTTTTAGTAATTTTTAGGAATTTTTAGGTTAAAATTTTATTTTTGGCACTATTTACGGTTTTACGGTTTTACGTTTTCGCCTTTTTCGTCATAGTTTAATTCGTTTTCGTAACCGTCTTTCTCTCTTAATCCCATTTCTTTCTCAATCATATAATCACAAATCAATATCAATTCAATACACAACGCACTTGCCTCCTTGGGAAACGAACTTGTTGGGTCATTAGTGCTCGGTTTTCCTAAACCGACACTTAACGCTTACCACTTTTACCTCCTTTTCCTAAAGGTCGTATTTTACAACATCAATTTGGTGCCGCTGCCGGGGAGGCGTGTTGTGTTTTGGTTGAACCATTGTTGTTTTTATATAGCCATAAATAGCTAATTGTATTAGTAGCACTCTACTAATACGTATTATCGGTTTTTCGTTTTTTGTGAATATTATTAATATATTGTATACGTAGAACAATAAATTTACAAGTACTCCAAATACGTGAGAAATCACAACCTTGACTTGGGAGGTCATTACCCAATCATTGTATTCGAATCTCAAACCAAAGAAAAAGGCAAAAATAGATAAATACTTTCGAGAAGCTCGATTTTGAGAAATACAAACTATAAGGTGGGTATAAGGCGGTTGTATTTCACGACCTAAAGGAAAAAGGCTCTTATGTCCTTCGCGCCGCCTCGTTTCCTCCGCTTGCTTGTGCGTGTTTTGATTTTGAAAGCTAATCGAGGGTTTTGCCGCCCAAAGTATTACTAAGTATCATATATATTTTCTTGGTTTCATTTGATTAAACCCTCTTGAACGATTTGGTGTTCCACCATAGTTCTAAAGTCATCGAAGGCGTTCACTTCACGTGATCGTTTTCATTCCTTGAGGCTTCTTTAATCGAGAGATTTGATTAAGGAGGAGATTTGTAGATTTTGGTCTACTTAATACATTCCAAAAATCCAAAAAAAAAGTAAAAACAATCAAAAACCAAAAAAAAAAAAAAAAAAATTGAAAAAGTAAAAACACCAAAAAGAATCTTCTTTGCTCGCCTTCTCGTTGTACGTGACGTTTATGCAAACTCGCTCTAAAGCAAGACGTGCTCGTAAACGAAGAAACAAATCCATCACTCCTTCTAGTGAGGAGTCTCATGTTGACGAACCCATTGTAGTGAAAGAAGCACCCATGGCTAATCGAACTATGATGGAGTTGCTTCAAGCACCCACCGAGGGTTATGGAGAAGCGATTGTGATTCCCGCTATCCTTGCGGAGAATTTTGAGGTTAAGACGGGTTTATTGTCCATGATTCAAAACAACAAGTTTCAAGGTGACGAAAAGGACAACCCTCATAACCACATTCGCCAATTTAATCGTCTCATCGCCACATGCAAGTTTAAGGACGTCTCAAACGACTCGATTAAGATGATGCTTTTTCCGTATTCCTTAGCGGGGCCCGCAAAAATTTGGTTAGAGAAAGAGCCACCCAATTCTATATTGACGTGGAAGGATCTCGTTTCAAAATTCGTGAACCAATTTTTTCCGCCCTCTAAGACTACGCACTTGAAAAACGAGATTTCAAAGTTTTCACAAGAGTATAATGAGAGTTTTTCAACGGCTTGGAATAGATTTAAGGAAATGTTGCACGAATGTCCTCATCATGGTTTTTCCGACTTGCATCAAATTGACACGTTTTACAATGGCTTGAACGATCATGAGCGTGATTATCTTAATGCCGCCGCGGGTGGTAATTTTTTGTGTAAGACGGTCGAGGAAGCATTGTTAATCATTGAGAATAGGTCTAAGGTGTATAGTCCTCGTAGCACGTCGAGTGTTCGTAAGACTTCGTCTTCATCTTCGCCTTCATTGTCACACACCGTTGATGCTTGCCAAATCGAGGCTAATTTGGAGAACAAAATTTTTGATATAGTGAAAGGATTGTTAGTTGAGTTTAAAGTTGGTGAACAACCCGCTCCTGCTACGATTAAAGCGGTTGAGGTTTCTTGTATGTATTGTGGTGGAGCTCACGATTATTCCGAGTGCATTACCAACGGTGGTAACACTTCGAGTGCCTTCGCGGCCGCGGGAACTTATAACCAAAACGGTCAAGTTCCTCGCACTAATCAATTGACTCCACCGGGTTTTCCACCAAATCAAAATGCTAACAATTATCGAAACAATCAAGTTGGTTACCAAAGCAATCAAAGGAACAATTACAAGGGTAATAACAACTATGGGAATCAAGGAACTAGTAGCCAATTGCAAAATCAAAATCAAAACCGTAATTTTCAAAACACGAGTCAAGGTCTTCAAAATGTTTACACTAAAGAACTTCCAATGGACTTTGTGAATTACGCCACGGCAAATGATAAGATTTTGGAAAACATTCAAGAGCAATTGGCTAATCAAGCTAGGGACACGGCTAAGAACACCAAGGAGTTAGCTAATTTTGTTAAAGAAAATCTTAGCATGAGGAATGAATTGAAAATGATTTTGCTAACCAAATTCGAGGTCAAAACAACAAGATAGAGCAAAGTCATGCTAGGCTTGAACAAAGAATTGACCAAAAAGCCGCTAGTCAAGATTTGAAGTTTAATAGTTTTGATGCTAAGCTTAATGCCATTTTAGAAGCCGTCATGGGAAACAAAGCCTCTACTTCGAGTAGTTTGCCTAGTAACACCGTTTCAAACCCGAAGGGAGAGATGAAAGTGATTACCACACGAAGTGGTAAGACACTTAAGGAACCGACTCCTCAACCAATTACTCCAACGGTGGAGGAAATTGAGGAAGAACCCGAGGTGGTGGTCGAAAAGGAGCATATTTCAAGCCCACAAAGTACCGCTCATGCCACATCTACGGTCGACCCATCACCCATATTGGAACCCGAGATTCCTAAGGCTATGCTTATGCCCCAACCCACACCACCCTTGCCTTACCCATCGAGACTTAGGAAGGAGAAACGACAAGAGCGCGACAACTACCAATTTGAGCTTTTTATGAAAATGTTTCGTGATTTGCATTTTAATGTGAGTTTCGCCGATGCTTTGGTCATGATGCCTCGATTTGCTGCTAACTTTAAGAGTATGTTGAACAACAAGGAAAAATTGCACCAAATGTCTAGTTGTTCGTCGGTTTATCTTAATCGCATACCTCAAAAAGTCGGTGATCCCAGTAAATTTTTGATCCCTTGTGCAATTCAAGATATTGAAGAATGCTATGCCTTGGCCGATCTTGGTGCTAGCATTAACTTGATGCCACTTACAATCTTCAAGTCGCTCAATCTTCCTAATCTTATTCCTTCACGAATGTCTATTGATTTGGCCGACCATTCCACGATTCTTGCATGTGGTTTGGCGGAAGACGTTTTTGTGAAAGTGGGGAAGTTCTACTATCCCGTAGACTTTATCGTTGTTGATATCCCACGGATCCTCAAGTTCCTCTTATTTTAGGTCGTTCGTTTTTGGATACGTCTATGGCTTTAATTGATGTGCATGCTAGAAAGATCACCTTACGTTTCAACGACGAGGAACTTGTTATAAACGCAACTCAAAATTCTCAACTTTCTCATGTTTATTCCGTTGCTACCATAAACCTCATTGACATGATCGACGTGGTTTGCGAGGAATTTTCACAAGAAGTTTTAGGGTTTGGTGATGAAGAAACTAGTGGCAATCCCACTATGTTAGATCCAATTCTTTATAATTCGACACCAACCTTCACTCCTTTCGAAGGTGGTGGTTTTACGTTGGAAGAATTCGATGTTCCACGTACTTGTGACGAAGACCTCGACAACGATGAGGACTTCTCGATTATCAAGGATTTTCTCAACGATTTCCCATTTCCTCCAGCCGAGGAGGTTATGAGTATCGAGCCCAAATCTTCACTTGAGGAACCACCTATCCTCGAGTTGAAAGATTTACCCCCTCACCTCGAATATGTCTATTTGGAGGAGGACGACAAGTTGCCGGTTATTATTGCGAAGGACCTTTCGAATGATGAAAAAACCGCACTTGTCGATGTTCTTAAGGACCACAAAGGGGCGATTGCGTGGAAGTTATCCGACATTAAGGGAATCCATCCCAAGTTTTGTACTCACAAAATTTTAATGGAGGAGGATTTCAAGCCAACAATCCAAAGTCAAAGGAGGGTGAACCCCAAAATTCACGACGTCATCAAAAAGGAGGTCCTTAAACTCCTTGACGCGGGAATGATTTACCCTATTTCTGATAGCCCTTGGGTGAGTCCTATTCATTGTGTCCCTAAAAAGGGAGGGATGACCGTTGTGCCAAACGATGCCAACGAGTTGATTCCCACTAGACTCGTGACCGGATGGAGAGTGTGCATTGACTATCGAAAGTTGAATGAAGCCACTCGAAAAGACCATTTTCCCTTGCCCTTCATGGACCAAATGTTGGAGCGTCTTGCGGGAAACGATTTCTATTGCTTTTTAGATGGTTTTTCCGGTTACTTCCAAATTCCAATCGATCCTCGTGATCAATAAAAAACTACGTTTACGTGTCCATATGGAACGTTTGCCTATCGTAGAATGCCATTCGGACTTTGTAATGCACCGGGAACCTTTCAAAGGTGCATGATGGCTATTTTTCATGATATGATCGAGAAGACGATGGAAGTCTTTCATGGATGACTTTTCCGTGTTGGTGATTCTTCCACTTCGTGTTTGTCGAACCTAGAGAGAATGTTAAAACGTTGTGAGGAAACCAACCTTGTGCTCAATTGGGAAAAATGTCATTTTATGGTTAAGAGTGGAATCGTCTTAGGGCACAAGGTCTCGAAAGCGGGGATTGAGGTAGATCAAGCTAAGGTAGACGTCATCGCCAAATTACCTCATCCCAAAACCGTCAAGGGAGTTAGGAGTTTCCTAGGCCACGCGGGCTTTTATTGTCGATTCATAAAGGATTTCTCGAAGATTTCTCGACCCATTACACATCTTCTTGAAAAAGAGGCACGCTTTGTCTTTGACGAAGATTGTGTACGAGCCTTTGAGATCCTTAAGAGGAAACTTACCGAAGCTCCCATTCTTGTTGCGCCCAATTGGAACCTCCCCTTTGAGCTAATGTGTGATGCTAGTGATTACGCCATTGGGGCCGTTTTGGGGCAACGTCATGATAAGCACTTCTTGCCTATTCACTATGCTAGCAAGACGATGACCGAGGCTCAACTTAAATACACTACAACGGAAAAGGAGTTCCTTGCCGTGGTGTATGCATTTGATAAATTCTGACCTTACCTCGTCTTGACGAAATGCATAGTGTATACGGACCATTCGGCTATTAAGTATCTCATGGCGAAGCAAGATGCTAAGCCGAGATTACTTCGTTGGATTCTCCTCCTTCAAGAATTTGATCAAACCATTGTTGACAAAAAAGGAGCCGAGAATCTAGCGGCCGATCATCTTTCTCGTTTGGAAGATCCTCACCAAAGTGTTTACGAGCCCAAGGAAATCACCGAAACATTTCCGCTCGAGACACTTGGTGTAGTGAATTCTAAGCTTGATTCTTCTACCCCATGGTTTGCGGATTTTGCAAATTACCATGCGGGTAACTTCATCATTAAGGGTATGACAACTCAAGAAAAACGAAAATTCTTTCGCGATGTCAAGTTCTACTTTTGGAACGACCCTTACTTGTTTCGAACTTGTGCGGATCAAATCATCCGACGTTGTGTATTTGGCACCGAAGCTTCTAACATCCTTAGAGCTTGCCATGAGGGACCCATGGGTGGTCACCACGGTGCTAATCTCACGGCTAAGAAGGTGTTTGATGCCGGCTTCTTTTGGCCTACTATTTACCGAGATGCACAAGATCTTGTGAAGTCGTGTGATGCATGCCAACGACAAGGAAAAGCCTCACAAAAAGATGAAGTGCCACAAAATATCATTCAAGTATGTGAGATCTTTGACGGTTGGGGCATAGACTTTATGGGGTCGTTCCCATCTTCTCGTGGTAATAAGTACATTCTCGTTGCGGTTGACTACCTATCTAAGTGGGTGGAGGCAAAGGCCTTGCCCACCAATGATGCTCGTGTGGTAGTCAAGTTTTTGAAGCAATTGTTTTCTCGGTTTGGAACCCCTCGTGCTATCATAAGCGATCGTGGAACCCATTTTTGTAATGACCAATTTGAAAGGGTTCTAAGGAAATATGGGGTTACACATCGTCTTTCTACGGCTTATCACCCACAAACGAGTGGGCAAGTCGAGGTTTCAAACCGAGCTTTGAAGAGGATCTTGGAGAGATCCGTAGGGGAAAACCGACAATCTTGGTCGGATAAGTTAGATGATGCTTTATGGGCCTTTAGGACCGCTCATAAGACACCCATTGGGTGCACTCCCTATAAGCTTGTGTATGGAAAGAATTGTCATTTGCCTATCGAGTTAGAACACAAGGCTTATTGGGCCCTAAAGCATTGTAATGATGATATGGAGACCGCGGGGAAACACCGGAAAATGCAATTAAATGAATTGGATGAATTGAGGGATATTGCTTATGAAAATTCATTGATTTATAAAGAGAAAACTAAAAAGTTGCATGATTCTAAAATTAAAAACCGGGTTTTTAACATTGGGGATCAAGTTTTGCTTTTTAATTCAAGATTGAAAATCTTTTCCGGTAAATTGAAACCCCGTTGGTCCGGTCCATTCACCGTGACTCAAGTGTTTCCATATGGGACCATCGATCTAGCTCAAGATGATGGTCCTAACTTCAAGGTGAATGGACATAGGTTGAAGCACTACTTTGGTGGGGAAGTTCCATCCTTGAAGTACCTCGACCAAGTCACCTTCCCCAATGATAATTAGTATTGAGGGGATCGAGTCGAGCTCATGACTCGGTAATCAAAAACAAGGTGCCTCGTGGGGGAGTCCCATGCTTATCCTATGTACATATTATTGCTTTCTAATGTAGTTAACGTGTGGGGATTCGTGCCCTTCCAACCTTTGTTCCGTGGTTGTTTGTGATATGTGGTTTTTAGATCATGATCTTCACGATTGGAGCCTCTCGTGTTCGTTTTATGGGAGCACTCGATCGTTTGCTTTGGAGACATTTCTCAATATCCATGATATATCCTTTTGATGTTCTAACCTTAGGTTTATAGCACACTTCATAAACGGCTATTAATTTAATGGTTACACCCTTTCCATGCTAGATTAGGCATTCGACTACGTCTCTAGTATGGGGATGTTTGCACCCCTAGACTCGAAACATTGAGGACAATGTTTAACTTTAGTATGGGGGGTGAATAGATAATTGCCTTGCCAAACCTTCACGCTTTCCAAAGTTTATCGTTTTGTTTATCGTTTTCTTGCAAAATAAGGCTAAAAATGGCCAAATTTTAAAATTTTTCTCAGTGTTTGAAGACACGAATGTAGATTTTCCGATGGCGAGAATAAGACTAATTTTTGACTCGACCGTGCGTGTTGAGCACTTAGCTTTGATTCCTTAACTACACATTAGGCTAAGTCTCTTAAATGAGGACGAGAAATGATAAAGTTAATTATAAGTTACTATGCTAAACGTAGAGTACTCGTTTTCTTTCAAAAACTCATGTGTTCTCGTTGTTTGCTTATTCTCCCTTCGCTTGTAAATATTTTTTTTGCTTAATAAATATTGACTTAGCGGTTTAGTTAGGATTGTTGGGTTTCTAGTCTATTCTAGTAGCTTCCGTGTAATTAAATTGGGAAGACATTAAGGTATCGCCAGCGTCACGGTTTTGAAGTATTGGCACCCGAATAATCGAAAGCTTCACCCAATAATAAGATTTCAAGTGCTCACCTAAATCAAGCAAACAATTTGAAGCCCCACAAGGCCTAAAATCTATGCAAAATTGAAAGTGAATCAAGCCTTAATCTTCGAAGCTTTAAAGATCCAAAATTCGCTTTAGCGTGAGGATATACGTCTTTGGCTAATAAAACCAACGATGAGGCGGATAATAAAAGGCAAGGCAAGACCGAAGTCATAATAAAAGCTTCATGGCGAAGTTGAATAAAAGATGGAGGTAAACCGAAGATAATAAGGCCCTTCCGTTAGGGGGCGTATAAAAGTCTTGGTAATAAGTCTCATGTTCAAAACCGTTATAAAACCGTGTTTATCGATTCTTCTTGTCAACTTAATTTTTTGACATCGTTGTCTATTAGGAGGGGTTATTGATTTGATGGTCTTAGTTACACCGTTAGGACTCTATTTTTAGACCTAAATCTCTATTATCGCATAAGTCAACAATGTATCCTCGTGAAACATTTAAGACATCATAAAATATAAGAGATACAACTTAGGAATAATGGGAGGATAAGTACGTGATTAGGGCATATGAGTAGTGTTAGCATTACTAACTTATAATGACAATGATCTCGTTGCACGCTTAGCATGGAATTGGGGTGAAAATCGAGGACGACGAAATTATTTCTAACGAAGCATTCACGTGTTCTTATTCTATGAACCTAAACGTCCCATTTTGCGATGAAAATCATACATTATGTCTAAAACACAAGTAGTAGTAATAGTATAGCTAGTTTATTATTTCAATAAAGTGAATAAAAATGAATTTTGGAGATGCTACGATACTTTATTCTAGCATTGCGTGAGGGCACGGCAATGGTTTAGTATGGGGGAGTGATGAGACTGCTTTTATACATAGTCTCATCGTCCAAATTGGGCTTAAAATGCATTAAATATCATCAAAATACCCAAATATATGCTTGTGTTTGTTGCTTGTGTATTTTAGGTACGGATATTGAGAAAATGACAAAAGACCACAAGAATCAATCAAAAACGAACACGGGAAACGAAGCCGCACGATGAACCAAGCCCTAATGAAGAATTTTCCAAAGAAAACCCTTGAAGATTTGAAGAATATTGAAGATTGGTCCTCCAAGTTTGAAGAATTGACACTTTATACCCTTGTATCTTCATAATTACAAGTTTGGTCCCTAAAGTTTGTCAAAATTACAAAAAGGACCCTCAACTTTGAAGAATTGGCAAATTTAGTCCCTCAACAAAACTAAATTGTCAATAATGGTCCTCCAAGAAGTCAACAAACAAGTCAAGGCCTTGAAGTATGAAGACATGTCAAAACCAGTCCTTGGAATATGAAGAAATTGCATTTTAAGTCCTTAAAACAAGTTTCAAAACTTGTTGTGCCAAAACTGCCAATGTTCAAAAGTTGATATGTGTTAAATGGGCGTTGATAGGCATTTTATACAAAGTGAACAAAAAATGAAAAGTGAAGGACCAAACCTGCCAGACAACCTAAGCTGTTCCCTCCACTCACAGCTTGAGACCTCACCAACCTTAAACAATCACCCAATCAGCATCACCCTTTCCTCCACGTCACTCTCCACTCACTAAAACTGAATAATTAATTCAGATTAACCCTTCCCTCCAAACACCAAGTTTAAATAATTAACCCCCCAAACTGGATTAAACCCGTCCCTAATCCACCCATAAACCCTAATTTTTCCAGGAAGAACAATGATCAAATCAAAGGGTTTTTGGGTAATTATTTCCAGATCATTGATTAACCCTCACTTAAACCCAAAACCACCCTTAAACTCCCATCACCATCACCTCACATGTCTCTCCAACCTTCCCCTGCCCCACTATTCACTCCCAAACAAAAATGGACAGCAAGATCAACAACTCACAGCATTTTCGTGTTCCTAAAGGCTAAATGGACGTCCAAGATCCTCTTTTCATTGCTGGCATCCCACAAACTGCCAAAGATCTTCACATGGCTTTGTTTTGACTGAAAAATTCAAAATCATCCAAGGGCAAGATTGGAAGTTCACTTGTTAGGGTTTCTAGTTTCCATTCAGTTCTAGACTCACATTGTAGCCTCTATATAAAGGCCTTGTAGGATGTAGCATAGTTCTTGTTCCTGATTTTTTTCCTTTGGTCAAAAACTTGTAAATCCCATTTGTTCTATGAATGAAAAATTGGTTAAGTTTTGTGATGAAAAGAATCCAGGATCCCTCTTTACTTTTATGCTATTGATTGTGTCCATTTAAGTGTTTGTTTACCTTTTAAGTTTTTAAAAATTCAGTTTGTTTGAAAGTTTTTGAAACATTGATTTCACTTGGTGAAATCTTGTTTCAAGGTTGGTTTATCAGGTTTGAAAGTATTTGGTTGAAGTGTTTTTGAAAGATAAACATTGGGAAAGGTTTTAACAAAGTTTTTAAAAAAGTTTAAGAAAGTTCAGAAATATTGCATTGTGCTTGTTCTTTTCTTTTCTCTTAGCAGGTTTTGATGATTGTTGCTGTCCAAGGTCCAGCATAGGCCCCAGCCTATAGGAGGTGACTTGGCTGTCACTGAGGGACTTGGATGTAAGTCCCTCAAGGTAAAAACCTTTTATCATATTCATTTTTCAAATTTATGTGATTTTTGTGGAAATTGCATGGAAGCTGTTTATGTGCTTGTTCAAGTGTTTGATGTTGCTTATTTAGATGTTATATGCATGTTGTAGGTGATTAGAGTAAATTTGGTTTGGATTTAAACAGATTTGCTTTGATAAAATTGGTTTTCAGTCAGTTTAAGGTGTGTTTGGGATTAGGGTTTAACATAGGTTTGTTGAAGTAATCTTGTGTTTTAATCTGTCTTTTGCACTTATTAGGATATTGTTAGGTTATTTGTGAGCTTTGGTTTCAGTTTGGATAGGGTTTAATCAGATTTGCATGCTTAAAGAATTTGTATACTCAGCCAAAATCAGTAAGCCTTTTTGTGACTGCATTTGTGTGAATTTGAGCTCCAAGATTGATAAAGCTGCTAGATTTAAGGTCATTTAAGGGTTTGTGATAGCTTATATGTCCTCAGGTTGATTTGTATGAAAGCTATAAGCCATTGAAATTCAGATTTGTGCTTATAAATTGGTCTATATTCATCAGTCATTCATTTGCCTTATCAGTAACTTGTTTTGGGTGCATTTGTTTGATTTGCTGCTTGAATCTGCTTGTTTAGTGTTTGATTTGACTCCTTGTACTCCAAAGAGTACAAGGGTGCCTTTGTTCCATCAAAATCACCACCAAAAAAAGCAAAGACAAGCCCTCTTGTCTTCAACATTCACAAGTGAATATATCACTTTGTTCTTGTGTTCATAAAAGCTCAACTGAGCACGTTTTGCTTTGAATCTAGCCTTAATCTTGTTTAATTTTGGATTTTGTTTGTGTTTTAGTGAATTACAAGGTTACTGGAATTAAGTTTTAAAAGTAAAAAAAAAAAAAAAAAATTTGCAAAAAGCTCACCCTGCCTGGACTCGAACACGCGACCTTGCTTTCCAAGGGCTAGCGTGTTAACCAGTGATCTAGATGGCTTTTTACGTTTACCTTTCATTTCATTACTTATTTAAGTGGGTTTTGTTTTATAGCTTATTTAGATAACAGCTTTTAAATAAGCTGTTTCTAGCTTATTGCTTATAGCTTTTTCTTGTTTAGTATTTTTCCTAGGTTTTTATTGGGATTGTTGACTTTTCTGAGCAAAAAGCAGATTTTTCCCATTAATTATTAATTTATTAGGATTATTTTAAGTTTTAATTTTAGAAAGTCATTAAAAAATAGAAAAAAGTAATTTAAAAATCTGAAAAAATAGTTTTTAGGTTTTTAATCATACTTTTGAGGTTTACAGCTATTTATGTTTTCAATTTAGCTTATTTTTGATTTTATAGGATTTTAGGGTTTTTAAGCAACTTTAAAATTTAATATAAAATTATTAAATAAGTTTCAGAAAATTTGGATTGCATTTTTGTTTTTATTACATTATTTAGGATTTTTGGTAATTTTTTAGAATTATTTGGTGAAATTTGAATTTTTTTGATTATTTTAATATTATTTTATTATTAAAAATTGAAGTTTTATTTTTTCTTGTTTTTATACTTTTCCTAGGTTAAGGACACTTATTTAGGAGTTTTGTCACTTTCCAAATAATTTTTAGACTTTTCAATTAATTTCTAGAATTAATTTAAGATTTAATAGATTTTAATAGTTTTTGAGTAATTAAAAATAGTTTAATTTGGTTTTAAAATTTTTAAAAATAGTTTTTAGCTTAATTAGGATATTTTTGAGGTTTACAAACTATTAGATCTTGTTTAAGGATTTTTAATAATTAAAAGTGATTTTTAGGGCTTTAATTAGCATTAAAAAGTCATTATCTAATTAATTAAAAGGTTTTAGCAAGTTTGATTTTTTGTAAACTCTTAGAATATTATTGGGGATTTTTAGTAATTTTTAGGAATTTTTAGGTTAAAATTTTAATTTTGGCACTATTTACGGTTTTACGTTTTCGCCTTTTTCGTCATAGTTTAATTCGTTTTCGTAACCGTCATTCTCTCTTAATCCCATTTCTTTCTCAATCATATAATCACAAATCAATATCAATTCAATACACAACGCACTTGTCTCCTTGGGAAACGAACTTGTTGGGTCATTAGTGCTCGGTTTTCCTAAACCGACACTTAACGCTTACCACTTTTACCTCCTTTTCCTAAAGGTCGTATTTTACAACATCAATTTCTATTTCTACGAGGAATATTTTCAAGCCTATTAAAATCAATCACAAGACGAGAAGAACGTAATTGCATACACTACAAAGACGAGAATTTAGAGGATTGAAGAAAAGAAATTAGACAAGAAGAAGATTATTTTTGGTATTTTATTTGGTATTGCTCAATCAATAATGATCGATAAAAAACAAGGAATAAGGATAACTACTATGGAAGTAAATTACCCTTGGTCGACTTTGAAACGATAGGTGAAAACCTAAACGTCTCGAGGTTCAATAAGTAAACAACAAAAATAAGATTTATTACTACTTGAGTCGGCAAACCAATAAGAGGTTGTCCCTCTCAATATATGCACAAGCAAGCGGGGAAACGAGGTGGCACAAAGCACTTAAAAACCTTTTTCCTTAGACGGCTTTTTATAGCACGTCGCCTTATACCCACCTTATAGTTTGTATAAATCGAGTTCAAACTTCTTATTAGTATTTATCTATTTTGCCTTTTATTTTTGTTTTGGATTCGACTACAATAGCTAGGTGATGAAATCCTAACTAAGGCCTTATTTGAAAAGTATGTAAATTTATTGTTCTACGTAATACAATATATTATTCACAAAAAACGAGAAAAACGATACATACTATATAATAGAAAAATAACAAAACTTTCCGAGGACGGAAAGGGTCTTCAAATCAACGATCAACAAATCTCCACAAAAGCGAATCGTACACAAGATCCCCGGCAGCGGCGCCAAAATTTTTGATGTGTCGTGGATAGTATAGTGATAATTTGAGATACGTTATAGGGTAAATTAGAAAATTACCTTTAGGAAAAAGTAATAGACTAATTTTACCAATGACGAATTCAATTAAACACGTGATGAACCAAGTTCGTTGTACACGAAGATCGAGTGAATTTGAGACGTTTTGTTTCGTTTTGGACAATCGATTTGAATTGATTTTCGGTTTTTAAACTAGAATTAAAATCTACCAATTTTAAACTATTTAAAATTGACCTAAAGTGCATGAATAGTAAACCCCGCTATATTTAAAATCTACAAACAATTAATTACTTAAAAATAAAGCTATTTAAAAATTAAACTATTTAATAATCTTTAAAAATAATTCTAATTAATAAAAACAACTTTTAATCTATTTTAAAAATCTAATTGAACTTTTAAAACTAATTATCTTTATTGAAACTCACTTAAAACAAATCTATTTAAAAACTATTTTTATTTAAATCTAATATTATAAAATTCTAATTAATTAAAAATAAACTAATTAAACTTTTTAAATTTAATAAAAACAATTTTTTTATTATTTAACTAAAATATACTTTAATAAAAACATTAATTAAAAGTTTATTTAAAAACGGATTTAAAGTAAATTAAACGTTACTAAATAAAATCTGCCAAATTCGACTACACTATATTAAGCAACTAGCTGAGAGTTTAATCAAATAAGCATGTAGCTCAGTTGGCTAACATGCTGGGTAATCAAACGAGAGGTCTCGAGGTCGAGACCCTCCTGGGACATTTTTTTTCTGATTATTAATTCTTTTTGACATATGAAGAAAATGAGTCTCAGGTGAGACTTTTGTAAGCTTATTTCCTATAAGCTGTTAGGACACAGCTTTTGAGCTTATCAAATCGAAAGGATCACGATAAGCTTAAATTAAACCAAGTAGAAATAAAGCAAAACAATCAAATGAAACCCTACGATTCAGCAGACAAAAATAATTTCCAAACTAGCAGATTAAAATTCAGTCACAATTCAGCAAACAACAACTTATAAAAGTAAAATCAGTTACAGTTAAAATTCTAGAACAAATGAACTAGAAATCAAGTAAGCAGGTAACAATATCAAAAGATTAAGCAACTCGGCAAATCTCATCACACAAATCAATCCTGAACATACTAAGAATGACTGTCACAACTTCATCAGAATCCAAACAGACCCTTATTCAAATAAGCAGACATTAAGCAGACTACAAGCTAAATCAAAACATGATTAAACAGTTCTAACTAAATCGTTAAATATTCTACTCAAATAAAACCCAAAGCTCTGATTATATTGTCTTACTCATATTGAAACTTTACAACAAGGAAACATAACAAGTTTACAAATCCGATATAGAAAACTTAAGCATTCTTATCATCATTTAACTGAAAACTTAAGTAGTCACTTAAAATAATTAACAAAATCATACTTCATTTAAACAGAATATCCTATATTAGATAAGCATACCATCATCTAACTAAATCTACACAAATTTATTCAAACAAGAAAAATCTAAGCAGATTAATAAATAAAACTTGTAAATAACATAAAATTAAAAGGGGTTAGAACCTTTTGATGAAACCATTGGGAAGTAGGTTGTGCTGAACAACCTAAGAACCGTAAATGACACCACCAAACTCCTTAACTCGAACCGCCAACGTCAATCTCCAGTTATCAATCAATAACAATCGAACCAGATTTCAACACCTTACCACCATCCAATATTCAATCGAACCAAACAAAGCTAATGAACCACGAACAAAGACTTAAACCAACAGCTTCTTTACGTTTATCAGTGGGATAAACGTTTATCCTTTACTCAACTTTTAATCATTCACAGAAACTATAAACTTAGCTTAAATGAACGATTAATATTAATAACATCCTTTTGTCAAATTAGAAAATGTAGTGATTTAAACAGTAGATTTAAACGTGAGCAGTAAAAATAAAACGTAAAATATAGAGAATAAATCTGAAAATTAATTTTTATTATATCAAATCCAACATTACAATATTCTAAAAAAGAGAAAATACAAATTCCTAACTACAAAATGACATTATAACATTAAAGTAAAATAAAGGATGAAGATTACAAGTAAAATGGGGGGTTTTTATAGCCATCCCCAAGGGCTGTTGAGGGAGGATCTCCGAATATTCCCAGCATATTCTTCTTTCTTTTTGGCCATTAGATCTTCATTCTCTTTCCTCTTTGTTGATCGGATGGTGGAAAATCACTCACTAGCACACAGATTGCCAACGTGGCATCCGTGTGTGCTAGTTGTGTTAGTTTTGAGCCCTCTGATTGGTTGATATAGGAGGATGAGGTGTATCATCCTATGAAAAATAGCCACGTAACCAAACCCTTCCATCCTTTCTCTTCCTATAAATTGGTGGATTTAATTCCCCCATACGTGAATTACACGTGTGAGTAAAAGCCCCAAATTAATTGGCCAATTTATGTGAATTAGGGTTAAGAACAGTGATTATTTGTTACTGGTTTTTGTTTTGGTGAGATGGGGAAGAAAGTGAGATAGGAAATAACGAAAGTATTTTAATGTGTGTGTGAAACTAGTGGGTGTAAGTGGGTGGGATAAGTTTTCGTTTTATTTATTGTGAAAAGTTGTGTGAGTGGTTAAAATGAGTAGGTAAGGAACAGTTTGAATGTGTGAATAAAAGTTTGACCGAGTGTGAGTTTAAATAAACTCAAGAAACATCTTGTTTAACAAACCCAAAAAAGCCCATCTCGTTTCTTTTCCTTCCATTTCATTCTTTGGATTGGGCTTGCGGCCCAAATAAATACTCCATCCGTGTGTGCTAGTTAGCACATTGGGCCTTTTGAATTTTTCAAGCAACAAATAATATTAACTTGAATCATAAATGGGCTTTTGAGCCCATTTACCCAATTGTGGGACCCACTTGGCCCGTTTTCTTGACAAATGATGAAATCCTCTAAAGTCGAGCTCGATTTTGGCTTCATTGATCTATTTCTTCAAACTCGTGTCGGTTTTTGCCTATTTTCGCGAACTTGGTACCTACACACATTAAAACAAGAAATACACATATACAAGGCATTTTTTATACATTTCATGCATAATTTCATTGTTATAAGATACAAATGATATGAGTATTTAAGCTCATATCACTTGCTTATTTCAATATGTGAACCATGGTTACTCTTTTTTCTTCTCTTTTACATTTCCATTTTGTTCTAGTTATTTACTCTTTTCTGTCTTTTGGATGAATGCTAGAGAACAGATGCCTTTAATGCTAAATAACTCTTCTTACCAGTCTCAGAACTTGTGCCTTAACGTGAGTTTATCAACTGTTTATTCTTGCAAGTTCAGATTGTTCTTTTGAACTGAACGTATGTTCATATGACTAAAAACCAAAGCCATTGAATAATTATAGAGTTATTAAACACAATAACGAGTTTCCTGATTTTGAAGAAAAAGTTAACGCAACGTGCATTGAATAAAACTTGGTATTCGATAAGAAGTTTGTACATGTTATAATCAAAGCATGTGCTAAATTTTCAATATACGTTACCCCTCATGCTTTATTGTTAATATGTGTTGGCAATATCAGCAAATTTATGATCTTCATAAACTAATTTTTTTTCAATCTGTAATAAACCTACTATGAGTTGATGTTGGATGTGTCAAGCAATTGATATCGGATGAAGTTTTATATTCTTTTTATGAAGTCGTTGTGTGTATTTACCAATTTCTTTATAGAATGCGCAATTCATACACCGTTATTTTTCATGGTTATCAAAGGACGCGTAGACCCTTAAATTAACGAAATCAAAATCTAATTAGAGTGACAACAAAATCAACAAAGAATTATCAGAATAAGAATTTTCTTCGCCCTTTTTTTATAATGGATACTTTTTCCTTTTTCATGTCCCTCAGTTTTTTATCTTTCTCCTAAGAAAATATGAAAACTTATGAACGCTAAAAGAATCTTAGGATTAAAATAGAGGTGTCGAGTTTATGCACAGAGAATAATATGTAATATGGCCTTTCGGTCGATAAAAAAAGGTGTTATTTTGTTAGTTATACCATCGCGGGTAACAAACAAGATTAACGCATATTAGATGAATACACTAAATGATGAAAATTAACTTCCTACTTTTGGAAATGTTTAATAAGTGTGAAAACACTTATCCTTTTACCACTTATTTCCAATAATAACAAGACCAAACGTGTATTTTATGTCGTAAAAGTCGGAATTATGCGTGGTTTGTGTTTTTATTATGTTTCAGGATAAAAATATGAAAAAGGGAGAAAACACGGCTATCACGAGCTATTATCGAAGAAAACGAGAAAAGACGAAGTCAAAAGATCAAGAGTGCAGAAAGAACGGAAGTCCAAGGCCTATTCTGAAGATTTATCGAAGAAAAGGTCTAAAGACGGAAGTTTAATGAAGTCGAAGAACCAAGTTTATTTAAAGAAGAAAATTATAAGACGAGTTCAATTTATATCAACAAATCCTGAGACGACGTCGAGAATGACAAAGAATTTAAATCGAGTCGAGACAAGAAGAAAGAAGGAAGAAAGCACCAACATTTTACTCCTCCTATAAATACCCTCCTAATGTGTCATTAGGAGGGAGTTAGTTAGTTTAGATTAGGAGTAGTGTAGTTTTATTTTCTCTCTCTAGTTTTTCACTTTCTCTCTTTAGTTTTTCTTTAAAGTTTTAAGATTTTCACTTTAATCTTGTATTTGAATCTTTAATCTTCATCTTATTTCAAGCTTTTTACAATCATTCTCATTCTACATTTCTTGATCTTTTTAATTATGTTTGATTCGAAATAATCTTTGATTTTGTTTAATCTTGATGTTTGATTGATTAAAAAGTTTATCTTTTTATCAATCTTTAAGTTTTTATACAACTTAAGCTTTGAGCTTATCATGCTTATTGGCTTATTTTGTGTTTAGCTTATTAACTTTTTAGTTTTGTTAAAAAGTTTAGTCTTTTTAAAGTATGATTCATAAAGTTTGCTTATTTTGTATTTGAAAAGTTTTCAAATTTGTGCTTATTGAGTGGTTTAAGTTTTAGATGTGCTTATTAAAAAGTAGCTTATTTGGTTTAGCTTATTTCCATTTTATTCACGCCGGAAAAGGGTTACTTTTCTCTACTGTTATTCCGACACCCCGTCGGAATGGGGTTTTAGCATTTCGACAAGCCTCCCTTTTATTCCGATCAAAGGATCGGAAAAGGGTTTTATGATTTCGATTGAGATTCCTTTTTGGATTCCGACGGTAGGTTTTACTTTCACTTATTCCGATAGGGTTTGTTTTCTGTATTCCGATTTGGATTCCGACCATCATTCCGATGGTGTGTTTTGTTATTATTCCGATAGCTGTTTTTCTTCATTTATTCCGACAGATTACTTTTTGGCGCATTCCGATCGCTAGCTTTTACTGACATTCCGATAGGATTCCTTTTTAGGATTCCGACCCCATATTCCGACGACAGCATTCCGATGGGCTTCAGTTTTTGATTTCTATTTAATTTTCGTCTTAACTTCAAATTTAATCTTTCCCGCCTTTTACTTAGTTTTATTTTCTTTGTTTTGTCTTAGTTTTATTTTAAGTTCACGTCTTTATTATGTTGTCCAATTTACGTTTTTTCGAGTTTTGACTTTTCATCATTTACTTTTTGTCAAAGATTTTATAGTTATTTCGTTTACGTCTTTTATTTAAGTTTTATTTAGTTTATCGCTTTTATCATTTTGTTAAGGTTTTTATTTTAGTTTTAAATTTCAAACTTCCACTTTTACTTAACGACATTTTCATTCCTTTTACATTTTTATTTAAATTTACATTTTCATTTTTCTTTAGTTTAAAATAGATAACCTTTCCCCTTTATATTCCACCAAGAACGACTGAGTCGCACTTATAACTAGTAATCAATTCGAAAAGACTGGATAAACGAACTTTTATACTTGGCTAATACCCAGTTATTAAAGTTATAGCGACTAGAGCATTTCGTTATAATGGGGTTCATGTGTATGATGTGAATAGCATATACGGGGTCTCCCACACCATCTCCACAAATAAAGGACTTCAAGGTCTTATACCTTTACATACCCCTTATCCGTTTGTTGTTACTCCTTTCAAGATTAACTAAGAATGCCCTAACATACTCCATATATCTAATTTTGTTTGTTTAATTAGGATGGTCACATATAAGTTAGGGAAGAATCATGCACATTAAAATGCTCATTACCCAAATGCGTCGAGTAGTGAGGAAGTTGCTCAGCTTATTGATTGACATTGAAAAACACACTCTTTCTAATCATTTGTTTTGGGATTATGAGGAATAATCTCGGTACATATTTCTTTATTTCTTGTAGTAAAAAAGAAATTTTTGATTTTTTAAAGATTGGTTATAATATCCTTTTTTTTAACCTTTGAGGAGGAGTATGTGACAAGGGCTATTTCAAAAAAGGGTCCAAAAGTGATATGTCACTTGTTAATTGCCCCTCCCCCCAAAAACGTTTTAGTTAATTAGCCCCATTCACCCTATTCGACTCATTCGCCTATTACTAGAAGTTGACACATTGCATATGTTCTAGTCATTTGGTTGTACATGTGGGTCCCTACAAGTACAATCACATACACAATGTGTAAGTGTACTTGTTATTCGACCACTAGTTAATTCCATTATTAGACTTATACTATTTTAACAAAATAATAATATCCTTTAAATTATCCCAAAACAATTTGGTTATTCGACTTTGACTAAAATGTTATTCGACCCATACTATTTGTTAAAAAAACCTTTTCACAATAGATCTATACTATTCGACTTGTACTCTTTTATTATTCGACTTGTACTTTAATTAAAATAATAATAAAAATCTTTAGTCAACCACAAATTTTTTAACCCGATTAATTCATCCTTACCCCAATCATAGTTACCCTTAAATTTATTTTTCCATTAAATCAATCATAACGACGATTTACCCACAATCCCCCTTGTATACTAAATCCAAAACATGGTGTTGAAGATGACCGAGATAAATCACGCGTTGATCCCGTACATCAGGCTGTTTCATTAATCGTTGATGATCTTGTAAACCCAGATGAACCAACCAAGAAAAAGGACCCGAAAGTAAGTGTTCGCTCTTGATTGAATATTATATCCACTATCAAATGAAAGTTGAAGACGTTTAAAATTAGGGATTTATTATTTAGGAGGAGTGTATTTGAGCGATGGTTAGATTTTCCCCATTCATCGTATGAAAACCAAATGTTACATTACGTATTGCAACAACAAGAGGAGGTTAGTAGCTTGAGTAGTGATTGCCCTCCCATTAAATATAGAATTGGTGATTTAATCTCCAATTTGGTCAGGAGGATTTTTGTTTAATAATTGGTTTTAGAAGTGGTGAATTTTTGTTAGACGAGACAGAGGGTACGTCTGTTGTTGATCTTGTGTTTTCTAAGAAGAGAAATAGTAAAATTAAGAGAGTTAAAGCGAAGGAGTTGTTGGAGCTGATATAGGTTGAACAAAAGTGGTGTATTTTAGAATACAACAATGCTGTTAGGGTATGTCTATTGTTTGTAGCCGAGGCTATATTTATGGGACGTGAAGATTTTTTGAATGTACCACAACACTTGTTGAACCTAGTCTAAAATTTTTCTGCTTGGAATTCGTTTCCGTGGGGAGAATATATGAGGCAGTATTTCTATAAGATGACGATTAATGTTGGTAATAGGGTTGGTGTGTAAAAAAAGAGTAAAGTCACGAAGAAATTACCCGGTTACAACCTAAATGGATTTGTATAGGCCCTTAAGGTTAGTAATTTTGATTATAATTCTATTGGTTAAAAGTTGTTTGTACTATTCAAAGTTTAGTAATTTGAATTATACATGTAGATATGGATTTTGGAATGTTTTAGTAACAGCAACCTATGGTGGTCTAAAGAAGATGATGTCATACCTCGAGGTCTTAGGTGGAGACCGAACGGGAGGCAAAGAACAATATGATTTTCTATTTAGTTAGGTAATATTGAATGCATTTTTATAAATATATTAAGTTAGTTTACGTCTTCATTTGTTAAGTTTTTCTCCGTTGCTAAATACTTAGGGTTCAGTACCAATAATTGAACTACTTCCTACCGCCCAAGAGATGAACCAAGAATGGTATAGTTGTAGCCTGTCATTCTTCAGGGGGTGAGATGTAGTATCATGTATCCAAGCCTACAAACCTAATGGAACACTCCCGTTGACGCAAACCTTAGTAAATACAGCGATTGTTCCTTTAATAGTTCGACAAAGTTAAAAAACCTGACTTACAATCTGTTGATGTAACCGATGTTAGCTGTGGTGAAACTAATAACGGCCCAATGTCAGGGGGAACCTGATGAATTACCAAAACTTATTTTACCTTCATTAAATGATATGTTTGAAGATGTCACACCCCGCCTTGGCGGAAACACAGGGCAAGACGTATGGATATCATCATAACACACAGTGTCTATATAGATAAATCTAAATGCAACATAACATAAAGGAGACACAAAGTGTCATGACAATATCTAACATGAAAGGAGTCTAAACAATTGAGTGTAATGTCTTACTCAAAAGTCCAAGACAAATAAACCAAAGTAAACAAGTATCATAGGGTATATGCAAACAAGACAAAAGAACATAAAACTAAGGGGAAATGGGTTCCCCGAAATGCATCCTAGAAGCTTCTAGACTCTAGCCACTTCTAGCCTCACTCTTCACAATAACCTCACCTGAAAATGATACCAAAATCTGTCAACATAAAGTTGGTGAGTACATAGGTTTAGACTACCACAATAACATAAAATCCTTGACACACCGCTGTGAATAAATCATAAAAAGAAACATCTCAAAAGTAATAATGAGGTTATCATGTTATATGCTGCAACTACAATCAAGAATTCAATCAATTACCAAGTCATGACCATTATTTACACATCACGCTATACCCCTTCAAAGAGGTATCTTGCCCCACTCAAAAGGGACGATCACTAGAACTATCCGAATCTTTCCCACATCACAGTGGAATAATTGCCTCATATCCCCGTTGAGATATCTTGCCTCTGAAGAGACGATTGCCAAAACCATACAATTCAAGATATAGTCACATCACACCATAATAAACACATATATGTCTATCACACACAACTTAAAACCCATTCACAACATTTTAAACCACAAAACAAGTATCATCTCCATCCCATACTAGAAAGTAAAACATTTAAGAATCGATAAAAATGGGACTATGAACTCAGCTTGCGATAGCAATCAAAAAGTCAACGTGCGATCACATAATATCTATAACACATTCAATAATACACACATCAACCTTGATTCAAGGGCTATATTCCTTGTTGGGAATTATTTGTAAAGTAGCAAGTACTGTTAGTGCTAGTACAAGTACTGTTAGTGTTGGCAAGTATCGTTACTATTAACGTGGTACATAGTAAGTACTTTTAGTTATAAAGTAAGTACTGCTATATTGATTAGGACGAATATATATTTAGATAAGATATTTCATAGTTATAGTTAGAGTATATCTTATGTGATATACTTAATAGTTTAGAATATTTATAATATATCGTATGTGATATACTTATCATAATAGAATATTCTAAGGTTTCTAGGGTTCCTTACACAATAAAAGGAACATAGGTATGATGAGTTTATTGTACCTCATTAAAAGTCGATTAATAGAAGATCGAATAGTTAAAAGCAATCATGTTCTTCCTTGCTTTATAAGTTAGATTCCGCATAACTTATTTTGTTGAGTAAGAGTTCTCAAGTGATATAGTTTGATTACAAACTATTGTACAAATTCTTAACAGAATATAGATCCATTCAAAGAGATCAACAAGTAGTATCAGAGCTTGTTGAGAAACTCTGAATAAGAAGAACACAATCCACTCACACAAGTTTAATGTCTCAAGCCGGTGATAATCCTCACTTGGAAGAAATTCTAATTCCTGATCCCATACCACAGGGACAACCTCAAATCGTACATCCTGCACCTATAAATCCACCTACACAAGGTGCACAAGCTACAAATGTTATAGTTACTCATGCAACTACACCTTCTTCACATACTCTATCTGCTATGCAACTCCCTGTTCTCAAAAGTGATAACTATGAGAAATGGGCAATGCAGATGGAACATTACTTGAATCACATAGATCACACACTGTGGGAGGTTATCAAGAATGGGAATACTCCTAAGAAGTTGTATTGGTTACCTGATGGTACATGTTATGCTTTGCCTGTTGTCACTGCTAAAGAGGTACAAGAAGAGATCAGAGAAAGAAAGGCTAGAACTGCTTTAGTTTTGGCACTTTCAGAAGACATTCTACCTAGCTTTCATCACTGGATGCAAAGGCTATGTGGGCAGCTATCAAGCTTAGATTTGGAGGCAATGACAAGTCTAAAAGATGAAAAAGATTGTTTTAAAACAAGAATTAGATAACTTCTCAATTTCCAATACCGAAGGAATCCATAGTGGTTATGGAAGGTTCAGTAAATTGCTCATTCAATTAACAGTTCATGGACTAGTAATTCCTCATGAAGAAGCCAATCTAAAAATTTTAAGAAGTGTTCCATAGAGTGGAAAGCAATGGCCATGCACTTCATCACAAGGGATGATCTAGATTCAACTCCTTTTGATCATCTCTATAACAATCTTAGAGTTTATGAGATGGATGTTAAAGCCATTGAAGTAACCAAAGCAGCAGCACCACCAAAGTCTAACTTGTCTTTTGTTTTAGAAGGAAGCAACGGTCTTTACTCTATAAATACCGCTGGTGGATCAAGTAGCGGTATTTACTTCCAAAATACCGCTAGTAGATCAAGTAGTGGTACTTCTAAAATACCGCTGGAGGACTAACTGACAGTACTTATTCTCAAGGTACTGAAGGCAGTCCATTAACGTCTCAGAATTCACAATGAAGATCCTCATCACTGTTTAGTGACAATGATGCCTTCTCATTCTTTGCTAGACAAGACAACAGACTATGGTTGACCCTCAATGACTTATTCCAAATGGATTATGCTGACATTAAAGAGATGGATCTCAAATGGCAAACGGCTATGGTCTCTATAATTTCCAACATACTCTACAAAAGGACTGGAAGGAAGATGAATGTTGATCCTAATGAACCATTAGGATATGACAAATCCAAAGTTGAATGCTACAACTATGGAATGAATGGACACTTTACAGGGGAGTGCAACAGGGATAAGGCTGAAGGAAGCAGTCAGAAGTCCATGAACAGCTATAGAACCAGTCTAAGAGTCTCTAAAAGCATTCCAAAAGGAGAGCAGTTAGAAGTCCAAGAAAAACTAAAGCATTGGTTATAGTAGATGGAGTGGTTAACTAAACTGAAGAGGAAGAAGAAGAAGAGCTTGGTTTGATGGCTCTCTCTCATGAAGATACTGAGGTACATCCTTGTTCTAAAGATTGTGTTCTTAAGTTTAATAGTCTAAAAGTAGAACTTGATGAACAATATCAAAAACTAAAACACATGTACTATAGAAGCAAATGCTTTTAAACAAGGTGTTGCTAAGTTAGAAGCAAATATAGTTTTCTATAAAAATGGTTAACAAAACTATGAAGAGAAAATTAGAATTTCAACTCTTCAAATGAGAGAAAAAGATGTGGCTGTTAAAGCTTTTGAAAAACAACTTATGAAAATTACAGTAGAAAATGAAGTCTTAAAAGCTAGTCTTTTTAATGAAATGGAAGTGATTAATCAATGGCATAAATACTCAAAAGGAATGGATAAGCTGATTAATTCACAAATGGGGTATTATGATAAAACAGGTGTAGGATATATGGAGGACCAAACTGGGATAACCCTAACTAACAAGGAATTATCAAAGGGGATTTTTAATAGTTATAGTGAGTCAGTTGATACTCTTGAAAATGATAGGTATGCTGAAGGAATGAAAGCAGTTCCTCCACCTTTATCAAGAATTTTCATGCCCCCTAATAATGATATAGGCATAGGGTTAGCTGAGTCAAAAGCTGTTGTTGATAATAAGTCAAATGATTCATTGTCAAACTCTAGTACCTTGACCCGAGATAAGCCTGTTGTGACCAAAAACATTATTTATCCACCTTTGTGCCTGAAGGACATGTGCCTACAACTAGTTCTGCTCCCAAGCAGGTGAAAACTCCTAGTAAGGCATTGGATAATAATACAAAACATCATAGTAATACCAAGAGGGGTGGGCTAGGTTTTAAGTACACTAAGTCAGAACAACCTTTTGGGTCTTCTTTGAGAAGAAAAGGATGTTATGTTTGTGGTAGTCTAAATCATTTTATCAAATACTGCACTTTACATGAAGATAAAATTTCAAAGCTAAAGACCGCACAAAAGGTCACAAAGAAAGGTAATGAGAAAAATGTATAGGTAAAAAGGCCAATGGGGACTAAAGATGACAAACCTAAGTTTGATCATACAAAAAGGGTAATTAAACCTAATAAGATCAATAAGTATAGTCACCTCTCACAACCAAGGAATTTGTTCCAAGAGAAGTACTTATGAAACAAGGTCTAGTACCTTTGAAGTCTAGCAAGCCAAGTACCGGCAAGCCTAGAACTGAAGTACTGCTAGACCAAAAGCAAATACTGCTGGTCAAAAGTCACACAAACCATTGTCCCACAAATCTTCTAGGGATTTACTTGAGCTTGTTAAAACACCTAGAAGTAAGCCTGAAAACAAACTAGTGCAAATGTGGGTTCCTAAAGGATAAACATCACGTGTTCAACCTAGTACTGCTAAAACAGTACTTAAGTCAAAGAAGACTAAACACATAAAGTCACCTTATGTTTTTTTCTATATAATTGGAACCATGAAATATAAGTGTGTGTGTGTAGTCTTACTAGAAAACCTACTTATCAAACTCTTAAGTATGTAGGTCCCATAAGATTCGAGCCAAATGTGGCTTGGGTCCCTGTTAAAAACTAATGAGTTTTATGTATGTGCAGGGGGCATCCACATGATGAAGTGAAAGACAAAGGTATTGTAGATAGTGGATGCTCAAGGCACATGACAGGGAACAGAGATTTCCTTGCTGAATTTGAAGAATTCAGAGGTGGGCCAGTAGCCTTTGGTGGAAGTAAAGGCAGGATTACTTAAAAAGGAAAAATCAACACAGGGAAGTTGGAATTTGAAGAAGTGTTCTTTGTAAAAGAATTGAATGAGTTCAATCTTTTCTCTGTATCACAGATGTGTGATAAAAAGAACAAGGTGCTCTTTACAGATACAAATTGCTTGGTGCTCTCCAAAGACTTTGAGATGCCAAAGGAATCTCAAGTATTGCATAAGGTACCCAGGCAATAAAATATGTACACCTTTAATCATCATACTATTACTCCAACAGGTGGCATTACATGTTTGTTAGCTAAAGCTTCTAATGATGAGTCTTATTTATGGCATAGGAGGTTAGGTCATGTGAATTTTAAGAACCTAAATAAATTGGTTAATGGAAATTTGGTTAGAGGGTTACCTAACAAATCTTTTCAAAATGATCTCACATGTACTGGTTGTCAAAAAGGTAAACAACATAGAGCCTCTTGTAAGACCAAGACTATAAATACTGTGACTAAACCTTTGCAACTCTTACATATGGATTTGTTTGGTCTAGCATTTGTTAGGAGTATTAGTCACAAGACCTTTTGCCTAGTTATAACTGATGATTTTAGTAGATTCAGTTGGGTTTTCTTTTTAGCACACAAGAATGAAACCAATGAACTACTTAAGGACTTTTTCACTTTAGTTGAAAAACAGTTTACTAAACAAGTCTTGATCATTAGGACAGATAATGGGACAGAATTTAAGAATGCTGAATTCTGTAGGTCTAAAGGTATCAAGAGATAATTTAGTAATCCTAGGACTCCAAAACAAAATGGAGTAGCTGAAAGGAAAAATAGGACACTAGCTGAGGCTGCTAGGACTATGCTAGCTGGTTCCCTTTTGCCAAACACCTTTTGGGCAGAAGCAATCAATACTGCATGTTATGTGCTAAATAGAGTCTTAGTGACCAAGCCTAAAAAAACACCTTATGAACTTTTGACTGGTGCTAAACCAACTATAAGTCATCTGAAACCTTTTGGGTGTCAAGTGTCTATTTTGAATACTCTTTATCAGTTCGGGAAGTTTGATGGAAAATCTGGTTCAGGATATCTAGTAGGATATTATTTGCAAAGTAAAGCATATAGGGTTTATAATTTGGCATCTAGAAAAGTTGAAGAAAATGCCCATGTCAATTTCTCAGAGAATAAGCCCATTGTCCTAAGAATAGGTTATGCTTAGATGTTTGATTTGAATTATCTAACTAACTCCATTGATTACTATCCTGTGTAAAAACATTGTCAAACTAACAATGCATGTAAAGAGACTGGTACAACAACTTTAGGTACTCAGGAAGGACCTTCTTCATCAAACTCTCAAGATGATGATGTTCATATTTATGTACCCAGTATGCCTACTGTCTCTCCTATGGTTGCCAACCCCTAGCAGAAGCAACCAGTGCCATCCAATGATGATCAAGCCTCACAAGAGCTTTAGAGGCTTAAAGATCAAGAGAAGAATGCTACAGCTAATAATAAGCATTCAGGAGAAGAATCTTTGGAATCACGACACTCAGCAGTACATATTCAAACTAGCGTTACTTCATCTACAAGTACTACTAAGCCAAGTTCTGCAAAGTCTGTCAATTCATTAGAAAATGTTCTACAAGCAATGGACAGTAAAGATGCCTATACTATTCCAAATGAAGGAATTTTCTCCAAAGCTTCCTATGAGCAGGGTGCAGTAACTAATTTCAATAATTTAGAAACTGAAATACCAGTCAGTTCTATTCCCACTCATAAAGTCAATAACAACCATCCTACAGCTCAAATCATTGGAGACCCAAAGTCTGTTGTGCAAACCAGAAAATAACTTCAAGCTAGTACTGAAACTCAGGAACTTATGAGCTATGTCAAACAACAGTAGAGAACTAATCATAAGGATACTCAACATTGTTTGTTTGTTTGTTTCTTATCATAAGTAGAGCCTAAGAATATTTCTCAAGCTTTTGATGAAGAAAGTTTGGTAGATGCCATGCAAGAAGAATTAATGCAATTTGAACTACAAAAGGTTTGGATTCTTATGGATCTTCCTTCTAGAAAAAGAGTTATTAGTACTAGGTTGGTTTTTAGGAATAAACCGGATGAGAGAGGTATTGTTGTGAGGAACAAGGCTAGGCTTGTTGCTTAAGGCTATAGACAGGAAGAAGTGATAGACTATGATGAGGTTTTTGCACCAATGGTAAGGATAGAGGCCATTAGATTATTTTTGGCCTTTGCTTCATATATGGGTTTTATAGTCTATCAAATGGATGTGAAAAGTGTCTTTCTTTATGGTACTATTTCTGAGGAGGTATATGTTTCACAACCTCTAGGTTTTGTAGATCCTAAGTTCCCCAACAGAGTCTACAAAGTTATTAAATCTCTTTTGGGTCTACATCAAGCTCCAAGGACTTGGTATGCAACTTTATCCAATTTCCTCTTGAAACATGGGTATAGGAGAGGGACCATTGACAAAACTATTTTCATCAAAAAGAATGCTAAGGATATTATCCTAGTCAGGTCTATGTTGATGACATTATTTTTGGTTCAACCAAGAAATCATGGTGTGAGGAGTTTGAAGCTTTAATTAAAGGAAGATTTCAGATGAGTTCTATGGGAGAACTTACCTTATTTTTAGGACTTCAAGTCAAACAAAGTAAGGATGGAATATTTATCAGCCAAGATAAATATGTTGTTGAAGTCGTAAAGAAATTTTCAAATATAAATATAAGGAGTACAAGCACACCTTTTGAAGCTAAGAAGTCTTTGTCAAAAGATGAACATGGTGAAAATGTTGATATTCACCTATATAGATCAATGATTGGTTCATTGATGTATCTTACTGCCTCAAGACCAGATATTATGTTTGTTGTGTGTGCATGTTCAAGATTTCAAGTCAATCCAAAGGTGTCACATCTACATGATGTGAAAACGATTTTTAAGTATCTTAAAAGTCAGCCTAACTTAGGATTATGGTATCCTAGAGATTCTGCATTTGATTTGGAAGCTTACTCAGATAGTGATTATGTTGGAGCTAATCATGATAGGAAACCCACAACAGGAGGTTGTTAATTCCTAGGTAGAAGACTCATATCATGGTAGTGTAAGAAGCAAACTGTTGTTGCTACTTCTACAACTGAAGCTGAATATGTAGTTGATGCTCATTGTTGTGGACAAGTACTTTAGATCCAAAATCAGTTGTTAGACTATGGTTTTAAATTCATGAACACCAAGATCTACATTGATAATGAAATTAATATTTGCATTGTCAAGAACCCAGTCTTTCACTCCAAAACCAAGCATATTAAAATAAGACATCACTTTATAAGAGATGCTTATGACAAAAAGCTTATTTAGGTTTTGAAGATCCATACAGATAACCATGTAGCTGATTTATTAACCAAGGCATTCGACACAAAGAGATTTGAGTTCTTGGTAACACATATTGGTATGCTCAACCAATAACTGTTGTATATGTTAAGGGGAGGTAACAGTTGTACAATTTTTATGCTACTTATTATTGTATAGTGTTTGTTTGTGTTTTTGATGTGATTGTAGGTTATTAGATTAAGATAAAAAAAGGTTACAATGATAGTGGAATGCATGAACAGACCTAATTTTTGAGGTACCATTTTGGAATCAAGTACCGCTAGGCAAATCTAAAGTACCGTGTTTGTTCCATGTACCGCTACATAACCATTGTACCGTTGAGGGTCTCTTTTGTAAATTTGGTGGTTTATTCACGCTTGGGTTTGTTAATCATATAAATACTAACCCCATTTATATAACTTATTCACCTAATCTTTTATTTTTATACCTCGATGCTATAACCTTCTCTCTAATTTTCGATCATCAAAAATACTAATGGCTGCTCTACAAGTGATCTCTAAGCACAACCAGGTTGCTAATCTTACTCAGAATGATGATTCTCTTGGTTTTCATGAGATACTTAACTTTCTCTCTCGAAGTCATGTACGTTTTGCACTTTCTGTAAGTCCTGTTGTCTCTATTCCTATTGTTACACAATTTTGGAACACTGTTGTCTTAGGTACTCGTCATAATCAACCTTGCATAGGGCTATGGTTAATAATAGAAATATTTATGTGACTGAAGTACTGCTTAGGGCTAGTTTAAGACTTGATGATGAAAATGGAACTATTATGTTAAGTAACACTGAGATATATGATGGCCTTGCAGTCATGGGTTATGAGGGTGGTAGGGAAAGTCATAATTTCTTTAAAGGTTTATTTTCACAACAATGCAAATTACTTTTTCATGTTATAATTCACTGTTTAAGCTCAAAAGTACATCTTTTGATCAAATTCATGCTGCTTTGGCATCAGATGGTATTTGTCTAGCAAACAACAGAGTTTTTAACTTTTCAAGATTAATTTTTGAAGGAATGACTAGGAATTTGGAAGGGTCTAAAATTTTTTTAATGTATCCAAGGTTCATTCAAGCTTTAGTTAATGACCAAATCCCAAACCTACCAGAATTAACAAATACTTGGGATGTCCCCTCTTTCACCAAGAGAACCTTTTCTTTCTTGATAAAGGATGGTAGCTGTTTTTTAGGGACAGTAACACCATTATTTACTAGTATGTTAGCGCAACCAACTAATCAAGAAGGTGAGGAACCTAGCTCAGCTAGTGCTTCTCAGCAAACTCCTTCTAACCAGATCCCCCAACCATCTAAAGATTCCAAATCTTCTTCTCATCATGATGGTAATACCTCAAATTCTGATGAGATGATCCAGACACCTGCTGCTTCAATTGCTGCTAGTGGTTCTCCACAGGCAACAGCAACAGAGGTGGTGGATGTTGTAAATTTAACTGCTTTGTACACAAGCTTGTCCAAACAGGTACAAGTTTTGCTAAAAGAGAAGCTTGCTCAAGATAAAAGAATTTCTGAATTGGAAGCCAATTTGATAAAACTAAGGAATAAAGTCACTCCTTGGATGAGGCGTCACAGGGTAATTCAGAAGGCTACTCTTAAGAAGCAAAAGCTCAGAAACTTCATGAAGAAGCACCTTAATGCAACCAAACAGGAGAGGAATAATGAAGAACAAGGACCTTTTTTAGATATTCATACAAGGATCTTTGGCAATGACATCAATTTTGAAGCTGATGATGGCATTGAGAATCGTGAGGTTAATGATAGCATAGAGAATGATGTGGATAATGCAAGTTTGGAGAATATAGATATGGAGCTTCAATATGAGGAACCATAACAAGCTACTCATGAGGAACCACAACCATTTGCTGATGAAGACATGGTGGTAACTCAACCACAACCTCAATCACCAAAACTACAAGCAAAATGGAGTAGTTTTTATGAGAAGCTAGAGGAAATAACTGTTAAGTTTCCTATGTCTACAATTCCACCACAAAGACAATTTTGGTTTCATGAGAAACAGTCTTTCCAAGTACTGTCAAGATCAAGGATAAATGTTAAATCAGACAAGACTGAGGAGTTAGATATTGAGAAGACAAATTTCAAAGGATAAAAATTATCTAGAGATACTTTGGTAATAGAAGAAGTAAGTGTGTCTATAACTGGTGTAGTAAATACTGCTAAAGAACCTAGCACTGCTCATCCAACTGCAAGTACCGCTGGTGAAAAATCTTCACTGCCATCTTATAAAGAAAGCCAAACTCCATCTTTTGGAGAAGATGAGACATTAGCACAAGTGCAGCTTGATCTCAAAGAGAATGGCTCAGCTGAGAAAGTAAGGCTAGCATAAGAAGAGATAAAGACACAACAAGAAAATCTTGCCAGTCAAGGTAAAGACAAAGGTAAGAAAGTTTAAGCTTCACAGCCCACTACAAAAGGTATTATCATTCAACAACAATCTAATAAAGATGAAGAAAGAAGATCTTCAAGATTATTGAAGAAATTACCAAAGATAAATCCAAAGGATAAGGTCAAAAAGAAATTACAATCTGAGTCTGAAGATGAAAGTGATTCAGATGACGATATAAGCAAAGTCATGAACAAGTTTCATCAATTAGAGCATGATGAAGAGGTAGCTCTTAGATTGCAAGCACAAATGCGTGAAGAGGAGTTACAAGAAGAACTTGCAGCCAAGCAACAATTGCTTGAAGCTCAAAGAGTGCAGCAAGAATGGCACATAGCAGAGTATGATAGGATTCAGGCTGAACTAAAGGTAAGTGAACTTCTTGCAGAATCTCTAATAGCTGAAGAAAGAGATGCTTATGATGAGGAAGAAAAAGATAAGTTGATTAATGATTTGTTAAGGGAGCAACCCAAAGATTCTTTGTAGAAAAGCGAAGAAGAGAAAGAGTTAAGCCTCCAACTACTATGCAAATTAGGAAATAGATGATGTCTTATCTCAAGAAAGTTAAGCATTTCACTCATGCTCAACTAGTCAGAAAGACATTTGATGAAATAAAGACTTTGTATGAGCAACACAAGACGAGCAAACTAAATTTTGTTGAGATGGGATCTAAAAAAGATAAAAGGACATTGAAGATGTCAAGAAACATCTGCAGCAACAAAGACAATTTGGAAGTACCCCCCAGACTTGATGCAAGTCATGTTGGATAGAAAGAAGCATCTCCACCTATCAAGACTACATATGTTAGAAAGAAGAAAAGGGCGAAGGAAGTTTCAAAAGAATCAAAGACTGGTCAAGGGATAGATGAGGAAAATGCATCTCAAAGTGTTGAAGAGACTAAAAATGTACAAGCAGTACATACATAGTCAACAGTACTTGAAGAAATGGTACATACAGATTTGGAGGAGGGATCCATTGAGTTTAAAGGAACCTCCAAAGGTACTAAAAGGAAGAGATCGATCAGGAATAAACAAGAAGCTAAAAAAAGGCAAAATCTACAAATCAAGATAGTGATGATGATGAAAGTTGTAGAAAGCACTTAAAGATAGTCAAATTTAAAGATCGATGTATTGATACAGAAATCTTTGGCAAGAAGTCATCAATCATAAGATGGACAGGTGCTATGAAACAAGGATTAGAAGTTCATGGAATAACTAGAACAGATGGAACATTTAGGATGTTCAGGTTACTAGAAGATATTCTTCATACTCTTGACAGACAAGATATTCAAGACCTCAACAGATTTGTTCAAGGAGAAAGTGAAGGTCAAGAAGAAGAATCACAATTGAGAAATGAATTGAAGTTTATGTATGAGCCACACAATTGTGATCAACAAATGTTGAAGGATTTAGAGAATCAGGTTCCTACTTACTGGAGATATTATAGATCATGTGGTATACACACTTTGGATGTAGATGATGTAACTTATTACATGCTTCAAAAGAAAAGATATCCTTTTGGAAGAAGGTTGTTAGAAAGGATGTTAGAACAACAACTAGAGATTTCAGAGGAGTCTAATGGTGCTTTTGAGTTGATTAGAATGGTTAAACAGCAACTCAAGGATTTGGAAAAAGAAGAAGAAGTTGAGAAAGAGCCTTAGGTGTTTGACTCTTGGTCACACTTCACAAATGGTTCTCAGTTCACCATGTCTAACAAACATAAGAACTGGTTAGTCCATAAGCAAACGGTTTATAGTAAAGAATTCTCAAATCCATTGAAAGCTGGTAGTTTGCTAAAAACTATATGGTTTTAACTCACCATGTTTCGAGACAAAGAGTTGGCTAGTCCTAGGGCAAACGGTACTAGGTAAAGACAATATCAAATCCGTTGATGGTTGACTGTTTACCAAAAATTGTAGGGTTATCAGTACACCTTATTCTTTATGAATAAAGTATTGGCTATTCCAGAGTGTACGGCTAACTAGTAAAGAATAAATCAAATCCGTTGATAGCTAATGATTTGCTAAAAATCATGATGCCAATACAGATTGGTTTGTTGTTTACTGTTTTATTTCAGGTAAGATGACACAGGCAGAAATATTGATTCATAAGAAGACTCATATTTGAAGATTCTAAAAAGGGGAAGAAGACATATGTGGTGTATGTTTTAACTCAAGAAACTTACAAAGAAGATGAGTTCTTACCACTCAAAGGGGAAGTGATCATATATGAAGACAATATTGTTACTTCAAAAGAATGTTCACAAGACACAAGAAGAACACATTTTGAAGACAAAGATGATATTCATGAAGACTTGAAGAATATCATATCAGAAGAAGATTTGCATAAAGTGTTTGGCTACATTCAGTTGGATACATGTACAAGATTACCAAGTTAAATCCAAGTTTGAATAGAAGAATGAAGACACGTATTTTAATACATTTAGCACACAGAGAAACAAGAAGAAAACAAGTTATCATTCTTTTTTAGGGGAGGATTCTTTGGAATTATTTGTAATGTACCAAGTACCGTCAGTGCAAGTACAAGTACTGTTAATATTGGCAAGTACCGTTAGTGTTAACGCGGTACATAGTAAGTACTGTTAGTTATAAAGTAAGTACTGCTATATTGATTAGGACGAATATATCTTAGAAAAGATATGTTATAGTTATAGTTAGAGTATATCTTATGTGATATACTTAATAGTTTAGAATATTGATAATATATCATATGTGATATACTTATCATAATAGAATATTCTAAGGTTTCTAGGGTTCCTTACACTATAACAGGAACATAGGTATGATGAGTTTATTGTACCTCATTGAAAGTTGATTAATAGAAGACCGAATAGTTAAAAGTAATTTTGTTCTTCTTTGCTTTATAAGTTAGATTCCGCATAACTTATTTGGTTGAGTAAAAGTTCTCAAGTGCTCAAGTTTGATTACAAGCTATTGTACAAATTCTTAACAGAATATAGATCTATTCAAGGGATCAACATACCTTCATCAATATAACAACCTATATGATGGATACCTCTAATATCTATCATATCTCAGCCTCATATCAACCCTCTAAGTGTTCCTTACATAACTACGCTCATAAACTAAACCATTCATTTTTCACTCAAAACAGTCCCGACTATTAGTGTTAAAAATGTACATAGATACCCCCTTAAGCTCATACTCCACCTCTGTAAACAAAAACCTATACCCTTACATGCCTCTAGAGTATCTTAGAATTTTCCCAAAGCTTAATACTCATTTTAAACCCAATATATATATATATATATATATATATATATATATATATATATATATATATATATATATATATATATATATATATATATATATATATATATATATATATATATATATATATATATATATATATATATATATATATCATTTTAAACCCAATATATATATATATATATGGTTGAGTTATATGCAGAACTTATTTAAAGTGTAGAACTATGCAGAACTATTATAAGCCAATCATAATTTAGTATTATTATTATTATTTATTTAATTCAAAATGGTATAATAGTAAAACCATATTTTTATTTTATTTTTTATTTTTTAATTTAAAAACTTTTTTAGTTTCTTTATTTTTGGAAATTATTTTTTTTTATTTTTTTATTTGAAAACGTTTTTTTAATTTTCTTAATTTTTTAAATTATTTTTTAGTAACTTTCATGTAGTTAGAAAAATGTGGTGCAGCTGTGTTTTTTAATATTGTATTTCTACATAAATATTATACATGAGTTATAAATTTTCAAAAAACATAAATGTCCTCATCTATAATGAGATAAATAACATAAACTTTCTTAATTTATAATAAAAAAACATAGATGTTATCATAGAACTTAAAATTTTACACTAAACAAAAACAAGAACATTTATGCAACAAGAACATTTATGTACGACTTATGTAACAAGAACATATATGCACGACAAGAACATTAATGTACGACTTCTGAAACATTTATGCACGACTTCCATAAGAGTTACGCATAGCTTCAAGAACACTTATGCACCGCTTCAAAAACACTAATGCATGCCATCTAAAAGCGCCATTGCTCATCTTCATCACACCCCGTCATTTATACGAACGAATAATTCTCCTGAAACAAATGTATAAAACAAAAGAATCTGGTCGTCAAATTAACGTATACGATAGCTTACAAATACAAAACTAATATACAAACTTTTCATGTTTTAAACATCACTAAACAATTAAAAAAACAAAATCATCACCACTAAAAATCTTTTGCCGAGACCTTTTTTAAGATTACATTAAAAAAATATTCGTTTTTTATATCTTTTGTTAGGTTGTAGATTTAATAAAAGTAAGAGGAATAGATTTATTTGATTTCATAAATGAGAAGATGGCTTGATTTATTTTTTTAATAAATCATATGTATACAACAACTTCCATTGATCCATTTATAACTACATTAAACAAATTATTAGGCATGAAATGAATTGTTAAACGTGTGACAAGATTGAAGAAAACCATCTTATTTATCAATAAATGTGTCACCAGACCAAAAGATCCAAGGCTATCACAAATATAACTTATCCAAATTTAATTACTATTAGACATAACCGACACATCAAACCCATTTCACAATTATTATAGAAAAGAATATACCTGCTATTGTATCCTCATCGAGATCCATGAGGACGTTTGTGATACGATAAATATGTGGCCATTCATGGAGGAGATGGCTTTCGATGATGTAGATCTGATGTCCGGTCAACCCACTATAAAAATGATGTATACAGATGATGGTGGTGGTTTGATGCCGGAACTCTGAGATGACGATGGTGGTTAGCTGATGTGGATCTGATTGTCTGGTCAACTCATAATAACGATGGAAGAATGATGATAGTGGCCTGAGATGGCGGTGGTGGTTTAGTGTTGATGATTGTTAGGATGAAGGATAGGGTTTTAAGAGAGAGGAAAATGTGTGGAAGAAAAGAAAGATTAAACTCGTAACTGACTGATCAGTTTCCCATTGAGAATTTTGAAAACATAATATAATTACTAAATACAGTAGATGCCCTTTCAGCCTTTTTTTTAATTAAAAAACAATACTTCATCTTTTGTATAATTATAATTTTGCACTATTAGTCTTAACCATTCATCAAATTCATCCAAAGGCTCACATTCATTTTAAGAGTTCTGCATAGTTCTACACCTTAAATGGGTTCTGCATATAACTCTTACCTATATATATATATATATATATATATATATATATATATATATATATATATATATATATATATATATATATATATATATATATATATATATATATATATATAGGGGAGCTTTATTATCAGAACCAATTTAAATGTCAGAACTGTCAGAACCACAATTAGCCAATCAGATTCTAGATAATTAATTTTTATTTATTTATTAACTTTAAATACATAAGGACAAAAATGTAATTTTGGCCATTTAACAATTTAAGGTAAGTATTCAAATGTTGCTAAATAAGTAGAAAGATAACTGTTTAAGAAAAAACGTGTATATTTTGTATTAATAATCTTTTTTTATTAATTTTCTTTTTTTTAATATCATATTTTCAGGATTTAGAATTTTTTATTTTCGATGATGCATTCTTAAAAAAAGATGAGGTGCATGTATGTTTTTAAAATAACGTAAATTTATGTTTTTCAATTGTAACTTTTTACACTTTAATATCACAATTTATGCCATCATTTTTGTAGAAGTCTCAACACAAATCAAAGAACATAAACCTTTATCAAAAAACTAGATTCATATAGTTATATGTTACGTTCCACTTAATTAGCAGTACAAAAAACATGTATGTAATAATCATTCTCTTCCAAATTCTCAAATAATCTTCAAGTAGCTTTGTGTTCATCCACTTCTCGGTCTTCAATGATGTCATCATCTTCATCAATCTGAAATAATGCATGTTAGTATATATTTAACAATGTATAAACATCTATGTTTGACAAGGCATACATTTTTTACAGTTAAAACATACATGTTATATAGTTAAAAACATGCATGTTATACAAATCATACATATTTAACACTTTATAAACGTTTTAAAATTGAAAGCATGCATGTTATACAAGAAATACATGTTTTTGTATTAATAACATACATGTTTTTGTATTAATAACATACATGTTTTACACTTTATAGTATATTTGACAATACATATATGTTTAACACTTAATAAACATGTATTTTTGAAAAAAAGAACATATATGTCTAACACTTATAACACTTTATAAACAAGCACACCAATTAAAACATCCATGTACATCCACTATACAAAAAAGCCACCTATTAAAACATCCATGTTCATCTATTATACAAAAAAAAAACTACGATTAATGTTATCTAACATAATCAAAGCCACTAACAATTAAAATAACCATCATTTTTAGTAAACAAATAAAAATCTAAATTAGTCAATTCATCAATTGAAATAAACAAATTAGTCAATTCTAATAAAACAATAAATATCTATTAAATTAATCATTTTTCGGATTTGACGATACGGACCTAGACCAAAGCACTTTTTTACATATGAACACTAACATGTCTTGTATACTTAACCTACATATTAACCATTATCATATATTACTTTAACATCAGTAATCAAAAAAAAAAATTAAACCACACAATCAATGAACTTAATCAATTTTAAAAATGTATATTTGAATTAAAATGCTTTTGACAAACATAAACTTTCGAATCATATTAACTATCAACACATTTAATTTAATAAAAAAAATAGATACATACTATGACCATGTGTGCCTTTTTTTACAATTGATCTTTATACCGATTATTAGCAATTTATCAATGGGTCACCATTAAAAAACATGTTTTCAAAATACAATCACGTCTCTGTCCTTTACTCGGATCATGGTGGCCTTTTTAATGAATCATGTATTTTTTACAAAAAAATTAAACTAAACTCACAATGGATGAACTAAAGATAAATAACATTGTTACAGAAATGATATACAAACTGTAATTTTTTTGCCAACAAATGACAAGAACACGTGACACAAAACCGATTGAAAACCATGCATTACCACTAAAGATTCAATCTAGATCTGAAAAAATTAGAAGAAAATATTACCTACATCGAAACTATAACGTTGTTGTTTTTAAAACACGTGCAGAAGGAAAGATGACGAGCGACGGCGGCTAAAGTGTAGAGAGAATGACATGGAAAATGTAAAAGGATGGTGATATCAGGAAGATAGAGAAGTGGGTAGATAATAACCTAATTTAATTAATATGGAGTTACTTATTTTAGCTAAAAATTTTATACCATATTTGCCCTCATTCATTAATTTACAGGCAATATCTCTTTTATTTATTTTACAGTATTGCCATTGTGCTTTAACACATGTATACAATGCACTACTTATTGTAAAATTTATGGTTTTGACTGTTCTGGCACTAAAAATGGTTCTGAAAAGAAAGTTACACTATATATATATATATATATATATATATATATATATATATATATATATATATATATATATATATATATATATATATATATATATATACATATATATATATATATATACATATCTCTATATTATATATATGTATAATTATGATTTGAAACCACAGTTTTAATCCATGTCATATCCCAGTCACATCTTTTAGCCAATAGTATTTGAGTATTTCCTAGAAAATCTCAATTTTCTACGTTTTTAGTGGTTTCAAATCGCAGATTTTGAACTGCTTCTTTGAAACTACGTTTTGGAGGTCCGGTTTATGCCTGGACCGGTCTGGTTCAAGTCATGACAGATCCGGTTCACAAAGGTTCAACCGGGTCCGATTCAGACAGGGTTAAATGGGTCCGGTTCATGTCTGGGCCGGATAAGTCGGCCATAAGCCGAACTGGGTCACGTCCAATTGGTATCGGGCCGGGCCTGAACAGGGTCAAACCTGTTAATTGCAAAAAGTGCTGCCAACCAGTTTCGAACCCTGGTATGTACCCTCATACCTTTGTAAACCTGAGTTTACCAACTGGGCTGCGAAAGCTTTTTGGTATATATTTGCAGACCCTTATATATGAATGTAAGTTAATTGGGCTGTTGTTGAATATGTCAGATTGAAGAAAATACGTACTACATGACTATCCATGTATTTACTAATGGTTCTATTTTATTTAAACATTTGAGAACATACGGAATTTTTTTTCGGCAATCTTTAGGATGTTTAGATATACACATTTACCTCATAATTTAGGTTCGAAATTTACGATGATAATTTTTTCCATTATTTATCTGACATAAATTTTCGTTTATAATTGGTTTTTTTAATCAAAAATACATATATGAATTTATAATATAACATTATTGACCGAATATATTTAAGTTTTTTGAATATATTAAAATAGATTTAAGTTCTTTTGGATACCAAAGTTTTCTAGGATACAAGGGGACTCATCCCCACCATCCATCTCCATCTCATTCAAGGGCTGAGATTAAATCCCCAATTTACACTGCAGGGGTATTTTCGTCAATTCGCTCGCCGACTATATAAGCAACTTTCTCCTTTCTTTCTCATAAAAACACACACCCCGTTCTTTCACTTCTCTCTCTATCCCGATCTACTTTCTCTCTCTAAAATTTGAAGCGAATAATCACAACATCATCATGAATCCATCACAATCGATTAATTAGATCGATTACTTAACACGAATTCATATCAGGTTTGTATTCTCATAATCTATGCTTATTTTTTTAGCTTATTTGATTTTGAATAAGCTTATTAATTTATTTTCATTAGCTTTTTTGAACGAAATATACCGATTGATAGTTCTTATTTTGATCGAATTATTCCGATTGATTGTTCTTATTTTGATCAATTTATTCTAATTAGCTTTTAATTAGATGATTTATGTGAATAAGCTTATTTGTTTGAATAAGATTTTGAATTAGATGAGAGTTATAAATAATCTTGAGAATTAGATAGGAGTTATGTGAATAAGCTTACAAATTACACGAGAGTTATGAATAAGCTAGCTTATTAGCTTATTTTGACAAATCGTATGGTATTTTATGTAAGTTGAATTAAGTTTGCTGATGTAGGCTGCAATAAGCTTGATATATCATATATGATATATATATATCATATATGATATATCATCACTTTTCATATATGATAGATATATCATATATGATAACTGATGATATATCATATATGATATAACTATCATATATGATATATCAAATAAACCATAGGAAAAAACAGATTCTGTATGAGTATTTTTAGAAAATCAATATAAACTCTTGAAACTTGTCTTCTATCATATATATGAGTAATTTATTTTGGTGTTAAAATGTTGCATAATATGTTCTTTTTATCTTTTATAAATGCAGTCAGACAGAGATGGTGCGATTGGCCACTTTGGAGCAAAGTAGAGAGGGATGTTGATTATAACAAGAGGATGTGCATGGATATGTTTTAAGGATCAAGGCGAAGTAGGCGTTGTTCATGAATTCATCATTTGATAATCTGTTTTTTTGCATTTTTTTTATTTTGTATAAATTGTTATCATATATGATATCAGAGGTATATCATATATGATTTTACATTAGGTTACGTTCTGTTTGAATTATCATATATGATTCTGTTCAAAAGTACATTTTTATGTTATGAACAAGTGTTTGATTATTAATTGTGCATACTCTTTGTTGTAATCATGAATTCATCAGATCTTTATTTAATAAATCTAAGTTTTTCTTGAGTGTCATATATGATAGTGCATGATCATATACTCCGTATGACTTAATTTATATAAACCATCATGACATAATACCAAGAAAGTTAAATCATATTAACAAGATGTTGTACGAGATACCAATTGATTACAAAATCGTCCATATACTTCAAAACTCCATCAGGAGATTACAAGAAAAAACAAACAATAAACGTAAAAGAAAAATTCACGAGCTTCTTCATTAAGCTTCTTGGTCTTTTGGATGCTTGTAATGTTCAACACGCCTTGTAAACAACCTTCTCTACACAAAAAAAGAAGATTTAATTCAATTTTCAAGCACATAATCATATATGATATATTTGATCATATATGATATTTAGTTTATATCATATATGATATATCATATCATATATGATACTTCATTAGCAAGTCATACTAAATATGTTCAGCCAGATTAATCCATTAAAAAAGAGTTAATTTAATTTTCAACCACATTATCATATATGATATATCTCATCATATATGATATTTTAGCTTATATCATATATGATATAGTATATCATATATGATACTTCACAAACAGATTACACTAAATATGTTCAGCGAGATTAAGCCAAAAAAACCTTATAATTCATGAAAATAAGCTAATAAGTTAGCTTATAATTCATCATAATAAAGGTGATGATTATCAATAAGCTTATTCACATTAAGCATCAAGTTACCTTATCATTTGACATGTTAAATTCATATAACTTATCAAATAAGCTATAAAAAATAAAATGAATTATAAGCTTATTCACATCGAATAAGCTAAAAAGATGAATCAAAACAGATCGAATGAACTTTACTTTATTTATGAAGAGGATGCTCGATTTGTGACGGTGATGATCGATGGATTTGATGTTTGTTCTGATAAATTAAGATGTAAATATGTGTGTGTGTGTGTGTGTTTATGTGTGTTTTAGAGAGAAGAAGAAGAGATCGATCCCAGATCTGTGAGAGTGGTAGGTGGTGTTAGGTGGGAGGGGTAAAATGACGAAACTACCCCTCCGCTTTTTTTTTTTTTTTAATATGGATTGTTGGATGAGATGAGATGAACGGTCCAGATTTGTCCCCTTATATCCAAAGGATACAAGGTATCTTAAATAACCGGACTCATTAAAATAAGGTAGTGTGTTGTTTGCTAACGTTAGATGTATCAAAGAGAGGTAAATGATCAGACAGGCGAGATGTGACTGTTGTAGCCTATATTTTAGATTAAACTAATTTTTATGTTTTTGTCGGAATTTTACGTTTTCGTCTGTTTTTTACGTTTTCGTTTGATTTTTTACATTTCCGTTGGTATTTTTACGTTTTTGTTTGATTTATTACGTTATCGTCCGGGTTTTTTACGTTTTTGTCTGATTTTTCGTTTTTGTCTGATTTTTTACGTTTTCGTCAGCCTCTTTACGTTTTCATCTGATTTTTTTACGTTTAAGTCAGGTTTTTTACATTTTTGTCTGATTTTTTACGTTTTCATCTGATTTTTTACGTTTTGGTCTAATTATTTATGTTTTCATTAGCATTTTTACGTTTTTCATATTTCATATATACATATGAAAACCTAAGATTACTATGAAATACATATGAAATAATTATTTATGTTTTCATTAGCGTTTTTACGTTTTTCATATTTCATATATACATATGAAAACCTAAGATTACTAATCAATACATATGAAATATGAATTTTTTTTAAGTTTTGATTAGTAATCTTAGGTTTTCATCTAATAAAAATATATCTAAAGACCCAAAATAACAATTGCCACAATTAAACTTGCGCTATTCCAGTATAGGAAAATAATATAACACTATTTTTGTGAAATTTAGTATTCTTTTTAAGTTTTATCAGAGTGTAAAGGTTTTGTTTTCATTAATTATTTGTATGTTTTCGTCAATAATTTTACGTTTTCGTCTGTATTTTTAAGTTTTCATTAGTATTCTTACGATTTCATCCGATAAAAAATATCTAAAGATCCAAAATAACAATTGCCACTATTAAACTTGTGATATTCCAGTATAGGAAAATAACATAACGTTGTTTTTGTGAAATTTGGTATTCTTTTTAAGTTTTATCAGAGTGTAAAGGTTTTGTTTTTATTAATGCGTGTTTGTGAGGTTTAGACATGGAATTTTTTTACTAATATTTTAAATATATATTTCTTAAATTCGGATTGATATTTAAATCTTTTAAAAATATCTATTTTTAACATAAATTGAAGAAACATATTATAGCAATATATCAGGTTAAGGTTTCACCAATGGGTCAACCTGATCAAGTCACCGGGTAACGAGATCGATCATTGGGTCAACCTAATCGAGTCATCGAGCCACAGGTTCATTGTCAATGGTTACTTCATATTAAGAAAAACAAATCCCGCCCGTATACCACAAAACTATAACTAAAGTATACTAAAGGTTAAATTACAAATTCAAGAAACTAAAAACGCACAACAATAAACCCTCCAGAACAAGAAAAAAAGCGACCCCGCCCGTTGGGCGAGTTACGACGCTAGTATGTATATATATATATATATATATATATATATATATATATATATATATATATATATATATATATATATATATATATATATATATATATATATATATATATATATATATATATATATATATATATATATATATATATATATATATATATATATATATATATATATATATATATATATATATATATATATATATATATATATATATATATATATATATATATATATATATATATAGGGTGGGGATATAATAAAAAGCCCCTTAAAATAAAAAGTATAGGAAGGAATCCTAGCCCTTGGATTTGATTTTAATAATAAAAAAAGCGGAGTGGCAAACTTGTAATTATTTCGAACTTTAGGGGCAAATCTGTATACTACCCCCCCCCCCCCCCCCCAACCACTCCCGACTCTCTTTTTACGGTTAATAAACCAACCACATCATAGGATCCTTTTTTATCGTTTGTTTCTCTCCCCAAAAATACACACACAAAAACACGCAGTACAAAACCTTGACCTGTTAATCTTTCTAATTTTATAAGATCATTTCATCTCAATTGCATCGCATCGTAATCTAATTACATCATCAATTAAATCTAATCAAACGATGAAGACGAATATCTCTGCATCATTTTTTTAACATTACCGAAGGACATCATCAAATCAAAAATTAGAATCTCTTTATCACTCCCTCTTAAATGATTCCATACAATAAATAAACAACCTCTTAGACCAGTTCATCTTATTACATCGGCCGCATCATCTCGTAAAATGGTTACGGCGACGAATCTGAAAAGCTATGATCTACTGGTAAGTGGATTTTAAACCCTAATAATTTTAGTTCCTTATTTTATTAAGTTTATAATTCTGGTTTTGTTTATTTAATTTTTCGGTGTAGCAACTAGAAAAAGTAAGACTGGTTTAGAAATTATAGTATTTTAAAACGATATTTTATATTAAATCAATGCAGTAAGTTATTTGTATTTGCACATAAGAATGATTAAAGTCAGATGGGACTTGTCGTTTTGCTCAAAAATGATTATGATCGGGTGTTTTCTGACTTTGATTTGGTAAATGATGCACTATGATGCAGTAAATTGTTTTTTTTTGCCTTCATAGGAATGTAGACGAGATGTGGCTTACAGTTTGGCAGAAATGATTGTGTTTTAATGTTTCAGTCTTTGATTTGGTGAATAATGTACTATAATGCAGTAGATTGTTTTTTTGTCGCTTATTGGAATGAGTTAGGCTAGATGTGGCTTGCCTTTTGGCAGAAATGATTGTGTTTGGATGTTTTTGTACTTGATGTGGTAGGTAAGGTACAATAATGCAGTAGATTGGTTTTTTTCATTCATATGAATGAGTTAGGCTAGATGTTTCTTGACGTTTTAGAAAAAATGATTCTGTTCGGATGTTTATGTAATTGATGTGGTATATAATTTACTATAATGCAGTAGATTGGTTTTTGTCAGTCGTAGGATTTAGGCAGACGTGGCTTGTCGTTTTGGCGGAAATGATTGTGTTTGGATGTTTATGTCTTTGATGCGTTACCTAATGTAATATAATGCAGTAGATTGTTTTTTTCTGTTATTCACATGAATGGTTTAGGCTAGTTACGGCTTGTCGTTTTGGCAAAAATGATCGGATTTGGATGGTTATATCTTTGATGTGGTAGATAATGTATAATACTCTTGTAGATTTATTTAGGATGTTTACGTCAAAAAGAATTTGTCTATGTGTTATTAATGCTATTGATGCAATATGGACTTGTGTGTGGCGTATGAGTTTAGATTAGGTTGCGAGATGATTGTCATTTTTGAAAAGTGTGTGTGTATGTGTGTTTTTTTGTATGTTGTTAATGCAGCTGGTGTAATGAAGTGATGCAACAGGGAATAGGTTAGGGCGTATGACACTAGGTTAGGTTACACGCATATCGTCTTAGTTGTTTGCGTGTTAATGTGTTTTTGACTCATTGATGCATTTACTTTTTTGATGTGATGCAGTAGGAACTTGTGTGTAAAGCATGAGTCTAGGTTAGGTTATGAGTCTAGGTTACGATGCATTTGTTGTAATGAAGTAATGCAATAGGTACTTGTCTATTAGTGTCATAATGCCATGTTCGCTGTATTGAATACTCTTATCCAACAGGTGTTCTTGATTGTCGTTATCACTCATGTTTGGATGTTTTTGTCCTTGATGTGATAGATAATGTACTATAATGCAGTAAATTTGGTCCTTCTTGTATTGAACAATCAACTAATTAAGTATAAATATTTGAATAGATGCTTAGTGACTCTGATCCGTTGAACCATTTGATCAGTTACTAAATACACCCCTGCTGAGTCGTAACCTTATAAATGGGCAGACATTTCCATCTCTAGCTCATCCTATTTCATGTCGAGAATTTCTCGGTTGTCGAGTATTTTATAATTTTTTGTGCTATTATAGAGTAAAGATAGGTCAAACGAAAACAAGGGTGGGCCCACTCAAAGAGCGTCAACATTAGCAGCATTAAACTCAGCTTTTCAATAGTCTCCAACCACAAAATCTTCATCTTATTTAAAGGAACCAACACGTGGACCACAAAGAGCACCTGCAGCTTTATAATGTTTGTATGCTATTAATGCAGCTTGTGTAATGAAGTGATGCAGTAGAGACTTATATGTCGTATGTGTGTGTTTGTATGCTATTAATGCAGCTAGTGTAATGAAGTGATGCAGTAGAGACTTATATGTCGTATGTGTGTGTTTGTATGCTATTAATGCAGCTAGTGTAATGAAATGATGCAGTAGAGACTCATATGTCGTATGTACGTGTTTGTATGCCATTAATGCAGCTAGTGTAATGAAGTGATGCAGTAGAGACTTATATGTCGTATGTGCGTGTTTGTATGCTATTAATGCAGCTTGTGTAATGAAGTGATGCAGTAGAGACTTATATGTCGTATGTGTGTGTTTGTATGCTATTAATGCAGCTAGTGTAATGAAGTTGTTGGAAATACGTTTTTACGTATTTAGAAAGGATCGGTCAATCCAATAATATATTCAAGTAATAGGCTCGTGATCCAGTTTGTAAACTATATAGTCCATATAGCCCACATGTAGGGTGTGCTATATATACCCCCTCCTAGCATGTTAGGAGGGGTGGTTCTTTCATTTTAATACTTTTCATTTTAATAAAACACTCTTTCTCTCTCTATCTTTCTCTCCTCTCTTCTTTCTCTCTCTATACCCATCTTCTTCCTCCTCTTCATCCACTCAATCAATAGATCTATTCATAGTTTACCAAATCCTAAGATTTCGTAGACCTTCAATTGGTATCAGAGCCATGGTTAAGTCTTAGGATTTGTGTTTTTTATCTATTGATGATCTCGTTTTTTTTATCTATTGATTGATTTGATTGAAAATCTTTTCGTCTCATTTTTTTCTTTTTCAAATCTGTGCAATCAGTTTTTTTAGAACTTGTCCAATCAGTTTCTATCAAATTTTATATTTATCAGTTTTTTTATCTCACATTTTTTATCACTTTTTTAATCAGTTTTCTTGTTTCTATCCAATTTGTCCAATCTCAGTCTTTTTTTTTCTCTTTATCTGGGTGTAAGCCCTAACATATCTGTCAACTGGATAAGCTGTTTCAGAACGTACGTACAGTTCTTTTTTCAGAACGAACGGTTTTTTTCCGCATGACCAGTTTTTTCAGAATCAAAGTATATTCCGAGTGAACAGTATATTCCGAGTGAACAGTATATTCCGGATAGACCAGTTTATTCCGGATAGACCAGTTTATTCAGGATAGACCAGTTTATTCCGGATAGACCAGTTTATTCCGGATAGACCAGTTTATTCCGGATAGACATTTTATTCCGGATAGACATTTTATTCCGGATAGACATTTTATTCTGGATAGACATTTTATTCCGGATAAAGAAACTCAAAAAAAGAAGAAACATTCAAACATAACGGCAACCAAAATCAGACCACTCACCCTCGACCCTCACCACAAGACTCTAACACCACAATTTCTCGACCAACAAAACCCAAACACAAGATCTTTTGACTCCACAACAAAGACTCGAACAAACCCACGACTCACACCCTCACACCCTCGTCTTCTCACCCACACTCTCGACTTCTACACACCCAAGCCTCCAACATCTCGAAAACAATCAGACTCGACTCACTCGACTCCAACCAAACCCATCAATACAAAAACAGACTCGACTCTCGTCTCACTCATCATCGACTCGACAAAAACTCCTCTGGTTCTAACACCTAACACCTAACACCTCTCGCATCACCTGAACACACCCTCTAACACAAACTCCCAACAGACTCCTCTCTCGACCCACCCTAGACTCGTCTAACCCTCGACAGACTCCCTCTCATTCTCTCCAACAAACCCACAAACACCTTCGTTTAAAACTCACACCCTCTTTCGAAAACTCCCCCTCACCCACACCCTCGAAAACTCCCTCGTCTCACAACCAATAGACTCACACCCTCACCACAACCTTAACCAACGACTCGACCCTCACACTCGACACCCCTCACCCACACCCACGTAAAAACCCAAAACTCTCTGGACCAACTCTCCCTCACCCTGACCCTCACACAGACTCGACATCAACATCCCCGAAACAGCCACTTCACGCCACCCTAGACTCTAGACTCGAAGACTCAATCTAGACACTAGACAGAAAGACTCGACATATGATAGAAAGTCTTGACAAATCTCAATATTAACACCCACATGCAACTACCTACCTGAGACCATCTCAAATGATCTTGAAGAGAAAAAATCGAATATAGTAAATCTGACTATATTGTTGACCCTTGTACATCTCCCCCTGGAGTTTATTCACTTTATATTGTCGGATCTTATATTGTTTAAATTCATTTCCTCCTGGAGTTTCCACTTTAACCGGAAATTTGGAGGAAAGAAGATCGTCGGGAAGATGAAGGTCGTTGGCCATCGGAGTTTTTCTGAGAGTGTGTGTGTGTGAGTGAGTGAAGAAGACGGTGGTTACAAGGTTGGTTGAGTTTCATTCGGGTGAGAAAGGAGATTAGGTTTTTGGGTAGATCAAGATTTGTTTTTGAAGAGAGAGAGAGAGAGAGACTTTTAGGTGGGTGACTGATTGAGGAGAGATAGAATTGGAGGAGTGTTTTTATGCTTTGAGAGAGAGAAATATAGCAGGAGGTAGCTACGCATAGATTAGGTTTTTATATATTTAATTAGGTGGAGATAACTAAGCTTTTTCGTGGGTGGAAGCCACGTAGATGGTGAGTAACAGAAAGATTGTGAATTAGCTTTAGCCACGTAAACCCATCTTTATTTATCATTTTTTTCAAGTTTATTCATTCAAAACTATATCTATCAGTTCAGTATTTTGTTTTATTTTATTTTTACTTTATTTCCATTTTATTTTTATTCTATTTTAGTTAAGTAAATTTTTTTATTTTATTTTTATTTTAAGTTAATTTTGTTTATTAATCTTTGGTACATCGTGGTGAGGCGGGTATTTCGAAAGAACCAAAGTCGTAAAATATTTGACGGGTTAAAAGTTTGTGCGGCCGAATTTGAAAACAAAAGTGACGAGTCAAAGTGACGGGCTTTATTTTTCGTGACTACGGATTTTTAATCGGATACTCTTATTTGTACGTGAAGAAGGTTTTATCTACAATCGAGGATTTTTCAAATTTATTTACGGATCGTTTCGTTGGTTTTGTCATATTACGTGACTTTCTGTTTCTAAATTTCTTCACGTATTATAAAATCCCGAAAACAACAACATCCACGTCATTTTTAATCGATATTCAAATGGATTCGTTCGATTCGACATGTCAAAAGGGAGAATCGCATTCAATGCAAAACAAAGTTAGGAAAAGTGGCATCACTTCATTTCAAATGCTTCAGTCTCATCTTGTCACTCTTTCGAGGATTCAAGGAGGGAGCGAATTTGTGACAATCTTTGGTCAAGTTCGTCATATATTCATCGACTCAATATTCACCACTTTGACCCAACTCGCCGAGCAACTCAACCATGAAAACTTTAATCACTCTGCATCCGCACTTGCATATAAGACTCTTGTGACACAACTCACGCCTTTCCTCCAATTCAATATCATCACGTCTGAAAGTTCAGTGATTTGCCAATCATTTCTTCGAGATACACATACCGAGCTTCGAGTTTTCCGTGATACAATATTGAAACTCATGACATCGGTCTCATCTTCGATTTATCAAAGATCACGACTTCAGCAAGCGTATGATAATGGAGTGCAAGAATCAATGACGCAGATGCAAGAGGAGAATGGTCATACGGTTGACAACTTGGAGCATAACGATGGCAAGAGCACGGAATCAGGAGAACAACATGATACCAGTGGCACGTCAGGGAATGTTCACGAGATTTCTCTTAATGACACCTTACCCATTTATGACGAAGAGGCTGCAAACATGGTACACTGTAATGTTGTTTATGATGTATATGCTGATGACATGCCGCATATTGAGCATTCCGAACCTAATCATGACAAACATGAGATGGAAAAGAGTGATAGACATACCACTTCTGATTCATCCGATGTGAGTCATAATGGGGGAGAAAATGTTCAAAATGCTAAACATCATGATAATTATTTAATAACTGCCTCATTGACTGCTTCTGAATCCAAGATTAGAGAGCTCGAAACGATTGTAGCTCAACAATCAAAAGACCTTGAGGATGCCAAACTTGAATTTTCTAATAAAACGGACAAATTTGAAACATACTTTGAAAAACTTGAAAAGTCAAACGTTGTTCTTGAAAGAAAATTGGATCAAAAAGTTTTAGATTCTAAAGCTGAAAAGGATAATCTTTTGAAACAAATTCAGTTACTAGAGTCTAAATTGGCATCCCAAGATAGATTGCTCAAAGAGAATGAGACTTTAAAAGCTCAAGTCCAAGAAAAGGTGTTTGCTATAGCTGCGTTGAAAAACGAGTTAAGGAAAAATAGAGGACCTAGTGTGGACACTAAGCTTGAAAAACCATCAATCTTGGGGAAACCGCCTACAAATCAGTTCGTCAGACAACCAATTGTCAGACAACCTACTGCATTTAGATCCGAGTGACCACAATCCTCGAGACCGCGGTTTGCCTCCCAAGTTGATGTGGGTCATATTTCTAGAACAGTCACTCCACCAACTAGGCCTAATGTGACTAAATCAGTTTTAGCAAGACCTCGTCACATGATTGCCTCTAGTTTCTCTAAGAATAGTTCAAAGAACACGTCTAGAACTAGTTCAACTGATGTGCGCCATGATTTTGGTCAAAGGGAAGCTATTCAAAAGACACATGTAAGAGATAGCAATGTCCAACCTAGTCAGATGCCTTCTAGATTACCCAACACTGCTAACCGTAGCATGACGTCTCCTAGGAGCATCGATCAATCATCGAGGAATTACTCAGACATTAAATATGCTACTTGTAAAACATGTAGAAAATGTGTCTTTACGGCAAATCATGACTCTTGTGTCAAAAAATTACTTGATGAGGTGAACTCCCGTGCTAGAATTAAGTCCCAGTGGATAGCTAAAATCAAACCCTTTGGTAAAGTTTGGCGCCCCACTGGTAGAACTTTCACTCTTGTAGGAAACGAGTGCCCTTTAACTAGGATAGTCTCCGATTTCACTAAGACTACTAGGGAGGAAATTGATAAAGATGATACTTCACTTAAGCCTAAACTTAAGGTTTTCTATAAAAGGAAACGTTTGCCAGCTAAGATAAGTAAATCATCTACTCAGGTAGCCTCTGACACAAGTAAAGTCAACTGTGAACCCCCACGTGCTTCTAAAATTGATATCGCTAACCCATGTTAAAGCAAGCAAATTCCTAATGAGAATGCAGGTACCAAAGTTGATGTTCCAAAAGAACGAAGCGGTCCAATCATTGTATACCGTTCTACTAAGGATACTCTTAGAGTTTGGTTGCTGAAGAAGCAGATATCAGAGAAACAAGTGTCTCAGGAGATTCATGGTTAAGCTTAACTGTATATGGCTCATAGGCAAATCACAGTCTGTGACCCGCTCATCAAAGAAAGGAAAGTTTATCGCCGATGATAAACTTATCCTCACAAACGAGAAATTAATTTTTCTCGGACACGAGCTTACATTTAAACTATTCAATGGTTTTAAGCTCGTGTAATGGCTTACAGTCAGATCACAGTCTGTAACCCGTTCTTCAAAGAAAGGGAAGTTTATCTCGCAATGATAACTTACCCTCAAAACGAGAAATTAAATTTTCTCGGACACGAGCTTCCGTTAAAACTATTCAAAGGTTTTAAGCTCGTGTAAATGGCGTATAATCACATTACAGTTTATGCCCCGTTCTTCAAAGGCAGGAAAGTTTATCGCCGATGATAAACTTATCCTTACAACGAGAAATTAATTTTTCTCGGGCATGAGCTTATATCTAAAACATTCCAAGTTTTTAAGCTCATGCACAATGGTTCCCTGTTAAATTTCAGACAATGACCCGGACTTCAAATAAAGGAAAGTTTATCATTAATGATAACTTATCCTCCTAACGAGAAATTCAATTTTCTCGGTCATGAGCTTGTCTTAAAACATTCGAAGTTTTAAGCTCAGAAAGGAAAGTGTATCTTTTAAATAAGAGAACTTTTCCTCATAACGAGAAACTAACCTTTCTCGGTCATGAGCTTTCCGTTAAAACAGTCAAAGTTTTCAAGCTCATGAAAACGACTCCTAAGTAAATGTCAGCTTGGACTCGTCCTTCAAATAAAAGGAAAGTTTATCGTCGATGGTAACTTATCCTTAACAACGGGAAGTTTACAACTCCTCGGACTTGAGCTCGGTTTTAAGATATTCAACATCTTAAGCTCAAGTAATTGGTGGTTTTCAAAACTATGAACACAATTTTTCAAGAATTTTTCAAAAGGTTTTTCTAAATCTTTTAAAATTGTGTGTTCAAATATGTTTTGATAAAAAGAGCATGTCTTCTGGAATCGATAATATTTACGAACCTAGAAATGTCGTTCAATAATGACACGGGGTTGTAAATAAAGTTCGAGCAGAAGTTTAAACGATTTAAAACATGCTCCATATGGTTTGCTATTATTTCTGATAGTAACCCGCTTTTGACATTGAAGTCAAGCATTTCACCGGAAAGCTTTGACTTCAAAATCCGAAGTTATCAACTCCACAATACGAAGTTTGGTGCAATTGATATGTACATACTAGACGATGCGACTACTCAAACGACGACTACAGCTCTTTAAGTAGAACACGGGTCAACAATTGAGGGGGAGCAATTGTCAAGCGTTCAGATTATTCAATGCCGAAAGTGCCAATGTTCACAAGTTGGTGTCAAGACAACGATATCAAATTGTCCATGTGGTGTAAAGGAGAAGATAATTTCAGAAGTTACGAGGAAGACCAACATTCGTGAACAAGAACCATGTGCTTCTTTCATATGATGTTCTCCATCATTCAGGTCCAACCTCGTAAATTGCTAATCTTGTGAATACATCATCATATATGATCTTTGCACGTGATAAATACCTTACACTTGTGTTTAAAAGGTATTTAATTTACGTTTCAAGTACACCCTCATTAATTTGAGGGGGAGCTTGTGTAATTCATGAAGATAATTGGATTTGCATTTTTCTTCCCAAATTTTCTTAAAATGCTATTAAATTAATTAATATTAAAAACATCGATTGGGTCAATATTTTTCATATGGGGGAGAAAATGTGATTTAATATGGGAAATGATTAGTCACAAATGGTTTGACTTAACGTGTTAGCTCATCCCGACATGTGCGAAATGTTTTCGGATATCGTGGCATATGTTAAGGGGGAGCAAAATGGATTTGGATATTAAAATGGATTTCATGGTGACGTATACTTACCCACAACATCTTAATTCACGACGATGACGATTGTGGTGACATAAGGATGGTAGGATAGGTTATAGTCCAATGATTCCACTAGAACCGGAGGAATCTTCCCAAGGACATTCCATAGCTAGAAATAGTAGTCCTTAGGAAAGATGGAGAAAGATTGTGAACGCAGCTGAATGCCGACCAAGTACTTAAGTTAGCACTGGAACAATCACAACAAGGTGCTAGTTATGACGTATTGGTAAGCATTGAAGGGGTTGAAGAATGAAAAAGAATTGTAAAGATAAAGGGTGTAAAGAAAGTAGCCCTCCTTACAACTTAGGCAGAAACTGGGTCAATTCATATGCTATTGAGATCATTTATGATTCTCGATATTGAAGATAGACATCATGGACCCAGTGATGCAAGGCACAACCCATCCCAGCTAACTCACATATCTCTCAAAAGATATTTGTTTTAATCACACGGAGACAACACATTATCTATTGATTTATTCACTCCGAATAAATTGGTATTGAAAAGGTGGCACTCCTCTCCAGCCTCCGATCACTAAAATCCAAAATGCACGATCGAGTCTAGAGCCATTTGAGATCATCATATATCTCATTAGGACACACTTTCATAATTCCTTGCTTCTTCACACACTGTGAAAAGTAAGAAAGTTCTTAAGAGTCCTACGCAAAATCTTCATGATCTTGCCTGAACATCCGAGTAATACGAAAGTATTTACAATGAAGATGGAAATCCTTCTTGAGCGAATATCAAAAAGCTCATGGTAGGTGACTTGTGCGATTCTTTATGAATCAAACTTGTGATAACTGGAAAGCAACAGTGGTTTAATTCTTCAATGAATTTAAACACGTTCCAGACCTCTACGCAATATCTTAGTGATCTTGCCAGAACATTCAGAGTAATACTATTAAGTATTTACAGTGACGAATGGAAATCCTTCTAGTGTTAACATCAAACAGCACTTGGTAGGTAACTTGCAAGATTCTATATGAATCAAGCTAGTGACAACTGGAAAGCAACGATGGTGCGGTTCTTAATTGAACTTCACTTGTTCTAGGAACATGAATTGACGGCTTCAAATCATGCGGATAACATTATCCAATGATTCACTCTTTACGTTCGCAGTTAGCTTTGGACGGTCGAGTAAAGAGAACGGGTTTACCCATGAAATCTTGTCAAGGAGGTTCTTTATTGAAACTACCTGCCACAAGTACGATATTTAATATCGTCCAATGGTCTTCACCGACCGGAGGTAAAATGCTACCGAATTAGAATGAAATGTTCAAGGACATTTCATCCGTGTATATTGTTTGTTGCTAACTGTCTTATGCAGCGTAACAAGAAGGTGGCATTGCGGTGTACAATCCAGAAGAAGTCGTCACCACATGCTTATACTACATACAATTAGTACTTCAACAAATTCAAGAAAGTTTGAAGGTCAAGTCTTCCGCTTTATCAAACTCTGAAGCTTTCAAGAATTTAAAGGTATAAGTATGTGGAACATGAAGTCACGAAGAGGCGAATGTCACAAGTGACGAATGCACAAGGTCAAGGCAAGAAAACATGCTCAAGACTTAAGTCAAAGAACACATCAAGCATATTCACAAGAACAAGGTCGAAGACTCAAGCATAGATGCTAGGTTTAAGATTTTGTAAAAAGATGTGACCTCCCTTAGGGGGAGATTGTTGGAAATATGTTTTTCCCAATAAAGTCTCGGTCACATCTTAGTTAGCACATCTTTCATTTTAATATTTTTCATTTTAATAAAACACTCTTTCTCTCTCTATCTTTCTCCCCTCTCTTCTTTCTCTCTCTATACCCATCTTCTTCCTCCTCTTCATCCACTCAATCAATAGATCTATTCATAGTTTACTAAATCTTAAGATTTCGTAGACCTTCAGAAGTGATGCAGTAGAGACTTATATGTCGTATGTGCGTGTTTGTATGCTATTAATGCAGCTTGTGTAATGAAGTGATGCAGTAGAGACTTATATGTCGTATGTGTGTGTTTGTATGCTATTAATGCAGCTAGTGTAATGAAGTGATGCAGTAGAGACTTATATGTCGTATGTGCGTGTTTGTATGCTATTAATGCAGCTTGTGTAATGAAGTGATGCAGTAGAGACTTATATGTCGTATGTGTGTGTTTGTATGCTATTAATGCAGCTAGTGTAATGAAGTGATGCAGTAGAGACTTATATGTCATATATGCGTGTTTGTATGCTATTAATGTAGCTTATGTAATGCTATTAATGCAGTAGAGACTTACATGTCTTATGTGTGTGTTTGTATGCTATTAATGCAACTAGTGCAATGAAGTGATGCAGTAGAGACTTATATGTCGTATGTGTGTGTTTGTATGTTATTAATGCAGCTAGTATAATAAAGTGATGCAGTAGAGACTTATATGTGGTATGCGTGTTTGTATGCTATTAATGCAGCTTGTGTAATAAAGTGATGCAATGGAGACTTATATGTTGTATGTGCGTGTTGTATGCTATTAATGTAGCTTGTGTAATGAAGTGATGCAGTAGAGACTTATTTGGCGTATATTTCTGTATGTTTTTGTATGGTATTAATGCAGCTTGTATAAAGAAGTGATGCAATAGACACTTATCTAGTGTATGCGTGAATTTTTTTGTATGCTATTAATGTAGTTTGTGCAATGAAGTGATGCAGCAGATAGATAGTAGATACTTATCTGGCATATATATATGTGTGTGTATGTGTGTTTTATGCTACTAATGAAAATATGGCGATTTTAAAGCTTATATATCTGATGTTAAACATGTGTAGTTTGATTTATATGTTAGTTTAGGTTCAATAATGTATCGAAGAAAGGTGTGGTTGGAAAAAGGATGTAGCAGATTTTGGAGAAAAGATATTACAAGAAGACGGGGAAAACCAAGAATAAGAAAGAAAAGCTTGAATCTTTATGTAGATCACTCCAATCAGAATCCAATTGAGCAAAGCAACCATGATTTGGCTCCTGATGTTTTGATCCAACAGCAATCTGAGACACTAGATTTTATTTGAGATTTTCTTTTAGTTAATCCAGTTTGTTGTGGTGGCGCTAGCTTTTCTACTTTTTGTACTAAATGTCTATCTGGTCAAGCATGTATCATCAGAAAAAACTAAGATGCGGTTAAGCACAACCATTTTTTCTTTGTAATGAATCGTTTCCGCCAAATATCAAGTTTCAACTTTAACTTGTTCATCATATGTAGCCTTTACCAAGCAACTTTGGAAGTCATGAATGTGTTGTCGGTTATGTTTATTACTCTCATGTACTCATTTTTAACGACTTCATGATAGCTTCCTGGTGGTTTGTAACCGTCAAGTGTCAACTGCATCAAAGGGGTGTTTGGTTATGATGTATTGCTGCAGCAAGGGATGTTTCGTTGCTGCAACAAGGAATGTTTGGTTGCTGCAGCAAGGGATGTTTGATTACTACAGCAAGGATTATTTTGTTTCTTCATCAAGGAACATATAGTGTTAATCTTTGGAAAACGGTCTATGAAACAATCATAAGTTGTATTGGTTATGAGAAAGCGGGTCATAAGCTCCTGAAACTTATACTAAATGCAAAAAAAAGATGTATGATCAAATTTCCAAACAATATACAAATTCTAGTAATTTTGGAAAAATTACAATTCTCCAAAAAGTTATAACAATGTATTTTCTCAATGCATTACGGTTGATAAAGAGTTAGTACAAAAACAGGCAAACTATGCCAGATGCATCTCTAGGCTAAAATAGTCATATTTAAGTCTAAATCATACAAGTTCATAGTTCAACATTTTGCCAAATGCATCGCAAATACACAAGAAGCTTTATCATTACAGCGTCACAACAAGGAAACAAGCATACAAATACGTATGAAACAGTACACAAAATTAACTGTAATAACAATAGACAGACAACAATCGCCTAACATGAAGCCATTATTGTGATGTAGAAGCACTATTCTTCATCATCGTCACCATCATCCTCATAAAACCAACCAGGATACTCAATTTTAACAACCTAACTAGATTTTGCTGACAATGAGACACAAGGATCCACTAGTGTTTGTTGTACATATTGTGGTGGTGGTGGTGGTAGTGGCAGCGAAGAAACACCACCATCTGTTGTGTCTACCACTTTTTTGGTATTATCATCAATGCCAGTGCTCAGATCAAAGTCTCGACTATCCTGCATTTGAATCAATGTTGACTACATCTCAATTTTGGTCGATTCTAAATGGGTGTCAACTGGCCCCTTTTTACCAGGGTTTCGGTTTCTGACTTGGGTTCAATTTGGAGAGACTCTCGATGTTATATATATGCTTTGGGTTGGCCCTTGCCTCTTCCTCTACCACGACTTTTGCCTCCTCCTTCTGCCACTTTTGTGGCTCGCTACATTCTGCATCAAACAATATGAAATTTTAGTGATAACTCAGACTTATTCAAGTCAAGAAATGAAACTAATAATAGAGTGTAAAGAAGCGTGTGAGGTATGAACGCGGTAGATACATTGATGTTGCTGACCTTCTTCCATTGTTAATTAGATCTAAGCAATTTTTTATACATGATTCTACATGCTACATTAATACTTGGCTCGACACATAATCTAAAGTAAGTTTATTAGACCATGGTTTAAAGTAATGAATACTTAAAGCAAATTCATATAGTTCATAGAGTTCACGGGTTTAGGTTGTACAACCGAAACAAATGATATACCTCGTGTAGATCCTTGCTGTTGACCCGAGCTATTCCTATGAACCTCTCTCTTTATATTAGTTGTATTCCCACCAGCATCTACATGAACCGAATCAGTGCCGACACTCACACTAGTCGATCCTATACTAGTTTGTACCACACCAGCAAGATGTTGAGGTACCACAGTCCTCGTGCCATCAACAATACCTGCATCCATATGATGACCTGAATTACCTGACGAAACCAGGCTTCACTTGTTCCAACCTCGAAATCCTGGGACCAATACTCTGATTCCCATTATCACCCAAGTGCTCATGATTATTAGTGTTAGGGTTGCGCCAATCATCCTCTGTAGTGAGCATTTGAGCCGTCATACCAGCAGCACTAGCCTCCTTCAATCTTTTCATTCGAGCAGCAAATCTATCAAAATCAATCGGAGTACCCCTAGCAACACTCGTCATCTCTCTTACACAATCTCTCTATAACACTTAAAACCCTATTGCATCCAATTAAACAACAAAAGGAACCCTGAATCCAAGGGTTCTGACTATTATACCCACACCCTCAACCTTCCTCCATCACGATTCTAATCACATAAATGATTAAATGCGTAGCAACACAAAGAACAAAAACACTACCAACACACGATTAACAAAACCCTAAAAAAACGTAACCCTAATTTCAAATGAATCGATCAGATCTTGAAAGTCGTCATGTTCTTCCAGGTAACTAAAATTGTGTGTATATTGAAAAGCAATTAAGAAAACTTACTTTCACTAATAAGTGCGATAATTTTGATAATGAAGACTATCGAAATCTCAAAATCACGGTAGAGAATGGTGAGATGACGGTTGGAGACAATATGAGGCGGCCATGAAAGAAGACAGGATGGGAGAAAACACAGAGAGTCGATATAAAAAATGAAAAGAAAAATTATATATATAACTTGGATGTGAAATGACGAGATTGCCCCTGCCTATTAAAGTTTTAAAAGGATGGGAGGAGGGACACGTGTCAAGCTGACATTCCTTCCTAGGTTTTTTATTTTAACAACCTTTCTCAATTTACCCCACCTCTATATATATATATATATATATATATATATATATATATATATATATATATGGGTCTAAGTTTGACATAGAAAAATAAAATGATGCCATGTCATATCCTATGTGGCATTTTAGTATTGCCTACATTTTTTATCTAATATTAAGTATCTATTTTGGAAACTAAGGTCTTTTTTCAATCGACTAATATTCCGCTTATATACACAAAATCCTATTATTAATATAAAATCAAATATATCCCTAATTAATCGTATAATAAGAATACTGTTCCCAAAATAATTTCTCAAAATAAAATCTACATCTAAAAATATACTATATGAAAATCATATATTCGCATACATTCTTATTATTTTGAGAGTTCAAACAAAATAGTATACGACTCTCTCTCTCTTTCTCTTCCAGTAAACCCTAATTCACTGTTATTATCTTCAAAAAAAAAACGATACGACTTTCTCTTTCGGTTTTGGTTTAGTTCTCAGAAGTAATCATCATTTGAAGGTAGGTATGTATTCAAAACCATAATACGGTTTGATATTCATCATAAACCCTAATGAACCACTTAATCCTTTGTATTTTTGTTTTGAATCACCATTATTATTTTTCCAACCAACCCTAACAGTAAACTCTCGATATCTTTTTCTATCTTTTTTCTATTTAATGATTCTATATCATCATCCTAATATTGTTTGTCTGCAGGCCCTTCGCAGGTTGTTATATGCCATTCTCCTAAAACCGCATGTAAATCTCTTTATAACTCATTAACTTTACCTCTTCAAAAACCCCAATATAATCGTTATGGAATGTCATAATCAGATGGGACATAAGGTGTTACCGGTATTTTAGTTGCTAATAATCTATGTAAATCTTATTAAATTTCTATGTAAATGTCATAAGGCGTTGAAATCGGGTTGCCTCATCTCATCATCCTGCTGGTGCTTTCTCATATAGTGGTTAATAAAACAAAAATATCATTACATGAATGTTACTTGATTTTGAGCTATTCAAAGATACATTATTGATGTTTTTAGTTATCTCTGATGAATCAAAACGGTTAATTTGCAGTATCAACTCCGTCAGCTGATGCGCTGATGATCGTTATAGTAATCAATGAGACATTGATATTGGATCACATGCGAGTTGCACAACTAATTACTGCTTGGCTCCTTTGGCCAAGGTATATTTTTTGTGTGTTTTGATTCTCTCTATGAAATATGATTTTATATAAGCTTGCATCTATTTTTTTTATTTCTTGGAAAGTCATTGACAAGTGCCTTCATTATTTAATAAATATCTCCATAAACGCATTCCTGATGATGTGAGAAAAACTATAAACGACCACGCTAATGAATTTTGCAATAAGATGGGGAGCAAACTTATGATTATAACAATCCCAAACACCTCCTTACACTTAAACTACATTCAATAGATTTTTTTGGACATCTGATATGTTTAATTTTACTTTAGCACACAAGTAGAATTTTTGATTTAATTATCGCAGTGATCAATCTGAGCAATCCCAGTCTCGAGGTTACACCCTTACCACTAGACGGATCAAAACAATATTACATATTTCTAAAAGTTTGGATAGCATGTTCACAGGTTCTGATGGTTCGTGGCCATAGGTTGTTCATATTGATCTGGAACAATGATGTTCTTATGGTCCTTTGCAGACCCGCTAAGCAAACTGAGTGCCCCAGTTCAATCAACATTGAGACTCAAGGTGAGTAAGGTTTCATTCTTAGTAAGGGTTCATTCTGAATCTGAAAAGTTTATCTTTCAGCTCCAAACACATCTACCAAAGGTAAAGTGATTTGTGACTCTTTTTTCTAAATTTTGTTTTGCTCTCTAAAGTGCACACTACTCCTTTTTTTCTACCAATAAATGTGTGTAACCTTATATTAAAGGGATGTTTGTTTATGTTGCGTAGGCCTACACTTTCCTCTGTGACAAACTATTTTTCATACTTGATATTTATTGTTTTTCCAGGCATCTTGCGGTACAGGTTGTTCACGCGATCAGAATTATGGAGTGATTTAAAAAGCCACGTACTGACTGAAGTGTAGTGCACAAGAAATGTAAACAACAATGCGGTCCGTAAAAGAAGGAACGGGATAGCTGAAAATCGTAAATGCTCTTATGATGGGAAAATTACCGCCGAATAAAAAGTCCTTTATTAGTTGTTAAATCAACACCCACATTTTTTTCTAATGACTATTTGGTTTGTTTTATGCATGTTTAAGGTCCCATCTAGCGACGTGCCCTTCGCTTTTAATACCAGCAATTGAGAAACAATTGTTGATCCTCTTGTACTGTTAGAAATACGTTTTAACGTATATTAGAAGTATCGGTCACTCCACAATATGATTTATGTTGTAATAGCTCGTAGTTAGTAATTAGTTATTAGTTGCTTATTAACTTAAGTAAGAACCGGTCCATGGGCTTGTCATGGACCGGCCCAAGCCCAATGTTAGGCTTGGAATATAAATACCCCTTTCCACTAAGGAAAGGGGTTGGTTGTTGTTCCATTTGCACATTCATAGTAATAAAATCATACACATTTTCTCTCACTTTCTCTCTCTAGTTTCTCTCACTAGAAAACATCAACCCACTTCATAGATTCATAGGTTATCAATATTATACATTTGGTATCAAGAGCTATGGGGTGATTTAAGGTAAGGATTGTGTTGCTTTTTTAGTTTTTGAATCAATTAGTGATCTTTAGAAAAAATCAATCTTGAATCTTGTTATTTTTGGTGTTTTTGTTATTGGGATTGATTGATAAGGATTGGGTTTAGCTTATTTTGGTAAAAATCATAAAACTTTTTGTGGTTTTGGATCAAAAATCGGAGTTAATAGCTGTTTTTTAAGTCTCGGAAACAATTTTTCCAGAATTTTCCGAATAGGGATTCCGAATAGGGAGGATTTTCAGTATAGAAGGTTTATTCCGAATAGGGGTTCCGAATAGGAGAATATTCCGAATAGCAGAAGTTTCCGAATAGAAGAATTTTTTCCGAATAGAAGAATTTTTTCCGAATAGCCGTTTTTTTCCGAATAGCAAATACTTTTCGAATAGCCAATTTTTCCGAATAGCCAAAGACTTTCCGAATAGCCAAAAATCTTTCCGAATAGACAACAATTTTCCGAATAGCCAAAATTTTTCCGAATAGGAGAAATATTCCGAATTGCCCATTGATATGAGCTTAAACTCATATCCTTTTATCAACAAATAACCCTAAAACATGAAGCAAAATACCCATTTATCTTGTAAAAAGCAGTGTTATGTGGTATGTTTGTGTTTGTGTGCACTTTTGTAGGTAAGAAGATACATTTTCAAGCAAACAAGGAAAAACCAAGCTCAAATGGATGAAAAAGACAAAAGAGGATCAAAAGTGACAAGACTTTGAAGTTCAAGGACCTATCTTGACAAGTGATGAAAGTTGAAGGACTTAAAGTGCAAATAATTAAAAGTCAAGATTCAAGTCAAACCTGGTCAACTATCAAGTCAACTCAGTCAAAGGGCCATTTTGTACAAATTATGGAAGTTAAAGGACCAAAAATGACTAAGGAATGAAGATCCTAGCTTGAAATGGGAATCTGCCAAGTATAGGGACCAAATCTGCCAACTTTGGAAAGAAATGCAAGTTTAATCCAAGTGGAAAGAATTCAACCAATGGGAAAAGAGAATACACCTCACACGGATCACCACATAAGCCCACTACTGCCGCCTTTCATTTATTACCATATCTCAACAGTGTAATCCGCAACACATCTCCTCAACCAATAAGAAGATGACACGTGTTATCTTCTTTAACAAAAAATATTTCCAGGATCGGGTTTTTGATAGAGGGCGTTTCATGAGAAGATCAAAACACCAAACTTGCTCGTTTTGAAGAGAGGAATACAATGGTGCAATCCAATTAACAAATCATCCATTCAATAAAAGACCCCCAATTCAGTGTTCATCACCTTCAAGTGCCAAATGCAGAATTTTTCCACGTGGCAAGATATTATTGGTTCTGACACGTCACAACTCCAACAAATTCTCCTATCTTGCCTATAAATAGATAGCTTATACTTCATTTCTCATTGTAGCTTAAATTTGTAAAACACATAGTTAACTTTTCCTTTCCCTTTTTCCCTCACTTTTCCCCTAACTACTCAAGAGTCTGACAAACTCTTGAGTCAGTTAGTTAGTTGTTAGCTTGTAACCAACCTTTGTAACTGAATTCTTGCAATAAAATTCAAATTTCCTTTTCCCGCCAAATTCTGTTCTTCAAATTCCTGTTGATTCTTGTTGCTATTGGATATACTTGTTGCTGTTTGATGTTTGTTATGATCAACCATTGATCATAGCTTACATTGGTGAAGTTTTGAAGCTGTTTGATCAGAATTCAAGTTTTTCCATTGTTCTTGAAGATGTGTAGCAGAATGTTGATTCCAGATGATTTGCAGTTGATTGTTGATTGATTTGAGTTGAATACTAGTGATAGGTGGTGGTTATCACTAGGGCAAGAGAGCTCAGCGCTCCTCTTCTTCCCAAAGGATTTCTACAATAGGTTCCATAGCTCTTGTTTTATGTTCCTCTAAACAGTCAATTGCATGCTCATTTTCCTAGTTAACTTTGATGGCTACATGATATACTTGATATGTGTTGTTGTTTGATTGTGTTTTAAGTGTTTAAATTTCAGTTACTGCTTAATCTTGTGCATTTGTGTTCAGCTTTGTAGTACTAGCATAATTTCAGTTACTTTTTGTTCTAATAGCTACTTTCAGTTTTAGCCTTGGTAATTGCTTAGTTTTAGTTCTAATAGCTTTCATTTTGGTCATTAAAACTAGACTGTTATAGCTTTTGAATCAGCTTAAATCAATTCTCAAAAAGTCTTTGTTAATTCTAGTTCAATACAGATAAAGGAGTGTTTGGGAGAAGCTTATAATTAGATTTCAAGTATTGGAAATTTGTGTTTCAGAGTTTGTTTCTAGTCTTTAGTTAATAACAATTGGTTTTAGGTCATTTACAAGTCAAAAACAAAGTCAATCAGGCAATTGGTATTAAAACTGTTTGGGTTATCCTTATTTCAGCATTGTTCTCTAAAACTTACCATTTTCAATTGCTTGTTTCTTATTCATTCCTTGATGAAATTCTCCCAAATTTGTTTCTAGTTATAGCTTATATCATAAACTTTTAGACTCTAAGAGGAAAATCTACAGTTTTAGGTAATAAGCTAGAAATAAGCTTTTTAGTCCATGACTGAGCATTTGTCATTCTCTGAGACAAAGTGCTAACTGTTTTCCTAGATCTCTTAATCCACTTTACAAAAGTCTTAATTTTCTTTCACCAATCCAGTTAATAAGTGTTGAATATTAAGTTTTGAAGTTTTGAGCTTTTTGCAAAAAGTTGGTCAAACTTGGTCAACATAAGCTCAAAAGAGCTTATTTCAGATTTCTCATTCATTTCTGAATGAAAATGGTTCTAGTTTGATTTCCCCTTCTTTAAATCAAGTGCTTAATCAGTTTCTTTACAAAAACCAGATTGTGACTGTTTGGTTTGAGCTGTAGCTTATTTTGAGCTTATTAATAAGCACTCAATTGCTTATTTTTGACTTTTAGCAAAATTCCTTAGATACACGTTGTTTAAATTGAATTAGAAGAGTTTTGCAAGTTGTTTCAGCTTATTTGGTTGAGTAATAAGCTCAAGCGAGCTTATTCTTTCCTTTGTCCCGTTTTTACTTAAAACTTTAGTTTAATTGCACTTTGGTCCTTACATTTCATTCAGTTTTGTAAACTTGGCTAAACTTCCAATTTATTAGGGTTTGCTAAAAGTTAGTCCCTGGACTTTGTGAGTTGTTACATTTCAGTTGTTAAGTTTGTTAGTTTGTTACTAATTGGTTAGTTAGTTATAAATTTTACAAGTTTGGTCCTTATAGTTAACAGTTTTGCATTTTTAGTCCCTAAAGTTGTTAGAATTTAATTTTCAAGCATTTAATTTTCCTAGAATTTACATTTTCAGTCCTCTTAGTTTTAAATTTTGCAATTTTAATTTTGTTTGAATAAAATCTTGGTATTTGCAACTTGTTTTACGTATAAGTAGGTTTATATTTTTCATTTTTAAATAGTGTTGTTTGAATTAGCAATAGATTACCAAGCAAGCTTGAACAACCAAGAACAATAATAAATCTGATATTGATTGGACTTTCTATTGGTTAAGAACTGAGAAAACGAACTTGCATTATACACATTTCAAATGGCGCCGCTGCCGGTTCTTTGACTACACGAGAGACTATCGATTGACGGTTTTCATTGGCTTTTGGGATCCGTTCATTTGGTGAACGTTATTTTTACGTATCATAAATCAAAAACAAATAAAAAAATCAAAAATATAAAAATATATAAAAACTAAAAAATTAACAAAACAATTCTTTTCCTAAAGAATTGACCAAAAAAATTAAAAAATCCAAAAAGCAATCTTTTTCCTAAGAGATTGCACCCAAAAATATATATTATTGGATTCTCTCGGTTTTTATGTACATATAGTATTTTCCTTTAAAAAACTCATAAATACAAAAATATTTTCCATATATTATTATAAGTAAATACGTATACGTATAAGAACAATCAATCTACATATCTTCCATAAGTATTGCCGAGGCAATACACCGTGTTGAGGGGCGTTCCGGTCCTTGACACGCGTATCGATCAAACAAAATAAAGCAAGAATAGATAAATACTCTCAATAAGCAACAATTCGAAGAATACGAACATTTAAGTGAATAGAAAGGCGATGTGCTATAAAATGCCATCTAAGGGTCAATAGGTACTTAAGTGCTTCGCGCCACCTAACCTCCCGTTCACTTGGGAGTATTCTACGAAGGAAGGCTTCATTGAGGGTCTTGCACCCAAAGTAGTAATACATATATTGTTATTTTCTTGTGGATATTTAATATCGAAACTCGAAGAGGATAATTCATTTCTCTTCAAAGTCACACGAGAGCTTCTCTCTCATTCCTCGTATTGAGTTGCATGCTCACTCGCGGGCGTGCACAAATACCGATTGGTGTACAACCTCTTCCTCCGAAAAGGAAGAAAAAGAGAAAGAGTAAGACCACCACCGTCCACCAAGCCGATCACGAGAATCGTGCTTTGTCACCACCACAAGAAGCCATGGCTATTGATAATCGTACTTTGTATGAACGTATGCAATCCAACATTCATGGATATGTTAGTGCCATTAAGATTCCCGACTTTCCCGCTAACACATTTGAGTTACATACATCTATGATCAATATGGTTTCTTCATCACCTTTCTTTGGAAAAAAAATGAGGACCCCCATGCTCACCTTAAGAGATTCCTTTCACTTTGCAATACCATTAAGCATAATGGGGTTCCACATGAGGTCATTAGATTGATGTTAGTGTCATTTTCCTTAGATGGGAGTGCTAAGCATTGGTTAGACACCCAACCACCCGATAGTATCACCACATGGGATGATTTTACCACTAAGTTTTTGAACAAATTCTTTCCTCCACAAAAGACTATGGCTTTGAGGAATTTGATTATGGGCTTTACACAAAAACCTAGTCAATCCTTTGGTGATGCTTGGGAAGAGTATAGTGAGTTGTTGAGGCGATGCCCTAACCATGGAATGGATGATCTAGGCCAAATCAATACCTTCTATAATGGCCTTAAACCTCACCACCAAGATTCACTAAATGCTTCCGCGGGAGGGAGTATTCTTTTTAAGACATACCATGAGGCATTGAACATTATTGAGACTAAGGCAATGGTTCAAACAAACGATCCATTTGAAGAAAGAGTTCATGTGATCCAAAACACTTCTCAAACCCCTTGTGAACTCCAAATTCTTAAAGAGATCCTTCAAACAGTCAAACAAGGACAAGAAATGACTCAAGGCATGATTCAAGATTTTAAGAGCATGACATTGAACAATTCCTCAAATAATGTGAATGCCATCACCATTTCTTGTGTTACTTGTGGAGGCCCCCATTCTTATGAACAATGTGATAAGGTCCAAGGGTATCAAGGGGAATGCTATGCTTATCAAGAGGAACACCGTGAACACTTCAAGCCTAACATTAATCCAAATAACCTTTCTTACAAATCCCAAAATTACCTTACTCCACCCGGCTTCCCACCCCAACCACCCACCCAAATTCCACAAAATCCTCCTCAAATTTTAGCAAGGAATCAAGGGCAAAGACAACCATACCAAGGAAATAACTACAAGGCACCCAATCAATTTCAACCTCAAGCAAGTACCTTTTATCCACCAAATCAAGGATTTAACTCCCAACCTTTACCTTTCCAACCTCAAGGTTTTCAAGGTTATGTGCCACAAGAGTTAAACACAATGGATCTTTTGCAAAAGATGAATCAAGAGAATGAAAGGAAATTCCAAGCTATAGACAAGAAAATGAATGACCAATTCAATAAGCTTTTAATGGCGGTAACTCAAAGACCACAAGGGGCTTTACCTTCCAACACACAAACAAACCCTAGGGCCAATGTTAATGCTATTACAACAAGGAGTGGTACAACAACAAAGGATCCTTCACCTCCTAAACCTACTATTGTTCAACCCACTTGTGCTCCTACTTGTGACAAGCCTTCTACTTCTACTTCACTACCTCAAAATGCTCCCATTCCTCCAATTTCAAAGCCTATTCATGAAGTACTCAATAAGGAAAATCCTTCATCCACACCTCAACCACAAACAAAACCAAGTCTTCCTTATCCCTCAAGATTGAGAAAAGAAAAGCTTAAGAACAAGGATGATATCCAAGTTTCTAACTTTTTGAGGATGTTCAAGCAACTTAACATCAATATCTCCTTTGCGGAAGCCTTAGCCAATATGCCTAAGTTTGCTAAGATGATTAAGGATTTGCTTTCTAACAAGGAAAGATTGGTGGATTTGCCTAATGCTTCTTTGAATGAAAATTGTTCCGCGGTGTTGCTTAAGAAGTTGCCTACTAAGCTTGGAGATCCGGGGCGGTTTTTGATTCCTTGCAATTTCCCGGGGGTGGAAAATTGTATGGCTTTAGCGGATTTAGGAGCAAGCATAAATCTTATGCCATTATCGGTTTGGAAGAGACTTTCACTTCCCGAGCTCACTCCTACTAAGATGACTCTTGAGTTGGCGAACCGTACTATAGCTTATCCGGTGGGAATTGCGGAGGATGTTTTTGTTGGGGTTGATAGATTTACATTTCCCGCGGATTTTGTGGTAGTTGATTATGATGTGGATCCTAGAGTGCCTTTGATTGTTGGTAGGCCATTTTTGAGAACGGGTCGTACTTTAATCGATGTGGCGGAAGGAGAACTTACAATGCGGGTAGGAGATGAGAGAGTTGTGTTTAACATGGGAAAGTTGTCCAAAAAGTCTAATGAGCCCGAAGCGGTAAAACATATTGATGTTGTGCATGAGGAGGAAACACAAGATGATCTCCTTAATAAAGTTTGTGATGAGTACTTTTATGAAGCTTGCTCAAGTGGAGACTTTGATTACCATCATATTGAGACCATTGCTTCCATTACTTCCTCCTTGGATTTTCATGAACCTCAAGAGCTCAACTTTAGTGAAATTCCTTATGACACCCCACTTTTCCACAATACTAATCACTTTGATGAGGACTTAAGTAATGAGGGATCTTTTCTTTGTGATTCACCAACATTTGATGACTATAGTGATGATGAGCTTTCTACTTGTAACTCTCCATTTGTTGATGATCATACTTCCTTTGGTTTTGAGGGATCACCCATCTTTGATAGACCAATCTATGATGTTTATGGTGATGAGGAGGATTCTATCATTGATGAGAGTGATGAGTTTTTATTGGAGGATATATCTTTTGAGTATACTCTTGGTTACCTTGATGAGGAGGGGGACATACTCTATCTGGAATCTTTATTGCTTGAAGATCCTTTACCTTCTTTGTCCACCCAAACCTTTTTACAACCAATCACTTCACAACCTTTCTCTCACCATGTGACCTACAAAGGAGAGTCTTTTAAGGCAATCAACACTTGTTGTTTTCCCATTAAGGAACGGATTTTTGATCCTGGCATAGAGCTTGCTAAATCATCTCAGTATCCTTCTGATGCAACAAAAGGAACCCTTGTGAAAGATTTGAGAACTTTACACCATCACCTTGGAAAGAACATATGGGAAACCAATTTAGAGAACTACACCTCATTCTTGTCACCATTGATTGGGAAGCTAGTTGTTGGCTTGTGTTATAAGTGGGAGGGTAATTATGTATTTGATCCTGGGGGATATTTATGGAGTTTTGATAAATGAACACTTGTTTTACCTCATCATGGAGATTTTTTTTAAAAAGGGCAAACATTTTCTTCTCCATGATAGGTTTTAGACACTTTTAAGTGTGGGACGAGTCGAGCTAGAGACTCATTAACTCAAGCATCGTATAACTAGGTTTAGAGTGTTGTAGGTTAGAAATAAAGGCATAGATTTGGAGATAAGTGTAGGGGAGACCTTCTTTTATCTTCATGCTTGTTTGTAGGGTTGCTCACTCATTTCATGCTTTGGAGCTTATGGAGGAGGCCCTTGTATCCGGTTCACTTTGTTACTTTAGTGATTTTTCATTGACACCTTGTGCTTTAACATGATTTCACTAATAGTAGTCCTTTCCTTAACTTGGGTTAAGCATAGTTTATTCATTGTCATAAGTGTAGGGGAAGTTTTTATACTTCCATGCTCTTAAACATTGAGGACAATGTTTAGCTTAAGTGTAGGGGGGTCTTCTATCGAAGTGACCTTACCTAGAACTTGTCATTGTCTTGCATGATAACATGAAAAAATGAATTTTAAACATTTTTCAAATTTTTGATCTACTTTGGCCAACAAAAATATGCATTCATGATTTTTGCATCAATCATTTTTCATTTTGCATATCACATTTGCATTGTATATATTTCTTCTTTTATTTTTCATCAAAAATAAATAAAAAGGAAAAATATAATAAAACATGGTTTTAACAAGTTTAGACTTCTTTGACATATTAGGCCCGCCATGGATATTTTGACTCAACCCGAGTTTGCTTATTTTAGCACTCTCTAGCTAGTATCCTTAACCATGTAGTCCTTCATTGGTCTATTAGGCTTAGCTTCCACCAATTTCATTCTTTGAAATTTTAAATTTGTGGAGAATGGGAAATGATAGAGTTGAAGCAAGTATAAAAGGGCTAGATAGACTTCATGGCAATTACTTGTGGCTTAACCCTTCTCTTCTTGACCTCTATTTTCTTCGCTTGTATATAATTGTTAATAAATAATCAAGTACGGTTTTAATTGGTTCGTAATCTCTTATGCATTTTTGGCTAATCATTTATGGTTGATATGAGTACGTCTTAAGATTCTAAGTTAGCACGTTTTATGTGTACTAGACTTATGTCATGCTCCATATTTAGCGGGTGTTTTTCATTTTCTTCTTTTCAAATTTCTTGGTGAGGAATAAAGAAAAATAAGAGCGGCTTATGAAAAAAAATGAGTGGCTAGAAAAAAAAAAGAAAAAGAAAAAAAATAAAAAAATAATGCAAGACTCCCAAGAGGGGCAGTGTGGTGTTAATTATAGTGACTATTGAGTTCCAATATTACCTTGACGGGTTGCGGGGATTCAATAGATTGCTCCAATCCAATATTACCTTGACGGGTTGCGGGGTTGAAGATCCAAAATCTCAAAAAGATGCGGATGTAAATTATTGCGTGAGTTTTATTTTTCTTTCCTTAGCGAGTGTGTAGTTACTTATGAAAGCATGACATGAGGATTTTACACATAAGGCGAATGACTTATTACTCTTAATACGGACTTGTATTAATTGTGAGCGGTTTTTCAAGTAATGGATGAGAAGATTACTTAGGATTAAAACCGTGCTTCCTTATTTTTGGATTTTACACTTCTTATATTTCACACTTGAATAATGACAAATTTGCCCACAAGCAATTTGCTCAATTAATAACCGGTTCCACATTTAATTGTCATGAATACGTTGATGCACTTTTTACTTGTGAATGCAATGATCCCATTTATTAGCTTGGTATGGGGAAAGTGAAACTTGAGGGTGATAAATGTTCATGGTATCTAAGCCCTAATCCAAGTCATTGAATTCTTTATGAGTTATTTCCATCAAAACCATTTCAAGAAAAATCAAAAAGATATAGATAGAATTGTATTTTGATTCATTGCATTATTAAAAGTCAAAATCATGCATCATCTAGTTTAGAGTAGTGTAGATGCATCTCATATGGCCAAGGTGGATTAATTATGAGGGAAATGTAAATTTTTAAGCCTTGAAATATAATATTGCATGAGGACATGGCAATGCTCAAGTGTAGGGGAATTTGATATGAGCTTAAACTCATATCCTTTTATCAACAAATAACCCTAAAACATGAAGCAAAATACCCATTTATCTTGTAAAAAGCAGTGTTATGTGGTATGTTTGTGTTTGTGTGCACTTTTGTAGGTAAGAAGATACATTTTCAAGCAAACAAGGAAAAACCAAGCTCAAATGGATGAAAAAGACAAAAGAGGATCAAAAGTGACAAGACTTTGAAGTTCAAGGACCTATCTTGACAAGTGATGAAAGTTGAAGGACTTAAAGTGCAAGTAATTAAAAGTCAAGATTCAAGTCAAACCTGGTCAACTATCAAGTCAACTCAGTCAAAGGGCCATTTTGTACAAATTATGGAAGTTAAAGGACCAAAAATGACTAAGGAATGAAGATCCTAGCTTGAAATGAGAATCTGCCAAGTATAGGGACCAAATCTGCCAACTTTGGAAAGAAATGCAAGTTTAATCCAAGTGGAAAGAATTCAACCAATGGGAAAAGAGAATACACCTCACACGGATCACCACATAAGCCCACTACTGCCGCCTTTCATTTATTACCATATCTCAACAGTGTAATCCGCAACACATCTCCTCAACCAATAAGAAGATGACACGTGTTATCTTCTTTAACAAAAAATATTTCCAGGATCGGGTTTTTGATAGAGGGCGTTTCATGAGAAGATCAAAACACCAAACTTGCTCGTTTTGAAGAGAGGAATACAATGGTGCAATCCAATTAACAAATCATCCATTCAATCAAAGACCCCCAATTCAGTGTTCATCACCTTCAAGTGCCAAATGCAGAATTTTTCCACGTGGCAAGATATTATTGGTTCTGACACGTCACAACTCCAACAAATTCTCCTATCTTGCCTATAAATAGATAGCTTATACTTCATTTCTCATTGTAGCTTAAATTTGTAAAACACATAGTTAACTTTTCCTTTCCCTTTTTCCCTCACTTTTCCCCTAACTACTCAAGAGTCTGACAAACTCTTGAGTCAGTTAGTTAGTTGTTAGCTTGTAACCAACCTTTGTAACTGAATTCTTGCAATAAAATTCAAATTTCCTTTTCCCGCCAAATTCTGTTCTTCAAATTCCTGTTGATTCTTGTTGCTATTGGATATACTTGTTGCTGTTTGATGTTTGTTATGATCAACAATTGATCATAGCTTACATTGGTGAAGTTTTGAAGCTGTTTGATCAGAATTCAAGTTTTTCCATTGTTCTTGAAGATGTGTAGCAGAATGTTGATTCTAGATGATTTGCAGTTGATTGTTGATTGATTTGAGTTGAATACTAGTGATAGGTGGTGGTTATCACTAGGGCAAGAGAGCTCAGCGCTCCTCTTCTTCCCAAAGGATTTCTACAATAGGTTCCATAGCTCTTGTTTTATGTTCCTCTAAACAGTCAATTGCATGCTCATTTTCCTAGTTAACTTTGATGGCTACATGATATACTTGATATGTGTTGTTGTTTGATTGTGTTTTAAGTGTTTAAATTTCAGTTACTGCTTAATCTTGTGCATTTGTGTTCAGCTTTGTAGTACTAGCATAATTTCAGTTACTTTTTGTTCTAATAGCTACTTTCAGTTTTAGCCTTGGTAATTGCTTAGTTTTAGTTCTAATAGCTTTCATTTTGGTCATTAAAACTAGACTGTTATAGCTTTTGAATCAGCTTAAATCAATTCTCAAAAAGTCTTTGTTAATTCTAGTTCAATACAGATAAAGGAGTGTTTGGGAGAAGCTTATAATTAGATTTCAAGTATTGGAAATTTGTGTTTCAGAGTTTGTTTCTAGTCTTTAGTTAATAACAATTGGTTTTAGGTCATTTACAAGTCAAAAACAAAGTCAATCAGGCAATTGGTATTAAAACTGTTTGGGTTATCCTTATTTCAGCATTGTTCTCTAAAACTTACCATTTTCAATTGCTTGTTTCTTATTCATTCCTTGATGAAATTCTCCCAAATTTGTTTCTAGTTATAGCTTATATCATAAACTTTTAGACTCTAAGAGGAAAATCTACAGTTTTAGGTAATAAGCTAGAAATAAGCTTTTTAGTCCATGACTGAGCATTTGTCATTCTCTGAGACAAAGTGCTAACTGTTTTCCTAGATCTCTTAATCCACTTTACAAAAGTCTTAATTTTCTTTCACCAATCCAGTTAATAAGTGTTGAATATTAAGTTTTGAAGTTTTGAGCTTTTTGCAAAAAGTTGGTCAAACTTGGTCAACATAAGCTCAAAAGAGCTTATTTCAGATTTCTCATTCATTTCTGAATGAAAATGGTTCTAGTTTGATTTCCCCTTCTTTAAATCAAGTGCTTAATCAGTTTCTTTACAAAAACCAGATTGTGACTGTTTGGTTTGAGCTGTAGCTTATTTTGAGCTTATTAATAAGCACTCAATTGCTTATTTTTGACTTTTAGCAAAATTCCTTAGATACACGTTGTTTAAATTGAATTAGAAGAGTTTTGCAAGTTGTTTCAGCTTATTTGGTTGAGTAATAAGCTCAAGCGAGCTTATTCTTTCCTTTGTCCCGTTTTTACTTAAAACTTTAGTTTAATTGCACTTTGGTCCTTACATTTCATTCAGTTTTGTAAACTTGGCTAAACTTCCAATTTATTAGGGTTTGCTAAAAGTTAGTCCCTGGACTTTGTGAGTTGTTACATTTCAGTTGTTAAGTTTGTTAGTTTGTTACTAATTGGTTAGTTAGTTATAAATTTTACAAGTTTGGTCCTTATAGTTAACAGTTTTGCATTTTTAGTCCCTAAAGTTGTTAGAATTTAATTTTCAAGCATTTAATTTTCCTAGAATTTACATTTTCAGTCCTCTTAGTTTTAAATTTTGCAATTTTAATTTTGTTTGAATAAAATCTTGGTATTTGCAACTTGTTTTACGTATAAGTAGGTTTATATTTTTCATTTTTAAATAGTGTTGTTTGAATTAGCAATAGATTACCAAGCAAGCTTGAACAACCAAGAACAATAATAAATCTGATATTGATTGGACTTTCTATTGGTTAAGAACTGAGAAAACGAACTTGCATTATACACATTTCACCCATCATTCCGAATAGGAGGTGTTTTTCCGAATAAGCCAAATTGCCAAGATATTCCGAATTGAAGAAAATATTCCGCATAGGGGATTTTCCGCATAAGGGTTATTCTGCATAGAGTTTATTCCGAATAGGGCATTTTCAGCATAGGATTATTCCGATTAGGCATTATTCCAAATAGGGTTTATTCTAATTTTGGGTTATTCCGTATAAGCAAGTTCAAGGGGTATTTGAGTTTTTTCGACGATCTTTAGTGGATTTAATCACAACACAAATTCTCAACCTTTCTTCACTGCTCGATCAACCGATAATCTTAGAGTCTGTTAAGTGATCACAATGAATCCAAGTTTATTAATGCCTCAGATGAAATCTCTTACGGATATCTCGATCATAACGGGGACTGATAGTCGTCCACCGATGCTTATTAAAGAGGTGTTTGAGGCATGGCAAGGTCGAATGATGCAATATCTAAAGGGGAAACCGACATACGGAAGGCTTATGGTCAAATCGATTTTGAATGGTCCACTCGACTATGGTACCATTGTGGTTGACGACGTGACTAGACCACGAGAATTTGAAGAACTCACTCCAGCTCAACAACTTGTTGCAGATGCAGATGAAAAAGCTCTTCAAACAATTCTCCAAGCTCTTCCCCATGACATCTATAGGATGGTGAGTCAGTATACGGTGGCAAAAGATCTATGGGAACGTCTTAAGGTGTTGCTACAAGGAACGTCTCTCACCAAACAGGAAAGGGAATGTCAGTTGTATGACCTGTTTGATAGATTCACCTACAACCCAGGGGAAACGCTTCACGATTATTACTTCAGATTCACCACACTTATGAATGATCTGAATGTATACAATCTTGTGATTGCACCATTCCAGGTTAACACCAAATTCTTGAATACTCTACCTCAAGCTGAATGGGGTGAGTACATTACCGATGTCAAGTTAACCAGGGATCTGCATAAGTGCAATTTGGATCAAATATATGCCTTCCTTCAGCAGCATGAGAAGCATGTGATTATGCACCGTTCTCCTCGCGGTATGTACCCAGATTCCTTAGCTTTGATGGCGAATCAACCAAGCTTGTCTCACAACAACACACCTTATATCTTGGGACATCAAGCTTATCATCAATCACCTTACATGACACCAGCCTTTCCCCAATACTCGATTCTACCACAACCACCCACCTCACATCAGCAACAATATCGGTTCAATGCACCTTTACCACAGTATGCTTCACAACTTCATCCAGCAAATGTTGCACCTTATGCTCAGCCTTCATATTCTTCTTATCAAGAGAATGCAGCATATCCAACAAGCTACCCTGATCAAATGAGTATTCCTTCTACTGATTATGCAGCTCATCCAGATCAAGCACTGTATTGTGATGATGAGGAAGTCCCCGTTCCTGTATTCCAACAAGGAGCTGGCCCAGTTGAAGTGCTAACTACTATGTCTGCTTATCTCACAAGAACTTTAAGCAAACGAGGATTCAGAGGATCAGCTCCTACCAACAATCAGTTGAGGAATTCATCCAATTCTCGCCAACAAGCTACAATTAAGAATGGCAGGGTAATGGTTCAGCCAATTCAACCACATCAGGGGAGAACTTCCACATCAACCAATGTTCGCACCGTCAATCCTGCTCCTGCTCCAATGGTCAACAACCCTCCACGGGCTAATACAGGCAAGTTGAGAATGATTACATGCTACAACTGCAAGGAAGAGGGTCATATGTCCAGGGATTGTAAGAAACCCAAGAGGAGAAGGGATGGACAGTGGTTTGCAGAAAAGATCTATCTGGTAAATGCTCAGGCGCAGGGAAGGGAACTTGATGAAGAGGAGCTTGCATTTCTTGCTGACCCAGGGATTGCTGAACAAGACGTTGTCACTACGTAGAATGCAGCTTACCAAGCCGATGATCTTGATGCGTATGACTCCGACTGTGATGACTTTCAAACTGCAAAGGCTGCTCTTATGGCAACTATCTCCAGCTTAGGGCCAGATAAGAGATCTGAGGTACTTATTAATAACACCGATAATACCACTGATGCTAGTATTCAACCACATCAAGTTGTGCAAGAGAGTGCTGACTCGAATGAATCTTCGGTGGTGAGTCCTTCAAACGAGGAGACTAACAATGATAGCAATATCAATGTGAGTCCCCAGACTTTGAGTGAATCACAACCGGGACCCAGTTCGCATACGCCTACTCCTGCTCAACAAGATTTGGTCATGGTTCCTGCTACATTACTTAGCCAAATGAATGCTGCACTCTTAGAAACCTTAGCTAAGAATAAGAATTTGTCTGATGAGCTTGCCTTAAGCAATGAGAAAGTACAAACTTTGGAATTAGTGCCTTCGTCTAGTGTTCTCACAAATCTCGAATATGATCATTTTAGAAACAAACAAATGGGTCACTTGCAAGAAATCGAAAACTTAAGAGCAAATCTGTCTAATGAACTTAAAGAAAAGGAGTTAGTGGTCACTAATTTTCAAAAACTTCAAACAGATTTTGAATTACTCGAGTCTAAGAAGAATGAAATGGAGATTAATGCTGCTAATAAGATTAGAAGTCTAGACTACTTGCTTTTAAGACAATACGCTGCTTCTCAACTAGTGCACTTATTTGATGCTTCGTTTAGAGAGTTTAACTTATCACGTCAAAAAGGCCTTCCCCCTAACCCAAAGTATGCAAAACAAGCTTTTAGACATAGTCCAAGATTGTATAATGCAACTCAATTAGGATTGGCCTTAGACCCGATTGTTTTTCCCGATGATCGAACAAATAAGGATCTAGTTGCTGAGGATCGGTCATACAATTCAGCAAAATATCCCGATTGTGATTATTTTAAAATGAATAAGGAGCTTGCAAAAACTGATTTTAGAGTTCGCTTCCATATGGATAAAGATCTCATCACAGCACCAACCTACATGATAGAGGAAGAAAGCCCTAGTACATTTCCTACACTTGTCAACATGGAAGGTCCTAAGGAAATTCCAAATAATCTTCCACCTGTTAGCACTGTATGGTTAAACTTGAAAGAGATTAACCGATACTTTACTAACTTTGACAAGGTCATTTTGGAATGTACGACTTCAAATGGCTTAAACGCCGGAGAATGGGCTTTCGAACACATGAACGAGGTGTTTAAAACTAAGATCAATCCGTTTGTCGAAAGTCTAAAAGGAAGTTTTGCATCTCTTAAGGAAAATCTTCAGTTTGAAATTGGTGAAGTTCAAAAAGTGTTTTATGAAATGGACACCGCTTACGAACTGCAACTAATTGAAAAAGAAAAGATTTTAACCGAATATGACCGATTCTTGTCTGAAGTAATCTCGTGTGATGTGCTTACTACTGTAAATGTTAATTATTCGACTGAGCTTACATCCGCTATGATGAATTGTGATGTTGTGCATATTTGTGATGATGTTTGTGATCTTTCTGTAAATGTTGCTGAAACTGTAAATGAGGTAGATAATCATTCTTGTCACGAATCTAACGCTGAGTTTTTAAAGCTACAAGATTCTTACAATTTACTTTCAAAACGCTTTAATCAACTAGAACAACACTGTATATCTTTAGAATTAAAACAACAAACTCAAAATGAGGATCTTTTGATATCAAATGGTTGTGAAAACGGTGTTGAGACTAGTGACAAGATGATTGCAATTGTTAAGACATTAGAGGAAGAAATCATGAGATTGAAGAGAGAGGTATCATCAAAGGAAACATTAAAAATGGAACTAGAGGCTGCAGAGTCTAAAAACCAGGTCTTAGAAATTAGACTATCAACTGTTCTAGGGGAGATGGATCGGACAAGGAAGGGACTATCCGCTCTTTATGGTTCACTAGAAGAACGCTTCGCTTTTAATGCGGCACAGCAACAATATTATGTTGAACAACTGAACCAAAGGTGCGAGGAAATCTCTGACCTGAACATCCTGCTCATAGACAAAAATATGGTTTTGGCTGAGTTAAAGGAGACACTTCTTCTCACCCGACAAGAAGTTGTTGATAACTTAGCTACCGACTCTGCACCGTCCACTAGTGCTCCAACAACCAAGTCAGTAGTGCTTTATAAGAATCCGCTTCATAAGAGAAACCAGGTTACCTATGATGATTATATGAGGAATGCCATTAAGCATGTCGATCTTCTTAGGGATATTTTAGACGATCTTTATGCCTTAGATCCCTCAAGTAGCGACTATTATTCGGCTCATGAATATGTTAAGCGAGTTCAATATTGCTTGGCTTATTTGCAATACATAGGTACACCAGGTTCTGCACTACTTAATAATAGGCCCATTGCTGTCACTCCATTTAATAAGACTCCAGGAGCGAAACCATCATTGGCTCAATCAAGTAAGGCACCTTTAAAATCTGCTGCTAATATTCCCACTTTGCCTTCTACAGGATTAAAAGAGACTACTAAGGCTAAAGGATCGCCACTCAAGAAAGCTAAGATCAAGCCCTCCACTAGTAGTGCCACAAAGAAGAAAGTAGAAGTCCACAATAGGAATGCTAGTTCAGTTTTAAATAAAAAGAATCATGTTAAGACTAAAAGCTCTGCGCCTGTGCAGCAGCCTAAACCATTCGTGAATTCTGATTTAAATTGTTGGAATTGTAATGAATGTATGTTTTCCCAGCGTCATGATTTGTGTCTAATTGATCACGTTAATGAAATGAATGCTATTAAGAATGGTCTTGAATGGAAGCCAACGGGTAGAACTCGTGCCCAAGTTGGCTGGCAATGGCGTCCCACTGGTAGGACCTTTACATTAGATGGAAAAATGTGCCCTTTAACTAGGAATGCATCCATTGAGGTTAGGTCTGAGCGTCCTTTAGCTAGGAACACTCGCACTCAAGTATGGAAACAGCGCCCTTTAATTAGGTCAGCCCCCACTATAGTGCCTATCAGTGAAGAAATACCTCAGGATTTGAGCCAACTAGAATCTGCACCACCAATTAAGAAGAAGAAGGCTAGGAAATCTAAGAAACCTAGAGTTAGCAAATCTAAGATTATTAAATATGTACCTGCTAATAACAAGGAACACTCAGATTCCGATACCTCTACATTGTCTTTGTGTGGTGATATTTTCAGGTGGTCCAAATCATCCTGTGGTATTTGGACTCCGGTTGTTCAAAACATATGACCGGAAATCGCTCGATGCTCCGAAATTTCGTCAGCAAGTTTCTTGGTACGGTTAAATTCGGGAATGATCATATAGCAAAGATTATGGGGTATGGTGAATATCAGATTGGAAACGTGACGATTTCTAGGGTATACTATGTGGAAGGTCTTGGTCATAACTTATTCTCAGTAGGACAGTTTTGTGATTCCAACCTTGAGGTTGCTTTTCGACAACACACTTGTTTCATCCGCAACTTGGAAGGAAAAGATTTGTTGAAGGGATCTCGTGGTGCAAATCTTTATACTTTGTCCTTACAAGACATGATGGCCGCTTCTCCAGTATGTCTTCTCTCTAAAGCTTCTAAGACCAAGTCATGGTTATGGCATCGCAGATTATCTCATCTTAATTTTGATGCTATTAATCATCTGGCTAAAAACGAATTAGTTCGTGGTCTTCCAAAGCTTAAATTTCACAAGGACCATTTATGTTCCGCGTGTTCAAGGGGGAAAAGCACCAAGAAATCTTACAAGCCCAAAGCTGAAGACACCAATCAAGAAAAACTTCATCTTTTGCATATGGATCTTTGTGGGCCGATGAGAACTGAAAGTGTGAGCGGTAAGAAATTCATTCTCGTCATTGTGGATGATTTTTCCAGGTTTACATGGGTTAGATTTCTACGTACAAAGGATGAAGCACCGAAGGCTATCATCACTTTTCTGAAGTTCATTCAGGTACGTTTGAATACCACTGTCCGCCGTATTCGTACAAATAAAGGGACAGAGTTCGTCAACCAGACTCTTCGTGATTATTATGAAGGAGTTGGTATATCACATGAAACATCCGCTGCACGCACTCCACAACAAAACGGTGTCGTTGAAAGACGGAATCGTACACTTATGGAAGCTGCTAGGACCATGCTTATTTATGCGAACGCTCCATTGTTCTTTTGGGCAGAGGCTATTTCTACTGCATGTTTCACCCAAAACCGTTCTATCATTCGGAAACGCCATGGAAAAACACCTTATGAGCTTCTACATGACCGCAAACCCGATGTTTCATTTTTCCATGTGTTTGGTGCTCTGTGTTATCCAAACATCAATAGTGAGAACTTGGGTAAGCTTCAACCAAAAGCCGATATAGGTATTTTCATTGGTTACTCACCGTCCAAAAGAGCATACCGAATCTATAACCGTCGTCTTGGCAAGATTGTAGAAACTATGGACGCAGATTTCGACGAGCTGACAGCGATGGCTTCTGAGCAACACAGCTCTGAACCCGCGCTTCATGAGATGGGAACCGGTGCTATTAGTTCCGGATTAATTCCCAATAATCCTACTTCTACATCATTTTTACCACCAACAAGGCCCGAGTGGGATAAACTGTTTCAACCGTTGTTTGATGAATTCTTCGATCCCCCGACTGATGAAGTTCAAGCACCTGTAGTAATTGCTCCAATACCTGAAGTGGTTGCTCAAGCTAATGAACCTTTATCTAATGCATCTACAATTCACATTGAACCGGATGCACCTTCACCAAGTGATTCTCAGACTACACCTGAATCATCACCCCTACTTGTGCCTAATGATGTGGAAGAGGATTCTACTGATCACGACTTGGAATATGCTCACTTGCAAGAGCTTCCTTTCTTTGGTGTAGCGATCCCTGAAAACCCTTCAGCCGCGTCTACCTCAGAAGAAGCTCCATCTATTGTTCACTCCAGACCACCTAGGATTGAAAACCATAGCACTAAATGGACAAAAGATCACCCAATTAGGAATGTTATTGGAGATCTAGATCGACCCGTCTCTACACGTCATCAATTACAAGAGAGTGAACTTTATTGCTACTTTGATGCATTTCTCTCTGAAGTTGAACCTAAAAATTGGCAGCAGGCTATGACCCAATCATCTTGGATTGAAGCTATGCAGGAGGAACTAAATGAATTCCAACGACTTGAAGTATGGGAATTGGTTCCTCGCCCTGACAAGGTTAACATCCTTACTTTGTTATGGGTTTATAAGGTTAAACTTGATGAGATGGGTGCGGTATTGAAGAATAAGGCTAGATTGGTCGCTAGAGGATATAAACAAGCCTTGGGTATAGACTTTGAAGAATCTTTTGCTCCTGTGGCTAGATTGGAGGCGATTAGACTATTCCTTGCGTTTGCTGCTCATATGAACATGATCGTCTATCAAATGGATGTGAAGACGGCATTTTTGAACGGTGAACTAAGGGAAGAAGTTTATGTTAGTCAACCGGATGGGTTCGTCAGTACGGAGTCTCCTAACCATGTGTACAAGCTTAAGAAGGCTCTCTATGGGTTGAAACAAGCTCCACGCGCGTGGTATGATCTCCTGTCAACATATCTCATGTCGGAAGGCTTCTCCAAAGGCAAAGTGGACCCCACTCTATTCACTCTCAAGGAAGGCAACGACATGATTCTGGTACAAATTTATGTTGATGATATAATTTTTGCTGCCACTAACATAGAATTGTCAAACCGATTTGAGAAGATAATGTCCACACGCTTTCAGATGTCGATGATGGGAAAAATTTCTTTTTTCTTAGGATTACAGATTTCTCAGAATCCCAGAGGCATCTTTATTAATCAATCCAAATATGCTCTAGAGTCTCTTAAGAAATATAACTTTGAGAATTGTGACCCCGTAGACACTCCAATGGTGGAGAAATCCAAGTTAGATGAAGATAGGAATGGGACTATTGTCGATCCAAAACTTTACCGTGGGATGATCGGCACCCTTCTATATCTGACTGCTAGCAGGCCTGATTTGCAATTTGTTGTATGCATGTGTGCCCGGTATCAGGCTCGGCCTACCGAAAAGCACCTACATGTAGTTAAAAGGATCTTTCGGTATCTAAAAGGAACACTTCATCGTGGTCTATGGTATCCGAAAGATTCCTCGATTGCTTTAATATCATACGCAGATGCCGATCATGCTGGATGTCAAGACACGAGGCGTAGCACTTCTAGATCTGTGCAACTCCTAGGAGATAGATTGATCAGTTGGTCTTCAAAAAGGCAGAAAAGCGCTGCAATTTCTAGCACGGAGGCTGAATACATCGCCATGTCCGGTTGTTGTGCTCAAGTCCTTTGGATGAGATCACAATTAACTGACTACGGTCTTGGATTTAACAAAATCCCGATGTATTGTGACAACAAGAGCGCCATTGCCCTTTGCTGCAACTATGTTCAACACTCCCGGGCCAAGCACATAGACATTCGCTACCATTTCATTAAGGAGCAGGTGGAGAACGGAGTGATCGAGCTGTATTTTGTCACTACTGAGTACCAGCTGGCGGATATGTTCACCAAAGCCTTAGATCGAGGACGAATCGAGTTTTTGATCGACAAGCTTGGCATGAAATCATTCACTCCAGCGACTCTCAAAGAGTTGGCAGAAGAATCAGCTGAATAGTCGTGGTAAACTATTCAGAGTATCCTTTGTTCGTGATCATGTATATTATCGTAAATATATTAAACACAAAAAGAAAATACAAAAATATAAAATCAAGAAAAACCATAAAAAAAATATAAAACCAAGAAAAACCATAAAAATTATAAAATCAAGAAAAACCAAAAATATTTTTCGTTTAAAACGGGTATGTCTTTTAGTACGGTAATATTTACGGCCTTAGAAATGTCGATTAATATTGACACGGTGCCATAAATAGAGTCCGTATAAAAGTTGTAATGTTTTAAAACATGCCCATTATGGCTTGTAGTTATTTCTGACTGCAACCCGGTTTTCATATTAAAGTCACGTATTTCCTTGGAAAACGTTGGCTCAGAACGGGAATTAATTTTCTCGGGCGTGATTTACAAGCCAAATCATGCAAAGGGATCAAGTTTACTTTACAACTTGGTCTAACACAAATTTGTGTACGTCTCAGTGCATTAATTTGTTAAAATAAGAGAAATCTTATTGACACCACGAATCAAACTTTTTCAAGAGATAAAATTGGGAAATGTTTTTCATCATCATGTGCCTCGTTAAACAATGACTACAGCTCTTTAACTAGAAAATGGGTCATCGTTTAAGGGGGAGAAAATGTTACATCATCTTTCACATCAAAAAGATCTTCATAAAGCTTAATGGTTAATGGTTGGATTGCTTTGGCATTTGTATTGTTGTTGCTTATAAGTTTGTCATGGATAGTTTTGTGCTTGTGTTAAGTTAAGTTAATCACTGAGGCTCGGATAGTTAACATAAGATAGGGTCAATGTGACAAGTATTAAAACGTGGTAAACAAAAGAATGTTAAATGTAGCAAAAAGAAAAATTTGAGGGGGCAAAGTTGACAATATGTCTAACTTGTGGAAAATTTGACCTAGTCAAAACCTTCCCCCCCCCCCCCCCCCGTTTCTTTTCTTTCTTTCACTGTTTCCTTGTTTTCTTTTGCCGCCATTCATACAAACACACAAACAAACACACGATCACGCAACACAAACTCAAAAATCACTCATCTTCTTGTTAAAGATCTGCATAAGGTATCAATACGAATTAATCTTTCATGCAAATCAATTTAATTAACACCTTTTTGATTGAAAACAATCGAATGAAATTACTGTTTAATTAGGGTTTAATTAATTGGGGTTTTTGCCTGGGGATGATTCGGAATAGGTCTAATTGCACTAATTTGGCCTTTAGAACACTTGAATCAAACGAGTTCATGCCTAATTAGAAAATCGTAACTGTTTGTCACTTTCCGCATAAGAGCACTTATTCAGAATAGAAAATACTTTCCGAATAGGCAAAAGTTCCGAATAGGATTTCATTCCGAATAGGGCAAATGTTCCGAATAGGGCAAATGTTCCGAATAGGGCAAATGTTCCGAATAGGGCAAATGTTCCGAATAGGACAAATGTTCCGAATAGGACAAATGTTCCGAATAGGACAAATGTTCCGAATAGGGCAAATATTCCGAATAGGGCAAATGTTCCGAATAGGGCAAATGTTCCGAATAGGGCAAATGTTCCGAATAGGACAAATGTTCCGAATAGGACAAATGTTCCGAATAGGGCAAATGTTCCGAATAGGGCAAATGTTCCGAATAGGGCAAATGTTCCGAATAGGGCAAATGTTCCGAATAGGGCAAATGTTCCGAATAGGGAAAATGTTCCGAATAGGGAAAATGTTCCGAATAGAGTTTCTATTCCACATAGACTAAATGTTCCGAATAGAGTTTTTTATTCCTCATAGCCTAATGTTCCGAATAGAGATTTTATTCAGCATAGCCAAATGTTCCGAATAGGCCTTTATTCAGAATAGGGATTTTATTCCGCATAGGCTAAATGTTCCGAATAGAAGATGTTTGAATGGTTTCAAAGCTTAAGGGATTATGTCATATGTACAATGCTTAGGTTTAAAGTCATAATGATATGCATACTTGTTTGTATCAACCTTTGTGTTTTATCTTAAGCAGAGACGATGACTAATCCTACCGTACAACAAATACAACACACCAGAGCCACCGCCATTGCCGAAGCCAAGACTCTAAAGTTTATTCCGAACAACTTTCGTTTGAAGGAGGTATCTCACTCTACCCATAATGGATTTAAGGTAGGTACAGCCATGCTTGATAAATCTCATTTCAAGCATGCGCTAAGGAGAAGTGCTTCAGTACCCTATGACTACCTTTACGAGTTCTGGGCTACCAAAGAGAGGACGTCCAACAAAATCACTTTTTCCTTGGACAACAAGCAGCAGACGCTTACTGTGTCAGACTTTAGGAAGATTTTTGGATTTCGGCCGACACTCAAAGACTTATCATACTCAGCCAACCCGACTAAGGACCAGATCATGGAGATGTTCACCGCCATTGGATGTCTTGACATACGAACCCCGTCTGAGTTTACTACTGCCAAAGTTGGTCAACCATGGAAAGCTATTTTTGGGATTCTAAGCCGATGTTTAACACCCAAAACAACTGGGTTTGATGTTGTTCGTCCACCAATCATCAAGATGTTTTATGGTATGTTTAAAGGTATGGGTATTGATTATGCATCACTGCTGTGGGAGGAGTTTACTTTTCAACTCTTCACAAACACGAAGGGTAAGGTTAAATGTTACCAGTATCCTAGGTTTATTAAGCTGATCATACATTACTTTATGGAAAACGATGCATCCATTGATAAGCGTGCAGGCAGACGTCAACACACGATCGATGATGATGATTTGGTAGACTTAAAGCAGGAGACTCATTCGAATACGGTTATTCCTGGTCCCATTCCCAATCACCTTCTGACCGATGAGCTTATTGCATCCGATGATTACAAGAACTTGCTAAAAGAAATTGAGAATCAACGAGCAAGCCTTCTAGCAGGTGAAGACTCTTCCACCATGGTTAAGAGCAAAGGTAAACGGAAGCAAGCAGATTTACCTGAACCCCAAACCAAGAAGAAGAAGACAGAGGGTAAGAAGGGAAAGGGTAAGGCTGATGAGATGCGTCTACGTGACGAAGAAAACATTGTTGATCCTACTCATGATAAAACTGAGAAACAAATGATGAAGATAGCCATTCAAAGGAGTAGGAAAGATACTGGCGGTAGTGGTTCAGGTGCAAGGGTAGAAATTGAGGATGAGTACGTGGAACCAGATGATGTTGATGAATTTGGGTCACCTGAACATTATTCCACTTCGAAGGAGCCATCAGTCCCTGTTTCAGCTGGTATTGACAAAGAGTCGACTCAACCTTTGGTAACTCAACTTCAAACAACTCAACCCTTACCAACCAGACCGGTTTCTACACCATTTCCTCCACCACCAATAAAGCCCATCTTCAGCACCGCAGTCACAACCGAGCCCATTCCATCAACCCAGAGCAGCTCTGCAACGTCTGCAATGGCAGCAATAGTGATGGCCGAGATGTTGGATAAACATGTGGATAATCACAAGAGAGAAATGGATGAACTTCGCCAAGAGCTAAATAGAAGAGCTCAAAGTGAAGAAGCATCAAGGAAAGCTCAAGAAGAGTTGATTGCCAAGTTCGCTGCAGACATGGAAGCTACACGTAAAGCTCATGCAGAAGAACTTGCTCAGGTTAAAAAGGCTGAAGCTGATAGGCATAAAGCACGAATTACGAGACTTAAAGCTATTAAGGATGACCTCAAAGAGCAAAAAGCAGCTATTGAAGCTTCTATTGAGCAGAGAGTGAAAGACTCCATTGAATCCTTAATGCCTAAACTGCGTGATGATTTAAAGACGCTTGCTGCTGACAACTTAATGATCAAATCATCCAATCCTTCAGAAGCCGCCTACAAGATCGCTTATGACTTGACGGATTTTGAACTTAAGAAGATCCTCAAAGCTCGAATGAAGGAACTTGGATCGTTTGATAAATCGAGGAATCAACGGGCTCTCTTCAAATCCCTGAATGACGCTATCATGGAGGATGATAGGTTGTTCAAGACGTTTGGAAGTGTGGTACCCTACCACATTCTCCCTGAAGAAGAAAGGGAAGAGAGCGACGAAGAAGAGGGTACTGGTGGAGAGGAGGAAGAAGAAGACGAAGAAGATAAGAATGAGGATGATGATGAGGATGATGAGGATGAGAATAATGATGATGATGAGGATGATAATGATAAGGATGATGATAATGATGATGAAGATGATGATCATGATGAGGATGAGGATGATGATGATGAGGATGAGGATGATGATGATAATGATGGTAATGATGGTGGTGATGGTCACCAGGAGAGTGTTAAGGGGAGCAACGCGGATAAAGGTGAACAGCCTGAGAAAGGGGATAAGGGTGCCAGCTCAAAGAAACCTGTTAAGTCGGGCACCAAATCCAAGAAAGATGCAGCACCAAAGGAAAAGTCTACATCCACGGAATCCAGACGATCGAAGTGGCGCCATGATGTGAATGCCACTACAGGGTCATCTATTCTTGGTACATTTATCCATGCATCAATACCTGTTACCACTAACCCCGTTAGTTCTATTGTTGTTGCCCCTGTGATTGCAGAATCGGTAACCGAACCTGAAGCTGCACAACATTCACCCGTCCATGACACTGCTGAAATGCCTGAATCAGAACAAGCAGATGTTCACGTCTCCACTCCTCAGCAACAAAACCCACAATCTACTATTCCTGAACCAAGCACAAGGAACTGGGAGGACACGTTGGAGATCGACGAAACTGCTCCACCACAGGCTTGGATCACGGCAGCGGCGCAGTATGATCCGATCACCGACGCCGACAAAAATGTCTTGTATCTTCGTATCCGAAGTCCGATTGACTTATGTGCATTTCTTGCTCATGAGTATAAGACTTCGGTTACTCCATCTTTGGTGAAGAAAGTACTGAAGGACAAAAGACTTCGCGCCAAAACCCGGTTGACCCAAATGGAGTTCGAATATTATGCCGAGGAGATCCTGAAGGCTCTGAATACCGTTCAACGGCTAGGTCTTCATGAATCAGAAAGAGCTCCACCTCCAATGGATCCTACTCAAGATAATCAGATTGCTCTTGACTTCTTCGTCACCAATGATCTGGTGTATCTACTGAAGGGGTTATCAAAGTACGCAACCTCCCTGACCTTGCTGAAAGCTGCCAACTGGGGGACAATACCCTTTATCGAGGAAAAGGTAAACCGACTCTGGGTCCCTAAGATAAATCTTAATTATGATATGTATGCTGTCATAGGTGCATCTCATTGGGACGAACGAGTCCAAAGGGCGTACAGGGGTTGCTGCTTGGTCAATTCCGGAAGCAATGTTAGATCCGACATCCGCATCTCCAGCATCTTAGGAATGAAAACTGAAGCCAAGAATGGCTATTATCATGTGACGGAGATTCGTTTGAAAAGGGAGGATGACAAGGAATACAAAATCCAGCAGGGAGATTTTTCCATCATTCGCCTTGAGGATATCGAAGATATGCTGCTTCTGATGACCAGAGATCAACTCACACATATTCCTCGTGAAGACCTCATTGCTTTGAATACAGCACTTCGTATGTTCACACGAAGCGTTGTGATCAAGACACGAGTTGAAGATCTTCAGTTGGGAGTCGAAAGCTATCAGAGGAAGCTCAACCTAACTCGTCCAGTGAATAAAGTGCTACCTCAACATGTAGAAAGATGTCCCTATATCGGCATTTCAGTCCCGAATTACGGCATCTTCTACTTGAACAGTCGAGGTTTAATGAAGTTCATGAGGGTGGGTGAGCTCCACAAGTACAGTGATGGGACTCTTCTACAAGTCAGAGGAAAGTTGGAGCATCTGAACTCGGGTGGGACTTTGCCAGAAATGACGGAGGATTGGCATCCAGGTTACCGGCAGATGGCGAAGTATGGCATCAAGAAGATCGATCAGAAGCTCCGTGAACGTAGATTGATGAGGAGCTTGGAAAGATTTGTGGGTGGTAGACCATATGGAGTGCACTACAGGACACTGCAACGATCCATCTAATGGGTCGTACATTTCAGGTCACTCTATATTGGTATTATTTGTGAATATGTATATTTGTGAATAATGTGCTTTAATGGCTTGTTGTAGTGTTAAGGTTTGATAATTTTTCAAGAATTTCTCACGAGATTCTAAATCTTTCAAAATATATCATACTAAAGCACTACAACTATCCCTTATTAACTTAAGGGGGAGCAATAACTTGTTCTATGGCCAAACATCGATTTCATTTTTACCCAAAGACCGGTTAATCCATTCAATATCCCAAATATTAATGGTTAACATTTTGGATAAGGGGAGAAAATGGGATTAAGGAGACTTAAGCGATACTTGGCTAAAAGATGAAAAAGACTTAAAGATAATCCAACTTAATATGTGTTAAGCACGTGTTAAGGGGGAGCGTTTTTGATGAACAAAACACCTAAGGTACAAAACCTTTGATTTCAATATCACAAGTACCTTATGTGATTTTCAATGATTTTTCATGGTGGCAATTCCTTCCCAAAACACGCTTAATTCACGACGAATGTGGTGACAAAAGGGTGGTAGGAATAGGTTTAGTCCAATGATTCATCAGAGCCGATGGAATCTTCCCAAGGACAATTCCCTAGATAGAATTAGAAGTCCTAGGAAAGATGGAGAAAGAATGTGAACGTAGCTGAATGCCGACCAAGTACTTAAGCTAGCACTGGAACAATCACAACAAGGTGCTAGTGATGACGTATTGGTAAGCATTGAAGGGGTTGAAGAATGAAAAAGAATTGTAAAGATAAAGGGTGTAAAGAAAGAAGCCCTCCTTACAACTTTAGGCAGAAACCGGGTCAATACATATGCTATTGAGGTCATTTTTGCTAATGATTCTCGGTATTGAAGAAAGACATCATGGACCCAGTGATGCAATGCACAACCCTTCCCCAGCTAACTCAAATATCTCTCAAAAGGTATTTGTTTTAATCACACGGAGATCAACACGTTATCTATTGGTTTATTCACTCCGAATAGACTGGTATTGAAAAGGTGGCACTCCTCTCCAGCCATCGCTCACTAAATCAAAACGCACAATCGAGTCTAGAGCCAAGAGATCATCAAAAGTCTCATTAGGACACTTTCCATTTATTCCTTGCTTTCTCACACACTGTGAAAAGTAAGAGATTTTCAAGAGTCCTACGCAGTATTCCTGTAATATTGCCAGAACATCCAAGTAATACGCAAGTATTACAATGAAGATGGAAATCCTGCTTGAGCCAACATCAAACAAGCTCATGGTAGGTTACACGTGCGGTTCTTTTAGAACCAATCTTGTGAAAAACTGGAAGGTAACAGTGGTTTAATTCTTAATTGAACTTAAACTCGTTCCAGGCCTCTTCGCATTATCATATGATCTTGCCAGAACACTCAGAGTGACTCTTTATTGACCACAGTGACGAGTGGAAATCCTTCTAGTGTTAACATCAAACAGCACTTGGTAGGTGACGTGCAAGATTCTTTATGAATTGAGCTCGTGACAACTGGAAAGCAACGATGGTGAAAATCTTAATTGAAATTCACTTGTTCCAGGTTTCATGAATTGACGGCTTTTAATCACAAGGATAATTTATCCAAGTGATTCACTCTTTATGTTCGCAGTCAGCTTTGGACGGTCGAATAAAGAGAACGGGTTTACCCGCGAAATCCTGTCAGGAAGTTACTTAATTGAAACTATCCGTCATGGGTACGATATCTAATATCGTCCAACGGTCTTCACCGACCGGAGGTAAAATGCTACCGAATTAGAATAAAATGTTCAAAGCCATTTTATTCGTGTCGTTGCTGTGTACCTGTTAAAGACGGTGGCGTTGCTGTGTACCTGTTGAAGACGGTGGCGTTGCTGTGTACCAGTGAAGACGGTGGTGTTGCGGTGTACCTGTAAAAGTCGTTCCCACATGCTTATGTCTTTTGCAACAAAGTTCAGCAAAAATTCAAGAAAGTACAAGATGAAGTCTTCCGTTGTACCAAACTCTGAAGCTTTCGAGAATTCAACAAAAAGACGTAAGTGTGTGGAACATGAAGTCACGAGGAGGCAAAGTTCACAAGAAAGGCAAAGATCGCACGTGAAAGGCCAAAGAACAATGCTCTCAAGTCAAAGCCAAAAAGATCAAATCAACATATTCACAACAAAAGAAAGAAAAGAAGAAAAGACTACGAGCTAAAGAACGAAGACTTAGTATAGTATGCTAGGTTTAGAACTTTGTAACGTGGAGTGACCTCCCTTAGGGGGAGATTGTTAGAAATACGTTTTAACGTATATTAGAAGTATCGGTCACTCCACAATATGATTTATGTTGTAATAGCTCGTAGTTAGTAATTAGTTATTAGTTGCTTATTAACTTAAGTAAGAACCGGTCCATGGGCTTGTCATGGACCGGCCCAAGCCCAATGTTAGGCTTGGAATATAAATACCCCTTTCCACTAAGGAAAGGGGTTGGTTGTTGTTCCATTTGCACATTCATAGTAATAAAATCATACACATTTTCTCTCACTTTCTCTCTCTAGTTTCTCTCACTAGAAAACATCAACCCACTTCATAGATTCATAGGTTATCAATATTCTACATGTACTGATATCGGAAACGCAGCAGCCTGATGCGACTAACATGAAAATGACGAACCTACCAAACTCTTCAACCTGTAAGTGATATAGGCCAATCCCGCACTTTTTTTTAATGAGGGTAAATAATCTGACTTTTATTAGGTGTTTTATCTTAGCCGTGTGATTTGCGAGCAATAGTGGTTAGATGTGCTCGTGTGGCTTTACGTAGTGATAATATAATAAGTAGCCATCTTTAAGTGTTTTTAATGGATATACATGTAAAATGGCCCCTAATTTATCGTATACTCCTAAAGCTTTTTTCCTACCAGCTCAAAAATGAATTCGTTACAGATTTGGTTCAATTGACCAGTAATTTTCATTTTGAACTTCTTCCCTTTGGAGTGGCAGAAGAATGTGCCTTGGTATATTTCATCGCACCAACTATAAATCAAAGATTCTATCCTCTTTTATTACAAGTCTTTTAGCTTAAACTTGGATTAATTTCCATACCTCTGACTTCTGAACACAAACTATCGACTACTATGTTGATACTAGGGTGGTAGTCTAAATCACATTTAATATATACCATTTTTATATCAAATATGATTTAGACACTATTAGTTTCACCGATGATGTTCTATCCTCATGATGCGCTTTCCACTCTTTAGTGTCACCTAATCGGTTTCAGGACGTATTTGCAAACACTCCCTGACTGTTGGATGCTATTTAATATTACATGAAGGTTGAAGAGTATGCAACAGATGTCAGTGGATCCACCTGAGCGATCAGGGAACCTAGAGTTGTGGTGCAAACAACGAGTGAGGTGGACATCCTGGATGATCGGTATCGCTGGTGCAAGTATGGTCAGAAGGTCGTCAAAGGAAGTCCAAACCCAGGTTATCATTTTGTATTGTGTTGGTCTTTTATTCAATTTCGATGTAGAGTATTTTAAATGTAGCAAAATGGACGGGTTGGGTAATGGGTCAATATGGTTGCACAAGCACAAGCTACACCTTGAGGAAACATGTCGAGAGGGCTTCACATGACCAAAATCCAGTGATCACAGCATACGAATGATAACACAACCATGATGTCCCAGCTAATTCGTAACAGCAGTCGTGCTAACAGCAATAAGAACACGAACACCATGTCTGCACAAGCTCTATCCCTGTAGTCTCAACTTCAAATGCGCGAACCATCTCAAAAACAAAACAACATGGTGAGGTTCCAAACACCTTCATATGGAGAAAGATGAAGAACGCAAGCTAGGATTACATTTGCTCCAATTTGCTGAGGTATGACAATTTCTCAAATATGAATCGATTATGGTTATGTTATCTCTGATGGGTCAAAATAGGTTCAAATAAAAACTGAAATTAAATAGAAAGCTGGTCGGAAGTCTACTGCGTTTATATAAACGCATCTAATGTTCTTAATCACATAACTGAAGAAAGTTGGATCATTTTTTTATCACGATAAACACACTTATTCAGAGCAATGACAGATGCGTTGATCTTAATTAGATGTTAATCTTTAAACACATTCTGAGATCATAGCTGAAGTAACTAATAAGGGGGTGTTTGGAATTACTTATCTCAACAATACCACCGTTTTAAGAAGGGTGGATATTCATCTTGTACAACCCTGACCCACAAACCCAAATAGAAAAGGGTAAAAGTAAATGCACTTCTTAAATTTCAATGTTATGTTCTTGGGTAGTATCCCTATATTTTTGTTAAGGAAAATTTGGAGGAGTGAAGAATACTGTCAATATCCATTATATTATACTTTTTAGATAAGGCTCAAACTATGATGTTGGCATAATAGGTCTTGGCAAATTGCTTTCTCGAGAAACTTGGTAACCAACTTGCAATCCAAAGACTAAACGAGGTTATCCTAAGCCATATTATTAACATGGACAACTTATTTGGACTTAAAACTATCAGGAGTTTAAATGGAAGACACTTGACCTCAAATTTAAGGATTTGGATAAGGTCATTATGGATTAGGTTTATAACGTTTAGACTTTGAGTTTAAGTTCTGGCTAATTAGCTTTATTGATTATCTTTTTTCGATCTTCGGTACTTTTAATCTAGCGATTGTGGTTCCTTTATCTATTACAATCTCCACAAGTACTTCTTAATCTTGAATCTGCATATCCTTGATATGGACTTTACTACACTTTTTATCTTTATCAGTTAGTTTTACAGATTTCCTGTAAGTCCTGCATATGCGGATTTCTCATTTGGAACTTCTCTTTTTTGTTTATCTCCTCAGATATTCAAGACTTTATTTGAGATTGTTTTGCTTGAGGACTGTGGGAATCAGTCGCGTCTTAGCAGACCAATGGTGAGCTTGATTCTAATCAATGAGCAGGTAAGACGCTGCATTGTGATTGCATACTCGGTGACTAATATGTAACTTTGATTGACTTCGTTTTTTTAAGAATTTCAATTCAACTATGATCTGCAAGCAGTATTTAAATTAATGAATATCAAGATCGTGTAATGTTGGTGACTGAGGCATGACATGCCTCATGTTTCAAGAAAACCTTCTCAAAGTACCCCGCTCTTTGAAATAAATTTATGATATAAAACATCAGACACCGTGGCTTGGTCTAGAGCAACTCCAAAAAAGACAATGGGCCACGAAGCAATTAAGCAGTTCAAATTTATATTCATGTATACATCAATTTGGAGATGCTCAATTTGATGAAAAAGATGTCAGGAGAGCCTCATTACTTGCTAGACCTTCGAGTGAGACATTGGATGAGCCACCTAAAGATCATGGTTTCCACAGTTCCAGGGATATCCGACCAGGACTAGGGGTGGAGTTGCACCTGATTAGGTTTTTGACCTAAAAGAAAGGTATCTCATCAAAGAAAAAGTTAAAGAATCTCCTAAAATTAAGCCTAAAGACATTGCTACTGAGCTTAAAAGAGATTATAGGATTGATGTGAACTATTGCGTGCTAAGGAGTATGAAAGGAACATCTGTTGGGATCATATAAAGACACATACAGTGAGTTATTTTGTCACAACATTTGCATGATAATGTACTTAAATTCTGATTTATTTACAAATGTTAGTATTGTACACTCCTTTTATGTACGTTTGTTCATTGTAACGGTAATTGTTTGTGACATTTTTGTTGTTGTCATAAGCAGGGGGTCTCAAACCTATTAGACAATCAAGCAATTATGGAACATATTATAAAATATCAAAGTGCAAATTTCAGCACAATTGTTTATGAATAAACATTGAAACATGCTATTTTAAAACATGTTCTTCCTGTTTGGCCAATATATCAGTTAATATTTGAATTTCTTATTTACGAAGAAGCAATAATGGGATTTTTAAAAAAATGCTATTTTAAAACTAGCTTGAAAAAGCAATAATGGGATTTTTTTAGTTGTTAGACACACAATTGTATACAATGGCACGTATGTGGAGAGCTAAGGGTCCGTTTGGTTTGAAGTCGGATTTTACTCTGGATGTAGTTTTATAAAGCAGTGAGTTTAGAATCGGGTAAGATTTGAATTTGATATAGGTTTCGTAGAGAGAAAATATATTTATTTAATTAATTTTAAAACTATCAAAAATATAAACAAAAACATGTGGGGTAAAAAAAATTTAAGGAAAGATAAAAATAATAAGATGTGGTTGTGTTGCATGATTTTTTTAATGGTAAATGAATGCCTTTCACACCAAAAGTAAATTTTTTTTATAGCTAAAATGAATATATAGAATTGAAGAGATTACAAAATCTCATAATGAAGATACACTGAACAAACTTTACAAAAAACCTATTGCTACTAGAGCCTTGAATGAGGCTTGAAAAGTTGTTAGACAATGTCTCAAACACTTTGAAGCCATGAAACCGTGCACCATGAAACATTTTCCCTTTTTGTTGAACACTAAACCTTAAAACCCACGCGACGAATATGATGAACCTCAAATAGTGCTAATAAAAGGATACGTGAAAACAAGTCATAACGAAGACCTTCATGTTTCTTTGCCATGACGGGCCAAGTCTTGCAAGAATTCACCAAGATTCTATCATTCTTGAAATACTTTTTGGTGTTCGTAATGTCAACACCAAAAGTAATTTAAATGATTATTTTTAATGTAAATAATAAAGTATAACATATTTTTCCTTAGTGAATGGGTTAAGTATTATATGGCTCATACTCATTCAAGCTCAAGTTTAAATCATATAGCTATCTTTATGCATTTGCGGCAGTATGTTATCTTTGTAGCATGTGTTTATCAAATCACACATAAATGAGGTTTATGACTTCAAATAACCAATGTTTTTTTTATATTTTTAATAATTACAAAACTATATATAACAAACTATACAAACTTTCGTATATCGAAGATATAAATTGTTTATCAACTGATATACTACGTAAAAATATAAGTCTATCGCAAATACGTAAAATTTACATATTTTAAAAAAAACAAAAAAATTAAAACTCGGCCGCGTCTCGAGAACCGGCTGATCCAGGTCACTTCAAACCCAACGGGTCTAATCTAATTTTGAAAATGTAAAACCCGGTCAATATGACTTGTTTTTTCAGTCGAAACCGGGTCAACCAATTTACCCGACCGAGTAAACTCAGGTTTGAAAACATTACAAATAACCAGCAGTTTTACATTGACTAGAAAAAGAAATAATAGTACACTGAACGCAAAACATTGTTTTAAATAAACAAATTTAAACTAAACTCTTTCCGTTGGATGAGCGCGCCAAAACTACACAAAATTAAACGTTCTTTCAAAAGATTAGTCAACCGCATCCGTACGCCGGTTGAGCCACGGATAAAGAATATCAAAGGTTCATTATGCTTTTAATTAAGACGGTAACTAATCAACAAATTTTTATAGAAACAAATTTACCAATGGAATCCGTCCGTTGGACGGGTCACGCAACTAGTATATATATATATATACTAGTGGCAAAACCCGTCCGATGGACGTGTATTCTTGTTTAACTTTTATTTATTTGATAAGTATTTGTTTGTAATATGCGATTGATTGGTATGACTTCAAATTGTTTAACTAAATATTTAACTAAATATTGGTTTTAAAAAATTATAGCTAAACATAATATACTTGAGTCTATGTTATTTTGTATGTATATAGCGGAACAAATAAATGTTTGTGTAAGAATAACTTACTTATTAAACGGAAATAGCTTTTTGATAGTGTCTGATTTTAGCCCACCTAATGTACGGTGTCGATGATGTAATAAAATAATAACATAATAAGTAGTTAGTCTCGATGGCCGAGTATTACTTGTAACTTTTAGCTAAATATTAGTGTTAAGAAAAACAATATTCTACAAAGGTTTTTTTTAAGTAAAGTAGTTAAGTTTGTCAAATTTTGTATCTTCTACATTGTATTACCTTTGTTGAAAATTTGGACCCTTAAAAAAATACATTGTACGTTTATCAGTTGAGTACGTCAACACGTCTACTAAACTAAATAATTGGATAATGTGAATACTTTCTCATTTGCACAATTTCAAGCATATAAATTGGTTTTCAGGTCGATTTGGTTGAGTCGTCGGGTTACCGAGTCGACTCGGTTTAAAAAAATCAATGATTAACAAAAATTATATATTAAATTATAAAATCTTTTGTATATTGAACATACAAAATTACAAACTATTTGCCAACAAATATAATATATAAAAATAAAATACCGTTACAATTACGGATAAGTTACAAGTTTATTTTTTAGAATACGAAAAAATTGAAACCTAGAGGGTCTCGAGAAACGGATTGATACAGGTTACCCCAAATCTTGAAAAATCTGGAAGGTCTAACCGGGTTTCAAAAATGTAAAATCCGGTTCAATATGACCGGTTTTTTTATCAAACCGGGTAAACCGATTGACCCGGCCAGATCGAACCAAGTTTCAAACATTGCTTTTTTGTGTTTTTATATAAGGTTTTTTATTGTCAAGAATAACATCCAAATACAAGCCAAAAATCATGCAAATATATTTCACTCGGGCATTTACTTTTCATTTATTGCAAAAATCTCAAAAGGTTCAAACCAATGAATGAACTCAGAATCTAAAATCGATCTTCTGAATATTCAATACAACATGGGTCCTATTTTAATATATCCTATCAAACATTACATCATCAAGCATTTAGATATAGCCATATATGTTAAAAAAAATAGATATAGCCACATATAGGGGCTTGTTAGCTTATTTAGTACAACAAAAATACAAAAGAAGCTTAAGCTCATTCCAAACAGCAACTTGCTTGATCACAATCATGATCACAATCATGATCACAGCGAAAATCATGCAAATTACAAACTAAACTACTAAATAAAAACTTCAATGATCAGGTAAGGAAAAATAAATCTGTTAATCAATTTTAATTATACTAAGAAAAGTTATGAACTTAAAAGAATCACTCATTAATCAAGTATAACAAAAACAAACCTACCACATATAAGCAAGAGTATACATTATGCTCTTCCTTAGATTCTAATGAGCTGCTATCCTCTGCATCAGGAAAAAATGCATATTTATTGGCAATCTTCTTAGTCTTGGTCTGAACCTCAAAGATATGTTGTTATTCTTACACCCCATTTTGATAAATGGAATGTCACACGTAATTATGGCGTGTCATCAAAGCATACAAGGACAAATGTATAAAACATTACATGACCATAGGGATAACCGGAATCAAACATCGGTTCCCAAACATAAGCCCAAAACATAATAAAGCAAAAGAAATGAATGAAAGACTAAACAAGCATAAGAATATGAAGGCAAAAAGGAAAAGCAGTCTCTGGCAGCTTCCATCCTATGCACGTCCTCCAAATGCTCGAGTCTTTCCAAGGGTACCTGTCGTTTTGGGACATGGAAAGAAAAGTAACGGCTGAGCAAAACACTCAGTGCACGGATATAGACATAGTATAAGTGACTAAACCATAATAGAGACTTAATAGCAGCGGAAATGTATAAGTCCTGGAAAACCTGGAACATGTTCATAAAACTGGTTTTATACTTTGAAAAGCCTTATGTTTATCTTATGAAAACTGTTTAACATATTTTACCATTAGCCAATATAGGTCATGAAAATCCACCCTGCATGAATACTTGGAGGGATGACCTCATCATGTAAATTAGAAGGGCTGCCTCTAATTTAATATACTGGTTATGGGTAGCAGGGATCAGCTCCTTGTGAAGGATGCAAGGCACACACCACATTCACCATGAAATCCTGAATAAAAACATGTAAATAGGATGCACCCATACGCCCCACATGATAAATATAAATAAATGGCCAAAAGCTGAAGGGACGCCACGAGTAATCACTCCGCCGTGGTGAAGTCATAACATCAGTGCGTCTAATGTTATGGTTATGGTACCTCCATAACTAGGTGAAACTAGTCATGCATGTATATGGCTATAGGTAAGTCTTAATTAAACATAAGCAATCAAACACATAACTTATACTACGGGAAAACAGTTGGCTGCATACGGGGAATCCTAATAAGGAAAGAATGTCCATACTGAAAGGACGGGAATCCGTACCTTATGTCCAGTGAACGAAGAAGATGAACTGCGAGGAATCCTACTTCCGAATCACTAGTGCTACATAAATACGTACATGAATAAGTATCTGCTTACTAAATACGTAGCTGGTTTTATGTCATGTCTTAGCTTATTTTATGTGTTCTTACCATGTTTTACTGTTTTAAAGCCTTAAACTGTGTTTTAACTTATATTCTGTTTAATCTGATTAAGTATTTCTGGTATTTCATGTGTTATTATACTTACTGTGTAATAATAAGTAACTTTCCAAAAATAGCAGGTTTCCTTAAATAGAAAGTTTTCAAAAATAGAAAGTTACCAAAAATAGAAAGTTTCCAAATATAGAAAGTTTCCAAAAATAGAAAGTTTCCAAAAATAGAAAGTTTCCAAAAATAGAAAGTTTCCAAAAATAGATTTACTGCTTAAAATAGATAAGTTTCTAAAAATAGAAAGTTTCCATAAATAAATTAGCTGCCGTAATTAAATAAGTTTTCATAAATAGATTAGCTGCCTGAAATAAATAAGTTTCTAAAAATAGTTGGTTTCCATAAATAGATTAGCTGCCTTATTTAATTAAGTTTCTAAAAATAGAAGGTTTCCATAATTAGAAATAAGCTGGTTGAATAAGCTAAGTATATAAGCCTAAGTGTTTTCATGATTATTTCTAAGTCATATGATATAATGTATAGTTTAATAATTATTTCATGTAATTTAATTAAACTATAGGTTAAAATATTTAATTAAAGTATAACATGTTTTTAATTAAATAAGTTAAATACTTAGGTTAAAATATGTATTATTATATATTAATAATATAACCTAAGTCATGTTAATTAATTAATTATATCCATGGTTTTTAAATAATTAATTAATTATAAGTCTTAAATATATAAATACTTAGGTTAAAATAATTTCATGATCATTAATAATTAAATAACCTAAGTCATGTTATTAAATTAATCACATCATTTTATTAATTTAATTTTAACATAAGATCATAAACATAAAAAAAACTAACATACACCATGAACCGGATCTAGACTAAAAAGCATGAACCGGACATGAAATCGACACCGTACCCCGAACCAACTCGGGGTACCCCATGTTTTACTACTGCCGTGGGACCCACACGCACCAACCAAGACCATACGGTCTTGGTGGTGGTCGGCATGGCAAACCGAAACCCATTCGGGTTCGGTGCAGCCTGCGGCCAAAACAAAACACCCCTTAAAACACCCTTTTGATTTTATTTAACACCAAAACATGTTAGATCTATGTTTAATTATTATGTTTTTGTAAAAACATCTCATGTTCTTGATTTATAAAAAGATTAAATCAAAAAAAAGGTTTAAAAAGGTTTTACCGAATTCGTGGATCAAAAGGACGAAGAACCAACACGATCAATCACTAAAACTTCAAGATCCAAGATCACAAATCACCTTCTATGGTGGTTGTAGGGTGGCGGCACAAAGGAGAAGGAGAAGGAGGGTTTTTAGGTTTTCTTAAAAATCTTCTGTAAAGATTAAATGAGTAGTGAAAAATCCTTTAAACCCTTTTAGTAAAATTTTGATGGGCTAAGCCCATCCTCCCTCCTTAATTTCGTGGTAATGGGGCCCATAAGGGGTAACCCGAATGTTTTCCGTGTCTAATTAATAAGTTACACGTTCGTGATTATTTGTGTTCGCGTTTTAAGTGTTCTCGTTACGTAAATATCGTGATCTAATATATTTAATTACGCTCGTAATAAATATATATACGTAATTAATAATAGTTCGTGTTTTAATTACGTTCATGATTTCATGATCGCATGCTCGTGATTAATTATCGTCAAATAGTTATTACGTGATCGTGCGTAGTAAATACTTATCGTGTTCTAACACGTACGTAATACGTAAATTCCTAACACGTAATCGTAATCATGCTATATTAAGAAAGTTTTAATCTAGTACGTACGATCGTAAGGGTACTATTCATGGTAAAAGCATGCGGGTTTTACAACTCTTCCCCCCTAAAAAGAATAATTCGTCCCCGAATTATAGATAACGTAACTGAAGGAGAAACATACCCGAATCAACTGAGAGGGTATGTAAGGTAAATGAACGTACATGTGACCTGGCAGAAGGAACGCGAAACGTGACATGTCTTGAAAGGACATGAAACGTGACGTGACTGAAAGGACATATCTAGTTGATAAGTGAAAAACGGATAAGAAGTTCGGATGAACTTGTCCGCTTTCAAGTGGCCTCCCTCTTGTAACGGTTCCTTCAGAAGATCTTGACACTAAAGATAAATCTTTGTCCTTGTTAGAAATACGTTTTTACGTATATTAGAAGTATCGGTCACTCCACAATATTATTAATGTTGTAATAGCTCGTAGTTAGTGTTACTTATTTAGTTAAGTAAGAAACCGGCCCATGGGCTTGTCATGGGTCGGCCCAAGTCCAAGTAAGGCCTTGGATATAAATACCCCTTTCCACCATGGAAAGGGGTTGGTTGTTGTTCATTTCTTGTTTTCACTTGAATAAAAAGACACATAGTTTCTCTCACTTTCTCTCTCTAGTTTCTCTCTCTAGAAAACATCAACCCACTTCATAGATTCATAGGTTATCAAGATTCTACATATGGTATCAAGAGCTATGGGGTGATTTAAGGTAATGATTTGTGTTGTTTTTTAGTTTTTGATTGTATTAGTGTTCTTTAAGAAGATCCATCTTGATTCTTGGAGTTTTTGGTGTTTTTGTGATTGGGATTAGTAGATAAGTATTAGTTTTTACTTATTATTGTAGAAATCACAAAACTTTTTGGGTTATTTGGTAAAAATCTGGGTTTAATCATCATTTTTTGATCGACTGTTCATACGAACAAAGGTTTCTGTTTACCCAGACAATTTTCTGAACCAAAAACATCCGGATGAAAAAGTTCCGGATCAACAAAAGTTCCGGATCAAAAGTTCCGAACCAAAAGTTCCGGATCAAGGAAAGTTCCGGATCAAAAAGTTCCGAACCAAAAGTTCCGGATCAAGGAAAGTTCCGGATCAAGGAAAGTTCCGAACAAAAAGTTCCGGATCAAGGAAAGTTCCGGATCAAGGAAAGTTCCGGATCAAGGAAAAAGTTCCGGATCAAGGGAAAGTTCCGGATCAAGGAAAGTTCCGGATCAAGGGAAAGTTCCGGATCAAGGAAAAGTTCCGGATCAAAGGAAAGTCCCGGATCAAGGGAAAGTTCCGGATCAAGGGAAAAGTTCCGGATCAAGGGAAAGTTCCGGATCAAATCTTCCGAACCAAAAGTTCCGAATCAAGGTATTCCAAGCCAAAATCTTTCGAATCAACACTTCCGAATCAACAAAGTTCCGAATCAAGGGATATTTTACTTGTTTTTTCGACGATTTTTTAGAGGATTTAATCTTGGTTTCTTACAACAAAAACTCAACACAATTCACAAGCTTTACTTCACTGCTCGATCAACCGATAATCTTTGTCTCTTTGAAGTGAACAAAATGAATCCGAATTCAATAATGCCTCAGATGACATCACTTACGGATATTTCCGTCATTACAGGAACGGATAATCGCCCTCCAATGCTCATCAAAGAAGTTTTTGAAGCATGGCAAGGCCGGATGATGTCTTACCTTAAGGGAAAACCGGTATATGGGAGGCTTATGGTTAAGTCAATTTTAAATGGTCCACTTGACTATGGTACTATCGTGGTTAACAATGTGACTCGACCAAGGGAGTTTGAAGAACTTACACCAGCTCAACAACTTGTTGCCGATGCAGACGAAAAGGCTCTTCAAACCATTCTCCAAGCTCTTCCACATGACATCTATCGAATGGTAAGTCAGTATACGGTGGCAAAGGATTTATGGGAACGTTTAAAGGTGTTGCTACAAGGTACGTCTCTTACCAAACAGGAAAGGGAATGTCAGTTGTATGATCTGTTTGATAGATTCACGTACAACCCAGGGGAAACGCTTCACGACTATTACTTCAGATTCACTACTCTCATGAATGATCTAAATGTATACAATCTCGTGATTGCTCCATTCCAGGTTAACACCAAGTTTTTGAATACTTTACCTCAAGCTGAATGGGGTGAGTATATTACCGATGTTAAGTTAACCAGGGATTTGCATAAGTGCAATTTGGATCAACTATATGCTTTTCTTCAGCAGCATGAGAAACATGTGATCATGCACCGTTCGCCTCGAGGTATGTACCCTGATTCCTTAGCTTTGATGGTGAATCAACCAAGCTTGTCACACAACAACACTCCTTATATCTTGGGACATCAAGCCTATCATCCATCACCTTACATGACACCAACCTTCCCCCAATACTCGATTCTACCGCAACCACCCACCTCACATCAGCAATAATATCGGTTTAATGCACCTTCACCACACTATGCTTCACAACATCACCCAGCAAGTATTGCACCTTATGCCCAATCTTCATATTCTTCTTATCAAGAGAATGCAGCATATCCATCAAGCTACTCTGACCACATGAGTGTTCCTTCTAGTGCTTATACAGCTCAACAAGACCAAGCACTGTATTGTGATGATGATGAAGTCCCCATTCTTGAATTCAAACAAGGAACTGATCCAGTTGAAGTGTTAGCCACTATGTCTGCTTACCTCACAAGGACTTTAAGCAAACGAGGATTTAGAGGATCAGCTCCTACTAACAATCAGCTGAGGAATTCATCCAATTCTCGCCAACAAGCTACTATTGATAATGGCAGGGTAATGGTTCAACCAATTCAACCTTATCAGGGGAGACCTACTACATCAACTACCAATGCTCGCACGGTCAATCCTGCTCCAATGGTCAACACTCCTCCACGGGCTAATTCCACAGGCAAGTTGAGAATGATTACATGCTACAACTGCAAGGAAGAAGGTCACATGTCCAGGGATTACAAGAAACCCAAGAGGAGAAGGGATGGTCAATGGTTTGCAGAGAAGATTTATCTGGTGAATGCTCAGGCACAAGGAAGGGAACTTGATGAAGAGGAGCTTGCATTTCTTGCTGATCCAGGGATTGCTGAACAAGACGCTGTCACTACACAGAATGCAGCATACCAAGCAGATGATCTTGATGCTTATGATTCAGACTGCGATGAACTTCAATCTGCACAGGCAGCTCTTATGGCAACTATCTCCAGCTTAGGGCCAGAAAAGAGATCTGAGGTACTTATTAATACCACTGATAATACCACTGATGCTAGTATTCAACCACATCAAGTTGTGCAAGAGCGTGCTGATTCGAATGAGTCTTCGGTGGTGAGTCTTTCAAATGAGGAGACAATCAACGATAGTAATATCAATGTGAGTCCCCAGACTTTGAGTGAATCACAACCGGGAGCCATTTCGTATACGCATACTCCTGCTCAACAAGATTTGGTCATGGTTCCTGCTACATTACTTAGCCAAATGAATGTTGCACTCTTAAAAACCCTAGCTAAGAATAAGAATTTGTCTGATGAGCTTGCCTTAAGCAACGAGAAAGTTCAAACTTTGGAATTAGTGCCTTCGTCTAGTGTTCTAACAAATCCCGAATATGATCATTTTCGAAACAAACAAATGGGTCATTTGCAAGAAATTGAAAACTTAAGAGCAAATCTTTCTAACGAACTTAAAGAAAAGGAGTTAGTGGTCACTAATTTTCAAAAATTTCAAACGGATTTTGAATTACTCGAGTCTAAGAAGAATGAAATGGAGATTAATGCTGCTAATAAGATTAGAAGTCTAGATTATTTGCTTTTAAGACAATACGCTGCTTCTCAACTAGTGCACTTATTTGATGCTTCGTTTAGAGAATTTAACTTATCACGTCAAAAAGGCCTTCCCCCTAACCCACGGTATGCAAAACAAGCTTTGATCCATAGTCCTAGACTTTATAATGCAACCCAATTAGGATTGGTCTTAGACCCGATTGTTATTTTCGATGATCACACAAGTAAGGATCTAGTTGATGAGGATCGGTCATACAATTTTGCAAAATATCCAGATTGTGATTATTTTAAAATGAATCAGGAGCTTGCTAAAACGGATTTTAGAATTCGCTTCCATATGGACAAAGATCTCATTACAGCACCAACCTACATGTTAAATGAAGAAAACCCTAGTACATTTCCTACACTTGTCAAAATGGAAGGTCCTAAGGAAATTCCAAAGGATCTTCCACCTGTTAGCACTGTATGGTTAAACTTGCAAGAGATTAATCAATACTTTACTAATTTTAACAAGGTCATTTTGGAATGTACGACTTCAAATGGCCTAAACGCCGGAGAATGGGCTTTCGAACACATGAACGAGGTGTTTAAGAATGAGATCAATCCATTTGTCGAAAGTCTAAAAGGAAGTTTTGCATCTCTTAAAGAAAATCTTGAGTTTGAAATTGGAGAAGTTCAAAAAGTGTTTTATGAAATGGACACCGCTTACGAACTACAACTAATTGAAAAGGAAAAGATTTTATCTGAATATGACCGATTCTTGTCCCAAGTAATTTCGTGTGATGTGCTTACTACTGTAAATGTCAATTATTCGAATGAGCTTACATCCGCTATGATTAACTGTGATGCTGTGAATATATGTGATGATGTGTGTGATCTCTCTGTAAATGTTGCTGATACTGTAAATGAGGTAGATAATCATTCTTGTCACGAATCTAACGCTGAGTTTTTAAAGCTACAAGATTCTTACAATTTACTTTCAAAACACTTTAATCAACTAGAACAACATTGTATATCTTTAGAATTAAAACAACAAACTCAAAATGAGGATCTTTTGATAACAAATGGTTGTGAAAACGGCGTTGAGACGAGTGACAAGATGATTGCAATAGTTAAGGCATTAGAGGAAGAGATTATGAGATTGAAGAGAGATGTGTCAAAAAATGAAACACTAAAATTGGAACTAGAGGCTGCAGAGTCTAAAAACCAGGACTTAGAAATTAGACTTTCGTCTATTCTAGGGGAGATGGATCGGGCAAGACAGGGATTATCCGCTCTTTATGGTTCAATAGAAGAACGCTTAGCTTTTAATGCAGCACAGCAACAATCTTATGTTGAACAACTGAACCAAAAGTGTGAGGAAATCTCTGACTTAAACATCCTGCTCATTGACAAAAACATGGTTTTGGCCGAGTTAAAGGAGACACTTCTTCTCACCCGACAAGAAGTTGTTGATAACTTAGCTACCGACTCTGCACCGTCCTCTAGTGCTCCAACAACCAAGTCAGTAGTGCTCTATAAGAACCCGCTCCATAAGAAAAACCCGGTTACCTACGATGATTATATGAGGAACGCAATTAAGCATGTAGATCTTGTTAGGGATATTTTAGACGATCTTTATGCCTTAGATCCCTCAAGTAGCTACTATTATTCAGCCCATGAATATATTAAGCGTGTTCAATATTGCTTAGCCTACTTGCAATACATAGGTAAACCAGGTTCTGCACTACTCACTAATCAACCCATTGGTGTCACTCCATTCAATAAGACCCCAGGAGCAAAACCTGGCACCATCAAGTAAGGCACCTTTAAAATCTGTTGCTAATGTTCCCACTTTGCCTTCTACAGGAGTAAAAGAGTCTACTAAGGCTAAAGGATCGCCACTCAAGAAAGATAAGATCAACCCTCCACTAGTAGTACCAACAAGAAGAAAGTAGAAGCTCACCATAGGAATGTTAGTTCAGTTTTAAATAAAAAGAATCATGTTAAGACTAAAAGCTCTGCGCCTGTGCAGAAGTCTAAACCATTCGTGAATTCTAATTTGAATTGTTGGAAATTTGTAATGAATGTATGTTTTCCCAACGTCATGATTTGTGTCTTATTGATCATGTGAATGAAATGAATGCCATTAGGAATAATCTTGAATGGAAGCCAACTGGTAGAACTCGTGCCCAAGTTGGATGGCAATGGCGTCCCACTGGTAGGACCTTTACATTAGATGGAAAAATGTGCCCTTTAACTAGGAATGCATCCATTGAGGTTAGGTCTGAGCGTCCTTTAGTTAGGCACACTAGCACTCAAGTATGGAAACAGCGCCCTTTAATTAGGTCAGCCCCCACTATAGTGCCTATCAGTGAAGAAATACCTCAGGATTTAAGCCAACTAGAATCTACACCACCAATTAGGAAGAAGAAGGCTAGGAAATCTAAGAAACCTAAAGTTAGCAAATCTAAGATTATTAAATCTGTACCTGCTAATAACAAGGAACATTCAGATTCCGATACCTCTACATTGTCCTCGTCTGGTGATATTTCCAGGTGGTCCAAATCATCCTCTGGTATTTGGACTCCGGTTGTTCAAAGCATATGACCGGAGATCGCTCGATGCTCCGAAATTTCGTCAGCAAGTTTCTTGGTACGGTTAAATTCGGTAATGATCATATTGCAAAGATAATGGGGTATGGTGAATATCAGATTGGAAACGTTACAATTTTAAGGGTATACTATGTAGAAGGTCTTGGTCATAATTTATTTTCAGTAGGACAGTTTTGTGATTCCAACCTAGAGGTTGCTTTTCGACAACATACTTGTTTCATCCGCAACTTGGAAGGAAAAGACTTGTTGAAGGGTTCTCGTGGTGCAAATCTTTATACGTTGTCCCTACAAGACATGATGGCCGCCTCTCCAGTATGTCTTCTCTCTAAAGCATCTAAGACCAAGTCATGGTTATGGCATCGCAGATTATCTCATCTCAATTTTGATGCTATTAATCATCTGGCTAAAAACGAATTAGTTCGTGGTCTTCCAAAGCTCAAATTTCACAAGGATCATTTATGTTCCGCGTGTTCAAGGGGGAAAAGTACCAAGAAATCATACAAGCCCAAAGTTGAGGACACCAATCAAGAAAAACTTCATCTTTTGCATATGGATCTTTGTGGGCCAATGAGAACTGAAAGTGTGAGCGGTAAGAAATTCATTCTCGTTATTGTGGATGATTTCTCCAGGTTTACATGGGTAAGATTTTTACGTACAAAGGATGAAGCACCGAAGGCTATCATCACTTTTCTGAAATTCATTCAGGTACGTTTGAATACTACTGTCCGCCGTATTCGTACAGACAATGGAACAGAGTTCGTCAACCAGACTCTTCGTGATTACTATGAAGGAGTTGGTATCTCACATGAAACATCCGCTGCACGTACTCCACAACAAAACGGTGTCGTTGAAAGACGGAATCGTACGCTTATGGAAGCTGCTAGGACTATGCTGATCTATGCGAACGCTCCATTGTTCTTGTGGGCAGAAGCTATATCTAGTGCATGTTTCACCCAAAACCGCTCTATCATTCGGAAACGCCATGGAAAAACACCTTACGAGCTTCTACATGATCGTAAACCCGATGTTTCATTCTTTCATGTGTTTGGTGCTCTTTGTTATCCAAATATTAATAGTGAGAACTTGGGCAAGCTTCAACCGAAAGCCGATATAGGTATTTTCATTGGTTACTCACCCTCCAAGAAAGCATACCGAATTTACAACCGTCGTCTTGGTAAGATTGTAGAAACTATGGACGCATATTTTGATGAGCTGACAGCGATGGCTTCTGAGCAACGCAGCTCTGAACCCGCGCTTCATGAGATGGGAACCGGTGCTATTAGTTCCGGATTAGTTCCCAATAATCCTAATTCTACATCATTTTTACCACCTACAAGGCCCGAGTGGGATAAACTGTTTCAACCGTTGTTTGATGAATTCTTTGATCCCCCGAATGATGAAGTTCCAGCACCTGTAGTGATAGCTCCAATCCCTGAAGTTGTTGCTCAAGCAAATGAAACTTTATCTAATGCATCTTCAATTAACATTGAACCGGATGCACCTTTACCAAGTGATTCTCAAACTACACCTGAATCGTCACCCCTACTTGTGCCTAATGATGTTGAAGAGGATTCTACTGATCACGATTTGGAATATGCTCACCTGCAAGAGCTTCCTTTCCTTGGTGTAGCGATACCTGAAAACCCTTCAGCCGCGTCTACCTCAGAAGAAGCTCCTTCTATTGTTCACTCCAGACCACCTAGGATTGAAAACCATAGCACTAAGTGGACAAAAGATCACCCAATTAGGAATGTCATTGGAGATCTAGATCGACCAGTCTCTACCCGCCATCAATTACAAGAGAGTGCACTCTATTTCTACTTTGATGCATTTCTATCTGAAGTTGAACCTAAAAATTGGCAGCAGGCCATGACTCAATCATCTTGGATTGAAGCCATGCAGGAGGAACTAAATGAATTCCAAAGACTTGAAGTATGGGAATTAGTTCCTCTCCCTGACAAGGTTAACATCCTTACTTTGTTGTGGGTTTATAAGGTTAAACTCGATGAGATGGGTGCAGTCTTAAAGAATAAGGCTAGATTGGTTGCTAGAGGATATAAACAAGCCTTGGGTATAGACTTTGAAGAATCGTTTGCTCCTGTTGCAAGATTGGAGGCTATTAGACTATTCCTTACGTATGCTGCTCATATGAACATGATCGTCTATCAAATGGATGTGAAGACGGCATTTTTGAACGGTGAACTAAGGGAAGAAGTCTATGTTAGTCAGCCGGATGGGTTCGTTAGCACGGAGTTTCCAAATCATGTGTACAAGCTTAAGAAGGCTCTCTATGGGTTGAAACAAGCTCCACGCGCGTGGTATGATCTCCTTTCAACATATCTCATCTCGGAAGGCTTCTCCAAAGGCAAGGTGGACCCCACTCTATTCACTCTCAAGGAGGACAACGACATGATTCTGGTACAAATTTATGTTGATGATATAATATTTGCTGCCACTAACATAGAATTGTCAAATCGCTTTGAGAAGATAATGTCCACACGCTTTCAGATGTCAATGATGGGAAAATTTTCATTTTTCTTAGGATTACAAATTTCTCAGAATCCCAGGCATCTTTATTAATCAATCCAAATATGCTCTAGAATCTTTAAAGAAATATAACTTTGAAAATTGTGACCCCGTGGACACTCCAATGGTGGAGAAATCCAAGTTAGATGAAGATAGGAATGGGACTATTGTCGATCCAAAACTTTATCGTGGGATGATCAGCACCCTTCTCTATCTGACTGCTAGCAGGCCTGATTTGCAATTTGCTGTATGCATGTGTGCCCGGTATCAGGCTCGGCCTACCGAAAAGCACCTACATGTTGTTAAAAGGATCTTTCGGTATCTCAAAGGAACACTTCATCGTGGTCTATGGTATCCGAAAGATTCCTCTATTGCTTTAATATCATACGCAGATGCCGATCATGCTGGGTGTCAAGACACGAGGCGTAGCACTTCTGGATCTGTGCAACTCCTTGGAGACAGATTGATCAGTTGGTCTTCAAAAAGGCAGAAAAGCACTGCAATTTCTAGCACGGAGGCTGAATACATCGCCATGTCCGGTTGTTGTGCTCAAGTCCTTTGGATGAGATCACAATTAACTGACTACGGTTTGGGATTCAACAAAATCCCGATGTATTGTGACAACAAGAGCGCCATTGCCCTTTGCTGCAACTATGTTCAACACTCCCGGGCCGTGCACATAGACATTCGCTACCATTTAATTAAAGAGCAGGTGGAGAACGGAGTGATCGAGCTGTATTTTGTCACTACTGAGTACCAGCTGGCAGACATGTTCACCAAAGCCTTAGATCGAGGAAGAATCGAGTTTTTGATCGACAAGCTTGGCATGAAATCATTCACTCCAGCGACTCTCAAAGAATTGGCAGAAGAATCAGCTGAATAGTGGTGGTAAACTATTCAGAGTATCCTTTGTTCGTGATCATGTATATTATAGTAAATATATAAACCACAAAAGAAAAATACAAAAATATAAAACCAAGAAAAAACCATAAAAAATATAAAACAAAGAAAAAACCATAAAAAATATAAAACCAAGAAAAACCATAAAAAATATAAAACCTAGAAAAACCATAAAAATTATAAAATCAAGAAAAACCAAAAATATTTTTCGTTTTTAAATCGGGCATGTCTTTTAGTACGGTAATATTTACGGCTTTAGAAATGTCGATCAATATTGACACGGCGCCATAAATAGAGTCCGTATAAAAGTTGTACATTTTTAAAACATGCCCATTTTGGCTTGTAGTTATTTCAGACTGCAACCCGGTTTTCATATTAAAGTCACTTATTTCCTTGGAAAACGTTGGCTCACAACGGGAACTAATTTTCTCGGGCATGATTTACAAGCCAAATCATGCAAAGGGATCAAGTTTACTTTATAACTTGGTCTAACACGAATTAGTGTACGTCTCAGTGCATTAATTTGTCAAAATAAGAGAAATCTTATTGCCACCACTAATCAATATTTTTCAAGACACTAATTGGAAATGCTTTCATCAATATTTGACTCTTTAAACAATGACTACAGCTCTTTAAATAGAAAACGGGTCATCGTTTAAGGGGGAGAAAATATTAAATCATCTTTGTCATCAAAAAGATTTTCAAAAGTGATTGTGGAAATTTAATTGGCTAAATGGTCTATGAGTGGTCTTGCTTTAGAATACAACTTGTGCTCGCTCAATGAGATAGGACTTGCTTTAAATCTTGGAGATTCGTTAATAGGTTGCGATGCTTAAGATGTGTGTAGGTTAAGTTGGCGAAATTTAACAATGGTTAGGAAGATTAGAAAAGACAAGGAAAAGAATAGAAAAGTATAGGGACTTAAGGTAACATTTGTAAAAATGTTAAAATTTGACCTAAGTCAAAACAACCCCCCCCCCCCCCCCCCCGTCCCTTTACTATTCTTCTTCACTGTTTCTTTCATACATTGCCGCCATTAACACATATTAACACACACACAAGCTTTCAAACTCGCGTTTTAATCATCTCACAATCCGTTTCATTCAATTAAAAAAGGTAATAACATCAATCTTTAACTTATAAATCATCTAATTCATCTTTAAATCTTGTTAATTGATTCGGGTAATAAACTTTATCATTTAGGGTTTGTTTGCCTATTTAGGATTAATGGATTAAGGTTTTAGGTGGGTTTTATGCGGAATATCATTAGAAAGATGTTAAGTTGCCTTAGAATGCCTTAGAATTCACAAATGCGACAAGATTAATCTTCTATGGCTGCGTTTGTAAAGTTCCGGATGAACATGGATAACAAACTTCCGAATGAAGGAAGTTCCGAACGAACTTCTGAATGAAGGAAGTTCCGAACGAACTTCCGAATGAATGAAGTTCCGAACGAACTTCCGAATGAAGGAAGTTCCGAACGAACTTCCGAATGAAGGAAGTTCCGAACGAACTTCCGAATGAAGGAAGTTCCGAACGAACTTCCGAATGAAGGAAGTTCCGAACGAACTTCCGAATGAAGGAAGTTCCGAACGAACTTCCGAATGAAGGAAGTTCCGAACGAACTTCCGAATGAAGGAAGTTCCGGATGAACTTCCGAATGAAGGAAGTTCCGGATGAACTTCCGAATGAAGGAAGTTCCGGATGAACTTCCGAATGAAGAAGTTCCGGATGAACTTCCGAATGAAGAAGTTCTGAATGAACTTCCGAATGAAGAAGTTCTGAGTGAACTTCCGAATGAAGAAGTTCCGAATGAACTTCCGAATGAAGAAGTTCCGAGTGAATAAGTTCCGAATGAAGGACTTCCGAATGAATAAGTTCCGAATGAAGGACTTCCGAATGAAGAAGTTCCGAATGAAGGACTTCCGAATGAAGAAGTTCCGAGTGAACTTCCAAATGAAGAAGTTCCGAATGAAGGACTTCCGAATGAATAAGTTCCGAATGAAGGACTTCCGAATGAAGAGTTCCGAATGAAGGACAGTTCCGGATGAAGAGTTGTTGGATTGATAGTTGTTTGTCTGTTATAAGCACTTGTTGAAATGTATTATGCTTAGAAGTCATAATGATGTATATCTATATATTTTTTGTGCATCAACCTTTCATGTCTTATCTTAAGCAGATACGATGACTAATCCAACAGTACAAGCAATCCAAGATGCTAGAGTAGCCGAAATTGCCGAAGCACGAGCCCTCAAGTTCATACCAAACAATTACCGGCTGAAGCAAGTCTCAAAATCCACTCACCATGGATTTAAAGTAGCCATAGCAATCCTTGATCAATCTCATTTCAAGAATGCTTTAAGGAGTACTGCCTCGGTGCCATTTGATTACATGTATGAGTTCTGGGCTACCAAGGAAAGCACTTCAAACAAGATCACCTTCACCCTCGACAACAAGCAGCAGACACTAACTGTTTCAGACTTCCGTAAGATATTTGGCATTCGGGATACACCCAAAGGTATGGCATTTTCGAGGGATCCTACTAAAGACGAACTCATGGAGATGTTCGATGCTCTTGGATGTCCTGACATACGAGTTGTGTCTGAGTTTACCACTGCTAAAGTAGGTCAACCGTGGAGAGCAATGTTGGGTATTCTTAGTAGATGTCTTACACCTAAAACCAGTGGGCATGATGCTTTGCGTAGTCCAATTATGAACATCTTCCATGGGATGTACACAGGCGCAAATGCAGATTATGCATTATTGTTGTGGGAAGAATTCACCTTTCAACTCTTCCAAAACAAGAAGCTGAAGACTAATTTCTTTCCTTACCCTCGGTTTATCAAGCTTATCATTAATTATTGTATGAAGAATGATGTTACTATTGATAGGCGTGCAGCAAGTCGTCATCACACTGAAGAGGCTGATCATACTGTGGATCTAAGGCATGAAGGACCATCTGGTGGTGTTATTCCTGGTCTTATTCTCGATTACCTTCTGACGGATAGAATTAAAGCTTCAGCTGATTATAAGCTACTGCTGCTAGAAATCAAGAAGCTAAAAGCAAGCCTTCAGACAGTAGAAGACTCGTCTACTACGGTCAAGAGTAAAGGTAAACGCAAGCAACCAGCTGCTTTACCTGAACCCGAAACCAAGAAGAAGAAGATTGGGGATAAGAAGGGAAAAGGCACTGCTGATGAGCTTGTTCTACGTGACGAAGAAAATGTTGATGATCCTGCTCTTGACAAGGCTGAGAGAAAATTAATGAAGATAGCTATTGAAAGGAGTAGGAAAGATACGGGCGGTAGTGGTTCGGGTGCTCAGATGAATATTGAAGAAGAGTACGAGGAGCCAGAGGATGTTTATGAGTTTGGATCACCTGAACAGTATTCTACTTCGAAGGAGACATCCATCCCTGTTTCAGCAAGTGTTGAAAAGGAGTCCGGTGCTCCTACAATCATGGTACCTACTCAACCTTTAGTAACTCAACCTCCACCAATACAACCCTTACCAACCCGACCGGTCTCAACACCATTCCTTCCACCACCAATAACTCCCATCCTTAGTACTGTGGTCACAACCGAGCCTCTTCAACCAACCTAGAGTAGCTCTGCATCATCTTCAATGGCTGCATTTGTTATGGCAGAGATGTTGGATAAACATACGGATAGCCAAAGACAAGAGATGAAAAACCTTCGAGAAGAGCTACTTAGAAGAGTGCAAAGTGAAGAAGCCTCAAAGAAAGCACAAGAAGAGATGCTTGCTAAGTTCGCTGCAGAAATGGAGACGACTCGTAAAGCTCATGCAGAAGAACTAGCTCAAGTTAAGCAGGCTGAAGCTGATAAGCATGCTGCACGAATCACAAGACTTCAAGCTATGAGGGATAAATACAAGGAGCAGAAAGAAGCACTTGAAGCTTCTTTTGAAGAGAGAGTGAAAGAATCCGTTGAGTCCATTATGCCAAAACTGCGTGATGAGTTGAAGACACTCGCGGCTGATAATTTGATGATCAAGTCATCCAATCCTTCTGAATCCGCCTACAAAATTGCCTATGACTTGACGGATTTTGAATTAAAGAAGATTCTCAAAGCTCGTATGAGGGAACTTGGATCTTTTGATAAATCTAGGATTCAACGGGCTCTCTACAAATCCCTGAATGACGCTATCATGGAGGATGACCGGTTATTCAAAACGTTTGGAAGTGTGGTACCATACCACATTCTGCCTGAGGAAGAAAGGGAAGAAAGTGAACAAGAAGAGGGTGACGGGGAAGAAGAAGGTGAAGAAGAAGAAGAAGAAGAAAAGGATGATGACGATGACGATGATGGTGATGATGATGAGGATGATGATGATGATGATGGTGATGATGGTGGTGATGGTAATGAGGAAAGTGCTAAGGGGAGAAACGAGGATAGCGATGAGGATGATGATGATACACAGCCTAAAAAGGGGGATAAGGTTGCCAGCACAAAGAAACCTTCCAAGTCTGGAACCAAGTCTAAGAAAGATGCAGCGACAAAGGAAAAATCTACCTCAACGGAATCAAGACGATCCAAGTGGCGCCACGATGTGAATGCTACTACAACGTCATCGATTCCCGGTACATCTATTGCTGTGTCTATACCTGTTACCACTAACCCTGTTAGTTCTGTTGTTGCTCCTGTGATTGCAGAGTCAGTAACTGAACCTGAAGCTGCACAACACTCGCCCGTTCTTGACACCGCCGAAATGCCCGAATCAGAACCAGCACGTGTTCATGTCTCTACTCCTCTACAACAAGAACCACAATCTACTGTTCCTGAGTCAAGCACACGGGACTGGGCAGACACGTTGGAGATTGACGAGACTGCACCGCCACAAGCTTGGATCACGGCAGCGGCTCAATATGATCCAATCACGGACGCTGACAGAGATGTTCTATATCTCCGTATCCGTAGTCCGATTGACTTGTGTGCATTTCTGGCTCATGAGTATAAGACTTCGGTTACTCCGTCTTTGGTAAAGAGAGCGCTAAAGGATAAGAGAATTTGCGCCAAAACCAGGTTAACCCGAATGGAGTTCGAGTATTATGCTGACGAGGTCCTGAAAGCTCTTAACATCGTTCAAAGGCCAGGCCTCCATGAATCAGAAAGAGCTCCACCTCCACTTGATCCTTCTCAAGATAATCAGATTGCTCTCGACTTCTTCGTCACATATGATCTTGAGTATCTTCTGAAGGGTTCATCAAAGTACGCAACCTCCTTGACCTTGCTGAAAGCTGCCAACTGGGGGAAAATACCCTGGATCGAGGAAAAGGTAAACCGACTCTAGGTCCCAAGGGTAACTCGTAATTATGATATGTATGCTATTATAGGTGCATCTCATTGGGACGAACGAGTCCGAAGGGCGTACAGGGGTTGCTGCTTAGCCAATTCATGAAGCAACGTTAGATCCGATATTCGCATCTCCAGCATTTTGGGACTGAAAACTGAAGCCAAGAATGGCTATTATCATGTGACGGAGATTCGTCTGAAAAGGGAGGATGACAGAGAATACAAAATCCAGCAGGGAGATTTTTCTATCATTCGCCTTGAGGATATCGAAGATATGTTGCTTATGATGACCCGGGATCAACTCACACATATTCCTCGTGAAGACATCATTGCCTTGAATACAGCACTTCGTATGTTCACACGAAGCGTTGTTATCAAGAAACGAGTTGAAGATCTTCAGTTGGGAGTCGAAAGCTACCAAAGGAAGCTTAACCTAACCCGTCCAGTGAATCAAGTGTTACCTCAACATGTCAACAAATGTCCCTATACCGACATTTCTGTTCCGAATTGCGGGATTTTCTACTTGAACAGTCGAGGGTTAATGAAGTTTATGAGGGTGGGTGAGCTTTATAAGTACAGTGATGGGACTCTCATCTACGTCAGAGGAAAGTTGGATCATCTCAATTCGGGTGGGTCTTTACCAGAGATGACTGAGGATTGGCATCAGGGTTATCGACAGATGGCGAAGTATGTGATCAAGAAGATTGATCAAAAGCTCCGTGAACGTAGATTGATGAGGAGCTTAGAAAGATTCGTTGGTGGTAGACCATATGGAGTACACCACAAGTTACTGCAACGATCCATCTGATGGGTCGTACATTTTAGGTCCACTTTATATTGGTTTTTAATTGTGAATATGTACATTTATGAATATTGTGCTTTTATGGCTTGATGTAGTGTTAAGGTATGATAATTTTTCAAGAATTTCTCACGAGATTCTAAATCTTTCAAAATATATCATACTAAAGCACTACAACTATCCCTTATTAATTTAAGGGGGAGCATTAACATGTTCTATGGCCAAACATCGATTTCATTTTTACCCAAAGACCGGTTAATCCATTCAATATCCCAAATATTAATGGTTAACATTTTGGATAAGGGGAGAAAATGGGATTAAGGAGACTTAGATCATACTTGGCTAAAAGATGAAAAAGACTTAACGATAATCCAACTTAATATGTGTAAAGCACGTGTTAAGGGGGAGTGTTTTTGATGAACAAAACACCTAAGGTACAAAACTTTTGATTTCAATATCACAAGTACCTTAAGTGATTTTCAATGATTTTTCATGGTGGCTATACTTTCCCAAAACACGCTTAATTCACGACGAATGTGGTGACAAAAGGGTGGTAGGAATAGGTTTAGTCCAATGATTCATCAGAGCCGATGGAATCTTCCCAAGGACAATTCCCTAGATAGAATTAGAAGTCCCAGGAAAGTTGGAGAAAGATTGTGAACGTAGCTGAATGCCGACCAAGTACTTAAGCTAGCACTGGAACAATCACAACAAGGTGCTAGTTATGACGTATTGGTAAGCATTGAAGGGGTTGAAGAATGAAAAAGAATTGTAAAGATAAAGGGTGTAAAGAAAGAAGCCCTCCTTACAACTTTAGGCAGAAACCGGGTCAATACATATGCTATTGAGATCATTTTTGTTAATGATTCTCGATATTGAAGAAAGACATCATGGACCCAGTGATGCAATGCACAACCCTTCCCAGCTAACTCAAATATCTCTCAAAAGATATTTGTTTTAATCACACGGAGATCAACACGTTATCTATTGGTTTATTCACTCCGAATAGACTGGTATTGAAAAGGTGGCACTCCTCTCCAGCCATCGCTCACTAAATCAAAACGCACTATCGAGTCTAGAGCCAAGAGATCATCAAAAGTCTCATTAGGACACTTTCCATTTATTCCTTGCTTTCTCACACACTGTGAAAAGTAAGAGATTTTCATGAGTCCTACGCAGTATTCCTGTAATATTGCCAGAACATCCGAGTAATACGCAAGTATTACAATGAATATGGAAATCCTGCTTGAGCCAACATCAAACAAGCTCATGGTAGGTTACACGTGCGGTTCTTTTAGAACCAATCTTGTGAAAAACTGGAAAGAAACAGTGGTTTAATTCTTAATTGAACTTAAACTCGTTCCAGGCCTCTACGCATTATCATATGATCTTGCCAGAACACTCAGAGTGACTCTTTATTGATTACAGTGACGAGTGGAAATCCTTCTAGTGTTAACATCAAACAGCACTTGGTAGGTGACGTGCAAGATTCTTTATGAATTGAGCTCGTGATAACTGGAAAGCAACGATGGTGAAAATCTTAATTGAAATTCACTTGTTCCAGGTTTCATGAATTGACGGCTTCAAATCACAAGGATAATTTTTCCAAGTGATTCACTCTTTATGTTCGCAGTCAGCTTTGGACGGTCGAATAAAGAGAACGGGTTTACCCGCGAAATCCTGTCAGGAAGTTACTTAATTGAAACTATCCGTCACGGGTACGATATCTAATATCGTCCAACGGTCTTCACCGACGGGAGGTAAAATGCTACCGAATTAGAATAAAATATCAAAGCCATTTTATTCGTGTCGTTGCTGTGTACCTGTTAAAGACGGTGGCGTTGCTGTGTACCTGTTGAAGACGGTGGCGTTGTTGTGTACCTGTTGAAGATGGTGGTGTTGCGGTGTACCTGTAGAAGTCGTTCCCACATGCTTATGTCTTTCTGCATCAAAGTTCAGCAAAATTCAAGAAAGTGCAAAATGAAGTCTTCCGTTGTACCAAACTCTGAAGCTTTCGAGAATTCAACAAAAAGACATAAGTGTGTGGAACATGGAGTCACGAGGAGGCAAGTTTCACAAGAAGGCAAAGATCGCACGTGATTGGCCAAAAGAACAATGCTCTCAAGTCAAAGCCTAAAAGATCAAATCAAAATATTCACAACAAAAAGAAAGAAGAAAAGACTACGAGCTGAAGAACAAAGACTTAGTATAGTATGCTAGGTTTAGAACTTTGTAAACGTGGAGTGACCTCCCTTAGGGGGAGATTGTTAGAAATACGTTTTTACGTATATTAGAAGTGTCGGTCACTCCACAATATTATTAATGTTGTAATAGCTCGTAGTTAGTGTTACTTATTTAGTTAAGTAAGAAACCGCCCCATGGGCTTGTCATGGGCCGGCCCAAGTCCAAATAAGGCCTTGGATATAAATACCCCTTTCCACCATGGAAAGGGGTTGGTTGTTGTTCATTTCTTGTTTTCACTTGAATAAAAAGATACATAGTTTCTCTCACTTTCTCTCTCTAGTTTCTCTCTCTAGAAAACATCAACCCACTTCATAGATTCATAGGTTATCAAGATTCTACAGTCCTCCTGACCTTGACTTGGAATCCGAAGAAATTCTTGGTTATCTACGGAAGGTAGATCCCCTAAATTCGATCGAGGAAAATAAGAGTTAACGTGCAAGGGTAACTGAAACGTTACTATGCAAGACAATCTGACTTAACAGGTAATTAGAAACGATGCGCGAGACATAAAGAAACATAGTACGTGAAAATTTTTGAACGTGATACGTGAAAATTTTTGAACGTGCTACGTGGAGATATGGCGAGTGTAGTATGAGTATGCATATCGTGATCCATGATATGTGTAACATATCTTGATCCTGATATGAGGAACGTGAAATGAACATGACATGTGAAACATGTCGTGAACATAGAGTATAATGGCGGTAACGCCAAACGCTACAAGGTGAGACGTAGAAAATGACGTGAAACGTTTATCTGAAGATGGAGAGTTATACTAAACTTGGGCCTGGTCTCTCAAGTTCTTGTAAAACTTCCCAGAACGAAAAGAACGTAAAATCGTAAGCCCAGATACGATCATGAACGTGAATAGTGTCATGAACGCGAGCGCGAAAGCAAGTCGTGGAATTAGAATGAAGACGTGAAGTAAATAAGGAGCACAATTGTGAATCTTTGTCTGACCCGATAACTAAGGGATTACCAAGTGGTCGGATGAGCCTTGGCGTGGAATGTGTCCGATAAATCTGTTGGTTCCTAAATCTGTACGGATGTAAGGATTCTGCAGACTCGATCAAACTATTGATAATAACCCAGATAGCATCATGCTTCTTCTGAGTTTGCTGTAATCTGGTAACTAAAATCCATGGAGATCTTGTCCCCTTTCGATTCATAATTTCAGATGATGAAAACATACCAGTCTGTTGGTGTCCTATCTTAACCTGTTCGTATGACAGGTATGAAGATATGAACGTAACTATATCTTGCTTCATCGAACTTGATACATAGGAGGTTGTGAAACTCTAAGTCTCTGAATCTAGACTTCTCCTAGCGTAGGATTTTCTAGAACACCTAATGTAGTGTAGGGTTCTCTTCTTTACGCATAAGCTGAGTCATGGTAAGATTAACCGTAGAAACCCATGTGATTCAGCATGTCGCTGTAATCAAACAGAATTGACATTGGAAAATTTCTAGGGTAAAATTTCTCTTGTCATAGAATTTGCAACATAGTGCAGATATGGTCTTCCTGTTCTTCTCTGGGCTTAAAGGAAATCAGGTTATCCTCAATGAAAACACTGATGAATTTGCTCTGAGTTCATGGAAACTCATTCTTATAATGTCGTTGGAGCATTGATGAGACTAATTCAAAATCATAAATCTAGCATGACCGAGTCGTGTACGAATAGCAGTCATGGACATGTCCTGCTTTTTCACTCGTCACTGTTGGCAGCATGATCATGAGTTCGATCTTGGAAAAGTGATTAACACTATAAGGTCGATTGGACATGTTGTCTGTACGTGGAGGAGAATAATGGTCATGAATGGTGATTTGTTTAAAAATCGACGGTAGTCGACACATAATCTTATGTTACCGTTCTTCTCCTTGAAGGTTCTTCTGGAGTGTAAGGGACAATTTTGGAATAATCCGTTGGTTATGCGTAAAAGGACTTCAGTAGTCGTGTCCTACTGACAGCTAGAAAGTTTTAGTAATCATGGCTAACAAAGCACGTGCTTGGAAAGCATAGATAATTTGTACCGATTTTCCTGATGGAAAAATCAAGCTGAATGTATTCAGGGGCCTGAACATTACTGTACATAATTATGAATCGTAGCATGGTGTGCTGTTCATAGTCCATAATTAGGATAAAATTCATCTCGTGTCTGTCCGAGGAAATGCGTTAGCAGCTTGGATCTTATCATTAACCTGAAGGAAAACCTTCGTATGCGTGGGAATAAGAAAGGCGTCCTTCATGGTCATGAATATATGAACTATGGTGAAAGAGTTGAAAGTGACATCGGCAACGTGACAGTTCTCACTGATGCGCCGATAACGTTATTGAAATTCTTGTGGCCTGATTAATACATGGCACATCAAAATGGATATACCCTTGGAGGGTACCCTGAATTTCTTAGAAATGTTCTATAGTTGGACGAGAGTCATGTGTCTTGACTCGTGTCTTGGAACTATAAGCATGACATATGTCTTGACTGGTGTCTTGACATGTGTCTTCAAAAAGTATACGTGAGACATGTGTCTTGACTGATGTATTGACATGTGTCTCGAGATGTGAAACAAATATAACCACAATATAAGGTTATTATGCCAGAATTGGCAGATCGGTTGGACTACTAATCCTTGTATTTCTGACCACGTCCGTGGCCAGAGTTTCGGTTGCGATTTCTAGGATAGTTGTTGTCATAGTAGTGGTTACTATCGTCCTGTCTGTCAGTTCCATGATGGTCATTCTCATGACCGTGATTCATGTAACTATTCAGCTGAGTGGTCGGCTGGTACCGGTTTGCACTCATATGGCTGAAATGACAACCGAATGACGTGTGACATGTAACTAAGAATTAGGGACAATGATTGATGGGAATTGTCACACCCCACCATGGCGGAATATGGGGCGCGACGTATGGATATCATCACAACATGGCGTGTCTATAGAGATAACTAAATGAAATAAGAAATGTCATAAATGGCGACACAAATGTCATGACAATATCTCAACATGCAGGAGTCTAGGTAAATAGGTAACAGTACTACCATTTACCCGAGACAAACAAATAACACAAACATATCAAACATATAGGTGCCAACATGCATCACTTATAAAAAAAACATAAAGGTAAACTAAGAAGGAAACGGGGATTCTCCTTCTATATGCATTCCTAAACTTCTCCAATACTAGCCACTTATGTTCTCATGCTTAACCATAGTATCACCTGAAAGAGACACTAAAACACGTAAAGACACGCAACTAGCACAAAACAAAACTAAGTGGCGAACCTCAAAACCAGGGTTGTCACATCGATGTAATACACATGAAATACGGTACGTGGAGTACACGTGGAATGCACATGAAATGCTCGGTATGGGGTCGATCATTTGTCATGATTTAAGGAAAGTTTATCGGTTAAACGGTTAGGAAAACCATCATGATAACCTGGCAGTATTAGCATAGGCATCATTCTGGTTGTAACGGACACGTTAAAGTGTGGTTATACAAAATTCAACGATGATTTGCCTGACAGCATGATCAATGAAAACCAACCATGACTATCATGAAAGTAGAATTCAATGAACTCCAACAATGTCTTGCAGGACAACGTAAATAACAAAAGAGGCGTAAAACAATAATCAACATGAAGACGGAATTATCATGCAGAAACATGAAACCATCTATCACGAAGAAGTGTATAACATAATCAACATGAAACTGAAGTTAACCATGACCGTATGAAAACATACTTGACATAAAAACATAATAACTTATGAGGGGACACGAAAAAAAAAATTATGCCAATTTAAATCATGAGAAAAAAATTTATGCATGAAAAACAGTGCATGAATGCGTAATGTAGTTTATAAAACCTTTATATGTGCGAGGGAACGCCTATGGGTCGGTTCCAAAACAAAAGACATGGCGAGGGGACGCCTATGGGTCGGTCCCAAAGTTAAAAGTTTCGATAAAAGCACATGCGACTAAATAGGGCCAGTCCTGTACCAACCATTACTTAGTCATAATCCCTGCAACAATGATACATGAAACATAAATAAATGAAACTCATATGTCAAAACTTATCAGGAAAAAATTAATGTGACTAATTATGAACTACTGGGGTTCAGTCCACATAGCCACAGTTCACGAGGAACATTATGCACGAAACAATGACACATAACTAAATATGAATGACGGTTGTCCATCCATATTAGTAAAACAATATCGATGAAAACATCAAGGTTAAAACCTCAAGGTGCTGAAAACGTCATGTTAAAACAACAATGCGATGAAAACATCAATACGTGGAATAACAAACGTTGGCTTAGGAAGCTCCTGGTGACTACCCACTAGTCACAGGTCGAGTTTTAGAGCCTACAGGTCGAAGCCTTGGCTCTGATACCATAATTGTAACACCCCATTTTGATAAATGGAATGTCACGCGTAATTATGGCGTGTCATCAAAGCATACAAGGACAAATGTATAAAACATTACATGACCATAGGGATAACCGGAATCAAACATCGGTTCCCAAACATAAGCCCAAAACATAATAAAGCAAAAGAAATGAATGAAAGACTAAACAAGCATAAGAATATGAAGGCAAAAAGGAAAAGAAGTCTCTGGCAGCTTCCATCCTATGCACGTCCTCCAAATGCTCGAGTCTTTCCAATGGTACCTGCCGTTTTGGGACATGGAAAGAAAAGTAACGGCTGAGCAAAACGCTCAGTGCACGGATATAGACATAGTATAAGTGACTAAACCATAATAGAGACTTAATAGCAGCGGAAATGTATAAGTCCTGGAAAACCTGGAACATGTTCATAAAACTGGTTTTATAGTTTGAAAAGCCTTATGTTTATCTTATGAAAACTGTTTAACATATTTTACCATTAGCCAATATAGGTCATGAAAATCCACCATGCATGAATACTTGGAGGGGTGACCTCATCATGCAAATTAGAGGGGCTGCCTCTAATTTAATATACTGGTTATGGGTAGGAGGGATCAGCTCCTTGTGAAGGATGCAAGGTACACACCACATTCACCATGAAATCCTGAATAAAAACATGTAACTAGGATGCACCCATACGCCCCACATGATAAATATAAATAAATGGCCAAAAGCTGAAGGGACGCCACGAGCAATCACTCCGCCGTGGTGAAGTCATAACATCAGTGCCTCTAATGTTATGGTTATGGTACCTCCATAACTAGGTGAAACTAGTCATGCATGTATATGGCTATAGGTAAGTCTTAATTAAACATAAGCAATCAAACACATAACTTATACTACGGGAAAACAGTTGGCTGCATACGGGGAATCCTAATAAGGAAAGAATGTCCATACTGAAAGGACGGGAATCCATACCTTATGTCCAGTGAACGAAGAAGATGAATTGCGAGGAATCCTACTTCCGAATCACTAGTGCTACATAAATACGTACATGAATAAGTATCTGCTTACTAAATACGTAGCTGGTTTTATGTCATGTCTTAGCTTATTTTATGTGTTCTTACCATGTTTTACTGTTTTAAAGCCTTAAACTGTGTTTTAACTTATATTCTGTTTAATCTGATTAAGTATTTCTGGTATTTCATGTGTTATTATACTTACTGTGTAATAATAAGTAACTTTCCAAAAATAGCAGGTTTCCTTAAATAGAAAGTTTCCAAAAATAGAAAGTTACCAAAAATAGAAAGTTTCCAAAAATAGAAAGTTTCCAAAAATAGAAAGTTTCCAAAAATAGAAAGTTTCCAAAAATAGAAACTTTCTAAAAATAGGAAGTTTCCAAAAATAGATTTACTGCTTAAAATAGATAAGTTTCTAAAAATAGAAAGTTTCCATAAATAGATTAGCTGCCTTAATTAAATAAGTTTCCATAAATAGATTAGCTGCCTGAAATAAATAAGTTTCTAAAAATAGTTGGTTTCCATAAATAGATTAGCTGCCTTATTTAATTAAGTTTCTAAAAATAGAAGGTTTCCATAATTAGAAATAAGCTGGTTAAATAAGCTAAGTATATAAGCCTAAGTGTTTTCATGATTATTTCTAAGTCATATGATATAATGTATAGCTTAATAATTATTTCATGTAATTTAATTAAACTATAGGTTAAAATATTTAATTAAAGTATTACATGTTTTTAATTAAATAAGTTAAATACTTAGGTTAAAATATGTATTATTATATATTAATAATATAACCTAAGTCATGTTAATTAATTAATTATATCCATGGTTTTTAAATAATTAATTAATTATAAGTCTTAAATATATAAATACTTAGGTTAAAATAATTTCATGATCACTAATAATTAAATAACCTAAGTCATGTTATTAAATTAATCACATCATTTTATTAATTTAATTTTAACATAAGATTATAAACATAAAAAAAAACTAACATACACCATGAACCGGATCTAGACTAAAAAGCATGAACCGGACATGAAATCGACACCGTACCCCGAACCAACTCGGGGTACCCCATGTTTTACTACTGCCGTGGGACCCACACGCACCAACCAAGACCATACGGTCTTGGTGGTGGTCGGCATGGCAAACCGAAACCCATTCGGGTTCGGTGCAGCCTGCGGCCAAAACAAAACACCCCTTAAAACACCCTTTTGATTTTATTTAACACCAAAACATGTTAGATCTATGTTTAATTATTATGTTTTTGTAAAAACATCTCATGTTCTTGATTTATAAAAAGATTAAATCAAAAGAAAAGGTTTAAAAAGGTTTTACCGAATTCGTGGATCAAAAGGACGAAGAACCAACACGATCAATCACTAAAACTTCAAGATCCAAGATCACAAATCACCTTCTATGGTGGTTGTAGGGTGGCGGCACAAAGGAGAAGGAGAAGGAGGGTTTTTAGGTTTTCTTAAAAATCTTCTGTAAAGATTAAATGAGTAGTGAAAAATCCCTTAAACCCTTTTAGTAAAATTTTGATGGGCTAAGCCCATCCTCCCTCCTTAATTTCGTGGTAATGGGGCCCACAAGGGGTAACCCGAATGTTTTCCGTGTCTAATTAATAAGTTACACGTTCGTGATTATTTGTGTTCGCGTTTTAAGTGTTCTCGTTACGTAAATATCGTGATCTAATATATTTAATTACGCTCGTAATAAATATATATACGTAATTAATAATAGTTCGTGTTTTAATTACGTTCATGATTTCATGATCGCATGCTCGTGATTAATTATCGTCAAATAGTTATTACGTGATCGTGCGTAGTAAATACTTATCGTGTTCTAACACGTACGTAATACGTAAATTCCTAACACGTAATCGTAATCATGCTATATTAAGAAAGTTTTAATCTAGTACGTACGATCTTAAGGGTACTATTCATGGTAAAAGCATGCGGGTTTTACAGTTATAACCCGATTCTAACAGGGAATGGGCATACTTCACCTTTCCTTTTAATATAGTTTTCCTAGTCTTGGTCTTGAACTCAAAGATCTGTTGTAGCAAAGTGAACTCTTGAGAGTGAAAGGCACAGTAAAGTTCGAGGAAACTTTATCTGCCAACACAAAATCAAAATATGAAAAACGTCCTTTCAATTGATTATCTAATCACGGATTCAAATAGCATTAGTACACACAAACTTTATCTTATGTAAGCATGTTTTTGTTGATAGATAATGATCTAACTGTGGTAATGCCATACCCGGTGACCAGTTTATAAACACAATTTCATACCACCCAACTGAGGAATTCCTTTGAACAATTGGTCGACCAGTAAACAGTACCATAAAAAGCCACTTACTACTAATTTAGTTATTTACAAACCCACATCTATTAAAGCATCTTTTTTACATTCATGTGCCTAAGAATACAAGTAGATTAGGGAGCTACATTCATGTTCAAACTAACACGAGCACAAAGATATCAATCCTATGGCAGCTAACATGTCTATCAAAGGAGAGTCACTTTGGTTTTTACAGAATATTGTTTATAGACAATAAACTTAACATGTAACAATAAATGTTTCTAATACTTGATTTATTTAAACTACAGCTGATAACATAGAGAAGGAAAATAATGCTTTATATGCTAATGAAGGGCCATCACCACCACTCAGCATCCAATTAAAAGAATTGGCAAAGAATATGTATATAATATTGAATACATATAGAAAGATTAGTTGTTTGAAAATAACTAACTTTTAATGGTGTGATATTTTTCATTAGTTAATTTAACTGATATATTAATGTAACCTGACATAATTGGAGTTCAAAAAAGTGTCATTTTTTCCAAATATGATATTAGGTAACAAAGTTAATCATATTCGTAAACCATAAGCCTATGCGAGTTGATTATTTACGATAACTCATCGACGAAATCGATTGCAGCAGCTACATGATCTGTTACATACTTAGTTACAATGAAAGTATTTTCATATTTGACCTGCTACATAATACATATAAGACAGGTAATTTCAATACCTTATCAGCAACGTTTGGTTCTGAATCACTGTGATTGTCTAAAAAGGATTTACATAGACCTTCTACATCAACAAGTGTCTTCACTTTGATATTGCCTCTTCAAGCTCCATTCTAAGTTTTATGCGAAGTATAATCTGAAAAGTTCCCAGAAAACAATGACAATTAGAAAAGTTAATCAGTATAATAAAAGTGAGAAATGCAAACTATAGAGAGAATAACTTATTTTACCAAAGAAACAAACAATAAAAGGATATAAAGCAAGTACTTGTAATCTTATGGAAGCCAAACGACATTCAACAACATGGTTATTGTAGCTTGTTGTAGGTGCCATGTGAGACAATCATACAACAGTTGTGAAGTTGAAAAACATGTAATCTAATAATGATTTATACTTCAATCTAGTTGTGATGTAGTTGCGGTATCCATAACGTCATTACCATGACCACCATTGCAGCTATGGGCGTAAAACCTTTTCCTTTCGATATAATACTCATATCATCATCCAACCGATGATAGATATGTCAAATAGTTTAAGGAATTTTTCAGAGTGAAGAAAAGTTTTCATAAAATTGTTTAAACAAACTCTTTAACAATAACAGAGTCTATATAGAGCCATGTAATCATCAAACTCCTCATGTCACTAAAGTCTTCTCTAAAAAAGTTACGTTTATTTTTATTCTCACAAAATCTCTTTTTAAGTCGTTATGTAAAGCTTCTGTTAAGTTTTTATTCAAGTTGACGAATATGTGGAGCCACTATGGCGGACAAGCAATCAGAATAGATTTAGGTACGAGGTACTTCAGTTTCATCGTTGTTGATTGGGTTCTCGAGTGCATAAGGAAGACTAACCAAGGAACATTTTATTTCTGTGTCATTAGCTTGAGAGGATGGTGTTGTATTGTGGCTCGTATCTTGTGCTTGATTAGAATTATGACATTGTGATGTGAAAAAAATTTAACAAATAATAGAAAATTTCGTACTTGTTAAGTTCTTCCATTGAGGCTTGCGTCGATGTGTGTAAGGTTCTTTGTTGCAGCTGCTGATATGTGTTACATAGGTCTTGAAAAAAACAAACACGTAGCAACGTTATTACAACAAATCCAATTTAGAACAGCTAGAAAAATAAATAATAAGCAATTAATGAGCTTACAAAAAGGTCGGAGTGTACCTTTGACTTCCCGGAAGCGAGAGTAGTGACTTAGGCATTCCACTTTGCTGCCATGGTGAACACAACCATGTTAGAACTATGTTTTTTATTTGATGTTTAGGTGGTGTTTGGTATTACTTATAAACAAAAATAGAAAAATAGATCAGTAGCCTTACCTCCAAAATCTCTTTGATCTTGACATGTAAAAGACACACGATTGATACAAAGGTGTGGACTTTGTATCGGTAACTCTGTCTTGTTTCAAAGGGCATTCCAACATCTTCATCAAGGTTTCCCATCGGATGATACTAAAACTTTCGTGGGGATGAAATATGTTTGCCCGGCTGAATAGATTAGCTTTCTTTTCTCGAGTCCCCAGCATCTGCTGCAAATTTCGCATTAGAAAGGTGAGATGAGCCGGAGTTGTAGTTGCCATTGAATTTCATCCTTCTATTGCTACCCTCCATCTGATGCATCTCCAAATCCTCCTAATCATAGCAACTAAAAAATATTTGGTGAGATGAGTTGGAGTTGTAGTTGTCACTGAATTTCATCCTTCTATTGCTACTCTCCATCTAATGCATCTCCAAATCCTCATAATCATAGAAATTATATGATATTTTTGAAACCTGTGCCTCTTTATTATTATGAAAACCCCTTGATCTATCCGATTTTTCACTCCCTCTAGATTTCTTAGGATAGGTCTGTGATTATTTGAATGTTTTCTTTATTAATTGTCCTTCCGAGATTTCTTTGAGGGATATTTTCACGTTATACATATTGAGTTTTCTCTAAGTATAGTGATTGTATATTTGTAGGATACGATTTGACTTTCTTGCATTCTATATCTAAGACTGTGTTAAGATTCTTTGAATTATTTTTTCAAGTGATCTAGCCGGATTTAAGGTTCTTGATGTTCTCGACAAAGTGGTTGTAGGTGGTGCAGTTGTTTTGACACAGAAAGATCAAAACATACTTGCTGATGGTAACATTAATCAAGGTAATTTGGCTTATTTTTCATTAATAATTACTCCCTTTCTTCATCTATCATATTTAGTGGTTTCTGGACCAGTTTTTCTAATGTGACTTTATATTGTATACACCAGAGGGCAGGGGTTGATATTTTTGAAAATGTGGAGATCGGTTAGCAAAATCGGAGAAATGAGGCTTATGAAAATCCCTACTCTATTTTTGTCCTAGGTCCTGAGTACTGACAGTTTGAATAATATTTTTTCTTATTCTACTTTTGTTCTGTAGGTACCAAACGTCTTTTGAACTTATCTCTCTGTATTCATATACCAAGAAAAACAAAATCCCGAGGCATTAAGCATAACTGAAGCACCCAATAAAAAAAACTTAATCGTGCCAACTCCCCCAACATGTTTTATCAGCTAAATCATGTAACTTACATATTCTTTTGGTAACATTTGTGAAATCTTAATCAGATCAAGAGCTAAAGAAATCACATAACATTGCAGGAAGGAAGTTCTTTTTCGAAGATTGAACTTATCCTTTTGTAGGACAAAGCCTTGTTCCAACAATCCATTCTTTTCATCATAACACACGGACCATACGCCATGTTAATGTCTTCTGTTTCAACGGAAAACATTCACGTACTCTTCACATTATATAGATCTGATTTGCTGCACAATCTGAGGTTTGGAATCCGAATCTGAAATCGCATCAATCATATTACAGAAATTGAAGTATTATATAGAACACATAACTGTATTATTTATGTAACTGAATATGCCTCAGCCGCTTTAGACGCATATCGCAAAAATCGAGATGTAGCAGCAAGAAATGTAAAAAACAGGAGTAAAAAGTTGAACACAATAACATAAAACCCTAACTTTATGGATCTTTATAAATTCACACCTTCAGTTTCCATACCTTGGATCAAGAAAGGGTCGAGAGAACATTCTAGCTGCAGATACCCATAACCAATTCGTGGCTTCAATGCAATTTGAATATGCACAAAAAAGTTAATTTATAAATATTATTTTAAGATGAAATATGAACTTTATGGGTGTTTGGGGTTGCATACATTTACTTTGTTAGCCTATGGCCCTATGCTTGTAGCATTGTAAATTTGCAGGTACTTTCAAATAAGCATTTCCCATGTACTGATTTAAAGTCATATTTTATGGAAGTTTTTCGCAACAGAATTGCTAGAAAAGTCTACACTTTTCAAGAACAAACAATTTTCAACAAAAACTGAAGGACACTTGGTATTCTGCTTTAAATGTGATTATCTGATTAAATTCTTTGGAAGTTACAAATAGCCAAGTCTAATGGTTAAAGAGGTAACTCATACCTTACACATACAAACATCAACACTAAAATTAGAACGTGTCACAAAATCTTAGTTTACCTCCTAACGTCTACATTCTCTCTATAAACGCCTCTTAATGTTTCTTTAAAGTACAGCTAAAGTAATTAAGTACATCAAAAAAGCATTTTTGCCATCAATGAAGCATGATCCAGAAAACATCTTATCACCTAAAATAAAGACGAACACATGTAGAACAATAGGATAAACAATCGAGGAAAACAATTCTATCTAGTATGTTTTCGCAAATCAGAAAAATGTCCATAACATCCACGTGTGTCGCAGCAACAACATCAGCTCCACAGATGCAAGATACTACAAAAACGTCTACGGATACCTACCACATACCTCAACAATGGCACATCCCTATTTCTACGGTTGCAGCCTAACAGCTAAAATATCGCAGACCTACAGACATTTAAAATTGTTCTTGGTGTATTTGGTTCATGTCTAGAACTTCTAGCAACATCATCAGCCATATATGTAGGATAGTACGAAACAATCTGCGTACACCCACCACATATCTCTATACCGTGCATACTAATTATACATTTGCAACCTCACCATTCAAATAATCACATACCTACAAACTATTAAGGTGATTGTTGGTAAGTTAGGAGGAAGAAAAAGAAACGAATATGATAATATAATGAGGTCATAATTACAAACTTGATGTTTCTGTGATCCTAGAATGAGAGATATACTCAAAATATTTGTAGCCCATTTTGTTCAACTTGAAACTTAACCATAGCCGAAAACTGTTTCCAACATATATTTAAAAAAAACAGGGCATATGATGCTTACATGTAGCAACAGCATTCCCACAGTAGAAACCACAACGCTTAACTTTGTAAGTGGCGTCTTATACTTTAAGGTGGTAAGATAATGTCCTTCTTGTGAAGCCCTCGTAATCTATATCTGCATCTATAAAAACTTGTAAGCGCCATACAGGGATCTTGTGTGCATCGTTGATGATTAAAATTACCTTGGTGTGAAGAAACATTTAAAAGCACGAAGGACATTCATAGATCGTTTGTTGATCCAATCAACTCATCTCTTGTAAACAGCCTAAGGAATATGTGACACGGATTCTGTATTTAAAACAATTGAATATATATAAGATGATAAAGAAGAAAGTTCATGTTGGTTCAAAACGCTCAAAGTTGTTTTGTTTTCACACACTCCGATGTTCATACCATGATATCAAGTATATTTAGCAACCTCATCAACTGTATATCATCTTCTCTCTCATATGAATCCTGCAATAAACACATGTGCAACATTAATTTCATGTGATTTAAACCAATAAATGAGCAAAAGTTTAAGTGTCTTGAAACTAATCATGAAGTTCTGTAGCGATTATGTAACCCACAAACATACTACACTAATCATCATCCTAGCCACATCCAAAACTCAGTAACTACAAAATAAGCAAAATTGAATTCTACAATCTTTTATATGTCATTAACTGAGAGTTGACTGTTTGATAAGTATGTGACCTAGCTATCAGTTAATAATCAAGACATAACTCTTTCTGTTGCCCCTGAAGGCACTCCAGCTAATGTGATTGCTTCTTACGGAGTTCCACTGAAGTTGAACCTAATTCAAACAATGACACAATCCCTAAATAAACATAACAGTTACAATTACAGTTATTAATAAAAAAGAAAAAGCCTAATAATTAGAACAAATAAGATATAATAGATATTTTTCCTCACTTGGCTAAAGATTGTAGATTAGTAAACTCTAAATGATAAATCCGACCAAATCCAACCTACAAAAACCATAAACCTTATTAATTACAAATCACACGAACACATGATTATATGATTTAGTCACTGAAAATCATACGAACCTTGTATAAGAGTGATTTGGAAGAATGATTATGTGGATCTTTGGTTGGTATCATCAAAATTCTAATTTATATCCAAATTCGACAAATTAGATGTGGAAATAAGCAACAAAAAACGTATAATCATGTATTTGAATTGAAACAAAATAATTGTAATTTACAACATATAATTTGAAACCCTAAATATTTAAATTAAAATTCATACCTGCAAACTAATCCCTATCCATATATCTTCATATAGAATGATGATCCAGTTATGAATTTTACTTGATGTTTACAATTTGGATCGTCGTAATTTTGTAATTAATAAAATTGCGAAATTCACATGCTATTGATCGAATCATGATTGAAAGCAATAGAGAAGACGGGTTGCATACTTTTTAGGGTTTAGGAATTTGTAATTGATTAAAAGGATTGGTAGAATTTTAGTTAATCATGTTTAATACTCAAGGTTCCATGTTCGAATCTGGCTGTTGGTAGTTTTTTTAAATCCTGAAACTATGGCTGCTGACGTGGATTAAAGCATGCTTATGTGGCATATCCCTCCTCTTATATATAATGTAAAGATATATATATATATATATATATATATATATATATATATATATATATATATATATATATATATATATATATATATATATATATATATATATATATATATATATATATATATATATATATATATATATATATATATATATATATATATATATATATATATATATATATATATATATATATATATATATATATATATATATATATATATATATATATATATATATATATATATATATATATATATATATATATATATGTGTATATATATATATATATATATGTATATATATATATATGTATATATATATATATATATTGATGTTAAAAAATTATATATTTTATAAAGGTTTTTTGTGTTTATTAGGGGTGACCACAAAACCGAAAAACCGAAACAAAAACTGAAAACCGAAAAAAGCACAAAAAAATCATCCCAATGATTTACACATTTTTAAAAACCGAATGTTTGGGTCGGGTTTTTGTTGCATGTATAAAACCGAATCGAAAAACCATCCGACCCCACTTAAGTCTACAAGATTAATATATTTTATATTTTTAAATAGTTATATATGTGATATTTTTAATATGTTTAGTTATTTTATTTTTGTTTAAAAATACGCATTTGTAAAAGATATTGAAATAGTTTAATATGATTTTTCACCTAAACTATGTTAGATTAGCGATTGCTAAATATATTCATTATGATTTTTGGTTTTATATAAATCGAGGTAGCTTATGTCCCTATTATTGTAGTGCATGTAACTCATTGAAACTATTATTGTTGGTTTCAACTTCCAATTATGATGAGTTTAATTTCCGTCGAAAGTGATGGCCTATTGATGCGGTTTTGAAAATAGGAAACTCAATGCGTAAAAAGGAAAAAAGAAAAAACCCGAAATAAAAACCCGAAATAAAAACCGAAACTGAACCGCTACAATGAAAAAGAACCAAAAAATCGAAATCAGAAAACCAAAATCAAATGGTTTGTGATAATAAAAAAAACCAAAGTTTATGGTTTAGTTTTGATTTTTAGCATAAAACCGCCCCAATCTGCCCCATTCTTACTCCTATTTATTAAATTACTAAATATATTTCATGATTATTCAAGTAATCGTATAGAACTTATATATATATTTTTGAAAATTGCACACAACAAAACACCAAGGCTTGTATATAACATAATAAAAAAGAGCAAAATTTGTCATTTTTATAATTTTATTATGAATATTGGGAAAAAGTGTTTTTTGAGAAAAAAATTTACGTAAGAGAATGAAGATTGTTATTGTATAGTTGAATGATTAGCCTAAAATATCGTGTTCATAAAAACTAAAAAGTATATAATAGTTGAGAAAACATTTACATTTAATAATTATATTCATTTTGTAGCTTATCGTTTACATTTTCTTATTTATCAAATTATTGATGTTAAGAAAACTTATTCTATAAAGATTTTCGTTAGCATAGTATTATTGAATTTCAATTTTCTTGCGTCTATTATTCGACTAAGTATTTTTTTAGAAGTAACAATATAAAACTTTATATTAAGTTTTTTAATCAAAATTATACACGATAACATATTTATAAAACTTTGCGTTTGATAGTAAAATAGTTAAATATGAAACACATAGCAATTATGTCACATGTTGTTTTTCAAGTTTATCATATGTATGTACTGGCTTCCAATTTTCTTGAACGTGCTAATGAAAATCAGATCCAAACGTTACATTATATGGACAAATATTTTTCATACCGCACAAATACGGTAAATTGTAATCATATACCCAAAAATACAAAATAAAAATGTATATGCGCCCATATCTGTATGCAAGTTTGAGTATGAGATTTATTAAAAGGAACCCTTTTGTTTATTTTTACTAACAGTAAAAGAAAGTGATGTTGCTAAATTTGTTGCCATCTATGCATTGATTAAAAGAAAGAAATTTTGAATCTCATATTAAGGATGTTAACCAAGTTCACAAAACCTTTTACCTCTTCCTATCTATCTTCCTATTTTCATACTTTCTCATTCATATGAAAAGAGTCTAAAGGCAGACACAAACACAAGCCACACTATTAAACTTGTTCTCTTGCTGTAAGGTTCTCCTCTAGCTTTTGTTATTACTTCTCATTGACATCAAAGTTCTTGCTAATAATATCAGCTTCCTGCAAATGAACATACATTAGTCATACAATTGAATTTGATACTTCATTAAGATATCAATCATAAAAAAACCTAGAGAGATTTCCCTTGTCTTTCAAAGCTAGATTTTGGATCCTGGTACCAATGTCATCTTTCTTACTTTCTAAATATAAATTAGCCACATCTATCGGGCTTCTTTAAAATCAAGAGTTGTAAGCTAAGATGATAAATAAGACACTACAAATACTTCTCAAAAGAAAGAAATCAATAATTATACATAAGATTGAAATTTACAAGCTGATGTTTATCTTTCTTTCAAGAGTTGAGACCTTTTATTAATACTCTTCTTGTAGAGTTCAATATCTGCTTCATTTGGTTTTATCTATTTAACAATGTGAAGATAAATTAGAAGGAGGTTGGGTTTGAATGAATTGTTCACAGGCACAGTTGCACCCTTGCCACCACTGCCACCCACCAAAGCCGCCATAACAATCAAGTAATACCTGTATACCCACGTCTTTTTCCCCGCTTTAAATTTCTTTTGAATTTCAAAGAACAACATTACCCTCATTTCTTGACATGATTAATAAATGGGTCATGTTTGCTTAGAGGTTATAATAACCCGCCAACACACGAATCCGGACAGGACTCGAATTCCATCCCTATAGCAGAGTCTAGAAATTGGATAATGGTGAGTCCAGTTTGATATGTATAGGGGTTTTTTGGCTTAGTATCATAAAATAAGCTTTAAAAACTAAATAAATCACATAGTTATTGCTAAACTCAAAGAAAAGATTTTGACTCATTCACCATTCAACAACACTAACTTTTCCAGCTGCACATAGTTATTAACTGCCTGTTTTGGATTAAGTGTGAAAACTTAGTAACGGTGATAACAATTGAAGCAGATACCTGACTTGTGGATTCACATCTCGTTATCACCTAAAGAAGTTCACACGATAAACTGAGTATGATCCAGCTCCACTACATGTCTAATCAATAATAATTTGCGTATAGAATATTCCTAATATCTAAAAAATTAGCTCCAAATTTTAAGTTGAAAATCAATGATGAAGGTTATGACCAATACAGATACCATATTACCTAAAAATAAAAAAATATATGTATCATACTTGAAAGAATATATGTACCTGTGCGGTTAATTGTGAGTTAACTAGAACGCTTTGGAGCGTGAATATTAATGGAAGAAGATAGAAATGATAATTGTGGAGAAACTGATGATAATAAAAAAGAAGGAATTAAATAAGGTTTTGGTGGTGAGATCATATGATGAGTGCTTTGCTAATTCCATGATCAAATAAACTCTGTAAGTATGTCTCCAATAATATTGAGTATTTTTCTCGGTTGAACTTGACAAAAGCCTACATTAAACGCAGATAATTTCATTAGTTAAACTATCAAGAACTACTTTGTGGTTGAAAAAAATCATATAAAACATTATGATCAGCAAACAACGTAGTAAAAAGCTTCATAAATAAAAAGTTTGATAGATCATATCAAGATGCAACTTCTATTTCAAACCACTGCCAACATGTATTTATGACTGACCAACACCACCATACCCGACGAAGAAGGGCATGAATATTATCTCAGTCAACGTCTAATATAACCTTGAACAAAGATAAAGCCCGATCCACATCATCCTTGGCTACTCTTGTGTGTGCGACACCTTATATCAACAATAATAAGACAACTTTAGCTTCAATCATCTACATCGCCTCAGCTGGGACAAGTCAGATATAAGAATGTGAGTTGCTTCTTTTACATATACAAAAAATGGTCCTCTTCAAGATTATTAATTTTCAATATGAAGAAAGTTAATGAATGTTTGATATTTTTTCAGTTTGAGAAAAAATACATTTTTCGTATAAATGGTGGCACCTGTGACAAGTTCCCTTGAGTTTGGAGATCCTTTAAGCTCCACATTTTATGTAATAACATCGGTAATTCTATTGTTGATTCCGTTGGTGCAAACTGGTCTCGTATGCATCGTCTTTATGCTCCACCAAATGGTAACAATTTGAAATCTGGTACAACCTGGTATTAGTAGCTATGAACCTATTAATAGAAGGTCATATAAAGTATCAATTACTAGTTATATATTTACAACACGTAAGTATGTAACCTGACCGGATGGACAACAAAACAATAAAACTTGCGTTAATTCCAGCTCCACTCGTCTCCTTGCACATGAAGACTTTTGACTGATGGGCCCATTCCTTCCTGACACACAACTACCTTTTTTAGGAAATCAGATTAAATATGACCAAAAAGGAACCCACATGAAAGTCCAAGGATGTTGTTTGGCTTCATGTATGAGAATATTTTTTCATAATCATCAGCTTGTAATAGGAAAAGAGACATGTGTATCAGGTTACAAAAAGGTCTAAAAAGGACAAACTCAAATCTAGCATGATCAACTAAACTGAGCTGAATCCGATATCAAATCTAGCATGATCGACTAACGTTCCTGTAAAATGAATGACGTTCTAAGGAGTCTCATAAGCCAAAGAAACCCAAGAGAAATTAAATATAGAAAATAGTCCATATATCATGATCGACTATCTTTGTATAGTTAGGAAAATATGTGTGGATTTCCATTTCCTTCAAAACATGTCTTGTCACAGAGTAGGTTGTGCTAATCAGACAATCTATTTTAATATGATACAGCAAAAAAAGATACGTTATTAGTATAAAATAAAATTTGACCTTCCATTGCGAATATCGAGCACAATTTTAGTATTGATCATAGGCCTTACATAATGTTCGGACGTGCAACCATCACGAGTGATAAAAAGTTGTACAACAATGAGCAATTAGGCAGAATCATACTAAATAGCGTGTTATGAAACCACCTTGGGGACATCAAGCATAAAACTTTAACAATTAAGAATCTCTTTACAATTGAGTTTCGCTGTGAAATTGACTCCATGTGAAGATGAACAGAGAACTCAAGAATATGTGAAACTAAGTCCCTTGTGATACCTTTTTCCATGTCTTGGGAAGGGAGTGCGCAGATATAAAAAAGAAAGCTTGGTCCAGCCTTTTCAAGTCTCGGAAGCCTTCTACTTTTTTGTTTCTTGATAAGTCCTAACTTTTGATTACTATCAGACTTTAAAAACTTTTTAGGTTACAGCATATGGAGTAAAAAAACAAAGCTCTCAACGAATGATAGTTTCAGTGAATAATATATGCAAATCAACATTAAAACCTGAGTTACTTTCTGAAACAAAGAGAATTATAACAAACCCGACCAGTCAAAAAGAATGATAACAAACCCGACCAGTCAATATGCTACAGAGAAATCCCTTTTAGTGTCTGAGTAGAAGAAAATTAACTTTTCGAACATCCATCTAAAGATAAAATTCATTAATCTATATATATATTCAGGTAACATGAAGGCCTAGAAAAAAGATACATGAATGATATCAATTACAGTTTAGAGAAAAAGGCAAAATTAAACAAACCAAAAGAATGATGAACATGTGTGATCAAAGGATACAATAGACCAGAACATAATCAATATCAGAACAATGCAAATAACTTTAGTTACTTATGAAGGTGTTGTAAGGGGGTGGCTGACTTCGAATACCAGTAAATAATCATAATGCATGCATATATTCATCTAGTTACAGTAATTAATATGAGGCGTCTAATAACCTGAGTATTGATCGAGTTTTGATGGTGAAGTGTGTTGTTTCTTTGATCTGGAATTGATATATCTAATAACAAAACAATGATCATAATAAAAAACGCATAAATCAAATAATAAAAACACATAAATCAAATAAGTAATCAAAATGCTCAATGAGGAACAAATCAAGACACCATGGCTTGCTGCTTTTCAAAAAAACAAATCATGGCTTGCCCGTATGACCACTAATTCTCTTATTAAGCACCGTGAGATTGTTCAAGTGATTTTGTGTGTGGTTTACGTGCGTGAGCAATAAAAAGTGATGATTTTAGGATGTTTTAATTTTAAATACCAAATTTTGCGATTAGATTTAAGAAAAACGAATTAAAACCACTTACTGATTTGTAGACCTTTGATGACATATAACTCGAACTAAAAAGAATAGGTAATATTCTTTTTTGTGCCCAGAACAAAGTGATCAAAAAGAGAAACATGTGTTGGTTTTTTTGGGATAGTTTATCGATTTATGGGAGAGAGAGAGAGATAGATGGCAAGTGAATATATTTTTCTTTAAATTTCTGAGTGGTTTCCATCATGCGTTTATGAATATTGTTTTGGACAATTTATCACAACGTCTAACGTGCCTCACTGGTTAAGGTGTTGGTGCGTGGACCTTCAGACTCAAGTTCGGATCTTATATATATATATATATATATATATATATATATATATATATATATATATATATATATATATATATATATATATATATATATATATATATATATATATATATATATATATATATATATATATATATATATATATATGTGTGTGTAGGGGTGGGATCTAGAGAAAACAACATCTAAAGAAAACCTAGAAAACAAATATTGAGGGTACAATTTGCAATTTGCGAAACTTCAAGGAAACTAACCAAAATTATAATAAATCAGGGTCTAAACGTAAAATACTATAATAAATTAGCCATTATCTCTCGATCGTACGAATCAAAGACACACACTCACCCCAAAAAACACACACACACTCAATATTTCAATAAACACAGAAACTCACGCGATTTGATAAGCAAAACATCACGAAATCCATGTAATAATCATGTTTTTCAAAACATAATCTCACGATCTTTAAAACCCCCTTATTTTTCAACAGTAATAATGAAAAAAAATTGGAAATCGTAAGTATTCTTGTATATTTTTATATTAATTATGTTTGTATCCATTTAGAAATGTTATATTAACAATATATATATATATATATATATATATATATATATATATATATATATATATATATATATATATATATATATATATATATATATATATATATATATATATATATATATGTATATATATATATATATATATATATATATATATATATATATATATATATATATATATATATATATATATATATATATATATATATATATATATATATATATATATATATATATATAATATATATATATATATATATATATATATATATATATATATATATATATATATATATGTATATATATATATATATATATATATATATATTTTGTAGCAACTCGAATAAGCCCAAGAACATTGGAGAAATGGTATCAACAAGCAATTGATGATTCGAATATTGGTAAGTTGATTATTATTATTATTATTATTATTATTATTATTATTATTTATTTTTTATTTTTTTATTTTGACTGTTAATTTTTGTGATAACATATATGTTAATTTTATGTTTTATGTATAATATGTGATTACATTTTTTATTATGAAAAAAATATATGATATTCTGATAAAAAATATAGGGATTATGTTTGTTAAAAACTAAGAAACCAAATTATGTTAAAAAAATTAGGGAATCCTAATAATAAATATTAGGGGATCATATTATAATCTAGAATTTGGGCGTTTGTTTTTTTGTATGTGTATACCATCACATAATATAAATAGGGCGTTGGTTAACGATAAATTCAGGTGACCGCACCTTGAATTAAAAACAATGTCGGTTAACAAAAAATTTAGGATATCATAATGATGAGATAGTATGGAATCGTATCCCAAACTAAAATTTGGGCGTTTGATTATTGTATATGTATTGCATCACTTAATAGTCTAAATTGTTGAATCATTTCACACATATAAATAGGGCGTCAATTAACAAAAAATTTAGGGAATATCAGCATAGTTAGGAAGGTAAAACGATTAACCCAAAATTTAGGGAATCGTAATGATATAATATTAGGGAATCATCTAACATACTACATTTTTTTGGGCATTTGATTATTGTATGTGTATGGCATCGCATAATAGTCTAAATTAAGGAATCATAATGATGAGATATTAAGGAACCGTATCACAAGCTAGATATTAACAAAACATAGGGAATCATAATGATAAAATATTATGGAATCAGTTAACATACTACATTTTTGGGCATTTATTAATAGTATGTCTGTGGCGTCATATAATATTATAAGTTATGGAATAAGATAAAACTTAAAAATAGGGCGTCGGTTAACGAAAAAATCAGGGAATCGTAATGATAAAATATTAGGGAATCGTAATGATAAACTATTATAGAATCATAATACATATTATATTTTTTGGGCATTTGATAATAGTATGTTTATGGCATCGGATAATATTATAAGTTATGGAATAAGTTAAAACTTACAAATAGGGCGTCGGTTAACGAAAAAATCAGGGAATCGTAATGATAAAATATTAGGGAATCGTAATGATAAAATATTAGGGAATCGTAATGATAAACTATTATGGAATCGTAATACATACTATATTTTTTGGGCATTTGATAATAGTATGTGTATGGCATCGTATAATAGTATTAGTTTTAGAATCAGTTAAAACATACAAAGAGGGCGTCGGTTAACGAAAAAATTAGGGAATCATAATACATACAACATTTTTGGTCATTAATAACTATATATGATAAAACGTGAGGATTACTATGTATGACAGAACTATAATCATATATTTTGTAAACTTCGGTATTTCTGTTTATTAGGCATATATATGTTTCTGATTAGTAACTTTGATGCATATGTTAACACATTGTTGATTAACTTGTTATTGTTTTTAAAAATTTTAGATTACGATCCAGAATAAATAGATAATGAGAATGATGATTTACGAACGCGAAATAGAAGCTGTCCAAAAATTGAAAGGGAATAATAAGCAATCAAACAAAAAATGAAAGGCAACATATGATGGAAAAACCAAAACTTCAGTGCCAAAAAAACATAAAACTGTCAAAGATGATGAAGAACCAGAACAAAATAAGGTGGGTGTACTAAAAGGGATCAAAGCTAGGTCGTCACCAAGAGACATACTTAAGGTTTTAAATGTGTTGACGCACTTGCAGAAAGAAGATGTTATCGAAATGGGGTTTGGATCGTTTCTGAATGACAACTTTCAGTTTACAACTACGCCAACTAAATTGGGGTTATGGGTGGTTGAAAATTTTGATCCTGATAAATGTATTATTCGGTTTGGTGACGGGAGAGCCATAATGGTGACACCGAAGATGGTACACGACCTACTTGGAATTCCAATGGGAACCATACGGGTAATAGAGGTGCCATTTGGAACAACTGAATACCCGTGAATAGTTGAATGGAGGCAACATTATAACATTACAGACGATAGGTTCACACTAAAGAACGTGGTCGAAAAGTTGTTGTATGAACACGAAACCGGACAATCTTTCAAGCTCGATTTTTGGTGATGTTTTTTTCAATTATTGGCGACTGTCCTGACTTGAGAACAGTTAACCAAAGGTTTATACCATGCATCGAGAATATTGAAGACATTAAAATCATGGATTGGTGTACATACCTGGTGGAAGCAATGAAGAAAACAAGGAGAGATTATAAGAAGGCGTCTGAAGGATTTGGTGGACCATTGTTGCTGATGGTGGTAAGCACATTTATATATAAATGTATTTAATTTTTATTTTGTTATTTTTTATTTATTTAGGTCAAATATGCATGTATGAAAAAGATTAAAACTTGTTAAATTGTCGGATTATTAGGTTAGATAAAAATATTGTTAGATGCGTATGTTCAATAGGGGCAAAATGTGCAGGTAGGATTTATTGTGTAATGGGTCAAACTGAAATTGTAGTATGTTTTAAGTATGGGTTGTTATTTAGGTATGGGTTGAATGGGAATTTAGGTATGTATGGTAATAAGTTTTAGAGTTAATATACAAAATTTCTCAAATTGTAGTCTGTTTTGAGTTGGTACATATTTTGTTTCAGTTGCATTGATGCTTTTTGTTTGCGTGTTTTGATTTCAATAAATTGTATAACACTTATAATATGTTGTGCAGTTGATATATTTGAACTCAAAGATTTTGGAGGATGTTCCAATCGAAGAACAAACCCCGTCTATGAAATCTTGGAATACAAAAAACATGACGCTTAGAGAAAAAAAAAAGAATTGGAGATGGGTGTGTTTGGCAAAGTGAACATTAAAGAAGGATTTCAGTATGTACCTCCGCCAAAAAAACAAAAATTCTCAAGAGCCATAATAAAATCACTTAAAGGAACACCAGGTAATATATATATATATATATATATATATATATATATATATATAATAAATGTATCGTACGGAAAAAATTTAAATACATACTGAATGTATATTTATATACGGTTTTTAGTAAAAGCGTTGGAGTACAATCAAGATGACATCATACGCCACGTTTACAAACCTAGAGTAGAACTTAAAGACGACGTGTTCGCATATGCTGAAGGATCAAATAAGATAAACGCGATCAAATAATTTCAGAAACAAACAGCAGAGGTATGTAACACCTTAGTTATTGCATTTAAGTGATTGATCATGTTACATGGCATGAATATATAATATGTAACATTATTTTAATGGAGTAAGCCAAATTTGATAGGTTAGTCGTCAATTAGTTTTTGAATCAGTAAAGCTTAAGATACTACATTAACTATCATTGGTTGTACGAGATTTTTGCAAGCATATCACATCCTTGGTTAGTCTTCAATAAGTTTTAGTCGTCAATTAGTATTAAAATCAGTAAAGCTTAAGATTATACATTAACTACCATTGGTTGTACAATATTTTGTACATTACTTTTGTATAATGATATTCTATGTCTCGTGCATGATATGTAGGAAATGATGTATGATATCGACAAAACAATGTCGTTTACAAAAGGCATGCACAATAAGATAGATGAAATGTTGGAGATTGCAAGCATATCACATCCTGATAATGATGTAATACTTAAACTGATTGAGTCAAGGGATGCACTCATCAAAAGAATGTTCAAGCCCGGAAAAGTAGCTGAAGCCCTTGGTTTGCGTAACAACATACAAACAGAAGGCAATTCAGACATTAGAGATGATATCATGCAAGAAGACGACTGTTTGGGAACACAACCAGATCAGGAAAACATTAAACATTCACACAAAGATGATATCGCCCAAAATGTCGACACCAATGATGAAGAAACAATTCCAAGCGATAATGTGAATGACAAACAAGGGGGAAATGGTGTGTTCTGTGGATGTGATGATATTAGGGACGATGAAAACATGAAAACAATAGAAGATCAAGATATTACACTTAATGAAATTAACATGTATCTCGATGACGATAGTGCAAATGCTAGTATGGATGCTGAAAATACAGAAAGAAGTGCAGATCGGGTGATAACGACCAAACAAGGAACAAATGCAGATAACAACAACAACCAAATCGGTATAAGCACCTTATGTCAGATATTAGTCAGAATGAAAAAGACTAATGATATCACATCGGAAACCGGATTTGGTGAGAAGGCAGATAATGATAAAGACCCAAATGGTTCAAGTAAAAAATAAAGATTGAATAAAAAGAGTGTGACATATGATTTTCCACTCCCAAGTTTCGAATTATTGACTCCATCTGAAGATGTGGTCGTCTGAACCACAGGAACAGAAGTAACAATGGAATCATCGAACGAAGATGGATGTGATACAGAAGCCAAACAATCGAACGAAGATGGATGTGATACAGAAGCCAAACAATCAAGGTATATATATATATATATATATATATATATATATATATATATATATATATATATATATATATATATATATATATATATATATATATATATATATATATATATATATATATATATATATATATATATATATATATATTTAATATTATTATTATTATTATTGTTTGTCTTTATTATTTTAAAAAAGAACATACAATCAATAATATTTGGTTGGATTTTATATACATTATGATATTGCGCATATGATCATATAGGTTCGAAGATGTGAACATGGAAAAGGCAGGATCATTTGAAACACCGGATGTGTTTAAAAGATCAGATCGTGTCGTGGGATTAAATCTAAACAGACTTTACGAAAAAAGATCGAAGTTGTCATTAAACAAAACAGCAGGACCGCGAGTAGAAGGGAATGTCAATACATTATCGACAAGCCGGACGATTGACGAAGGACAACCAAGTGCAGATATATCTTGAGCAATTAAGGCAATTCCGGTAAGCTACATGAAGCCTACAAACGATGAAATAAATGAAGCAAGATGTCAAAGAACACGTGAAGTTTCAGAATCAATGTGTTCCCCTTATATCAGAAGGAAGGTGATAATATCCAGAAATGTGCAGCATCACGAAAAACCGGTTGCCGACAGTCTGTTCACCACAAGGTTACCTGCTACGTAAGTCTTTTTAGTATATCATACTATATTTTTACAAAACTATTATTTATAGGAATCGTATTATTAAATTTATTGCATCTTATAGTATTTTAATACATAACCGTCGTAGGATATAATTTTCAAATCGGCAACAACAGAGGTATCAAGAGCAGCGCTTGAAACCATGCATGAAGGAATTCCAGTTTCAAACACAGCAATCGACATATGGAGCATCATACAAAATCAAGAAGAAATGTTTAAAGACAAGATGAAAAACAAATTTTTATTTTGTAAGATTGGAATGATGGTATGCAATTCAAATTTAAAATTTATTACGATATTAATAATGCAACCCGATATTTATCACAAAATTCATATTGAATGTTCATGATGTTGTCGGATCATTCATTATAGAAAACACCCAAGACCGCAGATTTCAAAATAAAACTTGAGGAAGCATTGAAATATACGAAACAAGAAAATCTTGACAGGTTTCAGTTGGTAAGTGTTATTAAAAAACCATATATGTGATTACATAATGCATATAGCATAAAAAAACCAACTAACAACCCGTTTGTTTTTTAAACAAATGAAACAGGTTCTTTTTCCGATTACAAAAGCCGTAGAAGAAATAAACCATTACTATCTGATCGTGTATAACTTAAAGACTTACGAGATTGATATAAGTGACAATGAAAAGGATGATAAGAAAAGCATGTACAAGCGTTATGGTCATCTTCCAAGGCTACTGGTAAGGTTTAACCATTAGTGTATATTTTTTTATATTTAGTTTTATTTGAAAATACACTTGTTTGTCTCGTATAAAATTTATAAAGTATTACATTATTTTCTTTATACTAAATAAAAGCTTAAATAGAAAGTATGATAAGATGTGGGTTTATATGATGTGAAAGGGGATGTCAACATATGGTATGCTAAATTTTAGAAAACAGGGCATCATAGTGTTCTTATAAAATGGCATCGGAATGTATAACAGTACATCATATTTTGTGTAACAGACGGAACAGATTGCTAAATATCTGAAGTCGGTAAGGCACAACAATGTAGATAGAATTGCTAAAGCAAAGCCACAGGTGTTGGATATGGAGTGGCAAACGGTTAAAAACACGTTGGATTCTGGAATCTTTTTGATGAGGCATATGAAATTTTACAATGGAAGAAAGACACAATTCAATGCAGGATTTAAAATGGAAGCAAATGTTCAGCAACAAAAACAATTGTCGGGTCTTCGCCAGAAATATGTTGTGAAAATGTTGACAACCGACCTGAATGAGAAAAGGATGCAGGTTGATGAAGAAACAGATAAATACATAAAGTTTAACGATAACCAAAAGAAGACATTCATGTTGAGCGCATTCGACAAAATTCAAAAAAGGTCGGTTCAGTATTATAACACCCATGAAGCTAATATCAGGCGAGAGTGGGAACCTTACAAGAGCAAACAAGAAAAATTCTTGATGTAGGTCTATTTAGGTATGGGTTGGTATTTTGGCGTATCAAGACATAAATGTGAATCTCACATTAGATAATCGTATCGTATGTTTATATATATTTCAATATTTTGGTGTCGTATTTTGGATATTATGTAATATTTGTAACACCCCCAAATTTATACAACTCAATACAGCGGAAGACTCGTTGGTGTTACGGGATAGCACATTACTCACATCATAGACAACGCTTAAAAATCGCACCGTTTATTAATAAAGCATTTCCATTCATAAATATCAGATTTACATAGGTCCCAAGTCATATTATTTCATACAATTTTACAAAGCATTTGAATGGAAATTTGTTAATTAAGTGCGGGCCATGAATTCTTGTTGTCTTCCCGAGAATTACCTTCAAGTACCTGAGATAAAACATGTTAAAAGAAAAGGTCAGCGATAACGCCGAGTGAATTCATAGAGTTTAATTAAATCCATCAATGTAACATCGGTATAAAATTATTACCGAAAATCATTTTGTAAAAATCATTGTAATAGGCCATAAAATAGCCAAAGTCATTTTATACAAATCCTTATCAAAATCATAGTATAGGCATTTGCCTTAAAAATCATTATACGAGCCAATGTCGTAAAAACATCATACAATACGTCTTATGACGTTGTATAAAGTTAAATAAAAACCGTTATATGAATATGGTTATGAAAAACCAAAACACGAACATAAAATCAATAGTATGACCCCGTATTGCTAGTCAGACAATATATCGTATATCAATGCGTATAGTAGTATTTCGTTATTTGGATTATTATAAGCCGCATGACATTGTTACCTTACTACAACAAACAACGGGTAGCTAGCACGAAACTCAATTTGCCCATCTAAATTAGCGTGTCGTCACAAAGGTCACGCTATGGAAATCTTCTCATACATAAATTCGCTTACCAATCAATGTGGCACGACGGGGATCAACCGTCAAGGCGCGAACTGGGGTGATCGTCCCCAAATAGTACTATTATATGCATAAGCGTCTACAAAATCCCGGTAGTTCACAATTCATGCTAATGGTACTTTTAGTGACATAACCTAACTTTAGTAATCCATTTCATTTCATCTATCGGGTAATTTAATCATTCATTGGGTCATACAATCATTCGGGTCCAAATCAATAAACAGACAATCGGGACAACTAGTGTCCTATTTTATAAAAACAAACATGTTATCTCCCTCGCGGGTTTATAAAACATTTCATAAAAACATTTAAAAGAGTGCGAGGCTATGAACTCACATTGATGTGGGAAAGCGGGTTATCGGCAATTCGGATGTACGGTACGTGCTTCAATCACGGAAACCTAGACAAATAATACTCGTCTTAGAATCTTGTCCAATGACTTTATAAAAATAACAATTATGTATACATATGATGATTATATATATATGATGATCAAGTGGGTTTACATATTCTCATTTACTCATTTTAGTGTTATGTGTCGATAACTTTTATACTAGTTTACTAGTTTTACCTATTTACGTGTTTTAGGTCCAATAAGCCTATTATAAGTTCATTAACTTGTATCAATCCATTTCATACTTGTATTATCAGTATTTATATTTTACATGTTGGTCCCAAATGGGTTGATCCCAATAAATAATTTTATAAGTGTTTTAGCCCATTTTGTTGTATTATTAGTCCAATAACGTTAACTTAGCCCGTTAATGTCCGTATGTTTTATAGTTCGGGTTTTATCGGTTTTTAGTTGTTATATATGTTTATATATCAGTATATGAGTTTATAAAAGTTTACATTAGGCGGGTTTGATCGTCTAAGTTTTAATTGGCGAAAAACGTTAATTTTACGGTAATAGCCGAAAAAGTCGTAAAAATCATGTTTTTATAACTTATAAAACTTATCAAATTACCATTTTTATAAAATGTACCTTTTATTTATCCTTATAAATATTTATATAAATGTATTATATAAGTTAGTGGGTTTTAATTCACATTTTATACTATTTTTATTTGAGTGCTTATATAATACTATTATTCTTTAATTTCCCAAAATCTGATTTTTACTTTCACTTTCACCATTTTTACCATATCTTGAGTTCTATAAGGAGATAGAAGCTCATTTTTTGAAACCATAAACTAAATGATATGTGCTACAATTAACTTAGTTTTAGCTACTGCTCAATCCAACTCTAAATATCCTTAACAGTCCGTCCAAAACTGACTATTCAGATTGGTACTCTAAACTTGTTTTGGTCATATCTCACTCATTATAATGATTCCATTGCATGGCCAACTCTCACATGTGTACAAGACATATTACTTACTGTATATCCATTAATCTATGCCATTATATCAGTTCATCACATGGTTCTTTACTGTTTTATACAGCCATCATTTTAAGCATGATTTTAACCTTTTTACATATAGTTTTTCATCTTTTTACCCATGATTATCAACACCAAATCCCCACATAATATTTTTATCATCATATAATCATCATATACATATACAATAGGAAAGAAAATACATGATTACATAATCAAAATAACAAGAGGATGAGGAGAACAATCTTTATACCACCATGATGATGTAGGTTATGATCAAGACATGGATTTTGATGGAGAAACTTGTGGTAAACCAAGATCATCTTCACGACCACCATTCTTCAAAAACTCCTTGTGGAAAATCAGCCCTAAGACTCCATAGAAACTCTTCTTTGGATGTTATAACCACTACCAATCAATAGGGCCTCAAAAGGGCATCATCATATATGTAAATAACATATGATTTGTGGTTGAATCAAGATCAAGTGAGGGTGTTTTTGTGGTAAAGTGGACGGCAATGGTGAGTAAGTTGAGAGAGTTTTGAGTTGTTTGTATGAGTTGCAAATGAGAAGTGGTTTAGGATAGATGGTTTTGTGTGTTGGTGGGTGAAGTAGCTTAAAAATAAGGCTAAGCTTACAAGTGTAAGCTAGTAGCTTACAAGGGTGCCACATCTTTGATGTGGTGTCCCTTTTGGCCGTCCCATGCTAGTGGGGTGGGGCAAGATTTAGCTTGTCTCATCCCACTAATTTACGGGTATTCCTCGATTCTAGTTTCCTCGATTTGCGTGCCCTCGGGTCGTTTTACGAAAAACGTTTTTATAAATTATGAATCAACGACACAAAATGAATCTAATAAAAATTGTTTCATCAAAAACAGAGTTCGAAAACGTAAATACGTAATCCTAAGGTTTTCGGTTTAGTCGTAAAGGACGTTAAAATAAAATCGTAAGTCCTAATCTCTTCTCGTAAATTTGTGAGTTTATGAACCAACTCAAAGTTAAAATCCCAAAATAATATTCACGGATAAATTTATTTCCTGAAATGTCGGACTGTCACCAAAACGGTGTATGTAAACGTAAGCACGTAACGTAGAATCCTCCGGTTTAGACGTAGTCGATGCTACTTCAAGACGTAAATCCAAATTTCTTCCCAGAAATAAGTGAGTTCATAATATAACATTAAAATAATGTTTTTAAATAATTTGAGAATAAAATATCAACCATAAATTGACGGATTGTCACAGCATTTACCCCTAAACAGGATCTTTGTCCTCAAAGATCATCTTACCTTATTACTCGCTTCTTATAGAGTTAAAGCCATGTGGGTATTTCCTCCACATTCGGTCTTTTCTCACAAGTGTAATCCATTACAATACGCGAGTTTCATCAAACATAACTACGGGAATAAGATCAGGCTAAATGTTGACTTACTTTCTCTATCCATGATGTTCACGGGTTTTTGATGAATGCAACTTTTCGCCGATCTAAACATTACTAAGAAACAATCAGATTCTCACTTGATAGACATTTCATCAAGTTCGATATACGAAACATAATTCACGCAACTCTTGAAGTCCTAGGGTAGATCCAGCTTATATGCCTTTCAAACCAACTCTCTATATTATCTCAATGGTCCCATACAACGGGGACTTATTTCCCATGATATTTCAGATCATCAATTCAATTTTTCCATAGTTAAAATTTTTGGCATAACTTTGCTACCCATCTGGCACTTCAAGATCTACATTTCATATTCACATAACCTCCTGCCCACTACCGGCAGTCAATAACCAGATCCTAATTTCCACAATCATTTCAGGTCTCGCGGGTCGGGTATTTTGTAAGGTTAGGTTCGCCATCATAGGAAACCTTAAACCTAAAAGACATGTCCAACTCACAATGGGTGTATGTCGGGTGTCTTCATCTCAACTCCTGCTTACAGATGCTCTAATTTTTAAATCTTAACAAGATTCGATCTTGATCCTAATACGATAGTTATCAATGATAATCTCTCCAAAGGAAAACGATTTTACAGTTTATTACCAAAGGTCAATCATTCAAACATAAAACAGCACTTATAGTATTTTGTATCGTTACTTTACCTCGTCCCTTCGATTGGGGTAGTACAGTACACTCATCAAGATTCGTTCTCAATGACTTCTGAGAAAATATCTAGAAATTCGATGCGAAGCGAGGATCTTGATAGATATGATCGATACAGGTACACTATGTTTACATAACTCCTTTAAATATAAAAGAGTCAATTTCTTCATCAAGAATTTATCATTAATGAGAATGATATTAGCAGATTTGGTCAGTCTGTCGACGATGACCCAAATCGAATCAAATTCAGATGATGACCTTTGCGATAGCTAGACATTTACTAATGTATGAGGCAATGTCTGCCTTCATAATTTTCCATTAATATAACTTCTTCAGATAAAGATACATTAAATCAGAAATGGCAGGAATAGAATACTTATACTTACAAGATTCCAATATAACTATATCTCAAAATCTCCCTATTTAGGCAACCTCAAGTAGCCTTTTAATCATTTAACACTATCGGCTTCTCGATTTTAATGGTTCACATTAGCCGCGAACCACTTTTATTATCTATATTATCCTTTTTATAAGCATCGGCTATATTTAAATTGTTCGGCAATTTATTTTGCACATTCATTATTAAGAAATACATCGTAATTGATTCTTTATCCTTTTTATATAAGGTGTCAGTATCTACATTCATCTTCCCTGATAAAATAATTATCATGACCGTATTCATTCAAAATTTCTTTCTTCATATTTTCTAAGTTTTAGTTTCTTCTCAACTATCATTTTTATCCGTTTTACTCAATCCGACGTCTAAAGCGTCGATAATTATTACAACTAATTAAATATTAAATATTTAATTTTTATGAAACGTAAACGTAAAGATTCTAAATTTCTTAGTTCGTCCAATTATATGAAAATGTTCAAAAAAAATTTAAATTTATTATCACGATTTTTGTTGATTTATCGAAAATAATTAATAGGATTCGTAAATGTTCGAAAAATCTTTGTTTATATTTCGGTCAAAATTTTCTTAGTTGAAAAGCAAAAAGTGTCGTTTCAAATTTCAAGTCATGGTTTAAATGGTTTCCTCAATTCTTCTTAGGTTGTCTAGAAGTATATACAAACATTTACCCCTAAACAGGAGTTTAGTTAAATGTTTTGTGTATAAGGGAATAATCCCTTAAAAATCCTTTGTTAAAATATTTGTCAAAACATATTTGCATTTTCTTTTTGGTAAAACCCAAAGTCCTAAATGACTTATAATTTTTGAAAAGTCAATATATATATATATATTTTACCATTGTTGATCAAACGGTCATTTCATGTAAAGGGTCAAGCCTTAAATCACACGTTATATATTCAAGGTACAGGTTTTCATTGTTCGGCCAATTTAGGACAGTCTATAAATAATTATTAACTCATTCTTATTCTTATAAATAAACAGATGGTCCTTAATGATCACAAGCATGAATTTAACAAATTACAGCCTACACACGTGATTCACCAAATTTATGAATGCTACATGTGCATTGGCCAATCCAAACAACATCACGTGAAACTCATAATGTTCATTACAAGTTCTGGATGTAGTGATTGGAATAGATAATCTTTTTCGCAGATGCGAAGTTGATGCTAACTATGTCATGGATCAAATCTTTAAGACATACGCTAGAACCTTGTAAATGATCGAACAAATCTTCCATTTCGAGTCATGGATATCGTTTTCGATTGTCAATTTACTCAGTTCACAGTAATCTATAAATATAAGGAATGATAACACCATAGCTCTTCATGATGACGAGCTTGGTAGAATAAGATCTTTCTCCGACAACTCTCTCAGTTGTACGGTAATTCCTTTTAGTTCAGATGGTGCTGACGTACAATGCACATGCCACAAGTACAGCACCGGGAATATAATCAATACCAATTTCAACTTGCCTTAATGGCAAAAGTCTAGGTAATTTACCAACAAATACCTCCTAAAGTTTCAGATAACAGAAACATCTTTTAATAAATTCATATTAGGTTCTTCTAGATTACAATATCTATGACTAGTTCACAACCATTCACGGTATAATTTCAAGTCTAAATGCGGGATACAGTCATCCAACAAGAATTATTTAGATCACTTTTTGATAATCAACATCTTATCTATTAGGGGAATTATATTCGAGTTCCCATCAATTAAGACAATGTCGTCATGTCATAATCAATCAATCCATTCTATTGGCACTATCAACTTTCCAGTTTTATTGCCGTCGATAAGATGTGAACTTCTCAAAAGAATAATAATAACTCATAATCCTTCACAATTCAAGGATATCTAGAGACATAACTAACCTTAAAAGAGTAAGGTCAACGCATAATCTGCGCGAGAGAATTTCAAATCAGATACAGACGAAAACATTTAACGAATATGAATATATCCTATGTTTTCATAATTTGAGTACGCATTCAAAAGCTCCTCGGATCGTTACCCAGGTCATTCATATGAAATCTAATCAAAAGAAATGATAGGAACGTCGATACATCCATTCGGGTATCAACACTCGGTAATCAGATACTTTTCCTAAGAATCTCACTACGGGAGAATTTGACAAGAAGGAAATATCAATTGTCAATTAAGACAATTTCCACATATGAGTAAATTCGACTCAGAAGAATAGATGCTACAGGCACATATGTAGGTGTCCCTAACACTATGTCCTTATTTTTCACTTCTTGCAGATCTCATAAATTTTAATCTTCCACAATCTTCAAAGAAAATTTAGTGTTTATTAATCAGTTTCATGGTGACTACTAATCAGCCTTGCATGGTCCATTCCAAATTGTATGTAGGCGCGCAACTATATACAATTTCAAGATTAACGATGCAATACTCAGTTCGTCAAAATTTTATCATCATGTTTATAATAAAGCATTTTCATGCTTAATTCTTAAAGAAGAATCAAAAATAAATTTTCAAAGATTTTCTTTGTTATGAAAACAATTAAGTTTTCCAAAGCGTTTCATAAACAACTTTACTTCGATAATGATTATTTATAAATCTCACTTTCAATAATCCGTATAGTGATGAAAATCCAATTATTCTCAAGGAATACCGTTTTAACTTATAAAAACAATGAGTGATCTGCAAAGGAGTGATGAAAGCTTGTTCACCAAGAACTAACTACAATATAATAGGAAATGAGCTTAGCCAAATAATCATGAGGTTCATGATCTCGATGGCACTCAAAAAGAACAATTCACAACGCAACTCAAATCGAGATGAGTACTTGTTCAGTGGTTGCATCACTAATGCGAGCATTAGGAAGAAGCAAGAAAAGATAGATAACATCGATACATGTAGAATTTAGCAATCAAAGGTAGTCTTTTCATTAATCACAAACAAGTCTAAATTGTACCGTAACACATTACGTGTCACTATGTCATACAATTCCAAGAACTCATCCCACCAACTGATGTCTCAGTTTAAGTTAGGGATTATTTTTAAAAGATACCACAATGAATACTAATCTACAAGAGTCATTAGGTGTTCCACCTATCCCAGAAGATCCATCGGTCTCAATTCAGAAGAAGATTACTTCAATTTATTTATTGGACACTAGGCATCCTCGTCATTGGACAATAGCCTAGGAACAACCCTTATCACGAATCAATAATCAATTAAAACCTTATAATTCAATCACAGATCTTAATGACTTCCTCTTAACAATTTATTATTCCATACAAGTTAAATTTTACTTTATTCAAGTTTCAACCAATCTTATACTCAATGTGACATCCTACCTCATTCTCCAATACTTTCAACCTTATTCTTAGACCTTGATAAGGCAATAAAAGCTCGATATGAACAACACTTAATTTCCAATCCTATAGCTCTTACAACAACAATTATCAAATGAGTCACTAGTATGAGATGACTCATACATTCAATAAGACTTCTCGGAAAGGTACTAGTGGCATGAGGCTTTTGGGTAATGGTTCCAATGACAGCCTCAAGTGCAACATTCACCCTTTCGATTTCAATTTAATAATTGGATGACAACGAATCGGATGACATCTTTCTAAGTGGTAACGTTTTGTAAAACTCCACTCTATAAGGAAAGATCGTCATGACATCGATATCAGATTTAATCTCGCCAATTCTTCTTTAATATCACAATTAACTAATATCAACATTTCTACGAATATAAATCATTTGTTGGGATCATAAATATCCACAACTTGGTTTAGATCTAGGATAGCTAGAATTCCTACGAGAATAGCTTCGATTAATTTACTAGGGGATTTAGAGTTCCTTGTGACAATCTACGTCGTATAAATACCTCGTATAAATATCAAAATAATCATCAAACAATCATGTAATAAAATTACATCATATATATATATATATATATATATATATATATATATATATATATATATATATATATATATATATATATATATATATATATATATATATATATATATATATATATATATATATATATATATATATATATATATATATATATATATATATAATCCAAGTTATATATATATTAAAATAACACTTCTCAGTCTGGCCTTGTCGGTAACTCCGGAATTCTTCGGCACCGTTATAGTCAAAAGATTTTTAGACATTTTTAGAAAAATGTTTTTAGTTAAAAGATTTTGAAATGTTTTATTCAAAACCTTGGTTTTAAAAATCTTTCGTTCTCTATAACGAGAGCTCTGGTACCAAACTGTAACACCCCCAAATTTATACAACTCAATACAGCGGAAGACTCGTTGGTGTTACGGGATAGCACATTGCTCACATCATATACAACGCTTAAAAATCGCTTCGTTTATTAATAAAGCATTTCCATTCATAAATATCAGATTTACATAGGTCCCAAGTCATATTATTTCATACAATTTTACAAAGCATTTGAATGGAAATTTGTTAATTAAGTGCGGGCCATGAATTCTTGTTGTCTTCCCAAGAATTACCTTCAAGTACCTGAGATAAAACATGTTAAAAGAAAAGGTCAGCGATAACGCCGAGTGAATTCATAGAGTTTAATAAAATCCATCAATGTAACATCGGTATAAAATTATTACCGAAAATCATTTTGTAAAAATAATTGTAATAGGCCATAAAATAGCCAAAGTCATTTTATACAAATCCTTATCAAAATCATAGTATAGGAATTTGCCTTAAAAATCATTATACGAGCCAATGTCGTAAAAACATCATACAATACGTCTTATGACGTTGTATAAAGTTAAATAAAAACCGTTATATGAATACGGTTATGAAAAACCAAAACACGAACATAAAATCAATAGTATGACCCCGTATTGCTAGTCATGCAATATATCGTATTTCAATGCGTATAGCAGTATTTCGTTATTTGGATTATTATAAGCCGCATGACATTGCTACCTTACTACAACAAACAACGGGTAGCTAGCCCGAAACTCAATTTGCCCATCTAAATTAGCGTGTCGTCACAAAGGTCACGCTATGGAAATCTTCTCATATATAAATTCGCTTACCAATCAATGTGGCACGACGGGGATCAACCGTCAAGGCGCGAACTGGGGTGATCGTCCCCAAATAGTACTATTATATGCATAAGCGTCTACCAAATCCCGGTAGTTCACAATTCATGCTAATGGGACTTTTAGTGACATAACCTAACTTTAATAATCCATTTCATTTCATCTATCGGGTCATTTAATCATTCATCGGGTCATACAATCATTCGGGTCCAAATCAATAAACAGACAATCGGGACAACTAGTGTCCTATTTTATAAAAACTAACATGTTATCTCCCTCGCGGGTTTATAAAACATTTCATAAAAACATTTAAAAGAGTGCGAGGCTATGAACTCACATTGATGTGGGAAAGCGGGTTATCGACAATTCGGATGTACGGTACGTGCTTCAATCACGGAAACCTAGACAAATAATACTCGTCTTAGACTCTTGTCCAATGACTTTATAAATATAAAAATTATGTATACATATGATGATTATATATATATATGATCAAGTGGGTTTACATATTCTCATTTACTCATTTTAGTGTTATGTGTCGATAACTTTTATACTAGTTTACTAGTTTTACCTATTTACGTGTTTTAGGTCCAATAAGCCTATTATAAGTTCATTAACTTGTATCAATCCATTTCATATTTTTATTACCAGTATTTATACTTTACATGTTGGGCCCAAATGGGTTAAGCCCAATAAATAAGTTTATAAGTGTTTTAGCCCATTTTGTTGTATTATTAGTCCAATAACGTTAACTTAGCCCGTTAATGTCCGTATGTTTTATAGTTTGGGTTTTATCGGTTTTTACTTGTTATATATGTTTATATATCAGTATATGAGTTTATAAAAGTTTACATTAGACGGGTTTGATCGTCTAAGTTTTAATTGGCGAAAAACGTTAATTTTACGGTAATAGCCGAAAAAGTCGTAAAAATCATGTTTATAGTTTTATAACTTATAAAACTTATCAAATTACCATTTTTATAAAATGTACCATTTATTTATCCTTATAAATATTTATATAAATGTATTATATAAGTTAGTGGGTTTTAATTCACATTTTATACTATTTTTATTTGAGTGTTTATATAATACAATTATACTTTAATTTCCTAAAATCTGATTTTTACTTTCACTTTCACCATTTTTACCATATCTTGAGTTCTATAAGGAGATAGAAGCTCATTTTTGGACACCATAAACTACATGGTATGTGCTACAATTAACTTAGTTTTAGCTACTGCTCAATCTAACTCTAAATATCCTTAACAGACCGTCCAAAACTGACTATTCAGATTGGTACTCTAAACTTGTTTTGGTCATATCTCACTCATTATAATGATTCCATTGTATGGCCAACTCTCACATGTGTACAAGACATATTAATTAGTGTATATCCATTAATCTATGCCATTATATCAGTTCATCACATGGTTCTTTACTGTTTTATACAGCCATCATTTTAAGCATGATTTTAACCTTTTTACATATAGTTTTTCATCTTTTTACCCATGATTATCAACACCAAATCCCCACATAATATTTTTATCATCATATAATCATCATATACATATACAATAGGAAAGAAGATACATGATTGCATAATAAAAATAACAAGAGGATGAGGAGAACAATCTTTATACCACCATGATGATGTAGGTTATGATCAAGATATGGATTTTGATGGAGAAAATTGTGGTAAACCAAGATCATCTTCAAGACCACCATTCTTCAAGAACTCCTTTTGGAAAATCAGCCCTAAGACTCCATAGAAACTCTTCTTTGGATGTTATAACCACTACCAATCAATAGGGCTTCAAAAGGGCATCATCATATATGTAAATAACATAGGATTTGTGGTTGAATCAAGATCAAGTGAGGGTGTTTTTGTGGTAAAGTGGACGGCAATGGTGAGTAAGTTGAGAGAGTTTTGAGTTGTTTGCATGAGTTGCAAATGAGAAGTGGTTTAGGATATATGGTTTTGTGTGTTGGTGGGTGAAGTAGCTTAAAAATAAGGCTAAGCTTATAAGTGTAAGCTAGTAGCTTACAAGGGTGCCACATCTTTGATGTGGTGTCCCTTTTGGCCGTCCCATGCTAGTGGGGTGGGGCAAGATTTAGCTTGTCTCATCCCACTAATTTACGGGTATTCCTCGATTCTAGTTTCCTCGATTTGCGTGCCCTCGGGTCGTTTTACGAAAAACGTTTTTATAAATTATGAATCAACGGTACAAAAGGAATCTAATAAAAAATGTTTCATCAAAAACGGAGTTCGAAAACGTAAATACGTAATCCTAAGGTTTCCGGTTTAGTCATAAAGGACGTTAAAATAAAATCGTAAGTCCTAATCTCTTCTCGTAAATTTGTGAGTTTATGAACCAACTCAAAGTTAAAATCCCAAAATAATATTCACGGATAAATTTATTTCCTGAAATGTCGGACTGTCACCAAAACGGTGTATCTAAACGTAAGCACGTAACGTAGAATCCTCCGGTTTAGACGTAGTCGATGCTACTTCAAGACGTAAATCCAAATTTCTTCCCAGAAATAAGTGAGTTCATAATATAACATTAAAATAATGTTTATAAATAATATTTGAGAATAAAATATCAACCATAAATTGACGGATTGTCACAATATTTGATGCTATAACTGTTTTATTACATTTATGTAATATTGGAACCAATTCTGATTCAAAACCATGTTGAGTGTATTGTATTTTGTGTTAGGTGCTTAGTAGAGGTTACTGTTCATAATAGTTATAAAAAAAGAATAAAAATATATATATTTGTCACAAAAAGTAATTAGTCTGGTTCGACCCCATGACCTGTCTAACAGGGGTTCAAGGGTTTTCTAGTGTGCTAAGTGCCTATTATTGGTAAATGTGTTGCACGTTTAATTTCATAATGGGTTTAATGTTAGCTTATATATAACATATTCGAACTTTTATAGATTATTTTCAGCTTATTTAGTTTTTTTTTTAATTTTTATCATTCAGTTTATATGAATTAAGATTTTTTCAGTATAAAAATTTTATTTTTCTTATTTTATAAATATTTTTTATTATTATTTTTATTATAAAATTTTAAAAATTCATTAAAAGTTAGTAAATAGTAATTTAAAATGTTAGAAAAATATTTTTCAGATTTTAACTAATATACTTTAGGTTTACATAACATAAATTTCTCATTCTCACTTTCTTATTAGTTTTATATATTTTTTTGGCGTTTTTTCAAACTTTAAAAATTAATATAAATTAATAAAAAAACTTTTGTAAATTTTGGTTTTCATTTTTGTTATAATTACGTTTTTGTTAACTTAATTTAAAATTTTGGTAATTTTTAGTCAAGTTTCATTTTCGCCGAGTTTTACAATATCGCGGTTTTTTTTGTCGTAGTGTAATTTTAGCGTAATCCGTCTTTATATTCTAAGATTTCTCATCTATAAAAACGATCACTAATTATAATAATGTGATTATTATTATTTATTTTTAAAAAGGGCATCGACAACTACAAAAAAGGTGCATCGAAGTGTTTATATGTATACATACACCATCAAACTTCATGTCAAATATTTATATTATTAAAAATGATTATAAAAAATCAAAAACAAATAATAAAAAATAAATGAATAAATAATTAATAATGATAATAATAATAAAAAATAATATTATGTATATACTAAAAAAGGAATCAACGCATTCATAACTGGTGCATCAAAGTGTTCCTATATATACATACATAGATGACATCAAACAACAAAATTTAAAAAACAAAAAATCCGACATATATCAAAACATCAAAAAGGTTTGTGTTTCTCACAACGAACATGAGGTTATGCATCAAAAAAAGAAGGTAAATGTAAACAGATAAAACAGAGGGTTCATACAGCATTCATATGCTGCTAAATTCATAGTAATCACAAACACATGTGAGGTTTTATTATGCTAGAAAAAATCTTTAAAATGAAAGGAACTCAGCAGGGAAAAAAAGAAAAAGAGGCAAAGTGTTCATACAGCAAACAAATGTTGGCTACATGTATTGGTAGTGCATGATTTTCACTCTCTGTAATCGACATATGAAGTTCTGGTGTTACGTTCAGGCCTCCTGTTTGAAGAATCATTTATGACGAGCTTGTATGGACAAGTCCTTAAGTTATGACCTTCGGCTTTTCCACAACTGACACAAGTCCTTCGTTTCTTGTAATTGGCCGATGCATCCATGATCATCTCATCAGAACTCTTCTAGCGAGAATGTGATCCTGACCCTTTGTATTTAGATTGATGCGGCACCTGGATATTAATATTTTTGGGCTCCTGCACACCTAACATAAAACAAAACACATCTGTTTTGCTTTTGCGTGTTACAACAGGAAATTCATCTGTAGCCTTTGCAAACAAATTGGTCAGATCATTCTTGTAAATATCGAGTTTGTCCTTAAAAGGTACCAATCGGTCAATTGTATCTTCTACAAGTTGGCGAATGGAACGGACACCAGCATCGGAACTAGACTCACACATTTCGGATACTTGTTCAAAACACAAATTGTGTTCAGCTTTGGCCCATCTGTCTAATAAGTATTCTTTAGGAAACGAGTCAATGTTATTCATTCTCAACACATAGAATATGTGGCGACAGAGAAGATCATACAACTCAAACCTCTTGCATGAGCATGTAATCGACATGTCAAACTGACAGAACATAACCTGTAAATAAATGGAATGCACGTATAAAGAATAGGCACGTATAAGGAACAGGCACGTATGTTTATAAAACATTTAGGTGCATCAGTAAACATAAAATATATAAAACATGATATAAAATATGTGCATATTTTATAACAGTTAACAAATATTATGAAGTTTCCACATACCTCATATGTTTCGTAAGAATGTCTGTCCAACCATTGTGTAAGCTCAGTGTCACGAAGAGAATATCGTTCAAAAAGATCAATCGTATCAACATTTTCAGAAAGCCAATGAGTCATGGACGCTATGAGTTCAGACTGCACATCGTAGAAGATACTTTGAGTGTACAGTTCGGAAGCATCTTTCTCAATCTGAAGACTAGTACGAAGCTCGGGGCGGGTGTAACGTGAATCATGATCATTCTTACGTTGTGTGTACCTGGGCAAATCGCCAATGCAAGTCATCATCATGAAAACATAAAAGGTGTATCAAAATGTATATACTACCAAACCAACATTTAATCAAGTCACTGTTTTAAAAATAACGCATAGTACAAACTACATAAATGTGTAAATATGCAAACATAAAGGTGTATCAGAATGTACATAATACCATACCGTTGTGCATCCATAGCTGAGTTATAATGACTGATGAACTCCACTAAGGTCAGATCATGGCTCGTCCACCGGTTGAAAAAACTATTCTCAGATTCAGATCTCGAAGTCGTACGCATGAATCCAGCATACCTTATCGCGGAGGAATGCAGGAATCTAACGTTCCCTAATGGCATAAATTTCTGACAGCCACTTGTGATCGCCAAGTTAAAAATCATTCATGATTTGAGCCCATTGATCTTCAAAAACAGACGGAGGAATTCTGTCGGTCCACACAATACTACAAAGACGCCTTCTGAAGTTACCTTGGTAGCAGATTGCATATCCGACCTATTTAACACAAAGGGGACATATATAATAGTATTATACGACACACTCATGTATAGAAAGGTCACATATAGTAATTTCAACAACAAAATTTAACAAGACTAATGACATCAATTTTATAAAAACAAATAATACATTGGTGTTAAGTTTCTGCATGATATGCCACATGTAGTATCGGTGGCGGGTGCTAGGCAACTCAGACTCTATGGCTTGTTTCATAGATGGGTCCTGATCGATGACGACTAACTGGGGTGAAGTACCCAAATCTTTTTTAAACGCTTGTAGCGGCCACTTATAAGAACTTACAGTTTCATATAAAAGTAATCCAGCACCAAAAGTAATAGAGCAGTTATGGTTATCAATATCGGTAAATGGAACAAACGCCATTCGGTACCTACATATAGTGTATTCGAATTATAGCATTAGTTAATAAACAACAATAGCATCAGTTTGTTATGATAACAGATTTATGCCATTAGGGAACGTTGGTTTGCTATTTATAACAAGGAAATTAAATAAAACACGGAATGAATATAATATGTACGCATACGCGAAATAACTTACTTGTTTGACCTAAATGTAGCATCAAAAGATACAACATCACCAAAACGCTTGTAATTTAGTTTGGCAGTTTTATCAGCCCAAAACAGACCACACAATGAATCTCCTTCGCCCTGATAGTAGTCAACAAAGAATCCATCATTATGCTTAGCACGATTCTATAATTTTTTAATAACCATTTGAGCATCTCTGTCACAAATGAACACTCCCAAGTCACGCTTAAAGTTTTTGTAGTCAACAGCAGTCGCGCCCACATTGTCAAAACCACCGTATATTTCCTTCATCATTTTGAAGGCCCGAACCAGACCAACATTCGATTTTGACATCTGACATAAAAATTACTGTTTAGAAAACCCAAATCTCTTGAGCTCATCAAAAACTGCATGTGTTCCGGGAAGACGAGAGGGTGGTTGTGTTCTTCAACGAATCCATAAACTTCAAATGATCCTCCATCTATCTTCCTTATACACATACGTGCCGGACAGTCAGTCTTACACGGCGTGTTTTTCCTAAGCGATTTTTTGATACATGAGTCACTACTAGCAGAAACATCAACACTAACGCCCTTAGTGGCTTCACAAACACCAATATTGTTAACTTCACTGACACCTTCTTTAGCAGATTAAATATCAACATCATTCACAATACCCTTCCCCTTATCGTACGTACAATGACCAACAGTTGTATCTTCTGTCATCATACCTTTGCCTTTAGCACACACACCCTGGCCCACATACTTTCCTCGTGTAACCGAGCCCTTACCCCTAGCACATGAACCCTGATAAACTGATTTGCTTCTGCCTTGAGATATGTTAGTGATCATATCAACACTATGCTTGTTGTACTTTGACTCACGTCGCTTACCACTCTTACTACAATTTAAATACTTGATATTGGGGACATCAGACACATCATCATAATAATTTTCGGTGCCAAGCTTAGTATCAAAACCACCGATCTTGCCATAATTTTTATAAAACTCATGAGCTTGTTCCACTCACACAAACACATCACCTTTAGAAGGCTTCAGAGAATCGTCCATATCAGGAAGCCACGTCTTACCAACGCCAACACCACTAGAAACTTCACCTTCAACAGTATCAAATGAACAATTATCGGACATATCAGCACTGGTATTGTATATATATATATATATATATACATATGTATATATATACATATATATATACATATGTATATATATAAATATATATACATATATATATATAGACATTGGATCATATGAGAACGTTTTAAAGTTGTAAAAATGAGAACCAACCAAAATCTCACAAATGACACTCTATTTGAAACAATTTTAAAACATGATTAAGTAGAAACCTAATTTTTAAAGATTCGATGGGCTTTCTTTTGAAAATTGGCGAAATCTAAGTGATACATTTTGATTCAAGGTGTGATACGTATCATGTTTTGGTATTGTGTATCAAGTTATTTAGTGGTGGTTGTGTATCAAGTGTACCAATTTATGTATAAGATATCAAGTTTTTGAGATTTTG